>CM057457.1:24360000-25610000 GCA_016271365.2 Neoceratodus forsteri | reverse complement strand
AAAATGGTTATTTACTAAAAATTGTAAAATAAGTAAAATAAAATACAGAACAATATATCATACAGCTTACAATCTTATACAACAAAAAGGAAGTTTCAGAACACAGAAGTTTCCTTCCACAAAAGACATAATTGATTTCTAACTATTACCTTTCTAAGTGCTCTTTTACTGAGAGAGAGAACGATGTTTCTTCAGAGCCCAAGATGATATGCCTTCATGTACAATGTTACATGTCTTTTCTCTGTCTTCCTCCACCCCCTTTTGGATGAGGTCAGTTAGACCCTCCCTCAGAATTAATTCTAACATACTCTCTACCAGGAGGTATCTTTAATTAATGGAACATCAGAAGAAAAAAAACATTCCCTAAATATGATATCCTTTTACTAAATATTTCACTTTGATCTTAGTAATCCCAGTATTTGTCATTTAGGTGTTAAACTTGATAGTAACAGCCAAATTACCCTTTCTTTCCTTCCTGACATAATAAACATTATACTTAGTTTCCACTTCAAAATAAAATGCCATTTCTCTAAGGAAGTCTTAATTAAATGGTTCCTGGTCAGTTTTTATTGCCTTTATTGTAGTTTTCAGCATCTGACACTTTAATGTTACAGGCCAAAATTCCTCATACACTGAAATATCATACACAGACCATGTATTTATGATACCAATATCATACAATAATAATATCAGAGGGTTTTTCCCATGACAGGCTGTGTAATTTGGTTAAGATTATCTATAGGTGTTGAAGAATAATTCTTCTTTCCATCCCCCCCCCCCCCCCAAGTCAGGCTGTTGCAAGTGTAAGGATTGTCTGCTTAACATTAGTAACAAATGAGAGTCCAGTTCATGTCATGTTTTGCTTCTCTCTCAACACATAACTTAATTGCACACAGATCTGAAGGGTTGCCCCCTCATAATGAAACCAATAAAACTTAATCATTAGAGGTAAAGCAGAAGGCACTGAAAAAAAACTGAAGCAGAAAGGAAAAAACAAACCAACATCTATCTGAGCATTTTTATGGTAGATCTTGAACAGCACATTAAGTTGGGAACAGAAAATTGCTGAATACGTGGCATGCTGCACTGAACCATTACATAAGGTATAGTGTTTATTGTACATTTTGATATGTTCAGCCATATGTTATGATATAAGATATGTTGAAACAGACAAAAATATGCTATTGTATATGGATAGTCCTTACTGTACACGGAAATCAGCGGATTTCTTATTGTGTTATAGGACAGTTCAAAGGTCAAAAAACATAGAAACATAAAAATTGACAGCAGATAAGGACTGCATGGTCCATCCAGTCTGCCCATTTCTTTTTCTACCTTATGAATGTGCCATAGGCCTTTGCTCTGTCAATGGCCTGTCTATTCATATTCATCTGTATTGCTCCCTTATGTCTATCTCATGCCTGTTTGAAGCCCTGCACTGTATTCATATCCAACACTTCCTGAGGTAGGCCGTTCCATGCATCCACCACCCTTTCTGTGAAAAAGAACTTCCTCACATTACCCCTTAATCGGCCTCCCTCTGATCTCATGCTGTGTCCTCTTGTCCTGCTATTTTTCTTATATTGAAACATGTTAGACTCTTTCACCTTGTTAATGCCCTTAAGGTGTTTGAATGTTTCAATCACATCACCTCTCTCCCTCCTTTGCTCTAGGGTATACATATTGAGTTCAATTAATCTGTCCTCATATGTTTTCTGATGTAGTCCCTGCACCATTGTGGTTGCCCTTCTCTGGACTGCCCCAATTTGGTTAATGTCCTTGTGAAGGTGTGGCCTCCAGTACTGCACGCAGTACTCCAGATGAGGCCTAACCAGTGTCTTGTAAAGAGGGATTATTACCTCCCTCTTCTGACTTGTGATACCCCTACTAATACACCCCAACATCCCTCTAGCCTTACCTACTGCTTTGGAGGTCTGCTTGGATGATTTCACGTTATCGGTGATGATGATACCCAAGTCTCTTTCTTCCCTTGTGACTGCCAGCATCTCCCCTTCAAGCCTATAGGTGGCTTTAGGGTTTCTCTTCCCTATGTGCATGATCTTGCACTTCTTTGCGTTAAACCCCAGTTGCTACTCTTCCGACTATTTTGCTAGTTTATCTAGGTCTCTTCTCATTTTACGCACCCCATCTGGATCATCTACTCTGTTGCAGATCTTGGTGTCATCTGTAAACAGACAAACCTTACCCTTCAGTCCATCTGCAATGTCACTGATGAAGATATTGAAGAGGACTGGCACCAGGACTGATCCCTGAGGTACCCCACTTGTGACTTGCATCTCTTTTGACTGTACATCGTTTACCACCACTCTCTGTTTTCTGCCCATCAACCAGTTTGCCACCCAGTTGACCAATGTCTGACCCACCCTGAGCCTACCCAGCTTATTAATCAATCTTCTATTTAGAACAGTATCGAAAGCTTTGTTGATGTCAAGGTAGGCAACATCAACTGCTCCCCCTTGGTCCACCACTCTGGTTACCCAGTCAAAGAAATCTATGAGATTAGTTTGACAGGGCCATCCTTTTGTAAACTAATGCTGTCTTGGATCCTGTGCTCCTATGAATTCCAGGTGTCGCACTATCCTTTCCTTAAGGAGTGTCTCCATAATCTTGCCCACTACTGAGGTAAGATTGACTGGTCTGTAGTTCCCTGCCTCCTCTCTGCTACCACTCTTGTGGAGCGGGATCACATGAGCCCTCCTCCAGTCTTCTGGAACCTCTTCTGTGCTCAGAGACTCACTAAACAGTTTTGATAATGGCTCTGCTAGTTCCACCTTTAGCTCCTTTAGTACACTGGGATGTATGCCATCAGGTCCCTTTGCTTTGTCCACCCTGAGCTTAGCGAGCTCTTGTAGGACCCTTTCTTTTGTGAAGGGACTAGTGCACACCTCCCTCCCCCCGTGTCCATGGTGCAGAGCTGTGGGCCCTGCCCTACCTTCTCTTCAGCAAATACTGAGCAGAAGTATCTATTTAGGATAGATGCTTTTACATGGTCCTCCTCCTCACATGCCCCCTTATCCCCTTTAAACTTAGCAATACCCCCTCTGGACTTTCTTCTTTCACTAATGTAGCTACAGAAAGTCTTGTTACCTTCTTTTACTGTTTGTGCTAGTGTTTCCTTGGTTTGGGTCTTTGCCTGCCTTACTATCTTCCCTTCTTCCCTTAGGGAAGTTTGGTATCGCTCCCTATCTTCATCCTGCTGCGTTCCCTTGTATTTTCTGAAGGCCAGCCTTTTGGCTCCTACCTTTTCTGCTACTGTGTTTGAGAACCAAAGTGGTTTCCTTCTTCTTTTGCACTTCCTTTTCTCACTAACACAATGGGATGTTGCTTCAAGTATTGCAACTTTAATGCTTGCCCACTTTGCCTGTACCCCCTCACCTGTATTTCATTTTGCCAGGGCAAGCTTAACTCTGTTGGCCATCTTATCAAAGTCAGCTCCTCTGAAGTCCCATATTTTTGCCTTGGAAAGGGATGATTTTGTTCTAGTGGCCAAACTGAACTATACCATATGATGGTCACTGGCACCCAGGTGACCTTCTACCTGGAGATCTGTGATCCTTTCCCTGTTAGTCAGTACTAGATCTGGGATAGCCCTGTCACTTGCTCAAAAAAAGTTGCTGTATTATCGTTTTGACATCACATCAATAGTGCAACCACTTTTTAGTCTTGTCCTCCCATTTGATTTGTTCACTGAATGAGGATCCACTGGGAAACATATACAAAACATGGTGGCACGATTTAGCGTGCGCCAAACCGAGACCTAGCTAGGGACACACAAAGAGCAGCACACAATTCTGTGTCACAAAACAATGTATTTATTTTTGTTTTAATTTTAAAAATTAAGCTATGCAGTGACAGAGAGATGAAGCCACCTGAGGAGATCTTTCAGGCTGACACGGTCTGATTTAGAAGACAGAGTAAGCAGGGGCAGGAGAAGCTGGAGTGAGCGGGACCAGGAGAGGTACCAGAAAATGAAAAAAAAGTACAGATTAAGAAACCGTGCACAATAAGGACTAACTGTATACTATACAAAACAGTGGATGGGCAACCATTCACAACTAAAGCTGTTTCCATCTCAGGAGTTGATGACATCATAGATACCTCCTGAGCTTAACTCTCAAGGTCTTTATGATGTCATCAACTCCCTTGATGGAAACACAGTCTTGTTGTGGATGGTTGCCCATCCACTATTCTATATTTATTGCTTGTAGGAATGTGTGTGGACAGGGGAGATGTGGAGTGGGGGCAGAGAAAGAGTCTGTATGTTGTACTTAGATTGCATCCAGGAATACAAATGCAATTAAAACCATATCAGCTAACTGATTCTAAAAAGTTTAGGTATATATTACATGAAATAAAACAACATTTTCTTTTTTTTTTCTTATTCTCGTTCTTCGCCCTGGGGTCCTCAGGTCAGCATCCATCCCAGCCACCCATCTAGCCCTGTACCTTGACATCAGGCTGCTACCCCTCTTCCCCCATGGCTTACCCCCCATGGCGGGGTGGCGAGGAGCCCTCCAAACTCTACTCACCTCAAACAGGATCCAGTTCAGGGAGCGCCATTCAGGATCAGGGCCTGTGGCATGTGGCTGCCTTATCGAGCTGACCTGGGACTGTTTTTTTCCCATTTTCTCCCCCGAGAGTAGGGCATGCAATGACATCAAGGGAGGGAGCATGCACACGTTCACACATGCTCCTCCCGTCACCTGCCCCATTCAGCTGCCTGCTTGCAGCATCAGTGCTCTGCCCCCCTGCCACTGCCAGGGGCAAGAAGCACACAGACAGCTGGAATTCCCCCTCTCCAGAGAGGAAGAGCAGTCCCTCGGATGCATGATCCCTCTCTGCCCCTGCCGACCCCCGGTGACCCGTGCTCGCTCCTGAACACAGGTCACTGGCATAGCGTGAGGAAGGCGACCAGTGTCTCAGTCCTCAGATCCACCAGTCCGGCAATAAAACAACATTTTCACTTTATTTGAGCATGGCTGAAATGCACAAGAAGCTCTACAAGAATAAAACAAAGAGGTTGTTTTACCACGTAGGGACACAATGATATTTTAAATGTACTCATACGTCTCAACATCTTGCCTTGTAAATCAGGGGCAAAGCTTTACAAATCAAGGACAAAGAACCCAAATCAGGTGAACATCTTATCAATTGGGGATACTCAATTAGGAAGATAGTAGAATAAAGGGCTAAGTGTAAAAAGAATTTGGAGCAGAAAAAACAAGTTTGTAACTATGATGTGTGACATTATTCTGTGTTTTTCCAGTCTTACCGGTTCAGTCACCAAAACACAAATTTTATGAGGGACAGAGAAGAAAAAAAGGAGATGAGGCAACATCAGGATCTTCACTGAAAATCAGGGCAGTTGAGAGAATTACTGTACTGCAAATATGTATATACATGTGTAAGGCTTCCACAATGGCTGATCAGGATTTCTACCTTGCCTCAATTAAGGGGGACAGCAAAATAGGAGCCTAAGATGTCACTCCAAACCAATTGAAAGCTTTCTGTGACGTGTTCACCTAGACGTAGATATGTAGCTTTAGCCCATAGAGTCCGCCCCCCCATATGCAGCTATTCATTTAAAATAAAATAATGATATATACTCAAATTTCATTGGGGCAGTAGAGGATGCTTGTCAGTTCACCCACAGATATGTAATTTGTTTTCAATAATCACATTATTAATATTTTTTTATCCATATCAACCCCACCACCACAACTGCTAACTAACCAAGCACACATGCTAACTATTCATTTTTATGTTGCTTGCACGCATGTGCAAGAAACATAGTGCCATCATTTGAGTTTTTGGAGGTGTGGCACCCATCTTCCAATTCAGTCAGTGTGTTTGCAGGTGCGGCCCCAGTTCCCCAATCACTGCTGCAGCTGTCTATAACAGCAGTTGAAAATGCAGTGGTCGTACAGTTGAAAGGGAGAGCTCCGCTTCAGTGAGCAGAGCTCCCACACACACACACACACACACACACACACACACACACACACGCATGCCACCTGCGTACTCATCACCCCATGCATACTCCACAGCCCCCAAAGCTTCCAGGTGTCATGCTGGGGCGCACCCAGCCTGGCAAAATTTGTTATGGCTGACGGGATGCCCAATCCCCTTCAGCTCCACCCCCAAAGCATCCAGGTGCCATGCTGAGAGCCCACCCAGCATGGCAAAAATAATATTATAGCCGGCGGGGTATCAATCCCCGTCGGCTCCAGCCCCCAAACAGCCTTTCAGGCTGCCATGCTGGGAGCCCACCCCAGCATGGCAAACATCCCTTGTCGCCTTATTAAAAAAACAAAAACCTGTAAATACAGAAACTGTCCCCGGTGCTTCTCCCTGCCCCCTCCACAACCCGCACTGACCCACTGTGCACCATGCCTCTCCACACCCCCACCCCATACTTACCTCCGGATCTCGACACAACGATCTTCGGTGGACCGGGAACACATCTGCACTCTTCAAAGCCGACCGCAAACTGAGGAAATGCCGGTAAGCTGTGTAATGGGATAGATAGGGTTTTTTCAACTTTGCTGCATATCTCAGGCATTTTTTGGAATTTTGGCACCAAATTTTCAGCATGGGGTTTTTGGGACCCCTCCTCATGAATTCTGTCACTGTCATGACGTTAATCGAGGCTGAAGGGTGATTTCACGGTCACTGTGTGAAATCACCTTTCAGGACTGATTAACAAAACGACAGTGCCAGTGTTCATAAGGTGGGCTCTCAAAAAGCCTATGTTGAAATTCAGAAAATTTAAAATGACTGTTTCATTTAGCGTGCATTGGCGCAGTTCCTACGCACGCTCGTAAGTTCGTGAATTTTTAATATTTGCACTCTGGATTTTCAACATTGCCATTTTACTGCCCCTCCTTATGAGCAGTACAGCTGTCATTTTTCACATCTCGCCCAAAATGTGTTTCCGTGCATGTAGCGCACAATGGCGCAGTTGGTGTGTGAAATCAATGTTTGGGACAGATTAAGAAAATCACAGTCACACTGTTCATGAGCAGAAGTGTTAAAATGGCTATGTTAGACATTTGGTTAAAAAATTCCCAAAAATGACTGTTTTACGAGCATTTGTTTTGCTGATCCTATGCACGCTCATAAGTTCGTGAATTTTCAATATTTTCAATCCAGATTTTCAACATTGCCATTTTACCACACCTCCTTATGAGCAGTACAGCTGTCATTTTTCACATCTTGCCCAAAACATGTTTCTGCCCATGTAGTGCACAATGGCGCAGTCGGTGTGCAAAATCAATGTATGGGACACATTAAGAAAATCACAGTGACACTGTTCATGAGCAGAGGTCTTAAAATGGCTATTTTGAAAATTTGGTGAAAAAATTTCCTAGAAATGACTGTTTTACGAGTGTGCGTTGTGCAGTTCCTACGCACGCTCGTAAGTTCGCAAATTTTTAATATTTACACTCCAGATTTTCAACATTGCCATTTTACCACACCTCCTTATAAGCAGTACAGCTGTCATTTTTCACATCTCGCCCAAAATGTGTTTCCATGCATGTAGTGCACAATGGCGCATTCGGTGTGACAATCAATGTTTGGGACAGATTAAGAAAATCACAGTGACACTGTTTATGAGCAGAGGTCTTAAAATGGCTATGTTGAAAATTTGGTGAAAAAATTCCCTTCAGTCATTCTGCAATGTTACTAATGAAGAGATTGAACAGGACTGGCCCCAGGACCGATCCCTTCAGCACCCCACTGGTCACCCCCTCTCCCTAGACTGCACACTATTTACCACCACTCTCTGCCTCCTGTCTGTTAGCCAGTTTCTAACCCAGTTTACCACCCTTTCCCCCATGCTCAGCCTTCCCAGCTAGTTTATCAGCCTCCTATATGGGATGGTGTCAAAGGCTTTGCTGAAATCAAGGTAAGCTTTGTCCACTGCCCCACTCTGATTCACTTCCTTTGTCACCCAGTCAAAGAAATCAACCAGAGTTGTCTGACATGATGTCCCCACTGTGAATCCATGTTGTCTGTGGTCCTGGGCTCAGATGGCTTCTAGATGCCCCACTATCCTTTCTTTAAGCAATGTCTCCATGATCTTCCCCACTGCTAAGGTGAGGCCGAACGGCCTATTGTTCCCTGCCTGCTCCCTGCTGCCGGACTTGTGTAGAGGGACCACATGTGTCCTCCTCCAATTCACTCGTGTTGAATGATTCAGTGAACATGGCTGCCAGAGGTACTGCTGTCTCCCTTCGCAGTTCTCTTAATATCCTTGGGCGTATGTTATCTGGTTCCATCGCTTTGTCCACCTTCAATTTAGTGAGCTCCTGCAGGACTCTTTTGCCTTTGAATGGACTATTGTCCACCTCTTCACCCACTTGGCAACTGCTGTAATGCTGTGGCCTTTGCCCCTCCCACTCTTCTCCGAATACTGAATGGAAAGACACAGTGGATGTCTTGGGAGGAAGGCATGGAACTATCACTTCCAAATACCTAAACAGCACATGCAAGCAAGCAACATTCGGCATTGACAAATGCTTGTTACTTATGGGATCCATTGTCTACCAATAACTTACATCCATACTGCTGCAATAGAATTAGAAAGATAAAGTCCATGTCATACAGTATCTGTGCTATGAATAAATGAAGCATGCACCAGTCCTCGCCCATTTCCAGCACTGCTGCCACTCTATAACTTGATGCTCTGTGCAGAGATCTCACAGTCTTGCGTTTGCTTAAGTAATTAAAATGTGAAACACAACTTATGTTTCAACATAATACAATTCTTAGCACATAGAAAACAACTCAATGACCACAAATATTGCATTTTTTTTATAATATAAACTGTGTTCAGTGGCATAGCATCAGACAAATTTAAATCACACTAACTGAAAATTCACACAGGGAAAAAAATTGTGACATGTGAATATACACCACCGCATGACAAATTATATTTATTTGTTACTCAGAGAGAACCCTGTCAAAAATGATTCTTCTTGTTCAACTCACACAAAAATGAATACTACTAAGTGGTGTAAATGGTGATTACCCTTTTTTTACATGCCATGTAATACCTATTCACCCCCCTGAAAACCCCCAAGATGAATAAACAAAAAATAACAGCATATTGTTATGATGTGCATAATACTGATTTCTGCACTTTTTAAGAATAGTGTCACACTAGCATCTTTTACCTAATGAAGGGACACCATTCAGATACTGCTGGCATGTATTTGTGGCTGGTGGCAGAGGGCTCTGCTGAGACTATTGTACCTTGTTCTTTGCTACCTTGCCCATGCAATGGCTGTTGTGAGGAGCTGGCTGGTAATGTAAGGTTGGATAGTTCTGTCTTGTTTTTGGAAACATATATTTGATCACTATCTGACTCCTTGCTGTATTCATTACCATCCTTGGTGAACTGTTCTACTGTAGATGCTGCCATGTTGTTAACAATGTCTTGAGGTTGTGTAAGGGAGTTATTGATGTCACAGCAGACAACAAGGCAGGCGGCAACCACCACAAGAAAACTGTAACCACGACTGCAATCTGTAACCACCCACACCATCAGCAAATTAACAGCAGAAAAAAGGACATGAGAATGATGAGTTTTCAATCAAAAACTTTAATTCACAGTGAGGGTTGGGCGAAACTGTCGTTTTCCGCTCCTTCCGAACTTCCGTGGAAATTAAGGGACTCTAACGAACGTTTCCAAATTTCTGCCTGTGAAAACGTCCACAAAAGTTACCAGGCAAAATTTCACCTGGAATGAAGAAAATAAGCTCTGGTGGCTAGTGGTCCCCCCCCCCCACCTGTCTCACATGTAAAAAATTATCCCTGGTGGCTAGTGGTCCCTCCCCTCCACCTGGTAATCCACCACCCGTGAAATGTACAGTAACCCCCCCACATCCCTATTTGGTGGTCTAGCAACCTCCCCAGCAACCAGGTGTCCCACAACGCCACTCCAACCCCATCATAAACCCCAGCAGCGGCTGACCAGCACAGCCCTCCTCTCTCTCCTCCATGGCTGGCCTGCCAACTGAGCTGTCACAATTGAGCATACCACATACCGCTCATTCATTGACAGCTCAGTTGGTGGGCCGGCCATGGAGGACAGAGGAGGGCTGTGACAGTCTGCCACTGCCGGGGTTTATGATGGGGGTGGGAGCAGGGTTGGGGGACACCTGGCTGCTGGGGAGGCTGGTGGGGGGGCACTGATCACCAGGGAATGGGATTTGGGACTGGGGATCGGGAGGGGTTTAAACAAAAAAAAAAAAAAACACTAGACCACCAAATATTTTTTTACAGAACAGTGGAGATAGGGATGCGGGGGGTTACTCTACATTTCAAGGTGGATGGGTTACCGAGTGAAGGGAGGGACCACTAGCCACCAGGGATAATTTTGTACATGTGGGGTGGGTGAGGGAGGGACCACTACACTAGTCACCAGGGCTTTCTGGGGGGAAATTTGACAATTCAAAGAGCGATGATCATGAGCGGAAGTTCAGCAGAAGCAAAAATCAGACTTTAGCTTGAATTTCACCAGAGGAAGATTTTTTTCACCCACCCCTATTCACAGCACATAACACATCAAAACAATATGGAAGGACATTGAAAATAAGAATTTAATCTCCTATTTCCTTTAAAATATTAGATAAACTGAAATGGTGCACAAGAGAGTGGAGAGAGAGAGAGAGAGAGAGAGAGAGAGAACTGACTTTTTTTTGTTTTGCTTCTTTCCTGTCCGTCTCACAGATAGAAAATAGCTCAGTGGGAGTGAAAGCCCTTTTTTTCTTGGTGCTGTGCAAGGGAACGCCCTTTGTTTTTCCTTTCTTGTCCATCCCACACAAAGAAAATAGTGCTGTGGGACTGCTGCAAAGAATGGAGACATTGTACTAAGTCATGTAATGCAGAGGAGACTGTGGTGCAACTCCACTTTTGTTGTTCGGTTGGAATCCCGAAGTCCTTTTTTCGACAGCAAGACATCTGCAGGGCTCTGCTCACTACAGCCATAAAAAGCAGGCTTGCCTTATAGCCTAGGCATTATGTAGTGCTGTTCTATGTAGTGTTTTTGGTTATTTACATAGAAGCTGACAGTAGATAAGGGCCTCATGGCCCATCAAGTCTACCCTTTTTTGTTGCATTGCTTACACTGTAGACCCCACCAGGTCTACAGCACTTTCTCTGCCACCCCTTACCTGTCCCTTATGACTCCTTTTTACTTATTCCAGGCTTTTTTGAATCTCTCCACTGTTTTTGCCCCCACAACCTCTGCTGGAAGACCATTCCAAGCATCCACCACCCTTTCTATAAAGAAGTATTTCCTCACATCTCTCCTTAACCTACCCCACTCCGGCTTCATATCATGGCCCCTTGTTTGGGAGCACCATTTCCTCTGAAAAATACCTCCCACTTGCACCTTATTCATCCCCATGAGGTATTTAAAGGTGTCAATCATATCCCCACTCCCTCCTGTTCTCCAGGGTGTACATGTTTAATTCCTTTAGATTTTCCTCATACAGTAGGACATTTGATGTAGATCCTGCACTGTCTTGTTAGTCCTCCTTTTTAAAGGCTCCTGAGATGTGGCCTCCAAAATCAGACAAAGTACTCAAGGTGGGGTCTTACTAGAGACCTATATACTGTAGTGGCAACACCTCTTCCCTCTTCCTGCTGGTAATACCTCTACATATACATCCCAGTATCACACTAGCTCTCCTGATCACTTTGTCACATTGTCTGGCCACTTTAATATCATCTGATATGATTACCCCATGTCTCGTTCCTACTTGGTCACTGCTAGTATCTCTTCCCCTATTTTATACTGCATCCCTGGGTTTCTGTGACCCAAGTGCATTATTTTGCACTTTTTTCACATTACACCTCAGATGCCAAACTTTTGACCACTCCTTCAGTTGTTTCATGTCTCTTTTAATCCTTTACACACCCTCTGGAGTGTCTACCCTGTTGCAGATCTTGGTGTCATCTGCAAAGAGGCAGACCTTCCCTTCCAGTTCCTCTGCTATGTCACAAATGAAGACATTAAAGAGGACTAACCCCAGTACTGACTGCTGAGCTACTCCACTGGTCTCGCTCTCCCTCCTCAGAGAGAACTCCATTTACCACCACCCTCTACCTCCTATTCCCTAATCAGTTTCTTACCTGGGTTACCACCTTATTGCCCACCCCCATGCTACTCAACTTGTTTACCAGCCTCCTATACGGAACTGTGTCAAAAGGCCTTGCTGAAGTCCAGGTAGGTCATAACCATTGCCCCTACCCCAATCCAACACCCTGATTACCCAGTCAAAGAAATCTTTTAGATTTGTTTGGCATGACCTCCCCTCCGTAAAGCCATACTGCTGTCTCAGGTCCTGCAGTCCACTGGATTCCAGGTGTTCCATGATTCTTCCCTTTAATAGTGTTTTCATCAATTTCCCTACTACAGATGACAGGCTGACAGGACTGTAATTTCCTGCCTCCTCCTTACTACCAGTTTTGTGAAGTGGGACTATGTTAGTCTTCTCCAGTCCTCCAGAACCATGCCGGTCTCCAGTGAACTATTAAAGAAGTCTGTCAGGGGAGCAGCTAGTATCTGCCTGAGTTCCTTTAACACTCTTTGATGCACCCTGACTGGGTCCATGGCTTTTTCCACCCTCAGATTAGCGAGTGCTTTCCTGACCCTCTCCTTAGAAAAGGGAGTGGTGTTCATTTCCTTTCTGCCCAATCTCTTGGTGCTTATTTGTGGTCCCTCCCCTTCCCCTTGAACTGTGAATACTGAGCAGAAATATTAGTTTAAGATATTTGCTTTTTCTTAGACCCCCTCTATATAATCATCTGCCTCCTTTATTAACTGTGTAATCCCTCCCTTGGTCTTCCCTTTCTTGCTGATATACCTGAAAATGTCTTATCCCCCTTTGATACTGTCTGGGCTATTCTTTCCTCAGCATGTGCTTTTTCGCTTCTTATTGCCTTGCCTGCCTCCTTCCTTTTCCCCAGATAAACTTCTCTGTCCTTAACTCTCTGGGTCTCCTTATACCATCTGAATTCCACTGTTTTACCCTTGCCTTTTCTGCCACTTCTCTCAAGAACCATAATGGTCTCTTCCTTCTGCTTTTGCTTATTTCCCTGACATAGAAGTTTGTAGCCTTTACTCTGCCTTCTTTTATTGTGGCCCATTTTCCCTCTACCCCCCGCCGACATCTCCCCCCACCAGGTCTTCTCGGATGCATTCCCCCATCTTTGTAATGCCAGCCTTCTGAAATCCAGAACCCTTGCCATTGTGTGGCTGGATTCCTGTGCTGTTGTGATATTAAACCATACTGAGCGATGGTCACTGGTCCCCAGCTGCCTCGCCACTCTGATGTACACACCAGTTTTCTGTGGTTTATAACTTTACTTCTTCAGAACAGTGAGGTTTGTTTTACTGAATTATTTTTGCCATCATAGTTTAACTAAACTGATTTAATTTCTGTTGCTTGATAGAAGTTAGCTTTAGTTTGTGTACCAATAGTGTATGGAATGTGTACCCTGAGTCTGACCTCTGGTCCGAAATCCCTGTTGTGTACTGTAAGAAAAAAAATATTTCCGGTGTTGTTGTTTTTGTTTACATACTGTCTGTGTAACGTGTTGTGTAGTCTTGTGTGTGTCCACCAGTCCTTTAAATAATCCCATATGTGTATTGTTTAGCGAAAGAAAAAAAAAGGGAAATATTTCTGGTGCAGTTGTTTCTGTGTAAATTCTTGTAAAGTGTTGTGTGGTCTTGCATGGGTGCCCCTAGTCCCTTAAATCCATTTTGTGTATAGTTTTGCTACCCCCCCCAAAAAAAAATTAAAGAAAAATATTTCTGTTCTTGTTGTTTACTGTCTGTGTTAATTGTTGTAAGTGTTGTGTAGTCTGGCATGGGTCCCTAGTCCTGTAAATAATCCCTGTTGTGTATTGTTCAGCAGAAAAAAAAGGGAAAACATTTTTTGTGTAGTTATTTCTGTGCAAAGTCTCATAAAGTGTTCTGTGGTGCTGCATGTCTCTCTAGTCTCTTAATCCTGTGTTTCAAACCTTACACATGTAAGACATACATAAGTCCATAAAAAGACAATCTGCTAAAGGAGTTTCAGGTGCCACTGTCAAGAAGAGCTTAGCTTCTGTGGTTTCAAAGGGTACTGTAACCACTCCCAGTTGTGATGACACAGGTTCATCAGGGGCTGGTACTGATGGCAGTACTAGCCGACAAGGAGTGGCTGTTGCAAGTAGAAGCATTAGTGTGGCTAAATTTTTCTCTGACAAATCTGTGGTATCAATGCTGGTGGGTGCTGCTCGTGCTGGCAGTGCTGGCAGTGCTGACAGGAACAACAGAAGCATTGCAAGAACCCCAAAAACAGTTTCCTCAGGGAATGTGGTTGAGGCCGAGGACTCGGAGGTGGCTGATGTCCCCAAAAGTGTTGCAGAACAGCCTGAGCCTGTATCACAGTGTGATGTTGTAGATACGAGTGTTAGGGAAATTAGATACTGCTGAAAAGCAAATACCAAGAAATGAAAGTGAGGATGAAGATAAGAAGGACATATCTTAGGAGGTTGACATCGAACGTGGGGATGGGGATGATGATATGGACCCTCTTTGAGAACCTGAGAAAAAGAAAAGTAAGGGCCAGGATCAGTGCATCAGTAAAGTCCCCCCCCCCCCAAGTTCTCCAGCTGTTGGGTCTGTTGAGCCAGTAATAACACAGGATGAGTCAAAAGTTGCAGCAGAGTGGAAATCACGCCCCAGAACACCCATTTCTAGCCCTCCAATAATGTCCCAGTAACCATTCTACTGCTATCATGTGAAAGCAAGAGGTACAAAATCCCTAGTCTGGGATTTTTACATTCTGGCCCCAAAATATGAAGCAGTGACTATATGGGAGCTATGCCAAGTGCATGTGCACTGTGAGAAAAAGGGTAGCCACCTTGGCACTAGTTGGCAACATACACACACACCTGAAGTCCAGGCACCTGGCATGCTGGACTCAGCACCAAAGGGAAGCAGCTGCAGGGAGGCCTTCGCCCCTTACAAACCTCATTCAGCAAAGCATCCCAAAGTGTCAAAGTATAGATCAGGGGCTGGATTCAGAAGTAACCATGGAGGATTGCTACAGGCATGGGGAGGAGGAGGAAGACTTGGTGGGATTTCCTAGTAGTGAGCAGAGTAGCAGTGGTGGTGTGAGTATTAGCCATCAGAGACAGTCAAGCACATAAACCCCATCCCTAAAACATGCAAAAATCATATAATTCATTTGTTCAGCATCTGTGACACCCCCAGGGTTTAAATTTACTCCATCATCCATGCCACCAGTACACAGAGCCCAGCTGTTTGGTGTCTCCAGCCCAAAACCCTGACTGATGCAGCCTACACTGCACAGCATGTTCAAGCATCACACCAAATACCCACCAAATAATTCTGTTGCACATGAACTTAATGCAGCAACTGCAGAAATGCTGCCATTTAATCTGTTGCCAGTTATTTTTTGTTGAAAATGCAGGGTTCCACAGGTTGATTGCACATGCCTGTCTAAAATACAGGATCCTATCACACACATATTTCTCCACCTGTGCTATTCAGGAGCTGTATAGGACTGGGGCACAGACAAAAGGAAATGCCCTGCAGCATTCCGTATCACCATACATCCACCTAAGTATGGGTATGTAGACTAGTGGCCGAACAGCTGATAGCTCTTATCTAAGTATTTCTGCCCATGGAGCACAGGTACCCCGGGTAATATTTGATGCTGGGATGGGGAAAAAAACTATATGAAACCCAACTGTGGTGGCAGCATTTTTCTTAGTATTTGCCAGCATGTCACAATGGCAATTAGGAGTGTACCAGGTTCACATACAGGTAAAAAATTTTTAGAACTGCTCCTGACCGAAATTGATGAGTGACTACACTGTCCCCAAAAGCAAGTTTCACAGCAAGCGATAATGGCTCCAGTGTGTTGAAATGCATCAGTGATGTTGGGTTTCTCAGTGTTCCCGGCAATGCACATTGTCTTAGTCTTGCAGTGTAGGAGTTTTTGGCATATCCTGAAATCAAGGCTATGTTGACTGTGGCCTGCCACATCTGTGCCCATTTTGCTCATTCTGGAAAGCTGAAATACCAAAAATGGTCCCAAATGTATATTACAAAGAACCATACGCCTCAGTTGGTTAGGTGTAGAAAAACATACATGTTTATTATTAAAAAAATGCCAACTGCATGGAGCTGGCTCAGTAAGCTGGAAACCTCGACTGATTTCATTCTAGAAAGGCCCATGACCAGCCTAGGGAGCTGCAGCTACAAAAGAAGCTGCCTCAGCACTATCTCAAGCTAGAAGTTGTCATGAGATGGAACTCAACACTAAGTGACTTTAGCACCTGTAAGAGCAGTAAAAAGCCATCCTGGGATACCTGCTGCTGAACACAAGCTGTGACAGTTCTGGAACGCCCATGTCTCTACCAGTCAAGCAATGATGACTTGTGTATGGCCTGGTCATGATTCTGAGGCCATTTGAGCATGCCACATACTCAGTTAGTGGGGACACTGCCTCTATCAGTCAGGCTATCCCACTACTAGGGGTGCTGAAGCAGTTCTTGTTAAATGTACAGCAGGTGCTGGAGGCAGGAAGAGACAAGTCAAGCTGTTTGTCAATGGAACACATGCTGCAATTATTAGACAGCAATATCCATATTTCAGCCATTCTGCCAAATTTGGAATTGCCACAATGCTGGACCCACGATATAAAAGGGGCCTGTCATCCATCATTTTTTTTTTCCATATAGGTGTTTTTACTCCCCGAGCTCTGCAGGTGGCTCTGGTCACTCCCTCAGAGGGACTCCATTTCCGACTGCACCATTCCCCAAACCGACAACCTCCTAATTCCCCCATGGGTCCCCCACCCCATGGCTGGGCCGAGGTAAAGGAGAGTTGGCTTTATCCCTACCCCCAGAGTGAAATCCAGACTTCTGGGGTCTGGCCAGGGTGCTGGAGTGGCCATCATGCAGCCTGCTGGCTCCTTTTTCCTTTTTCACCCACCCCACCTCCCCACCAATGTAAGGACACCAGCGCATGCCCTTCTGACCTGTACTGCTCTCTATCACCAGAGGGTAGTCAACGAGCGAGCTGGCAAACCTCCTTCCTCAAGAGAGGAGAGCAGTCCTTCAGATGCTCAATCCTTTTGCCCCTGCCAACCCCTGGTGGCCCATGCTTGTTTCCAAACCTGGGGCACCGGTTTGGCGCATGGTGTAGTGACCAGCACCTCAACCTTCAGCACCATTGTCATCCATACATGAAGGTGGGTGTGATCAGGTGCAACACCTAACTGATCAGCTCGTAAGATGGGTTCATGGGTCACAGATGTCACAGGCACAGTTCTGCAAGCCACAGCATGGCAATGATGACAGACTGGGTGTTGTTACTGCTTGAAAAAGAGGGCTGTTCATAGGAGGACAGTTGACCATTAATCCACTTTGGGATGCTTTGTTGCAGGTGGAAATTGTGGATGTGAAGGAAAATGAGTAGCAGGCTAATGAGTTAGTAAGATTTTATGCAACACAGCACATGGTGGAGGCATATTTGGCAGATACCAGGCACCTGAACATATTAGAAGAGCCACTGCTGTACTGGAATAGCAAGGTAACTGAGTGGCCAGCTCTGACCTCCACAGCAGTGAAATATCTAAGCTGCCCTCCCTTTACTATAAGAGAAGAGAGGGTATTTGTTTATTTAGTTAGCTTTTGTTGACCAGGTAAGTGCTCTACACAATTGAATGCCTATTTTCAGGAGGTTACATAGGGTCAGCGTCAGTAAACAACAAGTTACAGTACAGCAACAGTAAGTGACATTGTCAACTTTAGAAAACAGATTATATAGCAAGACAATGCATAAATAAGCAAATAAGGCCAAAATTACAAGGCACAGGAGGAGCAACCCAACAATGTGTTAACAAGACATTATGAATATAAATAGTTCGTTAAGCTGCTGCAGATCAGGTTGTGCTAGTTGGCAAACAGACAGTGGGGAAGAAGGTAAGCAACCAGAATGCAAGGAGATGAAATAAAAGGTAGATTACTAGTCACAAGAGTTTACAAATTATTTAAGAAGGCAAATGCAATATCCCTTTTTGAGGGTGGAGGCAGTCTGGCACTGGCACAGGCTAGAAGGTATGGAATTCTATAGCCTTGGTGCAGCAACAGAGAACGAAATGTTCCCCAGCCATGTCCTAATTCTTGGGATAGGTAATTCTTCACGAGTGGCAGACCTTAGTGGGTAGGTATCAATTGAGGGGGTGGAGAAGACTAAACAGTGAAAAAGGAGGATGGTTTTGTGAGATGTTGTAGATTACCCCTTCAAATGATAGGTCATGTAGGGCAGCAGGATGAAGTCATACCAGTTTAGCATATAAAGTGCAGTGATGGGTAAGGTGGCTTAGGGACGTGGCGAATTGACAGATATTATAGGTAATGTCCCATTTATGTCAGTTAGTTCGAGAAAATGCATGGATTACAGATACCCCATAGCTAAGCTTTGGGAGTAAGACACCATGAGCAACAGATAGGCAAGTTTGTGGGAAAAGCTTGCGTTTAAGCTTATACAGGAGTTTAGTGTGTACAGACTTGCAGACAGCTGTTATATGCATGGAGAAGTCAAGGGGTGTGTAAAGCACAACACCAAGGTAATTAAATGTAGGCACCATTATAAGAGGTTCCATCACTCCACTGTACTGTTAGAGGGTTAGTGCAGTTTTTAATTTTGGGAGCAGAACAAAAAAGTATGGTCTGTGTCTTTGTCATATTTAAAAGGTATTTGTTAGATTAGTGCCAGTGCTGCAGCCCATTAAGGTCAGTGGTTATTTTGGTGTTAACTTCAGACATATTACTTGAGCTTAGGTACAGGATGAGATGGTCTGCATACAAGATAATGGTGCAATGGTCAAGAGTCTGATGAAATTCATTAATATAAAGGGAGAAAAGTAGTGGTCCAGGTATTGAACCTTGTGATATACTCACCATAAAGGAGGCAGAAACAGAGAATATAGTTCCAACTTTTACCTGTTGACTCCTTCCATCAAGATAGTTCCTAAACCAGGGTTGGGCAGTGGAGGAGATCCCTCAGGTTGCTTAGTTTGGTATAAAGCAGGTAATGGTTTACTAGATCAAATGCTTTGGTAAATATTTAGTTTCAGGGGCCATTGTGCAGTACAGGCTTACAAATCTATCACCTAGAAATGTTGGCATGCTAACATTTATTAAAATGAATGAAGGGCACATTCCACATAGGGCAAGTACATCTGTGTTTGTACCACATGATGATGGTGGTGGTGATGAGGAGGAAGAAGAACAGCATGGTGGTAAAAGCAAACTGCATTCCACTGAGGTGGAGGAGGCACTCCTGGAAAAAGAATTCCCAAGTGGGGACAACTCCAGGCTGGAAGACAATGAGGGCTGCTTCCTTGATGAGGATGGTGATGGTAGCAGTGCATAAAGAAAATTAAATGTTTTTAGATCCCTCCCTTCCTCCTTATAAGTGTAATTCTTTCCATTATTATTGAATGTTTTTCCCTGTCAACATTTTTCCCAAGTTGTGCCTCTCTTCAGTACAGTCATATAAATACATCTGAGTAGCCAGCCTGCTTTTAGCCATCCTGCCAGTGCCTCCACTGCCAGTAAATCATTGTCAGCCAGCCTGCTTTAATCAGTGCCACCCTGCCAGTGCCAGTTAGCCCAACAGCCAGCCTGCCTTTAGCCAGTGCCACCCTGCCAGTGTCAGAAAGCCCACCAGCCAGCCAGCCTGCTTTTAGCTGATGCCACCCTACCAGTGCCAGTGAGCCCACCAGCCAGGTGGCCTTTAGCCAATGCCACCCTACCAGTGCCAGTAAGCCCACCAGCCAGACAGCCTGCTTTTAGCTAATGCCACCCTACCAGTGCCAGTAAGTCCACCATCCAGCCAGCCTGTTTTAGCCATTCTGTCAGTGCCACCTCCACCAGTAAACTCACCAGCCAGCTAGCCTGCTTTTAGTCAATGCCATCCTACCAGTGCCAGTAAGCCCATCAGCCAGCCAAGCTGCTTTTAGGCATCCTGCCAGTGTCACCAGTAATCCCACCAGCCACCTGAACTATAGAAAAGGCAACAGCGTCTGCTGTCATGGGGAGTTCATTTCATTTAAAGCATCAGTATTTGTTAGTTGGCCAAAAATGTCATCATATACTTTAAAAAAAATGTATTTCTGCAATCTTAATTTATCATCATGCTCCATTTGTTCTTACCAGTGAAGATTGTGTCAAACGTGCTTTACAGTAAATGTTGTAATGAATGACTCCCATTATTAAAGATGGCTGGCATTTGCAGGTTTTTAAAATGTGTTTTACAAAGAATACTCCAAATATTAGGATGATATTAACACGTTTCTTCTCTGGTACAGAACAGATAGCACTGTGCCATGATGTTTAATTTTTTCATGGCATACGTGGCACAGGACTGACCTGTATGTTGTCTCAGGAATGAAATAAAATGACAAAATGGGGATCTTATTATTTTTGGCAGATGACTATGAAGAAAACTATATACTTAGGAACACATATTGCTGCTTTAAATGTGTTTTTGCTTTTCTTTTGTCTCCCTCTCACTTTAGACAGCCAATCACAAGCCACAGAGTGCTCCGGCAGCATCACTTGCTATGAAACGATTGTACAAGTAATGGCATAACCATCAATAATTTGGTGGTAAGTATGTGATATGATTTGTTTCCTGTACTGTATTTTTAATCTTATCTTTACCTTTCACAGGTGAACAGTGACATTGTGGCCATGCCAAGTCATGCTAAATAATGCCTCTTTTTTTCTTCACAGGTTACACTTTCTCATCCATCTGGGAAACTTTGTTCCCTGGCAGAGCCAGACCATCGTCTATGTGATGGTAAGTGTCCTTTCAGAAAGTTATTTTCTGTACTAGCTTTTTAATTATGTTTTCATTTCATAGGTGTACGCAACCCAGTCCTCCAGGTTCCCACTAATTCTGCTGCTTCATGCAATTTCCAATTTATTTTATTGAGCAAATGTGAAACACATGAAATGAGAGAAATAGGAGAAGACAACAGTCATTCTGCCCAACACCTACGGTCCTATGATTTTATGAAAAAACTTACCTTCCCAGGCTATGGAAGTGTCCAAAATAAAAAAAAAAAACACCCTGATAAATAATTGCAAGGAAAGAAACAGTGACGAAAGATGTTTAGAAAGAGAGTGGTTTTAGCATCTCACAACCAGACAGAATCCCCTCCCCCCAAAACAACTTACCGTTGCTGGTATGTCGGTAACTGCACCAGGTACCACTGAGAACCAGCAGCACAGTACGTTATGACTGCTCTGAGCACTTCTCATTTTTGGGCCTCAGGAGAATTTTATAGGACAAGATGACAAGGAGCCTCTCTTTCTTATATACTTAGGCATTTCATTGACAGCAGCAGCAGCAGCACAGTACTTTTTGACTCTCGGAGCACTTCTCAGTTCTGGGCATCAGGAGAATTTTATGGGACAAGATGAGCTTTTGTTTGACAGTCACTTTATGTACTATGGTGTGACAGCATGATGTAGCAGCCCGCACAAATTTATAACACACTTCAGAAGTTTTCATGGACAAGAGAAGTTATGCAAATTGTGATTCTTTTTTAAATACAAATGTTTATCCTCCTTTGTCCAGGGGGTGGCTTCTTAGACTAATCCCCAGCCCCTCCAGGTCAGGTCGCTGCCTCCACGGGTGTGCACACAGTCTTGATTTCTCCCCACAAGTTCCCCTCTTGTAGCAGAGCTGACTCTGACAGCTCGAGTCCATTCCCAGACCCAGGTCACCGGCTTGGCAGGAGGTTAGGCACTTTGCAGCACCTCCTCCCTCCATGCCACTGGGCTGGCTATAAATTGTAATTTTGGCACACTTCAACAATGGGGCACCCTACCACATACAGCATAGTACTATATAGCGATACCTGTACCACAGTGTGACAAATTTATTCTGGTAGTTGAGAAAAATTAAGGAAAGAGATAGGCAGATAGCAACATGACAACAGTTAGACTAGACATATAGGTAGGCATTTAGGAAATATAATTTTAAGGCAGTAGAAAAGAAACAATAAATCAGAGCAATAAACATAGATTATTAAATTGAATTATTTTTTGCTATTTCTAACCTTTTTATTTTTGTTTTCTTTTCTGGGGTGGAATGAAGGACTACACAATTTGGAAAGAGAAAGACTATAGATTAAAGACCATGAAGAGAAAGGGGATAGGACAATTTATTTCTTGCAATTTTTACACTTATTTTTGTGTTTTTTTTCTTTTTGGGGGTACTGAGGAAGGACAGCAAAACTTGGACAGCCTATACACTAAACACTATAAAGAGAAAGAGGATCAAACAGATTTTATTTGGTATTTTTATACCTTTTTTGGTGTATTTTTGATTTTTTGGGGAACAAAGAAGTACAAAACTGGGAAACAAAGACTGTAAGAGATATAAAACTTGGAAAGAAAAACTATAAGAGGATAGAACACACTTTAATGGGAATGGGACAGATAGAAAAAACTAATAAACAGATCAAGTCATTATCACACAGCTCAACTTCCACCCGCACCACCATGGCAGAGCTCCTCCATTATCACCAGCACCTTCTCCTGCTCCTCAAGAATAAGTTTCATGTCCTGCTGCACCTCAGTGAGCAGGCAATGAAGATTGGCCACTTCATGCCTCACTGAGGCCAGCTCTGCTGCTGTTGCTACTGGTGGGGGTGCAAGTGGTGCTGCTGCTCCTCCAGAGGACAGTGAGGAGGAGCAAGAACAGGGGGTGCTTATTCTTCTGCCCAGCATCATCCCACCATGACACTTGCATGTTTTGTCTCATGATGGATCTGCCTATCCACTGCTTGCAAAGGTGGGCCACCATCCCCACCCTCAATTACTCCTTCTCCGTGAAGCCTGGCCTCCCACTTTGTCTGGTGATGTATCACCAAGTAGGTCCTCTGTCCCCCCATGCAAAAGTGGCTACATTTCTTGCCCCAGTGGACCCACTTGCTGCAAATATTACAAGTAACCACTCTTGGGTCACTTGAATCACTCATAAAAAAGGACCACATGAGGGATAACCTGGGGTAGGGGCAGTGTTGGTGGGCTGCTGCTGCTGGAGTGGCAGGCTGTTCTGCAGGGGGAGATGGTGTTGGCCATGGTGCTACAACCGGGGGGAAGGAACAGGGGTTCCTTCATTGTTTCTTCACCCTCATGCTGGTGCTGCTGCTTCTCTTCCTCATGTTTCAGGACTGGTGGACAACACTACTGTCCTCCTGTTGCTGCTCAGGTGGGGCTGCAACTGCTGCTACTTCTCAAGCTGTAAGTATGGTTGGGGGGGTTCTCCTTAAGGAACTGGACCTGATTCAGGCATATGGTCCTGGACTGGCCAAGGGTCCAGACACCATGACAGTCAGGTGTACTGACTCCAAGCTACATTGAGGGAATGGTGGGGCACTTTAATCAAGAAAAAAAAAGGAAAACGAGAGAGAAAAACAGATAGAATGTAAACAGTAAAGGAAAAAAGAGACCAAAAAACAATTATAAAGAAGGATTAAGTTATTAAGAAAGATTCAGAAATTAAAGAAGGTTTAGAAATAAGAATTGTCTTAAAAGTTCTTTTAAAATGTGTGACTTTTTTCTGACTCCACTCCTACCTGCTGTAAGCTCAGCTCACACTGTCTCACTCACTACACTGAGAGAAACGAAAGCAACACACCTCCTGCCCTGACAATACAACATGTGACCTTCAGAAGGTCTCTCATGTGGCCAGGACTCTTTTTTTGGTAAACTTTGCCTTTCTAATGCAAAAGCAAAGTTTAAAGGCAAGATTGAAAGGCAAAGTTACCAATGAAAAGGGAATATTCGCAAACATGTCCACAAAGGTGAATTGTGTGACTTCACCTGAACTTTGCCTGCGTATTATAACTTTGCAACATCTCTACTCACTGACTTAGTCCTTAAAGGGATGAGTGAAGGCAACATCATTGATGCCAGATTTTTTGACCTAGTGAAGGCATTTGTCACAGTCTCCTACCCCCTTCTGCTGACCAGACTTGCCTCTGTGGACCTAATTGCACCAGAAGTCAGATGGTTCCATTCCTACCTTGTCAGGAGGGACAGTTGGTCTCTGTTGGTAACATCCTATCCCTTCCTCCTCCCTCCTTCCCATTGAATCTGAAGCACCACAGAGTGCAGTCCTTGGCCCACTTCATTTTAATTTTCCTGAATGACCTTCCTAAGACTTCTGCATCATCCAACATGCAACTGCAGGCTGATGATACAGTCCTATTTGCCTCTGGACCCTTGGCCCCTGAATTGTCAGCCCAGATCAGACTTGAATTCTCTAGAGTCCAGGCCTAGTGTGTGAAAAAAACAGCTGTCACTAAACTCAAAACCAACAGTCTGTATGACTTTTGGTTCCCAGCAGCATCTCACCACCATCAACTACCCCTTAGTCTTCTCGACCCTTGATGGTTCCTAAATTGATACTGTCCCTTCTGTTAAAAATCTTGAAGTTTGGAGTGACAGCCACCTTGTTTTTTCAACCTGCATTGATGCAATCCACGCCAAGCCCCTTCCCAAATTGGGAACACTCTTCAGGATTAAAACCTGTGCACCCCCAACCCCAGGTATGAAATAGTCTGCATAACAATCCTCCCTGCCTTTGATTTTGGTGATGTAGTTTACAGTGGTGTTCCCAAATCAATGCTGGCCAGACTGCATCCCCTACTCCACTCCTTCAGTTGCTTTGCTCTGGACTGTCAACCCTGAACATATCATTGCACCTTATACACCTTCCTCTTCTTCCCTTCCCTTAATTGTCACCAGCTCTCTCACTGCACATCCCTCATAGCCAAGTTCTGGTCTGGCTTGCTCCCCGGTACCTCTTCTCCCTCCCTTTCCTGCTCCCCCCACCTTCTACTGCCTCCACTCCACCAACACACTGTCCTACTGATTGTTCAAGCCAAGTTCTCTGGTGGGGAGTCTGCTTTCTCTTACAGGTTCCCTCTTCTTTGGTCACCTCTCCCATCCACCATTTGCACTGCCTCTATTCCTGCTGCTCTGAAAGCTGTTCCCCACATGCACACCACTCACATCTGCTCCTGCCCTTAATCTCCTAGTTACCCTTGGACATATATTGAATAATGTCAATTTGATATATATTTACTTATGTTGCTCTGGTATACCTTGTTTGCACCTGTCTTAATCTGCAATAATCATCTTATTTGGAGCTGTACTGAATAATGCAAATTTATTTATACCATAGGAGTGCAAATACATTTGGAAGATAAAAGCTGTTATTTTCACTGGAGACATAGCTACTGTTCAAATGACATGTTATTTACATAGTAGCCACAACCTTGCTTTTCTCATGAACTGGCACCAAGAAGTAGCACATCAAACAGTGGAGCTGGTTTTTTGACCATAAGAGTCTAGGCTTTGCATCAATAATAAAGTGGAAAAGAAAAATATCTGTGAAAAGATAATGCGTTTATATAACACAGCATGTTTTTTTACAGTACCTGCAAACACACACACACACACACACACACACACACACACACACAACAAAACAGTGGCAACTTTTTATTTCTTTTTACACATTCCTTTTCTGTACTAAAGTAGGCAGAGATAAACCAATAAAGTTGGGGACTCCCATGGTATACATTGATTATCCCATGAGGTAGCTCCAGATACAGTATGCATGTTATCTGTTTAGAAATGTTGCTATTACCACTGTGCACTTGTGACTGTGCCACATGTCCTAGTGTACAATAACAACAACATTCCAAATTAGATAACATGAATATCTGGAGCTAACTCATTAGATAATCCCCATATATACAGTACTGTAACTTAATTTTCTGCATAACTACAGTATATTTCTTGCTGTTCCACTCCTTTTCCTACTCCTACCTCTTGAAGTGACATTTGTATCAGCATTACAGTACTGTTTTTTCTCCTTTGTACCACTCCCCCCAGAACGCATCTGGAAACTAGCTTAAGTATGCTGGCTTAGTAGGCCATTCCTGGTAAAACTCTTTTAATAAATACATACATGTTTTCATTCTGGATGCATTCTGTTTTTACCTAGCCATTTTGTTCCCAGGTTCATTCTATATTTGATAGAAGGGAAGCACTATTTCAGTTGTGATTCATTACTTCATTTTTTATGCTTTTTCACTTTTATCCAGCTGTTCTTGGTCTGTTCCAGTTCTGGGCACATTCTAGACCTATTCTGGTTTTTACCAATCCTTTTGATGCACTGCCACAACGACACTGGTCTTACATGTGCAGAACTTTTATCATCACGATCTGGAATTTCAAAGCACTTGCATTTGTGTAAATCTGTCTCATGGTCTAGTGGGCTGTGAGTTTTCAAGATTTCAGAGGTAGACTCTATGAGCTGGATTTTCAAAGCTTTGAGGCATCTTGTAGTGCAGGTAAACTATTTCTGGCATAACTGTTAGGCCATATAAAATGTGATCTAATGTTTTGCCACAAATGCTGTAAAATTTCATTTTTATTGTTATTGTTTATGCTTGTAAGCAGAATGAGCACAACTACCTGTTTTCACCAGTGACAAGTTATAAACAAACTTAACATACATAATTAAACAAACATTTAAAAAAAATACAAAATACAGAGAACATTCAACAGTCAATTATTAGAATGTACATGTGCAAATATCATTATCCATCAGCCAATATTTTAATCTAGTTAAAAGGACCACAATGTCATATTTTCTACACTATCAACAGGAAATAAATTAAAAAACAAAGCAGCCCTAAATAAAGGGGATATCTGTCCAAAAGCAGTTTGAAACAATGAAATTTCTTAAGAAAATTTAGTCTGAGATCTTGTTGCACTGGAATTAAGAGACCTAGGAAATAGTAATGAGACTACAGGAGAAATAAGGCTATTCTTTACCTTAAACAAAAGGATACCAATCTTGTGCAAAATCCGATTTTTAAGGGATAGACTATGTGAACATTCAAGCAAAAAGCAATGATGTGTTTGAAAAGGGACATCAAGCATGAAGTGCAAAATAGAGTTATAAGTTACCTTAGGTTTATTGAGTAAATGACCAGATAACGAAGAATAAATAATTGTGCCATAATTCAAGACACTCAACAAAAAACTATAAGAAAGCAAAAACCTTGATTTTCTGGTCAAAAATTGCCTAACTTTATAAAGAAAACCCAATCTCCGATGAAGGGTCTTTCTTAATTTATTCAAATGAAGTTTGAATTTTAACTTTGAATTGAAAATTATCCTCAGATATTTAAAACTATTCACCAATTCAATCACGCTGCCATCCAAAGTAACAATATGATACAGGCTATTAGACTCAATGGTCCCCTTCAAAAACATCATGGCTTTTGTTTTGCTTGGATTGAGCACCATGGAATTCAAAATAAACCATTTTTGGAAGGAATTAAAATCAGACTGCATCATATCCAAAGTATCCTTAGGAGTAGAACCTACACTATAAATGACTGCATCATCTGCATTAAGTATCATTGCTGAATGTGAACAAACCAAAAATGCTCATGAAAAATTATGCATGCATCCTTTTTTTTTTTTTTTGCTGTACAGTGCAGACATTGACACAAATGCATCAAAACATTTCAAAATGACCCACAAATGTTTGGGCACATTTAGGGTAGCATGTACAAATGTTCTGAATGTCTGGTCCTTGGTAAGATATGGGATCCAGAAATGGATGTTGATTCAGCAGTGTTACTTCATTCTACATATCCTGGGCTCAGTTTTAAGCATCTTTGTTTTGTGCTATAGCAGTGCATACATCACCAGTTTCAAACGATACTCTGTGCACTGGGTTTGTGATTTCCAATGGTGCAGTTTAGGATTTACTTCCTGCACAGTCTGCTAAAATCAAGGACAACAGTCCTTGTTTAATGTTGCATTACTTACAGTATGGTTTCACAGTATATAGCAATATGTGGCAGAGCAGTTTTGAAATAAAAATGGAATGTAATATTATTTCCTTTTGAATTTTAGTTTTGCTGCAGTGTGACTCAGTTAAATGGTAAACAGAAACAGGTTTTTATAAACTGAGTGCCATGTATATCAATTCTGTAGGTCTTTTATGTAGTTCAAAGTTGGGATGTCAGTCAACAAAACATGTGCATCAAACTGTGGAGGTAATCCCGGAAAAGGTATCTTTTTACTATGTGTCCATTATGCATTTTACAGGAATAGATACGTGTCTTTCAGTGTTCAGCATTTGACCAAGGAATCCATAATTCATACAGCGACACAGGTAGCTATTACAGACAGAATGAAAAGCATATAAAGTTTCCAAGTAAACAAGGAACAAATTGAGCCATCAAGGTACAGTGCGTGTGAGGCTATAATACTGATAACAACACTCAAAAAATATTTACATAAAAAGCAGATGCTTTGCTCAGAATAAATCAAACAAAGAAGTAAACATACATAGAGTTCCTGATAGATTGCACACTGGTTCTGAGAGCATTGCTGAAATCCAGCGACCTCTTTGGTCTTTCATACTACACCATTGTTGTTTAATTCCCAATGTACTGTCAGTATCTGTGCTCAGGGACACTGGTTTACCGGGACTGAGAAAGGGCATATTCCATTTTGCACATTGTAAAAAATGGTATTGTCACCGGTGTCTGCTAAGCCAAAATCCGGTTTTACCAGTGTTTGGTTTTGTGTACTTTATTTAACAATTTTTAACTCTGCTATTATGCATTTTAGCAATTTTGACCTCCACTATTACACATCCTTCCATCCTTGTACCAATTTAAAGTTATTTTAGGTACAAGATGTGATGGCAGCAGCAACACTACAGCCCCCGTCCCTAAGGTGTGATGGAAGTAGCACTACGGCCCCCATCCCTCTGGTGTGACAGAAGCAGCAGCAGCAGTATAGCCCCCATCCCTCAGGTGTGATGGCAGCAGTACTATGGTCATCATTCCTCATGTCTGATGGCAGTATCAGCACTATGGCCCCCATCCCTCAGGTGGGACGGCAGCAGGCCTACATTCCCCATCCACCAGTGGTGATGGCAGAAGCACTACCACCCCCACCCCTTCGGTGTGATGGCAGTAGCAACAATGCAGTATACATCCCTCTGGGGTGATGGCAGTAGTGACAGCACTATGATCCCCTTTCTTCAACACTCACACCCCACATGCAAGTTACAAATGACTTGATCTCTTTGCTTGTTAGAACTCAGACGTGAATTAATCTGAACCATCACTGCTAAGGTGGACTACCTTTGTTTTTTACTATCTATAATTTAACTGCCTGAATTGGATATCTGCCTGTGACACCGTTGACAAGGGTTAAGGAACAGACTTGGGTGTTGGAGGGCCAGCTGGTGGGTGAAGCTGAGGTGTCAATGACCACTCCCTTCTCCTGAGAGGGAGGGTGGGTTCACAGCTCAGCATTTGCTGGCCCATGGTGGAAGCCAGAGGCATGACAACACGTCAATCCTCAATGCGGGAGGAGTGTGACGGATGTCGGCTTGTGCCTTGACATCATGTAGCCTGTCAAGTTCCCAAGAAAATGGGAAAACACCCACTGGCCAACCGAAGGATGGCTGCTGGTCCCGCCATACACCAGAAGCCCCAGACATGTGTCCGTTCTGACCCCCGACATGCCCAGGATACACAGGAAGCTCTTTGGGGCAATTCTCCTCCCCTGGTAGCCTCCCACATGGGTAGGGGCCCACTCAATGAAGGGTTACTTTGGGTTACCTGGTAGCACAGCAGTAAGGGTCAGTGGATAGTGGTCGGGACTCAGCAGCAGTGGTAGGGGGCCTTGGCAGGCCTGAAGGAGTGGATGGCCAAGGGTAGGAGGGCAAAAAAAACTGCTTGAATTTGCTTCTTTGAAATAAAGTGTTTTCACCTAAAAAATCCACAAGTGATTAGGGGAGGACCTTCAAATGGATTCATGCATCTTCCAGACATGTGGGTGCTTTTTTTTTCTACTTGGTGTCCATTAAAAGGGTGTCTCCCAGTTTTCATGTCTTTGTTCAGATGTGAATTGAGCACTTCTCTGCCCACTAGCATCCTACAGCCCCTGGGGTCTTACCTTCTGTATGTCATTGAATGTGCTTTCAAAATCCACTGGTCAAACATAAGTACTCTTAAATACTTAGCATTTGCTTTTTGTTGAAGCAGTCTATCAGAAAACATTTTGTTGTCACAGAGACAGAACCAGCAGGTGGAAGAAAAGGTGAAAATGATCCAGTTCACCTAAATGGGGTGCTAACTGTAAAGTCTTTACATAAGTAGTAAGGCAGTTTCTTCCTTGTGAACATACTTTCATTCAGACTAATTTTCATTTAAACAACTGAGGATTTTGGATGGCCCTACTAATTATAAACTTGAATAAGTTAGTTGGTAACAGTGATCCTGCATTTAACAATCTACAACCTAGGTGCTTATATGCAAAGAATACAATAAAAACCTGACTAAAATCTAAAAACAAGCTTATAAAACATATCTGATATTTATCTTTACCTATACAAAATCACTGCAGCCCAAGAAAAACTCAAGTAAATTACATGGTACCCTGACTACTATTCTATGATGTAGTAAACATATATTGGTATTTTTTTTATATTCTTTGTAAAGCAGGTAAGGCCCAGTAGGCAGAACTGTCCGTTCTAAGGGTGACCTAGAAGCACTTGGGAGGTTAAGTGACTTGCTTGGATGCAAGTGGAGGTTGTGGTACGTACACCCAAGTCTGCTGGATGTACCAGTTCAATCACCATTTGTTACTCTAACCACTAAACATGGATGGTTAAACTGAATGGCTGCTTACACAAAGCAGTGTGGGTGATTTCCTTACTGTTTCTATCGGCAACAAAGCAGAAAGAATGCAAAGCACAGCAGCATTCATTTTAGGATGCTGAAATCTGGTCAGCCCGCTGGTGCTGCAGTAGCACTATTGCTTGCAATGCCAGTGACCCAGGGTCAGAAGCAAACTCAGGTTACTGGAGGTCTGGCCAGGGAGTAGGATTGAGCACCTGGGGCCTCTCTCCTCCTCTGGGGAGGGTGGGCTGCAGGTCCTGCCTACACCACCACGGTGTGACCACAGGTGGTGGAGCAACAGATGCTGCAGAGTGACCAGGAGGGGAGGACGCTAGCCAGGATCTGGAGCAGTGGCATGTTTCTGTGTGACCTATCTCCTTGGATCTCTAGTGCCGGTGCCCTCAGGGACAGAGACCAGAAAACCATGAACAATCACCCCACATTGGCCACTGGCAGAAGGGACCCAGGTGCCCCAGACTTCATAACCAGGCTCCATGAGGGACCCACTGGGCTGCCCAAAGCACACTAAGGGAGTGTGGAGGGGTGACCTAGGGTCCCCTTCCTTCCCACCTGGGGGTACAACCCAGGCAGGATAGGGGCAGGCCCACAGAAGCTCCTGAGCATCACCTGGGGGTGAAGCTAGGGGATACCGATGCTGTGAGAAGGGGACTTAGAAAGAGAAAATAAAAAAAATTTAAAAAGATACTGAAATCTTAGATTCTGTGCAGTGACATGCAATTTCCGTGAGGCACCGGTACAAGAATTCAAAATCCGTAAACCAAGCAGGATTCCGTGATTGTTACCGGTGTTACCGGTTAAAATGGAAAACCAGGGTCCCTGTCTGTGCTGTGAGACATCTAATACCATTGAAACTGTGCTTAAGGCATTTAATGCTAATCATGCTTTAAGATGGTCTGGCTATATCCAGAGGTTAGAGCAATTAGCTGTGAATGAGCTTGGTAGGTCCGGCAGACCTGGGTTTGATTACCACAACTCCACTTAAATACTGTGTGACCCTAAGTAGGTCACTTAACCTACTCAGTGCTCCCAGGTTGCCCCTTTAAACGGAATTCACAAAGAGTCGAACACTTACCACCAATTTCAAGGACACAGCCAGCTCTCCTAAAGTTGCAATTCATGTCATTTTATTCATAGAGACAATGACTCAGGCAGCACCTGCCTGACACTTTCAGAACTCTGGTTCCTTTATCAAAGGAACCAGAGTTTCGAAATGCATCAGGCTGGTGCTGCCTGAGTCCTTGCCTATATGAATAAAATGACATGAATTGCAATTTTAGGAGAGCCTGGTGTGTCCCTGAAATTGGTGGTGAGGGCTCAACTCTTTGTGAATTGCATATTCTGTTCATCTAGAAGCACCACTGACCCAATGCGAACCTTGCTTGTGACTGTACCCTTTAAATGGAACTTGTGTAAGTGGGCCTTATCCCGGTACCAAAGAATAAAAAATGATGCTTTTTTTTTAAACCATAGTCAAATCTATACTTTAACCACAACTGCAAATTCAGACCTGCAGGCCACCAAACAAATCCACCAAACCACACACACTGCAATACACAGAAAACCACAGTTACAATGAAACAAACACGCAGCTGCAGCAGAATTAGAAACTGACAAAAGTATTGCAACAGAGCAGTACAACACTACTCCTCCTAACTGAGATTTATTAGAGTACACCAGAGCAGGAAAATAGCCCCACAGGGCTCTCACCGGGGGGGGGGCAGATTGCTGATGGCCCCCAAGAGGGTGGGGCAAGGAGGGCCGCCTTAACAAGGAGGAGGCAGCCTCTGAGCAAAGAGTCCAACTCTAGGATATCCCTCGAGAGGGTTGACAGACCTCCCTACAGGGAGGGGCACAGCAAATGCACAAGGAGCTGTCCCAGGGAATCTCGCCCTCCTGGAACAGCTCCTCAGCAAGAAATTTTGTATGCTTCGGTTTGCCTTTTTAAAATCCGTTTTTTCAGTCTGTCCTTTGTTCTACCGCGTGGTCCAGCAGTTTGCTCGCCTATTTTCGTTTTTTGGTTTTTCCCGTTTTAGTCTTTTGCTGTGTATTCCTGAACCGAGGTAAGTGTTTTTCATTTAACTTTCTGGAAATTTGCCATTTTTTGGAGCCTGCAATCCCATTTCAGTGGCCTGCAATTTTAGGGGCTAGCTCTTACCATGCTTGTGTGTTCTTTTCTCTGCCTTTAAAGTTTGTTTTAAGAAGTTGCCATAAAATGGGGCCGTCTTAAAAGGCTGTAGTTTCAGGTTTGCTTGGTAATCCCCTTAGTAAAAAAAAAAAAAAAAAACAGGTTTTGTTGGCTTGACTGGGTTGGGTTATTTTCCAGTGCTTCCTTGGTCTTTTCATGCTACATTCTTTGGGCTGTTCCTTTCTTCCCAGCACTGACGTGGCTTTTCCTCTGTTTGTCCCAGGTGTCCTTCTCCCTTCCCACCAATTTTGTTTTTCTTTTTTTGCTTTTTGTTTTTTGCTTGATGGGGCATTTACTTTCTGCCTTCCCTGCCTCCTCCTGGCAGCAGTGTGGGTGTGTTTTTCTTCTTTTCAGAAGTTGGTCCTATAATTTGGTAGGGTAATGCAGGTTTTTTTCGGTTCCCTGGTGCCACTGTCTCCAGGCATCCGTGGTCCCTCTGGTCTTGGCCTTCTCTAGGTGGCCATGCTTTCGCCCTCCTTGGATGTTCCCCCCAGCTCCACCCCTTCCTCTTGGTTTTTCCTTGGTCCCCCTTTGGCCCATTTCACCCCCTCCCATTCCTCTTTCTTGTTCGCTGGGGCATGTGCATCCTTTCTCTCCTTTGTTAGGTGGCAACACAATTTTGTGTGTTAGAGGTTGGGTTGGTAATTTTTGTTGTAGTAGTGCAGTTGTTCTGTGTCTCCTGGTGCTGACCAGGTCCCTGGACTGGATCCCTCCTGATTTCTGCCTTTAGTCTGCCATACTCCCTAGCTCCATTTGGTGTCTGGGAGCCTGTTCCTGTTGGAGGGGTGGGGGTGGGTGGCCTTCTCAGGTCTAGCTCTGCTCCACATGGTGAGCTGCTTGGTTAGGGTGCTTTTTTTTCCTTTCCCCCTCTCTCTTCCCTCAATTAATTCTCTCTGCACTTCCTTTTCCAGTAGCATCTAGGGGTATTTTCTGAGGATCTAGGAGCTCTTGCGCAATGAGCATAAATTCTTTGGGGTAATGGAGTATTGTGCAGAGCGAGTATATAGGAGTAACCATAGCAAGTTGAGTTCATTGCTGTTCATTGGGGGGGGATGGTGGGAGTATTTATAATGCACTATTGGGAACGGCCTGTGTTTTTGTTTTCCATTGGGCTATTGGAGGCCGTGGCTCACTGGGCTCGGCCTTCTCAGCCTGCCATGCTTCCCCCCCCTTGGGTGTGCAGGGTGGCCTTGCCCTTGCGGAGGGGTGGGGGTGGCTGTTTTTCAGGTCAGAACTCTGCCCCTCCTGGCTCAAATAATTCCACCCTTCCTCTCTCTCTCTCTCTCTGAGCTTTTGCATGAGCCCATGTGGATTAAGCAAAGCTCCCGGGGGCAGTACAGTATTGTGCAGTGAGTATAAGATTGTGGGAGCAATAAAATGCACCGTTGGGAATTTTAGTTATTAGGGGACCTGTGATATGACAATTTGAAGTTATCTTTGAGGCGCAAAGGGGGGAAGAGGTAAATAGTAGGGGGAGGGGGAGAGAGGGAGGATGGAGAAAAAAGAAAGAAAAGGGATAGGGAGAGAAAGGAGGGGAGGAAGGGTAAGGGGAGAGAGAAAAAAGAGAGAAAAAAAATGTTTCTTTCCCCCTCTATCTCCATTAGGATATTTCAGTATTTGCTTTAATATAAAAAGCACTTTGTGAGGGAGAACGTTAGGAAGGGTAGTATGAATTTTAAGGCATAAGCAGAGAATTGGGGTGATGTGTGGGCCTCAAAATTTTAAGAGGGATATAGAGAATAGACAGCCAGATGAGTACAGTGCATAAAGAGAGGGGAAGGATAAGGGAAGAGGGGGATGAGAAAAGAAGAGGAAAAGGAAATAACGAATGTTTTTTGTCTCATAGGTATCGCCTCGCTAATCACTGCTTTGCCCCTTACGACAATAACTAAAATGGCCGAACCTCAGAATACTCAGGTTCTGGACAGCAGGCCCCCCAATTTTCTGAAAGGGCACAGGGTACAGGTCAAGACCTTTCTGAGCTGGGAAGCCAGACACAATATGTAGCACAGGCTATCCATGCACAAGGGCAAGACCAAGCGTTCCGCGAGGCCCTGCAATGCCTAAAGGACATTGGGGGGTCAGATTGGCTGACAACCATGTCTAGATTGGAACCCAAACTGCTAGTTGCCAATCCAGGCAGGCAGCAGCAAACTGTGGCAGACCCTCCCACTCCCACCATATTAGAGCATAGGCCGCAAGAACCGGCACAGGATGAGGGTCGACAGCCCGGGCGTAGCCAGCCATCGGCCCGATTGTTGGAATCCGTGGCTCAGAAAAAATCCATTGCAAAAAAGGGGCAGGGCAAGCAAAGTAAATGGAAGTCCCAACTATTGACAGAGGCTGGAAAAAAGCAGATGGGGAAAAAATGGAGTAGAGCAGACGAGAGCACATCCGTGGCCCAACCCAGGACAGAGAACGAAGGAAGGGAGAAAACCCCAGTGGTACCAGTTACGCAGTCACAGATCGGTGAGTATGAGGGAGATCAGGACAGTGATGCATCGGTAGATTTAGTGTGGTCCGATTCGGACAGCGAGGAGGACCAATTCAGTGATGGCCGCGAGACCAAAAAGGTAAGAGAATGGGAACGGAAGAGGGCAAGGCACACGGGAGATAGGACAGGGGGCCGTGATCAAACTGTTGGGAAGAAATCACATGAGGGTCAAATGGTAAACAGCCATTTGGGGCACTGGGGGGCTTCAGGGTTCAACCCCGGGCCGGTGATGCCAGGGCATCAAACATGGCAACACAACCCCTTCATGTGGCCATTTATGTATGGGGGACCGAGTAACATGCCCACCGCTTGGCCAGCAATGAATCCTTGGGCCCCCTTTGCTCCCAGTTTCCCAGCAAACCAGCAGGGTGGAATGACCAACCCCATTGTGGGGCCCTGGACAATTCCAGCCAATGAGCCTGCCGAGGGTACCTCTATGGGTACAGCAGGGGCCACTGGGTCAGGGGATAACTACAGATGTGGGGTGCACCAGGGGACTGAATCGGCTTGGACAGGGCAGGATGAATCCCTTTTAAGTCACAGGGGAGGTGGACAGCAGTTCGCCACAGGGGGCCAGGCTCGTCTGATCCAGCCGCCTCACTTCAGTGTCTCCCAAGGGGCTTCAGTAGGGGGTAATGCACAAGGGGCAGCTGTTCAGGTATGGACATGTGTAGGGCCTTCAATTCAAACCCCTTCAATTAACAAGGAAAGCATGACACCGAGCCTACAAGAGCGTGAGATGGTAGCCTCTACAACGGATACCATTACCAATACGGTAACAGGGGAAAAATCAAACACAGTATCAGCATCTCTGGAGCATTGGGCATATGCCGGGGTGGAAGACCCATTGGGGGATCACTTATCTGACACTGTCTGGGAAAAAATCTGGAAAGGGGAATTTATAGATATGTTTTCATTATTGCATAGAGAAATTCCAGAAATGAGCGAGGAAAAAATGATGAAACAAGAGAGGCCACGGCGGCCGAAGGTATCTTTCACATTTGAGAATTGGGCAGCAGCCTTCGACATTTTTATGTCAGTTTATGGGATGAAACACCCTGATAAGCTACTTGCTCTTCTCAAATACAGGGACACCATAAAATTTGCACATCTGTCGTTTGATGGATATGCGTGGTTAAAATATGACAAGCAGTTTCGTCTGAAACTATCTAGGCAACCCAATCTCAAATGGGACAACACACACATAGACTTGTGGGTCTGCTATATGATGCGGGGCCGGCCCAATGTGGTAACTTACACTGACAGTGGTCATGTTATTGCCAGACAAACAGGGGGAGAGTACAGGAAGGATCAGAGTAAGGGAGCAGGTAGGAAGGCATGCTACGATTGCAATAAAGGAAAATGTTTTCGTTCCTTTTGTAAGTACAGCCACATATGCAAGGTGTGCGGGGGAGAACACAGGTTATCAGAATGCACACTACAGTCCTCTAAAAAATCAAACATTGTGGGAGCAGGAAATGAAAAAGGAAAGGGGGCTGGGAAGTTTAGCTAACTCACCAGTACGGTTAGACCGAACGGACCCCTGGCTCGACCGCTATCCAGAAAAAACAGCCAAATATATTCATGACGGTTTCAAGTATGGTTTTAGGATACCATACAAGGGGCCAAGGGAAAAAACCACAGCTCGCAATCTCAGGTTAGCAAACTTACTTCCCAACATCCTAAAAATTAAAATTGCAAAAGAAATACAGGCGGGCAGGGTGGCGGGACCATTCAACTACCCCCGTGCACAACCTCAGGGTATTCCCATTAGGGCTGGTCCCTAAGAAGGAAGTGGGGGAATACAGGCTCATTCATCACCTGTCTTACCCGAGGGGCAATTCAGTAAATGACTTCATCAACCCAGAGGATTGCACAGTGCAATACACAACATTCAATGTGGCACTGCGCCACATACAAGAACTAGGCCGTGGGGCAATGATGGCAAAAAAGCGACATCAAATCTGCTTGCCGTCTGCTGCCAGTACATCCGAATGACCAAGATTTACTGGGCTTCAAAGTGGGAGGCCAATGGTATATGGATAAGGCTATGCCCATGGGATGCTCTGTAAGCTGCTCAGCCTTCGAAGCTTTCTCAGCCTTCTTGGAGTGGGCCACCAGAGAACACACACATAATGTACATATAGTTCACTAACTTGATGATTTTCTATTTGTGGGTCCTAGGGGGGTAACCACGTGTGCTGATACGCTCCAAGGTTTCACCTCATTAATGGGGTATTTTGGTGTCCCGCTAGCCCAGGAAAAAACGGAAGGCCCGGCTACATGCCTCTCATACCTAGGCATAGAAATAGACTCCAAGGCTATTGTTTCCCGACTACCACAAGACAAGGTGGCGCTTTTGAGCACAATGTTGGGGGAAATGGGAAGGGCAAAGAAGGTGACCTTACAACAGCTGCAGTCTGTTATAGGCAACTTGAATTTTGCATGCCGGGCAATTTGCCCGGGCAGGCCATTCCTCCGGCGGATGGCGTCAGTCACTGGGGGGGGGGGGGGGGGGGCCCAAAACCATACCATCACATCAGATTAACACAGGGCATAAAAGCAGACCTACAGGTTTGGGAACTTTTCTTATGAGATTTCAATGCTATCACCATCTGGCAAACTCCGGCAGACCATTTGTTAGATTTGCACATGGTAACTGATGCTTCAGGTGGCACTGGTTTTGGGGCATTCTGGCAAGGTGCATGGTTTGCAGGATGCTGGCCACAGGAGTGGGTATCAAGGGGGCTCACAAAAAATATCACCCTTCTTGAATTGCTCCCTATCATGGTAGCCGTAAGGGTATGGGGGCACAAAATTCAGAATAAGAAGGTGCTTTTTCACACGGACAACAGGGCGGTAGCAGACATATTGAACTCACAGACATCTCATTCTGAAGAGGTGATGAAGGTCTTGCGGGTCTTTGTGTTATGCTGCCTACGATACAACATCTCTTTTAAGGCATGTCATTTGCCAGGAAAAGAAAATGTTATAGCGGATGCCCTGTCTCGATTTCAGCTCGAGCACTTCAGACAGTTAGCCCCGTGGGCAGACCAGTTCCTCACGCAAATACCGGAAGCGGTCTGGAGACTTGGGAACCAAGATTGCAGCAACTGGTACAACTTGCTGTGGCCCCCTCGACATGGAGGAAGTATGTAGGTAGCTATGGGTCTTTCCAGCAATTTTGTGGTCACGAGGTAAGCGTGGTACTACACAGTACCCAAAGACAGGTTCAAAACTACATCCTTCACTTAGAAAGCATAGGAAGATCCCCAGCAGCGATATGCCTTCAACTAGCGGGCATCGCCTTTCTTCATAAGTATGAGGGTTTCCCTGATCCAACCAATAGTTTTATTACAAAGAAAATGATACAGGGGCTGTCTAAACTAGTGGGAAAAAGGGCAGACACGAGGAAGCCCATAGAACTATCTGAGTTGTCTAGCCTCCTGAAAGCACTGTCAGTCACTTGCAGCTTGGGCTATGAAACCAAGCTTTTCAGGGCCCTATACGTATGTGCATTTTTTGGGGCTTTCCGGGTTTCAGAGTTGGTACCACAGTCTAACTCACTGTGCAGCCAGAACACAATCTTCAGTTTAGTGATTTCGTCATCTGGCAAGACAGACTGTGTTTTCAGCTGCAAAAATCAAAAACAAACCAGTGTGGCCCCCCTGCCATTATAACACTGTTCAGGGTTCCACCAGGGAACATTTGCCCACGGTCGGCAATGAGTGAGTATGTGGCGGGTCGTCCAATAGGACTGGGGCATTTGTTTGTGCATGGGGACGGAAAAGCTGTTACAAGGCAACAGTTCACGGCTGTCCTAAGAAAAGGTTTATGGATGGCGGGGAAAAACCCAACCTCATACAACACCCATTCGTTCAGAATTGGAGCAGCCACCGAGGCAGCCAGGTGTGGGTTAAAAGAGGAGCAGATAAAAGAATTCTGCAGGTGGGCTTCAAAAGCATACATAGGGTACATTAGGCCTCAGCAGAACCCAACTGGAAGTGACATTGCAGAACCCAGCACAAGTGGCAATTGAAGTACAGATTGGGAGATTACTCACATGTTTTTATCTTTGTATTGCAGGCATGTCTACAGCAACCCCTCAGATATGGATTGTGGGTCATTTGCACATAAGGGAGGCATACATGAGGGCGAGAAAACGGCCTTACACCAGACAGCTGGGCATCCCAAGGAGTCAAGCTGCAATAAAATGGGCAGGAAAAGGCAGGATGAAGTGGGGGCATTATGCAGAACTATTGTTACATTGGGTCTACATAGGCAACCACCGGTAGTGCTGGTTATCCACCTGGGAAGGAACGACTTGGTCACCCTAGGGGCACCGAGATTAATTGGGGATATTAAGAGGGGTTTGTCCCACTTAAAACAGATGTTGCCTCACACCATTCTTGCATGGACTAGAAGAATACCACGTCAGCAGTGGCATGGGGAGCGAAAGGCAGGGGCCATGGACAAGGCGCGGAGGTCTGTGAATATGGAGGTGTCCCATTTCGCGGCTTCAATGGGAGTGGAGGTAATCAGGCATTTCCTGATCACGAAATCTGATAAGGGCCTATATAGCTGGGATGGGGTTCATTTATCTGATATTGGGAATGACATTTTCAACAATACGCTCAACGATTTCTACGAAACAGTACTGTTTGGAAAGAGTAAGATCCCTTGGGCATTAGTGGGAGATACGTGTTGGCACCGTATGTAAGTGGTGGTAATTCATGGCTGACCCTGGGTAAGATGGACATAAGAGCTGTGATTGGCTGTCAAGGGGGACAGGCATGACCCTAGGACGGGTATGCCCTGGAAGATTGGGAGATGAAGGCAACCAGGCTGGGGCATGCACCGAAACGCTGGGATCCAAGACTCAGAGATGGGGGGTACGGCCCTGATGGGCATGCTCCTCGTCAAGGGTCTAGGAACCCCTAAATTCGGGTAAGGGGGGGAACTGTCTTGCAGAAAGCCACAGCCCTCAACGGGTCTGTTGGACTAAAGGGCCAGAGTTCCCCTCAAACAAGCAGATGAAGGAGCCGGGGTTTCAGCAATACATGAATTAGGGCTGCCCAAGGGGTCTTGCGGGATGGGATATGTAATGTACATATGTTAAAATGTATATATATGATATTTTGTAAAGTGAATACATATGTAAATTTGTAATGTACATATTAGGTTTATAAATGTTATGTCCCATGTAATGTATACAACTTCTGATCCAGTAAAAAGAGCTGCAGCCTTTTTTATACCAAAACAGTGTGGTGTGTTTTTTGGTTGAATTGGGGGTCCGCTTTGGGCAAAAGCTGGAAAAGGTGGTGACGCTTACTTCAAACATGAAAAAGCAAATCTTTGCAACTCCTACCTTAAAAGACAGAGCTGGAAAACACCAACAATGCTGTACCTCATACCTTGAAAAGAACTGAAAAATTTCACTTTTTCTAACTCAAAGCTTGAGTCCACTTCTGAAATGCCACCTACCAAAAACTCTTCCCTTGACAAACTTGCTGTAAATAAAGTGTTTTGCCATTTTAAATACACATTTCTCTTTTTATTCTTCTTCCAAAAAACAGTTTAAATGTGGTTAACACACCACAGGCTAAGTACAACAGGAGATACTGCACTCTCCGGGATTGAATGCACACTCCAGTGTTCAAAGGCATTTGACTATGCCTCGTGTATTCCTATCACTAGTGTGCATTTAAACCCTTGATCATGCATTATCCCCCTGTGTCACACAGACTCTCTTGTGTTAACTTCATAATACTGTTGTTCTTGATAGCCCTTCATGTTTGCACAACCCATGTCAAGGTTACAGTTTTAGCCCATACATAATTGTATTTGTAATCCAAATATTTACAATAATGAAAGTAAATTATGTTTCCTTGTTTGTTTTAAGTTGCTTGGTGTTAATCAATGGTAACATAAACCTAGCTTTACTATTTAATACTGTTGCAAGGTTGCACAAGTGTGTAGCCTCCTTAATGTAATCCAACTCTACTTTTAATTGATTCCCTTGGAAATAATTCTTGTTTTTTCCATTTTTAGGGTCTCTTATTCATGCTGCCATTTTCCCAGTTGACATTAGTTTCTGTAATTGCTGACTGGTTCTGGAACCCAATGACATTTGTTCAGCAGAAGCACATAGTATAGGTTTCATTGCATGTCATCGACTCAGTTTGACATTACAAGGTTCTAGAACTGATGTGAAGAGATGTGAGAAGTTGGAAAATGTTTCTTCATGAAACATAGAAACATAGACTTTGAAGGCAGATAAGGACCGCTTGGCCCATCTAGTCTGCCCATTTTCCTACCTACAGGATAGGCCGCAGATCCTAGTTAACCAACAGCCTATTTCTTCCTACCCCCCATAAGAATTGCCTTATGTCTGTCCCATGCATTCTTGAATTCTCCCACAGTTTTAGACCCCACAACCTCCTCAGGAAGGCCGTTTCATGCATCCACTACCCTCTCTGTGAAATAATACTTCCTTACATTGCCCCTGAACCGCCCCCCCTCTATCTTTAAATTGTGTCCCCTTGTTCTTGCACGTCTCTTTTTCTGAAAGATGCTACACTATTGGACTTTATTGATTCCACTGAGGTACTTAAAAGTTTCTATCATGTCCCCCCTCTCCCTTCTTTCCTCAATGGTATACATATTAAGCTCCTTTAGTCTCTCCTCATATGGCTTCTCTTGCAGACCCTTCACCATTTTATTTGCCCTCCTCTGGACTGCCTCTATCCTGTCTATATCCTTGTGGAGATGGGGTCTCCAGAACTGGACACAGTACTCCAGATGGAGTCTCACCAACTGTCTGTACAGAGGAATAACAACTTCCTGTTTTCTGCTGTTGATGCCTCTCCCTAAACATCCCAGTATACCCCCAGCCCTCCCTACTGCCTTCTCACATTGCTTGCCAACCTTAAGGTCATCTGATATGATTACCCCCAGGTCCCTTTCCTTTTTTGTTCTTGTTACTACCTTCCTCCCCATTGTGTATTCTTCCCCTGGGTTCTTGTTTCCCAGGTGCATTATTTTGCACTTCTTTGCATTGAATCCTAGCTGCCATACTTCTGACCATTCCTCCAACCTTGCCAAGTCCCTTCTCATCCTTTCTGTGCCTCCTTGTGTATCAACCCTGTTGCAGATCTTTGTGTCATCTGCAAAGAGTCATACTTTTCCTTCCAGTCCCTCTGCAATGCCACTTATGAAGACATTAAAAAGGACTGGACCCAATATTGAACCCTGCGGTACCCCACTAGTAACCCCTGTTTCTTCAGAGTGGACTCCATTTACAATTACCTTCTGTGTCCTGTTGTCTAGCCAATGTTTTACCCAGGCTACCACCCTGGGACCCACTCCCAGGCTGGTTAATTTGACTATTAATCTTTTGTGTGGGACTGTGTCAAATGCCTTGCTAAAGTCTAGGTAGGCCATGTCCACAGCCCCTCCCACGTCTACTACTTTGGTCACCCAGTCGAAGAAATCTATTAGATTCATCTGACATGACCTTCCTGCTGTGAACCCATGCTGTCTTGGGTCCTGTGCCCCACTGGCCTCTAGGTACTCAACTATTCTTTCCTTCAGAAGTGACTCCATCACTTTCCCTACCACAGAGGTCAGACTGATAGGTCTGTAGTTTCCTGCTTCTGTCTTGGTCCCACTTTTGTGAAGGAATCACATCCACCTTCCTCCAGTCCTCTGGTACCACACCATCCTCCCATGATTTATTAAAAGAGTAGCCAGTGGTTTCACTAGTTCCCCCTTAATTCTTTTAGAATTCTGGGGTGAATTCCATCAGGCCCCATTGCTTTGTCCACCTTCAGTTTTAGGAGTTCTTGCAGAACCCTTTCTTCTGTGAAAGGACTGGGATCGACCCCCCTATCAAGAGTGCTTCTGTTAATTGGATTAGGCACTTACCCCTCTTCTTTTGTGAATACTGAGCATAAATATTCATTCAGTATCCCTGTTTTTTCTCTGTCCCCATCTGCCCACCCACCGTTCATTCTATTCAGCCTCACTATCCCTCCCTTTGTCTTTCTACGCTCGCTGATGTACGTATAAAAGATTTTATCCCCCTTCTTAACCGAGTTGGCTATTTATTCCTCAGTTTGGGCCTTTGCTATTCTGACTTCCCTCCCTGCTTCCTTCTGCCTTAACTGGTACAGCTCTCTGTCCTGCTCCTTCTGTGTTTTCTTATACTTCCGGAATGCTATATTTTTCTTCCTGACTTTCACAGCCACATCTTTTGAGAACCATAGTGGCTTTTTCTTTCATTTTGATTTATTTGCTTCACACAAAGGCTTGATGCCTCTGTGATGGCAGTTTTGGTGATTCCCCATTGTTGCTCCACACCTCCTTCTAGCCTGTTTGCTAGTGCTTTTCTGAGGCACTCTCCCATCTTGCCAAAGTCAGCCCTCCTGAAGTCCAGTACCCACCCTTTTGTATGGCTTGACTCTGTAGCTGAGTTTAACGTGAACCACACTGTTTGATGGTCACTTGTTCCCCAGATGGCAAGCCCACTTCTAGATCTGAGATCCTCTCACTGCCCCCATTTGAGAGTATGAGGTCTAAGATTGCTCCCTTATGAGTGGGTTCCGAAACTAGCTGTCTGAGGCCTGCCACCTGTAGGCCATCAAGAATGGCCATGCTCTTGGATGTGGCTGCAGCAAATGTGCTCCAGTTAACATCTGGCATATTCAGGTCTCCCATCAACAGTATCTCCCCTTTCTCTGCCATTCTAAGAATGCCTTCTATCATATCCTTGTCAATTTCTATACATCGCAAAATGGAGGTCCCTTCTTGAAGTGAAGTCAGAGTGCCAGAACCTTTTTGTTGTTTACTGGATTTAGTTGGTTATTTGGGCACTGCGTCCCAGTACGCAATCATTTGGGAGAAAAAAAGGCAGAGAATTACCAGCAAAATTGTGCAAAAGGTAAGTAAAGGTAGACCATGTGACCCGCAGACTACACAGAACAGTAGGTCAGAGGTTACATTGCATACACAGCACATAGACCATGTGATCACTGTGTTCTGTGAAGCCCTATTTACAGTGTGAAGAAGACAGCAGCTGCTTGCTAAGAGCTCAGTAGAGATCTTGGTGGATTTCCTGGATTCACAGTGAAAATAAAGAGATTCCTATACAGATTTATCTGCTATACTGTAGCTGTTCTTCCTTTTGAGAATATTTTTAATGAGGGCTGAGAAAACCTCCCGAAGTTTGACCTCACAAACTTTGGCTGCAAAACTGAAAACGTTGCCAGGGTTATTGTAATGGTGAACTAGCTTGTGCTGATTTGACCATTGAAAATCATTACGAAATGGGATAATGAGTAATGTAATGCACTGTGTTGATGAAGCACCCAAGAAAACAGCAGGATAATGCAGTGGGCAACATTGAGGGATACTTGCTGGAAAAATTAGGATCTGGTTATGCCATGGCTAAGTGCTGTACATACTGGTTTCATGGGCAAAATTGCCCCTCAAATTATTAATTTGGCCTGTACAGGCCTGGCAAAAATTGAGCAAATATTAATGGAAAGATGAAAGGAGTGAAGAGAGCAGTGCAGCATCCCACTGTGTGGGCTACTAGGGTTCCAACAATTGTGTGTCCATTGGGACAGTGCCACTCATGGACAATGTTTCCTGATATGCCATGACTAAATGTTGTATACACTGGTTTCATGGGCAACATTGCCCCAAAAATTATTAACTTGGCCTGTGCAGGCCTGGCAAGAAATGAATAAACATAAACCTGAACTAGAAATTAGTTAAGACAACAGAGCAGCATCCCACAGTGTGGATTACTGGTTCCAAAAACATGAATGCCCACTGGAAGAGATCCACATGGGCAAGACTACTAGTTATGCCATGGCTAAGTGTTGTACACACTGATTTCATGGGTAACTTTGCCCAAAATTATTAATTCGGCATGTGCAGGCCTGGCAAAAATTGAGCAAATATTAAGTGAGTAAAGACAACAGTGCAGCATCCCACAGTGTGGGCTACTGGGATTCCAGAAATTAAGTGCCCATTAGGACAGTGCCACACAAGAACAATGCTACTGCTTATACCATGGCTAAGTGTTGTACATCCTGGTTTTAAGTGCAATGTTGCCCCCCAAAATATTAATTTGGCCTGTGCAGGCCTGGCACTCTTGCTGCCCACTGCCTAGGTCAGACTGCAACAATACAGCCCAGGATGACACATACATTCTGATTCAAAACTCAGCAGGAAGGAACCACTGCAACTTGGGAAAACATGAAGACAGAGAGATTCAATTTTACAACTGCCACAAAAAGGAAAAAACAATTTTTTATGGGACGCCAACAAAGAGAGAACTACCGGGGCCTGGCACCGGTATGCTGCCAGCTGGAACACACTTGCTGCCCACTGCCCATGTCACACTGCAGCAACATGGCTCAGGACAATATACACATAGGCTGGTTCAGGACTTAGGAGGAAGGCACTGTTGCAACTTGGGGGAATGTGAAGGAGACTAAATTTTCATTTTGTTAAGTGCCACAGAAAGAAAAAAAAATATTTTTTATGAGGTGCCACCAAGTGGCCAACTACCAGTAGCCATGCACTGTCCTCATGCCAGCTGGCACACACTTTACTTGAATAATACCGTCCACCCCCCCAAAAAAAAACAAGTCACAGCAGGCTTCTGCCAGGGGCTTAACCACCTTCTTTTCAGAAATTCCCTGATAAAAACTCACTTTTGCAAAATAAACAAAAATGGGTGCTGCACTGTTGAAATTAAATTATGTTGGCAAGCTCAGTGGGCACTGGCACACTGCCACCTCATACCTCATCATCCCACTGCCCAGACCCAAGCACATGCCTTCCACCTCTAGTCCTCCAGAGAGTGCAACCTTCTCCCCTCTCCCTTCTCAGGCAAGCCCCTGGTCCCACAAACCTGCTACAGGCCTGCAGCCTGCCTTTTATATCTTCTTCTTCCTTTTCCTCTCCCCTTCAGCAGCTCTTGTTCAATTAATTTAGATTTTGCAGTTGTTGTAAGAATTTCCCAGCTAATGTAACTATCTTAGAAGTAAATCTCAAAGCCTTGACTCTGCTTCCTAACAAACTGATGACAAGCATGAAAGTGAGCTTCCCTTATCAATTATGTGATATTGCACTCAAGCAGCTCATCAAGGCATCTCCAAAATGAGGCTGGAGCATGACATCATCACTGACTGAGACTCTGAGAGCTCTGACAAGCTGACACTCTTATGCTGGCATGAACTGTGATTCCTAATTCAACTGATTCACCTGGTCCGCATGATTTGGACCTAGGCAAGCCATTCAAATACAAAGTCTGCTGAATTCAGTGGAAAGTTTGCCATGGTCTGCAAACACACACACTATATATATCTACATCTATATCTATATCTATATCTATATCTATATCTATATCTGTATCTGTATCTGTATCTATATCTATATCTATATCTGCATATACTATACATATACATACACACACATATATATATATATATATATATATATTCATGGCAAAAATCTCTGTTTAATGCATCAGTTAGGGTTGTTACACAGTGACAAAAGCAAGGAAATTCAATGTTAGGGTTCCTACCCCTTGCACCCCCCGCCCCCACCAACAGGCATTGGGGTGTACGTTGGAGTCTTCAGTCCTAACCCTCACCCCATTCCATGTGTAAACAAGCTGAGGTGGTGCAGTATAGGAGAATAGGGTGAGAGTTAGGACCAACAACCCCAACACACACCCCCATGCCTGTTGGTGGGGGTGAGGCGGGCAGGGGGTGCAAGGGATGGGAAACCTAACATCAAATTTCCTTGCTTTGTCTACTGTGCAACAACCCTAACTGATGCATTAAACTGAGTTTTTTGGCATGAAATTCCCTTCTTTTTGAGAATATGCAGTATAAATAGTGAATGGAATGTGGAGGTGCGAGCGCGGGGCCCCTTGGTAACGGTAACGCAATTAGAAACAGAAACAGTCACAGTAGCAGCAAGGAGGATGCCAAAGGGTACAGTAACAGAAATGAAAGCAGAAACACAAGCACGTAAGCAAACACAAATCATTACATGCGCGGTCATGGTAATGCAATTGGAAACGCAAACGCTTACAGTAACAGCAGCGATGACACCAAAGGAAACAGAAACACAAACGGAAGCATGTACGCAAATGCAAACGGCAATGCACACGGTGACGCAAAGGAAATAGAAATGCAAACAAAACTAGTAATGGAAACACAAATAGTAACAGTAACACAAACACAAGCGCAAATGCAAACACAAAGGGTAACGCACACGGCGACATAAACGGAAACACTAACGCAAACGGTCACGGAAATGCAAGTGGAAATGTTAACTGTAACAGTAACGCAAATGCACCCACTTTTTGTCCCCAAAATGTGCATTCAGAAGCACAGTGAATACAAAGAATGTATGCATAATAATGGCCCTCGGCGCAGAAAATGAACACTTGGAATACTAAATTGCTTATATTTCAGGAACCATACGACGTAGAAAAAAAACTAACATTTTGTATTATTTATGACTTTACTGGCTAGTTTTGCACTTAGCCTTCTAGTGGGGAGCTAAGCATTTTTCTGACAAAAAGTCCATATCTTGAAGCATTTCCAAGATACAGGCCCCGAAAGGCACGGCGGACACCGTAATGTTAGCCTATGGGAAAAATAGTCAACTTCGGAGTGTCGTAACTTTGCAGCCCTGTAATATTGTGTCACCAAACCACCAAAAGGCACATCCGTGGGATGTTTATTTTTTCCCTCCAAATTTCAGCCCAAAAGACCAAACCGTTCTTTTGCAGCAGGGTGGCAAGGAATTCCTGTTATTTTGGCCACAATGTCACAAAGTAATATCATGATTTGCGACAGTTTCACAAAAAAAAAAATCATTGAAGTGTCACAAGTGCGACACTACTTTGCAACGCTACAGTTTACAAAAATTTTAAAAACATATTTCTAGGGTGTTTAACCCCCCAAAAAAGACATGGCTAGCATCCTCAGGGCTGGACTAGGTGAACACAAAAAGAATTGTGTCCCTAGAGGATCCCAATTTTAAATGCCAAGCATTTCTGTGACCAGCAACTGAAAACAAAATGGCAGATTTGCGACACTACAGGGGTCATTTGCAACAGTAAAAACTGCATTTGCGACACTGTCAAACTTTTTGTTAACTTTTCCCATTGACTTTAATGGGAAACTTGTTTTTTGAATAACTTTTGAACCATTTAATATTTGTTCACGAAATCTTCAAAATGCACATTGGGGACTCAGGCTGCATGTTCCCTGAAGGTTTCAGACTGGTTGTGCAAACTGTGCAACCTGTAGGTGAGAGCAAAGAATGCACAAAAAAGCGTAAATATGACTTTCTACGGTGCGATATAGCTCCGCAACTCTATACCTGACCATTACAAAACTTGAAAGATCCAGAGATCTATGGGACTGCTCCAAGCATGCCAAATGTCAGGCAAATCTGTCATACAGTGGCAAAGTTATTAACCTACAAAATTTCAGACTTTAACCTTAAATGAGGTACTCAACCCTAATTATAGTGGCACTACCGTGCTACTATAATACATTGGCCCAGATATTCAGACTGCACCTGGCAGTGGTGCAAGCATGGATGCAGCACAACTGGGATGCACTGGGGCCCAGACCAGGTGATATTCAATGGTGATGCACCATGGCGCAGCACCGTTGAATATGGCATGGACAGTGCACGGCGCAGTACAGCTGTGCATGGTGCAGTGGCACTGCGCTGGCACAAGCCACTTTTAGGGAGCACGGGGATGCGCTAGTGCAAATGCAGTTGTGTGGGATGCAGCACCTGTGATATTCACCAGAGGGCATGCAAATGAAGCCATAATATATGTGAGGTGCAAATGGGGCCATTAGCATGTCATTATGGCCCCATTTACATGCCTTGCACCGGGCAGCCCGGCGACTTGCACTTGGCACCCTGCACAGCATGACATGTGCACCAAGGGGGTCCCGGGGCATCTCCTGCCCCCTAGCCGTGATCGTGGGTATGCTTTTGCCACACATTCCCTGGTAGTCTAGCAGTCTCCTCTCCCTCCCTCCCATTACCCCGCTCACCAGTATATGTCTGTTTAAACATTCCCTGGTGATCCAGTGGTACCCCCCTCCCTATGCAATCACTGGTACACAGATGTAAAGAAATCCCTGGTGATCCAGTAGCAGCCCCCACTCCTTCCACCCACATAGGACTCCTTGCCCACCCCACTGCCCCCATTATTGTCAGGAAGCTGCAACCCACCCCATACCTCCCAGCCACCCACCAAATGACAGGTTACAGTATGGGCTGTAAGCCCATTGGTCCACAGTGTGGACCAATAGGCTTGCAGGGTATACTGTACTAGACAGTCCCAAATATGTGAATGAAGTCATTCACATATTTGGGACTGTCTAGTACAGTATGCCCTGCAAATGTGTATGTGTGTATGTATATATATATTAATAATGGTAGCACGGTAGTGCTACCATAGTTAGGGTTCGGTAGCCCGTTTAAGGTTAAAGGGTGAAACTTTGCACCTTAATAACTTTGCCGCTGTTTAACAGATTTGCCTGAAATTTGCCAGGCATGGGGCGTACCCATAGACCTTGGTATCTGCCAACTTTTGTACTGGTCGGATATACAACTGTGGCATTATTAAGCAACATCCATGCGCACAATTACAGTTTTTTGTGCTTTCTTTGCTCGCACCTACAGGTCGCACGGTTTGCACGACCAGTCTGAAAACTTACGGGGACATGCAGCCGGGGTTCCCGATGTGCCTTTTGAAGATTTCATGAAAAAATATTGAATTGTTCAAAAGTTACTTAAAAAACAAGTTCCCATTATAAGTCAAAGAGAAAGTTAACAAAAAGATTGACACTTTCACAAATGCACTATTTAGCGTCGCAAATGGCCCTAGTAGTGTTGCAAATCCGCCATTTTGTTTTCAGTTGCTGATCACAGAAATGCTTGGCATTTAAAATTGGGACCATCTAGGTACATAATTCTTTTTGTGTTTACCTATTCGAGCCCTGAGGATGCTAGCCATGTCATTATTTTGGGGCTAAACACCCCAGAAATATGTTTTTCAAATTTCTGAGGAAAGTGGAGTCACAAAGTAGTGTCGCACTTGTGACACTTTCACAAATTTTTGCGAAAGGTGTCGCAAATCACGACACTACTTTTCTAGGCTTTGGTAAAATGACAGGAATTCTTTGCCACCCTGCTGCAAAAGAACGGTTAGGTCTTTTGAGCTGAAATTTGGAGGGATGGCAGCCAACATCTCACAGATGTGCATTTTGGTGGTTTTGTGAAAAAATATTGCACAGATGCAAAGTTACAGTACTCCGAAGTTGACTTTTTTCCCATAGGCTAACATGGTGGGGTCCGCTGCTCCTTTCAGGGCTCATATCTCAGAAATGGTGCGAGGTATGGAATTTTCGTCCCAACAATGAGTAGCCCTATGGGCTACACATTTAGCAAAAACCTAGCTAGGAAACTCAAGAATGATTAGAAATTTTAACTTTTTTTCTACATCGTACGGATACTGAGATATTAGCATTTTAGTATTACAACTGCTCGCTTTCTGCTCTGCGGCCCATTATTATGCATACATTCTTTGTTTTCACTGTCTTTCTCAATGGAGCTTTTGGGGAACAGTAGGGTGTGCGCTCCACTTACTGTTACTCATAGGCTTTACACTTGTGTTTCCGTGCCACTTTGCGATAGTTTTCCTGTGTGTGTTACCCTTTGTGTTTCCATTTGCTTTTGCGTTACTGTTTTCTTTGGCATTACTGTTGCTATTACCATTACCATTTGCATTTACTATTGCAGTACTGTCACTGTGTGCATTACGGTTTGCGTTTCTGTATGTGCTTGCATTTGCATTTCTGTTTCCTTTCCCATTACTGTTGCTGTTACAGTTATTATTTGTATTTACAATAGCGGTACAGTGTACGTGTGTGTTACCAGTTGTGTTTCCATATGCGCTTGCATCTTCATTTGCGTCACTGTTCCCTTTGGCGTCACTTTGAGCCTGCATTTCTATTCACACTCGCTTTACAATTTACATTTGCGTTACCATGTGCGTAACCGTTACAGCTTCCGTTTGTGTTGCTGTTACAGTAAGTATGTCACAAAAACTCATGTGGTGGGAGCATTATATTCACTCTTTATACTCCTCATTCTCAAAAAGAAGGGAAATTAGAGGCAAAAAACTCCATTTAATGCATCAGTTAGGGTTGTTCCATAGCAACAAAAGCGAGGAAATTTGATGTTAGGATTGAAACCCCCCCTTGGACCCACCCCACGCCCCCAGCGGCATTAGGGTGTGCGTTGCGATTGTTGGTCCTAACTCTCACCCCATTCTCCTATGCTTCACCACCTCAGCTTGTCTACCAATGTGATGGGGTGAGGTTAGCTGACCACCCGACGCACAACTTCAATGCCGTCTAGGGGGTGGGTCCTGGGGCCTCAACCCAACATCGAATTTCCTTGCTTTGTCACTGTGAACAACCCCTAACTGATGCATAAATGGATTTTTTGCCTCTATATATATATATATATATATATATATATATATATATTCTTTGCAAAATACTTTGTTAATGCAGCAGTTAGGGTTCCACCAACAAAAGTTTGGAAATGTGGTGTTAGGGTTTTCCACCCTAACACCCCACTCTCCGCACACCAACAGGCATTGGGGGCATGTCTTGGGGTTGTCAACCCTAATGCTCACCCCATTCCATGTGTAAGGAAGCTGAGATGGTACAGTATAGGTGAATGGGGTGTGCATTAGGGCTGACAACCCCAAGGCAGACCTTGATGTCTGTTGGTGCATGGACGGTGGGGTGGAGTGGGGTGTTATGGTTGCAAACCTTAACATCACATTTCCAACTTTTGATGGTGAAATCCTAACTGCTGCATTAATGATGTTTTTTTTTTTTTTGCAAAGAATTTCCTTAGTTTTTGAGAAAGTATAATCATAGTTTTTTTTGCTAGTGGGCCCTGTGCTCCCGTCCCTGAATACATGCATATATGTATGTTGCTGTGTAAGTGCAGGGCCCTCTTTTGTAGGGTAAGAGTAACAAAATTGTCAGCATAGCCTTGTTATTATCCCACCTAATGTACCCTGTACAGCAAATTTTCAAATCCCCACCAAAACATAATTCTGCACAACAGCAACACCATTTCACACCATAGGTGCTAAAACATATTTTGGCTAGGATTTGAAAAATGACAGATACATAGATACATAGCTACATAGATGTTGTCAGCAGATAAGGGTCTTGTGGCCCATTCAATCAATCCTATACCTCTTTCTAATGCTTAAGGTACCCTAGATGCTACAAGCCCCTCATCCCTAGCTTGATAATTCCCATGTGCCTATCCCACACATTCTTGAATCCCTGAACTTTGGCCACCCCCACCACTTCCTGGAGGAGACTGTTCCATCTCTCCACCACCCTTTCAGTGAAGTAGAATTTCCTCAAGTTCCCTCTAAGTTTTCCACCTTTTAGTCTCATGCTCTGCCCCCTTGTTCTGCTATTTCCCTTCATGTGAAAGATGCTCCACTCTGGTACCCTGTTGATCCCCTTTAGATATCTGAAGGTCTCTATCATGTCTCCCCCTCTTCTTTCCTCCAGGGAGTACATATTTAGAGCTCTGAGTCTCTCCTCATATGATTTATGCTGCATCCCCGACACCATTTTTGTCGCCCTCCTCTGTACAGTCTCCAACCTGTCTATGTCTTTTTGGAGATGGGGCCTCCAGAATTGAACACAGTACTCCAGATGAGGCTTTACTATGAAGTTGTACAATGGTACCACCATTTCCATTTTTCTACTTGTTATACCCCTCCCTATGCACCCTTGCATTCTGTTAGCCTTTCCAACTGCTTTGTCTCACTGTTTAGCCACTTTGAGGTTGTCTTCTATGACTATCCCTAGACCCCTTTCCTCTGTGGTGGCCTCCAGTGTTACCCCATTTAATTCATACTCAGACCTAGGATTCCCTCTCCCTAGGTGCATAATCTTGCACTCTTTTTTGCATTGAAACCCAACTGCCATTCTTTGGACCAGTTTTCTACCCTCTTCATATCCATCCTCATGTTTTCTATACATTCCTGTGTATCCACCCTGTTATATAGCTTTGTATCATCTGTGAACAGGCTAACCCTCCCTTCTAGACACTCTGCAATATTGCTTATGAAGATAGATACATAGACAGCTGTGGTATACATTTGGTGGGGCAATAACAAGTTTATGTTGAAAATTTGGTGTCAAAATATTGCAACGAATGCTCATAACTCATCCAATTTTTGAAATTTTGAATCTAAATTTTCAACATGTCCTTTTGGAGACCCTACCTCATGAACAATATGATGGTCATTGCAGAAATCCTGCCCAAAAGGTGAATTTGCCAAGTGACCACAAAATCACCTTTTGTGCAAGAGTTGCATCATGACAGTCAAATTGCTCATGAGATGGGGTCCTCAAAAGACCATGCTGAAAATATGAAGTCAAAATGTCAAAAAAATGGCTGAGTTATGCATAAAAGTTGAAACCCCCATTGAAATACATTGAACCACATTTACCTTAGTTTCTCATATTGCAGTCGCCAGTTTCAGCAGCAAGACGTGTCTTCGATTAGGACAGCAGATCTTGAACCTGGAACCTCTTCATGTGAGTGAGGGTGTGGTGTCAAGGTGGGTGTGATGAGGTTGGTGCACAGTGAGAGGTCGGGTGGGGGTGCGGGGGTGCAGGTGTGATCGGTGATGGACTTTTTTTTTACAGGTTAATAAATTTAAAAAACAATAAAGGATGGTTTTCTTATTTTCAGCACACAAAGAACATGGGAGGGTGGGGGATGCCACTAACCACCAACAAAATGCGCAAATGTGGATTGGGGATTGGGGAGGGAGGACCACTTGACCACCAGGAGATCTTAATAATTTACACTAATAGTAATATCAGGGATCAGGGAGGGAGGGCCAATAGACCACCAGGAAAATTTATGTTAAAGAGTATAAGTGACATCGGGGATGGGGGAGTTAGATATACCAATGGGGGATTGGGGCTGGGGGGACCACTGATGCAGGAATGTATGTCGCAGTTGCCAGTGAAACCTCAACTTGCATTGCGGTCAACAGTGCAGTAGTTTGCCACAACCTACATTTTCTGCAGGTGGCACTGTTAAAGTAAAACACAATATAAAGCCACAGAACTGTAGTAGATAGTAATATATTTTCACCAAAGCAGCAAAGGGCACATCTGTAAGGGGAGCCCTTCATACCCTGAAATGTTCATCCCAAAAGTCCAAACCCTTTCCTTGCTATGATGTGACAAAGAAAGAGTTATACTGTTTAAAAAATGGTGTTTGGCAAAACACAGAATCCTTTTCTTGCAATTTGTGGCACAAGCTCCTTGTTTTACACAAACACATTTCCACGATTTGTGGCAAAAGAAGTCCATCATTAAAAGAAACATATTTCTGGACAGGTTTGGGGAAAGTGACCCCAGAATCCGATTCCTCAGGCCCTGATTAGGGAAACACAACTGTTGTTGTTTACCAACAGCCAGTATTTCTAAAAATCTTGAAGTTTCTTTGCCTCGCTAACTGAAAACAAGATGGCAGCAGCACAAAAGAGAATTCTGCATTTATGAAACAGAATACCACTGTCAAGATCAAGAAATCCTCTTTCACAGCATTCATCTATCTTTTCCCTTAGGAAATAATGGAAAATTTTGAAACTGAATATCTTTTGAATGGATTAATACTTTTCACCAAACCTTCAAAAGGCACATCTGTAACCCAAGTCCAATATACCCAAATAATTTCAGACCAAACCCTGAAGCCATTTCTGAGAACTGGCATGATAAAGAATTTACACAAAAATGGTAATTTTCACATTTTGTGACACACCACATCTCCACACCTGCACATCTGACTGGAACAAAACTTATCACATCAAGAGATCACTGGTCCCCAGCAGTGCATGCAAAACTTCATGCAAATAGATCAAATGGTAGCAATGTTATTAAAGTAGAAAATGTTGGGTTTAACATAGAAGTGACCATTGAACCCTAACTATAGGGGCATGACTGTGCCCCTATATGGAGATATATATATATATATATATATATTAGAGGCAAAAAACTCTGTTTAATGCATCAGTTAGGGTTGTTCCACAGCGACAAAAGTGAGGAAATTCAATGTTAGGGTTGAAAACCCCACCTTGCACCCACCCACCCCTGCCCCCCACCCGACGCTCCGAGGTGTGCTTTAGGTGATTGGCCCTAACTCTCACCCCATCACATGTGTAAAGAAGCTGAGGTGGTGAAACTATAGGAGAATGAGGTGAGAGTTAGACCGACGACCCCAACGAACTCCAATGCTGGCTGGGGCAGGGTGGGGGAGGTGGGGTAGGTGCAAGGGGGTTTTCAACCCTAACATTGAAGTTCCTCACTTTTGTCACTGTGGAACAACCCTAACTGATGCATTAAGGGTAACACACATGGAGGCTTTCACGGGAACAGTAATGCAAACGGGTACGGAAATGCAAGTGGAAATGCTAACTGTTACAGTAGCGGAAGCACACACCCTGTTTTTGCCCAACAGCTGCATAGAGAAACACAGTGTGTACAAAGAATGTATGCATAATAATGGGCTTTGGAGCAGAAAATGAGCTGTTGAAATACTAAATTGCTTACATTTCAGGAACCGTGCAACGTAGAAAAAACATTTAAATTTCACATGATTCATGAGTTTCCTGGCTAGGTTTTCACTGAGTGTGTAGCCCATAGGGCTACTCATTGTTGTGATGAAAATTCCGTATCTCGCACCTTTTCCAAGATAAGAGCCCCAAAATGCATGGTGAACGCCACCAAGTTATTCTATGGGAAAAAAAAACAACTTCAGAGTACCGTAACTTGGCATCCGTGCAATATTTTGTCACCAAACCACCTAAAGGCACATCTGAGAGATGTTGGCTGCCTTCCTCCAAATTTCACCTCAAAAGACCAAACCATTTTTTTGCAGCAGGGTGGCAAAGAACTCCTGTCATTTTGGCCATAGTCTTGAAAAGTAGTGTTACAATTTGCGAAAACTTTCACAAAAATTTAGGAAAGTGTCGAAGATGCGACACTACTTTGCGACACTAATTTTTCCAGAAATTTGAAAAACATATTTCTGGGGTGTTTAACCCCAAAATAAAGACATGACTAGCATCCTGATGGTCCGACTAGGTGAACACAAAAATAATTGTGTTCCTAGAGGGTCCCAATTTTAAATGCCATGCATTTTTCTGATCAGTAAATGAAAAAAAAAAAAGGTGGATTTGTCACACTACTAGGGCCATTTGTGGCACTAAAAAGTGCATTTGCGAAAGTGTTGAACTTTTCGTTAACTTTTCCAATTGACTTATAATGGGAAATTGTTTTTTGAATAACTTTTGAACTGTTCAATATTTTTTCACAAAATCTTCAAAAGGTACATTGGGGACCCTGGCTGCATGTTCCCTGAAGTTTTCAGACCGGTCGCACAAACCGTGCGAACTGTAGGTGTGAGCAAAGAATGCGCAAAAAAAGTATAATTGTGCATTCGGAAGTCACTTAATAACTCTGCAGCCGTATATCCCTCTGGTATGAAAGTTGGCATATCCCAAGATCTACCATGCTTAACTATGCACACCAACTTTCAGGCAAATACATTGAATGGTGGCAAAGTTATTAAGGAACAAAATTTCACCCTTTAACCTTAAAAGTGCTACCTAACCTAACTATGTTAGCTACCGTATACCATAATATATATATATATATATATATATATATATATATATATCTTTCTCTCTCTCTCTCTCTCTCTCTCTCTATATATATATATATATATATATATATATATATTTATATATATATACACACACATAGACACACACACCCACACACAATAGAGGTGAACACTTTCTTACCCAAATAAAAATGGTTATTCTTACTACCATTGAATAAATTGCTACTGATGTATGTACTGTGACATTTTGTTACATTTATATACACAGTGCATATGTCAGCAGACAATTTCTTCACTGTGCCTACATCACCTTGTAAGCTCTGTTTGTTTCACCTTAGTCAGCACTACTTCTTTTTCCCAAAAACACATAATGAAACTTGCCTGAGCAGCCACCTGTGCTAGCATGGAAACACCACCATGGAAGTGAGCCAGGGTAATACCTTCTGATAGTGATTTCAAATGAAAGAAGAAGGAAGCTCCAGATACACTGCTCTAGATACACCACTGGAACACCCTATCAGAGGAAGTGATGGGAGCTGAAACAATCATGGGATTTAAGAATACATGGGATAGACATAAAGAAATTCTGGATGTCAGGGGTAAGGGGCAACACACTTCTAGAAAAATGTAAACTTACAAGCTCAAATGGGCAGACTGATGACAGTGTCTACGTATCTATGCATCTATGATACCTGTTATTCCTCTGTGTGCAGTGTGAAAAAAACAGTAGCAGACTCAGTCGGGGGAAGTTAACCTATTGACATTCCTGAGCTGTCCAGACCATGAACCTGTTGCAAAGCTCCAGTGCCACTAATCGGACATATGTTGCATAAGCACAGAGTAACAAATACACATTACCAAAAGACGCAAATAATTAATAGATAACATTTATTTTCATCCCCAAAAAGCAAATAATATGTGAATCTACGTGCTTCTAAAACATGGAACTACAACAGTGTTGTCTACTGAAGCCCCGCCCTCAACGACAAAAGAACGAATGAAAGCACACGTTTCTAGCATGTAAAACACAAACAACCAACCGAATAACATCCCTCAGCAACCAATGCTATCTACAAGCTCACACCCATTTCAAGCACCAACCAATAGGAAAGTACCACAAGAAGACATGCATAAAATAAAACTCAACCCATTCATAAAACCACAGCACACTCACGCACAGCCACCAAGACAAGAAATAATACCACTGAAAACTCACATGTTCTCTGTCATGGAACAAAGTAAAGCAAGAAATAACACACTTCTGCTCTATTGTATAAATAGAACATATGATGAGCAGGAGTGGAATATGGCAAATATCTCCACTCCCGAACAGTGACCTCCAGATACTTTCACTCGTTGCTCTGCTACGCTCCACCACTCATGAGTATCCTGAGGACACTGTTCACTCATGGAGATATTTGCCATATTCCACTCCTGCACACCATTAGTGGTGGGCGAAGCGAGAAAACTCTGCTACATGGAGTAATCTGTCAATTTTGCCTGTTTCACGCAGCAAAATTCGAAATTCCACCTTCCGTGGTGAAATTTCACTCTGCAGGAGGTGAAATTTCACCTTGGCAACATTCTGCCTAATGGAAAGAAATTTTGCGGATTACGCCACATGGCTAATTTAGTCACTTTGCCACCACTTCACCGGTGGAATATAAATTCTCTGCATCTCTACCCATCATGTGTTCCATATATATATATATATATATATATATATATATATATATATATATATATATATATATAGAGAGAGAGAGAGAGAGAGGCTTCTTGTGTTAAGGATGACAATCAACATGGGTTTATCCAGGGAGATCACGTCAAATAAACCTGGTTGAATTCTTTGACTAGGTGACAAAATCCCTGGATAGTGGGAAGCCTGTTGATGTTGTATATTTGGACTTCAACAAGGCTTTCAACTCGGTCCCACATGGGAGGCTGATCTGGAAATTGAGAAACCTAGGGATGGATGAAAAATTGATGGGGTGGGTGGCAAACTGGCTTAAGACAGACAGTAAAGGGTGGTGGTGAGGAAGGCAGCCTTGACTCACTGAAGGTCATCAGTGGGGTCCCACAGGGTTTAGTGTTGGAACCTATCCTCTTCAACGTGTGCATTGTAGACATAGGGGTGAGAGTTGGAAGTAAGATGACTCTGTTCACTGATTATTCCAAAGTGGGGGCAGAGGTGGACAGTGAGGATGGTGGGAAGGCATTACAGGATGATTTAGTGAGGTTGGAATAATGAGCACAAACATGGCAATTGGGATTTAATATGTGTAAATGCAGCATTCTGCATTTGGGTATTATAAACCCGGGGTATACCTTCCAGTTGGGGGAGTTCAGTTAGCAGTATCCACGACGGAGAAGGATTTGGGGGCAATGACTGATTCCAAGTGGAATAATTCTGTGCAGTGCAGGAGGGAAGCAGCTAAGGCAGATAAAATGCTAGGGTGTATATCTAGGGGTATAACATCCAGGAGCAGGGAGGTTATTCTCCTCCTATACAACTCATTGGTGAGTCTACACTTGGAGTATTGTGTGCAGTTCTGGCGCCCTCACCTAAAGAGGGACATTGCACTGCTGGAGCGAGTGCAGAGAAGGGCGACAAAGATGTTCAGTGGTTTAGGGAATATGGCATATGGTGATAGACTGAGTGAGCTGAACATGTACTCCCTGGATGACAGGAGCAATGGGAGGAACATGATAGAGACCTTCAAATATCTGAAAGGAGTCAACAGAGTGAAAATGGAGGGACTGATAAAACTGAAGGGGGAGGGAACTACAAGAGGACACAATCTAAAACTGGTAGAAGGATGGTATAGAGGGGAGGTGCAAGGCATTACTTGATGGAGAGGATGGTGGCACTTTGGAATGCACTTCCTGATGAGCTGATAAAGCTAGATACTCTAGATGGGTTCAAGAGAGGTTGGGACAGACACAAGGTCTTGGTGAAGGTTGAAGTTAAGGAGAAGGGCAGGGGGTGAGTGGGGGTGATGGGTTAAAGAAAGGAGGTAGAGCAGTTACTGTACTTTATCAGTGAGCTGCATTTGGGCAGACGTGATATACCATTTAGCCTAATCTGCTGGCAACTATGAATGTATGTATGTATGTGTACATATATGTTGCTGTGGAAGTATTTCAGCCAAAACAGCAACCAAACTGTTAGCATAGCCTTGTTATTACCCCACCTCATGAACACTGTGCTGAGAATTTTCTAATCCCAGCCGATACATCATTCTACGACACCTCAGCATCATTCTACGCCACAGGTGAGAAAACAAGTTTTGGCCAGGATTTGAAAAATGACAGCTGTCACATTCATAAGATAGAAACATAGAAACATAGAAATTGTTGGCAGATAAGGACCGCTAGGCCCATCCAGTCTGCCCATAAGCCCTATACATTGTATGTGGCCTCTGACCCAATGTGATCAATGGCTTTTCATCTCTCCCTCTCCTCTCAGGCTTCCCTTGTGCCTGTCCCAAGCATGCTTAAACCCCTCCACTGTGATTTCCCCCACTACCTCCTGTGGCAGACTATTCCAAGTGTTGACTACCCTTTCTGTGTAGAAAAACTTCCTCACATTACCTCTTAATCTACCCCCTTACAATTTCATATCGTGCCCCCTTGTTCTAGTACTTTTTCAACATTGGAAATGGTCCCCTGCCTGCACCTTGTTTATGCCCTTGAGGTACTTGAAAGTTTCAGTCATGCCCCCCCCGCTGTCTTCTCTCCTCCAGTGAGTACATATTGAGGTCCCTTAGTCTCTCCTCATATGTTTTGTGGTGTAAGCCCTATACCATCTCTGTTGCCCTTCTCAGGATAGTCTCCACCTTATCTATGTCCTTGCACAGGTGTGGTCTCCAGAACTGCACGCAGTACTCCAGGTGAGGCCTTATCAATGTTTTATACAATGGCATCACCACCTCCCATCTCCTGCTAGTGACACCCCTGCCTATGCACCCCAACATGCCACTGGCCCTGCCTGCTGCCTTTGTACACTGCTTTGAGACCTTAAGATCATCAGAGATGATAACTCCTGTGTCCCTTTTCTCTTTGGTGACAGTCAGCTCCCCCCCAACCTGTAGCTCTCTCCATGGTTCCCTCTACCCAGGTGCACTATTTTGCACTTCTTTGCATTGAACCTCAATGCCACATCTCTGACCATCTTTCAAGCTTCTCCAGGTCCCACTTCATTTTCTACACCCCTTCTGGAGTGTCCACCCTGTTGCAGATCTTGATGTCATCTGCAAACAGACAGACATTTCCCTCCAGAAAATCTGCAATGTCACTAATGAAGACATTGAATAGGACTGGTCCTTGTTCTGATCCCTGTGGTACCCCACTGGTCACACCTTCTCTCCAGATTGTTCCCAATTTGCCACCACCATCTGTTTCCTGTCTGTTAACCAGTTCCTAACCCAGTTCACCACCTTGTCTCCCATGCCCATACTACCCATCTTGCTAATCAGCCATCTATGTGGGATGGTGTTGAAGACTTAGATGAAATCTAGGTAGGCAACATCTACCACTCCTCCTAGATTAAGTTCTATAGTCACCCAATCAAAAAAAATGGCTATGTTGAACATTTGGGGTGAAAATATTTAAAATTACTGAAGTTACCAGTGAGCGTAGCTACATTTAAATGCATGCACATAATTTTGCAACATAGCCTTCTTATGACTAAACCTCTTCAACAAACACAGTGAAATTTTTCAAATCATGCTCGAAAGGTGATTCCACTGAGCAACTGCAAAATCACCTTTGGGGATGGATTTTCAAAATACCAGTGACATTTTCCATGAGATGGCATCCCCAAAAGGCCATGTTAAAAACTTGGTATCAAAATATGGAAAAATGGCCAGGTTTGCACCAAAGTTGAAAACCCCATTAATATACATTGAACCACATTTACCTTAGTTTCTCATATTACAGTTGCCAGTTCCAGCAGCAAAACGTGTCTTCAATCAGAGAGTGGATCTCAAACCTGGGACTTGTTCAGGTGAGTAAGTGTGTGGGGGGGTGTACTGGGAAGTGTAGAGTGGTGGGTGCTGAGTGGGAGGTGGGGTTGGGGGGGTCAGATCAGTGAGGGACCATTTTATGTTTAAAAAATATAGAGGACCACTTTCTTTATTTCAGGTTCTGAGATGGTGATTGGTGGGTGGGGGATACGACTAGACACCAGGGAATATAATTCTACAAGGGGTCAGCAATCAACAAGTGCCACTGGACACCAGGGAAATATTTTTTTCTAAGGGGAATGATGACCAGCAGGTAGAGGGTGCCACTAGACACCAGGGAAACAAAAACAGACAGGGCAGGAGCTGGAGATCAGAGGGTGGGTGGGTGCCACTAGACACCAGGGAAATACATGGAGTTAATTTGTATGGGGATAGGAGGGTGGGGCTGCTACTAGACACCGTGGAAAAACATAACAGTACTGGGGATGGCAATCAATAAGATACGCCAAGATTCTCCTTTGACGAAAAAGGATTATTTTTCATGACTCATGATATGAAAAAGGATTTTTTTTGGATCATGCGGTCATGAAAAAAGATTCATAATATTAAAAAAAAACTCTTCTAGGGCATGTCTGCAACTGTGAAGTGCAGATTGCACCTAACAGGGTCCCGATCACCCAGATAGATATGTTAGTGTCTCTCAAGGATGTCAGTTTTGTAGCTTTTGAATTTTTTTTAGCAAAAACAGAAACAAGATGGCAGCAAATGAGAAATAAATATTCCAATATGACACAGGATTCATTTTTCATTTCATACAGACATTCTGAAGCACTTATTGAGCATGCTCAGAATCTTTTTTTCACAATTTAAAAATGAAATAACTTTGAAACAGATTATTTTTTTGTCACCAGACTATGAAAAGGCACATCTGTGGGCTAGTCCCTTACTGTCCTGAAAATTTCAGACCAGGATTCCAAACCGTCTGGGCTGTAGGCAAGTTTAAAGAAAAACTCAGCAAAGTCAATGAGTGAAAAATCACTTTTTCACCTTTCTGGAACTCAGAAACCTCACATCCACCTCAAATGTAACTCAGCACATCCAGTGATCTATCATAGGTGACTGCGCATGCAAATTTTCATGTCAATCTGTAGAACTCTCACAAAGTTATGAAAGTGCATAATTTGGGATTTAACATTGAAGTGCCTACTCAACCATAATTATATATATATATATATGTGTGTGTGTGTGTGTGTGTATATATATATATATATTTTAGAGGCAAAAAAACTCCATTTAATGCATTAGTTAGGGTTGTTCCACAGCGACAAAAGTGAGGAAATTCGGTGTTAGGGTTGAAAGCCCCCCTTGGACCCTCCACCACCCACACCCCCAACCGGCATTAGGGTGCACATTGGAGTTGCCAGCCCTAACTCTCACCCCGTGAGATGTGTGAAGAAGCAGAGGTATAGGGGAATGGGGTGAGAGTTAGGACCGACAACCCTAATATGCACCCTGATGCCGGTTGGGGGTGTGGGCGGGGGGTCCAAGGGGGGCTTTCAACCCTAACACCGAATTTCCTCAGTTTTGTCGCTGTGGAACAACCCTAACTAATGCATTAAATGGAGTTTTTTGCCTCTAATTTCCCTTCTTTTTGAGAATGATAACGAGAAATAGTGAATGTAATGTGGTAGCTGGAGCGTGGGGCTTGTCACATAGTAACAAGGTGCCTGCAAACGCAAATGGTAATGCGCATGGTGATGCAAAGCAAAACACAAAGATAAACAGTACTGTAGACACAATGGTTAAAATAACGCAAACGCAAGCACAAATGAAAACACAAAGGGCAACGCACATAGTGCCATAGACGGTAACAGTAAGTGAAACGGGTACGGAACCGCAAGCAGAAGCGGTAAGGGTAACAGTAATATAAGCATACAAGCTGGTTTTCCCCAAAAACCTGCATAGAGAAAGACAGTAAGTACAAAGAATGTATGCATAATAATGGGTCTCGGAATAGAGAATGAGGAGTTGGAATACTAAATTGCTTATATCTCAGGAACTGTATGACGTAGGAAAAAAATTAACAGTTATATGATTTATGACTTTCCTGGCTAGTTTTTTTACTCAGCCTCTGTTAAGGGGCTAAGTATTTTTCTGATGAAAAGTCCGTATCTCGCATCGTTTCTGAGATAAGGGCCCTGAAAGGTGCGGCGAATGCCGTAATGTTATCCTATGGGGAAAAAAGAGAAGTTCGGAGTGCCATAACTTTGTTTCCCTGTAATATTTTTTCAGCAAACCACTAAAAAGCACATCTGTGGGATGTTGGCTTTCTTTCCTCCAAATTGCAGCCTAAAAGAAAAAAAACATTATTTTGCAGCAGGGCGGCAAAGGATTCCTGTAATGCGGTGGATGCTGTAATGTTATCCTATGGGAAAAAGTGTCAAATTTGAAGTGCCGTAACTTTGCTGCCCTGTAATAGTTTTTCACTGAAACACTGAAAGGCACATCTATGAGATGTTGGCTGCATTCACTCCAAATGTTGGCCCAAAAGACCAAATTGTTCTTTTGCAACAGGGTGGCAAAGAATTGCTGCCATTTTGCCATAGCCTGGAAAAGTAGTGTTGCAATTTCCGAAAGCTTTCTCAAAAATTTGCGACACTTTCGTGAGTGGAACAGTACTTTGCGAAAGTACTTTTTCCAGAAACTTGAAAAACATATTTCTAGGGTGTTTAATCTCAAAATAAAGACATGCCTAGCATCCTCAGGGTCCGACTAGGTGAATACAAAAAGAATTAGGTTGCTAGAGGTTCCCAAATTTAAATGCCAAGCATTTTTCTGATGACCAACTGAAAACAAAATGGTGGATTTGCAACAGTAAAAGGGCCATTTGAGAAAGTAAAAACTGCATTTGGGAAAGTGTTGAACTTTTTGTTAACTTTTCCCATTGACTTATAATGGGAAATTGTTTTTTGAATAACTTTTGAACCGTTCAATATTTTTTCATGAAATCTTCAAAAGGCACATTGGAGACCCTGGCCGCACGTTGCCTGAAGATTTCGGACTGGTCGCGCAAACCGTGTGACCTGTAGAGACGACCAAAGAATTCAAAAAAGCATAAATGCGCACGAAGATCACACTTAATAACTCCGCAGCCGTATAACCGAACAGTACGAAAGTTGGCAGATCCCAAGAAGTATGGTTCTTGATCGTGTATTCCAAATCCGTTGAACAGTTGCAAAGTTATTAAGGTACAAAATTTTAGGTTTAACATGTAAATGGTTCCTCAACCCTAACTATGGTAGCACTACCGTGCTACCATAATATATATATATATATAAACATAGAAACATAGAATTTGATTGCAGATAAGGACCACTTGGCCCACCTATTCTGCTCATTTCCCTACCTAATGGATAAGCTGCAGATCCTAGTTAACCAACAGCCTACTTCCTCCTACCCCCACTAGAATTGTCTTATGTCTGTCCCATGCATTCTTGAAATCCCCCACTGTTTTTGACTCCACCACCTCTTCAGAAAGGCTGTTCCATGCATCCACAACCCTCTCAGTGAAAAAATACTTCCTCACATTACCTCTGAGCCGTCCCCCCTCTATCTTCAAATTGTGCCCCCTTGTTCTTGCACATCTCTTTTTCTGAAAGATGCTACCCTCTTGGACTTTGTTGATTCCCTTGAGATACTTGAAAGTTTCTATCATGTCCCTCCTCTCCCTTCTTTCCTCGAGGGTATACATGTTAAGCTCCTTTAGTCTCTCTTCATATGTTTTCAGGTGCAGACCCTGCTCCATTTTGGTTGCCTTCCTCTGGACAGCCTCCACCATGTCTATGTCTTTGCAGAGATGGGGTCTCCAGAACTGCATGCAGTACTCCAGATGGAGTCTCACCAACTGTCTGTACAGAGGGATAACAACTTCTTGTTTTCTACTGGTGATGCCTCTCCCTATGTATCCCAATATCTCCTCAACCCTCCTTACTACCTTCTCACATTGCTTGCCCACCTTTAGGTCATCTGATATGACTATCCCAGGTCCCTTTCCATTTTTTGTTGTTGTCAGTATCTCACCCCCTATTGTGTACTCTTTCCCTGAGTTTTTGTTTCCGAGGTGCATTACTTTGCATGTCTTTGCATTGAATCTAAGCTGCCATACATTTGATCATTCCTCCAACCTTGCCAAGTCCCTTCTCATCCTTTCCACCCCACCTTGTCTATCAACCCAGTTGCAGATCTTTATGTCATCTGCAAAGAGACATACTTTTCCTTCCAGTCCCTCTGCAATGTCACTTATAAAGACATTAAAGATGACCAGACCCAGTACTGAACCCTACGGTACCCCTCTAGTAACCTCCCTTTCTTCACTGTGGACTCTGTTTACTATTACCCTCTGGGTCCTGTTGTCCAGCCAATGATTTACCCAGGCTACCACCCTGGGACCCACTCCCAATCTTTTGTGTGGGACTGTGTCAAATGCCTTGCTAAAGTCTAGGTAGGCCATGTCCACAGCCCCTCTCTGGTCTACTACTTTGGTCACCCAGTCCAAGAAATCAATTACATTCATCTGACATGACCTTCCCACTGTAAATCCTTGCTGCCTTGGGTTCTGTGCCCCATTGGCCTCTAGGTACTCAATAATTATTTTCTTCAGAAGTGAGTCCATCATTTTCCCTACCACTGAGGTCTGACAGGTCTTTAGTTCCCTGCCTCTGTCTTGCTTCCACTTTTGTAAAGGAGAATCACAACTGCACTCTTCCAGTCCTCAGGTACAGTACCACACCATCCTCCCATGATTTGTTAAAAAGGGTAGTCAGTGGTGTTCTCCCCTTGGTTGTTTTAGAATTCTGGGGTTAATCCCATTAGACACCATTGAGATATATATATATATATATATATATATATATATATATATATATATTAATGTTCTTTGCAAAAACACTAAGTTAATGCATCAGTTAGGGTTGATATCAAACCATAAAAAGGAGTGAAATACAACTGTAGGGTTTCCATCCTTAACACCCCACACCCCACCCTGTACACACCAACAGTCATTGGAAGGGGTGCCTTGGGGTCATCAGCCATACTGCTCACCCCATTCCATAAGTAAATAAGCTGAGATGGGTACAGTATAGGTGAATAGTGTGAGCATTATTGCTGACAACCCCAAGATGGGTTGTTAGCTTTGAAAACCCTAATGCCACATTTTCCTACTTTTGAGGCTTTATCTCTGTCTAGAGCATTAATGCAGTTTTTTTGCAATTGATTTCCTTACTTTTTGAGATAGTATAATCAAATTCTTATTTGCCTGTGGGAGCACAGGGCCCACCAGGCCCTGCACTACCATCCCTCCATAGATGCATATATGTATGTAGCTGTGGAAGTACTGGACCCTCCAGGCCCTGTGCTTCCATTTATAGGACAACAGTGACCAAATTGCCAGCATAGCTGTCTTATTACTCTAACTTATGTACCCAGTACAGAACATTTTCAAATCCATGCCAAAATGTAATTCTGCACAACTACAATGTCATTATGTGCCAAAGGTTCGAAAAGACCTTTAGGCCAGGATTTGAAAAATCAGAGCTGTGACATACATGCAGTGGGGTAATAAGATGGCTATGTTGAAAATTTGTGGTGAAAATATTGAAAGTTTCTAAAGGTATGAGCGTGTGTAGTGAAATTGCAGCTAATGGTCATACCTTCGGAATGTTTACATATTTTGACCCCAAATTGTCAGCATAGCTGTCTTATTACCTCAACTCATGTACCCTGTACAGAAAGTGTTTGAATCCCCACTAAAAATGTAGTTCTGCACAACCACAATGCCAGTCCAGGCCACAGGTGTGAAAACACATTTTGGGCAGGATTTGAAAAATGACAGCTGTGACATACATGAGGTGGGGCAATAAGAAGGCTATGTTGAAAATATGGGGTTAAAATATTTAAAATTTCTAAAGTTATGAGTAGGCATAGTGAAATTACAATGAATGGTCATAACTTTGGCATTTTTTCATATTTTGATACCAAATTTTCAACATAGTCTTCCTATGACCTCACCTCATTAACCCCATAGCTGCACATTTTCAAATCTGTGCCAAACCGTCATTCTGTGCCACAGGTGTGAAAACAGATTTTGAACAGGAGCCCCATTAGATGTGTATATTTCTGTGTATGTTTCTGAAGTGTATGGAATGGGGTGAGTTTTAGGGTTGACAATCCTAAGGAAGACTCTACCCCGATGTGTTTTAGGTGTGGGGGTGAGGTTTTAGGTTTATAAACCCTAAAAATACATTTTCCTATGCTTGTCACTTTAGCCTGAATGCTAAATGTTGTATTAATACAGTTTTTGCAAAGAATTTCCTTACTTTTTGAGATAGTATAATATCTTTATTTACCTGTGAGGGCCCTGCATTCCCATCCATCTATTCTTTTTCAGATCCTGTAATCATATCCTTGTTTGCCTGTGGAGCCAAGTGACTGTGAAATCACCGTTTGGGCCTGATTTGCATAAAGACAACTACATTGGTCATGAGGTGGAGTCTCAAAAAGGCCATGTTGAAATCTAGTGTCAAAATATGCAGAAAATGGCAAAGTTATGCACCAAATTTGAAAACCCCATTGAAATACATTGGACAGCACTTTCCTGTCTTTCTCTTATAGAGGTCACCGGTTCCAGCAGCAAGACGTGTCTTTGATTGGAGAGTGGATCTTCACCCTGGGACCTGTTCAGGTGAGTGAGGGTGTGTGTGGGGGTGTGAGGTGGTGGGTGCTCAGTGGGAGGCTGGAGTGGTGGGGGTGAATCAGCATTGGACCTTTTTTTGTTTTACAGATTAAAAAAGACATTAAGGGACTATTTTCTTTATTTCAGTTTTGGCTGCTAACAGAGGTTAAAGGTGCCACTGGACACCAGGGGAACATTTTATGCTTGTGGGGACAGTGATCGGAGAGTGAGAGGGTGCCACTCAACACCAGGGATACACTGTACAATTATGGGGACAGTGAATGGAGGGTGTGGGGGCACCACTAGATACTAGGGATAAGTATTACAATTACAGACACGTCGAATGGAGGGTGGTGGTGCCACTAGACACAAGGGATAAATTCTACAATTATGGGGATGGCAATCAGAGGGTGGGAGGTGCCACTAAACACCATGGAAATATTTTATAACTACAGGGATGGTGTTCAGAGAGTGCAGGGTACCACTAGACACCAAAAACAAATAGTACAATTACAGGGACATTGATCAGATGGAGGGGGGTGCCAATAGACACTAGAGAAAAACAAAAAAAATTTGGGGATGGTGATAAGTGGGGGAGGGGAGGGAGGCCACAAGACAACAGTAAAAAAAAGTAATGGGAACCATGATCAGAGGGGGAGCCACTGGTCACCAGGGATAAATTAAATAATATGGGGATAATTACAGGTACACTGAGAAAAATCCTTTTTTTGTTTGCAGGAATGCTTTTCCACATCAAATGAAAAAAGGAAACAAAAAAGGGTTTCTTCTAATGAAAAAAGAATATCAGAAAAATGAAGTCCAAAATCCTTTTCCGTTTGAATGGAATACGAAGGGATCCTTTCTTGTTCAAACAACAACAACAAAAAAAAAAAACAGAAAAAGAAAAGTCTAAAATCTTTTTCTGTGTGATGAGATCCTTTTCTGTTTGAATGAAAAGGTCCATATGGAAAAAGGGGGAAGTGAGCCATAAAAAAGGATTGTAAAAGAAAAAGACCACATTTTGATGTCACTTTTCTAACAGTTGGCTGCAGAATCCATCGAACGGAATTCAATAAGCAAGATACATGTCTTGGTCTACCAACAGGATGTCATTTTTGTGGGTTTTTAAATTGTTCACAGAAAACTGAAAACAAGATGGTGGGAAATGAAAAAGGATTTTTCCAAATGAAAAAAGGATTGGCCCTAAATGAAAAAGGAACCTTTTTCTTATGGAGCAAAAGACTATACTGAGCATTCTCAGAAACTGAAATTTTAACATTTAATTGCCATTGAATGGATTGATATTTTTCCTTCAAACCAGCTAAAGGCACATCTGTAGGGCAAGCCCTTTCCTCCCTGAACATTGCAGACCAAAATTCCAATCCATCCAATGCACACAGTAAAGCGATGAGAAAAAAAAAAAAGGTAAAAAAACCCAGTGATTTTTAAATGTTTTTTTTTCACTATCTGGATCTCAGAATCCACACATCTGACCTGAACACAACTTTTCAGATGAAGAGATCTACACCATGAGACTGTGCATGCAAAGGTTTGTGCAAATCCATGCAATGGTTGTGAAGATATTAAAGTGCAAACTTTGAGGTTTAACATAGAAACCACAGCTCAATCCTAACTATAGGGGTGCGGCTGTGCCCCTATAATATTATAGTGGCACAGTAGTGCCATTTTAATTAGGGTTGAGTAGATACATGAATGTTAAACCTAAATTTTTGCACTTCAATAACTTCACAACTGTTTAACAGAATTGCATAACATTTTGCATGTGCAGTTTGCTGGGATAGATCTCCGCATGTGCCAAGTTCCATTCTGGTCAGATGTGGATTCTGAGAACCAGTTACTGCAAAAGGTGAATTTGTGGGGATGTTTTACAGTTTTTTGAAGAGGCGTAGTGCCCACATGGTCTGGAATTTTCAGGGTAGAATGGGATTGGCCCACAGATGTGCCTTTTACTGGTTTGGTGAAAAAAATTGGTATATTCCAAAGTTATAACATTTTAAAATTTGGTTTTCTGATTCTGTGCATTCTCAGTGGGCACTTCAAAATATCTTTAAGAAATGGAAAAAATAATCCTTTTTAGTATGGGGCCAATCCTTTTTTGTGAGGGGAAAAATCTTTTTTAGTTTTCTGTGATCTTGTTGTTTATTCTTTCTTGTAAAAAAAAAAAATTATGAAGCCAGAAGAATGACATTCTGGGGAGTGACCAACACATCTGTCTTGCCCATCAGGACTCCATTAGCTGTATTCTGTGCTTAACTGTTGGAGAAATAATCCCAAAATGTTTTTTTAATTTAAAATCTTTTTTCGTTACTCGCTTCCACTGTGAACATTTTTGTATGAATGAAAAGATCATACAAAAATGTTCATATGTCCTTCCTCATAATTATTTCATCATTCCCTGGGATCTAGTGTTGGCCCCCCACCCTCTGATCCCCATCACTGTTATTATTTAATTATACCCAGGTGTCTTGTGGCACCCCTTACCTTCCGATCACCATCCTTGTCATTATTTAATTATTCCACGTTGTCCAGTGGTGCCCCCCCACCCTCTGATTGCTTCCCCTATAATGAGCAGTTCTTTCCCTGTTGTCTAGTCACACACCCCCACCCTCTGATTGCCATTTCTGTAATTGTACTATTTTTCTCTGGTGTCTAGTGGAAGCCCAACCCTCCGATGGCTGTCCCCCTTCATACTGTTTATTTCCCTTGTGTCTATCTGCACACTCCACCCTCCAATTGTCATCTGCATTAAACAAAGAAAATAGTTCTCAATGTCTATTTTTGACCTGTAAAAAAAGGCCCTTCACTGAACCAACCCCTCCACCCTGACTTCCCACTGAACACCCATCACCCCACACCCCACACACACATACACACATACATTCACAACATTCACAAACATTCACTCACCTGAACAGGTCCCAGGGTGAAGATCCACTCTCAGATTGAAGACACATCTTGCTGCTAGAACCATCAACTGCAATATGAGAAACTAAGATAAGTGCAGTTCAATGTATTTCAATGAGGTTTTCAACTTTGCTTCATAACTTTACCATTTTTCCATATTTTGACATCAGATTTTCAACATGGCCTTTTTGAGACCACATCTCATGAACAATGGCAGTGGAATTACACAAATCTGGTGCAAAAGATGATTTCAAGGTCACATGGCAAAATCACATTTCTGCAGGTTTTGACAGTTTTCACCACCCTTGCTCATGAGGTGGGGTCATAAGAAGACTATGTTGAAAATTTGGGGAAAAGGTATGTACAAATGGCAAAGTTATGCATATATGTGAACATTTTGCTATGCTCATTAGTAACGTTGCTATTTTTAAATATTTTGACCCAAATTTTTCAGCATAACCATCTTTTTACACCACCTCATGAATGTGACAGCTGTCATTTTTCAGACCCTAAACAAACTGTGTTTTCACACCTGCTTTTAAGCTTTTAATGCCACTGTAGTGTACGGAGATACTATATTGGCAATGATTTCAAAAATGTCATTAAAGGTTCATGAGGTGGGGTAATAAGAAGGCTATGCTGACAATTTAGTTCCTGTTCTACTATGAATGCAAGTGCAGGGCCTTCTGGGCCCTGTGCTGCCACAGACAAATGAGGATACAATTATACTATCTCAAAAAGTAAGGAAATTCTTCCCCAAAAAACTACGTTAATACACTAGTTAGGATTAAAGTGACAAAAGTTGGGAAATGTGGCATTAGGGTTTCCAACCCTAACACCACATCCCACCCTGCAGGCAGCAATTGGAAAGAACATTATAGTTTCACCTCTGTTGCATCTTCACAAATCAGGTGTAGGGTGTGCCTTGGTGTTGTCAACCCTAATGCTCACCCCATTCCATCAGTAAATAAGCTGACATGGGTACAGTATATGAGAATGGGGTGAGCGTAGGGTTGACAACCCCAAGGCACACCCTGTGCCTGATTTGCGAAGATGCAAGAGAGGTGAAACCATAATGTTTTTTCCTGTTGCTGCCTGCAGGGTGGGGCTGTGGTGTTAGGGTCAGAAACCCTAATGCCACATTCACATTTCCTACTTTGTCATTTTAACCCTAACTAGTGCATTAATGAAGTTTGTTGCAAAGAAAATATATTATATATATATATATATATATATATATATATATAAAGAGAGAGAGAGAGAGAGAGGTTCTTTGTCTTTTGACTTGTTTTTGTTTTAATTGGGTTCACCGCAACATAACCCAGATAGACCATCTTAGGGTAGCTGGTTCATTCCACTGGGGTGTCAAACAGATGAGGCATACTGATGAGTCCTGGTAGGATGAAACATGTGTCTATGTCTTCTGTTGGCACACTTTGCAAACTGTGTGAGAGGCCTTTTGGCACCATGCATTTTTGCTTAAAGTTGAACCAGCATAATATTCGGTGGTGATTTGCATATGCAGTCCATGATGTTTTGCATTATGGGGGCATGTGTGATTTTCTATTTCTTTGAAACTTGGCTTTCCGGCCAATGCCCTTTGGGGTAACCATTGCCTCAGTGCTTGTGCATAAAGGTTCTTTGTCTTTTAATTTGTTTTTTTTGCTTTAATTGGGTTCACCACAACATAACCCAGATAGACCATCTTAGGGTAGCTGGTTCATCCCACTGGAGTGTCAAACAGATGAGGCACACTGATGAGTCCTGGTATGATGAAACATGTGTCTATGTCTTCTGTTGGCACCCTTTGCAAACTGCGTGAGAGGCCGTTTGGCACCATGCATTTTTGCTTAAAGTTGAACCAGCATAATATTCTGTGGTGAACTGCATATGCAGTCCATGATGCTCTGCATTATGGGGGCATGTGTGATTTTGTATTTCTTTGAAACTTGGCTTCCTGCCCAATGCCTTTTGGGGTAACCATTGTCTCAATGCTTGCGCATAGAGGTTATTTGTCTTTTAACTTGTTTTTTGTTTTAGTTGGGTTCACCACAACATAACCCAGATAGACCATCTTAGGGTAGCTGGTTCATTCCACTGGGGTGTCAAACAGACGAGGCATACTGATGAGTCCTGGTAGGATGAAACACGTGTCTATGTCTTCTGTTGGTACACTTTGTAAACTGTGTGAGAGGCCTTTCATTACCATGCATTTTTGCTTAAAGTTGAACCAGCATAATATTCTATGGTGATTTGCATATGCAGTCCATGATGCTTTGCATTATGGGGGCATGTGTGATTTTGTATTTCTTATATACTGTATATGCTTTGCAAAAAACTGCATTAATGTGCCAGCTAGGGTAGCTTAACACAACAAAAGTAGGGAAATGTGGCGTTAGGGTTTCCAACCCTAACAGCACCACACTCTAAGATGCAAAAGGAAAAATCATTAGGGTTTTTAATCTCCTAAGTCTTGGTTAATCAGTGGTGGGGGTCTTCCTTGGGGGTTGTCAACCCTAATGCCCACCCCATTCCATGAGCAAGCAATCTCACACATAATCTGTTTCTTCCTGCAGGGCACATAGGGAGGAGGGGAGAACATTATGGTTGACAATCCCCAAGGAAGACCCCATCACTCATTTGCCAAGTTTCCGGAGACCCCATACCATAACGTTTTTTACTCTGGCTGCTTGGGGAGTAGGGGGTGTTAGGGTTTTTTTCCTTACTTTTCTGGTGTTATTTTACCCTAACTGGCTCATTAATGCAGTTTTTGCAAAGAATATATAGACATTATAGTGGCACGGTAGTGCCACCATAGTTAGGGTTGCATAGCTATTCCTATATTAAACCTCAAAGTTTGCACTTTAATAAATTTGCAACTGTTTGTCTGATTTGCCTGACATTTGGAATAGAGGAAGATTTTTGGTAGATCTCCGGATCTGAAACTTTTTTTGTTGATCGGATTTACAGTTGTGGAATCGTAGTGCACTCAAAAAGGGGAAATTTCCCAATATTATGTTTTCTTTAGATGTGCACTTTGGACTGAAACATGCATGTGAGTGGGTTCAAATTAGGTGGGCTACATGAGTCCTGGGTCGCACATGTACCTTTTGAAGATTTTGTATAAATCTTATTTCGTTCAAAAGTTATAGCATTTTTAGTGTCCCATTATATCCTAGAGAAAAATTTATATGTGCAGCTTGAAAACTGTCGTGATCATATTTTTTAGTGTTGAACTTGGCAAGTATAGTGTCATGCTGCTGCCATCTTGTTTTCAGTTAGCAAGAGAGAAAAAACAAAATAACTCAAAAAGTACTGCACTTTTCAACACACCAATCATTGGGTTTACCTATTCGGGACTTGAGGAACAGGAATCTGGCATTAGTTTTTCACCAGCTGGTCTGGAAATGTGGTTTTCAGATTTTTTCCCACCATTTTGCCATTTTTTGATCATGAAACTATTACAAAGTGTCGTGGCAATATGCACGGCCATAACAAATACTACCATAGCACTATATTTTATGTTCACGGTTGTATTCCCATTATAAAGATAAGATTGTTGTGATCATATTTTAAATGACCGTGGCAACACTGCACAACCACATTTTCTTAAATGCTGTTTTCTTTGTCACTTGATTGTGGCAAGCTGCATTGTGATATTGGCCTGAAATTTTCAGGGTGGCAAGCCTTAGTGCCACAGATGTGCCTTTCAGTTGTTTGCTTCAAAAATGTTCCCTACTTATAACATTCTAAAGTTACAAATTTTCCCATAGGACAACATTGTGGGAGTCGTTTTCTTTGTCACTTCATTGTGGCTACGTGCATCGTAGTTTTGACCTGAAATTTTCAGGGTGCAAAGCCCTGCCCCTACAGGTGTGCCTTTTGGTGGTTTGGTATGGAACCATTGAACATGCCATACCTACAACATTGTGAAGTTTGGAAATCTCCCCATAGGATAACATTGTGGCACCATTTTTTCTTTGTCCCCTAATTCTGGCAATGTGCATTGAGGTATTGTCCTGAACGTTTCAGGGTGGAAAGGCCTACTCCCACAGGTGTGCCTTTTGGTGGTTTGGTACAAAAACATCCAATAGGGTGATAGTTACAGCATTCCAAAGTTCCAAATTTTCTCCTTAGGATAACATTGCGGTGCCTGCGATGCTTTTCAGGGCCTGTATCTCAAAAACAGTTTGAGATATGAACTTTTCATCTGAACATTTCTTAGTCCCCCCCATGAGGGATAAGCACAGAACTACATTAGAACCTCATGAAACCACTGAAATTTAAATGTTGTTACTACCATGTACGGTTCCTGAGATATTTGTGAATTACTATTCCACACGCACTTTTTCGTGCATATGGCTGATTGTTATGGCTTCACAGTTAACACTTGCAGTACTTTTCAGTGCTCCTGACAGGGAAATGATGCATGCCACATGTTTGGTCATTACGTTGCTGCGACAATTACTCACTGTCACGGTTACAGCGACACTTAACTTTGCTTTGTGGCACGTACGGTTCACAAGATATGGGAAAATTACTGTAACTAGCTTCCTTGCTTTATACGACTGCTATATGGCACCATACTTAACTGTAAGAAGGAGCGCAGGGCCTGGAGGGCCCATGCTCACACAACCACACCTACCATTTGGCACACTTGCACAGTTTGGTGAGAGCACTGGGCCTGAAAGACCCCTTGCTCCCACCAAGCCACTCATTTCTATTACTACTTACATTACACTTTTAAAAAAAAGAAAGGAAATTCTTTGCAAAAAACTTAATTAATGCATCAGTTAGGGTTGATACCACACTGACAAAAGTGTGGAAATTCAATGTTAGGGTTACCAACCCTACCACCCCCCAACACACCCCCACGCCACACACCAACAGGCTTCAGGGTGTGTGTTGGGGTGGTCGTGCCTAACTTTCACCCCATTCTCCTATACTGTGTTACCACAGCTTCTTCATGCATGGGGTGGGGTGAGAGTTAGGCAGACCACCCCAGCCTCACCCAAAACTGTTGGTATGTGGGAGTAGGTGGTAGGTAGTAACTAACATTGAATTTCCACACATTTGTCAGTGTGGTAAAACCCTAACTGATGCATTAACATTTTTGCAAATAATATATATATATACACACACACACACATTTATATATATATATATATATATATATATATATATATATATATGTATAGATTGCTAGATAGATGTTCCTTGCAAAACATTTTTTCTAATGGAATAGTTAGAGTTAAAGCAAAAAAAAATAGGGAAATGTGGCATTATGGTTTCCAACCCTAACACCCCAACCCTGCCCTGTAGGTAGAAAACCAGGCAATGGGTGTACCTTGGTGTTCTCAAGCCTAATGCACCCACCTTATTTATGAGTGGAGACATTTCAAGATCCATTTTTTCAAGTCAATCCACTTTTGCTAATGCTGTACATGGCCCTGTCAGGCCTTCACAGGCATGTCAAACCTTGTGAGGGAATTGTCTCGAGACTGCCACAAGGTGTTGTCTGTACTGCAGAATACAGTGAAGTGTCTTCTCAGGATAAGAGTGGTGGCCTGAAACTGCAGTGGACTCCACCCTCATGCTGCGAATCTGACTCTCTGAGCTCATTCTTGAATGCAAGCCACCAGTACAGAACACAACACACTACCAGCTGGGTGAACGCCCTGTCCTGCAAACAGTGTTTCTTCACGTTTTCTTTTTTTTGTCCCCAAAATTTCACCCCATGCCTTCTGAATATGATGGGTGTGATTTATAAAATACTGTCCAAAACTTCATTTTGCACCACAAGTGCAAAAACACATGTGGTCAGGATTTGGAAAAAGGACATCTGTCATGTTTATAAGGTGGGGTGAAAGAATTACTATGTAGAAAATGTGGGGTCAAAATATCTAAAATTCTCAAAGTAATGAGTGAGGACTGAAAAATGTCATTTTCTCTTCATAACTTTGTTGTTTTTAGTACATTGACCTCAAATATTAACATAGTCTTCTTATGACCCACCTCATGAACCCAACAGGCGAAAATGTTTGAATCCTGCCCAGAAGGAGATTTTGCAAAGCAACTGCAAAATCACCTTTTTGGGTGGATTTGAAAATTTTCACCTACCTTATTTATGATGTACGGTCTCAGAAAGGCCATGTTGAAAATTGTTGGCAACAATATTAATAATTGACCAAGTAATGAGTAAATGTTTAAAATCACATTGCACATACTTTATATTAACTCAACTTACCTTATTTCCTCAGTTTGCAGTTGTTGTTGCAGGAGTAAGATGTCTTTCTTCTTGGAGACAAGATCTATGATGGTGGACTGTTTTTAGGTGAGTGTGGGGTTTGAGGGGTTGGGGTGATGAATGGGGGTCAGGGTGGGGTGTGTAAGGAGAGTGGTGTCAGAGGAGAATGGTGCAATGACATAGTTCAACTTTTTTATTACAATTTTTAAAAATGAAGATGGCCAGGGACTGTTTTTATTTTTCAGGTACCGGCATTGGGGACTGAGCACCCCAATGTCTGCTTCATGTTTTGCAGCTCTGGAGGTGGGCAACCCAATGTCACATACTTTTGGGTCAGGGGAAGGGGTGGTGTGAGCCAGCACTGGGGATTTTGCACCCTGGTATTAGGATCTTGGTGTAGCAGGTGGGCAGTGGGGACTTAGTAATAATAAATGGGGGGAACTTTACTGGCACCAGTGGTAGGCACCCTGATGTCAAAATAATTTATCACTTATCCAGCACCAGGGATATGGCACCCTGGTGGCTAGTGTAAAGATACTTGACTGCAGATGTGGCTAATGGCCACCAAATGCCATTTTTAAACATATACAGTACATGCCCAGCTTCTTTCAGAGGGACAGGACTATGCACTGATTAGTAGACCCACCTCATTGAATGAACACTGTTGAAACTCATATGGATGCTGCATGCAACATCAGACTAGCCTCATTCCCACATACATGCATGCATTTTTGCCATATGGCCATATTTATAAATGTGGTAAAAAAATCAGTTGTCCTTAAAATGTTCTGTTTTTAAACTGAGAATGTGCATGATTTTCCATTATTTTTTTTATAAATGGGGCACATTAAGGACTTAAAAAGCACAAAAGCTCACACCTTTGGGCAAACTCTATAAAATCTGCAAGTTTCAAGTTTGAAATCCTCCTAGTATTTTAGTTATAGGTAAGTAGAAAGAGGTCTTATGTTTGGCCAATTTAATGTTTTTGCACTTTGTAAATTTTCCCTCCTCAACTGATTGCCAGGAGATTTTCAGGATACAGAGATCCTGGTACCCACTCAGTGTCTGCCATATTGCAAGTGAATTGGTTGAATGGGGTGGAGTTATTAACTTATTATTACCTGGGTGGCCATTTTGTGTCAGGTAAACAATGGATAGTTCAGACTTCATATGAAGATATTGAAAGTAATGAAATTAGGGTTTAACATTGAAGTGCTTACTCAACCATATTATTCTGTGTATAAGATTATCTTCTAACCCTTTTGCAACTCTTCACTACTTATGTTTTTCTTTAGTTCAATAGTAATTTTTTTAATGGGGTCTTTCTTGTTAAACTGTGTGTGTGTGTGTGTGTGTGTGTGTGTGTGTGTGTTACACTAGCTGTAAATAATCATGAGTGATTATTTATTTATTTATTATTCTTTGGTAACCAGGTAAGCCCCACTAGGCGCAAAAGCATATTTTCAGGGGTGACCAGGGAGCACCAGGGAGGTTAAGTGGAGTCATGCTGTATGCAAGTGGAGATTGTGGGAATCAAACCCAGGGCTGCTGGATGTACCAAGCTCATTCACAGCTCATTACTCTAACCTCTAGGCTATACTGCCAGCCCATTATGGCTGTAATCATGATAGATTTGCTAGAGGTAGCTGTGGGACGGGGGAAGGTTTCATTGGAAATGAGCAAATGACTAATCCTGAAAGTGGTGAGGCTGCTGGTCCCAGCAGTAGAGCACAGGGCACTGGTGGTGGCACTGGCAAACATAATATGTGAGGTGGATTTGGCTGCACTGATGTTAGACTTGGGTAATGGAAGCCAGACCCAAAAGTTGGTCACCAAACCAAAATTGAGTGTTGGAAATGAGGAAGAACTAGCACTGGTGCTAAAAATTGAGCAGGAGGAACAGCAAGAGGAACTGGGAAAGAAGAGAGTGGAGGTGGGTGTGGGTGTGGAGAAGGAGGAAGAGAGCAAAGATGAGGAGAATGATGGTTTTGATAGTGAAGTTGATCCTTTCTGGGAGCCATTGCCTAAGAAATGCAACATTTTTATTCTGCAGATAACTTGGTAAAGGGAAAGGGCATACAGCAGCTTGCTGCAAATAAAAAGTCACACAACAACCTGCCACTGCTGCTGATGATCCTGATGCAGATATCACCTGCCATCCTCACACTTGTCCACCAGTACTACCAGGAGCTCAACCCACCACTATCGCCCAGTTTACAAGGGGAGCAGCATGGGACTTAGGGGTGGGGTAGCCAGGGGGTACAGATTAAAAGGAGAAAACAAGTGTCACCCCAAGTAGCTATAGTGTGTATGGTAAAGGAACAGCACAGGAACAAAAAATATACCTCGCATATACATCCCAAACTGGCTATAGAGACTCACTTCAGCTACTGTATTTAAGTAGTATAAATATGAAGTTTATTTAACAATTCACTAGATAAAAGACATATCATAAAGTGAGTGAAGAAAAAAAGAAAACGAATACAAATCCCCATACTAGTGGCTGCAAAACCTCCTGATGCTGTTTAGCACCCTCACTGGTGCATTGTCAAGGATAAGAGTAAGGCTTACCACAGAAAGACAGGTCTTATATAATCCTATCAGATGGCTTTGTGACTGCTGGTTTGGGGGGTAGTATTGGTTTTATGTCTTTATGCACTTGCTTTATGATATGTTCTTTGTCTGGTGAATAAACTTCATATTTTTACTGCTTAAACATCATAGTTGAAGTGAGTACCTCCCTGTAGCCAGTTTGGGATATACGATGGTGCCCCCCAGAATGAAACCCACTTTTAAAGCACTCTGCAGAATGCTGCAGCAGACTTGCTGAATAAAGCAATGTAATTTCAATGGCAATTCATCCCTTTTGTCATGCAGAAAACTGCGGTATTCACTTCATCCTTGCAGTGTCACATTTTCCTGAAAGAGAATAGGGACTAATTGCCAGTTTAATTACATTGTTTTATTCAGTAGGTCTGCTGCAGCATTCTGCAGAGTGCTTCAAAATGCTGCAGAATTGGGTTTCATACTGGGGGATGCCACTGTACATGTGAGGTATATTTTTTGTAACTGTGGGGTATAGCTCAAGAAGACAGTAGATTAGTGGGCTAAGCTAGCAAAGTAAAGGCAGACTATATTGACCATTGGACTACTTCTACCATCATACCAACTCTTTGGTCTACTTCTACTGTCAGTTTACATGTTATCAAGTGCAAGGCTGTCAAAATCCCTAGTTTGGGGATTTATTTTTACCATACACCCACAGCATGAGTCTTTGAACATATGCTACCTATATCATTCTTGAGTGAGTCATGGCAACAAAAAGTAACTAAAGTACAGTATGCTGCTACAAGCAGGCAGCACATTCACCTAAAAAGTAAACATAAATCATTGTGCTAGTCACATGAGAGGAAAGTGGTGGGTGATGCTGATGGTGTGGTTCTTATAAATCAGCAAGAAAATCTAAAACTGATGCAGGACAAAGAACTTCAAGGCAGGAGGTTGAGGATCATAGTGGTCTTGTTGAAGATGTACTGGGTATGTGTAGCAAGACCTTCACTTATAAAAAGCAGACAATGAGCAGCAAAAGCAGCCTGTCAACACACTCCAACAACACATTGCATACAAAATTGCTGGTTTTCTGATCGCATCCTCTCAGTGGAATGCAGCCACACTGTGTCAACAGCGCAAACACCCTAGCATCAAATGAATGCAACCTACCATAACTAATATATTTGCATGCCACACAAAATATCCACCTAACAAAATTCATAGAAAGGAAACTTAATGCTGATTCAATTATTACAATTGAGCCCTCGCCATATTTTTTTTTTGGAAAAGATGGTTTCTGCTGATTGATGGCAAACGCATGCACAAATAATTGCCAGCAAAATACAGTTTTCACCGTGGGCAGCTCCTGATTTACAGTGCATGATGTGGTTAGTGGTGCACTAAGACATGTGTTGTAGCAATCCTCCAGTGACTGCATACTGTACCTTTAACCATAGATATATGAAAAAGTGGCTCAGTGACAAACAGCTCATAGCTACGCGTCACAGCAGACTGAATGCAACTTGTTGGAGTCAGCAATCTAGTGTGTGCAACATGCACAATGCCAATTTTACTGGTGGTAGCAATGCACCAGGATTATCCCAACGTGCAGTACTGGCTATGAAATGCATGCTGGAGCCACTAGCCACACACCAGGCTCAATATCATGTTGTCAGTTCCTAAGGAGACTGGCCTTTGGCTCTATTCACTGTCTATGAAAGCTGGCTTCATAGCTGCTGACACTGGTGTGAATGTCATAAAGACTATCAGCAACAAAGGGCTTGTGAGTGTGCCATGTCTTGTGGATTGCTTGAATCTACTTGTGCAAGTCTTTCTCTCCCAACCAAAATTAAAATCAATGCTCATAGACCGTTGGTGAATTTGTGGTCATTTTACCCACTCTGAAAAGGCCAAGGATCAACTGCAGGTGCTGAAAATCTGAAAAGGCCTGCCTCAGCATAACTTGAAATGGGAATTGATAAGAGGGAATGCCACAGTGTTAATGCTGAAATAGCTGTATGAGCGATACAAGGCAATGTCTGAATACATGCAGCTTTATACAAACCACAATTAATGAATGAATAAATTAATTCGTTCATTCATTCATTTATTTCAAAAGTTTTAACAGGACAAACATACTGAGCTGGTAACAACTCATTTCCAGATGTGCCTAGAGGTTGGGGAAGGGAGGAACAGAAGTGCACACAAGAGCAATAGCTACAAATACAAATTGGTAAATAAGCATAATAAATAAGGCTAGTCCAAGGACACAGATTCTGTGTCAGTAAAATACACTACAGTACAATGCAGTACAATAAAGTGCTGGAGGAGGATGCCATTTGCAAGGTGCAGAAGCCAATAGTGAGTTCAGAGAGGGAGCAGTGGTTGAGGAAAAAGGGAGGGTGGATGAGAGGACTGCACTAATGTGGATGTAGGGCAAAGGAGAAACAAGTAAAGTAGGGCACAGAGCAGCAGTCCAGGGTTCAGCAGCAAGGGCAACTGCAGGAGTGAGTAGTGAAGTGACAGAGGAGAGAGGTGAGTGAGTGAGAGGAGGAAAAGGGCAGAGCAGATGGTAGGAAAAAGAGAACATTGTTGGGGGTTCCTGCAGTAATCACTTATAGTGTGCGTTATTCTGTGGAGCCAGCCTCTGTCAGAAAATTCTGAAAGCTCTAGGTGGCATGGATGGCTCTGGGCCAATAAAGGCCACAATACTCAGGTTCAGTTCTGTATTTTATATTGAACTACCCACATGTTTTGCCTCTGTGCCTTCTTCTGGGGGAACTGCAGACTTACAAAAAGAATACTAAAAATGTTTTTCAAAAACCAAAATTTACAAAGTGTTATGCATTTGCTGAAATACAATGAATATGCCACACACCAGTACTGTTATGTGTAAATATAATTTTCTGAAATTCCCTTCTCTGCTTTTATTTATAATCTGTAGAGAATTAAAATAAGTATCTTCCACATTAGAATTTGTATTACAGTCATAGTTACCCTCCATCACACCAGTGTCCTCGTTTTTTTTTTTTTTTTGTTCCTACTCAGCCCTCTAAAGCCCATCTCCTTCAGGCTCTCACATGCTCATCCACTATGCCAGCCAGACTCAGCCCATGCTACTGCACTTGTCTACAGACTCATCAAGATTCTTCATCATCCCACATTCTCCCAAAAGATGTCTGTGCACTCCAGTAGGATTGGGGGAGGAAGTGCAACTGCAGGATGGCTAATCCAATATAGTCAGAACATAGAAACATAGAAACATAGAAATTGTATTCAGATAAGGACCACCAGGCCTATCCAGTCTGCCCGAAAGCCCTACACTAGTTTGTGGCCTCAGACCTTAACTGGTCAATGGCTTTTCACTCCACCTTCCCTCCTCTAAGGTACCCTTATGCCTGTTCTATGCATGTTTAAAACCATCCACTGTGCTCGCCTCCGCCACACCCTGTGACAGACCATTCCATTTATCCACTACCCTCTCCATGGAGAAAGACTTCCTCACTTTTCCCCTCAGCCTGACACCTTCCAATTTCATATCATGCCCCTTTGTTCTTGTACATCTTTTATATTGGAAGATGTCTCCCCCCTGCACCTTTTTTATGCCCTTAAGGTATGGCATGGGATCATAATGTCACAAAACAGAATGCCACAGCAATATACTGCGCTGCCAATACAGTTTGATATATTGCCAGTGGCATTTCTCTGTGTTTTGTGGGAGATTCTGTCCCCTGCACCCCCCGTTACAGGGGACTGCATCCCCTGAACACCCCCCAACTAAAATAACCAACTCTGGGGTGGGTTGTACACTTAAATCACACAAAGTCTATGCATCTGGGACTGGGATTTGATACCTGGTCCACAGATGCGCCACCTCCATTGCAGCCTGTGGCTCATCCTCTCGAGCCACAGCAGCTGCTCAGTGGACCCTCCTACCTCTATGACATCATCACAATGTGCTTTTAATAGCATATTGTGATGATGTCATAGGTAATGGATTATAACATGTAACAATTTGTCTTATTAGTCAATCCTCTGATGAAGCCTCATTAGTAGGTGAAGCGCTGGGGTAGATGCAGACATTGTTTCATGAGGTGACTGGCAGGCAGACAATCACAAACCAACACCCCATGTGGTTTGGATCATCCCTTCTGGTGGGGGCCCTGCTGTCACAGGGAGGAAATGCCTCTTACACTGGGGTTGTCAGTCAGCGGGCCAGATATGGTGCACTGGGCTATCAAGTGGTGTTTCACAGGAAGCCATCATTTATTTATTTATTTATTTAGCTTTTGTTTACCGGGTAAGTACACTAGACAAGTAGTATGCCTATTTTCAGGAACGACCCGGGAGAGCACAAAACATACAGTATACATACATGGCAACATTGGAGAAACAGCATGATACAGTAAACACGCATTTGTCAATGCCAAATGTTGCTTGCTTCTATGTGCTGTTTAGGTATTTGGAAGTCATTGGAGTGCAAATATTGAAAATTTGTGAACTTACAAGTGTGCGTAAGAACTGCGCAATGCACGCTCATAAAACAGTCATTGTTAGGAAATTTTTCATGAAATGTTCAACATAGCTATTTTAAGACCTCTGCTCATGAACAGTGTCAGTGTGATTTTGTTAATGTGTCCCATACATTGAGTTTGCACACCGACTGCTGTACTGCTCATAAGGAGGTGTGGTAAAATGGCAATGTTGAAAATCTGGAGTGGAAATATTGAAAATTCGCAAACCTACAAGCGTGCGTGGGAACTGTGCAACGCACACTCGTAAAACAGTCATTTTTAGGAATTCTTTCACCAAATTTTCAACATTGCCATTTTAAGATCTCTGCTCATGAACAGTGACACTGTGATTTTCTTAATGTGTCCCATACACTGAGTTCACAATACTGACCACACGCATTGTGCGCACATGGGCAGAAACATGTTTTGGGCAGGATGTAAAAATGACAGCTGTACTGCTCATGAGGAGGTGGTAAAATGGCAATGTTGAAAATCTGAGTGAAAATATTGAAAATTTCAGAACTTACGAGCCTGCTAAGGAACTGCGCAACGCGACGCCCGTAAAAAGTCATTTTAGGAATTTTTTCACCAAATTTTCAACATAGCCATTTTAAGACCTCTGCTCATGAACAGTGTCACTGTGATTTTCTTAATTTGTCCGTACATTGATTTAGACACCGACTCGCCCATTCTGCGCTACAAGGCGAAACACATTTTGGGTGAGATGTGAAAAATGACAGCTGTACTACTCATAAGAAGGTGTGGTAAAATGGCAATGTTGAAAATCTGGAGTGAAAATATTGAAATTTCGCAAACTTACGAGCCTGCGTAGGAACTGCGCAACGTACGCTCGTAAAACAGTCATTTTTTGAATTTTTGGACCAAATTTTCAACATGGGGTTTTTGGGACCCCTTCTCATGAATGATGTCACTGTCATGGTGGTATTCAGGCCCGAAGGGTGATTTCGCAGTCACTGCGCGAAATCACCCTTCGGGCCCGAATAACGCCATGACAGTGACATCACTCATGAGAAGGGGTCCTAAAACCCCATGTTGAAAATTTGGTGCAAAAATTCCCAAAAATGCCTGAGATATGCAATCAAGTTGAAACCCCCCTATCTAGCCCATTATACAGCTTACCGGCATTTCCTCAGTTCGCGGTCGGCTTTGAAGAGTGCAGACCTGTTTCGGTCCACGAAGATCGTCACGCCAGAGTCTGGAGGTAAGTATGGGGTGAGGGGGTGTGGGGAGGCTGGGTGTGCAGTGGGTGGGTGCAGGTTGTGGGGTCGGGAGGCAGCGCCAGCGGGACCGTTTTGTTTTATAGGTTTCAAAAAAAAAGGCGTCATGGGACGTTTGCCATGCTGGGGTGGTTTAGCATGGCACAAGGATGGGGCCGTTCAGCCGACGGGGGATTGGGCACCCCCGTCAGCCAAAGGACTGATTGCCAGGCTGGGGTGGGCCCCAGAGTGGCACCAACTCATGAGGGGACGACGCAGCTCAGTCGGCAGGGATTGGGCACCCGTCGGCTACACAACGTGTAAGGGGCATGCACTGCATGTGGGGAGCTACGCTCTTATCGTGCTCACTGAAGCACATAGCTCCTCTTTCAATCAGAGCCACTGCATTTTTGGAGCGCAGTCATAGACAGCTCCAAAATGCATTGGCTTACAGGGCCGCTGCCAGCTCACTGACTGAATTGGAGGAGGAGGTGACACACCTTCGAAATCTTCGATGATGGCACTATGTTTCTTGCACATGCATGCAAGCAACATAAAAACAGATATAACAACGCTTGTATAAGGGCAGAGATACTGCCACACATAGTACAAATTGTTACAGGACATAGATAGACATTAGAATCACTGAATACATATTTCATAGACCATCATGGATTCAAAGTGGACAATAGTGGACTGCAGAGTATTACATTACAGAGACTAGGAGCAGTCACATCTTGTCATTTGTTTTAGGTGGGACCACAGGGAGGAGCGAAAGGTCCCATGGGAAGGGGCAGAGCGAGCAGAGTCCGGAATGGAGTTCCAGAGCCTAGGCACAAAAGCGGCAAAGTCACGATCCCCCATAAGGGTCCATCTAGCACTATCAGGGCTGGCCATTTCCTGTTTTTCTCATTTCCCTTTGCCCCCCTTCCACAACATTGCTGCACATTGTGATGTCCTGTGAAGGACACATGACAGTGCGTGGTCACCTACGGTGACAAGTGCACCTCTGCTGGCCCACCACCAGGATCCACTCAAAGTGTGTTGCAGGCGTACCCTCCCTCACTGGGAGGACAGCATCCACATTGTCCTCACTCTCCCCACTGATCTCTGCTCCAGTCACCCAGGTGCAGGTCATGAACCCAAGGTTGCCAGCATGCTGAGAGGGTACCTCACTGCTCAGCAGCAGAGAGCCAGCCTAGTGTCCTGTTTTTTAAGGTGCCAAAATGGCTACATCCTATTGACCCACCTTGTTGCTCCCATGCTGCTTAGGGCTGCCAGACTGTCTATGTTTTCACACTCTGTACCGGTATTTGTAGTAGTGATAGAAATAGAGATTATGTAGTGTCTGGTTTTAAATTTAAATTCTAAAAATGTTATTGTGGCATTGAAGTACTAAATTCAGTATATACTTGTCTGGGCTGGGTGTCTCCTTAAATTTATTTTTGAAAAGCAAGAAGGAAAGAAAACTTATGTAATGTTTTCAATTTTTTTTATACAGATTTTTCCCATCAGGCTGGCAGGCAGGCTATGGCACCCCCTTCCTGGTAGATGGCTTGATTTTCTTTCCATGGCCCCATTTCCCAGCTTCAAGCTCCTGTGCTATTCCCCCATGGATTTTTCCCCCATGGCAGGGTTGGAGGGCAAATGGCTATCCCCCTTCCCAAAGCACAATCCAGATATCCAGGGTCACCAGAGTCAGCACAGTGCCACAGCATCATGGAGCCTGGCAGCTCCTTTTCCCATTTTCTCCCTTACACCCACCTCCCCCTTGTGTCATGAACATGTGTGTGTGTGTGTGTGTGTGTGTGTGTGTGTGTGTGTGCACGTGTATGCCATGTTTCTGCACTCCTGTGTCTCCCAGCCTCCAGCGGTGCTCTCCAGCCTCCACTATGGGACAGCCAAAGAGTGGGATCACAGCCTTTCCCTCCCCAGGAGAGGGGAGTAGTCCATCAGATTCTCAATCCTTTCCATCCCCTGCCAACCCCCGGCAACCTGAGGTCACTCCCGATCCTGGGTTGCCGGTGTGGTGTGAGGTGTGGCATCCAGCACCTCAACCCTCAATGCCACCAGGCCAGCTAATGTCTTCATTTTTAAAGCACAATTAGCCTTCCTTCTTGAAAGCTGAAATGGGATAAACTCCCTTCCAATAGTAATGTTAAGTTACTAATAGTTTGAAACTAACTTAGTAGCAATATTTTCTTAAGCTATGTATGCTCAACAATATTTATATAAACATGGGGCAACTGCCAGACAGCATCTAGCTTTCAAAGGTTTCAATGGTTTGCTTTATGCAAGCCTGTTAAGCTTAGACTGTTCTTAGTCTGAGTTAAATGTGCTGTGCTGTGCTGAAAATTTAATCTGGTGCTGTTCATACCTTCCTCCAGTGAACTATTCTGACTCCACTGGCAGTAAAAGGAACTGCAAGGCAACTACTCTTCTGCCTGCTGACCAGGCATGTGCTGACATCACGAGCATCAGCATGCATCACTCAGTGATGTTGCTGCCCAGAAACTGTAGCTTGTCTGTGGGCAAGCACTGGGCTGTCAGAGGAAGAGGAAGTTCAAGGCTGCTTGACAGTGTTGAAACACTATTAGGCATTTTGTGTGAAAATACTTCTAAGTTTTGCATACGTGATTTGTCTTGTGTAGTACTGAGCACAATTACGTAAAAGCAACAGTACAATGTTTGTGTGTCATAGTTTCTACACAGCAACTCTTTTGCAATCAGCAATCACTCTATACTGGCAGCTACATTGAGTGTGCAATATGCAGATACAAAGAATATATTCTGATGGAGCAGTAAAAGAACTATGGTGGAACTCATTTCACTAACAGAATGGACATTACACATTAGTATGCTGTAGTTATTATCTCCTGAATTTAAATGGTAGGGGACGGTTCCAATAAACTGGGACTGGTAGAACAGAATATAAAAAGGAAGTAGGATGATAATTTATTTCAATGTCAAACATATTCCCATCACTAAATTGGCCAAAAGACACAGATAAATTATAACAAAAATATATACATATGTTATTGAACCCCTCTGTGGTTGGTGATGACCTTCAAATCCCAGCAGTAGGGTACAGAGGCACGTGACAGACCCTTGGGGAGAAAGACTATAGAATAGTTAATTTTGAGGCTGGACGCTATTACAGTGAGAGATTACAGTACTGCACAACATATTTGTACAAACAGCATATACAATCATATGTACAATCACAATGTGCTCATTGCATAAACTGGTTAACAACAAGCCTGTCTGTCTGATTCCTTATTTAATCCCTACTGGATGTGCAGAGTCCCCAACTTGAATATCCACCAACAATCTTCTTTCAACTTTTTTTATTGTGTTTGCCTCCCTTTGGCGCTTATGTTGTGTGAAATGTGAACATTTCACCCGGTGAAATATTTTGTGTAATTTCTCAATTTTGCAAAATTTTTCAACCTGACAAAACTTAATTTTGCCTGGGTTTTTGATTTTACGTAATTGTGAAATTTCATGTAATATGGTTTTAAAGAACAATTTACTTTACTGGGAAAGCCGCTTGTTCTGTGCTGGTCTACTGGGAGTGTGCAAGCCAGTATTGGTAGAGCATCCACCGGGAACTGCACAGAAGTCAAGTAGATGATTATACCATTAATTGTATTGAGCAACATTGTACCACCGTGTGTAGTGACTGATGATACAGAAACGGAGAAAGAGCCCAAACTGCAGTTCAGCAGTTGCAGGGCGGACATTGGGGAGGCAAATAGGGATGGGGTAAAGTGGTGGCTGGTGCATTCTTGAGATAGTCTGTAACTGTTGTGCACCATTGGGGGAGTTTAAGCACCCACCGTCAGCTAACCTAGACATTCTTTATTTATTTATTATTGTTCTATATCTGAATTAAAGCGGGTGGGAGTGATGCAACTTCTGGGTCATGGGGTTACTAAAGAGGGCTCCTGAGCGAGAGATGCGAGCTCAGTGAGTGCACATAGCAGCACGCGGAGACGCATGCAGAGACACAAGCTTCATGTGTCTTGCATGTCCTGCGGGGATTGAGGGGTAGAGGGTGGCAGATCTCAACAGTTGGAATACCGAACATTGGAAACCTTGAAGGGGTCGGTAAGGGCGTGTTAAATCATACTATTTCTGTTGCTGTGTAGGACCAGTTAGAGACACTAGTGCACGAACAGAATGTAGGCAGAAGAAGACAACAAATATCATTTGAAAAAAATTATCGCTATAACTAACAAATAAAACAATAAAATCCATTATGGAAGAGGAAACAAGTATAGAGAGGCTGCTGGAAAAGTTGTGTGACAAGGGGGATCTTTTAAAATGTGGGCATTGCAGTATGTATGCCTGAAATCCTGCAGGTACCCACACACCTGGGTATCTGTGTATAAACTGTAAGGAAATTACTGCACTAACATGTGAATTGAGGGATTGGCAGCAAAAATACCCCCAAGATATACACATCCAGGTTGAGAGGACCGAGGGGCAAATTATATTGGATAGGCCTGTAACATTTAGTGCAGAGCCCCAAGAAACTATACATGGGAGCTCTAGTGATGGCTCTGATGTCAGTCAATGGGCAACAGCTAGTGAGGGTATGGGGGAGGACAGTTGGGCAACAGTCTCTGAAGTACCCCACAAGAAAAGGAGAAGGGCCATGGGGGGAAATGCAGTGGCAGTACAAAACAGATACTCCCCACTTAGCACTAATTCAGAAACTAGCATGGAGACACTCAAATTAGATGCAAACCAGGGCACTGAACCCCCAGAGGCACAACTAGGGATGGAAATTCTGGTGATGGGGACTCCATCATTAGAAATACTGACACAGTACTCATTGCAGGATGCAAAAACAATATGACCGTAAACTGTTTACCAGGGGCAAGAGCTGGGGACATCAAACAGCGTCTGCCAAAATTATTATCAAATTCTCCAAAACAAAAAGTGGTCATGCTCCATGTGGGAATAAACAATGTGGGTAGGGAGCACAAAAACGATATTGTGGATGAGCTCATAGAATGTACTGAATTAATAAAGGCTAGTGGACACATACCAATCATCTCTGCAATATTACCAAATTATGGATGCAACCCTGAAAAAAAGTACCATTCAAAGAATAAATAGCAGAGTTTCAAATAGGTGTGGAGCAAAACATATTGCTTTCATGGACACCCGGGAGAGGTTTATCAGTAAAAAAAATCTTTATAGAAGGGTCAGATTACATCTAAACCTCCTGAGCACAAAAACTCTGCTGACTGAAATCAGAGGAATGCTAAGCATTTATTTAAACTAGGCACAAGGGTGGGAGGGCTGTATCAGGCAGACAAAGATCGGCAAGGGAGACAGTATAAACCTAAAGTAAGTACCACTCAAACCGATACCCATTGTTTGCTCATTAATGCACAGAGCTTAAATAATAAAAAGGAGGAGCTGGAGGCACTCATATGTGGGGGAAGGGGATTGGATAAGGTGGTTATCACAGAGACTTGGTGGACTGCAGAAAGGGACTGGGGTAAAGAAATCCCTGGTTTCACCCTATTCCACAAGGATAGAGAGGGAAGGAGAGGTGGGGATGGCAGCATATATATCAGATAAAATAAAAGCTACAGATATAACTGAAAAGGTTAGGTTGGGGGATATAGTGCCAGAAACCATCTGGATACAGTTAATCACATGTACTCAAACACCAGGGTATGGGATATGTTATAGACCCCCCAAGGGCATCAAAAGAGTTGTCAGATCAGATTAGTGTAGAACTGACTAGAGCTTGTGAACTAGGCAAAATAATAAAGGTGGGGAATTTAAACTATAGTGACATCAACTGGTTTAGCCAACAGACCACAAATCTAAGTAGTAAGGCATTCCTGGATCTTTGCCAGGAGTCGGATATGACTCAGTGTGTGACTACCCCTACTAGAGGGAACAATACCCTAGATTTGGTTATGGCAGGGAAGCATATTAATATTATGGGTTGCCACACAACGGCACCACTGGGCAGTAGTGACCACGAGGGGATATTTTTTACATATCAGCAATACATACAGTACCTCGAGAGAAAGGATGTAGAGAGGTTTTCAGCTTTAGAACAGCAGATAAAGATAAAATACTGAGAGAAATGGATACTATAAACTGGGAAGACTTACTGGGAAATAAACCAGTTGGGGAAATGTGGGATATATTTAAAGAGCAAATAGATACGATTTGTAATGGGCACATTAAAAAGCTAATGGTCTACAATAGGAAAGGGAAAAAATCTAGATGGCTCACTAAGACAATCAATAAAATAATAAATAAGAAAAAATGGTTGCATCAAATATATAGAAGAAATACAAACACCAGCACCTGGGTTAAATATAAACAGGTGCAGACTAAGTGTAAGAATTTGATAAAACAAAATGAACAAAGGATGGAAGTTAGGCTTGCTACCTCAGCACATAAAAATAATATGCAAAGTTTCTATAGCTATGTGAATTTATTGAGGAAAACAATCAATAATTTATGCACCATTAAGGAAGAAGGGGCCCAAATATCAGATCCCACAAAGGTGGCAAATGCCTTTAACAAATACTTTAGCACAGTTTTCACTACTAAATCTATTGGACTTGTAAATTTAAACCCAAAGAAAAAAATAGACATACAGATATCTGTTGAAATTATTCTAGATAAAATAAGGGCACTGAAAAATATGAACGCTGCAGGACCTGATAATATATCAAATAATATACTTAAATTACTCTCACTAAACATTGCTATTCCTTTAGCCATTATCTTTCAGCAGTCACTGGGGGATGCAGTGCCTGGGGATTGGCTGATGGCAAATGTGATACCCATTCACAAGAAGGGAGATAGAGCAGACTGCACAAACTATAGGCCCATAAGTCTGACTTTGGTACCAGGCAAGCTGATGGACATAGACTGGCCAAGATGATAGGGAACAGCATGGAATTGTGGCTGGCAGGTCATGTCTTACAAACATGCTGTGTTTCTATGAGAACATTTCCGCAGCATTAGATAAGGGGGAACTGGTGGACTGTATATACTTGGATTTTTGCAAACACATTTGATAAAGTACCACACATAGAGATATTAAACTGTTTGTCAGAAATTGATATGGACTATAGAGTAAGCCAATGGATCCAGGCATGGCTGGCTGATAGGACTCAGAGGGTGTATATAAATGGGTATCTGCCTGATAAAATTCCTGTAACCGGGGGGGTCCCTCAGGGGTCAATCCAGGGGCTGGTGCTGTTTAGAATATTCATAGCGCAGATGGGGAAAGGGGTTCATGATTGGGTAAGCAAGTATGAGGATGACACAAAGCTTGTCAGCCTAGTAACACAGTCTGGGGGGGGATGACAATCCAGAAAGATTTGGACAAAATCCACAAATAGGCCACTCAAAAGGGAATGAGATTTAACATAGATAAATCTTGTGTGATCCATATGGGAAATAGGAACCTGGAACACAATTACAAGATTAATGGGCAAATATTAAGGAAGTCAGAGGTGGAAAGGGACCTGGGCATATGGGTGGATCAGAAACTGAAATACCAGGCTCAGTGTGACAAACAGATAATAAAAGCAAATAGGGTTTTATGGAATATAGAAAGGAACCTGCCTCAGAGGTTGCCAAGAAAGAGGAGCGGTTGGACCACAGTGGGCTCAGGGAGGGTGAGGGTGGTGGAACAGAGGCGCATCCCTCCCATTGTACCTCTCCACAATTTCTATGCCATTCTGGCAAAGCGTGGTTCCTCTATGGAGGCACCCACAGTGGAGACCAAGGAGGATGCTGGGAACCTCCACAAAGGAGACCCACAGGAGGGTGGCAGCGGACCCTGCAGGGGAAGGAAACAACTCCTGGTGGAGGACTCCATTGTTAGGAAGGTAGAACTGGGGTAGGAAGGGGAGAGGGAGGTAAGGTGCCTGCCTGGCACCATGGCTTGGAGGGACAGGGAGCAAATCCTCAGGATTGCCGGAGCAGCTGCACAGGGGAGGGAGCTGGATGTCATTGTACACCTAGGGACAAATGACCTGCCTAAGAAAGGGATTAGAGAAGTGCAGGAAGAGTTTGTGGAATTGGGGAAGGGCCTTAGTCAAGTAGCACGCACGGTAACCTTCTCGGAGGTGCTATCCATCTATGGCATAGGAGAGGCTAGGGTGTTCTGCACCATGGGATTCAATCAGTGGTTGAAAAACTGGTGTGGAGCTCAGGGATTTGGCTTCATTGGGACTGGGGTCCACCTGGAGTGATGAAAGCCTATACTGGCATGATGGGCTGCATCTGTCCGGGAGGGAACCAGGATCCTAGGTGATAGGTTTAAATGCTTCATTGGTAAGCTTTTAAACTAGCCAAGGGGGGAGGCACTGGAAAGGAGCAGGAAAATCCTAGCCCCCAAATAATCATGGTAGTAAGTGCGGCAAACACCAACATAGAGGTGTCGATAGGGAGAAGGGCAGAGGTAAATGGAGAAAGTGACAAAGGCAAGAAGGACAGGGATGGGGCAAAAGGGAGTAAGGCCATCAGGAAATGGAGGGTAATGAGTACAATGCCCGTAGTCTGGGCAACAAGCTCCCTGAGCTGATGGCCTTAATGGAAGAGGGATGCCTGGATATCATAGCAGTCACAGAAACATGGTACACAGAGAACCATGACTGGGATGTTAACATACCAGGGTACATAACCTACAGGAGAGACAGGCAGGGAGAAGAGGGGAGGAGTAGCTCTCTGTAAAGGAAGGGATAAAAGCAACTGAACAAAAGAGTAAACAGGAGGAGAGGAGGCACTGTGGGTCACCTTGGAGACTGGAAGGGCACCACAATCCACAGAGGGTTGTGTACAGACCCCCATGTCAGGGGGAGGGAATGGACAAGGATATGATAGAAGGCATTCTTAGAATGGCAGAGAAAGGGGAGATACTGTTGATGGGAGACCTGAATATGCCAGATGTTAACGGGAGCACATTTGCTGCAGCCACATCCAAGAGCAGGGCCATTCTTGATGCCCTACAGGTGGCAGGCATTAGACAGCTAGTTTTGGAACCCACTCGTGAGGGAGCAATCTTAGACCTCGTACTCTCAAACGGGGCAGTGAGAGGATCTCAGATCTAGAAGTGGGTTGCCATCTGGGGACAAGTGACCATTAAACAGAGTGGTTCATGTTAAACTCAGCTACACAGTCAAGCCATACAAAAGTGAGGGTACTGGACTTTAGGAGGGCTGACTTTGGCAAGATGGGAGAGTGCCTCAGAAAAGCACTAGCAAATAGGCTAGAAGGAGATGTGGAGCAACAATGGGGAATTATCAAAACTGCCATCACAGAGGCAACAAGCCTTTGTGTGAAGCAAATAAACAAATCAAAATGAAAAAAAAAGCCACTATGGTTCTCAAAAGAGGTGGCTGTGAAAGTCAGGAAGAAAAGATAGCATTCCGGAAGTATAAGGAAACACAGAAGGAGCAGGACAGAGAGCTGTACCAGTTAAGGCAGAAGGAAGCAGGGAGGGAAGTCAGAATAGCAAAGGCCCAAACTGAGGAAACGATAGCCAACTCAGTTAAGAAGGGGGATAAAACCTTTTATAGGTACATCAGCGAGCGTAGAAAGACAAAGGGAGGGATAGTGAGGCTGAATAGAATGAATGGTGGGTGGGCAGAGGGGGACAGTGAAAAAGCAGGAATACTGAATGAATATTTCTGCTCAGTATTCACTAAAGAGGAGGAGGAGTGCCTAATCCAATTAACAGAAGCACTCTTGATAGGGGGTCGATCCCAGTCCTTTCACAGAAGAAAGGGTTCTGCAAGAACTCCTAAAACTGAAGGTGGACAAAGCAATGGGTCCTGATGGAATTCACCTAGAATTCTAAAAGAATTAAGGAGGAACAAGTGAAACCACTGGCTACTCTTTTTAATAAATCATGGGAGGATGGTGTGGTACCCGAGATTGGAGGAAGGCGGATGTGATTCCTTCACAAAGTGGGTCGAAGACAGAGGCAGGAAACTACAGACCTGTCAGTCTGACCTCTGTGGTAGGGAAAGTGATGGAGTCACTTCTGAAGGAAAGAATAGTTGAGTACCTAGAGGCCAGTGGAGCACAGGACCCAAGGCAGCATGGATTCACAGCGGAAGGTCATGTCAGATGAATCTAATAGATTTCTTTGACTGGGTGACCAAAGTAGTAGACCAGGGAGGGGCTGTGGACATGGCCTACCTAGACTTTAGCAAGGCATTTGACACAGTCCCACACAAATGATTAATAGTCAAATTAACCAGCCTGGGAGTGGGACCCAGGGTGATAGCCTGGGTAAAACATTGGCTGGACAACAGGACACAGAAGGTAATTGTAAATGGAGTCCACTCTGAAGAAAGGAGGGTTACTAGTGGGGTACCGCAGGGTTCAGTATTAGGTCCAGTCCTTTTTTATGTCTTCATCAGTGACATTGCAGAGGGACTGGAAGGAAAGGTATGCCTTTTTGCAGATGACACAAAGATCTGCAACAGAGTTGATACACAAGGAGGCATGGAAAGGATGAAAAGGGACTTGGCAAGGTTGGAGGAATGGTCAGAAGTATGGCAGCTAGGATTCAATGCAAAGAAGTGCAAAATAATGCACCTGGGAAACAAGAACCCAGGGGAAGAATACACAATGGGTGGGGAGGTAGTAACAAGAACAAAAAAGGAAAGGGACCTGGGGGTAATCATATCAGATGACCTTAAGGTTAGCAAGCAATGTGAGAAGGCAGTAGGGAGGGCAGGGGGTATACTGGGATGTATAAGGAGAGGCATCATCAGCAGAAAACAGGAAGTTGTTATACCTCTGTACAGACAGTTGGTGAGACCCCATCTTGGAGTACTGTGTCCAGTTCTGGAGACCCCATCTCCACAAGGACATAGGCAGTCCAGAGGAGGGCAACTAAAATGGTGCAGGGTCTGCAAGAGAAGCCGTATGAGGAGAGACTAAAGGAGCTTAATATGTATACCCTTGAGGAAAGAAGGAGAGGGGGACATGATAGAAACTTTTAAGTACCTCAGTGGAATCAACAAAGTCCAAGAGGGTAGCATCTTTCAGAAAAGAGACTTGCAAGAACAAGGGACACAATTTAAAGATAGAAGGAGGGCGGTTCAGGGGCAATGAGGAAGCATTATTTCACAGAGAGGGTAGTGGATGCATGGAACAGCCTTCCTAAGGAGGTTGTGGGGTCTAAAACTGTGGGAGAATTCAAGAATGCATGGGACAGACATAAGGCAATTCTTGTGGGGGGTAGGAAGAAATAGGCTGTTGGTTAACTAGGATCTGCGGCCTATCCTGTAAGTAGGGAAATGGGCAGACTAGATGGGCCTAGCGATCCTTATCTGCCGTCAAAGTCTATGTTTCTATGTTTCTAACTTCAGAAGTAGGGAGGAGGCTGTGATCATGCCTTTGTACAGGGCTTATGTGAGACCTATTTTGGATTATGGTGCCCCAGTGTGGGGGCCCATAAATAAGTGGGCAGTGGCAGGATTGGAGAGGGTGCAGAGGAGGGCCACCAGGATGGTGCATGGTATGCTGGATAGGCCCTATGAGCATAGACTAGCTAATCTAAGGCTAATGTCACTGGAGACTAGATGAGTGAGAGGGGACTTGATGCTGTGTTATGATATAATGCAGGATGACTATATATTAAATGAATTGAATCTACAGTTTAAAAATAATAACCTGAGCACTAGAGGACATCACCTTCATCTAAGACATGTAAGGCCAGATATTCAAAACTTTGCCCCGGGTCAAGATTAGCACTACCCAGCGTGCAAACTTAGCCCAGAGCAAAATGCAAGCTATATTCAAAAGGAATAGCACTATGCAAAGCCAGCTGAATATAGCAAGCAAAGGAAGCCTGGAAAACAGGGCCTGGAGTGCAGGGCAAAAAATAGCCTGGGAATAAGACAGCGCTGAAAATAGCAAATAAGACAGCACTGAATATAGCACCCAGGCAGGCAGTGCAAACACACAAAGGAACACAGTGTAGAGCTGAGATAGCCTGACCTTGGGACATGCAATGAAAACAGGCTGGAATGAGGTCCCAGGTGCAGAGCACAGTGCACAGCCCGGATGATGACACATGCATGGGAATGGCACGCAACAATCTGGACCCATGTGGGGAACCCAAGGAACAGCAGAAACCAAGTGAAATTCCAGCACTCAAGAACGACACAGGACACAGTAGAATGTACTAAATGAAATGTAATAGTAAATAATCAAATTAAAATGGTAAAGGGAACAGAACAGTGAAGAAATGCAACAGTAAATGAAAGTCAAACCCAAACGCCAAAGAATAAATGCCCCAACCACCTCCCGCCAACTCATCCCATACCAAAGAAAGACAATGCAACAAATACCCACAATGAGACAAGCTATGCCCTCCCCCAACACACAACCCAAGCAACATGAAGAACACCACTGGAACAGCAACATGGAAACAACAATGAGCACACCTAAGCCAGTAATGTCAAACATATATACAACTATGTACAATGTACACTAAGGCACAGGGGAAGGGTGCAAAGGGGAGGGGGTTGCACACAGGGACACAGGAACAAGGGCCAGGGGACAAATACAATGCCAGGTGGGGGGGAAGACAACACATAACGGGGAAAAGGGCATGGCTAATTGTCCACCGGATCTGGGAGCTGAGCCTCCAATACAGCTGCCACCCTCCTTGTCTCCGTGATCAAGATGGCCTGCTGCTCGATTACAGTCCTCTGTTGGCAGATGATGCAGCGCAGCAGGTCCTCCATCCCCTCTGACTCCTCTGGCCTGGTCACCCACAGTGATGACCAGAGTGGACCTACAAAAGGAAGGGGAGACTATGAGGATGGGACACCAGCCAGGAGCTAGACAGCAGCCACAGGTGGCCATACAGGGATGGACAGCATGTCCCGACAGACAATCCCGAGTGGAGGTGAGTGCCGCACTGGTAGGACAACCTGGAAGGTGCCCACACAGCAGGCCTGGGTGACACAGGCACCGACCCAGACCCCAACAGACATGATGGCGACAAGCCCAACAGCACCAGGACACAGGTGACACCACCCACCCTGGCACAGCACACAGCGAGACAGGGCAGACACACAGCCGGAGCCCCCAGAGAGCTGTGTGCAAGGGCCACACCACAACATGCACAAGGGCACCCACACGTCGGGACATGCTGCCCACTGACAGATTGTAATGTACCATAATGCAGAGCACAGCAACAACAACAACGAAAGGCATGCTGGTGCAGCACCATACCATGACAGTGGCCTGCCAATAACCCACCCAGGCCAGGGAATAACAGGCAGCCAGGGCACAGATGTTGGCAGGGGTGGGCCTACACATGCCACCAAGCAAGGCCCCTGAAAGCATACCTCACAACTGTACCACAGTACAAGTAACATTCCTCAATCCATGGGGCAAAAGCTCCTTGTTCCACCCTGTGAGGACATGTTCCATAGTCAAGGTCAACATTGTAAAGCAACATTTCATAGTAAACAATGCAAATAATATATTAGTGAAGTAATAACAGGCCCTCAGAACATAAATGCAACACAGTAACAGTGTCATGAGCTACCCAGGTAAGTTTTCCACTACGTGTTCCACATACCGCCAATATGTACCACAGTATGACAGGCAATGTTCCACGGTTGGTGGACAAAAGGATGAGAGGTATGCCTGGAAGGCATGGGGCATGGTGTCCCACAGCCACAACAGGCACACGAGCAGCGTTATGCAGGCCTATCCAGTTAAGCCCCAGGACAGCAAGGTAATGCCAACTGTGCACATGAGGACAATCTGTAGGGGGGGCCAGAGGGACAGAGCACACTGCACTGCAGAGGTGGGCATGGCAACCAACAGTGTGTGAGCCCCACAGAACACCTACCACAAGAGCCCCCACCACCATCATGCACCCTCACAGCAATGCAGGCCGACAATGCCCCACAGGCCCCCCAGGGCACAGTGGCCAGACAGCCATCACCTGGCTGTTGTGTGCAACACAGGTGTGTAGCACAACACAGTGCCACAATGCTACTGGCCCACTGCCCATTGGAGCCATGCCACTGGACCAGGCAGTGGCAGATCACAGAATGAGACACCCAGCACAGTGAAACAGCACAAAGCAACAAGACAGGTACTCATGCAACAGGCCCCTGTTCTCAGGGCTGCTCTCCTGCGCCAGCTGCGGCATGGCTGTTACCTTCAGGTTGCCACTCTGCTGCTCTTGGGTCATGACCCAGCCCCCCTTCTCCGGCCCTGGGCTGCTTGAGCCACTCTACAGAGGACAGGTGAAACATTGGCATTAGGGCATGACACAGCATACACCACGTGCAGCACAGCAAGATGTACATGCAACCTCGACAACACTGCACACACAGGGATGCCCAGGGTCAGTGGCTTAACATGGAGGACACCCACACAGAGGGCAGCATGGCCCATGGATCATTTGCAAGGCACACGTGACATGTCGTCAAGGTGGCACAGTGGTGCTACAGTTCTGGTCGCAGCTGTCCTGCAATAGTACAGATGCCAGTCACCCAGGAACAGGACACCTGCACCATGGTGCCATTGGCCGCAGGCTGGTGCTGCACCATAACCCATCACCAACCATGTCTCAACCCACCACCCACACTCGTGCCACCCCCATGGCCACAGCATGCACCATGCCCCCAACGTGCATGGTGCCACACACCCTGTACTGTGATGCTCCCATAGGGGGCCAACATGTGAGTCCCCTCCAGTGCCACATGCACCCAAGCACCATGCAGAGTGGCACACACATGCACACACACACACACACACACACACACACACACACACACATGCACAGGCACACTTGCAGCCCGACACGCACTTGATAGTGGGTGTTAACGTGCATTGCCACTTACCTGGCACAGGTACAGTGCCCTCATGCACCATGCACTTGTAGTGCTCAAGCTGCTGTCGCTGCCACCATCGCAGGTCAGTGTATCTGTGCCTACACCTCTCTGCATCATGGGAGGTTCCTATGCGGGCACACGTCTTACTGGCAACCGAGGCCCACACTTGCATGCATGGTAGGTCTCTCTCCCTGACCTCCACAAAGAGCTGCCGGTACCTCTTCTGGACCAACTCAACCAGGTTGGTTGCCTCCACCTCCCCCAATGCCTGTCCCAGTGCACCACCGCCCATTGCTGCCTACCTCCTGGCATTGCCAATGGATCGCACACCACCTGCCACCTGTACCACTGCACTGACAGTACCACCCCTGCTCCCACAAGCAAAGTGCCGTAGTGCCGCACTATCAGGTGATGTAGCGTGGTACTACCCGGAAACGGCCCCACTGCGCATGCATGACCCCCACACAACCCTGGGCCACAAAGCCATGCATGCACAGTGTTCCGCGCTGTGTGGCATAGCGCTGCGCTACGCCGTGCTATACCTGGCCGATAGCATGGAACAGGGGCCTCATGGGCATGCGTGGTTTCCATGCTATGTCACATAGCGCTGCACTACCAGGACAACACGGCATTGGCCTCCCCATTGCCCGGCGCTGCCATATGCATGGCACTAAGCTGTTAGCCCAGCGCTATTCAAGCCCATATTCAACCAGAATATGCAAATGAGGGTACTTGTGCATGCATGGTGCAAACACTGTGATTAGCATATCATTATCCAATGATTTGCATGCATAACAGGCTGGATTGCTCAGCTGGGCTATAAAAGGGCAATCAGTGCTCTCCTGGTGTTGTGTTGTGGGAATGCAGCATACAGCAGACACTGCAGTACAGAGAACGACACTGAAGGAGACATGCAACAGGAGGGAAAGCAGCAGCGGGTGGAAGGTCTGTATAGCTGCTGGAGAGGTGTTGGAATGGCACTGGAACAACACAGGGTTGGAAGCATATGCACTGCGTATCTGCTGTTCACAGCTGTACTGACTGGGTACAGGTCCACCAATCGCAGGACCAGAGGTACGCACGGTGTTGTGCAATGGTGCACAGAGCCATAAGGATGGCAGTCCAGCACACCTGACCTAGTGCCATGACCATGCCCCTGCGTCAGCCTGTGCTGGGTGGGACCGCCTGCAGTACTGTGGGTGCCATGCAGGTGTGGGGGGCCCACCATGGAATGCGGGTGTGCACCGCAACTGTGGTCCATGGCATCTTGGTTGCCGCCCTGGATGTGGGATGTGGAGGTTCGCAAATGCTCTGTCGGTGGTACACAGCTATGGAACAAGGGTCACAGGGTCCTGGCAATGTGTTGCCAAGGGCTCCATGTGGCCTGTGCCTGGTAGCCTGCCATTGCATGCCAGTTCCTGTGTTCTCACCCTCTGTGCAGTGCCCATGTCCCCTAGGGGTGCATGGTATAGTGCAAGGTGGCGGCCGTTGGGGTGGCCCCGTCCTGGGGCACATGTCAGCCATGGGTGATGGTGGTTCCCTTGTATATCTGGTACATGCTGTCCGGACACTGACAGCTGTACAGTGGCACAGTGCACACAGGGGTGGATACAGCACATTGTGGCTGTGTGTGTGCCATACACACACATGCAGGCCAGTGCCAGATCCATGCAACCTATGCCACACTGGGTGGTGGCATGCACATGCAGTTGTTCACGCGTGATGCAACACAGGCATGCAACAGCTGGTGATACATGTCCCTTTCCATCTCTCCCATAGGTGGTGTGGCACAACCTGATCGGATATACATGCCCATCACTTCTCACAGGAGGAACTGAAGACCATGGTGCATGGCGTCAAGGAGAGGGAGCAGGTGCTGAGGCAACACAGGGCCATGGATGCAGTGGTGCGCCAGGCATGGGAGGAGGTCACCGCTGGGGTGAATCCAGTTGGCGGTAGTGGCAGGACAACCGAGGCAGTGCACAAGCACTGGAGTGACCTGCTGTGCAGGGTGAAAGAGGAGGAGGCACTGCATCTACATGACAGGATGAGAACTGGTGGTGGCCTGCAACCAGCACAGCAGCTGGCAGAAGACCCAATCATGGCTGTGGTGGCATCCACACTGTACCACGTGGCCGTCACTGGTGTACCAGGTGGTGGGTATGAGATGCCTTTCTCACCGCCCAGGGCAGTCTGTATCTGCATGTGTGTACCCTGCATGGTGTGGCTACACAGGGTGTTTGTGTTGGGGCTGAGCCTGGGGTGACTGTGGAGCTGCAGTGCTGTGCACATTATGCACAAGGGGTGGGTATGCATGCGCACTATGGGAAGGTTGGGTGCATGTGGCCACATGATATTGCCGTGGGTGGTGTGTGGGGTGGGCATGACTACAGCGGGTGGCACATGTCCTAGGGTGTGCATGTTCGGGTGGCAGTGGTGGTGGGGTGCACATTGCGTGCATGGGTGACTGACCCTGTCCTTTTTTCATCCACAGCAGCATGTGCAGGGCCAGTGGTGCACCAGGACCATGCCGGGATGGCAGCCTCGAGACCGAAGGAGGAGGAGGAGGAGGAGGTGGAGGACAACCAACCATTGACATCTGGCCTGGGGGGTGGATGGGTACACCCAGGGCTGCACCATGTGTGGCACTCACATGGAGGAATGATACAGCTGACAGGGGAGGGGATCCTGCTAAAAGAGGGGAACCGGACTACGGTGCCACCATGGAGGATGCCCAGGTTGAGGATCTGGGTGGTGGGCAGGTGATCCTCCTGACTGTGACAAGTGACATTGACACAGATGTGTCACAGGGTTCCTACCTCCTACTCGTAGATGGGCCTGTGGAGGGGTACAGGGATGGGGCTAGGCACAGGATGCAGCACAGGCACCAGGGGGATGGTAGGCCTTGCTGGCATGGTGCTCCCATGCAGCCGGTCATTGGCTGTGTGGGGATGTGTGTGCACTACTAGACATGCAGTGTCCCCCACAGGTTGTGGGGCAGGGCCCTCTGGTACAACAGCACATTGTCAGTGGTCTACAGTGGCAGGACATGCCGCCCATGCACCAGCATCCCGACCCTGTTGAGATGCAGGCCCCAGTGCCAGCCACCATGGGGGGGCTGCACCCCTGAAGCAGGATGCCCCAGGGGCCCACCCACTGCTGCAGGCTGCATGGCCTGTGGAGGGAGCTCAGGCATGAACTTTCTCTGATGCATGAGTCCGTGTCCCTGGGCTTTGCCCATGTGGAACAGCGTGCCAAGGACAGGGTGGGACATGTGGTTGCTGTGCTGTACCGTGGCTTTGCCAGGCTCATGGCTGCAGTGGTTGACCTCACCACCATGCTGCGCGGGGTGTATGGTGGTCACCAGGATGTGCAAGGAGGGCAGGGTGACCATGGCACAGGGGCCCACAGGCATGCCACCCATGGCTGCAGGGTTGCCACTGGCTCCAGCATGAATGCATTAGGCACATCTACAGGCACCCAGCACCGATGTGGATGTCTATCCACCCTGTCGGGTTCTGCCGGTCGATGGGGGAACAGGCAGTCCAATCTTCCTGCCTCACCATGGTCCTCCCCCAATGTGTCCTCAGCACAGAGCACCCTTGATTCTGTGACCCACTCCTGTGGTGTGCGCCATGTGTTTCGTGGTAGTCACTGATGATTGGAACAGCCAGCCTGCACCTGTGCACAGTCACCACCCCTGTGTGCACATTGGCACACCCACACCCTTGTACACACATGCACACACACAGACACACACACACCCGCACTCCTTCACATGCACCACCTCACTGGCACAGCCATGGAGGCCCTCTTCACACTGCCACCACACATCGGGCATCAACCATTCCACCATGCCATGGCTGTGTGTCCACTTTCCGTGTGACCTGCACACCCCTCACATCACACCGCACACACTCACATGCGTTCTGATCCAGTTTGTTGTGCACCTGCTCTGTTTAGTGATGTTACTGTTGTGGTTGTTTGTTCACATTAAAACATACACCAATGTACTGTTTCATGTTGCTGTGCAGTCTGTACTCACCCTCTGACCTGTGACAGTGTCCTGATGATGTTGGTCCTTTGTTCTATGGCCCTGCTAGGATCCCTCCTCTTGAGTTGCTCCACTATCCCCCTGACCGCTGGCCTGTTCCTCAGGTTCAGGTGCCTGTATCCCATGGTTCATCGCCATGTTGTGCAACATGCAACAGGCTAGGAAGATACGGCATACCTTCTGAGGCCTGTACTGTAGGGCACCTCCTGATGTGTCTAGGCATTGGAAACGCATCTTCAGTATGCCAAACACCCTCTCTATGATGTTCCTGGCATGTGCCTCATTGTACAGCTCTTTGGCTACTGTGTCTGGCCAGGGTACTGGTGTCAGCAGCCAGGGTCACAGGGGATAGGCGCTGTCCCCTGTCAGGAGATATGCACCTGTTAGTGTTGAACTGCTGTCTGCCTGTTGCCATCGTACATCCCTGTGTTGCCCTCCCATGCCCCTTCCTGGCCTCCTATGTCTGTCCCCACCCATGCTGTGGTGTGGGTGCCTTGTCAGCTGCTACTCACCAACTAGGTGCCCACTCGGTATCCTACCCTCCTAAAATGCCTGGCACAGCTGGGACTGGTGCCAGATGAAGGTGTCATGGGCACTACCAGGGTACTGTGCATAGACATTGCTGATGTGCCCAGTCGCATTGCACACCACCTGGCAATTGATGGAGTTGTACCCCTTCCTGTTTATGTAGACATCACTGCCATTGCCAGGTGGTGCGCAGATGGGGACATGGGTGCAGTCAATGGCACCCAGTACTGCTGATAGGTGCACAGCTGGATGGAATTGCTGCATTGCTTCTCTGCGCTTTGCTGCTGTGCTGGGGAATACTATGAACTCCCTAGTGTGTGGCAGGAAAGCTTGTAGGAACTGGATCAGAAGGCATGAGGTTGCAGACTGCGATACAACAATGGTGTCCCCCCGTTGGTCGTTGGATCATTCCTGTGGCTAGGAAGCACATTGCTGCTGTCACCCTCTCCTCTCCTCTCCTGACATGGCATGGCTGCATCTGGTATTGGGGTGCAGCTGCTCATGCAGGAGTTCACATAGCTGCCTCAACATTCCCCTGTTCATCCTGTACTGGCCAATGATGTGCTCATCTGGCAGGGTCTCAAAGGAGACCCTGGGCTAGTGCCACCTGTTTGCAGCATACCATCTCCTCGGCCTGCATTGCGGCCCATGTTGAGCCTGGTTCCTCTCCTCCTCCTCCTCCACTGCAGCTACCATGAATGGTAGCATCACTGCTAGTGGTACAGCACTCATTCCCACTTCCTGTTGTGGTCTGTCCCACTAGGTGATTTGCCCTGGGTTAAGACCAGCCTTTTATAGGCAGTAGCTAGCGCTGTGCTAGGTGTCATGCTATGTGTCCTAACACGGTGCTATAGTTTTGAATATCCCGTTACACGTGTATGCAGGCCCCCCCTTTTTTGCCCCTTGCATACATTATCGGTTTTCCCCATGATAAAGTGGTTTGTGTGTGCTAACAGGTCTTTTGAATATGGACACTCCACTCTATTCCCATGCTAATGGTTTGTGCGCTGCGTAATGTTTTGAATATCTGGTCCCTAAAGTGTAACACAAGCAAAAGGATGGCTTTCTACACACAGAGAGTGGTGGCTCCATGGAATGGGTTACCAGAGGAAATTGTATAGGCTGCAAATAAGGCTCAGTTCAAAAGAAACTTGGATGTCTATTTTTAAATGGCCACAAGCTTACATACTATGGGTGAAAGGAAAGGAGCGTGTATGGGTTAAAAAGGGACCGCTAAGCTCCTCATTACTTCGTATGAAACTTTGCATGAGATTTCACCCATCCATGTTTAAATTTTGCCTAGTGGCGAAAATTTCCCCAATGAAACTTTTCGAAGGTGAAATTATGCTCCAAAGGTGAAAATTGCAATGGATTGTGGGTAAACAGGTCAAACTCACATGCAGGCTGTTTCTAGCACAGTCTATTGCCTGTTAAGTCAGAGAGCTGTCTGTTGTGGTGCATCACAGTAAATAAACCCTTTTAAAACTGATGAAAAACTAGTTTTTGAGAGTTAGTTGCTCCCAGATCTACAGTTTGTTTCTAGTGCTGTTAGTGAACATTTTCTAATTTTTTGGATTTTTGCACAACATGTAGTTTAATTAGACTTGAGTTTTCTCTGTGTCTGTGAAGGAGTTGAATGGGGAGGGTAGGTGTGTAAAGGCAGTGCAGGCTAGTTTCTAAACTTTCACTAACAGATTTCTCTAAAATTGTGAGTGATTTATTGTTTTTTCTTTTAAATCTTTATATTTGTGTTCTACTTATTTGTATTTTTTCTTATATCTTGACAAGTATTTTTTCACCTTCCTTGAAACGTTACTACTTTCAAGAGTTCCTGCTCCTGTTACTTTGTGTTATATACCATTCTTCTGCTTTTAGTTGTTATCGTGAATTTCAAAGTTTTGAACTCACAGTGCTGAACCTTTCTTTTTTGGGGGGTTTGTGGTCAGTTCTCTTTGCTGTTAATTGTTAACATGTGAGTGCCACGTAAACTGTGAAAAGCAACAGTGTTATATTGTTTCCTATTGAAAGCACTTTTAATTGACCACTTCAGCTGTCCATATACAGTTTCACTGCTTTGGTGAGTTGCTTTGCAGATGACATAAAGGTCGGCAACAGGGTTGATACACAAGGGGGTGGAAAGGATAAGAAGGGGCTTCATAAGGTTGGAGGAATGGTCAGACGTATGGCAGCTTAGATTCAATGCGAAGAAGTGCAAGGGAATTCACTTGGGAAACATAAACCAAGGGGAAGAATACACAATGGCAGGGGAGGTACTAACAACAACAAAAATGGAAAGGGACCTGAGGTTAGTCATATCAGATGACCTAAAGGTTCAGAGGCAATGTGAGAAGACAATAAAGAGGACTGGGAGGATACTGGGATGCATAGGGAGAGGCATCGCCAGTAGAAAACAGGAAGTTGTCATCCCTCTGTACAGACAGCTGGTGAGACCCCATCAGGAGTGCTGCATGCAGTTCTGGGGATCCCATCTCCCCATTGACATAGACTGGATGAAGGCAGTCCAGAGGTGGGAAACTAAAATGGTGCAGGGTCTACACCAGCAACAATACGAAGAGAGACTAAAGAAGCTTAATATGTATACTCTTGAGGAAAGGAGGGAGGGAGAGAGGAGACATGATAGAAACTTTTAAGTATCTCAAGGGAATCAACATTGTCCAAGAGGGAAGCATCTTTCAGAAAAAGAGATGTGCATGAACAAGGGGTCACAATTTGAAGACAGAGGGGAGATGGCTCAGGGGCAACATGAGGAAGTATTTTTTCATGAAGAGGGTAGTGGACACATGGAACAGCCTTCCTAAGGAACTTGTGGGGTCAAAAACAGTAGGAGAATTCAAGAATGCATGAGACAGACATAAGGCAATTATAGTGGGGGGGTAGGAGGAAGTAGACTGTTGGTTAACTAGGATCTGCAGGTTATCCAATAGGTAGGGAAATAGGCAGACTGGGCAGGCCAAGCAGTCCTTATCTGCCATCAAAGTTTATGTTTCTATATTTCTGTGTGCCCTTGTATTTTATTGTTGGAGCTTGCCTCTGCATTGCATTGTTCCTGTTCCAGCTGAATTTGCTTACCCTTTCCCTGTTACAGCATTGTTGACTACCTGATCCATTCAATCTAAAAATCTACATATTAATGTAATAGTTGTCTGAGACTGCTGAGCCCGTTCAGAGTGTCATAGGCACCTTTGTTTGTCAATGTTATTATATGGTTTCCACTGTACTCTTTCATAACAAAAAATTGTAGTATTAAGAGCTAACACATCACAGTTCTTCAGTTGTCCAGACACAGCTGATCTGTATTTAAATTAAGTTATCTGTGCCCTTTTTCCCTGTGTTACTAAATTTCTGTTTGGTGAAAGGAAAAAAGTTGCCCTTTTGTTTTTACTAGAATAGGCTACCATATGCAGTCAGTATAAGTTGTACGGAGTGCTGCTACCTGTCCTGATTTCTATGTTTGGACTTGGAAGCCAGTACTGCAGGTGTGTGATGTGTTATTAACAAAGTAACTTACTAATACATCCTTTCTTGATATACTGCCAGAGAAAGGCAAAGCTTTGAAGAAGCATATAAAAATGTCTGCTAACAGATGGTCCAGTACAGGGCAACATGCCAGGGGTGCCAAGGCAGTTAAGAAGTCTTTTGAGGAGAGTACAGCTTGAGTTCCACTTCCCCAAAGCACACCTATGTCTGCGTCAGTGTCTTGTCACTTTGGGCTCTAGTGGCATGGCAGTTATCAACAAAGGAGTTGTTCAAAGTACTGTCATATCTGTGTCGCAGATTTTTGCAGCCAGAACTGTTGCATCCATGCTGGTGGGGGATGACAGTGAGAAGAGGGGAGACATTGATACCAGCAGGGGAACAGTGGTCCAGGAGGAGAATGATAAGTCTGTCAGTGTGACTGTCCCAGGGCCTGTTCCTGCTGGAATTGGTGGTGGTAATAGTGTTCGGCTGGAGTCTGATAATCCTGGAGATATGGGTAGTCAGCCCCCTGAGGAGATGGTTATAGAGAAAGAAAAAGGTGCCGTGCAAGAAGACAGTGGTAGGGAGGAGGAGGAGGAGGAGGAGGACAAGGACATAATCAGCATCGGTGCTGATGATGTCCTTGTCCTCCTCCTCCTCCTTCTTACTTAATAATTTACTGGTGGCTGAGGAGTTGTCATAGCAAAGCCTGAAGTTTGTGTATTTGAATCCAGACAGAGCCTCAGGTGGGGGAAGCTGTGTTCCCCTGATTGCTTTCAGACCACACAACACCAGGTTGTATTGGGTCAGGGGAGGCTTACCAATGTTGGGGTGAACTGCTTGATTTTTCTCTGATTGTTTGTTTTGCTGGGTATTTTCTCTGTTAAATTGTTTTGCAGGTTGTCTTGCTGAAAGGAAGGTCAACACTCATCATTGTGGTGGGTTAGAGCTTGTAGCTGATTGTTTCTGGAGGGCACGACTTAGGCCCAACCCCCCCAGCCCTCACTCACCCCCCAGGTGTAATTTCCTTTATACCAGGGGTTCTGACATAATTTCCTCAAGTGGGCAAGGGGCATATGACTGTCATATCCTTTCCAGCACAGCAGCAGACTGCATTGACAGTAAAAGCGCACACACTAACTATGTAAAAAAAATCTTACACAGGATAAACAGGAACGAAGACAGACATGTGGGGAGTAGTGCAATGCACTGGCTGTGAGGCAGCAGTCTTCCAGGAGACTTTCTGGAGGCTGAGATGCTGCCCTATTTGCAGGCAGCTCTCTGCTCTGAGGGAGGAGGTTGCTGTCTCCAGGCCAAGCTGGACAGGAGTAGGGAAACCTCCCCCACCCAGGGTACACCAGGGCTACCACCTCTGCTTCAGAGGTTGCCAAGAAAGAGCCGCGGTTGGACCACAGTGGGCTCAGGGAGGGTGAGGGTAGTGGAACAGAGGTGCATCCCTTCAGTTGTACTGCTCCACAATCCATACACCATTCTGGAGGAGCATAGTTCCCCTATGGAGGCACCTGCAGTGGAGACCGAGGAGGCTGCTGGCAACCGTCACATGGGAGGCCCACAGGAAGGTGGCATAGGATACAACAGGGAAAGGAAGCAGTTCCTGGTGGGGGACTCAATCATTAGGGGGGATAGAACTGTGGGGCAGGGGCAAGTGAAGTAAGGTGCCTCCCTGGTGCCATGGCTTGGAGGGACAGGAACCGAATTCTCAGGATCATGAGAGCAGCTGCACAAGCGACAGAGCTGGATGTCATTCTCCACCTAGGGACGAATGACTTGGCTGGGCATGTTATTAGATCAGTGCAAGAGGAGTCTGTGGAATTGAGGAGGGGCCTTGGACAAGTAGCTCACAAAGTATCCTTCTCAGAGGTGCTGCCTGTCTATGGCATGGGTGAGGCGAGGGTACTCCACACCATGTGATTCAATGAATGATTGAAAACCTGGTGTGGAGCACAGGGTTTCAGCTTCATTGGGGATCTGGGGTTCCACCTTGAGGGATACCCACCTATACTGCCATGATGGTCTGCACCTGTCCAGAAAGAGAACCAGTCACCTGGGTGATCGGTTTAAATGCTTCATTGGCAAGCTTTTGAACTAGCCAAGGGGGTAGGCACTGATAAGAAACAGGGAATTCCCAGCCTCCCCCCACAAAACAGGGTAGTTAGTGAGGCAAACACCAAGGTAGAAAGATCACTATGGAGCAGGACAAGGGTAAATGGAGAAGATAAAGTCAGTAAGGGCAGGCATGGGGCTACACGAGGTAAAGCCATCCATAAATGGAAAGTAATGAGTACCAGTTCCCATAGTCTGGGTAACAAGCTTCCTCAACTACTGGCCTTGATGGAAGAGGGAACATCTGGAAATCATGGCAGTCACAGAAACATGGTACACACAGAACCATGACTGGGATGTAAACATACCAGAGTACACTATCTACCGGAGGGACAGGGAGGGTAAAAGAGGAGGAGGAGTAGCTCTCTACATAAGGGAAGGAATCAAAGTAACAGAACAAAAGGGTAAATAGAGAGGAGAGGAGGCACTGTGGGACAACTTGGAGAAAGGCAACAGCACCACAATCCTCACAGGGTTGTATACAGACTCCCATCTCAGGGGGGAGGAAATGGACAAGAAAATGATAGAAGGTATCCTTAGAATGTCAGAAAAAAGAGAGATATTGTTGATGGGGGACCTGAATATGCCAGATGCTAACTGGAACGCATTTGCTGCAGCCACATCCAAGAGCGGGGTCATTCTCGATACTCTGCAGGGGGCATGCCTTAGACAGCTAGTATTGTAACCCACTCAGGAAGGAGCAATCTTAGACTCTGTACTCTCAAATGGAGATGGAGAGAGGATCACAGATTTAGAAGTAGGTAGCAATTTGGGAACTAGCGACCACAAAATAGTATGGTTCATGATAAACACAGCAGTAGAGTCAAGCCATACAAAGGCAAAGGTCCTGGACTTTAGGAGGGCTGACTTTGCCAAAATGGGTGATTGCCTAAGGAATACACTAGCAAATGGGCAGGAAGGAGGGGTGGAAGAACAATGGGGAATAATCAAAACTGCCATAACAGAGGCAACAAGCCTTTGTGTGAAGCAAATAAACAAAACAAAATGAAGTAAAAAAACACTATGGTTCTCAAAGGAGATGGCAGGGAAGGTTAGGGAGAAAAAGATAGCATTCAGGAAGAACAAGGAATTACAGAAGGAGCAGGACAGAGAACTGTATCAGTTACAGCAGAAGGAAGCAGGAAAGGCAGTTAGAAGATCGAAGGTCCAAACCAAGGAAAAGATAGCCAACTCAGTAAAGAAGGGGGATTAAACCTTTTACAGGTACATCAGGGAGTGAAGGAAGACCAAGTGAGGGATAGTGAGGCTTAAAAAAGGGGAGGGAGGTGGCTGAGGGTGACTGTGAAAAGGTAGAGATACTGAACAAATATTTTTGCTCAGTATTCACAAAAGAAGAAGAGAGAGAGGTACGTAAACCAAACAGTAAAAGCACTCTGGACAGGGGAGTTGATACCAGTCCATTCACAGAAGAAAGGGTAATGAAGGAACTCCTAAAACTCAAAGTGAACAAAGCAATGGGGCCTGATGGAATTCAACCCAGAATTCTGAAAGAACTTAGGTGAGAACTAGTGACAACACTAATTACCCTTTTTAACAAATCATGGGAGGATGGTGTGGTACTGGAGGACTGGAGGAGGCCAGATGTGATTCCTCTTCACAAATGTGGGAGTAAGGCAGAGACAGCAAATTACAGACCAGTTAGCTTGACCTCAGTGGTAGGGGAATTGATGGAATCACTTCTGAAAGAAAGAATTGTTGAGTACCTGGAGGCCAGTGGGGCACAGGACCCAAGGCAGCATGGATTCACAGCAGGAAGGTCATGTCAGACAAATCAAATAGATTTCTTTGACTGGGTAACCAAAATAATAGATCAGAGAGGGGCTGTGGATATTGCCTACCTAGACTTTAGCAAGGCATTTGACACAGTCCCACACAAAAGATTAATAAGCAAGTTAGCCAGCCTGGGAGTGGGTCCCAGGGTGGTAACCTGGGTAACATGCTGGCTGGACAACAGGACACAGAAGGTAATTGTAAACAGAGTACACTCTGAAGAAAGGGGGATTACTAGTGGGGTACCACAGGGTTCAGTATTGGGACCGGTCCTCTTTAATGTCTTTGTAGCTGACATTGCAGAGGGACTGGAAGGCAAAGTATGCCTCTTTGCAGATCACACAAAGATCTGCGACAGGGTTGATACACAAGAAGGGGTGCAAAGGATGAGTAGGGACTTGGCAAGACTGGAGGAATGGTAAAAAATATGGCAGCTTAGATTCAATGCAAAAAAGTGCAAACTAATGCACCTGGGAAACAAAAGGGATAAGTACACAATGGGGGTACTAACAACAACACAAATGGAAAGGAACCTGGGGTAGTCATATGAGATGACCTTAAGGTAGGTAAGCAATATGAGAAGGCAGTAAGAAGGGCTGGGCAGATACTAGGATGTACAGGGAGAGGCATCACCAGTAGAAAACAGGAAGTTGTTATCCCTCTGTACAGACAGTTAGTGAGACCCTATCTGGAGTACTGTATACAGTTCTGGAGACCCCATCTCTACAGGGACATAGACAGGATGGAGGCAGTCCAGAAGAGGGCAACTAAAATGGTGCAGGGTCTGCAACAGAAGCCATATGAAGAGAGACTAAAAGTGCTTAATATGTATACCCTTGAAGAAAGGAGGGAGAGGGGGGACATGATTGAAACATTCAAGTACCTCAAGGGAATCAACAACATCCAAGATGGGATCATCTTTAAGAAAAAGTGATGTACAAGAACAAGGGGACACAATTTGAAGATAGAGGGGGGACAGCTCAGGGGCAACGTGAGGAAGTACTTTTTCACAGAGAAGGTGGTGGATGAATGAAACCACCTTCCTGAGGAGGTTGTGGCATCAAAAACAGTGGAGGAATTCAAGAATGCATGGGACAGACATAAGGCAATTTTAGTAAGGGGTAGGAGGAAGTAGGGTGTTGGGTAACTGGAATCTGCAGTTTATCCAATAGGTAGGAAATGGTCAGACTAGGCGGGCCAAGCAGTCCTTATCTGCCATCAAAGTCTATGTTTCTATGTTTCTATGATGACGACGACTGGGATGATATCTCATGGGAGCCTGAGTTTAAAAAAGTCAAGGGTAATATAGGACATGTACATGCACAGTCTGTGGGTCAGGCTGTCACCAAGCCTACCAGCAGCACTCCACCAAGCAGTCAAGTCACCCCCCAAAAAACAAGTAGTCTAATGGAAGTGATAAAAGCAGCCCAAAAAGTACAAATTTCAGCCCTTATTTATCAGCCCTCCCTGTCCCAGCGGGCATGTTAAGTCCAGAGGTCAAAAGTCCCTAGTTTGGGACTTTTATGTGCTTGAGCCAGTTGACGAGACCATAGTGGTATGTCAACTGTGTCAAGCAAGTGTTAGGGAAAAAAGAGAAGCCATACAGGCACAAGTGGCAAACATGCCCACCTGAAAAAGAAGCACCTGCAGTGCTGGCAGCAACATCAAAAGGATGCCAGAGCTGTTGATGGGATGTCACTTGGCAAGTTAAATGTAACTGAGAGCAGTTCAATACAGCGGGAGGAGGGAGGGCAGACTGGGTCGGTGCTGGTGGAGGAGGAGGAGGATGAGCAATCCTTTGCTCCCTTGTGTAGTGGGCATAGCAATGGACGTGCCACTCCAAGTCCCTTGACTCAGAAAAGTACAACACCACACCCAAAATCAACCAAAATAATGGGTTTCATGCAGTCTGCACATCCCCAAGAGTCTACTGTTACCCCGAAAAGAACAACATTAGTGCCTCAAGTACTGTATTCTGGTCGAACAGCCCCAAAGATGCAGCCCATACCAAAGACCGTCCTTGAGTGGAACACAAAGTACCCCCCCATCATGCTGCTACACGTGAGTTAAATGTTGCCACTGCTGAAATGCTAGCCATTGATCTGCTGCTGTTCTTGTTTGCAGAGAATGCTTTTTTAAGCAGGTTGATGGCCTGTGCCTGTCCCAAATGGTAGGTTTCATTGCAAACCTGTTCCTCTAAGCGTACTATGCCAGTGCTGTACAGTGGAGTTGCTGATTCCATAAGACATGCAATGAAGCATTATGCATCAGAATATATCCATCTCAGCATGGATATGTGGACCAGTGAACAAACAGCCTCAAGCATTTATCTATGCATAATGGCACACCAGGCACAGGTACCTGGTGTGGTAGCTGATGTTGGGCCTAGCAAAACTTGCCTGAAGCAAAATTGTGGTAGTAGCAACACCCCTGGAATTCAGCAGCATGCAACCCTGAATATGCAAAGTGTTACTGGTTGTCACATTGGTGAGAAAATGCTTAATGTTCTGCTGGACAAGATTGATGAGTGGCTGCACACACAGTCACAGCAGGATTGAGCGCAAGAGATAATGGCTCCAATGTAGTGAAGTACGTTGAAGATGGTGTTTTTTTCTGGGTGCCCAGTCTGGGACATTGCCTTAAGCTTGTTGTGCAGCAGTTTTTAAACCATGCAGACATTAAGGAAACTGTGTCTGTTGCCCTTCACATCTGTGTGCACTTTGCCCATTCTGCAAGCACCTGTGACCATCTGTGTGAGCTGTAGCACAATAGCCATCTGCCTCAGCACCATGTGAAGCCTGATGTTGTGACCAGGAGGAACTCCACCCTGTACATGCTTGAGCAGCTTTATGAACAGTATAAGACTTTCAGAATACCTGCTGGTGCACACCAGCCAGCACAGTGCTGTAGTGTCCATCGCTCTAACAAAGTAGTGGCACCAAATGAATGGGCTAATATGCATTCTCCATCCATTTGAGTATACTACACAGGCAGTGAGTGGGGATGCTGCTTGTATAAGTCAATCCATACACCTCATACGTGTGCTGAGGCAGACACTGGTGAATGTCCGACACCAGACTGAGGCAAATGGGGATCATAGTAGTTGTGATATAATAGATCACATGCTTCATGTGCTGGACAGCAATACACATACAGTATTTCCAGCATTTTACAGTCAGATGAATTTGGCATCGCTACCATGCTTAATCCATGCTACAAACATGGCCTACCTTCTGTAATTGAAAGAGGTTGTATGCAACTGCAAAAGTTGACAGAGAATCTCATTAAATGAGTGTCTGGTGCACAGATGAAAATGACACATAAGACATGCACTGCACAGAAAACGGGTGTTGCTACCATCACCAGCAGCTCACAGGCAACCCAGTCTGAGAAAATGGGCACGGTACAACAGAAAGTTGCAAGCAATCCTATTTGGAATGTTCCCTATCAGGTGGGAGTAGAAGATATGGAAGAAAAGGAGGAGGAGACAGATGAGGCAACTGGACTCAGGGCTGCAGAATGAATGGTGGAGGCCTACATGGGGGACAAAAAGCACCTTGCCATTACTGACAAGCCACTGCAGTACTGGAGCAGCAAAATGACTTATTGGCCAGCACTAACATCAGTTGCTGCGAAATACCTGAGCTGCCCACCATCCAGTGCAAGTGTGTAGTGAGTGTTTAGCTCAGCTAGAGCCATTGTGCATGACCAGAGGACCAATTTGTCACCCACGAATGTGTCCATACTGACATTCCTCAAAATGAACGAAGGGCACATTCCACATAACACAGTGATGTCAATGGTGTTGCCACACGAACTGTGTCTCGGTGATGATGATGATGACAATTCCTCTACTAAGGCATCCACCAGCAGTGAGGTGGTTGAAGCAGCAATGCTGAGAGAATTTTCTCCTGGTGTCACTTCCAGTCTTGAAGACTGTGAGGGCTGCTTCTTGAAGGATGTGACAGTGGAAGTGGAACAAGGCTGAAGTTACTCGAAGGACCCCCGCCAACCACTTTCAGCTCAGTATAGTGTAATAAATTACTTTTATCTATCGATCATTGGATTTGCGATGGTTATGTTATCTGCTGCAGTGTTAATCAGTTTCATGTGATTACTCGTTGCCCTAAACTGTTGTTTGGTCCCCACCCTATATTAAAGCAGTAGTCAAATTACCTTAATCATAAACATTTCGCATTATTACAGTTATAATGTTTTGCTTCCAAAAATATCAAGATACAGATTTTACTTTTCATTCTAACCCCATGTTGAAGCAAGATATGTTGTTTTGAAAACTTTAAAAGTGCCCACGCTGGCACATGCCACACCTGGCCCTCCCTTCCTACCACCTGACACGCCCATGCACTTCATGCAAAAAATAAATATTTTCTGCTGCTTACTAGCCACAATATGTTGAAGAACCCTCCTAATATAAGTGCAGTATGAATGTAACACACTCATTCAACCAATTAAGGAGGCAGTATAGCATAGTGGTTAATGGCACTGAGCTGCAAATCTGGAGACCTGGGTTTGACTCCCATCAGCCCCCACTTGCATACTTTGTGACCTTGAGCAAGTCACTTAACTTCCTTGTGCTCCCAGATTGCACCTGGAAATAAGCATCAGCTTAGTTTGCCTTTCCTGGTTAAACAAATTACTCTTTACCGGTAACACCAGTTGAACAGATTTTGCAAAATGGTGAATGGCAGCCATCTTTAATGATGTCATTAATTACACAATAATCATAAAAAAAAAAGACTTAACAACATCCAGTTCCCCTAAAAAGGGTAATTATAAGTACTACCATAGTACTTGCACAGAAACTGTGATAATCCCTATGGGGAGAGGCGTTTGCTGCCCTCAGTTTGGCATGTAAATTGTCCTAATTACTCCAGCTCTGCTACCTCAAATAATTTGACAAGACATTAGCCCCCTTCACCTAATTACTAAACACCATCTCTACCATCCATTTCCACATATACTTCCTCCCTGGATGTACTATTTAATCATTAATGAAACCAGTGACCTACGTCGCAGTTCAAGCAACCCGCTCTGTCTTCCACACACTAGCTCCTGCAGGTCCTGGATGTAGTCATTGCAGAGACATGGGAAGAAAACTCACAAAAGGAAAATTACTTAAACAGGAAAAATGACAGGAAATATGACGACTACTCATCCATCTGCATATCTGGAGTTAGCAAGCAAATTAGAAGGAGAGAAAAAATATACTTACCATATCCCATGAATGTAATTAAAACTACGGAAATTGCCCCCAGAAGGAACATGCGGGGCAGGGCACATGAAGCATAGCAGCAGGCATCCGGTTTCCACATTCCCCTAAAAGTACTGCATACCTGGAAATAAGATAAAAAGAAGAACACATTTTGAGGTTTGTTAAAAGTTCCACCCCCCCATCCCTATCCACCCCCCAACCCCATTGAAGACCATAAAAAATGAAGAAATACTTATCTCAGAGACTGGCTGTGAAACTGGAACCATTGTACCACTAAATGAAGCACCCATATCTTGATCAGCAGCAGCAGTAGAAGCAATGGTAACATCACCAGAATTCCTGAATGTTGACAACAGCAAACAGACCACAATTACTATCAAACTCAGACATCCGGACTGCAGTAACTTACCCCAGCAATGAAAAATCAAATACTTACTATCTGCATTGGGAAATGTGGTGCATTCCAACTTCCCAGATCCAAATCCTGGCCTGGTGAAGCTTTCTTGGCTTGACATCATGATGATGTAATCCTCAGCAAACTGGAAAATATTAGAAAAGCAGTAGAAACATATTAGAACTCAAGATGCCACAATACCAACTCACCCCCAACCACCTCTGGCACAAAAAAAATACAGATACTTACATGGGCAGCAGCAGCAGCAGTAGTATGGCCTCTGTGATGATGATCCAGCAACACCAGCCAAAACATTACTTCTTGTAGCAAATTGCCAACTAGTCAGAGCAGCAAGCAGCAAACTACAGCACCCCAAAATCTTATTCCCTCCACACTGTATAAGTTACAACCACAGAGTCACCACAGTCAAACAGGACAGCAGCATTGGGAAATGATAATTCTACATTTCTCAATCAATTGAGAAACCAGCAGCAGGAGGCAACAAGTTCAAGTAGCAGCAGCATTTTGCAGAAGGAATTAATCTTCTCAGCCTGGCACCCCTTTTTGCTATTTCATAATTCTCACAATAATTGTATCTCCCTTCTCTCACAATTTTGCCACATGGTTTTTCCAGACTTACTGTATAAGGCCTGTTCTGCACAGCACAGCAGCTAGCAGCATCAAGATTCATTCTGAAATAATTTGTAAAAGGTGACAAACAGCATTTTTTTTTCTCCGGGTGGTGGCAGGGCACTATATAACATCATGACTGACAGCAGATTCACGTCTCAGTTTTATGTAACATTTCTCATGTAACATTTCTGAACTTGTAAGGCCTTTTCTGCACTAGCGGCAGCAAGATTCATCCTGAAATCATTTGTAAACAGTGGACAAAACAACATTTATTTTGTCCGGGTGGTGACGGGGCACTATATAACATCATGACTGAGAGTAGATTCATCTCTCAATTTCATCCTACTTTTTTTCCTGTCATATTTCTTGTCTTATCATGCCTGCTCTTCACAGCATGTCAGCAAGAGGCTGTGTTAAACTGTGGGCCAAGTGCACATTTTGGACCGGGTGTTGGGGTGGTGGGGCACTATAAAACATCATTATGACTGGAGGGGAGGGACATTAAGTTAACTTTTGTAGCAAGCCCAGGGGACACATGTTGTTAAGCACAAAAAACATATTTCTGTTTAACTTCACAATTAAAGTGCTTATGTTTCAATGATTGTTGTGTACATATTTGAACTGGTGCTGCACACAGCCAAAACAACTGCCACAACATCACATAGCTTTGGAAAAAAAATGTTGTTCATAGGAATAAATTACAATTCTTGGCACTTGCGGATAGGAGGAGGAAATATATAAAGAAGGAGTAACATAAAACAAAAAGAAAGGTACAGTGTTCATGGGTACAGTACTAGAGTGACTGACAGTAATACATGGCAGTGTGGACATGTAGGATCATGGCAAGGGTATTCATAGGAGATGGGAAAGGGAGGGAGCATAAACATTACATAACACACAAAACCACTGGACAAGAAAAAGGATACAAGAGGATATAGAAGAGGAAGAGGACAGAAAATAATTTTTTTTCACTTTTTTTTCTTTTCTTATTTTTAGTGGGTGCAGATGAGGAAGAGTGACAGTAACAAAGGACATGAAAAGAAAAGAAAAAAAATTAGCTACTGCACTGCCTGTCTCGTTGACAAATTATTCCGTCAATCAAAACTTACACAATGCCGGCGCCAGGCCCCAATTTTGTATTGCCACCACCACCCCCACAACACAGCTCCACCAGGTCATCATGGAGGGAGGACATGTTCAGTGACCTGAAGAACTGGAGCTGGATGAATTTAGGAAGGGCATTGGGATAACATTGGGTCTTCACCTTTTGTGTTAATAATTACTTCGAGGCCCAGATATTTAAAGCCGAGCACCAGGCACAAAGTGTTTTTGTGCCTGCGCTGTGTATGCATTTGCACTGGAATCTCATATTCAAAGGGCATCACTGCACACACTATGAGTGCCAGCACACTAGCACAGAAGTAATGTATACAGAAACCCAAACCGGGGTAGGTGGTAACCTGCATAACATGCAGCATGACATTCAGTATGATGGTGCTGTGCAAATGGGATTGTTCAGGTCACATAGCTCTGCACAAATACCATCTATAAAATGCAGTCTTAAGCTGGGGCATGACCAGCTCTGGAAAGACACCCGCCACAGCCATGCAAGGTCTATCGAGCTGAATGTGATAGCTGCACTGTGCTTGCTGGCCACTGGAACATTCAAGATACTGGTGAGGGACACCACCAGTATCTCTAAGTCAGCCACCTCGCAGCTGTTGAGCCAGTTCCTGGATGCCCTTCTCTCCCATGCTGGGGAGTTCATCATATTTCTCAGCATACTAGCTGAGTGAACAGCAACTATGCAGCAGTTCTATCGAGTCATGCACCATCTGTACTTGGTGCCATCGACTGCATCCATCTTGCCCTCTGGACACCCACAAGTGTAGGTGGTGGATTCCAATGTCAGTAGGAAGGAGTACCACCTCATCAATTGCTGAGTGGTGTGTGATGCAACAGAGCACATCATTGGTGTCCTGGCACAGTACTCCAGCAGTGCCCATGATGCCTTCTTCTGGCACAACTCCATCCGATGACAGACGTATGAAAGTGGGAAGATTCCTAGTGGCCACCTAATTTGTGAGTATACCACCAAAGGCCTCTTTCCCCTCCCCATGTTACAGATGATGACACTAGCCAATGCCTTTTACCTACATAGGATACAGGATATCCTCTGTGTCAAGGACATGAATGGCAGCACTCAACTCAAAACATACTTTGATTAAATAAGGTAAAAAAGCCATAAGGTATGCTCAACACATGTGTGTGTTGAGCATACCTTATGACTTTTTGAATTTATTTAATCAAAATATTTTTGGAGATGAGTGCTGCTGTTTGTATCCTTGCCCGAGTAGTTGTTTGGCAAGCACCCATTCTGTTCCCCTCTGTAAGCACATCAGTACCAGTGCTCTCATATCCCCTGTGTCCCTGGCACCTCACATCTGCCCTACGACCTGCATCCATTGCGGAGGACAGGGACAGTGCAGCACACAGTGCCACATGGAACATCATTGAGCATGTCTTTAGAGTGCTGAAGATGTGGTTCTGGTACCCTGATTGTTCCAGTGGTGCCATTCAATACACCCCTCATAAGGCCTGTGCCATATTTCTTGTCTGTTGTATACTACACAAAATGGCACTCAACTGTGGGATATGCATGCTGGTCCCAGAGAAACAATCTGCATAAGATTCAGAGCCAGAGGACCAGGGGATACAGGAGCAACATGACACGCATTATCTAAAAATGGCTTGGAGGGCCCAGGAGTACAGATCCCACCTTGTAACAGACCTCTTCAGACAAGGAGGCTGAGTACAGATCACACAGGAAACTCTAATGTGTTTAGTCAATGTATTACCCATACCTCTCAACCTTTCTCCACCAAAATGTGTGATATGACGTGTGACAAATGAGCAAAATGTGTGACACATCGCCTAACATGGCACTGGAAGCTCAGAACACTATAGCTATCAGTGCACTAATGTTCATAATGTTTTTGTATGACTGAGCATAATAGATTATTATGAATTTCTGCTTTAAAGTCTCAGTGGGGATTGTGTAATATCACCTTCCCCATGAAGGACAAAGGGTTTCTGAGAGGAAAAATGAGTGACGTACCACATAATGTGTGACAGTTGAGAGGTATGGTATTACCACATAACAATATCAGTACATGCATAGAGGCAATCCAGGTGGGGGCTATCAAAAGTGGAGGTAACAGAAATACAGTCCCTCCAGGCAGGAGATGCAACAAATTGGGCATATACACAAATACAGTTCATTCTGGTGAGGGGAGATCTAAAGGGGTGTAAACATATATACATGCCAGCTAGGTGGGGGTACAAAAGGGGAATAAACAGAAAGAACAAGTCAACCAGGTAGGGGTAGCAAATGGGGCAAACATACATATACAGTCCATTCTGGTGGGGGGTTCTAATGGGGAGTAAACATATATACATGCCAGTCTTGCATGTGGGTTCTAAATGGGGGTAATAAATAGGCCATCTGAGCAAGGAGGGAATGGATGGGATAGGCCAGGAGCAGGGGTGGTGGCACATAATTAATTTGAGGGGGTCTGAGGGGCACATGTTGGCAAAGGGTTGATGTTTTGCACCCTACGTGCATCCCCTACCACCACCTTGGGTACAGACAGTATGTGTTTGCCGTATCTGGTATGGTTGGGGGGGGGTCACTATCAGCTGTATGGGGGATGAGTGTGGGATGGTGTCAGCCAACCTCTGCAGGGTACTGACTCCCACAAGTAGCAGGCTGTGTCCTGGTGTGCATGGCATCCTTGGTATTCTGGGTGTCCTGGGCATTTGTATTCTCGCACTGCATGGCATGGGTGTATGCTGAGGTGTCTGTCATGGTTTGACACTATTCCCACTTGACAGGCTGGGACTATGGCTGCATGCCACCATTTTTGCAGCATCCAGCACACTGGCACACAGGCAACCCATGCTGGTAACAATATCCTGGTGTAGGTCATGGATGTCCACCATGTGCTCCACATGACATGCTTCCACCCTCTCTTCGGCATGCTGCTTGTTGTTGTGTAGCATGCGGCTGATGCTTGTCAGTTCCTGCTGCACGACACTGTGCCTTAACGTCAGACTGTAGCAGCTGCCAGTTGGCAGCTGCCTTCTACTGTCACTGGGGACTTCCCACTGGGACAGGGTCAGTCTGTACCATCTGTCACTGGATGGCACAGGGCTGCACTGCAGTTGGTGCTGTGGTACGTAGTGGGCATTGTGGGCTGGCTGTGGCCAGGCAGGTGAGATGGACCTGGGGTGACAGGGATGTTTTCTGTGTCAATGGAAGGATTATGGGGAGGCACAGCAATGGCTGGCCCTGAAGGACTGGTCAAGGTCGGCGGGACAATGGCCATGCCAGAAGTGGGGTCATAGTGTAGCACAGTAGTGGCTGTGCAAGGGGCTGTGGGGGGGGGGCTGCATGGCTGTGACTGCAGAGCCGCATGGGTTAGTGGCTGGACCCCATTTTTATGGCGGCTGTCAGGGGTGGACAACCCTCCTGGTCTGGAGTGGATCCTATTTGTTCCCAGCTCCTGATGAAGGTCTTCTCGCCATCATCTTCTCCCTTTTCACTGATGTTGGTCAGCAGTTGCACAGAGGTGGCCAGCAGTGAGAGCTGTCATCAAGATGGACCTGGAACATCCTCCACCATCTCCAGTATGATGGAGTGAGCTGTTGAGAGAAGAGCGGGATATGCAACAATGTACCATTCATACCTGTGTGCTGACTAAGGCAGCATGGATGCCCAGAGCAAGGTGACACAATACCCATGCTGTTTGTGAAATGCACCACCCATACATCCATGACCATACACACCACACACCCCTACATCTGTGAGCACACATCTTATCACCAGGAAGCACACACCCCATAACAAGTGAGCACATATCCCAGCACCAGTAAACACATATCCCAGTACCAGTGATCACACACCCCATCACCGGTAAGCACACAAGTGATGACACATAGGATACAATAGTGGATTACCACACAGATGGCTACACACTAGAAGACATGGAAACAGTCTCACAGCCTACATTAAGTGCATCATACAGCACTGGCGTATGCATGCACCCATATCTATAGAGATAGATAGATAGATAGATAGATAGATAGATAGATAGATAGATAGATACACACAAGTATATACACACATGTCTGATGGGACTGAGCAGAGCTAGTCTCTCATAGTCACCTCCCGACACTCCCATCACCTTCATGGATCATATGGTGAAGACTATTGTCTCCTCTGTAGGGGCTAGGGTTACGTGCTGCTGCCGATGCCTTATTTAGAATTGTTTTTGGGCTGTTGAAAATCTGAAACCTAGTTTGTTGTGTTTGTAGTGGTGGTGTATTTCTTTGCTGTCTTTAATTGCTGCAAATTTATGCCCTCCTCCCTTTCCTACCCCCCTCCCCTGCCCCCAACTCTTAATTTTATGCCCTGTTAAATCTGATTGACAGGAGCTAAGCATAGGATATAGTACGGGTTGTGAAGTAGGAGGGGTATAAGGGGGAAGAAGCCCGCCCTCAGCACAAGTATTTTGGCTAATTGTTTTATTTATTTTTTTCTTTTTTAAAGAAAAGTATTTGAGGAGCAGTGGTAGGATTTTTAGGACTGTAAATTAATGAAAACGGAACTAGGAGAGCTTCAGTAATAGACAAGTACTGGAATACTGGTACACACAAACTGAGGAATATGGGTGTGGGCAGGACAGTAGTGTGGTGGGTAGGTAACTGGCTGGGTGGCAGGACACAGAGGGTAGTGGTAAATGGCTGTCACTCCACAGAGGGAAGAGTGACCAGCGGGCTACCACAGGGATCAGTGCTGGGACCGGTCCTATTCAACATCTTCATCAGTGACATTGCGCAGGACCTAGAAGGCAGAATTTCACTGTTTGCTGATGACACAAAGCTCTGTAACAGAGTAGACACACCAGAGGGTGTAGACAGAATGAGAAAGGACCTGCAGAAACTTGAAGAATGATCAGGGTTTGGCAGTTAAAATTCAATGCAAAGAAGTGCAAGATAATGCATATGGGCACAAAACCCTGGCACAATATATCAGTTGGGGGGTGAGGATATAGCATGCACCAAGCAGGAAAGGATCTTGGGGTTATCATCTCTGATGACCTCAAGATAGGGAAACAGTGTGACAAGGCAGCAGGTAAAGCAAATAGGATGCTGGGATGTATAGGCAGGGACATCACCAGCAGGAAATGGGAGGTCATAATTCCACTATACAAGACACTAGTGAGGCCCCACCTGGAGTACAGTGTACAGTTCTGGAGACCATACCTATGTCAGGACATAGACAGGGTAGAGAAGGTTCAGAGGAGGGCAACTAAGACGGTGCATGGATTGCATCACAAGTCCTATGAAGACAGGTTGAAGGAACTGAACATGTACTCCCTGGAGGAGAGGAGGGAGAGAGGGGATATGATAGAGACATACAAGTGTCTTACAGGGAGGAACAGGGTGCAGGAATACACTATTTTTAAGCGAAAAAGATGTTCTAGGACTAGAGGGCATGGGATGAAGTTGGAGGGAGGGCAATTCAGAGGAAACATGAGGAAGAATTTCTTCACAGAACAGGTGATGGACAAGTGGAACACCCTGCCAGAGGAAGTGGTAGGTGCTGAAACAATCACGGTATTTAAGAACGCATGGGATAGACATAAAGGAATTCTGGAGGTCAGGTGTAAGGAGCAACAGACTTCTAGGAAAACATAAACTGAACTTACAAGCTCAAATGGGCAGACTGGGTGGGCCATAGGCCCTTATCTGCCGACACTGTCTATGTATCTATGTATCTATGGAATAGCAATATAAGTGTAGTATAATATGGGAAGTGGTGCAATGCAGTGGCTGCTGGGCCACCATATTCAGACAGACCTTCTGCACGCCGAGATGCAGCCCTATCTGCATGTATCTCTCTGGACAGCAGGATGAGGTAGCCAGACTCAGAGCCGATGTAAACTGGCTCAGGAGTACCATCACCCCTATCCAGAGACCACCAAGTCCAACGCCACTGCCACAAAGGGTGCCGAGAACGAGGAGCACTTGGATGACAGTGGACTCAGAGAGGGTTGGGGCAGTCAGGCAGAGGCACATCCCAGATCCTGTTTCACTCAAGAACTCATATGCTACACTGGCAAATGGAAACAACCAAATAGAGGTACCCAGAGAAGTGGAAGGTAAGGATGTGGAGGTTAGTCAAGGAGGTGAACTTAGTGAGGAGAACAGTGGACCCCAGAGGAGGAGGAGGAGGAAGAAAATCCTGATGGGGGACTCCATCATAAGAGGGATCCAGCTAGGAACACAGGAGGGGGAGGACAGGGAGGTGAGGTGCCTACTAGGTGCCACGGCATGAAGGGATGGAAGGAAGATCCTGGGGATCACTGGGAAGGCAAGACGGGAGGGTGAGCTGGTTGTCATTATCCACCTAGGTACTAATGACCTGGCAAATGGGGAGCCAAAGGAAGTTCAGAAAGAATTTAGGAAATTGGGGAGGGGTCTCAAGCAAGTAGCTACTTCTGTCACCTTCTCAGAAGTACTACCTGTGAGAGGCATGGAAGAGCATAGGGGTGAATCCACCTGGAACTTTAACGCATGATTGAAGAACTGGTACTGTGAGGAAGGGTTTGGATTCATTGGTGACTGGGGACCCACCTGGAGGGATGGAGGCTTGTTCAAGCCTGATGGCCTGCATCCATTCTGGAGGGGAATCCAAGCACTCAAAGATAAGTTTAAATGCTACATTGACAAGCATTTAAACTAGCCAAGGGAGGTGGCAGGCCAGCAAGGAGGGTTCCTAATTGCCCACCCCCCACAGCTAGCAGTGGAACCAGTGAACCAGAGGAGTGGATATCTCTACAAAGCAGTGTGCAAATGGTGGAGATAAGTGCCCAAGAGGTGGATAGGCAGAAAAGGGGCAAAATTCAACAGAAGGGCAGACAGCAAGGAGAACCAGGGATAAAGGACAACCAGGGAAGGGGCTGGAGTAGAACAGCTAAGCAGTCTAGGGAGGTCAAATTATGGAAAGCCATGTGTGCAAATGCCAGGAGCCTTGGCAACAAGATGGAGGATCTGGAGGCTGTCATGGTGCAGTCAGACCTGGACATTGTGGCCAGCAAAGAAACCTGTGTAATGATAACCATGACTAGGAGATGGCCATACCTGGCTACAACATATTCAGAAGAGACAGGGCAGGTAGGAAGGGAGGAGGAGTGGCACTGTATGTGAAAAATGACATAAGGGCCACAGAGATCCAGGAGGAACAAAATGTGGGAGAAATACTGTGGGTTAAGCTGGAAAGGAAAATGGGGCCAGCCATCTACACAGGTGTGGTCTATAGACCACCAGCCCAGGAGGAAGATACAGACAGGGAAGCTGATGCTAGCCATGCAAAGGATGGCAGACAAGGGGGAGGTAGTGCTGGTTGGAGACCTCAATATTCCAGATGTGGACTGGAGCATCCCAGCAGCAGCAGCATGTAGGAGCAGATTTATCCTGGACTTCCTTCAGGGTGCCTTCCTCAAGCAACTGGTCATGGAACCAACTCGGCAGAAGGCAATACTGGACCTTGTGCTCACAAACAGGGACAGTGTGATGGGGGTAACAGTGGGGGAGCACCTGGGGAACAGTGACCACCAGTCATTGTGGTTTGAAATGACAGAAGGAGCAGAACCAAACCACACAAAAACACGTATCCTGGATTTTAGGGGGACAGACTTTGTGAAAATGGGGAGATGCTTGGAAAAGGCATTAAGGGGAATGGGGCAGGAATTAGGGGTTGAGGAACAGTGGGCAGTATTTAAAATGGGAATTACAAGAGCAACAGAATTATGCATTAAGCAGGTTAGCAAGGGGAAAAGGAAGAGGAGGCCATTATGGTTTTCCAAGGAGGTATCAGAGAAAGTGAAAGCCAGAAGGATTGCATTCAGGCAATACAAAAATACACAGGCAGAAGGGGATAGGGAGAAGTACCAGGAGAAGCAAATGGAGGCAGGGAGGTCAGTAAGGGAAGCCAAAGCTCAGACAGAAGAGCACATTGCAAAATCAGTGGGTAGAGGGGACAAAATCTTTTACAGGAACATAAGTGAAAAAAGAAAGGCAAAGGGAGGGATAGCGAGACTGAAGAGGAAGGATGGGGGCCGCGTGGAGGATGACAGCAGTAAAGCTGACATATTGAACAAGTATTTCTCCTCAGTCTTTACTGAGGAAGAGGAGTGTAATGGGTCTGAAGGGAGTACAAGGGGTGGGAATGGTGCAGAAATGGACACAAGTCCCTTTACACGAGAAAGGGTCCTGAAGAAACTGGAAGTAATGAGTTGATAAAGCAATGGGGCCAGATGGAGTGCACTCCAGGGTCCTTAAAGAACTAAGAGAGGTAGTGGCTGAACCTCTGGCAATCCTGTTTAGCCAATCACTGGAAACAGGGGAGGTTCCCAAAGACTGGAGGACAGCAGATGTAGTCCCTTTATTCAAAAGTGGGAACAAAGAGGAAGCGGGGAACTACTGACCAGTCAGCCTCACCTCGGTAGTGGGGGAGATTATGGAAGCACTACTGAAGGAGAAATTTGTGGAACATCTGGTTGTCAATGGACTACAGGACCCAAGGCAGCATGGTTTCACCAGGTGGAGGTCATGCCAGACCAAATGAGATTAATTTTTTGACTGAGTGACTAGGGAGGTGGATCAGGGGAGGGCAGTGGACATGGTCTATCTGGACTTCAGCAAGGCCTTTGACACTGTGCCACATAGAAGACTACTATACAAACTGGGGAATATGGGTATGGGCAGGACAGTAGTGCATTGGATAGGTAACTGGCTGGGTGGCAGGACACAGAGGGTGATGGTAAATGGCTGTCACTCCACAGAGGGAAGAGTGACCAGTGAGGTACCACAGGGACCAGTACTGGGACCAGTCCTATTCAACAGCTTCATCAGTGACATTGCATAGGACCTAGAAGGCAAAATTTTCCTGTTTGCTGATGACACAAAGCTCTGTAACAGAGTAGGCACACCAGAGGGTGTAGACAGAATGAGAAGGGATCTGCAGAAACTTGAAGAATGGTCAGGGGTTAGGCAGTTGAAATTCAATGTAAAGAAGTGTAAGATAATGCATATGGGGCACAAAAACCCTGGCATGATATATTAGTTGGGAGGTGAGTATATAGCATGCACCAAGCAGGAAAGGGATCTTGGGGTTATCATCTCTGATGACCTCAAGGTAGGGAAACAGTGTGACAAGGCAGCAGGTAAAGCAAATAGGATGCTGGGATGCATAGGCAGGGGCATCACCAGAAGGTAAAGGGAAGTCATAATTCCACTATACAAGACACTAGTGAGGCCCCTCCTGGAGTACAGTGTACAGTTCTGCAGACCTTACTTATGTAAGGACATAGACAGGATAGAGAAGGTTCAGAGGAGGGCAACAAGGATGGCACATGGATTGCATCACAAGTCCTATGAGGACAGGTTGACAGAATTGAATATGTACTCCCTGGGGGAGAGGAGGGAGAGAGGGGATATGATAGAGACATGCAAGTATCTTATAGGGAGGAACAGGGTGCAGGAATACACTATTTTTAAGCAAAAAAGATGTTCCAGGACTAGAGGGCATGAGATGAAGTTGGAGGGAGGACGATTCAGAGGAAACTTGAGGAAGAGTTTCATCACAGATCGGGTGGTGGACAAGTGGATCACCCTTCCTGAGGAAGTGGTGGAGGCTGAAACAATCACGGGATTTAAGAATGCATGGGATAGACGTAAAGGAATTCTGGAGGTGAGGGTTAAGGGGCAACAGACTTCTAGGAAAGATAAAGTAAACTTGCAAGCTCAAATGGGCAGACTGGGTGGGCCGTAGGCCCTTATCTACCGACACTGTCTATGTATCTATGTATCTGTTTATCTATGAACCATGACTTTTGCATGCTTCTCACTGCATGTAGTCAACAGGGCCTCTTTTTGTTTGCCTCCTCATGACCCTTAAGTGCTAACGCACCACCTCCATGGGCCTGTACCAGCTGCTGATGACATTAGCCTCATCTGTGATTTCTACCCAGGCTGCTGTATTAGGGCATTTGTACTATGTCTCCAGGAATGACCTCCTCCCTGGCCATGTGGGCCCGTACTAGTTCCTGTTACTCAACCTCAGAGAAGCAGTGGGCCCATAATCTGTCTGCATCATCCATACTACTACTTCCTGGACATGGGAGCAGAATACAGGTGAGCAGGGAGTACACACTGTGCAACACACATAAAAGGAACATTGGAGTGAAGCACTCATCGTCCCTGTCAGGGATGTGTAGGTGTCCCAGCAATGCATGTCCCAACACAGCCAGTGGCCTGCCTGACACATGCAGCCTATGTGCAGATACAACCAAAGACTAGGACACATACACACACACACACACACACACACACACACACACACACACATACTCAGAGGGGATGAATGGGATAGTGGCCCAAATGAATTCAGTTTTACCACCACCTCAGCAAGTGTGTGACAGCACCACAGCTTCTGTCATCTGTCTCCATTGACTACTATAGGTGAGATCCTCCATGTACACATGACACCACCACCACCGATCTAGATGTGACAGCTCCACTACCTCAGAATTTCAAATGCACCACTGCATACAGCATAACCACAGTTCAGTGATCACCCATATCCTTTCTAGGCCATTCCACAAGACACCTACCTGTAGCTGCCTGCATAGAAATATAGAAACATAGAAACTGACGGCAGATGACCGCTTGGCCCACCTAGTCTGCCCATTTTCCTACCTAATGGATAAGCTGCAGATCCTAGTTAACCAACTGCCTTCTTCCACCTACCCCTCACTAGAATTGCCTTATGTCTGTCCCATGCATTCTTGAATTCCTCCACTGTTTTTGACTCTACGACCTCCTCAGGAAGGCTGTTCCATGTATCCACAACCCTCTCTGAAGAAATACTTCCTCACATTGCCTCTGTGCCGTCCCCCCTCTATCTTCAAATTGTGCCCCCTTGTTTTTGCACATCTATTTTTCTGAAAGATGCTACCCTCATGGATTTTGTTGATTCCCTTGAGGTATTTGAAAGTTTCTATCATGTCCCCCCTCTTCCTCCTTTCCTCGAGGCTACACATCTTTAGTTCCTTTAGTCTTTCTTCATATGTCTTCTGATGCAGACCCTGCATCATATTGGTTGCCCTACTCTGGACAGCCTCCACCCTGTCTATGTCTTTGCAGAGATGGGGTCTCCAGAACTATATACAGTACTCCAGATGTGGTCTTACCAACTGTCTGTACAGAGGGCCAACGACTTCCTGTTTTCTACCGGTGATGCATCTCCCTATGCATCCCAGTATCCCCCCCAGCCCTCCTCACTGCCTTCTCACATTGCTGGCCCACCTTTAGGTCATCTGATATGACTACCCCCAGGTCCCTTTCCATTTTTGTTGTTGTCAGTATCTCATCCCCAATTGTGTACTCTTCCCCTGGGTTTTTGTTTCCCAGGTGCATTACTTAGCACTTCCTTGCATTGAATCTAAGCTGCCATACATTAGACCATTCCACTTGCCCCCTAGGGCAGCAGTCACAATCCAGCCATAGCACCTCTACAATGCAAGGAGCCTGATCCTCCTACCCCAAAGGGATAGATAAGGTGCCACTTGCCCCTCAGGCAGCAGTCATGATCCAGCCATAGCACCTCTACTGTGCAAGGAGCTTGATCCACCTACCCCCGCAAAGAGATAGATAAGGTGCCACTTGCCCCCTTGGGCAGCGGTCACGATCCAGCCATAGCACCTCCACGGTGCAAGAAGCCTGATCCACCTATCCCCAAAGAGATAGATAAGGTACGATGCTTGAAAAATTGCCATGATTTCTCTGAGCTGTGTGAATGCTAAACCAGATCATCACTTGCAATTTGCTGTTTTCAATTTCAGCGCCTTCTCAGGGTAGCGCTGTTGGCTCCACACCTGTGTAGGGCTCCCTGATTGGCTGGTCTCACTAACCTGAGACAGAAGCACCCGAGATGTGTAACTTAATGTAAGCCTGCATTCCTGTACTCGGCTTCTAATTTATATATTTTAATTTAGCCTGTTCTGCTCGGCCTGTGTAAAGTAACTTACCATTCCCCCCCCGCTGCAGTTTCTCTCCAACTGTATGTGTACTGATTCAGTGCTAGCTCTGCAAACTTCCCCATGATTTTTCGTCCCACCCCCTCCCCCTCCCAGGCCTCCTTTAAATGCACACAGTCTCCGCCCACTCCTATCTGATGTTTCAATTTATTGGTTACTTACTGTCAACAACTGCAATTCCTCTCATCCCCTTTTTGCAACTAAGCCATCTAACAGCTTTATTTCATTCTGTCTTGCTGAGGCATACCATTTTGGTACTTTAGGTTTGCTTATTGCTGACTAGCATATCCTGTCTTGCTAAGGCACTGTTTTACTTGAAAATGGTACTACAAATTACTGAACTGTGACTGATTTGCCAAAAAACTGTGTTTATTGTCTAAAAATGTTCCCAGCAACCAAGTGTTACAGCCCCTTCATGACTTTGTAGCTCTCTCCAGACTGCAAAGTGCCAAGGAAATCGCTGGCTTTTCAGTTGCTAATTGAGCTGTTTTCACTCAGACTGCTAGCCTTTGTGTTGCCCCACCATTAATTCGAGCTCCTCTCTCCTTTCTCTAGCCAAGAACCTGCTAGGGATGCCAGCTCAGATGCCTTCTGCGTGGACAGAGGACACTGGGCAGTCGGCACTTCCGAAGCCACCGCCCAAGACCTCATCGGACTCCACCACTTAAGAGGTATGGCAAAGCCAATTTTTCACCCACCTGCTCATCCCCCCTCCTGTGTGCTACTATATAGACCCATTAGCACAGCCCACTCCCATCCCTGATGAATCTCCTGCCTTCTCTTTCTTACTAAAACAATTTGTTACTGCCAGAGTTCCGCCAAGGGAATCCTGCAACCAGCAGCTGGTAAGCTACCCTTGTTATCAAAATTCCCTCATTTACCCAACAAGGTGCAGTGCTGGCAGCCTTGGCGAGTCTCCTCCTGACTGCAGTGTATCATACCCCTACTGGCTTATTATCCAAAAAATTTGAGACAGGAGGTACACCACATCCTCATTCTGAAGACTGCTCACCCAATCTGACTCTACACATCACATGTTATGCCAAAGCTCCTTGCCAACTGATCCAGGTGGACTACCTTCCTCGAAGAGCAACTATTGCAGGTTTGTCTACGCCTCCTTCCTTATCTCTAATTAATTTGAGTTACTCCCACTGGCATTACACAGCCAGAGTATTAGCCTCAGTGTCCTTAGGCTTGCATAAATTAAAAAACAAAGCTTGGCACCATCGTTCCTCCTCCATGCCAAGCCAGAAAAAGCCTCGAGCTCACTGCCTTTCACTTGAATCCCTGAAAAAATTGCTACTCCTCCTCTTACTCTGCTCTGGCAATATCGAGCTTAATACAGGGTCCATAAATAAACTTACCTCCCCTTCTGAGTCACTATCTCTTAAAGGTATTAGTTTTATGCACATTAATGTGTGCAGCCTGCTGAAAAAATTCACCCTTATCCAGGCTTGGACCGCCCATACAATGTCAGATGTGCTTGTTATCTCAGAATCCTGGCTACGGCCCTCTATGCCAAATAGCATGATTAATATACCTAACTACCAGGTCTTTAGATGTGATAGGCAATCCAGAGGAGGTGGGGTCACTATCTACATCAAAGATAGATTTGTGGCATCAACACTTAACTCTAACTCACTGGTAGTGGGATTTGAGTGCCTGAACATAAAAATCGACCTATCCCCATTGTTAGCACTCCGACTCATAGGATGCTATAGACCATCTGCCGGTACTCAGCTCTTGTCCTATCTTACAACTGTCTTGGACACTAGCCCCCTGGAAACAATTATCCTCGGGGATATACAACTACGATTGGATGTCAGAAGCCGGCCACCCGCTTAAATCTTTCTGCATCTCCCTTGGTTTCACCCTACTCAACAAAGAGCCCACCAATATCAACAAAAAGAATACAGCCAAAAGTACCCTTCTGGATGTCCTGCTTGTGAATAAACCCCATTCCTTCTCCCACGTTGGAACCTTTGACATGGATATTAGTGACCATTGCCTAATAGCTGGAGTTTGGGCAGCCAACAAAGTGCCAACTATGGCCAAATTCCCCACCAAAAGGTCAACCAGATAATTTGACCCAAAGGCATACCTACTTGACCTAAAAAACTCCCCATTGTGGCAGAGTTTTTACCTTGCTAAAACAGTGGAAACTGCATTTTCTATACTACATGAAATCATTACCTATGCCATGAATCTACATGCGCCTCTGCCAAAAATACACATAAAGGCTAGGAAATGCCATTGGTTCACTCAAGATCTCAAGACTGTACTACTGTCCAGGGATAAACTCTGGAAAACTGCCCACTAATCCCAAAAAGAGGAAGATTGGCGCCTCTTTAGAACAGCCAGAAATCGCTGCATCAAACTGATTAGGGAAGCTAAAGCCTGCTATTACCAAGCAGAACTAAATACTGCAGATGATTGTCCCTCCAAATTCAGGGCCACAATCAAAGAACTGGCGGAAGCCACAACACAAAATATGCTCCCTTCAAAAATTACCTCTGACAATACAGTAATCAATGACAAAAAAGAGATACTGCAGGCATTCAACACGCACTTTGCCACAGCAGGCTTAGCCTTCGACAACTCACCTGCATGTAGCCTGTGCTCCCAACTTGGCATGACCCCAGCAAATGTTGGCTCCCTTAGTCAACATTTCTCATTCTCATCGGTTTCCCTCAAGGAACTGGAAGACTTGATTCTCCACCTGGATACTAAGAAAAGTGCCGGCGCAGATGCACTTGAACCATACTTCCTAAAGATAGCATGCCACGTAATGGCAGTGCCTATTACTGAAATATGGAAGATCACACACGTTATTTAAATCTGGAGACCCTTGTGACCTTAATAACTATAGGCCAATTTCTCTCCTACCCACACTCTCGAAGCTACTGGAAAAAACAGTAAATGGCCAACTAAGATCCTTCATCGACACAGAAAAATTATTAAACCCCCTTCAATCCAGATTCAGAGCCAACCACAGTACAGTCTCAGCATTAGCTAAAGTAACCAATGACTGGCAACTGGAGTTGGAGCATAAAAAGTCAGTATGTGCTGTGTTTCTTGACCTCAGCAAAGCATTCGATGCAGTCGACCACGACCTGCTGTTCGACTCGCTAAAAACGCTAGGACTGGATGCTACTTCACTAAACTGGTTCTCCGAATATCTGACAGACAGATACTAGCAGGTGAAAGCGGATGGCAAACTATCTGCCCTAAAACTCTTACAAAGAGGTGTCCCTCAGGGATCCATATTAGGTCCCCTCCTCTTTGCAGTGTATATCAACAACACTGATGAGGAATGAAGGATGCAAGTATTCACTTATTCGCGGATGACACAGTGCTGTACCTGAGTCGTCCCACACCAAAAGAAGGTTGTACTGACCTACAAAAAGATTTCAACCTCCTGCAACTCCAACTAATCAATAAAAAAACTGCTATTAAACACTAAGAAAACTAAAGCCATGTTATTTTCACCCGCAAACTACACAAGAGCTACTGACTCTCTCCCCCCAATAACCACGATGCTGGGAGAGTGCTTAGAGTACGTTCTGAAATTCAGATATCTTGGGGTCTGGATCGACTGTAAACTCTCCTTCACTGACCACCTGGAAGACTTGCTGAAAAAATTAAGGCAAAGACTTGGCCTTTTTTACAGGATAAGAAGACTTCTTACAGCAGACACAAATAAACGACTAGTCCAAGCCACATTCCTGTCCTTAATTGACTACGCAGACTTCATATACAATAGCTGTGCAGCTTCCTATCTTGGAAAATTGGATGCACTCTACCACAGAGCTATACGCTTCATCACTGACCTCCCCTTCTCTACCCATCATTGCGCACTATATGCCACCATGGGCTGGACCTCACTTCACTATAGGCACAACTTTAATGCAGCAGTCTGGACACTTAGAGCCCTCAGTGGCAAACTCCCTCAATACATCGTCGACTGTCTGTCTCCGATTGTGCCCAGGAATTATTCCCTTAGAAGCTGCTCACAATTCCTGCTAAATATACCCAGGGCACTCACATGAGTTGGGAGAGCTGCCTTTGGAGTCTCACTCCCATCAATATGGAATAAAACCTCAGTAAGCACCCTTTTGTTCAAAAGGCTTTACCGTGATGGCATTACAGAAATTTGCAACTGCTTTACTAAACACTAACTAACCTCCCTCCCTCCCTCAAATGGCAGCCCGCAAACGGCGGCCCCCCAGCTGAAATGTGTGCCTCTGCCTCTAGCATGCCCACCAACAGATCCACAGGATTTATTGCCGAACTCCCATATCTTATTCTTTGATGCTCTGAACAGCTACAGCCTGTTTGTAGCACATGCTACCACACTTGGGGATAATTATCATTTTTCTCCCCAAAAAATATTCAGTCCCTCGTCCATCCAACACCTCTTTCTGCCCCAACCTCCAGGACCCTCCCAGTTATGCCCCTGCTACTATATTCCTCCTCCTCTTGCACTTAGTACAACAGCAGCTTTTCTCCTCCATATGTCGCCGCGTTTTGGGGCAAAAATTGCTTCGTCACCTTTTGTATGGTCCTCCGCCCTCCCAGTCCCTCACTCTGCTCTAACAATTGGGTCCTCTTCGCTTGCACCCCTATTCTCCACCTCTCCCTACATTATGCGCTTGATATCTTCTATCTGGTATGCCTACCCTCTCCCTAACATTCCCACTACAAAATACACAGTTTTGGGGCTTGGATCCAGCACAAGTTCATTATCCACGACTCCTTGTAGTTCTAAGTTTAATGTATATTACCTGTAAATGTGCATTTTTACTATAATAGCAGCTATTTTTACTGTTTGTACTATTGTAACTTGTCTTTCTGTATTATTACTATAGGACCACAGGTCCACCTTGCAAATGAGCTTGCTCAATGGTGCCCACCTGGATAAATAAAGATATTGATTGATTGATTGATTCCTCCAACCTTGCCAAGCCCCTTTTCATCCTTTCCACCCCACCTTGTGTATCAAACCTGTTGCAGATCTTTGTGTCATCTGCAAAGAGACATACTTTCCTTTCCAGTCCCTCTGTAATGCACTTATAAAGACATTAAAAAGGACTGGCCCCAGTAATGAACCCTGCGGTACCCCACTAGCAACCCTCCATTCTTCACTGTGGACTCCATTTACTATTACCCGCTGTGTCCTGTTGTCCAACCAGTGTTTTACCCAGGCTACCACCCTAGAACCCACTCCCAGGCTGGCTAATTTATTTATTAATCTTTTGTGCAGGACTGTGTCAAATGCCTTGCTAAAGTCTAGGTAGACCATGTCCACAGCCCCTCCCTGGTCTACTGCTTTGGTCACCCAGTCAAAGAAATCAATTAGATTTGTCTGACACGACCTTCCCACTGTGAATCAATGCTGCCTTGGGTCCTGTGCCCCACTGGCCTCTAGGTACTCAACAGTTCTTTACTTCAGAAGTGATTCCATCATTTTCCCTACCACTGAGGTCAAACTGACAGGTTTATAGTTTCCTGCCTCTGTCTTGCTCCCATTTTTGTGAAGGGGAATCACATCCGCCCTCCTCCTCCAGTCCTCAGGTACAACCCCATCCTCCCATGATTTATTAGAAAGGGTAGTCATTGGTGTTACTAGTTCGTTCCTTAGTTCTTTTAAAATCCTGGGGTGAATCTCATCAGGCCCCATTACTTTATCCTCCTTCAGTTTTAAGAGTTCTTTCAGAACCCTTTCTTCTGTGAAAGGACTAATATCAACCCCCCTATCTAGAGTGCTTCTATTGACTGGATTAGGTATTTCCCCCTGCTTTTCCATTGTGAATATTGAGCAGAAGTATTCATTCAGTATCCCTGCTTTTTCACTCTCTGCCCAACTGCCTTCCTCTTTGTTCAGCCTCAGTATCCCTGCCTTAGTCTTTCTTTGCTCCCTAATGTACCTATAAAAGGTTTTATCCCCCTTCTTAACCGAGTTGGCTATCTTTTCCTTGGTTTGGGCTTTTGCTATTCTGACTGCCTTACCCACTTCCTTCTACTTTAACTAGTACAGTTCTATATCCTGCCCCTTCTGTGTTTCCTTATACTTCCTGAATGCTATCTTTTTTCCCTTACCTTCCCTGCCACTTCTTTTGAGAACCATAGTGGTTTTTTTTTTCATTGATTTGTTTATTTGCTTCACACAAAGATTTGTTGCCTCTGTAATGGTAGTTTTGATGTTTCCCCATTGTTGCTCCACCCCACCTTCTTGCCTGTTTGCTAGTGCTTTTCTTAGGCACTCTCCCATTTTGACAAAATCAGCCCTCCTGAAGTCCAGTACCTTCACTTTTGTGTGGCTTGACTCTACAGCTAAGTTTATCATGAACCACACTGTTTGGTGGTCGCTTGTTCCCAAATGGCTACCCACTTCAAGATCAGAGATCCTCTCTCCATTCCCATTTGAGAGTACCAGGTCTAAGATTGCTCTCTCCTGAGTGGGTTCCAAAACTAGCTGTCTGAGGCATGCCCCCTGTAGGGCATCGAGAATGGCCCTGCTCTTGGATGTGGCTGCAGCAAAGGTGCTCCAGTCAACATCAGGCATATTCAGGTCCCCCATCAGCAATATCTCCCATTTCTCTGCCATCCCAAGGATGTCTTCTATCATTTCCTTGTCCATTTCCTTCCCCTGAGATGGGGGTCTGTATACAACCCCTGTGCAGATTGTGGAGCCACTTCCAGTCTCCAAGGTGACCCACAGTGCCTCCTCTCCTCCCTGTTTACCCTTTAGTTCTGTTGCTTTGATCCCTTCCCTTGCATAGAGAGCTACTCCTCCTCCTCTTCTTCCCTCCCTGTCCCTCCTGTAGGTTGTGTACCCTGGTATGTTGACATCCCAGTCATGGTTCTCTGTGTACCATGTTTCTGTGATGCCACAATAGCCAGGCATCCCTCTTCCATCAAGGCCACCATTTCAGGGAGCTTTTTACCTAGACTACAGGCATTGGTACTCATTACCCTCCATTTTTTTATGGCTTCATTTCTTTTTGCCCCATCCCTGTCCCTACTGCCTTTGTCTTTTTCTCCATTTACCCATGCCCTTCTCCCTATCGATGCTCTATTTTGGTGTTTACCTCACTAATTACCCTGATTTTTAGGGGGGGCTAGGATTTTCCTTCTCCACTTCAGTGTCTCCCCCCTTGGCTAGTTTAAATGCTTGCCACTGAAGCATTTAAACCTATCACCTATGATCCTGGTTCCCCTCCAGGATAGTTGCAGGCCATCACACCTGTATAGGCCTGCATCCCTTCAAGTGGAGCCCCAGTCCCCAATGAAGCCAAATCTCTGAGCTCTGCACCAGCTTTTCAACCAGTCATTGAATCCCATGGTGCAGAGTGCCCTAGCCTTATCCATGCCATAGACAGGTAGCACTTCCGAGAAAGTTACCATGTGTGCTACTTGTCTAAGGCCCCTCCCCAACTCCACAAACTCCCGTTGCACTGCTCTGATCCCATTCTCAGCCAGGTCATTCATCCCTAGGTGGATAATGACATCCAGCTCCCTCCCCCTTGCCGCTGCTCCTATGATCCTGAGGATTTGTTTCCTGTCCATCCAAGCCTTGGTGCCGGACAGGCACCTTACCTCCGTTTCCCATCCCTCCCCCAGTTCTACCCCCCTAACAATTGAGTCCCCCACCAGGAGTAGTTTCCTTTGCCTGTGGGGTCCTGGGCCACCCTCCTGTGGGTCTCCATTGTGGAAGTTCCCAGCATCCTTCTTGGTCTCCACTGCAGGTGCCTCCATAGAGGAGCCATGCTTCACCAAAGTGGTAAATGAACTATAGAGAGGCACAACTGGAGGGATGCTCCTCTGTTCCACCACCCTCACCCTTCCTGAGCCCAGTGTGGTCCAACCACTCCTCTTTCTTGGCAACCTCTGAGGTAGTGGCAGTGGCCTGGGTGGTCCCGGGGTGGGAAACCAGGTTTCCTGGATCCTTGCCAGGTCAGCATGGAGATGAACAACCTCCTCCCTCAGACCAGAGAGGTGCCTGCAAATAGGGCAGCAATGCAGTTTCCAGAATGTCTCCTGGAAGACTGCTGCTCCACAGCCAGTGCATTGTACCACTCCCCACATGTCTATGTCCCTTCCAGTTACAGATGCTTTTTTGGTTTTTGTTCTTGTTTTTATGTGTGCAAGCTTGTGAGAGTCTCTACCCCCTATTCAGTTCTACTTTGTAATCTAGGTTGTGCACTTTTCCCCATGTATATGCTGTAGGTGCAAGTAAGCATGCTAATGAATGCATACATTTCAGAAATGGCATACAAATGGGGGTGTTTGCCCTCTGATTGCAAAATTAGCTCATTTGCATACATTGATTGAACATTGCAGCTTTGCTCCAGACACTAGTGTAGCTGTTCCAGTGGCATGTGGTGCAGGCATGACATCACACACTGCACAGGATGTCATCACACTGTGTGACCATGCCCATCACACCATTGTGCAATGTTAGTGTGCAGTGCCGTGCAGGGCTGTGCATGCACACACCACACCTGGCATGTGCTCAAGCACCTATGCCCCCCACCAGAAATAAGCATTGCACTGTGCAACTCAATATTAGCACAGTGCTACCATAGAAATCTATTTTGCAAATGGAGAGGACACCCTCATGCAGCATTGAAACTTGCAAGAGCTTTGTATGAGGGCTAGGCCTATGCAGGGTAGCATGATGTCAGGCAGACAGAGCAGGGCTGTGTTACAACAGGACCAGGTGTGCTCTACTACCAAGCTGGGCAATCTGGTTGACCTGGTGGAGGCCAAGGTAGATTAACTACTGGGCAAGGGAGTGTCTAACAGGCCAAGGTGCAAGGCATGGGCATCTGTAGGGTGGCACCTCACAAGATGCATAGGGGTCACAGTCACTGATGACTAATGTTGCCACAGGTATAATAACATGCAGAGGAGGTAGGCACATCACCTACAATAACTGCAGGCAATGGTGGAGAGTGGCACCATGCCAAGGCCAGGGGAGTACAGATGACTCTGTATTGTTTGGATACTGTCCTGTCTGCAGTACTGTTCCACAATAATATACCTCAGGGGTACTGTCCCTGAGGGATTGTGCATTGTATCTGTGTGTCACTGTTGTGTCCTCTTTGTCCTATGGGACCTATTCGACAGTGTGGCCTGATTGTATGTATGCAGGTGTATGGGTCCACTGTCCCAGCTGACATCCCCATTGCACTGTACATTACAGGACCAACTGTGTTTCACTGAGCTGTGCACCTGCCATGGCAAAAAGGTTCTGTGCCACCACAGTGACATATTTGCAGTGTCAGGGTAGATAATAGGGAAATGTATAATTTCATTCAGTGCTATTCAGGGTTTATTTACTGGCTATGGTACACAGGACATATTAGTGCCTATTGTCAAGCACAATCAAGGAGGATGTCATATGTATTCTACGTGGAGCTGTACTGGTAGGTGTACCGAACAGCACATGGATGTGGCCACCATCTGTGTCCTGTGCACAGTGTTAAGCTGCATGGGTGCTGATATGCATATGCCAGGTAATGCATGGGGTACTATTATATTTCACAGGGTGTGGCAGGCATGTACCAGCCACTGTGAAAGGTTACACTTTCGCTACCCTGCCCTACAGTTGCACTGGTATGCCTCTTGTGTCCCTGTTGTATGTGACCTGGTGTTCCATGCATCCAGATGCATACTATGACATGTACTGGACCTGTAGCTGACAGGTATGGATATGTTGTTCAAGGGTGGGGAGGATGGTAGGTTGTGGGCTCCACATGGGTCAGCATACACAGTGCCAGGACATACCTACAACAGTGGAATGTGTCATTCCTGCTGCAACTAGGCCATGGCATGCCTGTGTGTGATGCCACAGCTATTCACAATGATACAACAAGGCTGCACTTGGTCTTGTCAACCACAATATGCACTGTGGCAGCTGGTACACAGTACCAATTTATGGGCATGTATACTGTGTAGGGTGTATGGTACAGTGCAATGTGTTCCACTGCATGTTACTGCTCACGTCTCCCTTGTCCTCCTCTATAGACCTTAGTAGACAGCAAGTCCAAGTCAGGGCTCAGAAACAGGATGGGTACAGATGGATTTGCCCCAAAGACTCACTAGGACATGATGGGGCCCAGCGGAGCCATTCCCCAGACAAGCATCCAGGTAAGGACCCTGCATTTTGTGTTTTGCACTAGTGGTTGCATGTCCACACTGCTACATACTTTGGCTATTGGAGACAGATGTCCATGTATGACTCTCCATGTTGCACAGATGCCTATGGGGGCAACAGCTGTATAACTGAGGTTGAGGACACTCACTCTGCACTTGGTGCATTGCCCCACTGCTAACACTGTGGTTTGTCATGATCAGTGCAGTCTACTGATGTGCATCTTCTTGCAGCAGGAATGCTGCTGTGTGTATGTATACTGTGCCATGGCATGCCTTTCACCATGTAGTAGTGTGTCTCCTGTGTTACTGAACCAGTGCACCAGGGAGTTTGTGTTAATGCTCACAGCCTGGTGTGACAGGGTTTGGTAAGACCCTGTCCCATTTGTTATGTAGAGAGTTAAAAGCAAGGATCTGTTTCGTCCTCTCCTACTCTGCCATGTGTCTGTCTCTTGCCTGTCTGATTGCTCAATCACATTTTTTTTTAGTACCTAGAAACTTGCCACTCTGATGGTTCCACAATGTCACTGTTACCTCCCTTCCTTCACTTGCTACTTCTATTCTTTTTTTTCTCCTATTATTTCTCTGTGGTTAAGAAAATATTTGCAAATCTTAATGTGAAACTGGGATCCCCCTTGGTTTGCATATGTATATACTTATATTGTTGAACTGGTTGCAAAGCTGGCCTTATGGTAGGTGGCCCCCCTAGGCAAACCTGCAAATGGCACACCTGAATTTGTTTTAATTTATCCTCCCCCACCGCCACTAAAATTGGTACAAAGCTCTGAACCCCCAAACTCACAGCCAGCAACAGTCACACTACCTCCTTCCAGTCAGCTGTGCTCTCTCTGACTTTCTAGCCCTGTGAGCACTGGCTCTGCAACCCAATCTCCAGTCAGAGTCCAAGCAGACCACCACCTGATGACAGTCATGATCCTCCCCCCATCATTCCCTCAGTTCAGTACTTTGAGTCTGATCTCCCTTCAAGCTGCTGCTGACTGGCTGCTACTGCCTTCTGTATTTTGTAGACATAAACCACTAGTTCTTCAACCGAGTCCCCAGCCCATTTGGCTGACTATCACTGCCCTCCTGATGCCAGTGTAGGGCTTCTCCAATTGGTCTGCCTTGTTGATCTGCTTCCATGCTGCACCCAGCTTGGCAGGCAGCAGGGTCTAGCTGTTGCTGCATGCAAAGTGTCGCTTGTTGTGTGGGCCCCAATCCTTCAACAGCCCTGATTGCTGCCATCAGTGCTGTGGTTCAGCTCGGTGCCCTCCAGGAATCTGACTCCTAGGCACCACTGTGTGCTATTATATGCCCAAACATGGGTCCAAAAAAACAATATAGTTCACTGGATTTCTCTGTATCTCACTGATGGGCTGCCAAAACTATTGCCTGCCTCTCTGGAGCTACACTCTGTGTTCTTGCTTCTTCTTGGCACAGATATCGGGGGAGGTGTATATGTAGATCAAGATGCCTCACCACTGGTCCATGCTGTGCTGCAACTGGCTGTGTAATGTTTTAGCACACGCAAACACTAAAAAAAAAAAATACAGTTTTTTTGTTTATTTGATGGCAACTGGCAATGCATTTTTGGTGCCTTCTTTTGATGAGTGCCCTAGGCATCCACCTAGTTCACCTATGCTTAAGGCTGTCCCTAAATGATTGCAGAAAGCAACTGTATTTGGGTTTCTTATAAAAAATAACAATCTGTAACACAGGCGACTAACCTTAAGATGCATTTTTGGCCTCCACAAGCTTGTTTACAGAACTGCCAGCAGGAGACTGACACTTACAAGAATAGGATGCAATTTAACTGCCAGAAAAAGGCATCTTAAAAGAGAGCAATGATTTGTTAAGAGGCAGCTAGAGAGCTGGAGATTCTATAGAGATTCTCAGATGTAGGACTTTGTTTGAACTGCCTACATGAAGAGCTATCATATGGAATTTTTTTTTATTATTTTATTGATAATAATAAAATGCTACTTGTGAATTTTATAACTTCTCCTGGATTGCCTATATTTCCTGATTAATGCCTATATGACAGTTGGTATCAGACAAAGTGAGATTTATGCTGTGCATACTTATGCCAAGAGTTTTGTGCATGGGTACTAGACCCAGTACCAAGGGAAGAATAGAAGAAAGGTATGGATCCTGCAAAAACAAGCCCAGGAGTGATTACCAGAAGAATGGCAGCCAAACTAGAAGCAGAAACAAATGTGCAAACTGAGACTGTACAGCCGGTATTAGTGATGGAAAAAGATGTCATCAGACAGAGAGCAGGTGTGACAAGGGTGACCAGACAAGAATCCAGTAGAAGTGTGTCAAGAACAAGCATGACCACTAGAGATGTGGTGAAGTTTTAATTCACAGGGGAAGTTAAAGTGAGTCACCAAATTCGCATCCATGGATCATTTTGTTAAGTGTTTATATTTAATAAAAAATTTGCCGTTGGTAACTTTGCCTTGCAACTTCACCTGTAACTTCTCCTTGGGGTACACAAAGGTGAAGTTGGGTCAAAATGACTTCCACCAATTACTCCTTTTGAGTTTTTTAGGCATGACTCAGTCATATTTTGTTGACTTTGTCTTAAGCTTGGTATGGTTGTAGTCCAAGAGGAAGTGCATATTTGGTGCATTTTTTATGATTATTGGACTTAAATTGTGAGTTTGGCACCATAGTCAAATTGGAGGTGGTTTTGGGGTGTTGTGCACACCCCATCAATTTTTCCATGGGTATTATGTATTGCTATTGTAGTACACATTTAGACCCTTGTTTGGATGTATAGAGTGCCACTTAACTTCAAAGAGTGGTGGAGTTATCCTATGGGACATTAGGGTTAGGGTTAATGTGGTCACTTGCAGCCTATGTAATGAACATGTCCACCAGCGCAAGCAGAGGACACACATGGGTACTGGGGTGTAATGGGGTAAACAAATTATTAACTACCAGCAACAGGAGACAACAACTACTCCTAGAAAATCAGGGATCAGCAGTGTGATCTGAAAAACTACTACTAAAAACAACCCAAAAAGTTATTTTTTTTCCTTAAAAAAAAGAACAGAGATTAAAATGACAGGTAATGGGCTAAATATTAAGTATAACAAAAAGTGACAGAACACAGTCACTTTAAGAAAAGTATAACTAATCAATAATTAAAACAGCTACAGAAAGACACTGACAAAATATTTTACTTAAATATATCAAACTAAACCATAGACATAAAAATGAGAAGTTACTCACTACAAATCAAAAATGATGAGCAAGAAAGAGTAAGAAAACCAAAATATAACACAAATCTCCTGCTTAGACAAAAAAGCTCTGTATCTTTCTGGGCTGCCTTGCTTTACAGTACACCTATCCTCCTCTACATCACTGCTTCACAGACTGACTAAACAGAAACCACTACTTTAAAGTAAATAATCAGCGGGGAAACAATCTAGCAGCACAAGGCCTTCTAGAACAATCTATGAACAATTTAGAATCAAAAAGCTCAGTTTTGAGATTTATTTTAAAAGTTTTTTCTTAGACAAGCACACACACGCATCTCTCCTATTCTGTCATAAGAAGACTGCACTGAAGACAGCCTCCTCATGGCAAACAGCTTGTTTCAACAACAAGTGACCTCCAATCCCATGGTACACTGCAACTTTGCCACTGTACCAAACTTTGCCAATGAAGTTACCAACTTCAATTTTCATAAAGTTATCAGTTTACTGCAAATTTGAACTTCAGAAGGTGGATTAACTTAGAGAAATTAGGTGAATTCACGAACTACTTCACAAAGTGAAATTTTCCAATTTCGAAAAATCACTAATGATCACCAAGTGGAAGGCTGACAATAGTGCACCTAACAAAGACACTATGAAGTGGCTGATATATGACTTTTTGGCAGTGAAAGAAATTATGTAGAGGTTGAAAACCTCAACAGAACTAGTGAAATGGCTCACAGATTGATGGATGGAGGCTGAACAGAAATGTCATGGGGCCCAAGTCATCCATCAGGTGCAATATTGTGAGTCAATCAGGAAAGGCAAGCCCCTGAACAAGTTGGGCAAAGACAAGAAGAAAGAAGAGGATCCATCTGGTGCAGAGAAAACGCCTGATGCAGTCTGGTCAGAGTATAGAGAACCAGTTCAGAGCAAAGGTACTCGAGCTGGAGATGGATCATTTGGAGCTTCCTGTGTTTCCTGGGTGCTACCTTGTTGATCCAGAATTGGAAGCTGAAGAATGCTTGGTGCTGAGTCATGGAAGATCAGGTGTGCGAGGTGCAGAGACTGTCAATGAGGAGGCACTTGATTGTGGTGGAGATGACAGGACACCCCAAGATGCAGATCATGTGATCTGAGATGGAGACATGGACCCCTAATCAGAGTGGTAAAAATGGTGAGGAAGAAGCTGGTGAGACAGCTGAAAGGACTGATGTTTTTGCTAAACCGGGGATTCTCTGGAGATTCAGAGACTGAGGTATGCTACAAAATGAGAATACACATTTGAAGTTTATAGCAATATGTGAGCACTATTGATGGGGAATTTAATGGTCCTTGGGTTGGTTAACAGAGCCCATCCCCATTATATTGTCAAGAAAGGAGTACTACTTGAGTTATGTCCTAATCTAACCCCAGGCTAACCAAGATAGAAGAGCAGGTGGTTGTTCCCATCAAACATAAGATGTAAGTGATACAGTAGGCACACACTGCTCGCAGTGGGGGACAGCTAAGTAAGAAGGAAAACTTGGTGAACCTTCTGCCGCATTCCCACTGGCCAGAAGTCTACAGGCAGGTAATGACCTACTGTAGATCCTGTGCTGACTGCCATTTAATGTTGACTGTAGCCCCCAAAGAGAAGGGTAAGGTTACCCTTCAGAAAAAAAAGCTTTTTTTCACTTCCAGAGATCAGGGAAATTAGAAGGCCCACAAAAGAAGACCACCTTGGAAAGAAGTGGTGTTCTGAGAAAATGCTTCATCCAGAGTTGGGAGAGACATAAAGAAAAGAGATATATGGGTAACAAACAGTGCTAATGTTTTGCTGCAATGCTAATTGTTAAACTAACTGGAAACATTATAAATGTTTTTTTTACAATGAAACTGAAAAAATGTATTAAAAGAGAATGTCAATACTGATTTTATCAATATATGGTTTGGGAGATGATAATTCAGAAGATTTAAAAAATGTGTGTGCTTAACTGAAATGTTTGCTGTAAAAGGTATTATAAAAAAGGATACTGCATATGCAAAGAAATGTAAATGTTATTAAGTAATGTTAAAAGGGCAATAACAGAAGGTTTTGGAAACTTTTATTAAGAACAAAACAGGTTCTCTCTTAAAGAGGGGGATGTATGACAGGGTTGGGTAAGTCCCTAACCCATTTGTTATGCAGACAGTAAAAATTAAGGATTTGTTTTGTCCTCTCGTTCTCTGCCACTTATCTGTCTCTTGCCTATCTGAATGTGCAATCAAATTTTTCTTGTGGTACCTAGGAACTGGCCACTCTGATGGTCCCACAATGTCCCCCATTATCTCCCCTCCTTTACTTGCTGTTTCTGTTCTTTCTTTCTCCCCTTGTTTCCCTGTGGTTAAAAATATATGTGAATCTTTATGTGAAACTGAGATTGCTTGGTTTGCAAATGTGTATACTTACATTGTTGAAATGACTGCAGAAAGCTATTTGGATTTCTTAAAATAGTAACAATCTGTAATACAGAGGGTTGACCTTGAGATATATTTTGACCTCCACAAGCTCGTTTACAGAAATGTCAACAGGAGACCAGATCTGGAACATAATGTTCTATTCTGTTTCACCTGGTAAGACTAGACATGCTAAATAGCAGATGGAAAATACAAGAAAATGATGCATTTTAAACTGCCAGGAAAAGACATCTTAAAAAAGGGAGCAATGTTTTGTTTAGAGAGAGAAAGAGAGAGACAGAGAAAGAGAGAGACAGAGATTTTAAGGAGAGTCTGAGATGTAGGATTTTTTTGTTTGTTTGAACTGCCTGTATGAAGAATTAACCTTCACAAATTTTATTTTATTTTTGCAATTTACTGTTATTGTTAATAAAAAATTGCTACTTGTGAATTTTTATGACTTCTCCAGGCCTGCCTAAGTTTCCTGACCTATGCCTCTATGACACCTGGTTGCCACACCCATCATTGTTGATCAGGTGTGTTGTGCCACATGGCCAGGACTATGTATACATATTTGTTGTTCAGGGTGGCATGGGCCAGTGTAGTCCTAGTATACCACTGCATCATGATGTGTGAATCATATAGCACCCATGGTAGTCTGCTTGCAGTGGTTCCATCTCTAGTGCCATATGCACTGGTTGTCATGCCATTGCAACTCAACAGAGCTGTGCATTTGCACCATGGGGTCAGTATCCATTTGTGGCATTGACTATTCTGTACCATATGTGACCAGCATTACGATTCATGTTTGGTTGTGTATGATCAACATAGAGATGACTGGTGTATGATTATTCCACTGTACACAGCATAGGCCATGCATACATTGGGACACAACTGTGTCTTTGCAAGGCCTACTGTTCTGCACTGGCTATGTATGGGTGGGCACACTGTAGCTAGGGTGTGTCCAGCAGCTGGTGGGCTTGGGGTACTCCAGGCATCTCTACATGCCACACTGCTATTGTTTGCTGAAGTAGTGCAGTGCACAAACCCACATACAGCAATGCTGCACACCTGTGTACAATGCTGCTGCACATTCGTGTTACCCTCACTTCCATCTACAGCTATGTTGTTTGATCCACCTTTGTGCCCGATCCTGCCCCTGCAGCTGCCAATGGGGGCTCATGGATATCTGTTGGTTTTCACACCATTGTTGGCCCTGTGTGCTGAATAGCATGTCTGCAGGACACTGGGTGTATGTGTGTCACCCCCAAGCCACATGGCTCATCACACTGCCTATCAGTCTTTTACTTAGCAGTGTGGTACCTGTGGCACTTTCCTTCATCTGGCATGGTTGTCATTGTTGTATGTCCCCTGCTCATCTCAACCATGTTGCAAACAGCATGGCACACTCATTGTATGTGCAATCCTTTGCTGTTCGGGGCAACAATGCTCTCCCTGGTATACCACACACATACCATTGTAGCTGTTTGACCCGTCCACCCATGTGCAGTATGGTGTCCCATGTGTCTGTGGTTGTACCTCTGTTATGCACATTATGGAACATCATGTTTTTAGCCCTATGTGCATACATGATTGAATTTGGTGTAGTTCCTTTTACATGTATCCATAGGGATGTAGGATCATGAAGGGGTTGGAGGTATGCTGCCATAAATGAAGGCTAGGACAACCTCTTATTAAGGCAGGTCTGTCTGCTCCAGATGGCATTACATCATCTGTGGGAATGGACATACACTGTCCAGGAATGTAGTAGCACTGTTAGGAAACTGCGGCAGTGGCCACCACCAGCACTTACAGCCCCTTGATGAGTCACTGGATGTTACCAGTGTCTGGCATACCGGGCAGTTGCCCTTATTCTTTGTCCCACACCCCTCTAGTGCAGTCACCCTTGTTAATTGTTTCCCACCACCCTACACCCCATGTTGTTCTTGTATTAGTTAGCATTCTTTATATTGTTTTCTGTGTTGCATCATTTTTTATGGTCTGCTGCCAGCTATTTATAGTGAAGTTTATTCTTGATACCTATTCTGCTGTATTGTGTCTTTCATTGGTGCCCCTCTCACAATACAATACAATACAACTTTATTTATAAAAGCACCTTTCCAGAAGATCAAAGCACTGCACATATACGTAAATAAACATATAACCTAAAATCTATAACACTAAAAATGCATAAAATCTTTCATTTATAATCTACAGCAGGGCTATATAATCAAATTCTTCCCTCATATAAGCTCATCTCGGAATGCTAAACTAAATAAATACATCTTAAGGGATGATTTACAACTCCCATCCACAGCTACGCCGTGTGCTCAGCACTATCCTCGGTGCTATATTTAGAGCTGCGCAACTGCATTGCCCTGTGCCAGTGCATTTCACTTGTGCGGCATGCAGTCCACCCTATATTCATAGGATATAGTGTAATGCCTTTGAATATATCATGATAAGGGACCAGAACAAGCTCCAGCTGTATTACACGCCCTCTTTTCCTGGTGCTCTTTTTTATTTGAAAGAGACTCCTCGCCTGTACCCTATTCATCCCCATGAAGTACTTGTAGGTCTCTATCATGTCCTCTTTTGCTCTTGTCTGCTATGATGTACATGTTGAGATCTGTCAGTCTCTCCTCACAGGGCTTTGATGCAACCACTGCACCATTTAAGTAACCTCCCCTAGACTGTCTCCATCCTGTCTTTGTTCTTTCTGAGGTGCAGCCTCAAAAACTGGACAAAATACTCCAGGTGGGGTCTCACCAGCAAATGGTAGAGTGGTAACACCACCTCCCTCTTCCTGCTGGTGATACCTCTCCCTATGCACCCTAGCATTCCATTAGCCCTACCCACTGCTTTGTCACACTGCCCTGCCATTTTGAGGTCATCAGATACAATAACCCCAAGGTCCCATTCCAGCATAATGACTGTCAGCAACCCACATATTTTACTCAGTTCCTGGGTTACTATACCCTAGGTGCATAAATTTGCACTTTTTGGCATTGAACCCCAGCTGCCATTCCCTTGACCACTCCTTGAGCTTCCCAAGGTGCCTATGTGCATTCTCTGCTCCCTCCTGAATATCCACACTACTACAGATTTTGGTCTTATATAATACAGTTCTTAAATAGTACTTTACTACCTGTGTGTAAATCCAAACCAACAAGTGAGGGTACTAATAGACCAGTATAGTTGAATCAACAATAGACTTGGAACCATTATTTAAAAAAAATCAGCTTCTACAGGGAAGAATTACTTAAAGATTCAGTGTAGGTCTCCTTTAAAGCAGACATTTACATTAATCTATATACTGCTTAATCAACTGCAAAGCAGATAAACATGAAAGCAGTGATATGATGATCTTCCATACTTTGTCACTTTACCCTGTCCACATTTTAAAGAGCTGTGAATCATGTTCAGGTGATGAATGTTTGAACAATATTGATTTTTACTTTGTGGTTCATTCTGTGAGGTGAATTTTGCTGGGATCTGCCCTTGTGGTGTGATATCTAAGAACAGACGTCAACAGTAATGACTGAATTCAGCACTTCTTCGGTATTGCCAGGTTGTATGCTTTGAAGTCTGGCAAGCAGTGAGTAAGGTTGACAGATGGTGCATTTATTAAAGCTGACAGATGGTGAATTTATTCAAGGCCAGCATATTTATAGAACTGAACAAATGAAAAACAAGTTTCCAAGCTAATAATGCTTACCTCCAATTTTAATAGGTGACACAAATGTTAGTATTGTTTTATAAATGTAAATTCTTTTAGAATAATGAAGTTTGGAACCCTGACATCTTTGAGATTTAGTGCTTTTTGTCACAACATAGGCATAACCTGCCCCTTAAAAATAAGACTAATATGAAAACCACACCATTATTATGAAGTTCACACCATGCTCACCAACTCACAAGTCACTTGTGAACTGATTCTTAGTGAGAATATATTAAACCAGGTCCCAAAATTAGTATACACAGTGCTGTGCTTTAAAGCCAGAGAATGGAACCTACACTGTGAATTCAGCATGATGCAAATTACCATTACAGATAATAGTGGGTGATACAGTATCAGGGATTGGGTCCAGTAATATTCTTGTACGTGGGTGCAGAAGCAAGGATAAGTGTTGACCAATGTGCAACTGGCACAAGCTCCTGCACTACGTAGTACTACTTCTGCAGCCCCCAACCCTTTCTCATGGCATAGAAATTTCTTGGTGTCTAATATTACCCCAACCCCATCATACATAGTCCTCAATCTCACATTTTCATCATTTTCTCTCTCTTTGGTGTCTATAGGTAACCCCCACCCATATTATTGTATCTTTCCACCTTCAGATGAGAAAGTTTTATTTTATAGAGAGAATAGTTGAGCCATGGAACAGTAGCTGGTGGAGCTGCTGGGCACCAACACCATTAATGGTTTCAAATATGGTTGGGACAGAGTTAAGGGCTTAGTAGTTACTCAGATGGCATGGAATAAAACAGGGAGCAAGATGGTGGATAATGTAGACAAAGGCCCTGTATTCATAAAGGGAGCCTGAGTACAATAGGGTGTTATGGGCAGACTAGATGGATCAAGGGTCGTTTACTGCCATTATTGTCTATGTTTCTTTGTTTCTATGTTTCATATCCATCAGATCTATTTTACTGAAACATATTGTTTCACTCCATTGATGAACATAATGCATGGTACTCCCCCTGCTACAGGAGCATGTCATGTTGCTACCAGAGCCCCAACAGCAGCTAAACCTACTGTGGCAGGTGCAGTCAGACGGGGAAGACTAGAAGGAGGATGCTGTTAGTGGGGATTTCCATAGTTAAGCATACCAAGACGGTGGTGTTTGCCTCAGACCTGGTAGTGATGGTGGTGCACTGCCTACCAGTGATAAAAGCAGATAGGGCTTTCTTTAGGGTATACAGGCTGGATAGGGAAGTGGGGGGAAGATAGACGTTATTGTCTGTCCTGGGATGAACAATTTGGTAGGAGAGCTGTTATGAGCAGTATGAAATAGTTTTAGGGTACCTGATTCTATTTTGATTTAAGATGCTGGCTACTACTGTAAAATTCTCAGAGGTCCTCTGAGAACACCAAAGGGGAAAAGCAAGGAAGCTAAAAAGGTTGAAAGAGTGGTGCACGGAAGAGATGTTTTGCTTCTTGGGGGACTGGTGTATCTTTTGGTGTGTTAACGGTCTATTTAAACTGGGTGGATTTCATTTCAAAAGGGAGGGTACAAGGACACTGGGCAAAAAGTTCAATGTCATCCACAGGGTAAGCTCAGTTTATTTATTGATTGATTTATTTCTTTGCTTAGGTAACTGAGTGAGTGCACTGATGCCAAGGCACTTCTTCAGGCATGACCTGGGTACAATAACATACAAAGTCAAAACAATGGTGTAAGAAACAAGTTAACAAGTCATTCAGCCATACTGTAAATCAAAATATATGAACAGAATACATGTGCCTAATAAAGTGAGGTGGCATAAGCAAAAACATTCAGCCTGTATAGCAGTACTAAGAGGCTGGGGAGTTATTTACTTGTGAGAGACCTTTAAAGGTACTTTCCCCACTAGTGGGGGCAATCAGGAAACAAAGGACAACATAAATGGGGAATAAGGAAAGGATATATAGTTGTATGGTAGAGCAATGTTGTGTATGAAAATTGGTTACTGGAACAGTGTTGTGCTGCAGTAGTGACTTCAGGATGTTGTTATACTGCACTAGCAACGTCAGTACTGCAGCACAACAAAATGGAACTCCGTGGCATGCATGACTCTTTGACCCTGTGGCTCCGACTGCCAACTGACACAAACAGAAAGGCATTGGAGATTGTTGGAAGCCGTTTTCTTTTCTTTTTTTAAAAGTTTTCAATAACAGTGATTCTGGTGTGATGAACAGTTAGGCTGTGGCAGTGGGAACAGAATGTTTGAGGAAGAGCGGCTCTCTGATAAGAGAAAGTGGGATCTTGAACTGAGTTTCAACAAATAATCAGAAAAGTAAGAGTGGGAGCTCAGCGGGGGTGGGGGTGAGCAGGTGAGACTCTTCATTTATAGGCTTTTTTAACAGTGACCATACACTATAAAAGACTGTGTATGGTTACCCATACACAGACAAGCCTGTGTATTACTCTTGAGGTTGCTGTGGCAACCAGTAGACCTCTTGAGGTCTGTGGTTGCAAAGTCAACTTCTTGAGTCATACACAGGCTTGTTGTGTATGGGTGACCATACACAATCCTCTATGAGATGAACAGTGAGAGCCACATTGGATGCTACAGTAGTTGCCTTTCCCAGTGTGTTTCTTTTCTGTCCAAATTCTGGTTTGGAACCCTTCCCTCCTATCTTAAAGCCCTTCTTTACCCTCCTCACTCTTCCTCTTACTCTCTTCATAACTCTTCTCCCCTTTCTTTTACTATCCCTTCTAGAAAATCTATTGTTGGCCAATCTGCTTTTTCTTACTGCTTTCCAAAATGTTGGTCCTCTCTTCCTCTTTCTATTTGTTCTGTCTCTTCTCCTTCCTCCCTAGAGTCACTTCTCTTTGACCTTTGTAGTCCTTCCTTCAACTGCATTGCTAGCTAACAATCCAGGCTGTAATTTGAAAGCTGTACATTTTAAACAGGCTGGCTTGCTTAAATTTAAACTTGGCACTCTTATGCCTTTTGCCCAGCTCAATTAGAGTTCTTTCTGTTAATTACTGCAGGCTTATGAATTACGCCACCGGCTCCCCACCCACCTGCCCTACCTGGACTCTGCCATTTATAATTTTCCAGGGTCATGTGACTTCCTTGAGTAATATACAGACAGCCCACTTCCCTATCTGCAGCTTATACTTGTTGCCCAATAGAGGAGCCCATTCTAATCAATCCAGAAGCTTTCAGAATCCACTGCTGTTGTTGCAGACTATCCTTACTTAATTCTTCTCAGCAAGCCAAGCCATAGTGTGCTCTTATATGGCCTCCCTTCCCCCTCTATCTCCTATTTGAAACTTCATTAGCCTCTTCTTCCAAATTGCTTATATCCCTATCCCTCAAATGTACTACCTAGGAAATCCTCCAGGCAATTCCCCAGCAATTTGAACACCTCCCTACCGAGTGCAAGTACCTCCTCTACCTATTACCTCAAAGTAACTCACTCCTCAGCAATACCTTGTGCCTTTATTACTTTTGCCCCCTCCTATTTCATCACATTGATCTCCCTAACTATTCATGTCTCCTGCACTTCCCACCAACATATCCTATATACCTCCTCCTCCATGAAGCCCTGGTACAAAAGTCCAATGCTTCATTATGTAATTATCTCTCTCCTCCTCTTAACTGCCGGGGATGTAAATCCTAACCCTGGCCCCTTCCCACCACCTCTAAGCCTCCAACTCTACCATGTTCAGTTGCCTCAGCCCCTAGCAAGCCAAGCCTCCCACATGGCCTCAAGATACTCTACCTTAACATTAGGAGCCTTCTGCCTAAACTTGTCTTGCTACAACCCCTTGTTTTTACCCTTGCCCCAGATCTCGTTATATTATCTGAAACCTGGCTCAACAACAAGATCCAGGATCTTTCCTTATCCATACCAGATTATAGTATCACCAGACAAGACCAAACTGTTAGAGGAGGAGGAGGTGCAGCAATATATACTGCCTCCGATATCCAATTCAGCACCGTCCTAAATACCTTGGTCCCTGCAGCTTATGAAGCTCTTGCCCTAAGACTTGCCCTCCCACACTCAGTCCCTATATAAGTGACAGGGATATACTGCCATCCAGGACTACTGGACTATACTGCTACAGATCTCCTCACAGAATTGTCAACACTCTCCTCCAAATGGAAGTTGTATATCCTAGGTGATTTTAACTTAAATTGGCCTTATGCCTCCCTAAGCAAATCATGTGTGTCATCTCTGCCCTTAATCTAATCCAATTAATTACAGAACTAGCTCACCTTAACCCCAAAACTTCTAATCACTCTGACATTGACTGGGCCCTCGCCACCCATAAACAGAGAGTCATTGATTCTGGCCTCCTCCCAGACTCACTATGTGATCATCATATGATCTACCTGGTCCACAAAATACATCATCCAAAAGTGCCCCATAAACTAATCGTAACCCACATATACTATACAAGTCCCTCAATCTCTCTCAAATACACCAGGATCTACACCAAATAAATTGGTCCCCTCTCAATGCATCCTGCTCAGTTAATGATGCCCTGGACTTGTCCAAATTCATTTCCTTGACACCTGGAATAAGCATGCTCCTTTTAAATGCACCAGGGTATGTGTCAACTATCTCGCCTGGATCACACCAGAGCTATTGGCATGTATGCATACAAGTGATCGTACATGGAAGACACATAAGGCAACACAATCCCAAGCCAATCATGACTGATACCAGGTCTTAAGAAACTTCTGCTCTAAAGCAACCTGCCTTGCAAAATTGGAATACTTTTGCTCTACTTTCAAAGTGGTTCATTCCCTATTCTCCCCCCCATCGAAACCACAAACCCCCTAATTAATGTAAATAATTAACTAGCCTCCAACCACACACTCGTAACAGCAGCTTTCAACAAATATTTTACCTTGTGTGCCTCCGCCCTTCTTACTTCTCTCCCTTCTCCCCCTGACCTTAATAATTTCTTCTGAAATCCCAAATGCTCAAATTATTTCTCCTTTGCCCCAGTCACTTACACAGACATTCTAAATACACTGCTAGCACTCAGTCCATCTAAGGGCTCCTCCCCAGAAGGCCTTGACCCAAAGCTCCTGTTCCTTTTTGCCTATGCCATCACTTCCCCCTTTTTCTGCTCTACTAAACCTCTTTCTCATCTGACGTACTCCCGCTCTCCTGGAAACATGCAGTAGTTCTCCCCTTATCTAAGGGAGCGGATCTCTCCTCCCCAGGGAACTACAGGCCCATATCTCTCCTTCCAATACTGGCCAAGCTCCAGGAACACTTAGTCCTTTTCCAACTTTCCACCTTCCTCTCTGAATCTGCTTTTTTCACCCTTTACCAATTTGGTTTCAGAAAAAAAATCACTCTACCACCACGTCCCTGCTTAGGCTCACCGACTCCATACTCACAGGTATGGACAATGGGCAAATAACCTCAGCTATCTTTGTTGAATTCACCAAGGCTTTTGACACTGTCTCCCACCACCTCCTGCTAAGTAATCTGGCTGAAGCAGGGTTGTCTGTCCCGGCCTGCAGATTGTTTAGATACATAGATACATGGACAGTGTCGGCAGATAAGGGCCTATGGCCCACCCAGTCTGCCCATTTGAGCTTGTAAGTTCAGTTTGTTTTCCAAGAAGTCTGTTGTCCCTTACCCCTGACCTCCAGAATTCCTTTATGTCTATCCCATGCATTCTTAAATCCCATGATTGTTTCAGCCCCCACCACTTCCTCTGGCAGGGTGTTCCACTTGGCCACCACCCCTTTCTGTGAAGAAATTCTTTCTCATGTTTCCTCTGAATCGTCCTCCCTCCAACTTCATCCCATGCCCTCTAGTCCTGGAATATCTTTTTCTCTTAAAAATAGTGTTTTCCTGCACCCTGTTCCTCCCTGTAAGATACTTGTATGTCTCTATCATATCCCTCTCTCCTCCTCTCCTCCAGGAGTACATGTTCAGTTCCTTCAACCTGTCTTCATAGGACTTGTGATGCAATCCATGCACCATCTTTGTTGCCCTCCTCTGAACCTTCTCTACCCTGTCTTGTCCTTATGTAGGTATGGTCTCCAGAACTGTACACTGTACTCCAGGTAGGGCCTCACTAGTGTCTTGTATGGCGATTATGACCTCCTTTTCCTGCTGGTGATGCCCCTGCCTATACATCCCAGCATCCCATTTGCTTTACCTGCTGCCTTGTCACACTGTTTCCTATCTTGAGGTCATCAGAGATGACAACCCCAAGATCCCTTTCCTGCTTGGTGCATGCCTCACCCCCCAACTGATATATTGTGCCAGGGTTTTTGTGCCCCATATGCATTATCTTGCACTTCTTTGCATTGAATTTCAACTGCCAAATCCCTGACCATTCTTCAAGTTTCTGCAGGTTCCTTCTCATTCTGTCTACACCCTCTGGTGTGTCTACTCTGTTACAGAGCTTTGCATCATCAGTGAACAGTGAAATTCTGCCTTCTAGGTCCTGCAATGTCACTGATGAAGATGTTGAATAGGACCGGTCCCAGCACTGATCCCTGTGGTACCCCACTGGTCACCTCTTCCCTCTGTGGCATGACAGCCATTTACCACCACCCTCTGTGTCCTGCCACCCAGCCAGTTACCTACCCACCACACTACTGTCCTGCCCACACCCATATTCCCCAGTTTGTGTAATAGTCTTCTGTGGCACAGTGTCAAAGGCTTTGCTGAAGTCCAGATAGGCCACGTCCACTGCCCTCCCTGATCCACCTCCCTAGTCACCCAGTCAAAAATTCAACCAGGTTGGTCTGACATGACCTCCCCTTGGTGAAACCATGCTGCCCTGTGTCCTGTAGTCCATTGACAACTAGATGTTCCACCAATCTCTCCTTTAGTAGTGCTTCCATGATCTTCCCCACTACTGAGGTGAGGCTGACTGGTCTGTAGTTCCCTGCTTCCTCTTTGTTCCCACTTTTGTATAAGGGGACTACATCTGCTGTCCTCCAGTCTTTGGGTACCTCCCCTGTTTCCAGTGATCGGCAAAACAGGATAGCCAGAGGTTCAGCCACCACGTCTCTTAGTTCTTTAAGGACCCTGGGGTGCACCCCATCTGGCCCCATTGCTTTATCAACTCTTATTACTTCCAGTTCCTTCAGGACCCTTTCTCATGTAAAGGGACTTGTGTCCATTCTGCACCATTCTCACCTTGTGACTCCTTCAGACCCATTACCCTCCTCTTCCTCAGTAAAGACCCAGGCAAAAATACCTGTTCAATATGTCAGCTTTACTGTTGTCATCCTCCACACGCCCCATCCTCCCCTTCAGTCTCACTATCCCTCCCTTGTCCTTCTTTTTTCACTTATGTACCTGTAAAGGTTTTGTCCCTCTACCCACTGATTTTGCAATGTGTTCTTCTGTCTGAGCTTTGGCTTCCCTTACTGACCTCCCTGCCTCCTTTGCTTCTCCTGGTACTTCTCCCTATCCCTTCTGCCTGTGTATTTTGTATTGCCCTGAATGCAATCTTTTTGCTTTCCTTTTTGCTACCTCTTTGGAAAATCATAATGGTCTCCTCTTCCTTTTCCTCTTGCTAACCTGCTTAATGCATAATTCTGTTGTTCTTGTAATCCCCATTTTAAATACTGCACTGTTCCTCAACCCCTGATTCCTGTCCCATTCCCTTAATGCCTCTTTCAAGTATCTCCCCATTTTCCCAAAGTCTGCCCCCTAAAATCCAGGATCGTGTTTTGTGTGGTTTGGTTCTGCTCTTTCTGTGATTTCAAACCACAATGACTGGTGGTCACTGTTTCCCAGGTGCTCCCCCATCGTTACCCCCATCACACTGTCCCTGTTTGTGAGCACAAGGTCTAGTATTACCTTCTGCCGAGTTGGTTCCATGACCAGTTGCTTGAGGAAAGCACCCTGAAGGGAGTCCAGAATAAATCTGCTCCTTGTTGATGCTGCTGCTGGGATGCTCCAGTCCACATCTGGAATATTGAAGTCTCCAGCCAGTACTACCTCACCCTTGTCTGCCATTCTTTGGATGGCTAGCATCAGCTCCCTATCTGTTTCTTCCTCCTGGGCTGGTGGTCTATAGACCACACCTGTGCGGATGGCTGTCCCCATTTTCCTTTCCAGCTTAACCCACAGTATCTCTCCCCATTTTGTTCCTCCTGGATCTCTGTGGCCCTTATGTCATTTTCACATACAGTGCCCTCCTCCTCCCTTCCTGCCTGCTCTGTCTCTTCTGAATATGCTGTAGCCAGGTATGGCCATCTCCCAGTCATGGTTATCATTACACCAGGTTTCAGTGATGGCCACAATGTCCAGGTCTGACTGTACCATGACAGCCTCCAGATCTTCCATCTTGTTGCTAAGGCTCCTGGCATTTGCACATGGCTTTCCATGATTTGACCTCCTAGACTGTTTCACTGTTCTACTCAGCCCCTTCCTTGGTTGTCATTTATCCCTGGTTCTCCTTGCTGTCTGCCCTTCTGCTGAATTTTGCCCTTTTCTGCTTATCCACCCTCTTGGGCACTAATCTCCATCTTTTGCACACTGCTTTGCAGAGATAGCCACTCCTCTGGTTCACTGGTTCCACTGCTAGCTGTGGGGGGTGAGCAAGTAGGTACCATCCTTGCTGGCCTGCCACCCCGCTTTGCTAGTTTAAATGCTTGTCAATGTAGCATTTAAACTTATCATTGAGTGCTTAGATTCCCCTCCAGGATGGATGCAGGCCGTCATGCTTGAACAAACCTCCATCCCTCCAGGTGGGTCCCCAGTCACCAATGAATCCAAACCCTTCCTCACAGCACCAGTTCTTCAACCATGAGTTAAAGTTCCTGGTGCATGCACTCCTATGCTCTCCCTTGCCTCTCACAGGTAGTACTTCTGAGACAGTGACAGAAGTAGCTACTTGCTTGAGACCCCTCCCCAGTTTCCTAAACTCTTCCTGAACTTCCTTTGGCTCCCCATTTGCCAGGTCATTAGTACCTAGGTGGATAATGACATCCAGCTCGCCTCCCGCCTTGCCTTCCCAGTGATCCCCAGGATCTTCCTTCCATCCTCCATGCCGTGGCACCTGGTAGGCACCTCACCCCCTGTCCTCCCCTCCTGTGTTCCTAGCTGGATCCCTCTTATGATGGAGTCCCCATCAGGATTCACTTCCTCCTCCTCTGGGGTCCACTGCTTTCCCCTCTGAGGTCACCTCCTTGGCTAACCTCCGCATCCTTTCCTTCCACTTCTCTGGGTACCTCTATTTGGTTGTCCTCATTTGCCAGTGTGGCATATGAGTTCTTGATTGGAATAGGATCTGGGATGTGCCTCTGCCTGACTGCTCTAACCCTCCCTGAGCCCACTGTCATCCAAGTGCTCCTCGTTCTCGGCATCCTTTGGGGCAGTTGCATTGGACTGGGTGGTCTCTGGATAGGGGTGATGGTACTCCTGACCCAGTTTACTTCCACTCTGAGTCTGTCTACCTCATCCCGCAGTCCAGAGAGATGCATGCAGATAGGGCAGCACCTCAGTGTCCAGAAGGTCTGCCTGAATATAGCTGCCCCACAGCCACTGCATTGCACCACTCCCCACATTATACTGCAATTCCACTACTTGTCTGCTACTGAACCTCTCCTAGTTCCCTTTTTATTAATTTACTGTACTAAAAATTCTGCCACTGATCCTCGATAATTTTTTTTTTTAAAAAAAAAGAAACCAATAAATAAAATAAATGAGTCAAAACACTTGTTGTGCTGAGGGTGGGCTTCTTCCCCTTTATGCCCCTCCTACTTTACACCCCTTACTATACCCTGTGTTTAGCTCCTGTCTATCAGATTTTACAGGGTATGTAATTAAGAGTTGGGGAAGGGGAGGGGGTGAAAATTTGCAGCAATTAAAGACAGCACAGAATTACACCACCACTATGTTTTAAATTTTCAACAGCCCAAAAACAATTATAAGTAAAGACAACAAAGAAAGTATAGTGTCACTAAAAGCCCACAATCTAAGTTTAAAAGAAAAATAGCAATTACCAGTTAGTCTACAGCACTGAATTGAATATGTTTCCTTCCTTCCCCTTCTGGCTTCTTCTGTTTACCTCGTGTGCCTCCGCCCTTCTTACTTCTAAGAGTTTAGCTCCTATCTACTAGGTAGGACACAGTCAGTCAAAACTGGCAATTCCACTTCTCCTCCCCTCTCAATAAAAACAGGTGTACTTCAAGGTTCAGTACTTAGCCCCTTGCTATTCTCCATTTTCCTGAATGACCTCCCATCCATTTGTACCTCCTCCTCCATTCATATGTATGCTGACGATACAATCCTCTTCTTGTCTGGCATCTCTTCTTCTGCTGTCAATGCCAAACTTCAACTGGATTTCAAGGAAGTTCAGCTCTGGTTAAGCTCCCATCAGCTTTTCTTAAATGCCAAGAAAACAGTCTCTATGACCTTTGACACTAGGCAGAGACTCTCTAGGCTACCTAAATTGCCCTCTTTCCACACCCTAGATGGTACTACTCCAGAGGACACTACCTCTTTTAGATCTCTTTGGGTCTGGCTTGACCAGTACCTCAACTTTTCTGGACACATAGACTCCATTCTGAAAAATCTATGCCCCAAATTAGGCACCCTGTACAGAAACCAATGCTGTTTACCCCTACCAGCTAGGCGTGAGCTTGTCCAGAAAATTATTCTACCCATCTTTGACTACTGCGACTTAGTCTATAGTGTTGCACCACCATCTTCTCTAACCAGCTTGGACACCATCATTAATGCCTTCTGTCATTTTGCCCTCAATGCCCCTCCACTCATTCACCACTACTCTCTCTATCGATCACTTGGCTTTTCCTCTCTGGCTAACAGACACCTTGCTCACTGTATGAAATTCACCTCAAAATTCTGGTTTGCTTCCCTACCCCCTTACCTAGCTGATACTATTGCCCCATGTCCACAAGCACCCCTTTCCCTTTGATCTAGAGACTCTCGCAACTTGGCTATCCCAAGCCACTCCAATTCTAAAGGCCAATCCACCTTTTTGCATAGATTTCTAAAATTATGGAACTCTCTGCCTTATCAAATTAGGCACTACTCCTTCCCTTCATCTATCTTGACCTCCCTCAATAATTTCCTCCATCCTGTCTGCAACTGCTACTAGCCCCCCCCACTCTCCTCTCCCAGTGTCATTTTGGCTCTCAGCTCTCAATGAAATGTAGCCCCAAGTGAGTTTTTTTGTAAGCTGCCTCTCTGTACATTAAGCATATAAGCTACTGGCACTTACTGTATGTACATAAAGATACAAATTGTTGACAGTATTTGTACCTATTCTAGATAAGTGCTTCCTAGTCCCTGCTCCATGTCAGGCCACTCAATGGACAACTCAAATTGTACTCCATGTACTCATTTTATTTTGCAACGAGCCTTACTTGTATGTTTTAAGTGTTATTGTATTTGCTGAGGACTGTGGAGCATATCACCAATGTCTCATGTATTTTATTAATGCTGTTTTTTTTTTATGTAAGACTATGTACTCCTATCTTCCCCTTCCCCCAGGACACTCTGTGAGACAAGCAATTTTAAATTGCTCAGTGTGCTTTTCTTGGTGAAACTTTTCAATAAAGAAATAAATTTAACCCTTCCTCTTCTTCTCTATTTCTCTTGTCTTATCCTTTCCTTGCTGTTTCTATTTTTTTCTTCTGCAAATTTTGATAATGTTTTATTTTTCAAGTTGCTTTCATTTGCTGTTTTGCCTTTAATATTATGATTCAGCCTCTAATTTTCTTGTATTTTGTATTTTATCTTGTTATTTTATTGGTAGCAATCTCCTTCTCCCCTCTCCCTCAGGTCTCATCTGGAAATGAGCTGGTTTGTCATCTCAGTATGTACTTCCTGGTTAAACTTTTCAATAAATAAATAAACAAAATGGGGGGGTACAAAAAGAAATGCGACACAGAGTGCAGGTAGAATAGGAGATGGGGTAATGGCAGACGTAAAGGGTCATGAAGTGGATTTGCTTAAATGCAAGGAGCCTTGGTAATAAAATAAGTGATCTCCAGGCTACTACATTAGCAGGTAGTCCAGATATAATGGCAATAATAGAAATATGAGCAACACCTAACAACAACAACTGTGACCTATAGGAACTGAGCTACATATAATTCAGGAGGGACAGGGAGATGGACAGCAAGGAGGACTGCACTGAACATTAGAGCAGGCATCATGGTAACTGGAGGATAAAACACAGGTTGGAAGGGGGAGCAATGCAAAATCTTTATGGGCTTAGCTGATGGCTGATAAGGTAAGTGCCATCCAAATTGGGTATAATCTACTGGCTCCCAGTCAGTCTGAGGAGGTGAAAAGGGCATTCAATAAGAGAACAGAAGGGTGGCAAATAAAGCTGTGCGGAAAGAGAAAATTTTGATTTCATGGAATTTTGACCACATTTTGTGAAATTCTGCAAAATTTCATGGAATGTCACTGAAATTTTGCAGAATTTTTAAATGCATTAATTTGGATATAACTTGGTGTCTATTGAGTTATAGCTCTAAAATGTGGCTTGCTTAATTTCTGGGAGGAGTTCTAAAGATGTGCCAAATATCATTAAATTATTTTTAGTTTATTTATTTATTGAAATCGTGAATTAAATACCTTTGAGCAGGAACTCTTTACATATGTTCCATGTCAGAAGATTACAGAGTCAGGAAACAGTTACAAGTAGTACAAATATTGCAAGTGTAACCAGGCATTACAATTTTTAGGATATTACAGACTGGTAAGTGGTACAATGCAAGGACAAGTGACCTTGGGGAAAATGGTACAAATGAAGTCATTAATTAACAATGCAGACACATGAAATTAACAAACAATGTAAGGTAGGCATATCACAGAGTATGCCAGTGTCACTTGTAACAATTATACTGCAAGTCTAGGAGTTTAAAGTCAATTGAAGGAGAATACTGCAAGTCAAGGAGTTAGTAGTCTATGGGGAGGAGGAGAAAGTCAATTAAGGTGTAGTCAGGAGTGGGTGTAGGGAGAGAGAAGGAGTGGGAGAGGAGGCAAAGCAGACAAAGGAGGTGGCAGAGGAGGAAAGTGGTCAAATGCAGAGAGGTGAAGGTCCAGAAGGCCTAGGTAGGTAAGGAGATAGAGTCAGAGGGAGGAGGTGGTAAAGGGGGGTATACGAGGCAGATGGTGGGAGTATAGAGAATAAGAGTGGGGGTGAAGGCGAGGAGGAGAATGCAGTGACTATACAGAGCATGCCATAAGTGCCAAGTAGGAGGTAGGGGCAGCAGAGAATGTGAGAAGTGCTATTACAATGAAAGGATGGCTAATCAGAGATACTGAAAGCAGACAGCTAGTTCAAAAGGAACTGAGTAAGTGAACCTGGTGATAGCAGTCACAGGAAGCCAAGGAGACTAGACATTGCAGAAGCAAGCACTTAAACAAGCACAGAGTAGGGGCATTGGAGATGTTAGCTGGAAGAGAGTCAATCCAGTGAGGGGCTCTGTAGGAGAAAGCTCATTATCCAAGGGAGGTATGGCACCTGGGGGTGCGAAACAGCTGGGTGTCAGAGCTTCTGGTGCTTTGTGATTTTAGTGGTGGTGCGAGTATTGTTAAAACTCCAGAGGGCAGCCTTCCTAGGCTGGGTTTTTTGGCAAGCAGGCAGGTTTGATAACAAAGTATGTTACTGAGTTGCAGCCAATCAGCCTGCTCATAGAGAGTGCATGTGTGGGTCAAACGTTTTGCACCAGTCAGAAGGTGACAGGCCTTATTTGAGGCAGTTTTGATGCAGCAAAGGGCTGTGTCTGTAGTAGCGCCATAGATAACTAAAGCAATATACTCCTCCAGGGTGTGGGTATACTGTAGGATTTACCATGGCTGGTGTGGTTTGGTCACGAGGTACAGCCGAGGGACTTAATCACACACCAGAGTGGTAATCTCCTGTATGCTACCACCTCGGGAGGGGTATATTACTAATATATATAAAGGCCTCTATTTGTTTTGTACAGAAAAAAATTACAACATCCGTTCATTTTAAAAGTTGCTGCTGGTCTGTTTTTTTACTGGGGACACTGCTTGGATTTTTTTTGTGAGTTCTGCGCATGTGCCGGAGGATCGATGGTTGCCGCCGCTACCGTTATGAATTTTTCAGCTTCTTTGCTGTCGAGAGAACAAACTGCTTTTTCTTTTCTTTTTTTCTTTTGGGTGAATCGCTTTTCCTGAATGGTGCAGCAATTTTCTTTAAGTTTTGAGGCTAGTGACGGAGTATTGAATGTCGGGTTAACAACTAGGTAATCTCGCCGTCCGTCCGTGTACTTCCAGTGGTGTGTTTGCGATGAATGGAGGGATTTGCCAGGGAGTTTCTGATGCAGCTGAGTGGTGGCTGGCACCTTTTCCAGTGGGTACACTGGAGGATTTACAACGCTGAACAGGTGCCAGCCAGCCAATCAAAATGCAGGATTCTGTCCATTTTTTTGTGCCCATTGTATAATAGACCATATTCAGCTAGCAAGGCAAAAGAGCTATGAATGGCTAAGTGCAAAGCATCCAGTGTCAAAATGTGCTTGTGCCTGTAACGCATCCCAATGCGTACGTTGATTGCCATAGCGACATTGCCAGTGTGTTGGGAGTAGGTCAGTGAGGAGTCAACTGATATGGTCAGGTATTTGAAGCACTGTACTAGCTCCAAGGGAGAGCACTCATTTTTAGTGATGGTGAGGGGGAACACCTTATGCATGTTTAGGATGGATTGTCTTAAAGTAATAGGGAGCTGAAAGTCTGTCATTTTTATTTTTGTGCAAAAGACATGAACATTTGTATCTGCATATACCTCAACCATCAATTGGTCCAGAGATCTTTTTTTTTTTTTTGCAGTTACTCTTATTTTTCTCCCAGGCACTGTCAGCTTACCTCTCTGATCCCCCAGCCCTGTCCTCCACTTGCAGCTTACCTCTCGGTGTGTCCCCATGGCTATGTCCCCCATGGCAGGGTGGCGGTACCCCCTCCCCCATCTCTCACGAATCCAGAAGTGAGGGTTACTACCTTTTGCAAAGGTGGTGCCTGCAGGGATCTGGTCATTCTGTCCTTAAGTGCCTTCTGCTTTTCTTCCATTTTTTACCAAGATGCAGTGTGCAATGACACCAAGGAGTGAACACGTATGTTACCGCATATGTTCCTCCAAGTGTCTGCTGCATCTAATGCACCTTCTTGAGCTTCAGTGCGCTAGTCCCCAGTCTCCACTAGGGGCCAGTCATACATTGAGAGCTAGAGTCCCCCCTCCAAAGAAGGAGAGCAGTCCTCAGATGCTCAATCCTTCTCCTCCCCTGCCAACCCCCGATGACCTGTGCTCATTCCCTAACACGGGTCGCTGGTGTGGCGCGAGATAAGGCATCCAGTACCTCAGCCTTCAGCACCACTGGGCTGGCCAGGGTCCAGAGATCTTAAATTTAGTATGATTACTCAATAATAGGTGTTCTAACCATGCACCAAATTTATTGGCAATATGGTGGATTGTCTCTAAATTATAGGTGCTCAAAATCTGTGATTGTATTTTTGGTGGGAACTTTCATAAAAATTTGTATCTGCATATACCTCAACCATCTATTGGGCCAGAGATCTCAAATGTATCATGATTACTTGATGATATGTGTTCTAAAAATATGCCAAATGTCATGACATTAGGATGCATCATCTCAAAATTATATGTGCTTAAAACATGTCATTTTATTTTTTGCTGGAAATTCCATGAAACATTTTATCTGTGTATAACTCAGGAACCCTTAGAGATAGACTTGTATAAATTTACACAAATAACCTTTTTATAATGGTTGTAGAAACTTCTAAATATAGTGAGAATTTGATTAGATGTTTTTATGTTACAGGGGTTCAAAGATTTACTACGTAAATATTTGAAAAATTTCCCAAAACTCTCACAAATGTGGGTGTTTGTAACTTATCAGCTCTTGTTGGCATAGACGTAACAATTGACATGCATATCCAATGTCCAAGTATCCTGGTGCCTAACACAATGAGATAAATTGGTTAAGCAGTTTTAAATGTACAGTAGAAAGAAAAATATTGGTTACATTTTCTCAAATATGTATGGTAGCATAAAGAAGAAGCATCCATAATTCTTTTTGTGGAATTCAACATTCACAGTTCACATGTGACTTCTTTATTTAATAATCTGGACTGAGCTTTTTGCAGTCCTACCGTTCCTGTCTGGGTGACTATTTGCCCCTCCCCCATCTCTCTTAGCATAGCCAGATTGATTCAGTAGAACTACTGATCCCACTGATATCCTCTTGTTCTTTGCAGTGACAAAATCCCTTAAAATGAGAGTCATCTACTCCTTTTCCCATCAACCTATCCTGTTGGAATAGCCCGCATTCTTCCTTCCTTCTGCTCCATTTTATTTCCCCACTAGATCTTTGTGAGTACTTCTAAGTTCCAGATGTGCATGTATGTCAGGCTCCCTGGATCATCGGTTTTCTGAGTGTGATCCTTATATATCCTCCATTCAGTTTAGAATTGTTGACACTCCATGCTTCCTTGCTCCAGCTGGGGGGGGGTCTACTATTGGTGTACTACCCAGCTCAGCTGTTTATTTCTTGGGGAAACTATGCATCCCACAACTGGTGACCCCCTGCACCACCTGCATCTCATACCCCTATACTTTAATTCAAGCCCCCAGATAAGGCTGAGTGCAATTATCAAATTCCAGTTTTATTGAATGTCCATGAAATTCCACAATTTTCACAAAGACTCATGGAATCTGACTTTAAGTACAGATATTATTTTGAAATTTTTGGCAGGAATCAATTAATAAAATTGACACACCTTTTAAGATCTAAGAAACTGCCAAAATTGACTAGTCATTCAGCCATACTGTAGGTACAAATATATGAACAGAATACATGTACCTAGTAAAGTGAGGTGGTACACAAGCAAAAACATTCAGCCTGTACAGCAGTACTAAGAACGGTGTTGCATTCTCTAGTTTTAAAGTTTTTATTAAGTCTTTTGGTAACCGGGTAACCTGAAATTAAGTTTCAGGGGTTTATAAATTTGCAGCTTACATTCTTGCAAAAATTTATTTTTAAATATTGTGAAAGTTTGACTACTTTTAATTCAGTCCCATTTAAAGCTGTAAAGATTAACTACATCTGAAATGAACATGTGGTATAGTAGTTTAAATGTGTCAGATTTGGTTACATTTGTATATGTTGTTTTAAAATTGCAGGAAATAACTGAAATTTAAATTTTGGCAACATGTTGGAAAGTTATAACTCAGTCTCATTTGAATTTAGAAATCTGAAACTATGCGCATATATAAATATAGTGATAACCTGTATAACTGTAAAATTTTATAACATTTCAATGAATACTATCAAAATGATACTAAAATACCAAAAATCAAAATTTTCGCAAAATGTTTGGCTACCTGTAACTCAGCCCTCTTTGAATCTTGAGACTTAAAACTTGGTGCACATTCACATGATGTAATTTTCTCTAGATCCTGAAATTGTTGAGAAATTTGGATAAGAACATTTAAAATTAAATCAAGATAAGTGAAAATTCAATTTTGATTATATGTTTGGCCACCCATAACTCTTCCCCTTTCAATCTATAACACTTATGTAAGCCTTACCTAACCATCTACGTACCAAATTGAGTGTCATTTGAATGCATATATGTGACATTGGAGTAAAATAACTGAAATTAAAAATTTTGCAACATTCCACAGAATTTTCATGGAAATGCTGTGACATTCTATGGAATCAGAATGATAATTCTGTTGGCATACCACCAGCAGAATTTTATATTCTGCACAGCTCTAGTGGTAAGGGTGAGAGAAGTGTGCTATTTGCAACTTAAATTTGTGCATGTAAAGCACTACTGTGGCACCAATACCTGCACAAGGGTACAGTAGTGAAAGCAGGAGGAGAAAGAGGATCTTCATGCTGCATTGGGCCATTAATCCTTTTAATCAGTATCCTTATTAGCAATGTGGGAGTCATGGGACCACAGGGTGATTGAATGGGGTGAGAAGGACTGGATGGGAGGGTGGGGATGCTAAAATGGCTTGCCATCCCTTATTAAAATACTTGCCACTCATTGTGAATTCAAGTTTTTTTTTAGCCAATTTATTTCATAAGCCAAATGGTAAGGCAGCCAATATGTAGTGCTAAGAGGTGTGCAAACACTTTATTTTGAATATTCAGCAAAGCATTCATATTTAGCTGCCCAGTTATTCACTATTTGTGCTTTGTTATTCCATCCTCTGTAGTCGGAAAGATAATGGAGACACTCCTTAAAGAAAGAATAGTGGAGCACCTGGAAGCCATAAGAAGGCTGGATTCCAGGCAACATGGTTTCACAGCAGAACAGTCCTGTCAAACTAATCTGACAGATTTCTTTGACTGGGTGACAAAGGCAGTAGAGTAAGAGGACAGTAGATGTCATCTACCTTGATTTCAACAAAGCCTTTGATACCGTTCCACTTAGGAGACTGGTTCACCAAACTTAGTAGTCTGGGGGTGGGTCACAAGGTAGTGAGCTGGATTGGTAACTGGTTAAGAGACAGAAAACAGAGGGTAGTGGTAAATGGAACCCATCAGAGGAAATGGAGGTAACCAGTGGAGTACCTCAGGGGTCAGTTCTCAGGCCAGTCCTCCTCAATGCTTTCATTAGCAACATTGCACATGGGCTGGAGGGGAAAGATTGCCTGTTTGCAGATGACACTAAGATCTGCAACAGAGTGGATACTCCTGAGGGGGTGGAAAGGATGAGAAATTACCTAGAGAAATTAGAGAGAGAGTCAAAAATGTGGCAACTAAGATTTAACACAATGAAGTGCAAAATTATGCATGTGGGGAGCAGGAATCCTGGAGTGAGCCACAGTATGGTGGAGAGCTGCTGACAGTTACTATGGAGGAAAGGGACTTGGAGGTCATAATCAAAGATGACTTGGAATCCACCAGGAAGACAGCCAAGGCACTAGGGAAGGCCAGTGGGATGATGGGTTGTATTGGAAGGGGTATCACAAGCTGAAGGAGGGAGTTAATAGTTCCACTGTACAAAACCTTGGTAAGGCCTCACCTAGAGTACTGTGTCTAGTCCGGAGGCCTCACCTTTGTAAGGACAGTGACAAGATAGAAAAAGTGCAGAGGAGGGCAACTAAGGTGGTGAAGGGTCTGGATCACAAGCCTTATGAGGAAAGAGTGAGGGACCTCAATATGTACACTCTAGAGCGAAGGAGGGAGGGAACGGGGTGATATGATAGAAATGTTCAAATGCCTCAATGGCATTAACAAACTTAAAGGGGATAATATCTTCCAGTTTAAAAACAGTGCAAGGACAAGAGGCATGTCATGAGACTGGTGGTGGGGGGGGCTGCATAAGGGGGAAATGTGAGAAAATTGTTTTTTACTGAGAGGGTTGTGAATGTATGGAATAGCCTGCCCCAATTTAAATTTCTGAGGTGCCGTCTTTCGGATGAGACATTAAACCGAGGTCCCATCTGCCTGAATTAGCGGTAGTTCAGGTGGATGTTAAAGATCCCATGGCACTTATCGAAAAGAGTAGGGGAATTTCCCTGGTGTCCTGGCCAAATTTCCCTCATTCACTAAAAATACCACCAACAGCTTAATCTGGTTCAAGGTCAGTTGGCATTCATCTGTATCCCCCTCCCCCGGGTCGTGCCTGAAAATAGGCAGGATTTGTTTAGTGCACTTACCCGGTCAACAAAAGCTAAATAAAATAAAATAAAATAATAAAAATATCAGCTCCACTACCTCAAAGCCACTGTACTTCACTTTCATTGCTGCTAAGGGTTTCCTGTACAGGCTTGGATCGAGGGCCAGTTCAACTGCCAAGAAGCCCTCCCTCTGCATGGCTGACTCTGCAGCCACCAACTGATCAACCTTGTCCAGCTTCAAAGTGCCTTCCTGATTCTCCAAGATAGGAGCTTCCAGCAGTTCAGCAGCCCTCCAATCCTAGCTCAAGCCATGCCTCCTTTCCCTGTAACATCCATTCACTGAATGTCTGCCTTCAACTCTTCTTCTTAAGTTTGGTCTCTACAAGTGACAGGCTCCTGATGTTGAAAGCCAATCAGCTGCTTGATGACTGGCTTCATGCAAATGAGATGACAGAATCCCTCTATGATTCGAGTGTCTCAATCCTTTCAAGAACAAGAAGCTTCCACCCAGCAAGCAGTGAGTCATTGGTCTAGACTGCCAAGCTCCTTCCAGTTTGAAATGCAATGGGTGCAGCAGTGACACTCCCTACCCCAAAATCCCCTTTTAGTGTAACAAAACATTTTTGCATGTTTGCCCAAGCAAACATAAAAAGACTAACTTTCTTTTAACAGGAAAATGTACATTTTATATACATGTTCTCTTGTTGATACAAATAACATCAATAATTATTTTGTAATAACCAAGCAAGAAAAAATAAAGAAGATGAGAAGGAGGTATTACACCCATATATTGAATGAAGAAATGTTTCTCATACACTTTTGTTTTTACTGTAGGCATATTTCATTGTACTTGATTTCTAAAACTATAACTTGATGTGTAAATCAGAGGTAGAAGTTTATGCAGCTTATGATTTTCATTACATATTTGCAGGAAAACAATTTTACCTATTCTTTCCCTCCTTTAATTTAAAGATTCAAGTTTACACAACCTTAGCACCTTATCTTACCCCCCCCCACCCATCTCTAAGATAAGTCTAAGTGCCCTTTTCTGAATATATTCCAAATAATTTCATTTTTGGAATTTAACTTACCATGTCATTTCATGGCTCCATATTCAAGGACTGACCTTATCACTGTACTCTACGTAAGTAATAATACCTGACAGGGTGGGCATTATTGAGATATAATGGATTGCCCAGGGATGTAATGAGGTCCGATGCCACAGGCAGAGGGCCTTATAGCCTCTGAAAGGTCCATTATATCCCATAACACCCACCCTGGAGGGTAGTATTACACTTAGAAAATGGGCATTGTAAAAAAAAAAAAAAAGGAGTTTAATAAAAATTAATAAACAGTTAGCACACACATATGTTTTACAATAAAATAGTTCCTCTGCCTGTATTACAATTATGTATGTTTCTGTTTTTCAGCTAGGTATTTTTGTCTTACAGGACCCTCCATGGTTCTGACTGGAGCTGGCTGCGATGGTCCCCCCCCCACAACACCACCACCACCACCACATACACACACAGAGGCAGAGATCGTGGGTCATCTTTTTTTGGTTTGAAAACGTTGAGTGTCTTCTCTTTTTTTAAAGTGGCATTGTTTCTCTATAGCTTTCTTTCTGTTTGCCATCCGTGATAGCTGCGAGACAAATGGGGAAACAGTGCGAGATAAGCACTGTTAGATGTGCCTGATACTGTGCTGGTGATTTGTTTCACATAAAAAAAAAGATTCTTGTTGAAAAAAAAAAAGTATTCTGTTGATTTTGCATTTCTGTTTTCTTAGCTGGAAAGACAACCAAGTGTCCAAATGGGGAATGCCTGAGCCTGCCAATGTGTGGAACCGCAGGTTTCAGCTTGCTGTTTTATTTCCTTCTTTTTTTAATGTAGTGTAACACAAAATGAGGCTGGATTTTGTGTATGGGGTAATGATTTGTGAAGAAAGGAAGGCTGTTTAATTATTCTGTTTAGTGGGGCACTTGGGCTACTAAGTAGGCTCTGGGTTCATAAAAAAATTGCATTTCTGTCATATTGGAGGGAGTGTGGTCTCAGTGTGGGCACAGGAATATCAGGTGCTGATTACTGGTACTATGAGGCACTTGTTTTTTAACGGGCATTGTAAAGAAATAGCAACACCGGTTCAAAAGTGTTTTAGCCAATCAAAGTGCAGCTTTTCATTTGTATATTTTCTAACAGTAAATAAAATCTGTTGGCTCACTCCAGCTCTTCTTAACATTGTCAGGAAATATAATATTGTATTGGCCTTCTTAAAGAGGACAGGAAATCTTTTCTAATTGGCAGATGTTTATAAAGTTCTTATTGTAGGAAATTATATGCATTCCCCTAAATTATCTGTACTTAACTGTACCTGAATAAAAAGTGATATGAAAAACTGTATTTTGCATTGTTTTGTTTTTATGAGCAACATTCTGTTATAGTTCTCTTCACAAAACCAATAATATGGAGTTTTAGCTATGGCACAGTTTGTGCACAGAACTCCAAGCATACTTCTGATAGGTCAACAGCTAATAATTAGCATTCTGTACATAAAACATGACATAGTAAATACTCCAAATTATTGGTTCCATGTAGATACAGTAACTGTAACAGAATGCCTTAGAAACAAAACAATACAATATAGTTTGTTTATATCACATTTTATTTGGGTACAGTTAAATATACATTAGATACTTTAGGAGAATACATATTATTTCTGATTCAGTCCTGTACTGCCCTTTAAGGAGAATGTCCCAACAGGACTATTGGTGGTGTTGGACCTATTGAGTGTGAAGACTGGTATGCAATTGGAACAGAGGAGGCAGTGGTGGCCTATAATGGGGCCGTCACTGCTGCCTTTGATTCGGTGCTTCCATTCATGTCCGACCCTTGTCTACTCGCTGGAGACCTCCCTGGTTTGATGGGAACTCAGTGAGTTAAAGATTAAGGGTCAGAGGTTTGAGAGATGTTGGAGGAGTTCTAGACTGATGGGGGACAAACTGGCCCTGAGATCCCATTATTGGGATTATCAGGGAGCAATCTCCCAAAAGAAGGCAGATTTTTGTCAAGGAAGATTGCTGCGGCAAGGAACAGACCAGCTCAGCTCTTCCACACAGTAGATGGGCTACTACATCCAGCTTGTCTCCATGTGGGAGGAGCAGGTTCAAGCACAAGGTACGAAAGTTTGCTCTGTTCTTTGCCGAGAAAGTGTCCTCTATCAGAGCTGAGCTCTCCGCCGCCATCACTCATTGGGATTGCGGGGTTCACCTTGAGATGTGCCAGAACACTCCTCCTGTCTGGTCTGAGTTTGATACAGTTTGGATGAAGGAGGTGGTGGAAGTTATCTCAAGGCTGTGACCAACACATTGTGATGTGGACCCAGGTCCAAACTGACTTTTGGTCGGTTGTTTGGATCTGATTGAATCTGTTTTGGCTGAGATCGTCTGGAGTTCCTTGAGGAGTGGGGTACTCCCATTGACCTTGAAAAAGGCCCTGGTTAGACCCCTATTAAAGAAATCCTCATTGGACCTGGACTGTCTCAGCAACTACAGACTGGTCTCTAACCTCCCATATTTAGGGAAGGTTATAGAAAAAGTGGTGGCTATCCAGCTCGAGGAGCAACATGCCTCCTCCTCCACTTATGAGGTTTTCCATTCTGGGTTTAGGGAGGGTATATTATGAACATTGCCTTAGTGAAGGTGCTTCATGATCTCCTGATAGCAGAGACAGGAGAGGGTGTACCATCTTGATCCTCCTGGATCTCTAGGCGACATTTGACACCGTGGACCATGAGTTGATGCTTGAGCAACTGCAGTACTGGTGCCTGGCCAGAAATGCCATCAAATTGTTCAGGTCATACTTGACAGGCAGAGTGCAGAGGTGATGATGAGGTTAGCCTCATCTAACCCAAAGCCTCTCTGACTTGTGGAGTTCTGCAGGGATCGATCATATCACCCTTGTTGTTTACGGTGTATTTGCTGCCATTGGGAGACATTATCAGGTGGTATGGGCTGGGTTTTCACTGCTATGCAGATGATACCCAGCTATACTTGTCCTGTGCACCCAATAACCAGATGGCGAACACCGTATTTAACAATTGCCTGGCGGAGATACGCATTTCGATGACTCATAACTGGTTAAGACTCAACCCAGACAAGACTGAGATGCTGGTGGTGGATCCGAGTTGCTGTTGTGGGGAGGGGAGTCTGTGGAACCCCCCCCCAGTCTTGTACTGGGGGGGTACCACTGATCCCATCAATATGGTTGAAGGAGCTGGGTATGATCCTCGACAACAGCCTGACATTTGATGCTCAGGTGTTTTCCGTCATTAAGAGTGGATTCTACTGGCCGACCTAGCCTTGCAGCGAGTCAAATTCAGGTCTCTGGAGTTGGGAGAAAGAATAGGCAGACTCCTAGCCTTGAGATGTAGACAACTAGAAGCTCAGGGTATGATCCAGACTCTTCAACTATTGCCAGGGGGAGCTATCCTTACCCAACCTCGAGATATTGCAGAAGCTTTTTGACAATTTTATAAAGCCTTTTATGTTCCTGAAGAAGACAGAATCCCAGGAACTGATTCTATGGGTAGGTTTTGGACTAAGTTACATTGCCTACTCTTACCAAACCCAACAAGAATTCCTACAAGCTCCCATTTCTTTGCATGAAATGTGGCATGTGATAGAGCAATTGCCTAAGGAAAATGTTCCTGGCCCGGATTGGTTCAACAACTCTTTTTAAGCCGCCTTTATTGATGACTTAGCACCAGTTTTCTCACAGTTATTCAACTATTTATGCTCATCAGGCCTTTTTAATTGCTCATTTACTCAAGCTTGGATCACTGTAATCCCAAAACCTGGTAAATCGCCCATGGTACCGGACAACTGTCATCCCATATCACTTCTAAACTCTGACTTGATAATCCTTGCAAGGTCTTAGCTAATTGTCTTTTAAAAGTATAGCAGGGCCTTATTAGCTCTACCCAAGTAGGTTTTGTAGCAGGAAGATGGTCTACAGATCATATGAGAAAGATCCTCTACCTTATCTCGATCGCAGGGAAGGAACACACCATCGGCACTAGTCTCTGTTGACAAGGAAAAGCACTTGACTATGTCTCCTGGTCATTTCTGTTTGCTGCACTGCACAGATGTGGTTTCCCTTGCAGTTCTGTGACTGGCATAAGGTTCTGTATTATCAGCCTATGGCTAGAGTCCAATGTAACGGAATCTTTTCCACCCCTTTTCCTGTGGTCCAAGGAATCAGGCAAAGTTGTCCTCTCTCCCCCCATTCCTTTTTAATCTTTACCTGGAACCCCTTATCTGCTCCTTACAAAAATGTCAAGAAATTCAGAGCATCCCAGTAGGCAAAGACAGATTCCTGCTGTCAGCCTACGCCGATGATTTATTACTACATCAAGAGAATCCCCAAACTTCTATACCGGCAGCTGTTGACATTATAGACAAATTTTCTAAAGCAGCGGGTATAAGCTAAATCTAGACAAATCTGAAGTCATGCCTCTTAATCATCATGTCCAGAAACACTGGATTGTGAATCTAGGTCTTGCTTGGGAACCCAAAGCTCTCACATACTTGGGGATTAAGATCTCTCTCTCTCTCTCTCTTTCTCTCTCTCTCTCGAGTTTGGTTAAGCTCAGTCTCTCCCTATTTGCACAAACTATTCACATGGACTTGCAGAGATGGAAACTTCTCCCACTTTCACTTTGGGGTCGGGTAACTGTAATCAAGATGAACACCCTTCAGCGGTTACTCTACCCGATAAACATGGTGAGCCCATATCTTACTAAGTGCTGGTTTTTTCAGTTACAGTCCATGCTTTCAGATTTCCTATGGAATGGGAAGGCGGTAAGAAGAGCGTATTCCAAACTGACTTATCAGAAAGCTCTATGAATTCTGCATCTCCCAACTATTTATCTTTATTATTGTGCAATCCACTGCTGTAAAATATTCTGGTGGAATGCCCATACTGCAGGTTCTCTTGATTATGGGTATACTCCCTAGTGGATTTCTCTGGAACAACAACTATGCGCTCTAACAGCATCAGTTTAAGGTGTCTTTTATATATACATAGATATATAGATACATAGACAGTGTCGGCAGATAAGGGCCTATGGCCCACCCAGTCTGCCCATTTGAGCTTGTAAGTTCAGTTTGTTTTCCTAGAAGTCTGTTGCACCTTACCCCTGACCTCCAGAATTCCTTTATGTCTATCCCATGCATTCTTAAACCCCGTGATTGTTTCAGCCCGCACCACTTCCTCTGACAGGGTGTTCCACTTGTCCACCACCCGTTCTGTGAAGAAATTCTTTCTCATGTTTCCTCTGAATCGTCCTCCCTCCAACTTCATATGTCAAACTGTCGGAACTCTGCAAGTCTTTGCGGGTCCCCCCCTCTTTAGTAGTCACTTAAAGCACTCTGCCAGATTTTTTCTCATCTGAACCTGTCATTATACAAAGACTTGGCTCAACCTCTTTTTGGCAACCCTCATTTTAAAGTTGCCAATCACACCATTCCAGAGGCCTTTTACCCAGCCCTCACTGGAATTCCAGTATCATCCCTGATTACCAATGGGAAAATTAGCCCAGTAAAAGTGCTTCAGAGAAAGTTTTCTATACCCTCTTACCATTTTTTTAAGCATTTGCAACTGTGTGGGGCAGTCTCTTCCTTCCTGGGTCCTCCTCCATGGCAGGAAGCTGATAGGCAGACTCTCATAGATACAGCCATTCAACCCTACCTGATCTCCCTGTTTTATAACCTTTTACAACTCCATGACCCCCATAAACCACAAGGAATTTGTTTTTCCTGGAAGCACGACCTGAACCTAACTCTAGAAGATAAGGAATGTCAACAAGTGTGGCAAAGGCTATTTAAGTTTGTAAAACAAGACCGATTACAATTCCCACAGTTCTGAATTTTGCATAATCTTTATTTCTCTCTCACCTGACTTTATGGGATGGGCAGATCGGCATCCTCCACTTGTACTAGATGCAGGAAATTAGAAGGTTCACTTAAACACATTCTTTGGGACTGTGACCAGGTATCCTGCTTCTGGCAAGCTATCAAGGCTCTTTGGACCCTCTGCTGGGCCTGGATTCTTATTTTACCTCACAGAGCTGTTTGTTGGGCCTTTTTCCTGGGGATATGTTAGAATGCTGCAAAGCCTATATATCTCTCATCGCAGTGATGGCTAAATTGGTAATTACTCGACACTGACTGGATTAGGATAGACCCTCCCTAAGAGAATGGCATGCAGAAGTACTTCAAGCTCTCAAACTGGAGAGGCATATTGCTTCTTGGCAAAATTGCCAGGAAGCATTTAACAGGATATGGGGCCCATTGATAGCCCTGCTATCCATCCTGCGCTGTAGATCAGCAAGCCCAACTGTATAAAGGGGAGGGGAATTTCACTCAATCTAATATAGTCCACGCCCCAGAATAGGGTTGTTGCTGTAATCTCTGTCTGTATAGTAATGTTCTGGATGCAGACTAACTGAAGCAGGTACCTAGCTCTCTACTGTTGGTGCTCCAGGGTTGGAGGGTGTGTGTGTGTGGGGGGGGGGTATATTTGGTTAGGAGATAGGATTATTTTATATTATCAGGCCTATCCATGAGAGATACACACTTCTGTTTCGACCAGGCCTTACAGTTTTATAGTCATAGCTGTCTTTTATGATGTGGATCATTTCATTACTGAACTCTGAGGGGAGCTATTGAGATATGGTATGTTTTTGTTTGTGTTTTGTATACGTGGAAAATTCAATAAAGTATATTAAATTGAAAGAAGAGTGGATTCTACCATCTGAGGAACATTGCCCAGATCCGGAACCTGTTACTACCTGAGGACCTGACCTCATTGGTACATGCTTTCATCACATCTAGGCTGTATTACAGCAATGCCCTTTACTTTGGGCTATCTTGATGCGACCTCCACCAGCTGCAGCCAGTGCAGAATGCAGCTGCAAGATTACTGATAGGCACACCAAGATGTGAGCATATTATGCCTGTCCTCCACGAACTGCACTGGCTGCCAGTAAGGTACAGGATTGCCTTCGAGGTCAGATTACTGACCTATAAGGCCCTACACCAGTCTACCTGTAAGATCTCCTTGTGTTCCATTGCCCCGCCTGGGCTCTCCATTCCACCGAGGGTTGCCTCCTCAGTGTTTCCAGGGTTAGGTTGCGGTGCTCTGGTGATAGAACATTTTTAGTGGCCATGTCTACCCTGTGGAACTCTTTTGCTAAACAACTGCAGGAGGCACCCACAGTGGAAACCTTTAAAAAGGGGTTAAAAACTTTCCTATTTAACCAGGCTTTTAATGGATAAATATTCTGATGTATTGTTTTTACTGTATATGGATGGATAGTTATTAGGTGTAATGCTGTTAGCTCCGCCAGGATTTGTTAGTGAATTGACTCTTGGATGTGTTATATAATTGTGTCTTTGCTGTATATTTATTGTTTTTTTTTTAATTAATTGTGAAGTGCTCTGAGTCCCTGGAATGGGGCACTATAAAAAAAAAGTATCTATCTATCTATCTATCTCATAAGAAGAACTTTACAAACGGATTCTAATCTTCACAGATTTCCTGTCCTCTTTAATCATACTATTTACTTACTCCCACATTTAAACACTCTGAAATATCAAACCCAAAAGCTTTAATTGATTTGCAACCTCAACTTCTACTCCCCAAAAATAAAGGTACATCCAACTGTTTTTTGTTTTTCTTCCAAACCAAACTTCTTTCATTTTTCAGGATTTATTTCCATGAAATTTATCTTCAACCATTTTTCTATTTGTTCTAGATCTTGTTGCATTTTACTGTGTTCCACGATTCAAAAATATCCAACGGTTGTATCATCCATGTATTTGATACAAATCACCTATAGTTTTCAAATAATTTATCATCAACAACACTTGTAAATGTTCCACTTTGGTACCTTGGGGAACTCTTAAACATAGCAAACATGGCACTTTTCCCTTCTAGTTCTATTCATTGGTTTCTGCCCTGTAAAAATGGTTCCATGTGATATCGGTGACTTTTTAAACTCACTGAACATTACATTGACTGCAAGTCACAGAAAATCGCAATGGCGACTTGTACAACACCGAGAACAATAACAGCGAGGATTGGCCCCATGTCAAACACTGAACACTTACAACATGTTTTTTTTTTTATGCAGGGGGGCAATTCGCTCACACCCCCCATTATTAATATAATCAACCCTGAGGAGGGGGTGCTGACCCTGGGGAAGAGGGAAACCGTCGGGTGGGGGCATCTCACTAAACACAAAACAAAAGTTCTCGCACTCCACAGGCAAAACAAATACACCGAATATTCTCACACGCCACAAGCTGTGAACCCAGAGCCTCCTGCACTAGTGGCGAACACCCCACCACTGCCCTACGAGGCCAGCTTGAATTTGCCCTGCCGGTCTTACTCCCATATCATGTTACCGCCTTCTTGCCATCCCATACTCACCCTATTCCTACATTTGCTATTTTTGTTCTGGACCCTCACTATTCCCCCACTAGCTATTCTTTCATACTCGCTTTTATTACGGGTAGTCAAATTGAGTTGCTCATATTGAGTCACTCCATTTGACTTGCTCATATCACTGGTTACCGTAAAAATCCCCAACCCATCTTACAGTAAATTTTGGTACTCACACCCCTTCAACTTTTTCATCACAGTATTATGATCTATAAGATCAAATGCTTTCTGCAATCTGCTAACACTGAATGTACTATTTTTCCTTATCCCATGTTTTCATACTAATTTCTAAAGTTTTTAATGCTGCCAACTTAGTGGAGCTGCCCATTTAGTGAGTCAAACTGGTTTTCTTTGATAATCCTGACACATATTCTGCAACCCTGCTCATTACATACCCTTCACAAAATGTTGTTATTACACACATGAGGAAAATGGGTAGGAAACTTTTTTGAGAACTTTCAGGTTTTGCACATTTGCTGGGGGGGGGGGCACAAATTCTTTTGTTTTTGTCCCAGTTTTTTTGTCAGATTTCCTGAGGCTTTGAACTTTTCCCTCATAATACCCCCTTCTTTTATTTTATACTTTGAATTTATTATATTTTCATTCACAATGCAATAGGACAGTCTTTACAATGTATAAGTTAAGACAGCACATAATTACATCAGTCAGGTATGCAGCAATACATTAGTCAAAGGACTCAGGACAACTTACATAATTTACAAAGTAGTTCATATAATGAGCGCTAAGACATTTACAGAAACCATCATCAGGGTTGATATATTTCTAAGGTACAAAAGTAGGATCTAAGGATGAAATATATAGAATCTATTTCCTCCATTTAAGCTCAAAGGCGGACCATTTATCTGTGCTTTTGGCTATTAGTCTCTCTAATACATCAGTTTCTCCCATTATTCCCCACCAGCTCTGAATGTTTGGGGGTATCTTCTTTCCCCAGTTTCTAGTAATTGCTTTTTAACTGCCAGTATATAAGTGATTAACAATGCTTCTCTGGGTATTGGGAGATCCTCTGGTGGAACTGAGAGTAATACTAGCTCAGGAGTCAATACAGCTTCCACATCTACCAGTTCTTTTAATGCCTCCAAAATATCTCTCCAGTAACCTTCTAACTGTGGGCAGGCCCAAAAAACATGGAACTGATCAGCAGATATTTCTCCACAATCTCTCCAGCAATAGCTTGGCATTCCAGATGAGAACTTGGCCAGCCTTGCCGGTGTATAGAAAAATCCATTTCTAGCTTTCCAGGCAAATCCTTGCCAATAGGGGGCTCCCAAAAGTCCCATTGAGAATTTAGTATACTTTTCCCAATCCTCCTTTGATACCTGGAGTGGAAGTTCTTAGATAATTCCCGCATACCCCTATATATTAGTCCCACAATGTGGTGCCACAGCTGTCCTCTCCCTGTGGTCATAGCTAAGGTAAGCAATGAAGGGAGGGGCTCTGGGAGCCTACTATAGACTTGTCCCCTTTGTTCATCGCCTTCTCCTAAGCTTGTATATATTGAAAAGTCTTGTTGTGAAAGATTGTAAGTTTCTTGGAGTTTAGTAAATGAGAGGACCCCTCCAGCATCCACCTAGTGGAATATAAATTTAAAACCCTTTTGTCTCCATTGAGCCAAAGTACCCTCCTGTTCCAGACTAAGAGATTGGATTCTGAAATTAATAGATTAAGATAGGTACCTACTGATTCTAGCTCTCTTAAATGAATGAGTTTCCTCCAAGTCTCTATAGTAGAATTTGTGCTATAAATAAGTCTAGGTCTTTTATTTACTGGGGCATACAGCAATTATAGAAGGTCGCTCCCCTCCCTCACCCCATTAAGGGTAAATTCCAGGTTCTTCCAGGGTATGTCATAAATTGGGTTGTTCCAATAAAAAACTCTAGCTATCACTGTGGCGTATGCATACATCTGAAGATCAGGCAAATTTAAGCCTCCCTTATTTTTGGTAACTTTAATGTAGACCACTTGATTAGAGCTTTTTCCCAGCCCAGACAAATCTCACCAAAGACTTATTCCAGGAGGGAAAGTACATTCCATGTGGCATCACGGTATGGTCTGAAAAGATATAACAGCCATGGAAGGATATTCATCCTAGTAAGATCCACCTTAGAATATAATGATAAATGAAGTTGGGACCACTGATGTAGATCAGACTCTATTTTTGTATTAGGGTTCGTAGTTTACCATAGTGAGGTGCATTAACTGGATTGGTAACTGTATGCCTAGATATTTTATCTTGATGCTGTTCCAACACGAGAGGTAATCTGCTTTTCAGTGTTCACGAGGGGAGAAATGGAAGGGAGAACCTCTGTTTTAGAAGAATTTATTTTGTATCCAGAGAGCTGAGAAAATTGCTCAAGTACCTCCCATATTGCTGGGATAGAAGATTCTGGATCGGATACTGACAATAAAATGTCATCCGCATATAAAGCTAACTTCCAAGATTGATTGCCCACGGGATCACGTGATGTGCTAGTGCCGAGCAGACGTGCAGAGCGCTTCTCCGGCCGACTCAACCTCTAGATCAATTTAAAATCCCGACTATCGCTAACGGGCTGATAAATTGTTTTGGAACTGGCAGCTGTTTACTTTGAACTTACTGAAAATCCTTTCGGTTCTTTTTCCGCTTTAGCTGCTGGCTAGTGTACCCTCCTGTGCTGCAGTACCGAGGATGGATCCAGGAAGCCCCGAACTCGCTGACGCACGAGCGCCGCCCTCCAAATGCTCGAAACCCCTCTCGCCAACGCCAGAAGACCAGGAGGCATGCATGGGTGCGGAGGAGAAAGGCCAGAACCCTCAGGACGATTTAGAAGAAATTAAATCACTCCTACGAGGGCTGGTAACTGATTTTGCTACTATTAAGCCTACTCTTAACGTTTTGGCACAGAGAGTAGGGGATCTGGAAGCTAGAGCTGCCTCTCAAGATAGAAAAACATCTACACACGAGCAGGAGTTGGTGGCACTAAGGAGACAAGTGAAAAAATTGGAGGAGAGAGTAGACGATCAAGAATCGCGCAGCAGAAGGAATAATTTAATTCTGGCTGGTCTGCCAGAGCGCTCCGAGAGTGCGGACTGTATCACTTTTATTCAGGGACTGCTGTTAAAGATCCTGGGCCCTACTCCTTATGGAAAGGCATATAATATTGAGAGGGCACATCGTTCTCTGAGAGAGACCCCCCCCCAAGGGCTCGACCCAGGGTTATCATAATGCGCTTCTTGAATTTTAGGGAGAAGACCCACGTTCTTATGAGAGCGAGAGCACTTAAAAACTTGCACTGGAATGGAGCTGCAATTTGGCTTTTTCAGGACCAGACACCTGCCATACGTGAAAAACAGAAAGAATATATTGATATTAAAAAGAAGCTCTATTTAGCAGGTGTGAAATTTCGGTGCAACATCCTGCTACTCTGGTGGTCAAGTTAAAAGCAGGGGACGGAGGTTTTTGACAGCTAGGATGCATGGAGGGGCTGAAAGCTGAACTTCCAGATCTGTTCAGGGCGGCAACCTGAATCTACGGCTCGGGACAAGTCCATGGATGTGGCTGAACTCTGTTTTCCCTAGTTATGACACTTTGGAATAAGGATTCCTACTAAAGATACAACACAATTTCACCTGAGGATTGTGGTGACTGAGACTATTGATATAAAGCCTTAATGAAGGTGGAGTTATAAGTTGGGACCTCAGAAGAAGTATGAGAGGGGGAGGAAGGAGCTTACAAATAAAAATTTTGATTTGCTGGGTAAAGGGGAATAGATACTTGTTTTTGGGTTATTTAGAGGCTGGAGGGTCCAGAGAATGCGCTCAGTGGCTGGCTCATCTCGTTCTCGACAATGGTTAGGAGGACGATCAGTGGATCGGGGGTAGTGATAAAAGGGGTGGGGTTTGGGGAGGGGAAGAGAGAGAGTCCAAACTGCAGATTTTGAATGTTTTGTTTCTTTTTTTCCTTAGCGGGCAGCCGGGGCTGGGAGGTATGGAGTGTAATACATGAATATGTTTACGGTTAACATTTTATCCTGGAATGTCAAAGGCCTTAGAGGGAGGAAAAAGAGGTTATTGATTCTGAAATTTATTTCACAGATAGGGGGCTCATATAGCTTTGCTGCAGGAGACACACCTCTTAAAAGAAGAGTTATTGCTTTTGAGAAGGCTTTGGGTAGGTCAAGTTTTTGGAGAGGGGCATGCCAAAGCCTCAGGGGGCATTGCTATCTTGATTGCAAAGAGCTGTCCATTTACTCCTGTGCAATATAAAACCCGGGAGGATGCGCGGGGAGTTTTTGTCACGGGTACTATTATGGGGAGGCTAATAACAATAGCTTCTGTATACGGGCCAACCCCCCCTAACCCTGAATTTTTTTCCTCCCTGGAATTAGACCTCATCAGCTTCTCAGCTCACCCCCTAATTATGGCAGGGATTGGAATCTTTGCTTTAGTAACTTGGTGGATAGGAACCCCCTCAAAAACCGCCTCTAGAGCACAGGTATCCTTGGCCAGATTTCTAGAGGTGGCAGCACTGACAGACCCCTTTGGAAGTTTAAACAAGGAAATGGTATAATGACCTTCTATTCAGGTGCATAAAACTCAAACACATATCGATTTTTCTTGGTTAATCAGGAGGCCTTACGAGGGGTTAGAAGCTGTTTACTCACAGTAGAATTTTGTCTGACCATTCTCCATTACAGATGTGTTGGATATTGGAGTCTGTTCCGACAAAACCGTTCAGGTGGAGATTGGATGAATCCCTTTTTTTAGAAGACAACATGTTATCTCATTTGGAGGAAACTCTTAAAGATATTATTGCGACCCAGATCCCTACCCTGGACAATAAGAACTTAGCATGGCCTACTTGTAAAGTCCTATATTCCAGTATAGCCCAGACCCTTTCCATTAGGAGGAATAAGTTGAGGAAAGCAAGGAAATTCATTGAGGGTGCTATTAACTCACTCACCCCACTTGAGGGATCTGGTGAGGAGGTGGATAGAGAACTTTGTGAACTGAGGGACGAGCTGACTAGATATTATATACGCCAAATTGAGGGCTTGGACTGAAAGGCTTCATGTTGAATACCTTGTAGGGGACTCTGCCCAGCAGGCTTTTTGCAAGCCGGGTTAGAGAGTGGGAAGCAGCTCGTGACGATACCATACCTGGAATACCGGGGACTTGATCACAGACCCTCAGGATATGGCAGATGCTTTTGCCGACTATTTCATAGATTTATATCAGGGGGCATCAGACAGCACTGAGGAAGGTGCGTGGGAATTTCTGGAGAGTATTGCATTACCTAGACTGGACCAAGAACAGGCCCAGGCCCTGGTAACACCTATAATGGAGGCTGAAATATGTGATGCAATTAACACTATGCCTAGGGGCAAGACTCCAGGTCCAGATGGTCTTTCAGCTGGGTTTACAAAGCCCATCTGAAGAGTCTTTACCTTTACTCCATGAGCTTTTCTCTGGTATTTTGTCTGAGGAATCCCCCATTTATATCAGGCTTATATTACACTTATTCCTAAACCAGATAAGCCCGAGAATCACCAGGTAGTTACAGACCTATTGCCCTCTTGAACCAGGACATCAAATTGTTAACTAAAATATTGGCTAATAAGAATTTTAAAGATAGCTCCTCGGATTATTAGCCAAGACCAGGTTGGTTTTATGCCGGGCAGGGGGCTCATGATGCTTGTAGCTTCACCATATCCTTGTGGAGGCCTCTACCTCTTGTCTGGATATGGCCCTTTCTCCTTGGATGCCAAGAAGGCCTTTGACCGGGTCTCCCATCCCTTTCTATTGCCACCATGGAGAGGGATGGCTTCCGGAGGGCCTTCTCAGGGTATTAGGAATCTTTATGCTATACCTACGGCCAGGGTCTATGTAATGGTTTTTGTCAAAGGAATTCGCCTGGATAATGGGACCAGGCAGGGTTGCCCCTCTCCCAGTTTTATTTAATATTTATCTGGAGCCTCTTTTGAGAGTGATTCAATCAGACCCTGAAATACGGGGGATTGAGGTTATGGGTAGGGAACTGAAGTTTTCGGTTTTTGCAGATGATATTCTGCTGCATCTATGCGACCCGGTGAAGAGTTTTGATAGGGTTCTGGAGATTATAAAGAGATTTTCGGTAGTTTCAAACTATAAGTTAAATTTAACCAAGACCCAGGTTCTCCCCCTAACCACACATGTATTTAAGGCAGATTTTGACCATCTTCACCTAAAATGGGCTCCAGATGGTATTGACTATTTGGGGATTCGGTTACTTCTAATTTCCAGCAAGGTGCTGAAGCAAACCTGGACAAATATTCGCAGCAGCTAGGGCTGATTTGGATAGGTGGAACAAACTTCCTTAAATTCGACAGCTAGAATAAGATTAATTAAAATGAATCTATTACCTAGTTTTATAATCCTATATATTTGTCCCCTATAATATTTCCAAGTCTTGGTTTATTAGAATACAAAACTTTTCTCCAACTTTTTATGGAATTCCAAACCTCCGAGGAGGAAACATGTGTTTTGCGATTACCCTCTACTTCAGGGGCTTGGAATTCCAGATATCTTCCTACACTATGTTGCTGGGCAATTATCGATAATGACATGATGGAATAGTACTCAGGAGGGAGAGGGCTATCGCCAACTTGGCTACATATTGAACAGCAAATTTAAGAGATAAGGGTATTTCTCCTGAGTCTTTGCTCTTTACTAATCCGGGATCCCTCCCTGATGTGGGTAAGGATTCCCCAATAGTTAAGACAGTCATGGCTTGGTGGGCTCTTTTGTCCCCACTTCGTAAGAAGCTTCAGAAGAGCTGTAGAGGTCAACCTATTTTAGGTAATCCGAACATGGCTATTGGTGGCCGACTTATTAGGGTCTCCTGGGCTCCACAGTTAGCTAATTGTGTTTGGTCAGACTTGATTGTAGACGATAAAGTCATGTTTCCGCCTCAATGTAGTGGTATTAATTTCTTTAAGAAGTTACAGATTACCAAAATGTTACAGAGAATGCAAAGGGAAAATAGTAGTCAAGAAGGACTCCATTCACTTGGGATAATCTTAAGGAATTAATTGCTTGCAAACCTCTGTCAACAATGTATAAGGTGCTTCTCAATTTCCTCAGCAAAGAAGTCTCGGCGAGCGTGGCCTACTGGGAGAAGAACGATACCCTATGGAAGCCGGACTGGGAGACAATATGGAAAAGTGTGGCCTACATATCTATACCCAAATTCAGAACTATGCAATTTTTCATTTTTTCTAATTTGTATTTCACCCCCGCCAAACTCTGTGCTAGGAAGCTTGGACAGACAGATCTATGTTTCAGGTGTGGTTTGAATTCCGGGGATACATTACATATATTTTGGGACTGCCCTAGGATATACCCAATTTGGGTTTTAATTAGCAGAATATGGACCCCTTCTAAATTATGTAGATTACATTGCACTGGAGGTCTGTATTTTGGGGATTTGACTCAGATCCCAGGTTCGCAGATTAAGTATCATATTGCCCTGATGTCCCCCTGGTTAAAGCTTATGTGTTTGAGGCACTGGAAAAGTGAATGCATTTATTCATATGACCGCTGGCTAGCGGATCTTATGAGGGTACTAGGGAGGATTAAGCGCCACTTGTCTCGGAATGGGAAAAAAGGAATTTACGATAAGAGGTGGCGAATTTTAGAGGCTGTCTACTCGACCCAGCTCTAGCCTCCTTGCCATCGGTCTGTCTGTCTAAGTGTAGCTTATTGAAGCGGTGGGTTTTTATATTTTAATATTTTTTTATGACTGGTTGTTTATATTGGGAATACTCTAGTTTTCTCTATCTCTAGATCTAGAGACCTGTAGGTTTTAGAACTAATTTTTCTTCTCCCTTTTTTTATTTTCCTGTAACATTGTACATTAATAAGATAGGACCTGGACTGCCAAGCAAGGGATTTTTATTTTTATTTTTTGGGGCTCTCTCTCTTTCCTGGGACACAGCTGTGGGAACACCCTCCACTGGACTAGAGGGGTTTTGGGAACTATGGGATTGGTGGACTAATCCTAGTCTTTACACTTTGGGGTTCTTGTTTGTTGTTAATATCCAGTCCCAAGCTACTACTTTTTTGTTCTTTCCCCCTCAAGGCGGGGAGTGGAGTCCTGGTTTTTCATGTCTGGATAGAGGCGGGCGGTTCTCTGCAGCTGTGATTGTATATTGTTTCTTGTACATAGTTCGCCTACTCAGTTATAGGGGTGGGCACCCGGCTCCAGGTTGGTATGTGTATGAGTGTTTGTATGTTTATGCAAAATACAATAAAGATACTTTTAAAAAAAAGATTGATTGCCCACCTGAATGCCCTCAATTTTTTCTGAATTTCTAAGCATCATAGCTAAAGGCTCAATGTAGATGGCAAATAGCAAAGGGATAAAGGACATCCCTGTCTAGTGCCTCGCTGTAACATGATATGAGGTGTGATGCTGCCATTAGGTTTATATAAGCCCTTGGTTTCAAATATATTTGCTCCAGCCAATTCACAAATTCCTCAGAAACCCAAATGACATTAGTGTTCCCATAAAAATCTCAGGACACCCTGCCAAAGCTTTACAGGCATCTAAACTGACTAAAGCTGAGGGGGTAGCTGAGTTAGCCATATGATCCATCAAATGGATTGTTCTTTGTACATTATCTGCAGTCTGACACATGTGAGAAATCCTGCCTGATCTGAATGTATCAGAGTAGGTAATATAGTCTCTAATCTATGTGCCCATATTGCTATATATAGCTTATAATCATTATTTAAAACCAAGATGGGTCTTTATGACTATAAATTTAATGGATCTTTATCTGGCTTCAAGTTGTGTAACTTGTTCCCCATTGTCTCTCACCTGTTGTAGTTCTTGCAACTTAACTTGTAATAATTTGTATCTGGATTCTCTCTGTTTATTTAGTCTGGAGGAATAAGAGATGATCTCTCCTCTAATCACAACCTTCAGAGTATCCCAGAGTATAGTAGCTGAAATAGAAGGGTCTGTATTCTCCTCTAGGATATGTGTGATGCTGTCTTCCATTCTGGTCTTAAACACTGGATCCTTCAAAAGAGAAAGATTCAATCTCCATAAGGTTGTTTTATGAGTTTTGTTTAATTCTACCTTAATTAAGAGAGGTATATTGTCTGAGAGGAGGCACGCTTCCAGGGATATATCTTGGATCATACCCAAGTGCTCTGTAGATGTAAAAAAATAATCTATTCTAGCTGATGTGTGATATTTAGGGGAGACAAAAGTGTATCCCTCCACAGAGGGGTAGAAATGGTGCCATACATCTGTAAGACCCATCTTAGGTATCTGGGTTTTTTAAAAGTTTTTGAGTGGGAGTAAACCTATGTTGTTTAGGAAAAGTGGAGTCTTTCTGCAAGGACATTATTAGGTTGAAGTCGCCTCCTATCAGCATTACCCCCTTTTGCTTTTCAAGCAGTCTATTAAAAAACTGTCTTAATAATGAGGGAGATGCTCCTGGCGGCAGATACACACTCGCCATTGTTACTTCAGTCTCATACAAACGCCCTTGTACTATGACAAAATGCCCATTATTATCTGAATATACCTCCCCTTAGTGAATAGAGTAGTAGCTGGAATCAAAATTGCCACTCCACGCCTTTTCCCCAACTTACTGGAAGAAGAGAAAACAGTGTATCTGCCACCTGCAGCAAGCTTAGCATGTTCCCCCTTGCGACAAATGTGTCTCCTGTAAATAGATGTAATCTGCGTTCTGCTTCCCAGATACTGTTGTAGCCTAGCTCTTTCTATGGGATGGTTAATGCCATTAATATTTAATGACAGTATCCTAGTTGTTTCTAATATCATATTAGATTTTGATTTGGTAAAGTATTACTGATTATTGCAATTTCTCCCCTCCACAACTCCTCCCCCGATCTCCACAAGGATCCATAAAGTCTCCTGAATGTCCTAACAATGGTTCCACCAGAAAATGTCCTACCCTGTCTTACATTTCCTGTCATCTGACCAATGCTTCATAATCTAAGGTTTTTCTACTGTCCCTTATCAACCAAAAAACTTATTATCACATATATAAAAGTAATTTGCCACTGTAAAATACAATGTACGTGGTGTATCCACTGATCTGGAAAGATAGCTGTCCAGTAATGATTAACAATAAATCATAAACATATGTACATATAAGTATTGCTTTTAGTAATATTCTATGCTGTAGAATCCTTAGGACTTCCAAATGTGGGAGAGAAATGAAAACTCCACATTTCCAGTAGAAACTGCTCCTGGAGCATTTGAACTCTCCTAAAAGTGAAGAATCCCTTAACATTGTTGTTAGGGCCTTCGAGGAGCCAGTAAACTGTTCCCCTTTAAATAAGGCAAAATCAACAGAGGAAAGGAGTAGAAAACTCCAAAGAAAAATTTAGAGATATCCCACAAAAGCAGCATAGAGCTCAAAGACTGCTCCTTTCCCATTCCCTGTTCCCGAGCTTTCTGAAAAATGTTCCCCCTTATGTTACACCAAATATCGAAGGAAGAAGAAGAAGCCAGCAATTAACATAATCAAATAATTATATCTATAGCTTCTAGTCCAACATTAGAAGGCACTTAGGTTATTTAGGTACTAGCTGTTACTTATCTAGCAGTTTATGTAAGGTAGTGTCTTTTCATCATGCAAATGCCTATTCCAGGCTCAGAGCAGCTCATTAATGTAGAGAGCATACTTCAGGCCCAAAAAACAGATGGTGCAGCACAGATTTTCAGACCCTCTCTCTCCTGCTCACTCAACCGAATGAGTTTCTCTGTAAGTTTCAAGTATTGTCACTTTTTGCCTCCCTCTGGTAAACTGCTAATGTAGATTTGACTGTTCCCAGTTCTTGCTGTTTTCCCTGTCATCTGTTTGAATTAGACTGCCAGCCAACTTGGCATTTTTCTGGATTGTTGCCACCCAGACTTTGTTCGGGAAAGTGTAGGCCCAGTTTTGTAGGTTCTTCTTTTGCATCTTGAGCCATGGAGAATTCCCTCTTTCCAGAAGGTAGATGAACAATTAACTGTGCTGGATATAGGGTAGTAAATTTATGTCCTGCTGCTTTCAGTACTGGAAGTAACAGTAGATAGGCACATCGCAGGCGAGTAGTTTTTGGTACATAGTCATGATCAAGATATATGCGAGTTGAGTCATAGAAAACTTTCTGGCGCCACCATGCTGTAAGCAGAATGTGTTCTTTTGTTGCACAACTGTTGAAACGAAGAATTACTGACCTTGGTGGTATGTTTGCAGAGGTAGGTTTAGGTGCCAATGCCCTATGCACTCTCTCTAGGTGGAGGTTGAAATCTTTTAGCAGTTCTAAGGCTGTGTGCAGCAAAGCTTCAACAAATTCCTTAATGTTAGTCCCCTCAGAATCCTCTGGTAGGCAATAAATTCTGATGTTTTTACGACATGCTCTGTTCTCAAAATCTTCTTGGCGATCAATTATTTGTTCTTGCATCTCTTTCATCTGCTGTACCATTTGTTCCAGCTTGTCTATTCTGTTCTCAGTTGCCATCGCAGTTCTCTCTTGTTCGTCTACTGTCTGCTCCAATTGTATCACATCTCTTTGTAACTCACTGTACATTTCTTTGATTTCTGCATGAAAAGTAAGTATCTCTTGATAAATTAAGTCAAGTTTTTTCCTTCTTCGCTTTGGCTTTTGGTTTTTTCCACTGAGATTTAATCAGGCCCCTTTTAAGGTCTGCAGAGTCGCGGTTATCTGATGCAACTGAGGCCTCCGATTCAGTTCCATCAGCTATCTCCTCCATGGTGCTGTGTTTTGTTGCTTAATTCAGTCTCTCTAGTACTCTGCACTTTCCACTGATTCTATGATGAGAAATCTGTATGAGAGATATAGAGAATTACAGCCGGAGTGTAGTTTTTTTTAGCTCGGGGTAGATGCAGTTCTTTCTTTAGGCTGCCATTACTCGGGGGGTGGAACTGGAAGTCATAATACCCCCTTCTTAATCTCTTTGCTGTTCTGTTTACCACATTTCTTAGTCTATTATAAGTTTCTACATTATTTAGCCTCATAGCACTTTGTCTTTGTGTTACCAAATTTTTAAAATCTTTTGTTACCCAAGGTTTATCCCAACCCCTTTCAAAGAATATCATTTTCTTGGGCAACCTGATCAATTATTTGATGGATAGAAGTCATCACCCATTCCATGTCTCATTTAATGATACCAGTTTGGACAATTATGGGCTCAAATCTCCAGATATTTTATCAAGTAATCTTTCTTTTTTGTCCCAGTTTCTACTGTGAATTACATACTGTTTCTCTTTCTGTACCTTATCTTTCTGTACCTTATCTCCAGGGCTTTGACACTACTACTACATTATGATCTGGTAGATCAATGAGCGGAACAATTTCAACTGTATCATACCACTCACCAAGATTTGTAACTACTGTATTACATCTAATGCAGTTCCCCCTCTTCCCCCCAACTCAAAATGTGTTTACAATTTTGCCCTTTCATAATCTGCCTTAAGGTAGTTTATATACATCCTCCATCAAGATAACCCCACAAGCAGGGTGTTTTTCAAAAATTCTATCTAAACTCCAATTCAAATACTGACACAAAGAGTAGTTATTACCTGAAGGAGGGTACAAAAAACACCAATAAAAAGGGGCCTACATGACAGGGTACTGTAACTGGGCCATTTTTGTTTTCACTCATACAGTCTCAAAATCATATTTTTTGAACTCATTCTTTCTAACATACTCAATACTTTGTGCATATAATAGGCTACCTCACTTTTCTCCTCCCTATCCTTTCTTTCAATCTTATATCTAGGATAGGAAAAATCTGTGTGGATATGAGAACTACACCAAGTTTTTGTTATAGTTGCAGTTCAAATTCCATTTACTTTTAACACTGGACTCAGATCATCTAATTTAGTAACCAAGGCTTTTATATACGTGTTTAAAATTGTAGGCACATATGTTTTAACTATCAGTACCTATTTGTTTTCCCTATGCCTTACTTTATTACAGTCCTTTCTTTTAACATCCCTGTCAGTTTTTGTACTGTCATCTGGTTTACAATTTGTTCCTTGCAGTCTAACATATAACTGCATTCAGCTGTACAAAGATTTTTCCAAGTTACCCATCAGTCCTCTCTTTTGTATTCCTGCCTTTGTTAATATTTACTGGTATATTTGTATATTGCATTTGTCCAAACAGTTCTTCATATCATATTAGTAATACAACAAGTAGCCATAAAATTTAAGACTGATGGAGCAATAGAGGAAGAGGCCAGATGATTGGGGAGGTAATATAAAGGTAAGGAGAAGAAAGGTCCCTGTGTTGCCCTTTGTCTAGGGGATATAACCCACCTGGCAGCACTCTCTGCATGACAGAAGCAGTTGACTAAAGCGAACTGCCCAAGAGTGGAGGTGGAATGCATCCTGAGAAGAAGTAATAGACTCTTGGAGGGTGTATGTTATGATCTCTTAGGGGTCACTTTATTTTTGCACTACCTATTGCACTTTTAGCCAGCCCTGGCTGAGGGATTCCAGCCAGCAGGATTGAAGGATTCCCTGGAGTACATCTGAGCTTGAGTGTCCTGAAGACATCTCTGGGTTAGATAGATGCCTCCCCATCTGTGTTTGACTGTACCTCCCCCTCACCTAGTTTAAGGCCTCTCCATAATATAGGATGTCAGGTGAGGATGCATCAAGCAGGAAATCTGTTACCATGATACAATGAAACTGAGAGGATCTGAAAGGAGTAGTGAACATGCAGCGTATGGAGCTAAACAGAGTAGAAGGGAGTCAAGAAACTGGTACCAGGAGGGAGGGAGGGGAGGATACCTAAGAATGCCTCAGAAATGCAGAGGAAAGGAGGGGGTGGAGGGAGGACATAGCCAGAAAGTTCACAAATTTTGAGGTCCAGGCAACTGTCTGTCACTGCTGGTGTTGGAGCCCCCAGAATCTCTGCATTGCAACCTGCAATAATCACAATGCCAGCCCTAGCAGTAATAGAAAGACAAAGGGAGAGCAGGAGCCTGGCAGTGGCAGGTACCTTGAGCAATTCAGACCTAGAACAGAAAGTAAAACAAACTGGAACTGCAACCTGTAGGTGACAAGGAGTACAACTGTGCAACTTTACAACCACATAAGCACATCAGCAAAGTACACGTGACAGTTGCATGGTAGGTCACAAAGGATATCAGTTAGAGACATACCATAGACACATTGTCCATAAATGATATTGACCACTTCATGACTTGCTTCCAAGTCATTTGGCAGGGGTTCTCATCCCTTAAGAGACATCAGTATTACATATTACTCAAGTCCAAAGTAAGCAAAACAAATGTCAGATGCCATGCTGTAAATCATGCCTATCATTGCTATGATGTGAGTGGTGCAGTCAGCAGCTATGGGATGGCAGTCTTCAGGGAGATCTTCTGGAGACTGTGGTGCTGCACTCATGTGCAGGCACCTCTCTGGTCTGAAGGAGGAGGTTGCCAGACTCAAGACCAAGATGACCTGGGATAGGAGGAACTATTGCCCCACTCAGTGACCAGTAAGTCCCAGTTTTGGTAGGAGAGAAATAACTGCATAATACCAAGAAGGTGGAGGGGGATGACCTTCCTGAAGGGAATGAAACAGAGTAAAAGGGGAGTAACTAAGCGTGCTAAAGCTGGTGACTTATAAAACTCAGCTAGATAGCTATTTATGCCTCAAGATTTTGGGGGTTTAGCCAACTGAGTACTAGCAGAAAGTTTGGCAACTGTAATCAGGGCTGTTAAAGACTGCACCAGTTTGGATGAAAGCTTGGGGAGACCCACCCAAGATAAAAAGGGCAAAAGATGATGGTCAGTAGGGAAGTGAATATCAGGAGTATACAAAGTTGAATAAGTTTGAAAGAGAAAAAAATTCAGAACTCTTGTAAGTAGTAGCTCCTGTACCAGGGTATTGAAGTTTAGTGACTGTAGGCACTATTCTATGTGCTCAATGATGCTGAGTCAGGTGGTGAGCTCCTCTAGGGCCTCCCTCAAAAGACTGTTGGCAGAGGTAGAACAAGGACTGTTTGATCTTCTGATCTATACATTTTTGAATTTGAGCTTGTGTATCCATCATTGAGGAGTGAACAGTCCTGTCTCCCTGCATCCAATGCAACTGGTAGTAATGGAGAGAAGTATACAGATCCTGCAGTTTTCTCTCCCATTCACAATGTAATGCAGAAGAATGGGCTATAATAGTACCCTGAGAATGGACTTGGGGTGTTCCAAAGAATGTTAGGTGTTACCTGCCTGTATCATTGTCCTGTAGGAACTAAGGTATCTGAGTTGTGAGTTTATCTAAGAGTGATTGGTCACAGAGAAGGCCAGAGTGCAACAATCAGAGGACCTGATGCTCCAGACACCACAAAGAAAGGTCACCTTCAATGGAACATGATCTGAGAGATGCAATGGGCCATGTTCGATTGAATGTGCCCTATCAATGTGTTCCAGTGTAGTGAAGAAATAGTTGAGCCACGTAAAGCTGCCATACCTGGTGAAAAGTTAATGTACTCTTTTGTTTTGATGGCAGTGATGCCAAATGTCCACAGTTCCTAGAGATTGAAGGATCTTATTAAAATAATCTATTGACTGCAAAAAAATGGAAAGATTTAGAATTTGAGGCATCCCACTTGTGAGATAACATAAGATTAAGATCCCCACCCCAGAGTAATTGACCCTGTATGCAATCCATTAAATACAAAAAAGGAGAGAATACCCTGCACCCAGACCTCAAAGGAAAGTAAGTATTAACAAGTGCACAAGAGTGGCCATTCAAATGGCCCATAACAACTTAATAGCAGCCAGCCTTGTCATTAATAACTCATTGGGGAAGAAAGGAGAGGCCACGGCATCATAAAATCAAAACTCTCATGCAGCCGGATTTATGGGAGGAGGAAAAACACACAATTAAATCCAAATTTCAAAAACTTAGCATGCTTTTCTGGGGACAAATGGGTTTCCTGGAAAAATATAATAGCCACTCGCTGCTGCTTAATGTATTGTAGGAGGTGATACCGTTTAATAGGGTTATGCACCCCATTAATATTATAAGACAAAATTTTACTGGATAAAGTATTACAAATAAAGAGTAGGCAAAAAAAGTAATAAAAGCCTGTGAATTAACATAAACCCATATAAAATAAAAAAGGAGAGTAAAAATGTTATCAAAACATACCCCATGACTAATGGAGTGGACCTGCCATGCACTGAAACCCAAAAACCTAAAATGGATGTAGCAAGCCCAAATAAAAAGGAACCAAAATAAACTGCTCTTTGAAAAAGCAAGATAACAAATATACAGATGCCTATTGCTATGCTCATCAACAACAGTTACAAGGTTAAGATGGTTCTATGTTAAAATAGCGACTAAAAAATTGTGACGTTTATGTGGACGACTACACATCGGCGACCACAGTTAAGGCGACAGTACAAAACCGCGATTGATAAAATGGCGCATCTAAATGTGCTATGATGCCTACCTGTGCGTGCATGCACATATCTGCTCCTGCTGTGGGAAAGTTTAAGAAATTACATGCATTTTGATGCAGTCTGCTGATGTTTGTTTTATCTCATGCCGAGGAAAGCTGGAGAGGAAGGCAATACCCAAAGAATCACTTCACTTTACTCAAAGACGCTGTCTATTTGTTATCTCCATATGAAGCTTCTCTGTGGCTAACAGGAACATCATTGCCTTTCAGTTTGATGGTGATGTAGTCTAGTAATTTATTTGACAGCAACTAAAATTCCAAAATGTTGAGGCACTATATCACTTATAAATGTGTACATGAAAGATGTGTTGGTAAATTCAGTGTTGTACTGGCAGGGTCACAACTTGTCTTGGTGGTAGTAGAGTATAAGGAAAATGAGAATGTTTACTTGGTCATGTATTTTATTAGAGCAACATAAGGGAGATTTTTTTTCTGTAATTACTGAAGTTATATTTAGGATTAGGATTATGCTCATTTGTCTCCACTTCTTAGCTCTTACTGTAGGGGATGGGGGTTGGTTAAATTCAGATCACAGTCGCTATTTTTGCAAACGAAGTTGCAATTTCAGCTCAGTCATTTTAATGTACAGGTTGCATAATTGTTTTTTGCGCTTTTTAAGTCACTATTTTGTAGTTGCTATTATTGCATTGCTGTTATCACGGGATACCGTTAAGATCATTAGAAACCATAATCTACTGTGTCTCCGAGACACAGAAATAATAGAATACAGATAGGCCACTTCATATTAAACTTACTAAAGTAACTATACAGGTAATAAAAGTTAGTGATAACAAACAGTATAAAATCACAACATTTTCAAATATCAGATAAACATTAAAATAACAGCTTTCACCAGTTAAAACTTAAGGTATGCAATCTAAACCTAGGAGTTGGAGCAGTCATTCCCCAAATCCTAAATGGTTCTGTAAATAGAGAACAAAAAACCCTTGCACATTAATTAATGCTAACAGTATACTCAAAGGTGAGAAACTTCTAAAAATACAAGGGAAACCAGAACTACTACTAACCAGGCAGACAATCAACTGTAAAGTCAACAAAACAAAGAGCCAACTCAGTAACAATGAGAATGAACTTCCAAGGTAGGGAGCCCAGGCTAAAGCCTGGTTCCTAGGCAGCACTAGAAAACTGGAAACGTCATCAGTGCTGCAGGGAGTGTAATCTGGGAATACCAGAAACCCCCAGGTTCAAAAGAACCAAAAGAAAAACCGACAAAGTCCACTGAGCCAAGAATAGAACACAAATAACCATTATGAGACTACAAGAAGTAAGAAAGAAGAACGCAGGTAGGAGTAAAGCAGGACAAATTGAAGCACACAGGAAAGAGAAACCAAAAAAACACTAAAATAGATTGTCCTTAAAGAAATCCTTCTACTATATTGCCAGTGCACAGACTAAGAAAACGGGGAAAGCAGAACAGTTCCCAATTGCTGAGAAACAAAGATAACCAACAAAAGAATGGTATGCCATCGCTATGGTGACAATTTTACCATGACCAACACTACAGCAACAACAGTGCCAGGTCGCTGTTATGCTGGTGCAGGACCCTGGCACTGCTTTCTGAGGGTCTTGCACCCCCTCCCTGAATCAACTCTGACTCAGAGTTGATTACTTTAGTTACAGGGGGGTGCATGGGGGGTTCAGGTGTGAAGCCCTCCAAAGAAAACACAGTCTGAAGTGACTGCCTTTATAACGACCACAAATGCGGTTGACATAAAGGTGTTGCTGTAACACCGGTCAGCAATGAATTTGTTGACCTACTGTCATGGAACCCAAAAGAACAAGTCCCTTGAAGTAGAATAATTAGAAACAAAAACTGCAATCCCCCACTTATCTATAAGTAAACTAAGCCCAACGACTGCAATACAGGGAGAAATAAGATGTTGTTCTAAGAATACCAAGAAAAGAAAAAAACACAAACATTTTAAGATGAACACTGCAACAGGTGAGAGCCACAAAGAATAGGAGCTGGGGTTTGACTTACCTAAAAAACAAACTGTGACCAATATTGCACTATTCTGGAAAACAATGAGCTAAAAAAATACCAGATCATCCTAGAGACTGCCACTTTCTCCAATGCAAGAGACTCAAGTCCTACCTGTGAAAGACTTTACTATCATGTACTCAAGCCCCAACTCCTCGAACTAAAAAAAACTGCAACTGAGGAAAATATGATTGGAGAAAATCAGAGAAGAGAAGAACATCAAATAACAGGAGAAAGAACAAAGTAAAAGTGAAAAAAGAAAAGAGAACAAAAAGGAAAATTCCCTGCCTTCCCCAGTGGATCCACGACAGGAACCCGACACAAATTTTGTTGAACATCCCGTCAGTGACACTGGCAGGTCGACAGCAGGTCTCCCACCATGGCTAGGCAATGTAGTCACTGTGGGGGACCTCGCTGGAGAAATGTCGCTGTGGGGGGGTAACCATTCCCCAGTCACACAGCAAGTGCCCCTCCCCCTGATTCATCAAATACTGATCTAATAAGATCAATAAAATAATGTATGACCACTAAGAATATAAAAAGAGCAGAAAAAAATGGGAAGAAAAAAATTGTGCTTAATCAAGGGGAAGAAGGCACAAAACACCAGTCCACTTGATCCTTAAAAGTCTCTTGTCCACTTCATTCAGGTTCCTCATGATGAAATGTCTGCAGTAATGCTCGCATTTCATTTAGGATCTGCATCTTTCAGTGCTGCTTCCCCTCCAGGGAAACTTTAGACCATGTATCCTTTTGGAGATCCCATTGGTCCTCTTGCTCTAGGAAATCCATATAATCCTCAGAGGTTATTAAATTACAGCTGCAGAGCTCCTGATATGCTGATTCCAGGTCCTCAAACTGCTTGACTCAATCAAGGAAGAAAATTTAAAGTCTGGCTGGATAAGGACTGGAAAATCATAGGTTATTCACCTGCAGGAGGTAAAAAGGAGTGAGACAAGCTCACTGCTTGGATTGAAGTGCTGAGGAGTAATGGTTCGCAAATACTAATCAGTTATCTTTATAGGTAATCACTCCCTTTTGCCAGGCTCTGAGCAGGACTGCTTCCTTCACTGCAAAATTGAAGAACTGCATGACAGTAGAACACGGGCTTGTGGTGGGATCTGTTGATTTAGTCATTAATGCCCTGTGCACACATTCAAGGGAGAGAGGTGAGAGTTCACTGACGTCCAGATTTGAGGGTAAGAAGCCTTGCAAAAATCTAGCAGTGTCCCATTACCTTCTGCTCCTCCGTAAACCATATAGTCTAATATTACATCTGGAATGATTTTCTAAATCATCGTATTTGTCCTGCAGCTGCTGAGTCTCTTGCAGCAGTTCAGCAAAAATCCTGTCCAGGCAGTACACCCACTGATCGGATTCAGATACATGATGTTCCAGTTTGCTGACTTTACCCTCTAATGAATGGACAACATTTTAAGATTTGGAATAAAGTGAACAAGTTTCTGATCAAAAGCCCCTTATTGCCTGATGTATTGTTGCATGCGAAAGCTGTTGAATATCCTCTGTAGTGCCAGTCACTATTAGTAATAAGGAGGCACAAGCGTGGCGCAGAACCGAGGGGGAGAAATTGAGAAGAAAAACGGTCACAAACTGCTTCCTGCTTTTTCCTGTAAATAAGAAACACCTCCCAATCACTCAGAATAATAATAAGTGTGAAAAGACTGAATGTTGGGAGAATATTCACAGGGCCCAGGATGGAGCATTACTCAGCCTACATACTATGCAGTGACGCTACTGAAACTCCAAGAATACTTTTTCTGAAGTTTGTAACAAGCACACTCCAGTAAAAAAAAAAAAAAAAAGAACACAGAATTTGTCAGCAGAAAAGACTGGTAGGGACAACCAGTCTGCACTATTTTTTCCTGCCTTTTCCAGGACCTTAGACCCTCTTTGTCCCTCAGGATACCTCCCACCTCCCTTTCTTCTACTTATTATGCCCATATGTATGCCTGAATATCCCCACTGTTTTCACCCCCACCACCCTCTTTGGGCAAACTGTTTCAAGTGTGCACCACCCTTTATGTGATGTAGTATTTCCTTACATCCCTCTTAAACTTTCTTGCCTCTAGCTTCATTGCATATCCCCATGTTCTGGTGCTTTTCCTCCTCTGAAAGACTCCACACCTGCACCTTGTTCACCCCTTTGAGATACTTACAGATCCCAATTATGTCCCCTCTTGCTCTTCTCTCCTTCAGGAGCTCATGTTGAGATCCTGCATCCTCTCCTCATATGGCTTCCCATGCAATCTTCCTACCATTTTGGTAGCTCTCCTCTGGACTGTTTCTACTCTGTCAATGTCCTTGTGGAGGTGCAGCCTCCAGAACTAGACACAGTACTCTAGGTGGGGTATCACTAGTGAGCATTACAGTAGCATTACCACCTCCCTTTTCCAGGTAGACATCCTCCTCCCTATGCACCTCAGCATTCCACTAGCTTTGCCTATTGCCTTCTCACACTGTCCTGCCACCTTGAGATGATCCACTATGATTACCCCATAGTCCCTTTCCTGCATGGTGACTGTAAGTACCCACCCATCTTATACACAGTTCCTGGGTTTCCTCACCCCAGGTGCATGACTATGCACTTTTTGGCATTGAAACCGAGATGCCACCCCTACACCATTCCTCTAGCCTCTCCTGACCATATGCATTCTCTCCAGCCCTTCCTGACCTACACCTGTTGCAGATTTTTGAGGCCATCCACAAAGAGACACACCTTTCCATTCAGTTCCTCAACAATGTCACTTATGAAGACATTGAAGAGGACCAGTCTCAGTACTGATCCCTGTGTCACCCTGCTTGTCACATTTCCATCCCCTGAGTGTCTGTTGTTTACCACCCCTCTGTCTCCTATCCTTAACCAGTTTGATACCCAGCTTACCACTTTCTGCCCAATACCCAGGATGCTTCATTTCTTAACTAGCCTCCTGTGTGGCATGGCATTGTGGGCCTTACTGAAGTCAGGCTAGGCCACATCAACTGCACTACCCTGATCCACCACTTTAGTTATCTAGTGAAAGAAATCTATAACATTTGTTTGACATGATCTCCACCTGTGAAAACATGTTGTTGGTGGTTCTGCAGCCCATTTGCCTCCAGGTTTCCATCAGCCTGTCCATCCACAAGGTCTTCATTAATTTCCTCACCACTGATATGAGAATAAATATCCTGTAGTTGTTAGACTCCTCACTGCTACCACTCTTGTGCAGAAGTACCACATTGGCTTTCCTCAAGTCCTCTGTAAATATTTCTGTCTCCAGTGAGATGCAGATTAGTCATAAAGAATAATAGTTAAATAGTTTAATAGTTACAAATAGTCAAAGAGAACAGTTCTGTTAAATAACTACTCTTGGTACTCTCCTCACTTGATCAATCTGTGCAAATTGAGTGATAAGGCCTGGAAGTAGGCCAAAAGGACTAACTGCAAAGAGGACCAGCAAAGTTATAGAACTAAAAGAAACACATATGTTAAAGAGATCAGAGTGTCCAGACAACAGTATATCTCAAACAAAGTAGAGAAAAATAATTTGCTAAACCCTAGTGTGTTTTGCAAGATTGCAGAAAGTCAAAATTTGCCCATATCTTTATCTTTTCCAGATGACTAAAATTAATGGGACTAAAATAGGGAATCTGAGATCAGTAGTTAATGGACGTAATGAGTACTTCAAAGCTTCTTGTTTTAATCATGGGACCTCTGGTAGTGATGACACTCACACTCATACCCCTTTAATGGATGCTTTTGTACACTCCCTGGGGCCCTGGCTGATAACAGTCCTTGCTTTGACTTATCTGTTTTTTCTGTTGAGGATGTACATGCCTCGCTGTTAAACTGGACCTAAATAAAAAAGTAAATGTATGGATGGCTTACATCCCAGATTTCTGAAATATGCTGCCTCGATCATCCGCCACACTTTGACTTATTTGTTCAATATGTCAGTCAGTCTAGAAGAATTTCCTGATGCATGGAAGTTTGCTAGGGTAATGCCCACCTTTACAACAGATACAAGGCAGTATAGCGCAGTGGTTTAAGGCTCTGAACTGCAAATCTGGTGACATCCAGCAGACCAGGCCTGGGTTTGAATCCCACAGCTTCATTTGCATACTGTGTCACCCTGAGCAAGTCACTTAACTTCCCTGTGCTCCCAGGTTGCATCTGTAAAAAAGCTTTCAGCTTAGTGCGCTACTCTTGGTTAAACAACTTAAAAAAAACAAACATAATGACAGACAGTGTTTTAGTTACTGCCCAATCTCTTTATTGTTTGTTATGTCAAAGGTCTTGGAGATACTGGTATGGGAAGCAAATTTTAAACTACTTATCTGTTAACACCATTTTGAATATGACCCAGTCTGACTTCAGTTCAAGCTACTGCCCTGCTGGCGGTAACTAGTGACCTGTGCAGGGCAGTAGATGGTGGCATGGCTGCCAGACCCTTTTTGTCAATCTCTCCAGTACCTTCAATACAAGAGGCCATGGCTTGCTGCTAGGTGAATTGGATGGCTTAATATGCCAGCCTGGTAGTGCAGCAGTAGCACTACTGATTGTAACACCAGCAAGCTGGGTTTGGGAATGAGCCTGGGTAATTGGAGGGATGGCTGGGGAAGGAGAGTGGAGCATTCCAGGAGATGCTAGCCTCCTCAGGGGAGAGAGGGCTGCTATTCTCTGCTGCATCACTACTACTCGGTATCCACAGGTGGCTTGTGTGGATGGAAATGCAGGATCAGGGAAGGGGATGACGATGTACTCTGGTGCTCACTGCATGTCGTGCATGCATGCACGAAGCAGGGCCTCAGTCATTGTCTGTTGGTAGAAAGAAAAGAGAGAAGAACTTTGGCTGTCGCAGCATGTCATCCTGCTCCTACTCATGGGTCCTGAAATGCCGATCGTGTGCCAGCGTTGACACTGAACATGAACACTGCCGGAAAAATTGGGGTCCCCTCCAGTGGCCTCATCATGAGGGGCAATAAAGGGATGAACACAGCATTAAGTAAGTCCTGGGAAGATATAATGGATTGCCCAGGGATGTAATGAGGTCCGATGCCACAGGCAGAGGGCCTTATAGCCTCTGAAAGGTCCATTATATCCCATAACACCCACCCTGGAGGGTAGTATTACACTTAGAAAATGGGCATTGTAAAAAAAAAAAAAAAGGAGTTTAATAAAAAAAATTAATAAACAGTTAGCACAACATATGTTTTACAATAAAATAGTTCCTCTGCCTGTATTACAATTATGTATGTTTCTGTTTTTCAGCTAGGTATTTTTGTCTTACAGGACCCTCCATGGTTCTGACTGGAGCTGGCTGCGATGGTCCCCCCCCCACAACACCACCACCACCACCACATACACACACAGAGGCAGAGATCGTGGGTCATCTTTTTTTGGTTTGAAAACGTTGAGTGTCTTCTCTTTTTTTAAAGTGGCATTGTTTCTCATAGCTTTCTTTCTGTTTGCCATCCGTGATAGCTGCGAGACAAATGGGGAAACAGTGCGAGATAAGCACTGTTAGATGTGCCTGATACTGTGCTGGTGATTTGTTTCACATAAAAAAAAAGATTCTTGTTGAAAAAAAAAAAGTATTCTGTTGATTTTGCATTTCTGTTTTCTTAGCTGGAAAGACAACCAAGTGTCCAAATGGGGAATGCCTGAGCCTGCCAATGTGTGGAACCGCAGGTTTCAGCTTGCTGTTTTATTTTCCTTCTTTTTTTTAATGTAGTGTAACACAAAATGAGGCTGGATTTTGTGTATGGGGTAATGATTTGTGAAGAAAGGAAGGCTGTTTAATTATTCTGTTTAGTGGGGCACTTGGGCTACTAAGTAGGCTCTGGGTTCATAAAAAAATTGCATTTCTGTCATATTGGAGGGAGTGTGGTCTCAGTGTGGGCACAGGAATATCAGGTGCTGATTACTGGTACTATGAGGCACTTGTTTTTTACCGGGCATTGTAAAGAAATAGCAACACCGGTTCAAAAGTGTTTTAGCCAATCAAAGTGCAGCTTTTCATTTGTATATTTTCTAACAGTAAATAAAATCGTGTTGGCTCACTCCAGCTCTTCTTAACATTGTCAGGAAATATAATATTGTATTGGCCTTCTTAAAGAGGACAGGAAATCTTTTCTAATTGGCAGATGTTTATAAAGTTCTTATTGTAGGAAATTATATGCATTCCCCTAAATTATCTGTACTTAACTGTACCTGAATAAAAAGTGATATGAAAAACTGTATTTTGCATTGTTTTGTTTTTATGAGCAACATTCTGTTATAGTTCTCTTCACAAAACCAATAATATGGAGTTTTAGCTATGGCACAGTTTGTGCACAGAACTCCAAGCATACTTCTGATAGGTCAACAGCTAATAATTAGCATTCTGTACATAAAACATGACATAGTAAATACTCCAAATTATTGGTTCCATGTAGATACAGTAACTGTAACAGAATGCTGCCCATGAAAACAAAACAATACAATATAGTTTGTTTATATCACATTTTATTTGGGTACAGTTAAATATACATTAGATACTTTAGGAGAATACATATTATTTCTGATTCAGGTCCTGTACTGCCCTTTAAGGAGAATGTCCCCAACAGGACTATTGGTGGTGTTGGACCTATTGAGTGTGAAGACTGCGTGTGCAATTGGAACAGAGGAGGCAGTGGTGGCCTATAATGGGGCCGTCACTGCTGCCTTTGATTCAGTTGCTTCCATTCATGTCCGACCCTTGTCTACTCGCTGGAGACCTCCCTGGTTTGATGGGGAACTCAGTGAGTTAAAGATTAAGGGTCAGAGGTTTGAGAGATGTTGGAGGAGTTCTAGACTGATGGGGGACAAACTGGCCCTGAGATCCCATTATTGGGATTATCAGGGAGCAATCTCCCAAAAGAAGGCAGATTTTTGTCAAGGAAGATTGCTGCGGCAAGGAACAGACCAGCTCAGCTCTTCCACACAGTAGATGGGCTACTACATCCAGCTTGTCTCCATGTGGGAGGAGCAGGTTCAAGCACAAGGTAACGAAAGTTTGCTCTGTTCTTGCCGAGAAAGTGTCCTCTATCAGAGCTGAGCCTCCGCCGCCATCACTCATTGGGATTGCGGGGTTCACCTTGAGATGTGCCAGAACACTCCTCCTGTCTGGTCTGAGTTTGATACAGTTTGGATGAAGGAGGTGGTGGAAGTTATCTCAAGGCTGTGACCAACACATTGTGATGTGGACCCAGGTCCAAACTGACTTTTGGTCGGTTGTTTGGATCTGATTGAATCTGTTTTGGCTGAGATCGTCTGGAGTTCCTTGAGGAGTGGGGTACTCCCATTGACCTTGAAAAAGGCCCTGGTTAGACCCCTATTAAAGAAATCCTCATTGGACCTGGACTGTCTCAGCAACTACAGACTGGTCTCTAACCTCCCATATTTAGGGAAGGTTATAGAAAAAGTGGTGGCTATCCAGCTCGAGGAGCAACATGCCTCCTCCTCCACTTATGAGGTTTTCCATTCTGGGTTTAGGGAGGGTATATTATGAACATTGCCTTAGTGAAGGTGCTTCATGATCTCCTGATAGCAGAGACAGGAGAGGGTGTACCATCTTGATCCTCCTGGATCTCTAGGCGACATTTGACACCGTGGACCATGAGTTGATGCTTGAGCAACTGCAGTACTGGTGCCTGGCCAGAAATGCCATCAAATTGTTCAGGTCATACTTGACAGGCAGAGTGCAGAGGGTGATGATGAGGTTAGCCTCATCTAACCCAAAGCCTCTGACTTGTGGAGTTCTGCAGGGATCGATCATATCACCCTTGTTGTTTACGGTGTATTTGCTGCCATTGGGAGACATTATCAGGTGGTATGGGCTGGGTTTTCACTGCTATGCAGATGATACCCAGCTATACTTGTCCTGTGCACCCAATAACCAGATGGCGAACACCGTATTTAACAATTGCCTGGCGGAGATACGCATTTCGATGACTCATAACTGGTTAAGACTCAACCCAGACAAGACTGAGATGCTGGTGGTGGATCCGAGTTGCTGTTGTGGGGAGGGGAGTCTGTGGAACCCCCCCCCAGTCTTGTACTGGGGGGGTACCACTGATCCCATCAATATGGTTGAAGGAGCTGGGTATGATCCTCGACAACAGCTGACATTTGATGCTCAGGTGTTTTCCGTCATTAAGAGTGGATTCTACTGGCCGACCCTAGCCTTGCGGCGAGTCAAATTCAGGTCTCTGGAGTTGGGAGAAAGAATAGGCAGACTCCTAGCCTTGAGATGTAGACAACTAGAAGCTCAGGGTATGATCCAGACTCTTCAACTATTGCCAGGGGGAGCTATCCTTACCCAACCTCGAGATATTGCAGAAGCTTTTTGACAATTTTATAAAGCCTTTTATGTTCCTGAAGAAGACAGAATCCCAGGAACTGATTCTATGGGTAGGTTTTTGGACTAAGTTACATTGCCTACTCTTACCAAACCCCAACAAGAATTCCTACAAGCTCCCATTTCTTTGCATGAAATGTGGCATGTGATAGAGCAATTGCCTAAGGAAAATGTTCCTGGCCCGGATTGGTTCAACAACTCTTTTTAAGCCGCCTTTATTGATGACTTAGCACCAGTTTTCTCACAGTTATTCAACTATTTATGCTCATCAGGCCTTTTTAATTGCTCATTTACTCAAGCTTGGATCACTGTAATCCCAAAACCTGGTAAATCGCCCATGGTACCGGACAACTGTCATCCCATATCACTTCTAAACTCTGACTTGATAATCCTTGCTAAGGTCTTAGCTAATTGTCTTTTAAAAGTATAGCAGGGCCTTATTAGCTCTACCCAAGTAGGTTTTGTAGCAGGAAGATGGTCTACAGATCATATGAGAAAGATCCTCTACCTTATCTCGATCGCAGGGGAAGGGAACACACCATCGGCACTAGTCTCTGTTGACAAGGAAAAAGCACTTGACTATGTCTCCTGGTCATTTCTGTTTGCTGCACTGCACAGATGTGGTTTTCCCCTTGCAGTTCTGTGACTGGCATAAGGTTCTGTATTATCAGCCTATGGCTAGAGTCCAATGTAACGGAATCTTTTCCACCCCTTTTCCTGTGGTCCAAGGAATCAGGCAAAGTTGTCCTCTCTCCCCCCATTCCTTTTTAATCTTTACCTGGAACCCCTTATCTGCTCCTTACAAAAATGTCAAGAAATTCAGAGCATCCCAGTAGGCAAAGACAGATTCCTGCTGTCAGCCTACGCCGATGATTTATTACTACATCAAGAGAATCCCCAAACTTCTATACCGGCAGCTGTTGACATTATAGACAAATTTTCTAAAGCAGCGGGTATAAGCTAAATCTAGACAAATCTGAAGTCATGCCTCTTAATCATCATGTCCAGAAACACTGGATTGTGAATCTAGGTCTTGCTTGGGAACCCAAAGCTCTCACATACTTGGGGATTAAGATCTCTCTCTCTCTCTCTCTCTCTCTCTCTCTCTCTCTCGAGTTTGGTTAAGCTCAGTCTCTCCCCTATTTGCCAAACTATTCACATGGACTTGCAGAGATGGAAACTTCTCCCACTTTCACTTTGGGGTCGGGTAACTGTAATCAAGATGAACACCCTTCAGCGGTTACTCTACCCGATAAACATGGTGAGCCCATATCTTACTAAGTGCTGGTTTTTTCAGTTACAGTCCATGCTTTCAGATTTCCTATGGAATGGGAAGGCGGTAAGAAGAGCGTATTCCAAACTGACTTATCAGAAAGCTCTATGAATTCTGCATCTCCCAACTATTTATCTTTATTATTGTGCAATCCACTGCTGTAAAATATTCTGGTGGAATGCCCATACTGCAGGTTCTCTTGATTATGGGTATACTCCCTAGTGGATTTCTCTGGAACAACAACTATGCGCCTAACAGCATCAGTTTAAGGTGTCTTTTATATATACATAGATATATAGATACATAGACAGTGTCGGCAGATAAGGGCCTATGGCCCACCCAGTCTGCCCATTTGAGCTTGTAAGTTCAGTTTGTTTTCCTAGAAGTCTGTTGCACCTTACCCCTGACCTCCAGAATTCCTTTATGTCTATCCCATGCATTCTTAAACCCCGTGATTGTTTCAGCCCGCACCACTTCCTCTGACAGGGTGTTCCACTTGTCCACCACCCGTTCTGTGAAGAAATTCTTTCTCATGTTTCCTCTGAATCGCCCTCCTCCAACTTCATATGTCAAACTGTCGGAACTCTGCAAGTCTTTATGGGTCCCCCTTTAGTAGTCACTTAAAGCACTCTGCCAGATTTTTTCTCATCTGAACCTGTCATTATACAAAGACTTGGCTCAACCTCTTTGGCAACCCTCATTTTAAAGTTGCCAATCACACCATTCCAGAGGCCTTTTACCCAGCCCTCACTGGAATTCCAGTATCATCCCTGATTACCAATGGGAAAATTAGCCCAGTAAAAGTGCTTCAGAGAAAGTTTTCTATACCCTCTTACCATTTTTTTAAGCATTTGCAACTGTGTGGGGCAGTCTCTTCCTTCCTGGGTCCTCCTCCATGGCAGGAAGCTGATAGGCAGACTCTCATAGATACAGCCATTCAACCTACCTGATCTCCCTGTTTTATAACCTTTACAACTCCATGACCCCCATAAACCACAAGGAATTTGTTTTTCCTGGAAGCACGACCTGAACCTAACTCTAGAAGATAAGGAATGTCAACAAGTGTGGCAAAGGCTATTTAAGTTTGTAAAACAAGACCGATTACAATTCCCACAGTTCTGAATTTTGCATAATCTTTATTTCTCTCTCACCTGACTTTATGGGATGGGCAGATCGGCATCCTCCACTTGTACTAGATGCAGGAAATTAGAAGGTTCACTTAAACACATTCTTTGGGACTGTGACCAGGTATCCTGCTTCTGGCAAGCTATCCAAGGCTCTTTGGACCCTCTGCTGGGCCTGGATTCTTATTTTACCTCACAGAGCTGTTTGTTGGGCCTTTTTCCTGGGGATATGTTAGAATGCTGCAAAGCCTATATATCTCTCATCGCAGTGATGGCTAAATTGGTAATTACTCGACACTGACTGGATTAGGATAGACCCTCCCTAAGAGAATGGCATGCAGAAGTACTTCAAGCTCTCAAACTGGAGAGGCATATTGCTTCTTGGCAAAATTGCCAGGAAGCATTTAACAGGATATGGGGCCCATTGATAGCCCTGCTATCCATCCCTGCTGTAGATCAGCAAGCCCAACTGTATAAAGGGAGGGAATTTCACTCATCTAATATAGTCCACGCCCCAGAATAGGGTTGTTGCTGTAATCTCGTCTGTATAGTAATGTTCTGGATGCAGACTAACTGAAGCAGGTACCTAGCTCTCTACTGTTGGTGCTCCAGGGTTGGAGGGTGTGTGTGTGTGGGGAGGGGTATATTTGGTTAGGAGATAGGATTATTTTATATTATCAGGCCTATCCATGAGAGATACACTTCTGTTTCGACCAGGCCTTACAGTTTTATAGTCATAGCTGTCTTTTATGATGTGGATCATTTCATTACTGAACTCTGAGGGGAGCTATTGAGATATGGTATGTTTTTGTTTGTGTTTTGTATACGTGGAAAATTCAATAAAGTATATTAAATTGAAAGAAGAGTGGATTCTACCATCTGAGGAACATTGCCCAGATCCGAACCTGTTACTACCTGAGGACCTGACCTCATTGGTACATGCTTTCATCACATCTAGGCTGTATTACAGCAATGCCCTTTACTTTGGGCTATCTTGATGCGACCTCCACCAGCTGCAGCCAGTGCAGAATGCAGCTGCAAGATTACTGATAGGCACACCAAGATGTGAGCATATTATGCCTGTCCTCCACGAACTGCACTGGCTGCCAGTAAGGTACAGGATTGCCTTCGAGGTCAGATTACTGACCTATAAGGCCCTACACCAGTCTACCTGTAAGATCTCCTTGTGTTCCATTGCCCCGCCTGGGCTCTCCATTCCACCGAGGGTTGCCTCCTCAGTGTTTCCAGGGTTAGGTTGCGGTGCTCTGGTGATAGAACATTTTTAGTGGCCATGTCTACCCTGTGGAACTCTTTTGCTAAACAACTGCAGGAGGCACCCACAGTGGAAACCTTTAAAAAGGGGTTAAAAACTTTCCTATTTAACCAGGCTTTTAATGGATAAATATTCTGATGTATTGTTTTTACTGTATATGGATGGATAGTTATTAGGTGTAATGCTGTTAGCTCCGCCAGGATTTGTTAGTGAATTGACTCTTGGATGTGTTATATAATTGTGTCTTTGCTGTATATTTATTGTTTTTTTTTTAATTAATTGTGAAGTGCTCTGAGTCCCTGGAATGGGGCACTATAAAAAATAAAGTATCTATCTATCTATCTATCTCGCAGAAGAACTTTACAAACGGATTCTAATTAGCACAGATTTCCTGTCCTCTTTAATCATACTATTTACTTACTCCCCACATTTAAACACTCTGAAATATCAAACCCAAAAGCTTTAATTGATTTGCAACCTCAACTTCTACTCCCCCAAAAAATAAAGGTACATCCAACTGTTTTTTGTTTTTCTTCCAAACCAAACTTCTTTCATTTTTTTCAGGATTTATTTCCATGAAATTTATCTTCAACCATTTTTCTATTTGTTCTAGATCTTGTTGCATTTTACTGTGTTCCACGCATTCAAAAATATCACAACGGTTGTATCATCCATGTATTTGATACAAATCACCTATAGTTTTCAAATAATTTATCATCAACAACACTTGTAAATGTTCCACTTTGGTACCTTGGGGAACTCTTAAACATAGCAAACATGGCACTTTTCCCTTCTAGTTCTATTCATTGGTTTCTGCCCTGTAAAAATGGTTCCATGTGATATCGGTGACTTTTAAACTCACTGAACATTACATTGACTGCAAGTCACAGAAAATCGTAATGGCGACTTGTACAACACCGAGAACAATAACAGCGAGGATTGGCCCCATGTCAAACACTGAACACTTACAACATGTTTTTTTTTTTTTAGGGGCACTTGCTCACACCCCATTATTAATATAATCAACCCTGAGGAGGGGTGCTGACCCTGGGAAGAGGGAACCGTCGGGTGGGGGCATCTCACTAAACACAAAACAAAAGTTCTCGCACTCCACAGGCAAAACAAATACACCGAATATTCTCACACGCCACAAGCTGTGAACCCAGAGCCTCCTGCACTAGTGGCGAACACCCCACCACTGCCCTACGAGGCCAGCTTGAATTTGCCCTGCCGGTCTTACTCCCATATCATGTTACCGCCTTCTTGCCATCCCATACTCACCCTATTCCTACATTTGCTATTTTTGTTCTGGACCCTCACTATTCCCCCACTAGCTATTCTTTCATACTGCTTTTATTACCGGTAGTCAAATTGAGTTGCTCATATTGAGTCACTCCATTTGACTTGCTCATATCACTGGTTACCGTAAAAATCCCCAACCCATCTTACAGTAAATTTTGGTACTCACACCCCTTCAACTTTTTCATCACAGTATTATGATCTATAAGATCAAATGCTTTCTGCAATCTGCTAACACTGAATGTACTATTTTTCCTTATCCCATGTTTTCATACTAATTTCTAAAGTTTTTAATGCTGCCAACTTAGTGGAGCTGCCCCATTTAGTGAGTCAAACTGGTTTTCTTTGATAATCCTGACACATATTCTGCAACCCTGCTCATTACATACCCTTCACAAAATGTTGTTATTACACACATGAGGAAAATGGGTAGGAAACTTTTTTGAGAACTTTCAGGTTTTGCACATTTGCTGGGGGGGGGGGCACAAATTCTTTTGTTTTTGTCCCAGTTTTTGTCAGATTTCCTGAGGCTTTGAATCTTTCCTCATAATACCCCCTTCTTTTATTTTATACTTTGAATTTATTATATTTTCATTCACAATGCAATAGGACAGTCTTTACAATGTATAAGTTAAGACAGCACATAATTACATCAGTCAGGTATGCAGCAATACATTAGTCAAAGGACTCAGGACAACTTACATAATTTACAAAGTAGTTCATATAATGAGCGCTAAGACATTTACAGAAACCATCATCAGGGTTGATATATTTCTAAGGTACAAAAGTAGGATCTAAGGATGAAATATATAGAATCTATTTCCTCCATTTAAGCTCAAAGGCGGACCATTTATCTGTGCTTTTGGCTATTAGTCTCTCTAATACATCAGTTTCTCCCATTATTCCCCACCAGCTCTGAATGTTTGGGGGTATCTTCTTTCCCCAGTTTCTAGTAATTGCTTTTTAACTGCCAGTATATAAGTGATTAACAATGCTTCTCTGGGTATTGGGAGATCCTCTGGTGGAACTGAGAGTAATACTAGCTCAGGAGTCAATACAGCTTCCACATCTACCAGTTCTTTTAATGCCTCCAAAATATCTCTCCAGTAACCTTCTAACTGTGGGCAGGCCCAAAAAACATGGAACTGATCAGCAGATATTTCTCCACAATCTCTCCAGCAATAGCTTGGCATTCCAGATGAGAACTTGGCCAGCCTTGCCGGTGTATAGAAAATCCATTTCTAGCTTTCCAGGCAAATCCTTGCCAATAGGGGGCTCAAAAGTCCCATTGAGAATTTAGTATACTTTTCCCAATCCTCCTTTGATACCTGGAGGAAGTTCTTAGATAATTCCCCAGATACCCCTATATATTAGTCCCACAATGTGGTGCCACAGCTGTCCTCTCCCTGTGGTCATAGCTAAGGTAAGCAATGAAGGGAGGGGCTCTGGGAGCCTACTATAGACTTGTCCCCTTTGTTCATCGCCTTCTCCTAAGCTTGTATATATTGAAAAGTCTTGTTGTGAAAGATTGTAAGTTTCTTGGAGTTTAGTAAATGAGAGGACCCCTCCAGCATCCACCTAGTGGAATATAAATTTAAAACCCTTTTGTCTCCATTGAGCCAAAGTACCCTCCTGTTCCAGACTAAGAGATTGGATTCTGAAATTAATAGATTAAGATAGTACCTACTGATTCTAGCTCTCTTAAATGAATGAGTTTCTCCAAGTCTCTATAGTAGAATTTGTGCTATAAATAAGTCTAGGTCTTTTATTTACTGGGGCATACAGCAATTATAGAAGGTCGCTCCCCTCCCTCACCCCATTAAGGGTAAATTCCAGGTTCTTCCAGGGTATGTCATAAATTGGGTTGTTCCAATAAAAAACTCTAGCTATCACTGTGGCGTATGCATACATCTGAAGATCAGGCAAATTTAAGCCTCCCTTATTTTTTGGTAACTTTAATGTAGACCACTTGATTAGAGCTTTTTTCCCAGCCCAGACAAATCTCACCAAAGACTTATTCCAGGAGGGAAAGTACATTCCATGTGGCATCACCGGTATGGTCTGAAAAAGATATAACAGCCATGGAAGGATATTCATCCTAGTAAGATCCACCTTAGAATATAATGATAAATGAAGTTGGGACCACTGATGTAGATCAGACTCTATTTTTTGTATTAGGGGTTCGTAGTTTACCATAGTGAGGTGCATTAACTGGATTGGTAACTGTATGCCTAGATATTTTATCTTGATGCTGTTCCAACGCAGAGGTAATCTGCTTTTCAGTGTTCACGAGGGGGAGAAATGGAAGGGGAGAACCTCTGTTTTAGAAGAATTTATTTTGTATCCAGAGAGCTGAGAAAATTGCTCAAGTACCTCCCATATTGCTGGGATAGAAGATTCTGGATCGGATACTGACAATAAAATGTCATCCGCATATAAAGCTAACTTCCAAGATTGATTGCCCACGGGATCACGTGATGTGCTAGTGCCGAGCAGACGTGCAGAGCGCTTCTCCCGGGCCGACTCAACCTCTAGATCAATTTAAAATCCCCGACTATCGCTAACGGGCTGATAAATTGTTTTGGAACTGGCAGCTGTTTACTTTGAACTTACTGAAAATCCGCTCGGTTCTTTTTTCCGCTTTAGCTGCGCGAGTGTACCCTCCTGTGCTGCAGTACCGAGGATGGATCCAGGAAGCCCCGAACTCGCTGACGCACGAGCGCCGCCCTCCAAATGCTCGAAACCCCTCTCGCCAACGCCAGAAGACCAGGAGGCATGCATGGGTGCGGAGGAGAAAGGCCAGAACCCTCAGGACGATTTAGAAGAAATTAAATCACTCCTACGAGGGCTGGTAACTGATTTTGTTAATGCTGCCTACCTTAACGTTTTGGCACAGAGAGTAGGGGATCTGGAAGCTAGAGCTGCCTCTCAAGATAGAAAACATCTACACACGAGCAGGAGTTGGTGGCACTAAGGAGACAAGTGAAAAATTGGAGGAGAGAGTAGATTATCAAGAATCGCGGCAGCAGAAGGAATAATTTAATTCTGGCTGGTCTGCCAGAGCGCCCGAGGGTGCGGACTGTATCACTTTTATTCAGGGACTGCTGTTAAAGATCCTGGGCCCTACTCCTTATGGAAAGGCATATAATATTGAGAGGCACATCGTTTCTGAGAGAGACCCAGGGGCTCGACCCAGGGTTATCATAATCGCTTCTTGAATTTTAGGAGAAGACCCACTGCTTATGAGAGCGAGAGCACTTAAAACTTGCACTGGAATGGAGCTGCAATTTGGCTTTTTCAGGACCAGACACCTGCCATACGTGAAAACAGAAAGAATATATTGATATTAAAAAGAAGCTCTATTTAGCAGGTGTGAAATTTCGGTGCAACATCCTGCTACTCTGGTGGTCAAGTTGCAAGCAGGGGACCGGAGGTTTTGACAGCGAGGATGCTGTGGAGGGCTGAAAGCTGAACTTCCAGATCTGTTCAGGGCAACCTGAATCTACGGCTCGGACAAGTCCATGGATGTGGCTGAACTCTGTTTTCCCTAGTTATGACACTTTGGAATAAGGATTCCTACTAAAGATACAACACAATTTCACCTGAGGATTGTGGTGACTGAGACTATTGATATAAAGCCTTAATGAAGGTGGAGTTATATGTTGGGACCTCAGAAGAAGTATGAGAGGGGAGGAAGGAGCTTACAAATAAAAATTTTGATTTGCTGGGTAAAGGGAATAGATACTTGTTTTTGGGTTATTTAGAGGCTGGAGGGTCCAGAGAATGCGCTCCAGTGGCTGGCTCATCTCGCTTCTCGATAATGGTTAGGAGGACGATCAGTGGATCGGGGTAGTGATAAAGGGGTGGGGTTTGGGGGAGGGGAAGAGAGAGAGTCCAAACTGCAGATTTTGAATGTTTTGTTTCTTTTTTCCTTAGCGGGCAGCCGGGGCTGGGAGGTATGGAGTGTAATACATGAATATGTTTACGGTTAACATTTTATCCTGAATGTCAAAGGCCTTAGAGGGAGGAAAAGAGGTTATTGATTCTGAAATTTATTTCACAGATAGGGGCTCATATAGCTTTGCTGCAGGAGACACACCTCTTAAAAGAAGAGTTATTGCTTTTGAGAAGGCTTTGGGTAGGTCAAGTTTTTGGAGAGGGGCATGCCAAAGCCTCAGGGGGCATTGCTATCTTGATTGCAAAGAGCTGTCCATTTACTCCTGTGCAATATAAAACCCGGGAGGATGCGCGGGGAGTTTTTGTCACGGGTACTATTATGGGGAGGCTAATAACAATAGCTTCTGTATACGGGCCAACCCCCCCTAACCCTGAATTTTTTTCCTCCCTTGAATTAGACCTCATCAGCTTCTCAGCTCACCCCCTAATTATGGCAGGGGATTGGAATCTTTGCTTTAGTAACTTGGTGGATAGGAACCCCCCCTCTAAAAAACCGCCTTCTAGAGCACAGGTATCCTTGGCCAGATTTCTAGAGGTGGCAGCACTGACAGACCCCTTTTGGAAGTTTAAACAAGGAAATGGTATAATGACCTTCTATTCAGGGGTGCATAAAACTCAAACACATATCGATTTTTTCTTGGTTAATCAGGAGGCCATTAGGGGTTAAGAAGCTGTTTACTCATTAGAATTTTGTCTGACCATTCTCCATTACAGATGTGTTGATATTGGAGTCTGTTCCGACAAAACCGCTCAGGTGGAGATTGGATGAACCTTTATTTAGAAGACAACATGTTATCTCATTTGGAGGAAACTCTTAAAGATATTATTGCACTAGATCCCTACCCTGACAATAAGAACTTAGCATGGCCTACTTGTAAAGTCCTATATTCCAGTATAGCCCAGACCCTTTCCATTAGGAGGAATAAGTTGAGGAAAGCAAGGGCGAATTCATTGAGGGTGCTATTAACTCACTCACCCCACTTGAGGATCTGGTGAGGAGGTGGATAGAGAACTTTGTGAACTGAGGGACGAGCTGACTGGATATTATATACGCCAAATTGAGGTTTGGACTGAAAGGCTTCATGTTGAATACCTTGTAGGGGACTCTGCCCAGCAGGCTTTTTGCAAGCCGGGTTAGAGAGTGGGAAGCAGCTCGTGACGATACCATACCTGGAATACCGGGGACCTGATCACAGACCTCAGGATATGGCAGATGCTTTTGCCGACTATTTCATAGATTTATATCAGGGGCATCAGACAGCACTGAGGAAGGTGCGTGGGAATTTCTGGAGAGTATTGCATTACCTAGACTGGACCAAGAACAGGCCCAGGCCCTGGTAACACCCTATAATGGAGGCTGAAATATGTGATGCAATTAACACTATGCCTAGGGGCAAGACTCCAGGTCCAGATGGTCTTTCAGCTGGGTTTACAAAGCCCATCTGAAGAGTCTTTACCTTTACTCCATGAGCTTTTCTCTGGTATTTTGTCTGAGGGAATCCCCATTTGCCGTTATATCAGGCTTATATTACACTTATTCCTAAACCAGATAAGCCCGAGAATCACCAGGTAGTTACAGACCTATTGCCCTCTTTGAACCAGGACATCAAATTGTTAACTAAAATATTGGCTAATAGAATTTTAAAGATAGCTCCTCGGATTATTAGCCAAGACCAGGTTGGTTTATGCCGGGCAGGGGGCTCATGATGCTTAGGTAAGCTTCACCATATCCTTGTGGAGGCCTCTACCTTGTCTGGATATGGCCCTTTCTCCTTGATGCCAAGAAGGCCTTTGACCCGGTCTCCCATCCTTTCTATTTGCCACCATGGAGAGGATGGGTTTCCGGAGGGCCTTCTCAGGGTATTAGGAATCTTTATGCTATACCTACGCCAGGGTCCTATGTAATGGTTTTTGTCAAAGGAATTCGCCTGGATAATGGGACCAGGCAGGGGTTGCCCCTCTCCCAGTTTTATTTAATATTTATCTGGAGCCTCTTTTGAGAGTGATTCAATCAGACCCTGAAATACGGGGATTGAGGTTATGGGTAGGGAACTGAAGTTTTCGGTTTTGCAGATGATATTCTGCTGCATCTATGCGACCGGTGAAGAGTTTTGATAGGGTTCTGGAGATTATAAAGAGATTTTCGGTAGTTTCAAACTATAAGTTAAATTTAACCAAGACCCAGGTTCTCCCCCAACCACATGTATTTAAGGTAGATTTTGACCATCTTCACCTAAAATGGGCTCCAGATGGTATTGACTATTTGGGGATTCGGTTACTTCTAATTTCCAGCAAGGTGCTGAAGCAAACCTGGACAAATATTCGCAGCAGCTAGGGCTGATTTGGATAGGTGGAACAAACTTCCCTTAAATTCGACAGCTAGAATAAGATTAATTAAAATGAATCTATTACCTAGATTTTTATATCCTATATATTTGTCCCCCTATAATATTTCCAAGTCTTGGTTTATTAGAATACAAAAACTTTTCTCCAACTTTTTATGGAATTCCAAGCCTCCGAGGAGGAAACATGTGGTTTTGCGATTACCCTCTACTTCAGGGGGGCTTGGAATTCCAGATATCTTCCTATACTATGTTGCTGGGCAATTATCGATAATGACATGATGGAATAGTACTCAGGAGGGAGAGGGCTATACGCCAACTTGGCTACATATTGAACAGCAAATTTTAAGAGATAAGGGTATTTCTCCTGAGTCTTTGCTCTTTACTAATCCGGGATCCTCCTGATGTGGGTAAGGATTCCCCAATAGTTAAGACAGTCATGGCTTGGTGGGCTCTTTTGTCCCCACTTCGTAAGAAGCTTCAGAAGAGCTGTAGAGGTCAACCTATTTTAGGTAATCCGAACATGGCTATTGGTGGCCGACTTATTAGGGTCTCCTGGGCTCCACAGTTAGCTAATTGTGTTTGGTCAGACTTGATTCTAGACGATAAAGTCATGTTTCCGCCTCAATGTAGTGGTATTAATTTCTTTAAGAAGTTACAGATTACCAAAATGTTACAGAGAATGCAAAGGGAAAATAGTAGTCAAGAAGGGACTCCATTCACTTGGGATAATCTTAAGGGAATTAATTGCGCTTGAAAGCCTCTGTCAACAATGTATAAGGTGCTTCTCAATTTCCTCAGCAAAGAAGTCTCGACGAGCGTGGCCTACTGGGAGAAGAACGATACCCTATGGAAGCCGGACTGGGAGACAATATGGAAAAGTGTGGCCTACATATCTATACCCAAATTCAGAACTATGCAATTTTTCATTTTTTCTAATTTGTATTTCACCCCCGCCAAACTCTGTGCTAGGAAGCTTGGACAGACAGATCTATGTTTCAGGTGTGGTTTGAATTCCGGGGATACATTACATATATTTTGGGACTGCCCTAGGATATACCCAATTTGGGTTTTAATTAAGCAGAATATGGACCCCCTTCTAAATTATGTAGATTACATTGCACTGGAGGTCTGTATTTTGGGGGATTTGACTCAGATCCCAGGTTCGCAGATTAAGTATCATATTGCCCTGATGTCCGCCCTGGTTAAAGCTTATGTGTTGAGGCACTGGAAAAGTGAATGCATTTATTCATATGACCGCTGGCTAGCGGATCTTATGAGGGTACTAGGGAGGATTAAGCGCCACTTGTCTCGGAATGGGAAAAAAGGAATTTATGATAAGAGGTGGCGAATTTTAGAGGCTGTCTACTCGACCCAGCTCTAGCCTCCTTGCCATCGGTCTGTCTGTCTAAGTGTAGCTTATTGAAGCGGTGGGTTTTTATATTTTAATATTTTTTTATGACTGGTTGTTTATATTGGGAATACTCTAGTTTCTCTATCTCTAGATCTAGAGACCTGTAGGTTTTAGAACTAATTTTTCTTCTCCCTTTTTTTATTTTCCTGTAACATTGTACATTAATAAGATAGGACCTGGACTGCCAAGCAAGGGATTTTTATTTTTATTTTTGGGGCTCTCTCTCTTTCCTGGGACACAGCTGTGGGAACACCCTCCACTGGACTAGAGGGTTTTGGAACTATGGGATTGGTGGACTAATCCTAGTCTTTACACTTTGGGGTTCTTGTTTGTTGTTAATATCCAGTCCCAAGCTACTACTTTTTTGTTCTTTCCCCCTCAAGGCGGGGAGTGGAGTCCTGGTTTTTCATGTCTGGATAGAGGCGGGCGGTTCTCTGCAGCTGTGATTGTATATTGTTTCTTGTACATAGTTCGCCTACTCAGTTATAGGGGTGGGCACCCGGGCTCCCGGGTTGGTATGTATGAGTGTTTGTATGTTTATGCAAAATACAATAAAGATACTTTTAAAAAAAAAGATTGATTGCCCACCTGAATGCCCTCAATTTTTTCTGAATTTCTAAGCATCATAGCTAAAGGCTCAATGTAGATGGCAAATAGCAAAGGGGATAAAGGACATCCCTGTCTAGTGCCTCGCTGTAACATGATATGAGGTGTGATGCTGCCATTAGGTTTTATATAAGCCCTTGGTTTCAAATATATTTGCTCCAGCCAATTCACAAATTCCCTCAGAAACCCAAATGACATTAGTGTTCCCCATAAAAATCTCCAGGACACCCTGCCAAAAGCTTTACAGGCATCTAAACTGACTAAAGCTGAGGGGGTAGCTGAGTTAGCCATATGATCCATCAAATGGATTGTTCTTTGTACATTATCTGCAGTCTGACACATGTGCAGAAATCCTGCCTGATCTGAATGTATCAGAGTAGGTAATATAGTCTCTAATCTATGTGCCCATATTGCTATATATAGCTTATAATCATTATTTAAAACCAAGATGGGTCTTTATGACTATAAATTTAATGGATCTTTATCTGGCTTCAAGTTGTGTAACTTGTTCCCCATTGTCTCTCACCTGTTGTAGTTCTTGCAACTTAACTTGTAATAATTTGTATCTGGATTCTCTCTGTTTATTTAGTCTGGAGGAATAAGAGATGATCTCTCCTCTAATCACAACCTTCAGAGTATCCCAGAGTATAGTAGCTGAAATAGAAGGGTCTGTATTCTCCTCTAGGATATGTGTGATGCTGTCTTCCATTCTGGTCTTAAACACTGGATCCTTCAAAAAAGAGAAAGATTCAATCTCCATAAGGTTGTTTTATGAGTTTTGTTTAATTCTACCTTAATTAAGAGAGGTATATTGTCTGAGAGGAGGCACGCTTCCAGGGATATATCTTGGATCATACCCAAGTGCTCTGTAGATGTAAAAAAATAATCTATTCTAGCTGATGTGTGATATCTAGGGGAGACAAATGTGTGTCCCTCCACAGAGGGGAAGAAATGGCGCCATACATCTGTAAGACCCATCTTAGGTATCTGGGTTTTTAAAAGTTTTTGAGTGGGAGTAAACCTATGTTGTTTAGGAAAAGTGGAGTCTTTCTGCAAGGACATTATTAGGTTGAAGTCGCCTCCTATCAGCATTACCCCCTTTTGCTTTTCAAGCAGTCTATTAAAAAACTGTCTTAATAATGAGGGAGATGCTCCTTGCGGCAGATACACACTCGCCATTGTTACTTCAGTCTCATACAAACGCCCTTGTACTATGACAAAATGCCCATTATTATCTGAATATACCTCCCCTTAGTGAATAGAGTAGTAGCTGGAATCAAAATTGCCACTCCACGCCTTTTCCCCAACTTACTGGAAGAAGAGAAAACAGTGTATCTGCCACCTGCAGCAAGCTTAGCATGTTCCCTATGCACAAATGTGTCTCCTGTAAATAGATGTAATTCATGCTCTGCTTCCCAGATACTGTTGTAGCCTAGCTCTTTCTATGGGATGGTTAATGCCATTAATATTTAATGACAGTATCCTAGTTGTTTCTAATATCATATTAGATTTTGATTTGGTAAAGTATTACTGATTATTGCAATTTCTCCCCTCCACAACTCCTCCCCCGATCTCCACAAGGATCCATAAAGTCTCCTGAATGTCCTAACAATGGTTCCACCAGAAAATGTCCTACCCTGTCTTACATTTCCTGTCATCTGACCAATGCTTCATAATCTAAGGTTTTTCTACTGTCCCTTATCAACCAAAAATAACTTATTATCACATATATAAAAGTAATTTGCCACTGTAAAATACAATGTACGTGGTGTATCCACTGATCTGGAAAGATAGCTGTCCAGTAATGATTAACAATAAATCATAAACATATGTACATATAAGTATTGCTTTTAGTAATATTCTATGCTGTAGAATCCTTAGGACTTCCAAATGTGGGGAGAGAAATGAAAAACTCCACATTTCCAGTAGAAACTGCTCCTGGAGCATTTGAACTCTCCCTAAAAGTGAAGGGAATCCCTTAACATTGTTGTTAGGGCCTTCGAGGAGCCAGTAAACTGTTCCCCTTTAAATAAGGCAAAATCAACAGAGGAAAGGAGTAGAAAACTCCAAAGAAAAAATTTAGAGATATCCCACAAAAGCAGCATAGAGCTCAAAGACTGCTCCTTTCCCCATTCCCTGTTCCCCGAGCTTTCGGAAAAATGTTCCCCCTTATGTTACACCAAATATCGAAGGAAGAAGAAGAAGCCAGCAATTAACATAATCAAATAATTATATCTATAGCTTCTAGTCCAACATTAGAAGGCACTTAGGTTATTTAGGTACTAGCTGTTACTTATCTAGCAGTTTATGTAAGGTAGTGTCTTTTCATCATGCAAATGCCTATTCCAGGCTCAGAGCAGCTCATTAATGTAGAGAGTATACTTCAGGCCCAAAAACAGATGGTGCAGCACAGATTTTCAGACCTCTCTCTCCTGCTCACTCAACCGAATGAGTTTCTCTGTAAGTTTCAAGTATTGTCACTTTTGCCTCCTCTGGTAAACTGCTAATGTAGATTTGACTGTTCCCAGTTCTTGCTGTTTTCCTGTCATCTGTTTGAATTAGACTGCCAGCCAACTTGGCATTTTTCTGGATTGTTGCCACCCAGACTTTGTTCGGGAAAGTGTAGGCCCAGTTTTGTAGGTTCTTCTTTTGCATCTTGAGCCATGGAGAATTCCCTCTTTCCAGAAGGTAGATGAACAATTAACTGTGCTGGATATAGGGTAGTAAATTTATGTCCTGCTGCTTTCAGTACTGGAAGTAACAGTAGATAGGCACATCGCAGGCGAGTAGTTTTTGGTACATAGTCATGATCAAGATATATGCGAGTTGAGTCATAGAAAACTTTCTGGCGCCACCATGCTGTAAGCAGAATGTGTTCTTTTGTTGCACAACTGTTGAAACGAAGAATTACTGACCTTGGTGGTATGTTTGCAGAGGTAGGTTTAGGTGCCAATGCCCTATGCACTCTCTAGGTGGAGGTTGAAATCTTTAGCAGTTCTAAGGCTGTGTGCAGCAAAGCTTCAACAAATTCCTTAATGTTAGTCCCCTCAGAATCCTCTGGTAGGCAATAAATTCTGATGTTTTTACGACATGCTCTGTTCTCAAAATCTTCTTGGCGATCAATTATTTGTTCTTGCATCTCTTTCATCTGCTGTACCATTTGTTCCAGCTTGTCTATTCTGTTCTCAGTTGCCATCGCAGTTCTCTCTTGTTCGTCTACTGTCTGCTCCAATTGTATCACATCTCTTTGTAACTCACTGTACATTTCTTTGATTTCTGCATGAAAAGTAAGTATCTCTTGATAAATTAAGTCAAGTTTTTTCCTTCTTCGCTTTGGCTTTTGTTTTTTCCACTGAGATTTAATCAGGCCCTTTTGTGTCTGCAGAGTCATGGGTTATCTGATGCAACTGAGGCCTCCGATTCAGTTCCATCAGCTATCTCCTCCATGGTGCTGTGTTTTGTTGCTTAATTCAGTCTCTCTAGTACTCTGCACTTTCCACTGATTCTATGATGAGAAATCTGTATGAGAGATATAGAGAATTACAGCCGAAGTGTAGTTTTTTTTAGCTCGGGGTAGATGCAGTTCTTTCTTTAGGCTGCCATTACTCGGGGGGTGGAACTGGAAGTCATAATACCCCCTTCTTAATCTCTTTGCTGTTCTGTTTACCACATTTCTTAGTCTATTATAAGTTTCTACATTATTTAGCCTCATAGCACTTTGTCTTTGTGTTACCAAATTTTTAAAATCTTTTGTTACCCAAGGTTTATCCCACCCCCTTTCAAAGAATATCATTTTCTTGGGCAACCTGATCAATTATTTGATGGATAGAAGTCATCACCCATTCCCATGTCTCATTTAATGATACCAGTTTGGACAATTATGGGCTCAAATCTCCAGATATTTTATCAAGTAATCTTTCTTTTTTTTGTCCCAGTTTCTACTGTGAATTACATACTGTTTCTCTTTCTGTACCTTATCTTTCTGTACCTTATCTCCAGGGCTTTGACACTACTACTACATTATGATCTGGTAGATCAATGAGCGGAACAATTTCAACTGTATCATACCACTCACCAAGATTTGTAACTACTGTATTACATCTAATGCAGTTCCCCCTCTTCCCCCCAACTCAAAATGTGTTTACAATTTTGCCCTTTCATAATCTGCCTTAAGGTAGTTTATATACATCCTCCATCAAGATAACCCCACAAGCAGGGTGTTTTTCAAAAATTCTATCTAAACTCCAATTCAAATACTGACACAAAGAGTAGTTATTACCTGAAGGAGGGTACAAAAAACACCAATAAAAAGGGGCCTACATGACAGGGTACTGTAACTGGGCCATTTTTGTTTTCACTCATACAGTCTCAAAATCATATTTTTTGAACTCATTCTTTCTAACATACTCAATACTTTGTGCATATAACAGGCTACCCCCCCTCACTTTTCTCCTCCCTATCCTTTCTTTCAATCTTATATCTAGGGATAGGAAAAATCTGTGTGGGTATATGAGAACTACACCAAGTTTTTGTTATAGTTGCAGTTCAAATTCCATTTACTTTTAACACTGGACTCAGATCATCTAATTTAGTAACCAAGGCTTTTATATACGTGTTTAAAATTGTGGGCACATATGTTTTAACTATCAGTACCTATTTGTTTTCCCTATGCCTTACTTTATTACAGTCCCTTTCTTTTTTAACATCCCTGTCAGTTTTTTGTACTGTCATCTGGTTTACAATTTGTTCCTTGCAGTCTAACATATAACTGCATTCAGCTGTACAAAGATTTTTCCAAGTTACCCATCAGTCCTCTCTTTTGTATTCCTGCCTTTGTTAATATTTACTGGTATATTTGTATATTGCATTTGTCCAAACAGTTCTTCATATCATATTAGTAATACAACAAGTAGCCATAAAATTTAAGACTGATGGAGCAATAGAGGAAGAGGCCAGATGATTGGGGAGGTAATATAAAGGTAAGGAGAAGAAAGGTCCCTGTGTTGCCCTTTGTCTAGGGATATAACCCACCTGGCAGCACTCTCTGCATGACAGAAGCAGTTGACTAAAGCGAACTGCCCAAGAGTGGAGGTGGAATGCATCCTGAGAAGAAGTAATAGACTCTTGAGGGTGTATGTTATGATCTCTTAGGGGTCACTTTATTTTTGCACTACCTATTGCACTTTTAGCCAGCCCTGGCTGAGGGATTCCAGCCAGCAGGATTGAAGGATTCCTGAGTACATCTGAGCTTGAGTGTCCTGAAGACATCTCTTGTTAGATAGATGCCTCCCCATCTGTGTTTGACTGTACCTCCCCTCACCTAGTTTAAGGCCTCTCCATAATATAGGATGTCAGGTGAGGATGCATCAAGCAGGAAATCTGTTACCATGATACAATGAAACTGAGAGGATCTGAAAGGAGTAGTGAACATGCAGCGTATGGAGCTAAACAGAGTAGAAGGGAGTCAAGAAACTGGTACCAGGAGGGAGGGAGGGGAGGATACCTAAGAATGCCTCAGAAATGCAGAGGAAAGGAGGGGGTGGAGGGAGGACATAGCCAGAAAGTTCACAAATTTTGAGGTCCAGGCAACTGTCTGTCACTGCTGGTGTTGGAGCCCCCAGAATCTCTGCATTGCAACCTGCAATAATCACAATGCCAGCCCTAGCAGTAATAGAAAGACAAAGGGAGAGCAGGAGCCTGGCAGTGGCAGGTACCTTGAGCAATTCAGACCTAGAACAGAAAGTAAAACAAACTGAACTGCAACCTGTAGGTGACAAGGAGTACAACTGTCAACTTTACAACCACATAAGCACATCAGCAAAGTACACGTGACAGTTGCATGGTAGGTCACAAAGGATATCAGTTAGAGACATACCATAGACACATTGTCCATAAATGATATTGACCACTTCATGACTTGCTTCCAAGTCATTTGGCAGGGGTTCTCATCCCTTAAGAGACATCAGTATTACATATTACTCAAGTCCAAAGTAAGCAAAACAAATGTCAGATGCCATGCTGTAAATCATGCCTATCATTGCTATGATGTGAGTGGTGCAGTGCAGCAGCTATGGGATGGCAGTCTTCAGGGAGATCTTCTGGAGACTGTGGTGCTGCACCATGTGCAGGCACCTCTCTGGTCTGAAGGAGGAGGTTGCCAGACTCAAGACCAAGATGACCTGGGATAGGAGGAACTATTGCCCCACTCAGTGACCAGTAAGTCCCAGTTTTGGTAGGAGAGAAATAACTGCATAATACCAAGAAGGTGGAGGGGGATGACCTTCCTGAAGGGAATGAAACAGAGTAAAAGGGGAGTAACTAAGCGTGCTAAAGCTGGTGACTTATAAAACTCAGCTAGATAGCTATTTATGCCTCAAGATTTTGGGGGTTTAGCCAACTGAGTACTAGCAGAAAGTTTGGCAACTGTAATCAGGGCTGTTAAAGACTGCACCAGTTTGGATGAAAGCTTGGGGAGACCCACCCAAGATAAAAAGGGCAAAAGATGATGGTCAGTAGGGAAGTGAATATCAGGAGTATACAAAGTTGAATAAGTTTGAAAGAGAAAAAAATTCAGAACTCTTGTAAGTAGTAGCTCCTGTACCAGGGTATTGAAGTTTAGTGACTGTAGGCACTATTCTATGTGCTCAATGATGCTGAGTCAGGTGGTGAGCCTCTAGGGCCTCCCTCAAAAGACTGTTGGCAGAGGTAGAACAAGGACTGTTTGATCTTCTGATCTATACATTTTTGAATTTGAGCTTGTGTATCCATCATTGAGGAGTGAACAGTCCTGTCTCCCTGCATCCAATGCAACTGGTAGTAATGGAGAGAAGTATACAGATCCTGCAGTTTTCTCTCCCATTCACAATGTAATGCAGAAGAATGGGCTATAATAGTACCCTGAGAATGGACTTGGGGGTGTTCCAAAGAATGTTAGGTGTTACCTCGCCTGTATCATTGTCCTGTAGGAACTAAGGTATCTGAGTTGTGAGTTTATCTAAGAGTGATTGGTCACAGAGAAGGCCAGAGTGCAACAATCAGAGGACCTGATGCTCCAGACACCACAAAGAAAAGGTCACCTTCAATGGAACATGATCTGAGAGATGCAATGGGCCATGTTCGATTGAATGTGCCCTATCAATGTGTTCCAGTGTAGTGAAGAAATAGTTGAGCCACGTAAAGCTGCCATACCTAGGTGAAAAGTTAATGTACTCTTTTTGTTTTGGATGGCAGTGATGCCAAATGTCCACAGTTCCTAGAGATTGAAGGATCTTATTAAAATAATCTATTGACTGCAAAAAAATGGAAAGATTTAGAATTTGAGGCATCCCACTTGTGAGATAACATAAGATTAAGATCCCCACCCCAGAGTAATTGACCCTGTATGCAATCCATTAAATACAAAAAAGGAGAGAATACCCTGCACCCAGACCTCAAAGGAAAGTAAGTATTAACAAGTGCACAAGAGTGGCCATTCAAATGGCCCATAACAACTTAATAGCAGCCAGCCTTGTCATTAATAACTCATTGGGGAAGAAAGGAGAGGCCACGGCATCATAAAATCAAAACTCTCATGCAGCCGGATTTATGGGAGGAGGAAAAACACACAATTAAATCCAAATTTCAAAAACTTAGCATGCTTTTCTGGGGACAAATGGGTTTCCTGGAAAAATATAATAGCCACTCGCTGCTGCTTAATGTATTGTAGGAGGTGATACCGTTTAATAGGGTTATGCACCCCATTAATATTATAAGACAAAATTTTACTGGATAAAGTATTACAAATAAAGAGTAGGCAAAAAAAGTAATAAAAGCCTGTGAATTAACATAAACCCATATAAAATAAAAAAGGAGAGTAAAAATGTTATCAAAACATACCCCATGACTAATGGAGTGGACCTGCCATGCACTGAAACCCAAAAACCTAAAATGGATGTAGCAAGCCCAAATAAAAAGGAACCAAAATAAACTGCTCTTTGAAAAAGCAAGATAACAAATATACAGATGCCTATTGCTATGCTCATCAACAACAGTTACAAGGTTAAGATGGTTCTATGTTAAAATAGCGACTAAAAAATTGTGACGTTTATGTGGACGACTACACATCGGCGACCACAGTTAAGGCGACAGTACAAAACCGCGATTGATAAAATGGCGCATCTAAATGTGCTATGATGCCTACCTGTGTGTGCATGCACATATCTGCTCCTGCTGTGGGAAAGTTTAAGAAATTACATGCATTTTGATGCAGTCTGCTGATGTTTGTTTTATCTCATGCCGAGGAAAGCTGGAGAGGAAGGCAATACCCAAAGAATCACTTCACTTTACTCAAAGACGCTGTCTATTTGTTATCTCCATATGAAGCTTCTCTGTGGCTAACAGGAACATCATTGCCTTTCAGTTTGATGGTGATGTAGTCTAGTAATTTATTTGACAGCAACTAAAATTCCAAAATGTTGAGGCACTATATCACTTATAAATGTGTACATGAAAGATGTGTTGGTAAATTCAGTGTTGTACTGGCAGGGTCACAACTTGTCTTGGTGGTAGTAGAGTATAAGGAAAATGAGAATGTTTACTTGGTCATGTATTTTATTAGAGCAACATAAGGGAGATTTTTTTTCTGTAATTACTGAAGTTATATTTAGGATTAGGATTATGCTCATTTGTCTCCACTTCTTAGCTCTTACTGTAGGGGATGGGGGTTGGTTAAATTCAGATCACAGTCGCTATTTTTGCAAACGAAGTTGCAATTTCAGCTCAGTCATTTTAATGTACAGGTTGCATAATTGTTTTTTGCGCTTTTTAAGTCACTATTTTGTAGTTGCTATTATTGCATTGCTGTTATCACGGGATACCGTTAAGATCATTAGAAACCATAATCTACTGTGTCTCCTAGACACAGAAATAATAGAATACAGATAGGCACTTCATATTAAACTTACTAAAGTAACTATACAGGTAATAAAAGTTAGTGATAACAAACAGTATAAAATCACAACATTTTCAAATATCAGATAAACATTAAAATAACAGCTTTCACCAGTTAAAACTTAAGGTATGCAATCTAAACCTAGGAGTTGGAGCAGTCATTCCCCAAATCCTAAATGGTTCTGTAAATAGAGAACAAAAAACCCTTGCACATTAATTAATGCTAACAGTATACTCAAAGGTGAGAAACTTCTAAAAATACAAGGGAAACCAGAACTACTACTAACCAGGCAGACAATCAACTGTAAAGTCAACAAAACAAAGAGCCAACTCAGTAACAATGAGAATGAACTTCCAAGGTAGGGAGCCCAGGCTAAAGCTCTGAGTTCCTAGCAGCACTAGAAAACTGGAAACGTCATCAGTGCTGCAGGGAGTGTAATCTGGGAATACCAGAAACCCCCAGGTTCAAAAGAACCAAAAGAAAAACCGACAAAGTCCACTGAGCCAAGAATAGAACACAAATAACCATTATGAGACTACAAGAAGTAAGAAAGAAGAACGAGGTAGGAGTAAAGCAGGACAAATTGAAGCACACAGGAAAGAGAAACCAAAAACACTAAAATAGATTGTCCTTAAAGAAATCCTTCTACACATTGCCAGTGCAGACTAAGAAAACGGGAAAGCAGAACAGTTCCCAATTGCTGAGAAACAAAGATAACCAACAAAAGAATGGTATGCCATCGCTATGGTGACAATTTCCGCTCATGACCAACACTACAGCAACAACAGTGCCAGGTCGCTGTTATGCTGGTGCAGGACCCTGGCACTGCTTTCTGAGGGTCTTTGCACCCTTCCCTGAATCAACATCCTGACTCAGAGTTGATTACTTAGTTACAGGGGGGGTGCATGGGGGTTCAGGTGTGAAGCCCTCCAAAGAAAACACAGTCTGAAGTGACTGCCTTTATAATCGACCACAAATGCGTTGACATAAAGGTGTTGCTGTAACACCGGTCAGCAATGAATTTGTTGACCTACTGTCATGGAACCCAAAAGAAAAGTCCCTTTGAAGTAGAATAATTAGAAACAAAACTGCAATCCCCACTTATCTATAAGTAAACTAAGCCTAACGACTGCAATACAGGGAGAAATAAGATGTTGTTCTAAGAATACCAAGAAAAGAAAAAACACAAACATTTTAAGATGAACACTGCAACAGGTGAGAGCCACAAAGAATAGGAGCTGGGGTTTGACTTACCTAAAAAACAAACTGTGACCAATATTGCACTATTCTGGAAAACAATGAGCTAAAAAAATACCAGATCATCCTAGAGACTGCCACTTTCTCCAATGCAAGAGACTCAAGTCCTACCTGTGAAAGACTTTACTATCATGTACTCAAGCCCCAACTCCTCGAACTAAAAAAAACTGCAACTGAGGAAAATATGATTGGAGAAAATCAGAGAAGAGAAGAACATCAAATAACAGGAGAAAGAACAAAGTAAAAGTGAAAAAAGAAAAGAGAACAAAAAGGAAAATTCCCTGCCTTCCCCAGTGGATCCACGACAGGAACCCGACACAAATTTTGTTGAACATCCCGTCAGTGACACTGGCAGGTCGACAGCAGGTCTCCCACCATGGCTAGGCAATGTAGTCACTGTGGGGGACCTCGCTGGAGAAATGTCGCTGTGGGGGGGTAACCATTCCCCAGTCACACAGCAAGTGCCCCTCCCCCTGATTCATCAAATACTGATCTAATAAGATCAATAAAATAATGTATGACCACTAAGAATATAAAAAGAGCAGAAAAAAATGGGAAGAAAAAAATTGTGCTTAATCAAGGGAAGAAGGCACAAAACACCAGTCCACTTGATCCTTAAAGTCTCTTGTCCACTTCATTCAGGTTCCTCATGATGAAATGTCTGCAGTAATGCTCGCATTTCATTTAGGATCTGCATCTTTCAGTGCTGCTTCCCCTCCAGGGAAACTTTAGACCATGTATCCTTTTGGAGATCCCATTGGTCCTCTTGCTCTAGGAAATCCATATAATCCTCAGAGGTTATTAAATTACAGCTGCAGAGCTCCTGATATGCTGATTCCAGGTCCTCAAACTGCTTGACTCAATCAAGGAAGAAAATTTAAAGTCTGGCTGGATAAGGACTGGAAAATCATAGGTTATTCACCTGCAGGAGGTAAAAAGGAGTGAGACAAGCTCACTGCTTGGATTGAAGTGCTGAGGAGTAATGGTTCGTAAATACTAATCAGTTATCTTTATAGGTAATCACTCCCTTTTGCCAGGCTCTGAGCAGGACTGCTTCCTTCACTGCAAAATTGAAGAACTGCATGACAGTAGAACACGGGCTTGTGGTGGGATCTGTTGATTTAGTCATTAATGCCCTGTGCACACATTCAAGGGAGAGAGGTGAGAGTTCACTGACGTCCAGATTTGAGGGTAAGAAGCCTTGCAAAAAATCTAGCAGTGTCCCATTACCTTCTGCTCCCTCCGGTAAACCATATAGTCTAATATTACATCTGGAATGATTTTCTAAATCATCGCATTTGTCTTGCAGCTGCTGAGTCTCTTGCAGCAGTTCAGCAAAAATCCTGTCCAGGCAGTACACCCACTGATCGGATTCAGATACATGATGTTCCAGTTTGCTGACTTTACCCTCTAATGAATGGACAACATTTTAAGATTTGGAATAAAGTGAACAAGTTTCTGATCAAAAGCCCCTTATTGCCTGATGTATTGTTGCATGCGAAAGCTGTTGAATATCCTCTGTAGTGCCAGTCACTATTAGTAACAAGGGAGGCACAAGCGGTGGCGCAGAATCCGAGGGGGGAGAAATTGGAGAAGAAAAAACGGTCACAAACTGCTTCCTGCTTTTTCCTGTAAATAAGAAACACCTCCCAATCACTCAGAATAATAATAAGTGTGAAAAGACTGAATGTTGGGAGAATATTCACAGGGCCCAGGATGGAGCATTACTCTCAGCCCTACATACTATGCAGTGACGTCACTGAAACTCCAAGAATACTTTTTCTGAAGTTTGTAACAAGCACACTCCAGTAAAAAAAAAAAAAAAAAGAAACACAGAATTTGTCAGCAGAAAAAGACTGGTAGGGACAACCAGTCTGCACTATTTTTTCCTGCCTTTTCCAGGACCTTAGACCCTCTTTTGTCCTCAGGATACCTCCCACCTCCCTTTCTTCTACTTATTATGCCCATATGTATGCCTGAATATCCCCACTGTTTTCACCCCCACCACCTCTTTGGGCAAACTGTTTCAAGTGTGCACCACCCTTTATGTGATGTAGTATTTCCTTACATCCCTCTTAAACTTTCTTGCCTCTAGCTTCATTGCATATCCCCATGTTCTGGTGCTTTTCCTCCTCTGAAAGACTCCACACCTGCACCTTGTTCACCCCTTTGAGATACTTACAGATCCCAATTATGTCCCCTCTTGCTCTTCTCTCCTTCAGGAGCTCATGTTGAGATCCTGCATCCTCTCCTCATATGGCTTCCCATGCAATCTTCCTACCATTTTGGTAGCTCTCTCTGGACTGTTTCTACTCTGTCAATGTCCTTGTGGAGGTGCAGCCTCCAGAACTAGACACAGTACTCTAGGTGGGGTATCACTAGTGAGCATTACAGTAGCATTACCACCTCCCTTTTCCAGGTAGACATCCTCCTCCCTATGCACCTCAGCATTCCACTAGCTTTGCCTATTGCCTTCTCACACTGTCCTGCCACCTTGAGATGATCCACTATGATTACCCCATAGTCCCTTTCCTGCATGGTGACTGTAAGTACCCACCCATCTTATACACAGTTCCTGGGTTTCCTCACCCCAGGTGCATGACTATGCACTTTTTGGCATTGAAACCGAGATGCCACCCCTACACCATTCCTCTAGCCTCTCCTGACCATATGCATTCTCTCCAGCCCTTCCTGACCTACACCTGTTGCAGATTTTTGCGTCATCCACAAAGAGACACACCTTTCCATTCAGTTCCTCAACAATGTCACTTATGAAGACATTGAAGAGGACCAGTCTCAGTACTGATCCCTGTGTCACCCTGCTTGTCACATTTCCATCCCCTGAGTGTCTGTTGTTTACCACCACCCTCTGTCTCCTATCCTTTAACCAGTTTGATACCCAGCTTACCACTTTCTGCCCAATACCCAGGATGCTTCATTTCTTAACTAGCCTCCTGTGTGGCATGGCATTGTGGGCCTTACTGAAGTCAGGCTAGGCCACATCAACTGCACTACCCTGATCCACCACTTTAGTTATCTAGTGAAAGAAATCTATAACATTTGTTTGACATGATCTCCCACCTGTGAAAACATGTTGTTGGTGGTTCTGCAGCCCATTTGCCTCCAGGTTTTCCATCAGCCTGTCCATCCACAAGGTCTTCATTAATTTCCTCACCACTGATATGAGAATAAATATCCTGTAGTTGTTAGACTCCTCACTGCTACCACTCTTGTGCAGAAGTACCACATTGGCTTTCCTCAAGTCCTCTGTAAATATTTCTGTCTCCAGTGAGATGCAGATTAGTCATAAAGAATAATAGTTAAATAGTTTAATAGTTACAAATAGTCAAAGAGAACAGTTCTGTTAAATAACTACTCTTGGTACTCTCCTCACTTGATCAATCTGTGCAATTGAGTGATAAGGCCTGGAAGTAGGCCAAAAGGACTAACTGCAAAGAGGACCAGCAAAGTTATAGAACTAAAAGAAACACATATGTTAAAGAGATCAGAGTGTCCAGACAACAGTATATCTCAAACAAAGTGAGAAAAATAATTTGATAAACCCTAGTGTGTTTTGCAAGATTGCAGAAAGTCAAAATTTGCCCATATCTTTATCTTTCCAGATGACTAAAATTAATGGACTAAAATAGGAATCTGAGATCAGTAGTTAATGGACGTAATGAGTACTTCAAAGCTTCTTGTTTTAATCATGGGACCTCTGGTAGTGATGACACTCACACTCATACCCCTTTAATGGATGCTTTTGTACACTCCCTGGGGCCCTGGCTGATAACAGTCCTTGCTTTGACTTATCTGTTTTTTCTGTTGAGGATGTACATGCCTCGCTGTTAAACTGGACCTAAATAAAAAAGTAAATGTATGGATGGCTTACATCCCAGATTTCTGAAATATGCTGCCTCGATCATCCGCCACACTTTGACTTATTTGTTCAATATGTCAGTCAGTCTAGAAGAATTTCCTGATGCATGGAAGTTTGCTAGGGTAATGCCCACCTTTACAACAGATACAAGGCAGTATAGCGCAGTGGTTTAAGGCTCTGAACTGCAAATCTGGTGACATCCAGCAGACCAGGCCTGGGTTTGAATCCCACAGCTTCATTTGCATACTGTGTCACCCTGAGCAAGTCACTTAACTTCCCTGTGCTCCCAGGTTGCATCTGTAAAAAAGCTTTCAGCTTAGTGCGCTACTCTTGGTTAAACAACTTAAAAAAAACAAACATAATGACAGACAGTGTTTTAGTTACTGCCCAATCTCTTTATTGTTTGTTATGTCAAAGGTCTTGGAGATACTGGTATGGGAAGCAAATTTTAAACTACTTATCTGTTAACACCATTTTGAATATGACCCAGTCTGACTTCAGTTCAAGCTACTGCCCTGCTGGCGGTAACTAGTGACCTGTGCAGGGCAGTAGAGAGTGGCATGGCTGCCAGACCTTTTGTCAATCTCTCCAGTACCTTCAATACAAGAGGCCATGGCTTGCTGCTAGGTGAATTGGATGGCTTAATATGCCAGCCTGGTAGTGCAGCAGTAGCACTACTGATTGTAACACCAGCAAGCTGGGTTTGGGAATGAGCCTGGGTAATTGGAGGGATGGCTGGGGAAGGAGAGTGGAGCATTCCAGGAGATGCTAGCCTCCTCAGGGGAGAGAGGGCTGCTATTCTCTGCTGCATCACTACTACTCGGTATCCACAGGTGGCTTGTGTGGATGGAAATGCAGGATCAGGGAAGGGGATGACGATGTACTCTGGTGCTCACTGCATGTCGTGCATGCATGCACGAAGCAGGGCCTCAGTCATTGTCTGTTGGTAGAAAGAAAAGAGAGAAGAACTTTGGCTGTCGCAGCATGTCATCCTGCTCCTACTCATGGGTCCTGAAATGCCGATCGTGTGCCAGCGTTGACACTGAACATGAACACTGCCGGAAAAATTGGGGTCCCCTCCAGTGGCCTCATCATGAGGGGCAATAAAGGGATGAACACAGCATTAAGTAAGTCCTGGGAAGGTGGGGGATAGGAGTGAATCATGGAGATATGGAGTACCAGCTGGATGGGGAGAGATTAAACAAAATTGTCTGGCTTAGGATTTCACTGCTCCCTACCAAAATAGCTTACAAATACTTTAGCAGATGTCAGCTGGTCTTCACTGCTGGTGTGAACTCTAGAAAAACTGATGTGCATTCCAGAATGTCCCATGGCTCTGCAATGGGGCTGCTCCTCTTCTCAATCTTGTTAATGCCTCTACAGTTCAGTAGGATAACATTGATATCCACCTTTATGCAAATGGCACTTCTGACTATGAATGGAATTCAGACTCCCTGTCACTACAGACCAGCCTAATCTGAAGTTCAAGGCTTCTTTGTTGAAAATAAACTGACACTGAAGGAACAAAAAATACATGTGGTGCAATTGTTTTCTGTATGAAGAATGAAAACAAATTCTCAATTTTCTAAGAAACAGTAGGAAACTGCAAAATATTCCCTGCTATAAGTACATTTGACTTTGGCTAGATGAAAATTTCAAATGGGATAACACCAGAAAGTTTTAGAAAAATGTTAACTCTAGGGTAAGTTTCATGTATAGGAACAAAACTTGTTTTATAACAGAAGTACAATTGAAAATTCTGCAAACTGTGATCCTCCCTTCAATTGATCATACAGATATTATTTTTGGGGTCTAGGTCAACACAGATCTGTACAGGACAAAATCTCCACGCTATACTTTCCCCGTCAGTGTTTTCACTCATGCTGTAGTGACCACGTGGTTTTGTCTCCTACTATTGTACAGTACAAATCACATTAAACTGTTCCACCAATGAGCTGGTTTAGCATTTCTGATTGAGTTGCATAATTGTTGCTGGATTTAGTACAAAACCTTGTACAAACTGTTTTTTAAGAGTTACTGCTCAGTTTTGCATTGTACCATAATTGGTCTTAAGGTTACATGCCAACTGAGAAACGAAAACATTTTCTAAACATTGCTCTTGAGCTGATTACGTTTTGGAAAATAATGCATATGAGTTGCCAATGCATTGCCAACTGAAAAAAAACAATGCTTAACCAACTCATTGGTGGGACAGTTTTATGCGACTTGTACTGTATCCATACTATATAAACCGAATACCTTATTTCTGAAGCTCTGTCAAAAGTACAGTTACAGAAATAAGATACTCCATAATTTAAAATCACTTGTTTCATCATAAAAGCTCCTAACCAGAAAGCATTCTGACCTTTTCAGATCTTTTGATTGATTTCCATTGGAACAAGTAATACATTTACATATATCAAATTTCAGGTGGAAGTGTGCCAAACAAAATTTCTGACCTATATTACTGATCTTTTTTCTTATCGTACACTAAAAACTGGATGAAAGGCAGCCAATGGTTTTGAGTTCCATCTCTCAAGAACTAACAGCTTAATTTGCCAAATAGCTATTCCACACAAAGGTTCTAAAATTTGGAACAAATTACCTTGCACCCCCCTCCCACCTTCCTTTGCTCCACATCTTACCCTCTGCTTTTGGCTTCCTCCGTCCCAACTTGCTGTTCCCACTCACTCTGCCAGGTTAACTCTTTAATTTCTACCCCAACCCAATCTTCTTGCACTTAGCCTTTGTCTCTGGGTCTACCTAGACCACTATATATGCAATCTGTTCAGCTTGTACTTACATTAGAACCTATTCATTAGTTGCCAGTCTTTCTATCAAATTGCACTTAATATGGTAAAACACTGTACTGTACCCTGTTACTCTCAAGCATATGATTGTTAGCTATGTTGAATTCCTGTATTGCTTGCTTGTTACCCCCTTCCCCTCTCCCCCAGAACACATCTGGGAATGAACAACACTGCTCAGTATGCATTTCTAAGTGAAACTTTTAAAATAAATAAATAAAAAATACTGATACTCTACCGTTATACATTTGAAAAGGTTTGTTTGACATGAACTGCCATGTGTTGTACAGTTCTTGTACAGATTTGTAAGTACTGATTTATTTGTGCTACTATATATATATTGTTAATAATTGTAAAAAATTCTAATAAGCTGGCTGTATTTGTATAATCTTAGGATAATGTAACTAAAGGTACTGTATTTGTTTACTGTGTAAATTGTATCAGGAGGCCATAGAAATGAGCAAAAGTTCTATTGGCTGTTTGTCAGCTTTTCCTGTTCTTAAAAAAAATCTTAAAAATCTTAGTGATGGGTCCATTACAAGGGGCAACAGCTTTAAACTGATAGCGAGGAAATTTAGGAGGGACTGGAGGAAGAACTTCCTCATGGAGAGGGGGTGGAATGTGAAACAGTCAAGCAAAGGAGCTGCTCAGTGTTAAGAATTTTGCTAGTTTCAAGCACGGTTGCGATAGTGTCTTGGGACAGGTAAAAATGATTAGGGGTAGGGGTGGTACTAATGGGGTAATGGGACTGGTCATGCAAAAAAGCTGAATGAAGGATCTATTAAAGGACCTGCCAGTGCAAGACTGGTGAGGACTTCAATAAGAACTAAACAGATCTGTGTCCTTTTCTGTTTGACAACTTCTGTGTTTCGTTTGATTAGATCTCTGCACTATGATCCTCCAATCTGATCTTTCCTGGTGTCTAGCGGTCCATTTAAGGCTCTGTACACATTACCAAAGTGTACTGTGGTTCACTTTTAAAAATGTTTTGTAACTCACCTCAGCAGCCTGTCCACATCTCTCAACTGTGTTTTAACATGGTTATTCCCGAGCCGACTCCTGTCTGCATCAATGATCAGAAATGGACTTAAAACCATTTCCTCACTACATGCTTTTATTATTTATTATTAGCACAGACAGAGCACATGCTAGAGATACCCATCTACGTTAGCAGGTAATGCCGATTTCTCCATGCGAATCGTTCTTGAAAATGGTTTTAAGACTAGGTTGCTTAAGGGTTTTAGCACAATTTTGTAACATGGTGAACAACCATGTTTTAATGCAGATGGGAGCCATGTTTGCGATAGTTAAAACATTTTAACTATCCTAATGTGTACAGGGCCTAAGTCTCCCAGCTAGCATACTGTAATTGCAACAAATGCCCAGAAAATTGTGGCATACTGTATATGTAAAATGTGATAACTTTGTGCCACAGTCCCAGTCAGAAACCATTTCTGTAAGACCTATTCTGCTTTCTGAATGGCATTATTGCACGAATTCCATCTTTGGGGGCAGCTGGTGCTCATTTGTGATCTCATTAAACTTGGCTTGACAAGATAACACACTTTGCACAAGCATTAAGCAGTCTTTGCCTCATTCAAGGTGTTAGTGGACACTGTTAGAGACAATGCTTGCTAACAACCCACAAAGTAGGGTCAGAATAAGTGATATGTAGATTATGCCATGTCGTACTTGATGTATTGCACAGTACTGGTGCTGCTTATGTGGTTCCAAGCATCCCCAATTGATTCTGTTCTACTGAAACTGTCAGATGGCTAGGCATACACCCACCCCTGACCCATAGCTTGATTTGATATCCGAAGCATTCAGTCTCAGTCCCCATTTGTTTTATTTCCATCACTTGAATATGAGAACCTTAGTTTTTCAAGGAATTTCCAAAACTTTGTTGAACAAATTAGATATTTTTTAATAATGTTTTTAGATTCGTTGTAGCTCTCCCTATAATGACATACCATTATGTGTTTCATCAGCAATGGCAATTGGACTGCTAGGTACCGTTTGAATGAACACCAGTGAAACAGCCTTGGGGTTGAATGACTGCAGTCGTATTTTATTCACATAATTTTATCAATTTACAACCAGCTGGGTCACCTTTCTAATTCTCCACCCTCCACCTTCCCTGTACAAGGGCACCCACACAGACCACCAGAGTTGCAGTTAAACTTATTGTGAGGACCCAGTCCCCTGATGAAAGGAGGTCATTAGACCAAATGCAGAGCAGTTCATCCCCATAAGGTGGATCATTCTACAAGGGGGCAGTCTCGATGGTATGGGGGCATGGCACCTATTGGCTGGGTGAGCTGAGTGTAGCTTTTAAGTTCAACTGTCCTCCTAGGGCAGATAAAAAAAATGCCTCAGAGACACTCTGGTGGGGGGAGATTACCTGATGGGTGGATGGACAGTGGGCCACATTAAGGGATGCAACAGTGAAGGCAACAAACTTCTGCACAAAAGAGGTGAGCAAAAGCAGGAGGAAAAGAAACCAATACGATTCTCCAGGGAGGTGGTGGCAATATCAAGGGTGAAATGGCAGTCTTTAGGAGATACAAGGAGACGCAGAGGGAAGAGGACAGAAAGGCATACCAGCAGAAACATGTTCAGTGCTGTAGGTTGTACCTCATACAATCTGCCCTATTATACAAGTCACTCTGTTGATCCTGAATCATTTTTGTTACTCAGTGCTGCATTATCTCGTCTGTCTTTTCTTAGGTGAGGACTCCTGTGCTATGCACAATATTCCAGAAGTGGCCTCTCTAGTGTTGTGTAGGGAGGTAGTATTACCTCTTTCCTCCTGCTATCAAAAACCCTCCCAGGATGCTCAAACATTCTAGTTGCCTTGCTATAGGCTTTGTTCCATTAGCTGGCATGTTTTATGGAGTCACTTACTAGGATGCAGTGATTATGTCCCCTCGAATTATGCTCCCTACCCCTGCCCCAACAATGCACAAGTCTATCATCCTGGTGTCTAGTAGACCCCTTCCCCAGCCTGACCAATCCAACGGGTTCTCTGGTATCCAGCAGACCACCTTAGCTTGACCAATCCACTGGCTTCATTAGTGTTCTCGAGAGTGGGTACATTGTGCCTCTCATCCCCTTTCTTGGGAACTCAGAAACATCTCTGTGCGTATCCTAGAATCACTTGCATTGGGACCCCACAGGACCTTGTTCAACTGGGTCACAAATATGCTACGGATGCGAAGTGGTCTTTGTGACTACTAAGTAGTTCTTAGTGTCAGGTTTTGAAAATCATGTTCTTGATGTCCCTGAGCTGATATCCTCACAGTCAAAAAGTTGTGTACAAGAAGAATTCCACTGTAAACCAGTTGTTAAATCTTAGTTGGGCTATCATGGATAAAAGCATGTGAAATATTTCTTAGCTAAATTTTAGCAAGTTGTGTTTTGTCTTTAAAATTATTTTACAATGAAAGAAAGGTTTTTATAAGTAGGAACATATAAGATGTTGGCAGATAAGAGCCTTATGGGCCACCTAGTCTTCCCTATTTTCTCTTTATCCTACTGTGACACTGCAGATCCTATTCTGCCTATGGCCCCCCCCCCAGCTTTTTACTTCTAAGATCCCTCTGTGTTTATCCCATGCTTTCTTGTATCCCGTAACTGTTTCCAACCCCACCACCTATGCCGGAAGGCTGTTCCACTCATCTACCACTCTTTCAGTGAATAAGTGTTTCCTCACATTTTCTCTAAACTTCCCCCTTCTAATTTTGTAGTGTGACCCCTCGTTCTTGAGCATATTTTCCTTTGAAAAATGCTACCTTCCTGTACCTTGTTTTTCCCTGTGAGATATTTGTATGTTTCTATCATATCCCCTCTTTTCCTCCTATCCTTCAGGGAGTACATGTTTAGTTCCTTAAGCCTTTCCTCATAGGTTTTCAGATGCATGCCCTGTACCATTTTGGTTGCCCTCCTCTGAACTACCTTCACCCTAAATATGTCGTACAATGATCTGTACAGAGGTATTATTACCTCCCTCCTTCTGCTGGTGATTCCTCTACGAATGCATCCCAGCATCTAGTAGCCTTTCCCACTACCTTGTCACACTGTTTTGTAAGGTTTAGGTCATTTGTAATAATCACCCCCAGGTCCCTTTCCTGCTCCATGCCCGTCAGTGCCTCCCCCCAGCAGATATGTTGCCCTTTGGTTTTTGTGCCCCATATGCATTATTTTGCACTTTTTAGTTTTGAAACCCAGCTGCCAGTTCCTTGACCATTCTTACAGCTTTTTTAGATCCCTCCTTTTTCAATCCACACCCCCCCTTCCCCGGTATGTCCACTCTGTTACAGAGTTTCATGTCGACTCATCTGAGAAGAGGCATACCTTTCCTTCCAGTCCATCAATAATGTCACTAATTAAGACACTGAAGAGGACCTGCCCCAGTACAGATTCTTGTGGCACCCCATTGGTCACTTTACCTACTCCAGAGTGGGTCCCATTCACCACCACCCTATGAGTCCTATTGCTCAGCTAAGTCTCTGCCCATTTTAGAACCTTAGTACCCACTCCTAGTCTACCCAGCTTGTTTACCAATCTTTAATGTCGAACGGTGTCAAAAGCCTTGCTGAAATCCAGGTAGGCCATGTCCACTGCCCCTTTCTGATCCACATCTCTGATTACCCAGTCAAAAAACTTGATCAGGTTAGTCTGGCATGACCTCCCCCTGTGAAACCATGTTGCCTTGGATCTTGAAGCCTACTGGTGACAATGTATTCACTAATTCTTTCCTTTAACAGTGATTCCATTACCTTACCCACCACTGATGTCAAGCTGACAGGCCTGTAGTTTTCTGCCTTCTTCATATTATCACTTTCATATACAGGGATCACATCTGCCCTCCTCCAGTCCCCTGGCACCTCCTCCGTTTCCAATGACAGTTTGAACAGGGATGTCACAGGTGTATATCCAGTGAGTACAGTGACTGAATATGAGTGACCATCAAAACAGCGAGTCATAAACAGCGCTATCCTCATGGGCTACCCTGCAAGGGTAGCAACCCTATGCAAAGGCAACCATAGGGGATGGCGACTGGAAGGGGAGAATAGAGGGGAATGGGAGGGATAAGGAAGATGGTTTCTCAGGGGGTAGTTCTGGCACAGCAGGTACTGTGTTCGGGTCTGGAGACCAGGAGGTAAACTTTTGGTGCTGGTTGCTGCTGCCATTTTTTTTTTTGTGCAATCCAGAGTTTCGCCCCCTCCCCGACATGCACCTCTCTGGAGTTAGTAATCCTTAAGCAGGGGAGTGCAGGGGGCAAATCCCGCCTTGAAGGGGGTGCAGGGGGTGCAGTCCCCCTTATAAATACTATGTCCAGTTGCTTGATGCTTGTTCACCGGCAAGTGTATATCGCCAATTTTATTTTCAGTAATATACAGATGTCACAGCCAGTATGCAATGCAGAATGCGGCAGAATATCACAGAATGCTGCAGTTTACTGCAGGGGACATTGTAAGTCAATGGCAATTAAGCCCTTTTGTCATGCAGGATTTTGTGACATGTCATTACTGCAAGTTACTGCACTTCATTGTGCTGACTCCACTGTACACTCACCCTAATGGCGATCATGGTTTCACGATCGCCATTATCACATACTGTAGAACCTGACAGGTGCTGTCAGCTCCTCTCTGAGTTCCCTCAGTATCTTGTGGTGTACCCCATCTGGTTCCATTGCCTTGTCCACTCTTAGCATTGTTGGTTCCCTAAGGATACTTTCCACCGTAAAAGGACATGTGTCCACATCCAGTCCCTTAATGCTCTTGCCCATCATCCTTGGCCCATCACTTGCCCCCGCCTCTGTAAACATTGAACAGAAGTATTTGTTTAAGATCTTCGGCTTTTGGTGGTCCTCCTCTACACTACCCCTTCCTTCTTCCTTTAGCCTAACTGTCCCTTCCATTCTCTTTATATTTTCTTTTATATACATAAAAAAATGCTTCATCCCCTTTTTCACTGATTTGGTTATCTTTTCCTCAGTTTGTGCCTTTACGCTCCTAACTGCCTCCTCTGTCTTCCTTTGCTTCTCCTGGTATCTTTTCCTGTCCCCCTTCCTTTGTGTTATTTTGTATCTTCTAAATGCCAATTCCTTTGTTCTTACTTACTCTGCAACCTCCTTGAAGAACCACAGTGGTCTTTTCTTCCTTTTGCCCTTTCTAACCTGCCTGACACAGAGATGTGTAGCCTTTTCAATGCCCTCTTTTATTGGTGCCTACTGCTCCTCTACTCCCCACATTTTCCCTAACCCTGCTAGGTTGTCCCTCAGGCATTCTCCTATTTTCTTGAAATTGACCATCCTGAGGTCCAGGACCCTTGTACTCATGTGATTTGATACCGATCCAGTTTTTATATTAAACCACACCGTATGGTAATCATTATTTCCTAGGTGGTCCCTCACTGTGAACTCTGTGACACTGTCTCCATTTGTCGGCACCAGGTCCAGTAACGCCTGTTCCCTAGTGGGTTCCATAAATAATTGCCTGAGAAATGCCCCCTGCAGGGAGTCCAGGATATTCCTACTCCTGGTTGATTCTGCAGTGGGGAGGCTCCAATCCACATCTGGTAGACTGAAGTCCCCTACTAGCAATACCTCTCCCCTGTGAGCCATTCTTTGGATTAATAGCATTATTTTCTTATCTACCTCATCCCCCTGAGGTGGATGTCTGTAGATCACTCCTGTGCAGATGGCTGCCCCATTCCTGCTCTCCAGAGTGACCCACAGTGCTTCCTCCCTTCACAATTCTCTTTCACTTCCACAGCTTTTATGTTTTATATAAGGAGTCACTCCTCCCCCTTTTCTGCACACCCTGTCCCGCCTGACTAGAGTATATCCTATAATGGCCGTTTCCCAGTCCTGATTTTCATTGTACCAGGTCTCCATTATGGCGACTATGTTGAAGTCTGCCTTCTCCATGGTAGCCTGTAGGTCAGCAATCTTGTTACATGGACTTTGAGCATTTGCACACATGGTTCTCTAGGTTGTGTTGTTAGTGCCCCCTCCCTTTCACCTTTTTCCCACCCCTAGTTTGACCATTGTACTTTTCAGTTCCATTCATTTCTACTACCTTCTACTACCTGTACCTGAACAAGCATTCTCATTGTTGGCCTCATGAACTAGTGGGGGCCAGTATTTGTCACTCTGCCTCCTTCTCTCTCCCCCCTTGACTAGTTGAATTGCTTGCTAATGTAGCATTTTAACTGTTCACTAAGGACTATGGTTCTTTCCCTGGATAGATGGATGCTGTTGCCTTGTTACAGACCCTCATCCCTCCATGTGAGTCCCCAGTCCCCAATGCAGCCAAAACCCTTCTCTCTGCACCAGTTCCTCAGCTATGTATTGAATTCCCTGATGCAGAGATCCTTAACCTCCCCCTTGCTTTGGACAGGCAGCCTCTCCAAGAAGAACACAGAACTTGCTATCTGCCCAAGGCCCTTTGCCAACTCCCTAAACTCCTCCTGCACCCTTCCTATTCCTGCCTCATCTCTAGCCAGGTCATTTGTCCCAATGGACAATGACATCCAGCTACCCCCTCCTTGCTACCACCCAAGCAATCCTCTGGATCCTCTCTCCATCCCTTCAAGCTATGCCTTCAGGAAGGCACTTAACCTCCTTCTCTCCCTCTCTACCTGTCCCCAAATCCACTCCTTTGAGTATAGAGTCCTCCACCAGGAGTTGCTTCCTCCTCTTCTCTGGGGTCCCTTGCAACACTCCCTTGGGGCTCCATTATGGAGGACCCACTTATCCCCCTTGGTCACAACTGCAGGTGTCACTGTAGGATCTTCCTACTCCTCAAAGACAGAGCAGGAGTTCCTTAATTGCACTGGATGGGGGATGTGCCTTTGTTCCACCACCCTCACCCTCCATGACCCCACCGTAGTCCATTCACCCCTCCTGCTAGGCAACCTCAGAGGTAGCAGAGGTAGACTTGGTGGCCCCTGAGTGGGGGAGGAAGTTCCCTGAATCCTGACCAATTTGACCCAGAGATGAGTAGTATACTGATGGACAACAACTCTGAGATGGAGAAGTCCTTAGCATCAACAATGTCAACAGGTTCGACATTGTTGATGTTAAGGAACCAAGGGCAGAAATCTGCACCATTGCTGTCCATCACCCCTCTTTGAACTAACTCTGACTTGAAGTCAGTTATATTAAGAAGGGGGGGTGCAGGGGGACGCAGCCCTCCCGAGAGAAAGACACCAATGTCTAACAGGCAAAATTTCACCTGTCGACATTGGGGATCTCGCCATGCCAAACTTCAACAACATTGTTGTAAATTTGGCATTGTAAAACCAAGACAAGCAACCTCCACACTCAGCTCAGAGAGGTGCCTGCAGATTGGGCAGCACTGCAGTATCCAGAAGGTCCTCCTAAAGACTGCAGACCCACAGCCACTGCATTGCATCACTCCCAGCAGCTTCCCCTTCTACTCTGTCTATCCTTGCTCTGTTCTGATCTATGAAAAAAACCTTTTTTTGTTAGTTTACTCTTCCCCACAGCATAGATAAAACAAACTCTGGCCAAAACTGATAGGGTTGTGAAGTGCTACCAAGTGACACAAGTGACACATGTCCATAGAAATTATTCAATGCCCAGGTGTAACTTGGCCATGTGTTGGAGGTGGTGCACCTAATTTTCAACATGGCCTTTTTTTGACTCCTCCTCATGAACAGTGCCAGTGTCATTTTGTTCAATTGGTGATTGCACAGACCAAACGTGCTATTCTGCGCCGCAGGTGTAAAAACATGGTTTGGGAAGGTTGTGGAAAATGACAGCTGTACAGTTGTGAAGGAGGTATACAAAAATTGCTGTGTTAAAACTGTGAAGTGAAAATATTAAAAATGAGCGATGTTAGGAGCGTGCATAGAAACTGCACAGCGCACGCTCGTAACACAGTCATTTTTTGGAATTGTTTCACCAAATTTTCAACATGGTCTTTTTTGGACCCCTCCTCATTAACAGTGGCAGTGTAATTTTGTTTAATTTTCCCAAAAGGTGATTGCGCATAGCAAACACGCTATTCTGCACCACAGGTGCGAAAACATGTTTTGGGCAGGTTTTGGAAAATGACAGCTGTACTGTTGTGAAGGAGGTGTGCCAAAATGGCAATGTTAAAAATGTGGAGTGAAAATATTAATAATTAGCATCGTTAGGCGTGTGCGTAGCAACTGCACAATGCAAGCTTGTGATGCAGTCATTTTTTGGAATCTTTTCATCAAACTTCCAACATGGGTGATTTGGGACCCCACCTGATGAGCAGTGGCACTGTCATTTTGTGAATCAGTCCCAAAATGTGATTCCGCACAGTGACCGTGAAATCACCTTTCAGAACAGAGTAACAAAATAACAGTGACAGTGTTCATGAGGAGGGGTCCCAAGAAGCCCATGTTGAAAATTTGGGGCAAAGATTCCAAAAAATGGTTAAGATATCAACATAAGTTGAAAACCCCATTGAATGGCTGTATAGCATGCTTACCTTTAATTCTTCAGTTCGTGGTTGGGCTTTGAAGAGTGCAGACGTGTCCCGGTCCAGAGAAGATGACAGCACTGACCTCCGGAGATAAGTATTAGGTAAGGGTGTGGGAATGTGGGTGCACAGTGGGAGGGTGGGGAGGAGGGGAGGAGATCGCAGTGATGATGGGGGTCATTTTAGTTTCACAGGGAAACTAAACCAACAGCGAGGGACCGTTTTCAATTTTACAGCACAAGGACTGTAGGACACCAAAAAAAGGAAACAAAAATTTCAGCACACTGGAGTGGGCTCTCAGTGTACCACCTGAATGCCGACATGGGGATTGGGCACCCCATGTCAGACATAACGAGGGCAGGGGGAAGCAGAAAAAATGAAACTGATGAGGGACCGTTTTCTAATTTATAGGAAGAAAAACAATTCCGCACACTGGGGTGGGCTCCCAGTGTGTGACACGAGATGGCCATGACTGTGGGAAGGGGCACAAACAGTGAGTGGCATAGTGCCATACACAACATGGCAGCACCACATCTCTGTGTATGTGCATGACTCATGCACATGCCAGTGCTCACATCGGAATGCGGAAGTAACAGGCAAAAAGTGTGGCTGTTATTCCTTATGCCGATCATGGTGGAGGGCTTTCAGCTCAGTTGGGCTTTCGGAAGGATACTTCCAAAGGTCCAATGGAAGAGATTGCAAGATTGGCCATTTTCAGAACTAAAAAGCTCTCGCAAAATGGCTGCAGGCTCCACCCGCAGACCTAAAAAAAGGATATGTACTTAAAACCTAGACTGTACCTGTAAGCTCTCAGTGCACCCAGTAAATGCTCACTGAATATATACCCCTCAATGCACCCAGTACGTAAGTCCCCAACTCAATATCACAATGCACCCAGTACTTAAGCCCCTGACCCAAAATCACAAAACCCCCTCAATGCACACAGTAAGTAAGCCTCCTGGGAGACTGGGTGATGTGTTTAGTTCTCTTCAGCTTTCAAATATGCAAGGTGACCTGCATTTCTGAATGTGTGATTTATTCTTCATTATTTGCAAGATGAACTCAATACTTTGTGCTAAACTGATGGATTTTAAAATTGCATTGAGTCATCAAATGCTGCTGAGTCAGATGGGAAGGGTTCATAGTGAAACATCTTTACTCTCATTTTACACTCTCTTACCTTTTCATAAAATATATTGTAGAGAACAGATACTGAACTTCAGGCAAGGGCATAATCTTTGTTTTAAAAGGAAATGTACTTAAACCAAAAGGAAATATTCTGTGTATCTTCAGCCACTGAGAACATGCTTTTCTTAAGAAACTATTGCAATAATTTTCTGTACACTGCTGATGACTATGAGTCAAGAGTTTCAGCATACGGGCTGAGATTTTTTTCTTTTCAGAAAATGTTTTCTTGATGTTTCAGCTTTACTTTTTTAATGATGTTTTCCATTGTATAGAACTCATGTGGAATCATTTGGCAGGCTAAGTCTGAAAGAAGGCAGCTGAAAGGATCAAATAATGAATGTAATATTGAGGGTTCAGATTATTTTGGATTATGAAAATGTATTTATTGCTTGATTGATTGATTGCTGGGTTGCTTATTATAATTACATGTTTCACCAGGAAAGTCCTTATTGTATGGGAAATAACTAATTTCCAGAGCCTTCCAGGTGGGAGGGTACAGTGGGAAGTAAAAGCAACAATTATAGTGAAAATGTTGAGTGAACACAAATGTATACAGTGAAAAACAGGTTAAAAGTAGCATAAGGTACAAAATGTCTGAGGTAAACTCAGTAGAGTGATCAAAAGGTAAATATGCAACATGACAGTGCAAAACTAAATAAGGATTAAAATGGGTGTGCAAAAGCAGCGTAAAAGTAGCACATGGGTGCACTGGAAAGTTTGTTGGGCCCTGTAAGAAGCTGCAATAGGGCAGTAAAGGCAGAACATATGAATGGCAGTCAGGTGCAGGTGTAGTTGGGAGGTGTGAGTCTGGAGAAATGCTTTTGGGGAAGAGGAGGGTCAAGAATGGATGAAAGAGGGAAGGTTAGATAGACCAGGGATGAGGCAGTCTATAAGAGAAGGCAAACTGACCTCTAGTGGTTTTGGCCCAAGGGACAGAGAAAAACTAAAGGTCAGTAGAACAGGGAGTATAGAAAGGTGTAGAGCACAAGAATGCATGGGATAGACACAAGGAAGCCCTGACTACAAAGGGCAACTAGAGTGTCAAAATAGGTCTAAAACATATGGGCAGACTAGATGGACCTAGTGGTTTCCTTCTGCCATCTACTTCTATGTTTCTAAGAAAGAGATGAAGGACTTCAAGTGGCGCCATCGCCGAGTATGTGAGGGTGGTTTCTAGCTCTGTGACCACCCACTAAAAATGTCACTTTATGAGGTATTTTTCCCTAGCACTATCTGATTCCAGCATTGTATTGCCCCTCTTTATTGTTTGGTTCATCAGCAGGAATAAATCCCGAGTGAAATTGTTGTTTTAAATCTCTAACTTTTGTTTGCCTGGATCCTGTTCAGCGGAAACCCAGACCATAGTTATGGTGCATTCAGCTTCGGAACAACCAGCTGCCTTGGACTCTGTGCAGTCTTCCTCCTGGGTTAATCTGAGTGAGCTTTGGAAGTTTCAGTCTGAATTTCAAGGTTTGCAGGCTGAATTAAAAACTGTGCTACTGGCTCTTCAAGGTAAAATGGGGGAGTTAGAAAAAGAAGTAGCAGCATTGGACTCTCTCATCAACTGTCTGGAGAAGTTAATGTCCAAGCTCCTGCAATATCGGCAGGCCACACAGGAGTGCTGTGAGGGCCTCGAAAATAGGTCTCACAGAAACAACTTGCAGATCTATGGATTAAAGGAGGGAGCTGAGGGCACTAATATGATTCTCTTTTTACAAGACCTTTTGGTATCGCATTTGAACATTGATGATTTGGGGCCCTTACATATTGAAAGGACCCATAGATTCTTGACAGCTAAACCAATCACCGATGCAGCATGCCCAAGGTCCATAGTGGTGCAATTTCTGGACTATTCAATTGAACAAGAGATTCTGCATCGAGCATGGAAAAAGGGGAAATTGTTTTACAAGGGGCAAAGAATATAGCTCGATGATGACTATTTGCTGGCTGTTCTCTCTCAAAGAAGCGTGTATGCTCCATTGTTGCACTTGCTGAAGCAGCAGAATATTACATTTAGAATTCCCTATCTGGTTAAACTTAAAATATTTTTTTAGGATGACCCCCGTTTATTTGAGGACCCTACCTCAGCATTTCAGGAGCTCCGCAGATGAAATATTATTCAACAGGATGATTTAATGGACACTAACACTGCTCGGGAAAAGAGGAGCTTGCAAAAGGAACAGTGGACCAAAGTCTCACCTCAGAGCAAAAAATGCAGGCAGGAGCAGAAACTAGAAGATATCAAGGCATTTCTTCAATCTTTTTGAAGGGAAGATTCAGCTTGATTTTGGACTGATAGTCTGTGTTTATTCTGTTAAATTGGAACTGTGCTCTCCTGGTTATTAGTTTTTATAGCCCCCCTTTATTGGTCATTATGCATCTGTAGCTTTATGATGTTTTGTTTTCTCCTTTAGGTAGGATTTTACGCCGTGTAGTTGGGGTCTTTTATTTTCTAACTCTAACCCATGTATTAGCGTCAGCTGGAGGTTGTTATTTGGTGTGATTTCCTTTTTTCTTTGTGTTATGTATACTTGCCACATTTATGGAACTACGATGGGATGAGGGGCTCTGGGTATGTCTGGGGTATTCTTTGGTTTTACCTAGTTGGTGGGGGTGGGGTCTGTGGTGGAGGTGGTGAGAACCCTTTGGGTACAATTTCAGTGGTGCCTGGCTCTCATGTGGTGGAGTGTTCTTTTTTATATAATCCACATATATCTAATGCTATTTCTGCTGACTTCAGGGTGGCTCAAGATCTGCTTCTGAATTGCCATTAACATAGCTTGGATAAGGATTTGCTGGCTCTTTTAAAAGGGTATGGTGGAGTTATCCATCCAGTTTTAATGGACGGTGACCAGGCTCCTAATAGGTTGTGCTTAGTACCTTCCGGCACAGACAGAGGGGTTCTTCATATGGTATTTTCATGCCATGACCTGGATTCCTAGTCCAAGCCAGCTTATCCTTTTAGCTTCAGCTGTGCAAAGGGATTTACAAGCTAGATGGATTTGCTGAAGCATTGGGCCCCTGTGGTTTGATGAATGGATACAACCATTTCATATAATGTGGAGCTTTGTTGGTTGGCATGGTTACTGCGATGGCTCCTTCATAGGATGCACCTTGCTCTGGGCCATCCCTGTTATTTTGAGGAGGTGGCAGGGATTTTTATAGGGTGAAGATATGTCACGCTTTTTTTTTGAGTGAGAGACTGGGTTGCTGCTGTGTATGGCCTGGGGAGGATGTTTCATACCCTTCTGTCACATTCACCCATCTCGTATCCCTTAATCTGCAAGTTGCTAACTGAACATTTTGAGCTACCAGTTATTCTCCAGTTTTAGTTGGGGTAAGGATGATGTTATTTAACTTGGCTTACCCACAGTCTCTGTTTTTTTTTTTTTTTGAGAATCTCTTGTGGATTCGGATATAAGAACAGAGTTTATGTCGATCTTCCAGGTGGTGACGCCTCCTAAGGCACTTGGTTATTATTATTTTACTTATGCTGTGGCTTGGGACCAGTTTTGAAGTTGGGGTGGTTTGGGTTGATTTAAATAACTGGGATTTATACCTTTCCATATTGGTTTCAATTGGTATTTTCTCTTTTGGCTGGGAGGTGGCTGGGAATTGCTAGTATACCTGATTGGGACGTTAAGAATATATATATTTTTATTAGCTAATCCTGAAATTATTTGTTACAGGATAGGTTCTCTTAAAGGAGATTGTTTAGGCCTGGGCAACAAATGTTATTGAAGACTTGGTCCTGTATGTTTTGGTTTGCTATTTTATTTTCTGTCATCCCAGCCTTGCTGGCCTTAGGTTCTTATGGGTATGGGGGATCTTGGGTGGACATGGTTTTACCATGTTTTAACCCCTCCAGAAGTTGTCACCTTTCTTCCGCAAGGAGGCCTAATTTTGGCCTCCCAACCTAAGAAGTTGCAGTTTAGGTGTGTCCATGTTTTTTTGTGGGGCCTTTCAGGTTTTTTCTTAGTTCTGATCTATTAGTGTTGGGCACTTTGTGGGGGGTATGGTTATTGTTCATGTTACTATGTTTGGCATTAGGCAGTTTAATTTAGTTAGTAGTTGAGAGGAGAGTTTATAGATTTATTCGACACTCAAGAGAATATTAATGGGTGGGGGGATAATGTTTTACTTTGTTATGGTTTTAGTACTGTTCAGCTTCGTAGTTTTATTAAGCTTTAGCAATATTCACATTGTTGATTCGCTAATATACCACCACCTTGATTTCATTTTAGTGTTTGTGTCTGATCTTTACTCCTGGTGTTTTTTCATTCCTCTCTTTCTTTTTTCTTTTTCTCTTTGGTTGTTAGCTGGTACCTGTTTTTTTTTCCAATTATTCAAGCTCTAGTTTATTGGTTGCAGTCTTTGTTTACTTGATCATGGAGAAATCTTATAACCTTAAAATTATATCATTTAATGTTAATGGCATCTCCAATCCAGTTAAAAGTTCTAGGCTGTTGCAATATTGTAGACAGTAGACAGCAGATTTAATATTTTTCCAAGAAACTCATTTGACATCGGTGGAACATGAGAAGTGTTTACAATTCAGTTTTGAAAAGGTTTTCTATGCATCTTATCCATCCGGGAGACATTGTGGTGTTCTTATTCTTTGTCATAGAGGGCTGGGTTTTGATTCTCACACTAAAGAAACAAACCTGGAGGGTAGATTTATTCTTGTGAATGGTCGCTGGATGGTCACAAAATGACCCAGGTCAATACGTATTCCCCCCCAGCAACCAAAAAAGCTGTTTTTCAAAAATACTTTGCTTTATTAAGTACGTTATTAAAAGGTAGGCTGTCGGGGGGATTTAAATTTGACCCTTATCCCAGATCAGGATTCTTCAAATTGTTAAACATTTAGGTACTCTGAGGTTTCTAGGTATGTGAGGTGTACGCTGCAGCATTTAGGACTTCTTGATCTATGCCATTTCCTGCCTCCCCAAGGTAAGGTATATACCCATTATTCACCCCGGCATGGTAGTTCTGCCAGAACTGATTTTTTTTTCCACCATAGAACATGTGGGTGGCTTGCACTCTGTAGATATACAGTAGGTCCTATTTTTCATGTTGATCATTCTCTAGTTTTAGTTACCTTTTTGTGACCTAAACCCAAACAATGCTCTTTTTGGCACCTAAACTTAACTTATCTGAGGGATCCATCCTTGAGAGCAGATTTAGTTGATCAGATTAAGGTATACTTGGAACGTAATGATGGGGGAGAGGTTTCTTCTTGCACCCTCTGGGATGCACTGAAGGCTGTTTCACGTGGCAGGCTGATTTCATACACTTCTGCCAAGCATATGGAAAGGGGAAAAAAATTATAGGATCTATATGTGGAACTTCAAACTCTTCAGGAGCAGCTAATGAGGGGTGATAAGATGGACTGTCCCCGGATACATCTGGTGAAGGCAGAAATACAGAAGTACATAGATAGAAAAACAGAAGTAGCCTTATACTATTTAAGACAGCAGTGTCATGTGGGGGAAGCAAGGGGGGCAAAATATTTTGCTCGCCATCTTAGATCCCAATGGGCAACAGCAATAGTTCTCAAACTGATAGATCCTGCTACAGGGTGGATGCTTCACAGGATGGGCAAAATTTCAAAGATTTTTCTTTCGTATTATTTCTACCTTTATATTGATGATGGTTGTTCTCCAGCTGAGGACAGGATAAAGTCATTTCTAGTCAGGGCAATTTTAACAACTTTGACACCATCCCAGGTAGCCTTTTTGCAGCAACCAATAACATTGGTTGAGCTTCAGAGGGATCCATATGATGATAACGATCGCAATACGGTGATCGCTATCATAGCGAATGTATATAACTGAAAAAGCATTTCGATATACACGCCAGTCCGACCCAATCTGCAACTTAAAGTGTTTTGAGGGGGGCTACAGCCCTAATTCCCCTTGACTATGATTGTTAACTCCGGGGGGGGGTGCATGTCAAGAAGGGGGCAAAATACAGTGGCAGAAGAAAAAAATTAACAGACAGCTGCAAGCAGCGGAAAAACAATCACCCCAAGGCAAGTCCAGAACCTAGTGCCTACTGCACTGTAGCCAGCCACCCTCACCAGCACACCACAGGGCTGGCTCGGCTGCAGCAGGCTCTCCTGTCTACCTGAACCCTCCCTCCTATTCCTCCCCTACACCTCCCTATTCCTCCCTTCCCAGTCGCTTTCCTTGCTATACTATCGCTACCCTTGCAGGGTAGCTGATGATGATAGCACTATAAATGAGTTGCTGTTTTTACAGTTGCTCATTTATAATTGCTGTCATTATGGTATAGCACTTTGGGGTGCAATTCAATGGGCAAAGGCTGGGAAAAGCCCTGGGATGGATGGTTTCCCTTCCAGTTTTTATAAGATAGCTCCATTGCAACAAAAGCTTACTCCTATAGTTTTAAGGGTGATGTAGGCAGTTCAGAAAGGGGAATCTTTGCCCCCATCATGGAACTATGCAATCAGAGCCACACTTTTAAAGCCCAATAAGGACCCGTCTCAAGCATAATCCTATAGGCCTATAACCATGTTAAATTCTGATTATAAGTTCTTTACCTCTATTAAGGAGACCAGACTTGAGGGCCTTCTCCCTTCCTTGGTGGACCAGGACCAGGTGGAATTTGTACATGGGAGACAGGTTCAAGACAATGTTTGAAGGACATTTCTTCTGCTTGAGCATGTTACCAAGTGCTCTATCCCCCTGGTCCTGATCAGCCTGGATACTGAGAAGGCCTTTAGCTGTGTTTCCTGGTCCTTTCTATGGGACACTTTGCAAACTTATGGCTTTTCTCTATCTTTTATTAGGTTATTGCAAACTGTTTATTGGAACTCACCTGCATTTGTAAGAATCAATGGTCTCTTTTCTTCTTTGTTTCAACTTCATAGAGGTACTCAACAGATTTGCTCCCTTCCCTTCTCTTGTTTGCTCTTTATGTAGAGCCTTTAGCAACCCATATTCATCAAGTAGTTAATGTAGAGGGTATACCATTGGGGGGAGGAACTATAAGGTAGCCCCTTTTGTGGATGACATTTTGTTAACCTTAACTAATCCAACTCAGTCCTTGCAAGGGGTTGCTATTCTTTTGGAGGAGTTTGAACTGCTTGCTGGCTTTCACCTTAATAAATTGAAAACCAAAGTTATATCATATCATTATTCTCCCCCGGATGAGGTATGGCAGCTCTTTCTGGTCAGGTGGACCAGGTTGTCTATTAAATATATAGGAGCTGTGCTTCCTAAATCTTTGGCATTATTTGATACTGTGAACTTGGAGCCTCTAACTCAATCGATTAAGGAAGACCTTCAATGCTGGTCCACCCTACCATTATCTTTCGTGCACTGTATAGAAATTATCCATATGAATATTTTGCCTAAGGTTCTTTTTTTTACAGTCTTTACCTATGTGCCCATCTCAAGTCTATTTGAAAGACTGGTGTCAGCTTTATCTGAACTTTGTCTGGAATGGGAAAAAACCCAGGATACAAGCCTCTATATTATTTCTGTCCCCTGCAAAGGGGGGCTTGGGTCTCCCTATTTTTGAACGATACACTTATGCCTCTCAGCTCAAGATATTTTGCTACTGGGTTAATTCTTCATACTTGGCTTATTGGAAGGATATAGAAATGGCCTTAAATGAGCTTTATAATATTGATCGGGTGTGATTTGCTACTTCTCAACTTCGGGTTCCTTTGTTGCATTTTTATGATTTTTCTAGGGAAGTATTGAGGGTATGGCGTAAAGTCCTTCAATTGTTCTCTCCAGTGGATAATTTTTTAGTTACAGCCCTTGGCTGGGATCAGCAGAATCCACTTCACACATCAGATGTTTTTATTCAACGTTGGGCTAAGATGGGTCTTTCCTATTATCACCAGCTTTTTGACACCAAGGGCCGACTTAGTTTCGCCATGGTTGAAGCTCATTATGGTTTACCATATAGAGACCACTAGAGGTATTTACAGCTGAGTTCATATCTACAGTAGTTGTCTTTTATCTCTATAGTTCAAAATAGACTGAGATCTCTGGGGATTCAGATTATCATAGCTGCCCAACAGAGTTCACCCCAGGTACATCTCATAGCTGCTTTATATGTATTTATTAGAGAACTCAAAGCGGGGTCTTCTTGACCTATGTATATGAAGTAGCTTCAAAATTTGGATGTTTCACGCACCTCGGAGGAATGGGAATTGTCAGCCCTTTTCAATTTTTCCTTGGTGATTTCTACATATTTGGGGGGGGTCTCATGGTAATGTCGATCAAGGTTTTTTAACAGCAGTCCTGGTAGCAATATATAACGGCCCTCTGGCAGCAGGAAGTTGGTGTCATTGTGGTGAGACTAGGGCTGATCACTATCATGTGTTTTGGTCCTGTCCGCTTTTAGAGCCCCATTGGAGGGAGATCTCCTTGTCCCTTTCTAAAATATATGATATGGAAATTACAGCAAGCTTGACTCAAAAATTGTTCTGCTCCATATTCCCCCGCAAGTCCTGAAACTTCCTAAGTGTCAACATAAATTATTTTTGACCATAGTTGCTTGTACCAAGAAAGCCATAACCAAACTTTGGCATAGGCCACAGATTACACATATTGAAGAATGCTTTATTATGGTTAATTTTCTTTATGGACTGAAGAAAGCCACATATAGGTATCTAAAGAAGGAGGAGGCCTGCATAGCTCTTTGGAGGCCATGGATCAGTTACCAGTTATTGGCCTCTCCTATTTCCGTTCCATAATAGAGCAATTTTGTTTGTGTGTGTGGTGGTGTTCTCTTTTACCTCCTGCTTTGTTGTATACTGTTTCTCTTTAATGCTGGTTGATATGTAGTGTCATTGTTTGCTGTGCTGTATTATACAGTATTCCATCTGTGAGCTATGTTTGTACAGTGTATATTATATTTCTGTAACTGTCACTTTATAGAAAATTTAATAAAGTTTAAATATAAAAAAACAAAGCAAGAGGAAGATGAAAATGATACCAAGGAAGAGACCCAAACTGGTACTTAGATATTAGGGAGACATAACGAGAGAGATGTGTAAGCCTTCAAATGAGTGTGGAGTGAGTGAGTGAGTGAGTGAGTGAGTGAGTGAAGTAGAGTAAGCAGTGATGCGTGTCTACAGGGAATTTAAGGACAAAGCAGCAGAAGGAATGGTACAGTACATGGGTCCAGTCTGGCAAACATGGTTTTACGGGCAGTGCTATACAGGTTATCCCATCCCCATAGTTAAAGGTTAGTGGTGTGTGAATTTGCTGAATTTCATTACATGAAATATTTCACGTAATTTGGCCATTTTGTGGAATTTTTTACAAAAGTGAAATGCGGAATTTTGCCCATGGAGTGTGAAATTTCGCCCACGAAATGGTGAAATTTGCCACTTGATGGTGAAATTTTGCCATTTTTAGGTGAAATTTCACATTTCAGGGTGACATTTTGCAGCTTTGCACCCCGCAAAATATTTCGTGGCATGGCTGAATTACGTGAGATATTTTGTGTGCTGAAATTGCCAGTTTCACGTAAAATTTGCCCACAAAATTTAATTACGCAACATCTCTATTAAAATTATACAGAAATATTTTTATAATGATCCCTCACCTACTGTAGCCAGGGCAGAGATACCGAATTTGTTCCTGTAAAGTGTGAGAAGCTTGGGTAGGATAAAGTAAAGGCTAAATCAAACATTTCATGAATTATATAAAGGCTAATACATGTGCACATGTGTGTTATGAGTCTTTTTCTCACACCCAAGATGTGTGATGCCACTTAAACTCCAAAAGCAAAGCTTGCAGGGTTTAAAAAAAATCACACACCAAGGGTGCATGAAAAAAATGAATGATACACATATGCACATGTATTATCCTATATACAATGCATGAAATGTTGGATTTAGCATCAATTTATCTTCTACACACATTTTATGTTACATAATTCATTGGTTTGTAGTTGTGTTTATCAACACTGCAAGAGCAAATTTCATTCATCAATACAAAACAAGTGACTGGGTGACAAACTGGCTGTCTTACAGATAGCAGAGAGTGGTGGTAAATGGTAGCCAGTCAGAGGAGATGCAAGTCACAAGTGAGGTGCCACAGAGATCAGTCCTAGGGCCAGTCCTCTTCAATATCTTCTTCAGCGATATTGCGGTTGTGCTGGAGGGTAAGGTTTGCCTGTTTCCATATGACACCAAGATCTGCAACAGAGTGGATGATCCAAATGGGGTGGGTAGGATCAGACAGGACCTGGAAAAGCTAGAGAAGTGGTCCATAGTGGTAACTAGGGTTCAATGCTAAGAAGTGCAAAGTCATGCACGTGGGGAGGAGAAACCCAGAAGCTAACTATACAATGGAGGGTACTGTCAATCACAGGAGAAGAAAGGGACTTGGACATAATCATCACAAATTATCTAAAAGCCTCCACACTGACCACAAGGGCAGTGAGGAGAGCTAAAGGGATGTTGAGATCTATCAGTGGATGTATCACAAGCTGAAAGAAGAAGGTAATGATCCCTCTGTACAAGACACTGGTTAGGCCCCAGCTGGAGTACTGCATCCAATTTTGGAGGCCACACCTGCAAAAAGACATTGACAGGATTGAAACAGTCCAGAGAAGGGCAACCAAAATGGTGCAGGGGCTGCAGCAGAAGTCATATGTGGACAGATTGAAGAACCTCAGTATGTACACCCTGGAGCAAAGGAGGGAGAGGGGTGACGTGATAGAAACTTTCAAATACCTTAAAAGCTTTAACGAGGTGGAAGAATCTAACATGTTTCAGTATAAGAAAAACAGCAGGACAAAAGGGCATGGTATGAGAATGGAGGGATGCCAGTTGAGGGGTAATGTGAGAAAGTTCTTTTTCACAGTGAGGGTGGTGGATGCATGGAACAGCCTACCCAAGGAGGCAGTGGAAAGGAGTACAGTGCAAGGCTTCAGAAGAGCATTGGATAGACACAAGGGGAGAATACAGATGAGCAAGAATAAAATAGGCCATTGTTCAGAATAGATGCATGGCAATATTAAGCAGGTAGAGACAATGGGCAGACTGGATGGGCCTGGCAGTCCTTATCTGCCATCAATTTCTATGTTACTATGTTTCTATGACTGAGGTTAATATGCAATTTATTGAAACAGTGAATAGTTTGTAAACTTGGGCTCACATATTCAAAAGGAGATGTGAGGCCCCAGATTGAGATGAGCCACACAACCTGGAAAATGCGCTGAAGCACGATATTCAACTGGTAGAGACGCGCACCCGAAATCCAAATGCATGATTGCACAGGAATAATGTATGCGGCACAAGTAAAGTGGGCATGCATATGACTCTTCCGTGCATCTACATATTCAACCAAAATGAGTGGCACAAGAGCAGTGCATCCCACAAATAAGCTGACTAAAGTTAAGTATAAAAGGGGATGTCCTAACTTGCCATGCCAACCACAGGTTGGTTACAGCACTGCAACAATGGATGGGCTGGCCATCCACATGACAGCTGTCATGGCTGATGTGAGGAGACAAGCAGAACAGCAACATGGCTGTAGAAGGGACCATAAGTGGTATGCCTACCAGTGACAGTACCAGAACTGTGTCTCATTTGAATAGATCAGTGACACAGAAATTGTGGGCTGGTACTGGCTCAACAGGGCAATTCTAAGACAGCTGTGTGAGCTGCTCCATGATGAACTGCAGGTACCAACACACAGAAGTCATGCCATGATGGTGATGACAAAAGTGACAGCAGCACTGTGCCTGCTCACCACGGGCACCTTACAGATACCAGTGGGTGATACCACTGGTATCACACAATCTGCCACATCCTGTCTCCTCACTCAGTTCATCACCGCTCTGCTGCCCCATGCTATGGAGTACATAAAATACCCTAACACAGCAGCAGAGCATACAGTAACAATGCATTACTTCCACAGGGTTGCATGCATGCCAGGTGTGCTAAGGGCCATTGTCTGCACCCACATGGAAAGTAGAGCACCACCTGGTGGTGATAAGAAGACACACATAAATAGGAAGGGTACTACTCCGTGAACTGGCAGATGGTGTACAATGCCAAAGGACACATCAGCAATGTCTGTGCTAGCTTCCCTGGGAGTGCATATGATGTCTATATCTGGCATCAATCAGCCCTGTACCACTGGTTTGAGTCTGGGGAGATATCCAGTGGGCATCTAGTGGGTGAATGGTACAAAACCCAATAGTAATGGTCCCCACACATCTGCAGAAACCACTGCCAGTTAGAGATGCGAAATTTAAAATCCCACCTGCTTGAAGTGATGTTGAAGTGGCCGCCGGCGTTGACTTTCACTACATGGAGTGCCCCAGAAAGGCTCACTTCACCTTGTTATTACTTGCATTTCATTCCACTTTAAATGCAAAGTAAGGCAGAAAGTGACAACAATACTGGTAGCACCCACCCACACAGTCACCAGAATTAATGTGCATCCCAAGTGCTACTGCATTGTGTCAGAAAATTCCCAGTGCTGACCAGTGAAATGAGAGCACAACAAGAAATGCAAAGTCTCCCAGAATTAATGAGACCCAGTCATGCACACAGTGGTCACACACAGTCACCAGAATTAATGTGCATCCCCAAAATGCTACTGTCTTGTGTCCAGAAAATTCCCCAGTGCTGATGAAATGCTACTGTCTTGTGTCCAGAAAATTCCCCAGTGCTGACGAAGTGAAATGAGAGCATAACAAGAAATGCAGTCTCCCAGAATTAATGGTGCACTGCAAACACACAGACAGATTAAGATTGTGCTGAACACTCAAGGGATGCATACAAAAAGGCACAACACCACCTAACTAGTGCAAACAAGTCACAAATCCAAATCTGGAAAGGAATACATTTTGCCAGTAAGGGGATTAGTGCGCTGCAGTAACAATCCAGTACTAGTAAAGATACCACAAAGCAATATAAAAAATTAATGCAGGTGCGGTGGATAGCAGGTTCACACTGCTGCAATTACTCTATGGCACAATAAAAGGTGTCTGATTTAATGGCATGCATCACTCACACACTACAAGTAATGCGTAGCAAATTGAAAACATTTAGTAATATAACCAAATGTTTTAAACAGACAAATTATACATTGCCTCACCACAAAAATCAGCAAAAAAATTTCAAGAATTACTGAAAATATTACTGTGTGTACATGAACACAGTTATACAAGAAAAATATAACCAAAACAGAGACTGCCTTTTTCTCCCAGTTAATGTATGTACACCACAAATACGCCCCTTCCCCAAAGCACACTTCACAGTACGCAGACTGACTGTTCTAAATTAACATTCAAAATCCACACACAACAATAATCACTCGATGATGTGAGCACAGAAAGGTTTCCTACAATTGATGCAGTAAATTTTGAGCAAGACAAAAAATGACTCAAAAAAGACATTTTAAACAGCTTTTAGAGGTTTTGAATCACAGAGCTCTGAGAGCAAACTGTCTCCAGCTACCACTACACACACACACACTACCCAGGCCAGAACTGAGGCTGTGCAGAACAATCTAGACCCCATGTGACCTGCAATCCCATGAATCACTGCAGAATTTCATTTGGAGCTCAATTACAAGGTGAAGTGAGGTGAATTACATTGATTTCAATGTACTTCACTTTAAAATTGGTGGAGAAGTGGTTTGGGGAAGGCAGAATACTGCAAAGTCATTGGTTTCAATGGCCTTCGCATTCCTCATTATGAAGCAAAGTACTCTGCTTCACATTGTGGAGTACTCCGCGGGTTCCGTGTTACTCTGTGAATCACTTCGTGGAGTGAATTGGGGCCACTTCGACCATCACTACTTATAGTACTGTAACTCACATACTGTATAGGAAGAAACATGAATGCCTATGGCTGTACTTCCCCGATGAGCTGCAGCACAAAACTCCCCGACTTAAAAACATGTACCAGTGAGTACAATGGTGGGGTGGTGAAGCCTGGAGAGATACTACAAAACAGGCTTACAATACATCCAAGTAACTAGAAAAAAAATTAATGTGATTCATGACGTGATTGTGAATCGTGATTTGTGACTGCATTTGTGACCGTGATGATGAAGAACGTGATTTGTATCACGAGTGACTCGTGATGATGGTCCTGACTTAAAAACGCATAATAATGAGTACAATGTTCATGCAGAATTATACAACACACCTGTCCAGTACTCTGAAGGGAAGCCAAAGGAACAACTGTGACATAAATTACAGATTGAGATTGGGCCCTAAAGAGATGCAAATGCACAGACAGATTAAGATTGTGCTGCGCACTGAAGAGATGCAGACACAAAGGCACAACACCTAACCAGTGCTCACCATCAGAAATTCTAATCTGGAAAAGAATACCCTTGTTGGTTGGAGTGGCCCACGGGGGCAGTGTACTGCACTGCTGCAGTAACAGTCACTAGTATTAGTACCAGTAAAGATACCACAAAGAAGTACAAAAATCACACAACTGCAGTGGATAGCAGCTTCACATTGCTGCAATTATTATGTGGCACAATAAAAGGTGACTGATTTGATGACACACGTCACACACATACTCACACACACACACTAAGTAATGCATAGCAAATTGAAAACTTCAGTAATATAACCACATATTTTAAACAAACTAATATTATGCACTGCTGCACCGCAACAATCAGCAAAAAATGACAAGAATTATTGAAATATTACTGTGTGTACATTAACACAGTTATACAAGAAAAATATCACCAAAACAGAAAGCACTGTCTTTTTTCCAAACTAATCTACCTATACCACAGATACGCCCCTTCCCCAAAGCATACTTCCACTGTCTCTCAGTACACAGACTGAATGTTGTATATTAACACATCCGGTATTAAACCCACCACTGGGAATGCCCTCAATGGCCACACAGGTCAGTGTGGTGGCAATGAGAGCCTCCTGTGCTGTCATGGTGGGTACTGTTGAGGGACCCCCACCAGTAGCACTGTGAAATGCCCAGAACTGGGCAAGATGGTCCTTGGCCCATATGTGCTCACTGTTAGTACACTTGATGCATTCCTGGGGTGTCCAGTTGTACACTCCATGAGCATTTACAGACTCGGCCACCTCTGACCACCCCTTAGCCTGTTCCTGCTGTGTCCCTGTCTTCCGTGTCATGAGGTCTTCCCTTGATATGTAGGCTTCAATGAGAGCCATTAGCTCATCCTTGGTATAATTAGGCCTTCGGCATTTTTTTCCCTCTTCAGACTCCATACTGGTGCCTGTGGATAAAACAGACAATAACAAGGACAGGTACAGCATCAGTGGCATGCACTGTGAGACATGTACAGCTCCAAAACAAACACACACTATTACAGTGCAAACACACTTACACTTACCTCCAAGGCTGCAGTACCTCTTGGTCACCTATGTGGTGGGGGTGGTGAATGCTGGCTCATTCATAGCTCAGCACATGCATATGAGGGGAAGGCCACCCTGTAATGAGATGCAAATGTCTGGATTGGGCCAAGACTGTGCAATGACTGAAATAGCATATCCTGGCTGGATATTGCACATTTGTGCCTGACGCATCTAAATGTGCATTGCACATTTATTTGTGCATTTTGGACACACATCATGCAATTCTGATGCATGCCAGATAGCCGTACATGTCAGTGTATTGTGTGGTCATGGACAATTGACATCTGTTGTGGTGCATTGCACTGACGCCACTACCAGGCATGAATGTGTGGTGGGCATGTACAGCACATGGTCACTGACATGCACCACACGGATTAGGTGGGGTAAGACTGAGCTGGCCAACCTGGTGGACCTAGTGGTCCACTTGGAGTGCCAGCTCTTGGGGCAGGAGGAGCTCCAGATGGCCAGGTCTGTGGTGTGTCCCCATTGCCAGGAGACTCTACAGAAGGACTGGCATACCCCGAACAGGGGAGCAGTGCTGACACAGGTTCAATGACCTTGGCCAGAGAGACAGGGCCAGATTGGATCAGAACCGGGACATGTTGTGGAGAGGAGCAGTGCCACACACAGGTATGTATGCAATGTGACTGTGTGCCATTCATTGTACCTGACACTGACAGGTGTGTGGCTCTGGCAGCCAATGTCCATTGTGGACTGTAGCATGTCACCATTATTGTACAGAGGGTGTGTACTGGAGTGATGGTGTGCAGCATGCTGTGTGCACCACTGTCTGACCCCTGTGCCCCTATGAGGTGTGTGGTCAGCAATGCAGGACAAAGGCTCTTCCACGCCATACAGCACCATCCGGCACAGTTGGCAATGGCACACCACAGTGGTGACACATCATCTGTTGTGGTCTGCAAATGTGTGTCACTTCATCGGCTTGTGGGTATGCTGTGTTCTGCACCTTGATGCACTGTATACTGCGCCTTGATGCAGTATGGGTACCGTGTCCAGCAATCATGTAGGATGTCTGTGATGCAGAATGGTGAATTACCAGGTGTTGGACACAGCACGTGTTGTCCATTGCCATTCGCTGTCTGGCAGGTTACAGGTGGCATGTACCAGTCACACATGGCATAGGCATGTTGGCACATCGCCATGTGTAGCAGGACACCATTGCACACCAGTCACATGTTAAGTGTCACGTGCCGATGTACTGTGTGGGCTCTGGTGATGGTTGGTGGAGTGTGTAGTCATATATCATGCATAAGTGCCTGTACACTGTATGGCATGCAACTGTAGGGATGCATTGTGGCACATGTATTTGATGGGGTGGCACAAACCTGCCCTGCACATGGGTGGGGGGGGCAGTGTGCTACGGCATGATGCTAATTTTAGCCTTGTCATTCTGTTCCCACTGCAGGCAGGGAAGAGGTCAAGCTGGCCTGGCAGGATGCCCGCAGGCAGCAGGATGATTCCAGGAGGACAGGAGAGCAGAATGGCCGGAGTGGCACGACACATCATTCACCATGCCATGCATCATGTGAGTGTACATGTGCTGTTACATGTTGCATGGGAACATGGGGGCACTGCAGTGGCCATTGCGGACCATGACATGCAGCATGTGCATGCACATGGGATGTTGTTAACACACACATGTGTTGGCATTGTGCTGCTGTATGCCAGTCATGTTCTGTTCTGGGCCCTTGTGTACCCTGCACTGTCCAGTGTGTCTGGACATGACCGTGGACACTCTCCACTGCCCACACAGGGTTCAGCACTGGCCCATCAGTCATGGTGCACACACTGCTACATATTACATGTTGTGCGGTACATGGCATGTGTGGTGGCCAGCACCACATGCCACTCACACCATGCTTCACGGCATTGTGTAGCATTGCACCACAGATGTCCATAACTCTACATCCCCGTAGCACCTTGCACACTTCAGGGCACATATATCCCTATTGCTGTGGAACATGCCACTGCCAATGTGGTTCTTTACATGTCTGCTATGGCAGTGTGTACTGCCAGCCACCACCACAGCTGTCCATTGGTGTTTCCATGGCCATGCCATGTGTGCGGCACCCGCACGGTGCAGACATTGGCATGCTACAGGTGTTATGGGTCTGCCCTACTGTTCCAGGTATGGGCTACATTTGCAGTCCTGCTACTTCACACGGCACCAGACCTGTGTCACATCCAACACTGTCTGTGGCTGTATGTTGCCATTGCACACTGTCCACATTTGGCTGCTGTCCATCATGCGGTCATGCCGGTCATCACCACCATGTCACGGTGTACCATGTGTGTGCCACACAGATGTGGGGATTCACTCCATGGCCATTCACGGTGACACGGCTCATGAGGCTGCCTGTATTGCCTCCACCATCCATTGTGCAGTGTGTAGCCAGTAGCTTCCTGGCCCAGATTGTCACTGGGCCTAGACCATGTGCACCCACTGAGTTGTGGCCCTGGACGGCACCTGGACTCTGTAACTGTCAGCCTTCATGCTACCTGTACTGCTCATACTATTGTTTCTGTGGTTCTGTGGTCATTGCTGTATGCTACGGGGACTGTACTAAGGTGTTCTGGTATTGCTGAGCATTGGTCTGTGTGTGGTGCTCTGTACTGCCAAACATTGTGTTCCACGGTGGGAACAGCTACCACCTGTCCATGTGTGACCCATGTGCACTGATACGGCATAGGTTGTTGTCCCAACATGCAGACGTGGCCACTGCCACTGCTCGTGGCCCCTGCAGTTGGCACCCTCATCCAGTGTGTAGCTGAGTGTTCCAGGCCCTGTAAGCACATTGTGGCTGATGGCGGTTATCTGCCACTTGTTGTACCCTTTGTAGCAGAATCCTTGGCATGCGGCCAGCTCACGTGTGGGTCTCTCTCTCCCATTTGGTCTGTGCATGTGTGTCACCATGCATTGCTGCAGGTGGTGCCATTGTGGGTGGTCTGTTGTTGTGGTATGACTCTATAGCACATAGGGGGCATGCCCCTGGACACACTCTATAGCAGGGCCATGCCAGTGTGCACAACGGATGATTCTCTGGCACCTGCACATCCAGTGCTCTTCTGTGTCCCTCACTCCCATGACTTTGCACCAGTCACCTGTTGGCTACCAGCATGCTGAAGACCCTCATGGCCAGGCCCAGGCCCGCTTCCCTCTCTGTGTTCCCCGCGTGTGTGCAACATGTGTTTGGGGCATGCATGTGTGCACATCCCGTGCCATCCATATATGCCCACATGTGTGGCCTTTGGGGCAAGTTTTGTACATCAGCAGTGTTGGCCCTTATGCACTGGTGGCAGATGTTGCCCACCTGTGGCCATCACACCCATGTGTCTCTGCGTGTCCCTGGTGTGTTTCTGTAGAGTACAGTGCGCCCCTGCCACATGGCCCTGTGCAACAGATCCACATGTCCCTTTGCCATGCCTTTCTCCTGTCCTCCCCTGCCATTGCCTGTTTCCCGCACACATCCTTTGCTGTGTGCTACGTATGGCACATATCCACAGCATAATGCCTGTCAATGTTCCATATGGCAGTGTGGCTGCCCTGTGCACTGCTCCTTGCATCTGTACATCACTTGCTGGGGGGACATTCTGTCCAGGCATGGATGACTGTTCTCTCTGAGGATGTGTTTTGTTAGTCTGTTTTCTCCCATAGGACATGTGTTGACCACAGGAACCAGTGCCACATGTGGAAGAAGATGTGGACACCAGATGCTTGCTGGATGGGTGGCCAGCTCATGAGACATTCGCTTGACCATTTTTAACTGCCTTGGCATGATAGGCCATAGTGTTGCAGCCATACGGCTCCATCGGGGGCACCTCACCCTAGATGAGCACGATTCAGTTCCAATGTGGCACGTTAGTATGCATTTGTCCCTGCCCACCATTCTCTGCCACCCAGGCCCTAGTTCCCGTACATAGTTCCACCCCTTCCTAACATATTCGCCATTTTCCTCTGTCCGCCACTGTTCTTGTGTTGATAGCTTTGCCATATTTTGCTACTGTTGTCTTGTGTTTTTTTTTTACCTGTGTTTATTCTGCATCTTTTCTACTATGTTTGTTGATTACATTGTTGTTTACATTGGTGTTCAGTAAAGTTGTTCTTTTTGATAGACATTGCTGTGTGTGTTGCTTTTATTCCATTGTTGTTGTTGTTGCCTGCAGTTTGGCACATGTGTCCCAAATCCTCATGGACACCTCTGCACAGGTGTATGCCTGCCATCACCTCACCTACTCACTGTCCCCAGGGTGGGGCCATGATGTGTCTGTCCCTGGCTTCCCTGGACTGGCTGCATGGGATTCTTGCTGCAGGTCCTTGTGTCCCTTCCTGCTGCTTCCCTGTGGTGGCACTATGCCCCTCTGTGATGTTCTCATTGCCCACGTTGTTCTGTCCTGCACTGTCAGAGACCATGTTTTCCTGTCAATATGGGCCCACTGTGTGGGGCCCTGCCCCTGGCCATTGTGGTGCTGTGCCGGTGGCACACTGTGCCACGGTTCTGTCTGGCACATCTGCACTGTTGTCGCCCTGCTTCAGCATTTGGCCCTGTCCATTGGCACAGCCATTGCAGAGATATCCTATCCATGGCTGTGTGTGTCAGCAGTGGCTGGTGTGCATGGCCATCACCATGGTTGGCAACCTCTGTGTGGTGCACTGTACTGGGCACTTGGTAGCCCTGCTTCAGGTTGTTTTGGCCACTGTGGTGTGTCACTGTGCCTCCCCTGTCCCCTGGGATGTTGCTTTGTTGCACCAACACCTGTAATAACTATGCCAGTGCATTGAGCTCCTTTCTCTGTTGTGCCACACTCCCTGCTTATTGTGCACCATTTCCCATATTCAAAGGTGCCCTGCTGCACTACCCATTTTCTGTTGCACCATCACGCATTTTTGGGATAGTCAGATGGACATGCATGATTTCATCTTACGGCACAACTTCTGAATATTCCATTATTTTGTGCTGGAACATTTCAGATGTGCAGTGCAAGCACTTTCGTGATTCGGACAGCCACCTTTGAATATGGGGCCCCTGGTTTAACATTAAGAAAATGTAAACTTTTCAGAATGGAGAATCATCAATTGTGTTGCAGCAACAGCAACTTTAGCTAACATCATGTTCATATGAACGAAAACCAGCACTTAACAGGAATCACAGAACCACTATGTAAACGGCCGGATTTAAGAAATTTTTTGAGGTAACTAAGGTCTTAGCAATGTTTAAACAGTCTGTTTATTCAGTGTTTCTTAAAGAATCTCACTTTCTTTTGGCAAGTGATACATTCCAAACGTAAACTGGTATCTGTTGAAAGGCTGAGGCAGGGGAGAGCAAATTACCTGCTGAAGAGAGAGAGAGGCTGGTGAACTGCAAGCAGTTGTTGTTCAGCGGTAAACTGCTGGTGCTGGTTGAAGCATGAGCTGGGGGCACTTCAGTTATTGTCTCCAGCATGATCGCTTTTGAGAAAGACCTCTTTTTCATTAGACATGTCATTTTTGTTGTTGTTGCTTTTAATAATTGAAAGTCTAAAGAGATCTTTTATTACTGAAATGGGACATGGCAGAGAAAGTTTTGTTGATATCAACCGGGAACTCGACTATTACAGAGCAATGTTATAACCGGGTTCTGGGTTGATATCACATCAGCCAATTGATACGGCATTTAACAGAGCTGGTTTGCAGGTTGATAAACACTGCAACCAGTATTTATTATGCTTTTACTTTCTTAATAAAATAACAGGGAATCAGGCACATAAAGTAGCACTGAAAAAATGTCTAAGTGATTATGAAAGCAAAGTGCTGAGTACAATTACATGCAGTTCATACTCTTCCATATAAACATAATTGCAAAACATTTGCTCATTGCAAAAAATAAAAAAAAATACTAAAAAAATGAATGGGTTTGCAGAACCATTAGTAAGAAATGTCATGTGCACCCTACCCTCTGATGGTGGAAAGAGTTATAGATGTTCTTTGCAGGACTCCACAGATTAGCCAGAATTCTTATTTACTTGACCAATAATGCCATCAGGGGTTATTTTTCCATGTTCTATAGTGGAGTTTATTTGGGTTGCCCTAGAGCTGGGCTAGACATGACATTATTGATAAGAATGGGGTGGCCCCACCTTCAGAAAAGGGGACAAATTGTACTACATATGTTGTATAGGAACAAAGCACTTGGTGAGAACAGCCAGATATGCAATACACTCTCCATGTGAATACCCCAGTTCAGATGGTAGCAGACTCTTCAGTCTGGCTATTTGAGATGTCTTTCTTAGCTGATTTTACTGTAGCGTCTGCTCCAAGAGAGCACCGAGTACATTGGAAAGAAAGAAAGAAAATGAACTTGGTATTAGACTTGAGAGAGTAATGAATATCATTTTTGAAGGATCCATGACACCAGTGTGACAACCCTGACCACGACATCCGCTACGGTGCCTGGAACCTGTCGGCACCCCCGACCCATGACCTCGAACCAACCGGCAACATGGTGATGCACAATGCAGGGAGGCTGCACTCTGCCGCACCCCCCCCCCACTATATATATCTAACTCCATATTGCACAGACAGTGGAGTTAGATATTAACCCCCCATCACTGTAAAGTGTCTCAAAGCAAAACTCCCATCGCTGCCGATTTAGGCGCAGTGGGGGTTTCGCTGTGGGGGTTCGATGTGCGGGTGTCGCTGTAGTGGCAGCATATCATTTTTCAAATATCCCAAATAGCAGGCTGTTCCTAATACCCACATAATGAATATCAGCCCTGTTCATGGTAACATACATAGTATTTTATTGCTGGAGTGGATTCTAGTTCCATCATGTCCAGCTGGTAATCAAATTTAGATGAAATCCCTACCCCCTCCCAAATTTACCAAATTCAGCCTTTCTCCCTCCCAAATGAACATGGTAAGGTCCATCATTCACTCTCCTCAGCCATCATCCACTCCAACCCCACCCTGTCCTTCTAGATAATAACATAATCAAATCTACTAGTAATTTTTATTCATAAAAAGCTATGAACAGGGAAAATAACTCCATTGAGCAAAGCTCATTTTGAAAGAGGTCCCTTTCCATACATTCAGTGTTTCATAGACATAAGTTAAAAATTCTAATATATCATGTAATTCAGTAACACATACAGAAAGGATAACACATCTTAATTTAAGTACATCATGTTTACACAATAGGTTGCGGTTAATCAGTTGCACAGTTGACAAAAATATATCAATAAACGATTTACACATTAACACATAGTACAAGTCTACACTGACAGGTAGAATACTCTCCACTAGTTACAATTTTCATCAGTACTAGTGACCCACCCATGACAAATATATATTGAGCAGTTAAAGTGAAACCGGATGGTTTTCACCTACAGATGGCTGCCCAACACCCAGCCTCCCAGGTCATGTAATCTCTCCTGAGCAGCAAGGTGATGGAGCAGTCATCCGCTCCACCATTCAACTTTATAAGTGGCATGGTCTAATTAAAGAATCCTGCTTCCTCAAAACTGCAGGGATAGAATTCCAGAGTTTTGCCCCTCTATATGGGAGTGAAGCCCTACCTATCTCCAGATTACAATTTTGAACACAATATTCCAGACCCAGTGCAAATCTTAGACCTTGCTTTGGAACCGTAATCTGAAATAGGTTCAAGATGTAACCTGGGAAATTTCCCTTCCAAACTTTAATCATAAACTGCAGGTTTAGATTCCTTCTGTCCCGGGGTCGAAGCCAGTTCAATTTACTATACAACTCACATCAGTGAGTTCTTCTTGGTGCTTCAAGGATGTAGCAAGCCAGTCTGCTGTTCATGATATCAAGCCTGCCAAGCTGCGACCCCGAGACCCCTGCATACAATAAATCACTGTATTCCAAGGCTGTGGCAATCACTGGCTTAACAATCCTTAGGCACACTTCCGCTGACATTCTATGTTTCAGATTATAGAGCACTCCTAGCTTCTTATTAGTATTATTTAATATCATATCAATGAGTACTGTACATCCCATTTTAACAAACTATCCAACCAGATTCCCAGGTATTTATACCTGTGACCTGCATTATTTTGATTCCATCTAAGATTTGAATATCTAAAGAAGCATCTTTTTCAGATTGTTATACTTTCTCAAAAAATAATGATCGAGTCTTTTTGCTGTTAAGTATTAACATGTGATTTTTAAAGTACTCCTGAATTTGTGTGAATGTAAGCTGTAATTTTTTGTTTAGATACTCTAAAGTATGCCCCTCCACATATTCTACAGTATTATCTCTGTATAGATGATATTTAATATGTGGGTCAGCAAATTGACATTAATATTAAACAAGAGCGGTCCCAATATTCAACCCTGGGGGACCTCAGATTTTATAAGAGCTGGTGATGGCCTATAAGGTCCCATTTGCACCCACTGTTTACATTCCAACAAATAACTTTTAAACCAGTTGAGCTCAGGGCCACTCAGACCAATTTCACTGAGCCTGGCCAGGAGAACCCCGTGGTGTAGCGTGGTCTAGTGTCGAATGCTTTCGATAGGTCTATAAATAAAGCACCCACAAGCACTTTCCTGTCCTGGAGATAAAGTGCTTAGCCTGTTGGAAAACTGAAGTAGTAATTTTCTCTCTCCTAGTCTTGCAGCTGCAGAGCCACTAGCCATTCACCCTCCCTAAGACTGCCTGCCCCCTAACGCTAATCCCCTCTACCTGCCTACTTAACCTGTGCTCTTTTCCCTCTCCTACAGATTCGAGCCCCCCTCCCCCCGAGGAGCCGGAGGTCGCGAGGCTGCACTGAACTGCCCTCCCTGCTGCTTGAAAGAGCCCCGAAGCTGAGAAACCACTAGGACTCACCCCCCCCCCCGAGGAGCTGGAGGTCGCGAGGGCTACACAGAAAAGCCCTCCTTGCCCTGTAACAAGCCAGAAGCTGCAAGGTAAAATTACCAGAAAAGTGCCCTGCTGCAGTCGAGACCGTCGGGAGCTAGCCTGGCTGTGGACAATCCTGTTATCTGTTTAAACTTGGATTTGGCGCCTTTTCCAGGCTCGCGCTCTTCTAATCTCTCTCACTCAGTGCCAGGAGAAGCCTCGCCGAACGCTGTGCATTCGGCTCCCCACCGACCCTACCACCACCCTTAGTCGGCTCTCCCTTATATAGGATTACTCACATGGGGAGCCAGAACCAATCAGTCGACTTTCCCATTTGCTGGTTATATCCTTCCAGCACTAGAGGGAGCCTGCACTCATTTTCTACTCTCTCTAATGATATATCTCTCACAAACATGATCCTTGCTATACTGGTACTCCTCTTACCACAGCACCCACTGCTCCTCTCAACCCTTTATATCTCCCACTGACCTCGACCAAACCACAATCCCCACCTCAATACCCTGCTTTTCCCTCAGCTTATTGCACATCTACCTCTCAGTCCATCCCCAAATCCATCCCGAACCTGGACTACCACCACCCCCACCCACCACCAAAAGCACTACCCCAGTATCATGAATTCAATCACATGTGGTCAATCTTCTCACTAGCGTCTCCGGTTCTTTCTCTCTTCCATCCCATGCACCTCCCTTGTGAGGTCTCTGCAGCTGCATGTGCACCCCACCTTCAGCAACCACTACCCTGTGAGGTGCCTAATTTTTCTGCTCCTGCTCTCCGGCAATGTGCACCTAACCCTGGGCCCGCCAACTCTGCCACGCCTAAGCACCGGTGGTAGAGGTCTCGTGTGCTTTTATGAACATATGTCTCCCAAGAAAACTGCAGCTCTCCAATGCTGGGTTATGCAACCTCCTGACATCCTCATGCTAGCAGAGACCTGGCTCTCCCTGCTCACGCCTGACTCAGCCATCTCCCTACCAGGCTTTTCCCTGTTCAGGGCTGATAGGATGGGCAGGCGTGGAGGGGGGTGTGCTATCTACCTGCGTGACTCGGTCCTGGGCCATGCCTTCCCTACCCCTGAGCTCAACCATGGGGCACAAGCCATTACTCTTAAAATCACTCCTTACCCTGGTCGTGGCCCCCTATACCTAACCACGGCTTACATACCTCCGAGTACAAAAAACTTAGCAGTCACCTCCCTCCTTGACTATCTATCCACCTTACCCCAGAAAGCTGAACAACTAATATTGGGTGACTTAAACACCAACTGGCTCAGCCCCTCGTCTGATATTATAAAGGATGAGCTTGCAGCCCTTGACCTGTCTCAAATGGTCACTCAGCCCACTAGAATTAACAAAGCAACGGGAACCAGCTCCCTTCTGGACATAGTCCTCTCTAACTGGCCACATAAAGTGGCATCTGTACAAGTTCTTGCGGACTCACTTAGCGACCACTCCCCTGTCATCTGCTTTTGGTCCTCCCCCACACTCAGCCCTGTGTACAGCAGCACCCCTTGATGCAGATTTCTCCCCAGGGGTCTTGACAACCTCAAACGTCACCTCACACAAGTCAACTGGACCCAGTGGCCTGTGCTTCAGACATAAACTCTGCCCTAACCTACCTCACTACAGCCTTCATCCACGCCTGTGATCTGTTTGCCCCCATCACCACATCTAGAAAAAAAAAAACGGACTGCTGCATGTATATCCCCTGCACTGATCCAGCAACTAAAAAAGTGAGATAATCTCTGGCACATAGCAAACGACTCTGGTAGAGTGGCTGACAGACAAGCATATAGGGCAGCCCGTAACCAATGCACCTGGGCCATCAAACAAGCAAAAGCTAAATACTATCAGGCTGCATTGAAATCCTCCTGGGGCTCATCCAGAGCCTTCTGGGACAACATTAAAGAACTGAATGGTAAAACCCGCTCCCCCCCCCGTCTCAGATTGTCATAAATGGGGCATTCTCGACGGACCTAACATGTATTGCAGACTGCCTTAATAAAACCTTCATGGACTTAAGTGCAGTTCTCCCTGCCCACTTTTTTGACCCTGTTGCCACGTCCACCCACACTCACACTTCAAGGCCACAATTCCACTTCCGGACGATCTCACCCCACGATGCCAAACCTTTTTTTATTAAGTCACTCGCCTCTCATAACCCAAGTAATGACCCTCTTGACTCCAAGATGCTCCGCCTTACACTGGATGTCATGCTTATCCCCCTCACGCTTATGATAAACAAATCCTTATGCTTAGGCCAATTCCTGGATGCTTGGAAGCATGCTGAAGTAATCCCCATCCATAAGTCTGGGGACCGTATACTACCTAATAACTACAGGCCCATCTCCATCCCCCCCCCATCCAAAGCTTTAGAAAAAATAGTATCCACACAGCTCACAGAATACCTATCTAAACACAACCTTCTATGTCCTGAGCAACATGGGTTTCATCCTGGCCACAGCACATCCACTGCTCTTCTGGAATTCTCCCACCGCATACACTCTGCGCTTGACAAGGGTCAACTTGCAGGGGCAGTATTCATAGACCTATCCAAGGCATTCGACACTGTGTGCCACCCCTTGCTGTTAAACTCCCTATGCCAACTGGGATTCTCATCCGGCCTGCTGAATTGGTTCTTTAGCTACCTGCATAACAGGTCCCAAAGAGTTACGCTAAATGGGACCCTCTCCTCCAACCTACCAGTACTCTCAGGGGTCCCGCAAGGCTCCATCCTTGGACCCACCCTTTTCAGTCTATTCCTAAACACCCTCCCAAGCTCCTGTTCCAACAAAATACTGCTCTATGCTGATGATGCAGTAATCCTAGCATCACACTCTGACCCGCTCCTACTCCAAGGCACGCTGCAAAGCGCCTTCCTCCAAGCTGAAAAATGGTTCAATAGCCATCGACTAGTCCTGAACCTGAAGAAAACAAAGTCTATGCTGTTCTCACATTGGCAAAACAGTGCCAAGGATACTCCCCTTCACATCACCACCAGCATGCTCCTCACGCTAGGACAGGTAACAACATATAAGTACCTGGGCATCACCTTTGACCCAGGCCTTACATTCCACGCCCACTTATAAGCCCTGTCATCGGCCATGAACTCCAGGATTGGGCTCCTCTACCGCCACAAAGATTGCCTCCTGGAATCTGCATTAAAACTAGCCATTACCTCATCGGTGTTGTCACTGGCCGACTACGGACTTCCAATTTACGCAACGGCTGATCCCTCCTCCTTATCTAAAGTCCAGACCTCTATTAACAAAGCCTGTAGGCTCCTTACCGGTGTTCACAGCAGAACTCACACTTATCTGCTATACTCCGCCGCTAACATACTCACTCTTGAGGAAAGACTGAAATATCATACCTGCCTGCTGGCCAAAAAATCCACGTCAGGGATTTGCCCACCAGGGGTCTCTGCACCACTGCAGCTGGCTGTCTGGCCCCTGCCAACCCATAACTCCACCGCAGCCACCTTAATAGTTCCCAGGGCAAGGATCTCTCGCTGCCAAAGATCCTTTCATCATAAAGCCCCCCCTTGGTTTAACTCCCTTCCCGAGGCTATCACTAAGATCCCTGAGATTGGTCGGTTCAAAATCACCATCCGCCAACATATTATTGACAGTCAATATTGTAAATGCCGATAGTTGACCAAAACCCTGCCCCGTTTAGCCTTATGCCCTTTGGATCCCATAGACGACTGGATACTGGTACAATAAAACAGACCGTAACAATGATGTTATATAATGATGTGTAAAATGCTATTTAATGATGGCGTAACTCAACATATGCATGTACCTGTACAATTGCTGCGTGTAACTCCATGTGTGTATGTATGTATGTATCTCACCTGTATGTAATCCCTGTCCTAAACCTCACTTAATTGTTGTCTCCCCCCCCCAATGACGAGGTACCTTTGTGAACGAGTCGCTGACTCAAAGGTTGTAAAACTGATTACTTCAATAAATAAAAATAAAAAAATAAATAAAAATAATTGTAGGTCACTTACTAATTTGGTTAGGATTGACTGGGTACTATGGAGTGATCTAAACCCTGATTGATGTTGATTTAACATATTATTGGTCTCCAGGTATGATTTTAATTGCCCTGAAATTAATCTCTCAAAAATGTTAGAAATCTGAGGAATCAATGAGATCGGCCGGTAATTGGTGATAGCCTACCTAGAGCCTGCCTTAAAAACTGGGATCACCTTTGCCACTTTCCAATCCTCTGGAAATATTCCAGTTTTAATGGAGAGATTAAATATATATGAAAGAGGGTAGGCAATATAAGGGGAAGCATATTTTAGCAATTTTGAGGGGATTCCATCTAAACCTGATGCTTTAGTTGTATCAGAATTTAGCAGTTCCCCTTTAACCTCAGCTGCACTAATAGTATTAAATTTAAAGACATGATGAACAGCTGGTTCCTGCTGGTCCTCTTCAGGCTGATCTAATATCCTATTATTAACAGAGGTAGGAGGGCTCTTAGTACTTAATGGTGCAGTACCTATCTCAACAAAATAAGTATTAAAGATATTTACAATCTTGTTGCCCACTGGAACCATTTGACCATTTATTTGAAATTTGCTTGCCTGAATATTTTTATTTTTACCCATTAGCCCAGACACAATGTTCCAGAAAGTTCTGGGATTTTGTTTAATATGATCATCTAATTTTAAACAAAGGTAGTTGTGTTTAGTTAATCTTAATTATTGAGTATATTTATTTTGTACCTGCCTGTACAACTGCCAATCATTGTTTAAGCTTGTGTATTTGGCTTTGTGCCAATTCTTATCTCGATCCTTCTTAAGTGTGTGCAAGTCCACGTTATACCAAATTGTGCCTGTTTTTTTAACTTTCCTCTGTTTCATGGGCACATGTCTTTCGCACACCTGCAAAAATTCTTGTTTAAAGTAACACCAGTCTTCAGAGGCCATGGGAATTAATTTCAATCTTTCCCAGTGTATTCTCTCTATATCTAGCATAAAAGCTATGTCATCAAAATGTTTAAAACTCTTCCTACAAGTAATTGGTCTATTACCAGATTGTTTCTTCCTCTTTCTTAGTAAAAAAGTGATCTGGTGGGCCAAAAAGGTGTCAGGTAAAACATTGCTAATAGAATAGATCTGGTGACAATTGGTGAAAATAAGATCTAATAAGAATGATTTACTATTGTCTTTAAGATTGTCTTGTCAGTTCGTCAATTATCTGTCAGACCTAAATTCTGTTGTAAGTCTTTCAAACTATGTGTTATATTCACTTTTGACCAATCAACATTAAAATCCCCTAGTACAGTAATTTCATGTGTTTTTTTTTTTTGTACTCAAACAAAAAATCTTGTAGATCATTAAAACTAATTGCATTTGTCTTGGGTGGTTTATAAATTCCTGTCATAAGTATGGGTTTATTAAAAGGTAGCTTAACTTCTATCATTAAGGCCTCCAGTCCTCCTAGATGTAAATTATTAGGTACTTCTATAACTTCTATCTCAGAGCTGGCATACACCAAAATATCCCCCCTCCTCGTTCTTTACTTCTTTCCTTTCTGAAGAACTGATAACTTTCAATTTCTAAGGATAAGTCTGAAGTTCTATTATTGAGCCATGTTTCTATAATATTGATCATCCCAGGGTGATAATTAGCCATCCAGTCCTCAATCTGGTCTAAGTTTTTTCAAGACTCTTCTAACATTAAAATGAATAATGCCAATATTTCTATGTTTTAGAACCTCTGCACTGATCTGGGCTTCCCTCTCAGATCCGAGGTTGGGGTGTACATCACCAAACAGCAGCAAAATAATAACAACAACAGTGAATTTTTTAAAAAGTAATTTTAGCTTGTTTACTCCCTTCTCAACAATACCCAGCATTTTCCCCCCTCCTACATGTTCCTCGACCCACCACTCCTTTGGGCTGCCTAGGTCACTTTCCGATCAACCTATCCCTTCCTGAGCCTCCAACCTTATATTGTAGACACCCCCAGGGTAACTCAGCATAACCTTTTGCTGGGTGGGTCCCCCTCCTCTGAGGGGGGGAAGGCTGCAAGAGGGGGAGACCAACACAACTACTTGGCTCCAGGGTACTACTGAGGTGGACATGCCTCCTTCGGGGCTTCGGTGGCATCGGTGGACCTGCAGCCATCAACTGGCCAGTCACGGAGCAATTTTTGTTTTCTCTGAGTTGTTCCCCCTTGTACCGCCCATGCAGTGCTCCTGGTCTCCACCAGGGGCCGCTGCCGAGCAACACTGTTCCGCTACCCACCCCAGGAGAGGAGAGCAGTCCTATGGATGCTCAATCCTCTCCTTCCCCTGCCAGCCCCCGGCATCCCAAGTCCATTCCTGAACCCGGGTTGCCAGCATGGCTCGAGGTAAGGTGCCAGTGCCTCAGCCCTCTGTGCCACCAGGCCAGCTACCCAGCATTTTTATTAGTTCCATTTGTAATGACAGCGAAGTTGCTGCTGTGGGGCAAAGACAACTTTTAAAAAGTAGTATTTTTACCAGATCCCTGTAGAGTGTCTTTGACATGGCTCTGCAATGCCAGTTCGACAACTAAGTTGTCGATCGTCATCACAGCGATGGATTTATGTCGACTGCAACTTGAGGTTGACATAAATCTTACTGGAGACCCAGGCTGTTTCTTCACTGGGGAATTTGTCCCCTCTGAACACCCCATGTGGGGGGCTCTGTCCACCCACCCCTGATCTCTAGGATTCTAACTCTGAGTTGGAGTTGGATTGGGGGGGAGCAGGAGCAGAAGACATAATGTTGGGATCTCAGGTGGACTATTACAGAGAAATTGTTGATGTTGGCATCAACGTTTCTGCTGTAATAGTGTTGCTGTACAGGGGGAATACCCTTTGATATCAGGCCCTGATTGGGTCATTTTCATTTTATCTGGTACTGTATCCTTGGTAAGCAACTTGTACCACTATGAGGAAGATATTCTGGGTTTTTCCACATGTTTATTTTTGCCTCAGTACTCTTAACTCTACAGATGAGGATACCAAAAGATATGACTAATATTATCCAAATATGTTTCATAATGACAACAACAGTTATCCTAATAATTTCAGATATTCCTCATAATTATACCTAATCCTGAACATTGAAGTTTCCTGGCTGCTTCACTTGATCCTGTCAGAGTGCTACATAAAATTCAGAAGTCAGTGTCTCTCTTGGAGCAGCCAGGAAATAAAATAAAGGGACCTCCTAAAATTATTGTTTATAAAAAGGAGCTGGTTTTCTGAGTTTCCCCCAACACAGTCAATAAATGAATTAATTCCTAATTATTACCATCCAACCAAAACTAACTCTTTACATTATATAATGCCAAAAATGAATTACAGACATTTACCTTTCCGTGCCTTTTAGCCATTTACCTTTCTGTGCCTTTTAGCCTTCAGCCAGACCCTCCCCCACTTAGCATTTTTTTAATCCACCTCCCTAACCTGGCCCACAGTCTCATATTATAAACATTAATAGCTCCCTTCCTTCACCCCTGATCCACAATCCATGACGGACAGAGGCAACATGACCAATGCCCAGCTAGCTTGAATAAATATATCTGGTCTTCTACCAGCTCCTCCAACCATCACTTTCTTTTTAAATCCCTATCTTCCTAACCTGACCATCAGGCCTCATATTGCAAAAATTAACAGCCCCCCTTGGCATCATCCCTGACCACAATTCATGATGTTGGGGCACTAATCAAATACTATAGGTTGTTGGCACCCCCATCTCCAGTGTGCCACTAACAGCTTCTGAGGTGCAGGGGGATGGTTATCTAGCTTCACTGAGTAAATCTAGATACACTGTGATAGAGGATTAGTTCAAAGCTCATTAATCCATGTTATCAATGAGCTCTAATGTCATCCTCTATTACAGTCTACTTAGCATCACTTATTGACACAAGGTAGACTGTCCCCCACATCCCAGAGCCTGTTAAAGTGAATGTAGGTAGGTGGAATATGGGCTGAACAGCAGAGGTATGACTAATTGCCATTTGTCTTTTATCATCTTCAGTCAGAGGTGAAGGGGGCCATTGATTTTTATAATAATAGACTGGAGTCAGGTTTGGGAGGTAGGGTGGATTTAAAGAGATAAGCTTGGCCAGGGAATGGCTAACAGGAGGCCAGATATGTTCAACTGGGCCCACTGGGGTTTAAATATTTGCCCCTCTTCTCCATCATGGGGTAGGAAAGGAGACAAGAATGATATTAAATTTAAAATGTGTGATTAGAGGACTGGATTGGGGACGTGGGGCATTTAAAAGGACAGTGTTGGATAGGGCAGAGTTGACAGAAGGCCAGATATGATCATTTTAAGGTTTAAGAGAAACAGGGAGGAGCATGCAAGATGAAAAAGAAGAATTTGCATGTATATAGTGATTTTCATACATACTGTATGAGTATCCCAAAATGTTTTACAAGCAATGAGAGACTGGTAGTGAAATGACTGTAAACAGGCAGTGGCAACCATTTCACACATCAGTACCCACACAGCCTTGGACAGTGGCCTGATGCAGTTTTATGGGAACAGAAATGTTGGTCAAGACACTGGAGAAACTCCCTTCTTCTGTAGGGGGCACTAGACTGTCTGTTGATGGTAGTGCAGATCCTAAAGTGTTGATGGGGGCAACAGCAGCAACAGCTACAGGGGCAAAGGAGATGTCTTCATTTTCTGCCCCTATTCCAGCGGCTGTCAAAAAAGTGGTGGAGAACCAGCAAATATGGACATAGAAGATCCTGGGAAGGATGCAGCTTCATTTGAAAATGAAAATACAAATGCAGAAACTGGTAGCTGAAGAAATAATTTTAAGAAAGGAAGTGAATGTCAGAAAACAAAGTTTTGTTGGCCATGATAGAGGAGGAATAAAAAACTACCAAAAGAAAAGAAAAAGTTGCTTATGCAAAAGTCAGGGGTGTCTCTAGAAACAGCTCATGAACCTTGTAAATCAACTTTGCAAGGGAGCGGTTGCCAGTATCCTTTACCTGTAGTTGCCTCTGATAAGGCAAACAAGATGGTGCTTACCTTTACAAATAAAAACATTGGAAATACTAGAAAAAGGATAGCAAGCAATCTGTACATGGTCGGTGTTTGGGAGCAAGAACAACATTACAGGATATGCCTTTGGTACAAGATTCTTACTGGGGTGTAGAAAAAGCTGTTTCTAGAGCTGGCTGGATGAAAATACCAGAACGGGAGGAGTTGTTTGCAGAGCCATGGCCAGACCTGAAGCTACAGTTGCCTATGGCAAGTTCATCGCTTACAGCACAAGCAGATGACATGACAGTCCTGCAGCAGGTTGGTGTACCTGCAGTTTGTTTGCAACAATTGGAACAGGGCCATCAGATTATGGACAGTGCTCAATACAAAGAGGTAAGCAGATGACCTCCTGCTAATGTAATTGAAAATGTTGAGGTTTTACAGACTACTAGTTTATACATGGAAACAGTGGGCCCAGTCCTAGTACAGGTCCTAGCACAGGTGCATATAAGCTCTCAATCTCCACTGGAGAACTGGGCATTACTCTCCCCTCTACATACTGTTCCTGCAACCTAATGATTTCTATGGCTTATACTTACAAGTTAACTAATGTAAAATACTAACAGACTAACCCTGCTATTTCCATAACAGAGGATAACATGTATTTTTCCCCAGAAGTCACAAGCCCATCTCCTGAGAACCCAGAATTACTACAGGAACGTAGTTCAGATACATTACAAATAAACTCTAATTTGGACACTGTGCAAATGGAGACTAATGCTAAGGAATTCTCCAGCTTTATTCATTCCACACTTGACAAAGGTAAACTGGCCGGTGCAGTATTCCTTGACCTGTCTAAGGCCTTCAATACCGTGAACCACCTCCTACTTCTCTCCACCCTATCTCAACTTGGCCTATCCCAAGACACCAATGCCTGGTTCACCAACTACCTCTAAAACTGCTCCCAAATAGTAAGAATCCACTCCACCCACTCAAAACCCCTTCCAGTGCACTCTGGGGTTCCTCAGGGTTCTATTCTAGGACCTCTACTCTTTAGCCTCTACCTTAACTCTCTTCCCAAGACCTGTTCTGGAAAAATCCTCCTTTACACGGACGACGTTGTCCTTTATGCATCTCATGCCAACCCAGCTGGCTTAGAGCCCTCCCTCCAAACTGTTTTTTTCGAGGCCAAGGACTGGTTCATCAAACACAGACTAGTACTTAACCAAAAAAAGTCCAAGATCATGTTCTTCTCTCATCATCAAAACAAATTCAAACATGCACTCTTACAAATAAACATGTCCCTCTCACTGCCCCTTGAACAAATGTACACATTCAAATACCTGGGCATTACCTTCAACCCTGCCCTCACCTTTCACAAACACATCCATCACCTCTGTTCTGAGGTCAACACTCGCACAGGCTTTCTTTATCGTCATCGGAACTCCCTGTCCCCAGAAGCCCTCCAACTAGCCATCACCTCCTCTGTGCTATCCGTAATGAACTATGGCATCATCATACATGGGGCTGCTGATAATACAGCCCTTCACAGAGTCAAATTGTCCCTAAACAAAGCCTGTGAACTCATACTGGGATGCTCTAGTACCACCCACACCTGCTTCCTGTATAACCAAACAAGCTGGCTGCATTTCAATGACAGGCTACTTTACCACACATGCATCCTAGCCAAAAAGATATCTTTGGGGCACACCACACCCAGCCCCTCCCCCCTCATACAGCCAGACCCTCTCACTAGAACTGCCAGGAGCTCCCTCTTATCTACACACCTGGTCCCCAGACAAAATACATCTCTAGGCCAGCGCTCCTTCACTTACAGAGCTCCTGCCTGGCTTAACTCCCTCCCCACCCACATTGCAATGGAAGCCCAAACTGCCTAATTCAAATCCCTTCTCCACTCCCATCTTCTTTCCTCATGCTACTGCTGCTGCCCTTAACAACTACTCAGCTTGACAAGGGACTCTGTCCTGCCTACACTGCCACATCTCTCCACCAATGATGATGTGCTTTTACCCAACCTCATGCCCCCCCTTCCCTCCCCCTAACACCGCACTACCCTCTATGACTCTGGTCTCTACCCAGCTTTCCTACATGCAACTATCTTACTCCCCTAGCCACTTTATAATCCCTGCTAGGTTCCCCCCAGTCTCTATCCCACTGTCTAGAATCTACAACCACTGTACCTATCCCAAGGTAAAACTCCTCCTCCCCCCACCTGCCCAAACACCTTGCTTGCTCATGTATATGTTAGCCATTACTTCTCTATTGTCCTAATATGTGATTCCTCAATTGCCTGCTGCTCACTGTTGTCTTTATTTTATCTGCACATGTTTGCATTAATCTTTGTACCAACTATTGTTCACTGCTGTCTCTATTGTATCTGCACATGTGTGCAATAATCTTTGAACAATTTATTGTACCTCATGTTAATCTTAAGGTGCTCCTTGCATCTTATGCTGTACCTGTTGTCTACCTATTGTCTCTTGATGTGGAGCCTTTGAAAAGGAGTTTCTGACTCAAAGAATTGTTATTCCGAATATTCAATGAATAAATAAAATAAAATAAACTGAGGCCAATTTTCCAGCACAGAAAATTTCCAACATTCATTCTCAAAAGGTGGAGCGTAACCCACAGAGGACCACTTCTAATAATAATGAACATGTTTTACTACAGTCAGGGGGAAATAATGCTAATCAAAATCAAGACCGTCCTCATATGGGAGCATCAAATGCAACTGAAGGAGAAAAGAGACACCCAGATCTAAATAATGAGACTAATGGAGGGGCAGGAGGTTCAGGTGCTTTGGTAGCAGAGGTAAATTTCGGATGGCAGATCTCTGAAAATCTGGGGGAGTTTGCAAAGAGGAAAAATTCAGTAAGGCTGAAATACAGGGGAGGTTTGATGAACTGGCAGGTCATGTGTATATAGCAAGGAAACTGTTAAACAAGTTCTTATAGTTTCTTATTACAGATTTCTATGAACTAATTAACACATTTGGGGATACCCAGTTCAATAGTAGTTTTAAAATGCCTCAGCTCCTAGAACACCTCTGGAATATACATCATTAAGTAAAGCACTCCCTTTAGAGATGTGTGAATTTGGGAAAATCCGCTCTGTGAAAAAGTTCACAGATTTTCCTAATTTCACTTAGTTAATCTGCTGTGCGGAGCCCAAGCTCACCCTCCCCCCAAAAAACTCTGCAAAATGCAGAGTCTGAACTCCACATTTTGCAGTTTTTTTTCTAGTGTCCAGTGGTCTCCTGCATCGCTGATTGCTGCCCCACATGCAATTAAATTCCCTGATGTCTAGTGGTCCTCTCCCACCGATGAGCACTGCCCGATATTAAATAAAGTTTTTCTCTGGTGTCTAGTGCCTCCTCCTTTGCCAGTTACCTGCCTGACATTAAATACATTTTCCCAGTCCCTGGTGGCTAGCAGTCGCTCCCCCAAATTGAACCCATGCCCCATAGTTTAAAAAGTATTTCCTGGTGTCTATTGGCTCCCCCCTTCACTGATCACTGGCAAGATATAAAATAATGTTTCCCAATCTCTGGTGGCTAGCGATCCCTCCCACCAGCCAAACCCATGCCCTATAGTGTAGAAAAGTATTTCCTGGTGTCCAGTGGACCCCCCACCCCAGCAGGTAGTGCTCTACCACTTGACTATCCCCCACATCCCGACCCTGAGTGGGCGACCGGCACAGCCCTCCACTCTCCACTCTCCACCATGGCCAGCTGCCTGACTGAGCTGTCAATGAATGAGAGTGTAATTGTACAAGCATGCATTCATTCATTGTCAGCCAGGCCAGATCGCACTTATTCATTGAGCTCTTTTGGGGGTGCAGACAAGAGTGGAGGGCTGTTCTGTTCACTGGTGGGGATTTGGGATGAGAGAATGATGTTGTGGTCCCCAGAAGGGTCCACAATGCCATTCCCCCCATCCCGGGCCCCCCTGCTGGTGACCAGAACAACCCTCCGCTCTTGTCCGCACCCTCAAAAGACCTCAATGAATGAATGCAATCTGGTCTGGCTGTCAATGAATAAGCACATGCTTGTGCAATTACATTGTCATTCATTAATAGCTCAGTCAGGCAGCTGGCCATGGTGGAGAGTGGAGGGCTGTGCCAGTCATTCAATCGGGGTCAGGTGTGGGGGAACCTGGATGGGGGCAGTATCTGCTGGGATGGGAGGTGGGAGGACCAGTAGACACCAGAGAATATTTTTTTACACTACAGGGCATGGGTTCAGGTGGGGAGAGGAATTGCTGGCCACCAGAGATTGGGAAAACTTTTTTTTATATTGTGCCGGAGATCAGTGAAGGGGGGCCACTAGACACCAGGGAATACTTTTTACACTAGAGGGCATGTGTGCAGCTGGAGGGAGGGACTGCTAGCCACCAAGGATTTGGGAAACTTTATTTTATATTGGGCAGGCAATCAGCAAATGGGGAAACACTACACACCTGGGAAAAACTTTAACAGTGATTGGAGCAATGGGAGGGGGCACTAGATGCCAGGGAGTAGGACTCAGGCTGAGGATCAGAGAATTTTCCATTTGGTAATAACTTTGCCTTGCTTTGTTTTTTTAAGTACAATTTGCACTTTACAAAAACCCCAAATTCAAGGCAATGTCATAAATGGAGAATTTCTGATCAAACAGAAAATAATTCACAAAATGATCATTGGGGTGGATTTGGTGAATTTGTGGGAAATTTGCCCATGAATTTAAACTTCACTGCATCTCAACTTCCCTTATGGACTACTTTTTCTGCTATTTCATTAACCAAGCCTACAGTCAAAATGGTGACTGTATTTTTTAAAAACTAGAGGGCGAATATTTCAGATATCTTGTTTTGAATAAAACAAAAAGCAGGTGTTTTGGACACACCTGCTCCCATACTCATATGGACTGGGGGATTGAAAATTTGAGTGAGACTAAGGACATCCAACCAAGGGACTCAATATCTTTCCAGCAGTTTCTATACTGGTCAGGACAGAGGTTTCTGTTTTAATGCAGGACAGCCCAAGACATGACAAAGGTGTGGTTCATTCAGACATCTCAGTTCACTTGTGATGCTCTTACTTGTCTTCTTTGCCTGCAACCTGGTCACTCCACCCTCTATTGTAGAAATTCAGTCAAATGTAACTTGTGTGAAGAATCTGATCATTCTTATTTGCTGTGCCCCTGGGCTGCACACAAAGGTACATTCTACAACGAAGAAGATACAAAGAAGCAACAGGCAAAGCAAGCTAGACATCATCAAGATGGTCATCAGAAAAGCTTCATGACATTAGAGCAAGCCTCTTCTTCCACATATTCAGTGCAGAATTCAGGGTTTCCCTCTTCTGTGTAAATTCAAAGATCCAAAGACAGACAAAATTCCAAAGATCCTCCCACTGTCCAGGACAAATGCTACTGAAGTTTCTATTCCTGCAAATTGAACAGATCCTTCTCAACCACTAGTCTCATTCCATGCTGAACAGCACCCTCCTCAGGAAGAATTGCCACAAAATAGTATAGGAACAGAGCGCATAGGTAAAAGTACTATAAGACCTCCCCGCATGGAGGAATTTACAGTAATTGATGGTAAATGTTGAAGTGGCAGCTTACATCAAAAAAGCAAAGTGACTAAAACTGAAGTAGTAGCTATAATTAGTAGTAGATTTTCCACCTTACAACCTACAGGAGAAGACACCAAAGGAGAGGAAGGAGACCTGGAAGCTTTGTCTGTTGCTTCTTCACCTCAGGACTTTACAGATACAGATGCATCATTTCCAGAGTTTTCTAAGCCAATGAAAAGGAACAGAAGGAAAAAGTGTTCTTTAATGACTAAGTGGTAATGGTATCGATCACTCTTTTTCTGTTGTTATTCTTTATTGCTGTAGCCCTTATGGATTTTTTACAAAGTTCTTCCTTAAATGTTAATAGTATAAATAATAAAGAATAACAAGAGAAGAGTAACTACTTTCTCAGCTTTAACAGATTGAGGTTCTCAGATCATTTTGGTACAAGACACTAGATTAAAAACAGCCCATGATATACATAAAGCACAAACTGCATGGCCCTGGGGACCAACAATGTGATCTATTGGAGAAATTCCCTGTTCTGGAATTGGGGATTTGTTTGAATCTCCAGAGTTCAAAATCAACACATTGATTGGTGTAGGGCTGGGAGAGCCTTTTATTTAAGATATTGATTGGTGTAACTGCAGTACTATGTTGTCAGACAGGAGATTGTTTGGCTCGGACCTCAGGCCTAGTTACTGGTGCTTTAATACCACTACTCTAAAAAAATTATAATATTTTATTGAAATGTAAAGAACTGGTGAAGGCAAGACTACTGGTGGCCTGTTGTTTTGATAATTTACTGGACTTATGGGAGGACGCAAAACAGGAATTAAGAAGATTTTTTTCTATTTCAAGGGGAAAAAACAGCTAGGGATTCTTACCTCAGTTATTTGCAGTTACAAAGATAATTTCATCATTTTATTTCATTATTATATACTTTACAAATCTCAGATATGACAAAAATATCTAATATTAAAACATAATTGCAACAGTTTCAATATAATAGGACCAAATCTTTAACTGAGGAACTGATATTTGGGGCATGAGTGTAAAAGTAGACAACTGATATTTTTACAGGATGTTAATCAAGAAATAAACAGAAAATGATGTATTTTTTGAAAGATTCTCAAGGTGTAGAATACTCCGACCAGGCTACTATCATCCATCTGGTAAAAGACTTTTTACATAACACTTTTAGATCTGACATACACATTCAAAACAATATTGAAAGTCTTTAGGAATTCTTAGTTATAGGGAAATTGACAGATTCAGAGAGTGCAGCCTTGATGGTTTCTCTTACCCTTGAGGAGATACAATGTGTTATAAGAAATCTGAGGAGAGGTATTTTACCAGGGCCTGATGGTCTTAGTTCTGAGATTTATAAAGCACTTGTTACAAAAATAGGACTTATTTTGTTGGATGATTTTTCAGACATTCTGAAACAGTTGAAACTCATAAAAATATGTCACATTATTTTGTTGATTTTACTTTATAAAAAAGGACTGAGCTTTATTTTGAAATTGTCAGCCTATTTGTTAATTGAATAATGATTTTGAAAATACTGAATACAATTTTAGTGTTATAGCTTAGCAAAATAGCTCTGAGATTGGTTTCCCCAGAGCAGGTACAGTATGTGCCATTCGGGGCAGAACTATGGGAGAAATTCTTATTGTAATTAGGGAGGTAGTGGCAAGGAGTAAGTTAGGGGCTCTTAAAGGTTTCATTCTAAGTTTTGATTACAAAAAAGTCTTTGTGTTTCAAATGCTATTTTATTTCAGGCTTCAGAATTTCACGGTTTACCAAGGTTTTTTATTTCTTGGATTAAGTTAGCTACTTTTCAGCCAATGATTTCATGGCTTTCTGGGTAGAACTTGTGTATTAAAAATAGAGGTCCAGCAGGGGTGCCCAATAAGCCCCCTGATATATGTCTTTTGTTTGGACACTAATTTGAAAACTGCTACAGTCAGAAAATATTACTGGTATTCAAATTTCACATACAGTACCTTCAGTGTTACTAAAGGCATATACAGATGATATTTTCCTATTTTGGGGGATTTTAACTCTTGTACACAATCTTTCCAGGTACTCCAGCAATATGCTACAAGATCTGTGGCTAGGATAAAGTAAAGCTGTGTGTTTGGGGGAAAATAGAGATTTAGGATTGCAGCATATAAACTCTATCCCCATACCACAAACATTTATTTCAATATTAGGTGTTATTTTTGGGCCCCTGGGTGGGATTAGGATTAACAGAGAATGAAGACTTGTAGAAGTGGAGAAAAGGATTTAGTTTGGAAATGTTTTGCACTTTCAAAAAAGAAATGGGTGTTCATCATAAAATCTGTGTTATTACCCCTTTTCCTATTTTGGAGCCCCCCCCCGCCTCCCCAAGGATTGGAAGTTAGATTGTTTAATGTGTCTTTTCAGTTACTATTAGGATTTAGACTGAATCCTGTAAAAAGGAATTATATGTACTTAGTGGTTAAACAGGGAGGCTTAGCCATGGTAAACCCAATAACCTTAATTGTTTCTGTTTTTAACATAATATTGCTTGCATAGTTAAACCTCTATAATATCTTGGAATTTCACTTATCAAAGAGTGGGGGTGCCTTTTTGTTTAAAATGGGAGAGAGGCTGTTTAATGGTATCTTCAGTACTTAGCTTCCTACGTCTCTGAGTATATCCTGGTGGTACTCAAAAAAATTAAACTGTGGAAACTGACACCTGACAATTTTAGAGCTTTAAACAGGAAGCAATTATATGAAAGGATCCCACAGAATGGTTTCTTTGAGCAATTAATATTCCCTGGGAGTACTTCAGTAAATGTGTCCATTACTCTGAAACGATATACTCTAGAATTCCAAATTATGCCTTGAATATTATTTGGTTAAGTTGTCATGGGAGATTGGGTGTTTGAAATTCTCAGAAGCACAAAGACATTAACAAAAGATCTTGCCCAATATACATATGGGGGAATCATAGAAATGCAGACACATTTATTTTTAGAATGTCTTTATGTTCTTACGTTTTGGAACACATTAGACATGATTAGTGGTTTCCCTGGTTTTGGTGCAATGATTTATGAAGTATTGATATTGGGAATATTTATGGTGCTTTGGTTTCACTATCATAAGAGTAACCTTAGGGTAATATTCTGAATAATTAAATTCTTAATTTTGCAATTTTGTTACAAATTAGTCTGTCAACAAGAATATTTACAGCACACTCACTTAGATAACTTCTTTAAAAATGACATCCTGTTATGAGAATGAAAGGACTAAGATGTCACTGTGTAACATGGGGGCTTTATGAAAAAATTGTCAGTGTTTCCTAAAATTATTCTTTTTATCTTTCTTTTGAAAAAGGGGGGGGGAGGAAGGGAGTATAGTTATTAGGTATGCTATGTGGGTGGTGATTTTCTATTGTATTACTGGTATTTGTGTGTGTTTTCATAAAAAAAGTGGATTCAGTTTGTTTGTATGTAGACTGTATGATACTTTATTTTGAAAATAAAGAAATCTCCTACTGGTGAATTCTTTTTTTTCAGCTAACATGGGGTCCCTATGAATAGCTTCTTTGAATGTCTGCAGTTTGGAATCACCTAAGAAAAGGGAATTTATTTTCTCCTTCTTATACCATGCTAACTATGATATAATATTTTTGCAGGAGACCAGATTAGGTTGCCCTTTTGAGGCATTGCAGGTTAAGAACACATGGGTTTGGGGTCCCTCTTACTGGACTTATGGTGACACCTAGTTGACTGGGTAGACATTTTTTGAGACACACTAATTTCACTGTTTCTATGTTAGTGGATACACAGTTAGGGAGGGCTTTGTTTTTGGATGTAGGCCATAATTTTGAGAACTTTAGGCTACTACTTAGTATTTACACACCCCAGGTGGAAATGTCCAGTGTAGCATTATGGGATAAAGTTACCCCTTCTTTGCACACTGGGAGATGTGCAATTGTGGAAGGAGATTTCAGTTCCAACTTCCCACCTAGTCAGCACAGATACTAGTGCAATGGGAAAGAAAGTTTATAGTGATGTGAATACCTTATATAAAATGATAGCTATGGCCACTTTATTTGAGGCCTATCAGAAGGTCCATTAGGAAGGGGGGGCACATATTTCCATTGCAGTTTATCCACCAGGATGTTTTTTAGTTTGTTTGTTTAGAGTGTGGAAGGTTCCCATATGGCTCCCAACATCTGCCAGACCACTATTAGAGCAGCCGGTAGTCCATTGCAGGACAGAGCCCACAACCCCTCATGGTGTCATTGGTGAATTAGCCCCCTACCCAGACCCTCACTGTCCCTGCCTTTGTCACTCAGAGCAGTTGCCACCCCTCCCCCTCCTTGACATGTCCCACCCCCCAAAGAACCAGGGCATGCCTCGGACAACCCGCTAGCCACCAGGGCAATCAGCCGGCAGGTCACCATTACTGGCTGCTGCTGCTGCAAGCCCATCCCATGTCTTGCAGCATTCCCCTCAGATGTGCCGTTTCATTGGTGCAGCTGTTGACTTGTGGCAAATCCCGGGAGTTTGGTGCTGAGAACCCAATTTTTTATAAAATTGGGTGCAAAGTCCCTTGTGCACCTGGGTTGCTGCATGTGGTGGTTCAGGTGCAGCATACACTGATCTAATTGTGCCTTGGAGAACTGAGCTCTGTTTCATTATTACCTGTTTTATATGGCCTTATAATGACCAATTTTCATATTTTAGGAAAAACGTCATGATACAAAGAATAAATTAAAATAAACTCAAGGTGCGTCACCAGTTCCAAAATAACCAATTTCAATACCTTTTAATCAACATTATCTGGGCCAATACTGAGATATGGATTATATTTTAAAACATAATCCTGTACCAATTTACGTGTAACACTATGAAAATAACATTTTGGTAGCTGGTTTTACGAAAGTTTCATTTTCGGTTACTGGTACCTCTCTACTGGATAAAGCCCTAAACTTAATTTATTTATTTATTTAAATGTTTTACCAGGAACATCATACTGAGCAGTGTTGCTCACTTCCAAATGTGTCCTGGGGATACAGGGGAAGGGGCAGAGCAAGAAAACATGGTATCAAACAACAATATACATTAATCAACAATGTACACGGTAAAGAAATACAAGGTACAACTATAGCAATAGTCCAACAAACCAACACAAAATGCAGTAATCAAGGGTTGCAAGTGTGATGCGAGGAGGGAATTCCATTCATATCAGGGGAGAGAGAGGCTAGTGGAGTGGAGACAGCTGCACGAGGGGGAGGTGAGGCTACAAAAGAGAAAAGTGAGGGTATGATGGGATGAGGCATGTCTGAATGGAGAGGGAAGGGAAATCCAGATTTTGGGGAAGCAGTTGGAAAAGGCAGCTTGACACACAGAAGTGGACCTAGAAGGGATGATGCCTATACCTTATGTGGTAGCCAGCAATGGCAACCCACCAGCTAGTTGCCCTGGTGGCTGACAGGTCATCCAGGGCATGGCCTGGCAGGTGGGGGAGTGTTATGAGTCAGGCAGGGGGAGGAGTGATATACACATATGTATCCAGTCAGTCAATGAAAAAAGGCTGAATCTCTTTATCCTGCCACTATAAATGTAATAATAATCATCTGACAACTAAAGAATTTTACTTAATTATCCAAGTGTAAATACTATAAATGCACAAGTGTCATAATCACTGTTACAGAGTTCAACTATTAAGAATACATAATGATCTGTAGGCAAATAAGGCTGCTGAAAATATATGGCTTTTCCTGTTACACACACACATAAAGCATTCTATGATTTTTGATCTTTCATTAGGTTTTTAACTTTGATATATCCCCCCATAAATGTGCTACTTATTGAATTCTTGCATTCTATACCAGAGGGCATTCAAAAATATTCTTGCCCATGTTACATTTACAATTATTACAATATTGGTTGTCATAGAAAAATTTAGTATATTGTACCCCATTTAAAATTCCAGAATGGAATTTACACATAGTTAATCAATGATGCTCCTTTTTACAATGCTGTAAATATTTGTCTTTTTTAGATTGTAAGGTCATGTTACTATTGATAGACCAAAAAGGTATTTTTAATTGTTTTCCATGCTTCCTTTTGGAAAAGTAGTCTATGAATTGCTGAATAGTTGTGTCAACATAAACATTCAAATTAATTATAACTGATGGGTCCTATATACCCACTAATCCCATGTTTTTTAGGACAATATTCAATCTTCCAAACCACCAGGGTTTTTGTAGAAATTGTAATACTTCCTTGCCAGCACTTTTGCATTGACCTATTGTGGTCAGATTTTACAATTTTCTTGCAGACATTTAATGCCCTATTTATAGCAAGCAGGGATACTGATTTTAGATTTAGTTCCCATTGTATAAATGCAGTATGAATATCATAATGCAGGTTAAACATATGCCTATAATATACATATTGCACAGACTCTAGATCTTGACCAGCTTTGCTGAAAGCCCATACAGTATGTCTGCCTCATACAATAAAATGTTAAGGACTTTTGAATCAAATGCTCTGTTAAGGGCTAAACATGAATTACATGCAAATATTTACTAAATCTCTGAATATCTTTCACAGACTATATTCCTTGTTTTTTAATGTTGTGTATATTAGGTTTCCATGTCCATTTTGTGTCCCTAGACTTTCACAACTTCTAATGATTTCTGACTAATATCCAAGTGGTCTGATTATTACTTTTACCAATGATTAAAATATTTGATTTGTCTGTGTTTAACTCCAGGCCTAGCTGTCCAACATGATCTACAGTGACATTAATTGCTCTTTTCAGATTTAATGGAGTAAAGGATCACAAAAGGATATAATTCATATACATTGAGATCTGAAAATACCTATCCAGAACTTTTGAGGGAAATATATCAACTGTTTTTAATTTGTGCACTGATGTTTTTGTGTATAAATTGAACAGTACTGGTGCTAACAAACACCTCTGTTTTACTCCCCTTTCATCCTTGACATCATCCGATACATTGTCTTCTATAGAAACCCTGACATTGGATATATTGTTAGTGTGCACTCAAATAATAAGTGAAAGTAATTTTTGTCAATATCATAATTATTTAAAATGTTCCATAATAATCCCCGATTTATATTATCAAAAGCAGACTTTAGATCCAAACAGGCCACATGCAATGGTTGACCCTTCCCCCTGTGTATATTGTTCTATTAAATAATTTAGAATAAATAGGTTATTAGAGGTCCCATAACCCTCTCTAGGAGCCGGCCCGGTGGCACTGAGGGTTGAGGCACTGGACGTCACACCTCAGGCCATGCCAGTGACCCAGATCTGGGAATGAGCTCAGGCCACCGGGGGTCGGCAAGGGAGGGAAGGGATTGAGCATCTGGAGGACTGCTCTCCCTTCCCAGGGAGAGATCCAGGGGAAGTGCCACTCCTGAGCAGCCCCTGACGGTGGTTGAGGGATCTGCCTGGAATAGGCAGCGCTACAGAAGTGGGGGTAGAGCTGCAGTGGATGTCAACATGCAAGTGCCTAGACATCATTGCATGTCTGAGCTTGAGGGAGACAGCAAGCAAGACAAACCCTGGAGGCCCAGCAGAGATGATGGAGACCCCGGGAACCTGCCCAAATCCCAATGTCAGACCCACCCACACCAGGATCACCCATGGCTGACCTGTCCCAATGGTAGGTCCCTCTAATTTCAGAAAACCCACCAAGGGAGGGCAGACCCTCCTTCAGGGGGTGATCCATTCTTCCAAACGTGACAAAAAAACATGAGTGTACATTTTCAGGCAATGCATTTATTTAATTTAATTTATTTATTTGTTTATTTATTTCCATCTAAGATTATATTACCTTTGAGCACAAGGCACTCTTTTACAAAGGTTCCATGTCAGTAGATGAGGGTAACAAATAGACAAAGGAATACTAAACAGAGGTATTCTAAAATGACAAACAAACAGTTAAAAATCCAGGAGAACTAACAGTGGTAGTCTAAATGACACAATAATAACTCAAATCAAGGAAAATAATAGGTAAACACAGTAATTATGCCAGCAATTAAAGAGAGCTGAGGTAAAGAGCAGTTATGGGGGGGTAGGAGTAGCAGCCCTGGGCCATGTCAAGATAAGCAATAGGCAAAAGGGGGAAAGTGGAAAATAAAAGTGCATAAAAGAGATATTGGTCTATAATAACTTCTATCTAAAATGCTTCCTTTTTTATGCAATGGAACAATTGTTCTCATATTCCAGTCCCTTGGGAGCTATAAGATAATTTATTGCATTAAGCAACTTAGTTAAAATCTTAGACCACTATTCAGGGGTAGGTCAAAAATAGTTTGGCTTCCCGGACATCTGGGCCAGGGGATTTATTCTTCTTTTGTGCTGTTATAGCTGTTAAGACTTGTTCTGTAAACATAACTGGCTAATACGATACACTGTTTGAGCACACAAAATGGGGGTGTGAAACTTGTTCTAAGTGACACTTTGCTGAACAAAAATGCTGTCAAACTGGTGAACTAATATTGCAGTATGTGTTATATTGTTTATGGCATGTGCCCAATTCCACAAGGTCCCAGAAACTCTGAGAACCATTATTAAATATTTCATCTTGCAATTGTGGCCACAATTTGTCTTTATATTGCTTTTTTCTGATTTAATAAAGAGCTGATGACATGTTCAGGAGAACTTTAACAAAATCTAATATTTAGACACAGTCCAGCTTGTATTTTCCATTAGTGCTGTATTCTTCCTCCTCATTATTTATTTATCGAGGTCATCAATATGAAAACAGATCTTTGCTCCTGAAGAGTTTTTCTATTCTTGCTGCTTTCTCCCTACCTGAAGTCACAAAGCACTGTTTGTGATATCACAGTTACTCCCATGGCAACAGATTGTGATGTCACAACAGATGATTATTGACTTGAAGTAGGGAATAAGCTATAGAGGCAGATGGACTCTAAAGAAACTCTAAGTGATAAAGATCATATACGCATGCAAATTTCCTTAGTGATAATGGTGAGGAGAAATATATAAACTATAAATGGAATGCAGGCAGAATTGTACCTAACTATTAGGCTTTTTAAAGTGTTCTTTGAGGTGTCAGTAGTTTTTTAACAATGTGTATTGTCCCTTTACATTTTTCAAGGCCAGTCCTATTTCAAAGTTCTGTGATTTAATTTCAGAGTTCTGTGATTTAACCAATAGTTTGTGTATCTTGAAGTTTGTTTGTTTTTAAGTGCCATATATTCTGTACTATACCACTTTTGTTTATTGTTTTGTTTTTATTTTGTTGTGTTTGAGCCTCTTTTGTCAATTCCTTCTTCAGTAGACGGATGCTACTATCATAGACAGCATAGACTCAATTTTCAAAGCACCCTGCAATTGTTGCAATTTGCCATGATCTAGGGCTGTGGCAACCTCTGGGTGTGCCAGGGACCCTGTGCCTAGTTTTTTTAAAAATATAGTTCCCTGCATCGAAGACCCAGGAGTTGCCACAGCCATAGGGTTGTGCCACATATGTTGAACACCTGTGGGGTTTGATGGAGAGACCCGTCAGTCCCTCAGTGTAACCCTAGCTGACCTGTGGAGGTTGGGGGGTTGCAATGCCTGGAATGTGGAGACCAGGTGCCAATGAAGCTGTGCTGGTGCCATGGGGGAAAGAGAGGGGCAGGCATGGCAGTCATGGAAGCACATGTAAAGGCACCAGGGAGAGATGCCATGTGCCATGTCACACAGCTGATTAGGATGGGTAGGGGGCACAGCTGAACCAGCATGCTCTGGATCTCCATGGACAGCAGCCCAGGCACTTGTCCACAGGGCACACAGGCTACTATAGGCAGAAAATGACAGTGAGTGCAGGCTGCAGGGCACATGTTGTGGCTGGGGATGTGCCCCAGGCACCATGACATTACCCATATACAGAGCCCCTGTGTGGTGGCTGGAGGATGCCCAATTACAGTGCTGGGGCCTGTGGGGAAAGTGCCAGGGCTGTGGCCCACAGTGGTCTGCATCATGCTTGTCCAACCGTGTCCTCCTACCTGGCCCGATTGGCTATATGGCACAGTGCATGGCATCTCCCCCGGTGCCTCAACACATCTTTCCCACTGCCATCATGCCCCCCTTTCTCCCCATGGCACCATCAGGGCTCCATCAGCCCCCAGTTCCCACCTTCCAGTGCCCCCCAATCACCACCCAGCCAGGCAGTGATGCAAAGCCCTTAGAGCACCTTCTGGCTGGTCTAAAGTCAGCTCCTGTTACAACCATTGTGGGGCTTCTAGAATTGCAAACAATAGGGCTGGTGCAGCCCCACTGTGGTGCAAACACCCTTGCGATCTGGTGCATGGATGCTTTTGTCACATGGGGGACACCGGGGGTCTTTGCTGCATGGCCTCTCAAATTCGCTGCAGCTGGCATTTGAAAACTGTGATAGCTGCAAACTATGACGCAAGGTGCCACTTGCATCATACCCATTTGGCGCAGGCACCTTCCGTCATAGTTTTACTTTTGAAAATTGAACCCATATACATTACCAGGGTGCGTGATTATGTCTAGGTTTCTATTAATAATTCATTACTGGCACTTTCATCAAATAGATGTATTAAAGGGATGAACTTATCCAAGATCTTTCTAACTATTTCTGGAGAGCATGGAGTCCACTTTATGGATTTGTTATTGTATGTAACCATATTTTTTTGTCAGCATTTTCCCTCTTACTTTTATCCTTAGCTCCTATTGTTATTCCTTCTGATTTCAAGTATAATATGACAGGAAGATAATCACTTTCCCATACAAGTTCCTCACAAAATTTTACAATTTTATGGAAGAGGACTACATCAACTACACACAGGTCCAGTACACTGCTTCCTCATAATGTTGGAAAAGTGGTATCCCCCTTATGTCCCAATTGGCCCGTCCATTTACAATCCATAACAATTTTTTAGCTGCTGCTTTAAGAAGTGGAACACCCCTAATATTGACTTTAATATCTCTGGAGTTCCAGAAAGGAATGTTAAAAGTATTATCAATTTGCCATATGTTACCCTAACTTTCCAGTCTGTTACCCACTCTAGCACTGAAGTCTTTCATTATAATAATGGGCACTCCTGGGTTTTTAAGCTGCATTTCAGATACCACACTGTCTAATTTTTTCATGGCTTCTTCACTGGATGAACCAGTAGTGGAGGCTAGGGGAATATATACTTTTCTGGTGATAAATTTCAATTTACATTTAGAGTAAATGCCTACACACAGAAAATATGGAAAACCAATGGCTAATAGATCATTTCTGTAGAAATATTTGGTCAAAACCAGCATTGCAATCCCCCCCTTTGCTGTCCCTCATCTATTTTTCTTTACATCCTCATATTCCAAGCCTAAGAACCTTTCCATAGAAAGGCCTTTGCTTCTTAGCCATGTTTCTTGAAGTTGTATTGCATAATATTTGCTTAATTCCTCTATCCAGCCTCAGCCCTCTATTGTATTCTCTAAACCTGTCACACTCCAACTATCCAATCTTAAAGGGTTGGGTTCTGGCAAATGGCATTACTCTGAGCCTAATCTGATTGTATAATCTTCTAAACTGAGCTCACACTGGATTCAAGACTATTACTCAGTGTTGATTGCTTAATAATGATTCTTATAGAACTGTTTTGCTATTTATCCCATGTCCTGTTTGTTGCCTACCTCTAATTTGCTTCTGTTTCGTCCATGCTGAGAACTCACTGTCCTCTGCCATTAAATGTACAAACTCCACTGGTCATACACATTCTGTGATTCTCTTTTGTTGCATGTCATTTGTATCTTGTATCTTTCTCTTTCTATTTAATGAAGTTTTTCCTTTAGTTTGCAATGTTACTTCTCCTTTTGTGGTTCTAATTATTGGAGCCAACTTTTCCTCTTTTTCAGCAAATGTGGAATTCAAATTTGCACCCCCCCATTCCTTAAATGTTTGTTTTGCTTCAAACAATAATTTTCTAGTATGGGTGGAATGAAGGGTAAGGCATATGATTCCTTTCATCTCAGTGATTGATAATAATACACTGACATTATGCCTGTCCAGTTAAAAACACCTCCCATTATTCCTTTACATGTGTTATAAGTTCAAATCTTTAAAGTGATAGGATTTTCATTTTTGTCTTAGGGATACCTTTAATAAATATGGTTGGGAAAGGTTCAGCCTTTTTTATTTCTTTCTTTTTCCTTCTGTGTTCCTGTGTATCCTGACTGTAGCCATTTTGTTAGTCTGTAGGTATGAATCACTACTAGAGATACAGCAAAGTTTAAATTTGCCCACGAAGTGAACTTGAAGTGGACAATTTCAAATTCGTGTAGCACTATGTGAAATTTCAATTAAAAGGTCAAAATTCACCTTTAATGGGCTTTGCATTGTTCACTTAGGGTTACAGTTTGAGAAGATGAAGTTGGTAAGAAAGAGCCCACAGATCACATGCCTGACTGTCTGCAGGTCACATGATGCAGTCAGGCAGTTAATTAGGCAGGGAGTCAGTGAACTATGCCCCAGGAACCAATCGATCCAGCTGTCCAGTCAGATTTTGAACCTGATCATGCCCTCCCTCCAGTATGGCTGAAATGCCAAGTTTGTAGCGTTGGTCCGGCATTGTGGCTATTTCAAATTCTGGAGATTGCTGAATAGTGGCAATGTGTCAGTTGCTGTTTAATATTGTCATTCATCATCATCATCATCATTTATTGATTTTTAAAAAGCACCCTCCCTGAGCTCAGGGCACCCATACAACCATCATAAAACTCACAATGAAACATCAATATATATAATAACAGTACATAAAATGTAAATAAACCAAATTAGCCTACATTAATTCATACAATTAATTATATTAATTCTGTGGACTCACTGTGCTCCCCCCAGGTTCTATAAAAGGCCAGATTAAACAAATAAGTTTTGAGGGCGGTTTTGAAACCCTCCATGGTCAGGCTATCACGTAGCCTATGAGTTAAAGAATTCCACAGGGTCAGAGCCATAAAGGCAAAGGTGCTTCCTCCCAATATCTTCAAACGTACCCTGGGAATCTCTAGCAATACCTCACTGGAGGATCGGAGTGAAGCGGAAAGAACAGTAGGGGAACAAAAGGTCTTGTAGGTGCTGTGGTCCCTGGTCATGCAGGGCTTTATAGGTCAACAATGTGACCTTGAAGGTTATCCACCACTGTACTGGCAGCCAATGCAGTTCACATAGCACAGGTGTTATGTGACTGGAACTAGGGGCTCCAGTTAACAACCTGGCTGCCACATTCTGCACCAGTTCCAATCAGCGGATATCCACCCCCGGTAGCCCCAGGTAAAGGGCACTGCAGCGATCAAGATGAGTGGTGACAAAGGCATGGACCAAGGTGGGAAGATCTTCAGGCAGAACCAGGTGTTTCACACTGGCTGTGTTCCTTAGATGGTAAAAGGAAGATTTGACTACTGCCACCACATGAGCTTTCAAGATCAGACTCTCATCAAAAATCACACTAAGGTTACGCACCTTGTCTTAGACAATTAGTAGCATTCCTCCCAGCTCTAATTCTGAGGGCTGTCCCACCAATGTCCCGGCCATCCTACAAACTGGGTCCACAACCAATACCTCTGTCTTTCCCTGGTTCAGCCTCAGCCCGCTGGTACTCATCCAGTCCTGTATCTCAGTCAGGCAGCTATTAAACACCGAGATAGTATCTCTGTCCTGGTCAGGCACAAAAGACATGTATAGCCGAGAATCATTTGCATAGCAGTGAAAACTCAGACCATACCATCTTATAATGTCCCCCAATGGTAGCATGTTCATTGCGAACAACATGGGGAACCATACTGAGCCCTGCGGCACCTCGTATGACAGCTCATGAGGGGCCAAGGAATAAATCCCCGACACCACTCTCTGAGATCTGCCTCCCGAGAAACAATTGAAACCCACTGAGGACTGCCCCACAGTCCACAGAAAAACTTCAGGTGCTCAAGCAGCACCCCATGGTCCACAGTGTCAAAGGTTGCTGAGAGAACAAGGAGAATCAAGATGGTACGGGATCTCCGATCTCTAGCCATCAGGAGATCATTCAGTATCTGAACCAGTGCCATCTCAGTGCTATGCCTCTTCCTGAAACCTGACTGGAGAGGGTCATAGATATTGTGGATGGTCAAATGATCCTCCAGCTGCAGTGCAACTACCTTCTCAATAACTTTGCTAATAAATGGCAAGTTAGAGGCTGGTCTGTAGTTAGCTGGACAGTCTGGGCCTAAGGAGGGCTTTTTCAGGTGGGGTCAAATGACCACAACCTTTATGGGATCTGGAAAGATCTCTCTCTCCAAAGAAACCCTTACCATACCAGTCAGGACCAAGCCGATAACATCAACACACCCTACAAGAAGGTGAGTTGGGCCTGGGTCCAAACTACAGCAGGTTGGCTGCAGAGTCTGGATGATCCTCACTATATCCATGACTGCCAGCAGGCTGAAGGTAGACCAGGTCACCTGGGTAATTGTACCACTTGGTTGATCAGTGCAAGGTCCAATGGGGAGGCACTGGCTGATCTCTTCTCTGACGTGTTTCAATAATTCACAGTTTGACCTATCTCCAGCCCCATCAAGGCTAGGCTGCAGATTCAACAAAGTCTTCCTCAGCAACCGGAGAAGTGAAATAGTTTGACTAACAGATGCAGTGTCACCACTCACTGCCTGTGTGGCTTGTTCAAATGACCTCAAAATTATTATGGAGTCCATGAGTCACCATTGTTCAGTTGTCATAGACACTGAGGCCCCAGAACTGTCATGGCTAGTGTGTAAAACTAGGTACTTGAAGATTGCTTTGTACTGCTCATACAACCGCTCTGCCATGTAAAGTGTTGAGTTCCATCTCATGGCAACTTCAAGCTTGAGGCAGTGCTAAGGGAGGCTGTTTTGAATCTGCAGCTGCCTAAACTGGTCGCGGGCCTTTCCAGACTGTGCAAAGTGGGCAAAGATGTGTTGTGCAAAAGTCAGCATTTGCTTTATTTCCAGGTACTGCAGAAACTCCTGTATCACAAAATTTAAACAGCGGGCCATGCAGGGAACCCTCACATAGCCACCATTGGTGATATATTTAACAATGTTTGATCCATTATCACTAACTATGAAGACAGCTTTTAGGGACAGGGGTGCAGCCACTCACCAATTTCTGTCAGTAGCAAGTCTAGCATGTTTCTGCCTGTATGCGACCCTGCTACACTACACATTGCAAGTATGGCATGCTGTCTAATGCAATGAAGGTTGCTATCACCACAGTCTGACTTATTACACTGCTTTCCCATCCCACCATCACAGACAGCCCCAGGTAGCTGCACCCAATGTGCAGTAATACACTGATGGGAACTACCAGACATTTTGCCACTTGTTCACATATCCATGCTCAAGTGAATGTAAGGTGATGGGAATGTTGAAGGGCATGTCTTACAGACTCTGTCACCATCTGATATAACTCAGGGACAGCACGGGTATGTACTGGACAGGATCTTCCATTTAGGACATGTGCACGCCGCAAAGCACCAGAATCTCACATTCTCCACAAAAGAGAATGGCAAAAAGTCAACTGCCAACATTTCTGCTACCACAGCACTGAGGTCACATGCAACCACATGATTTCGTGGGTATTATTATTCTGTGCAATAAGGTTGTGCAATGTGGGCTGCATTGTTCAGTGTTTTGCACCTGGCATGCCAAATGGCTCTCCTCTGCGAACTTACATGGATGGGGTGCCTTTGATATGCGATGGTGGGTGCACAGGTGACAAGCCAATAAATGTAGTTATTTTTCCTGTTTTAAAGGATACCTAAACCGTCTGGTTTCAAAAGTAGTAGCAATAATTCTTGTCATATGTTTTTTTGTATCCAGGACATCTCTGAAGCTGTTCACATCATTTTTTTTATAGTAAATGTTTTGTTTCCTTACCATTTGATGATTTTTAATGTGCTGCGTGTCCCTGTTGTATTTTCAAGAGTGCCACGACTGTCAGTGACTGAGACCCCCTCACGCATGGCTATGGATGATGTCATTGGAGCCATGACTCTGTGCACAGCTCCTCAGACCTTGCAGTTGTTTGCTTGTGTATTGCAGCTGTTCTTCATGGTGGAAGCAAACGTGGACCGTATAGATTTCGTAGATCCAGACCTCGACCTGGATTTTACATTAAGTATCAGGCCATACATGTTTGAGCCTGTTCCCAGGTCGAGGACTGCATCAGGAAGAGATGAGCCTAGCTCCTCTGACGAGGTGGACAGCTCTGAGGACCCAGGTGATGGTGAAGGAACTCCAGGCACCAGAGTACATGGCACTGTTCAAGACTGGTATGAATCCTGTAAATGCTGTGTGAATGAATGCAGTATGTCAGTATGACATAATGTGAACTTTTGTATTGGTTTCATGTGCAAGGTATCATGGCCAGACCCGATAGTATGCCCCCCCAACCCCCACTATTCATATGGTGGACACCTAACTGCCATGCACATGAAAGTGTCATCATTATACAGTAGTGACATAGTGGACAGTGTTCCTGACATGCATTTCCATGTTGTGGATATTTGGGGGGGGTTGCAATAGCTGAAATGCCTATTTATGATGTGATGCGACCTCATTGTATGTCATCTGTGGACTGTTACCCCGACTCTGTCCCCAACCATTTATGAAGTTTGCATCTGCATTATCCTGTTTTAGAAAATCCAGTTATACTAACACTGTGTGGGGTTGTGTTAGTGTTATTGAAATGTGTGCTTATGGTAAATGTTTTTTTCCATGTTCATGTTCAGTTGTTCTTTTGGGGGTAGGGGTTGGTGGTTGCTGAAATGCATATTTGTCCATTGTTATACCCTACTTATGGTGAAATATTGGACTGTTTGTCACTCCCCACTTTGAAAACACCAGTGACTCATACATATTGCATATCTTCCTTTTCCCAATCATTTTTGACATAAACCAGTTTGATGAATGTATGTATATGTTTTTCTTTGAGTGTGTCTGCATCAGAGGAGGAGAAGTACCTGGGAGTGATGATCACTAGTGACCTGAAGCACTCCATGCAGTGCAAGAAAGCAGCAGCAAAGGCAGATAAGATGCTGGGATGCATATGTAGGGTTATAATCAGTAGGAGAGAGGAGGTTATACTGGCCTTGCACAGATAGCTGGTAAGATTGCTTCTATAGTATGAGGTTCAGTACTGGTGCCCACACCTAAAAAAGGACATTAACTGGCTGGAAAATGTCCAGAGGAGGGCTACAAAGATGATAGCTGGCCACCAGGGCAAGGCATACGAGTAGAGGTTGAGGGCACTGAACATGTACTCCCTTGAATGCAGGAGACAGAGAGGGAACATGATTGGAACCTTGAAGTACTTGAAAGGTGCCTCACTACGCCTTCTAGCCATCTGTTAAACTGTGTCACACACACACCCTGTCATGTCTTATTGCTTACTTAGTCTCTCTTCATATTTCTTGTGGTGCAGACACTGCACCATTGTAGTTGCCCCCTCTGGACAGTCTCCATCCTGCCTATGTGCTTGCGTAGATGAGTTCTTCAGAACTGCATGTAGTACTCCACATGGGGTCTCACCATCTGTCTGTACAGAGGGATAACAACTTCCTGTTTTCTACTGGTGATGCCTCTCCCCATGCATCCCAGTATCCCCCTAGCCCATCTTACTGCCCTCTCACATTGCTTGCCCACCTTTAGGTCATCTGATATGATTACCCCCAGGTCCCTTTCCATTTTTGTTGTTGTTAGTATTTCACCCCCATTGTGTACTCTTTCTCTTGTTTTCTGTTTTCCTACTGCATCACTTTTCAGTTCTTAGCATGCAATTTAAGCTTCCATACATTTCACCATTCCCACAACCATGCCAAGTCCCTTGTCATCCTTTACACACCATCTTGTGTATCAACCTTTTTACACATCTTTGCATCGTCTACAAAGAGACATAAAGTACTTTTCCTTCCAGTCCTTCTGCAATGTCATCTATAAAAACAATCAAAAGTACCAGACCCAGTACTGAACCCTGCAGTACCCAACTACTAACCCCCCTTTCGTCAATGTGGACCCAGTTTACTATTGTCCTCTGCGTCCTGTTGTCCATCTAATGTTTTACCTAGGCTATCATCCAGGGACCCATCCCTAGCCTGGCCAATTTATATATAAATCTTTTCTGTGTGACTGTGTCAAATGCCTTGCTAAAGTCTATGTAGTCCATGTCCACATCCCCTCCCTGGTCTACTTCTTTGGTGAACCAGTCTAAGAATTCTATTATATTCCTCTAACATGAGCTTCCTGCTGTGAATCCATGCTGCCTTGGTCTTGTTCCCCACTGGCCTCTAGGTACTCGACAATTTTTTCCTTCATAAGTTATTCCATCATTTTCCCTACCAGTGAGGTGAAACTGACAGGTCAGTAGTTTCCTGCTTCTGCCCTGCTCTCACTTTTGTGAAGTGGAATAACATCCTCCCTTCCCCAGTCCTCATGTACCACCCCATCTTCACATGATTTGTTACATAGGGTAGTCAGTGGTGTCACTAGTTCACTAGTTCTACCCTTAGTTGTGTCACAATTATGGGATGAATCATGTCATGGCCCATTGCTTTGTCCACCTTCAGTTTGAATAGTTCTTTCAGAAGTCTTTCTTCTATGAATGTGCTGGTATCAACCCCCCTATCCAGAGTGTTTCTATTGTTTGATTTATGACCTTCCCCCTCTCTTTTTATAAATACTGAGCAAAAATATTTATTATCTCTGCCTTTTCACAGTCATGCTCTGTTCATCCCACCCCATCCCCTTTATTAAGCCTCAATAACCCTCCCTTGGTCTTCCTTCGCTCCCTGATGTACCTATGAAAGGTTTTATCCCCCTTCTTAAGTGACTTGACTATGTTTTCATCTGTTTGGGCCTTTGCTGTTCTGACTGCATTCATTGCTTCCTTCTACTGTAGCTGATACATTTCTCTGTCTGTCTCTTTCTGTGATTCCTTGTACTTCCTCACTGCTATCTTTTTCCCCTAACCTTCCCTGCAACATCCTTTGAGAACCATGATTTTTTTTTACTTTGTTTTCTTTATTTGCTCCATATTGCCTCTGTGGTGACAGTTTTGATTATTCACCTTTGTTCTTCCACCCATCCTTCCTGCCCATTTCCTATTGCATTCATTAGGCACTCACCCAAGTTGGCAAAGTCAGCCATCCTAAAGTCCAGGACCTTTGCCTTTATATGGCATGACTGTACTGATGTGTTTATCATGAACCATATTGCTCAGTGGTCACTAGTTCTCAGATGGCTACCCAATTCTAAATCTGTGATCCTCTCTGCATCCAGAAGTACCTTCTAATTCTATCCCTGAACTGTCACCCTTTGAAAAGGCTCTCCATCTGCATGCTATAGATATGTTTAGAGGGCACACAGCTTACCAATAGTTCTGCAGATGCAATCTTACCACCACCTACACCCCCACACACCAAACACCAGAAAGTCATTGTGTGCAATAGCGTTATGTGCTGTGCATAATCAAAAACTGACCAGAAATCAAGACATGCCACATCCACCACCCCTGCCCCCCCCATTGATGCACCACCTGGGTAACAATGTCCAAAAACTGAACCAAGTTTTGTTTGCTATGTCTGCCCTTGCTAAAAATGTGCTGCCTTGTGTCACACAGTCTGTTAGCCCACAGATTGCTGATAACTCTGTACTTCATCTGATTTCCCAGTAGCTTCACAGTCATACACGTCAAGGTCAGTGGCCTGTAGTTGTTCTCCTCACCCACATTTGACATGACTGCTGCCATGTCAGGGACTTTGTTTCCCAGGCTACTGGCATTTGTGCACATTGCCCTCTAGACTCCATGTTCTCTATCCACCTTCCTTGTAGTGACAGTAGCCACAGCAGAGCACCTTTCTGTCTGTGTGTGTGTGGGGGGGGGGGCGCACCCTTTGTCAGATCCCCAGTTTGGATTAGCTTTCAATCCCCTGCAACTCAGTTGTGTGTTTCAACCAGTACAAAGCACTTCTGAGCACTTCCTCCAGATAGCCATCTGTTGATCACTGCTATTCTCTGTACTAAGTCTCGTTACTGGCAGAACCTCGGAGAATGCCACAGCTATAAAGGTTAACTGCTGCATAACCTTGCTAATGCTCTAAACCATGCCTGCACCTTCATCAAATTGTGCCCTGCAGGGACATTTTGTCCCTAATGTAACACCAGGTGAGTTGTCTCATCCTGCTGTTTTCTCCAGGATGGGATGTGATGAACTATCTCTGCAGTTGTTATGATGTGCAAACAGCAAACACAGACCTTTATCCCATTCCCCACAACCAATACACCTAAGTATTGAGTCTCAGACAGTCATGACCATATCTCCTACCATTCCTTAGCTGAATCATTTACCTGCCGGTTCTGCTTACCCCCAACTGCATCTTTCCTTCCCAGACACGTAATACCCCTTCCTCGCTCTTTACTGTTTTGTATTTGTCTGCACAGCCTCTCCACTACAGGGCATACACCATGGACACACAGTAGCATTCTCAAAGTCCAGGGTCCCAACTGTCAGTTACTGCCCTTCATCCACCATGCCTGTGGTGAGGCTCCTCTCACATGTCAACACTTCCACACTTTTCTCCTGCCCCTTATTTGGATTTTCTTTTGCACTCACATGCCTCATTGTTTTGCCTCCCAACCCATCTTTCTCTACATCCTTCTCCCTTTTGTCTCCTGCAACACCGGTGATATATGTTGAGTGGATCTATGGTTATTTTCTCTTGCTGCTTCCCACTCTTTGATCATGCCTGTGTCCCCCACCCTCATCCTGTGTTTCCATTTTGACCACTCATGCCCTGCCTGGTACTATGGCATTCTGCTGCATGTGTACTACTACTCCTATCATCCTGGCCCATTACTTCTGAATTCTTCCATGGCTTTTTTTTGACTATACCATGTTTCTACTGAACTGTGGTGACTGACCATATTGACATTTCTTACAATGACCCTTGCACCTGGTACCTCCTCCTGGTATATGCTGTCCTGTAATTCCTCCCTCCTGTTTCCATTCGCTCAATAATATGTGTCTGAGAACACCCTACATTCCCCCTTTTCTGAAGGACTGCTACTAATGTTTACCCCACTACATCATCAGACAGGTCATTCTAGGCATGCACCTCCTTATCTTTCATCTATGTCTTGGTGGTTCTACACATCCACTGTAACCAAATACAACACGTTTGTATTTCTGTAGTGTTTTGGGGCAGGGGGGTAGAGGGGTCATTGACAGTAAAGGATGTTTTATGGTACCCACTTTACCACATGTTTATTTGTGTATCTCTGTTTTCTTAACTTCTAGGTGTTGCTGCCAAAGATGTACTGCAATGTCCACCAAGGATGAATGCAGGTGCTGCCATGAAGTCCAAATGGTGACTGCTGTTGCAAAGCAGCACAAACTGACTTGTATTTGTGAGCATGAATTGTTTGTGGATAATTGCTGAACCGTAATATCATTCAAGTATCATTATATGAATATGTCTGGATAGACGGGCCATTCGATGATGATAATCCAACTCATGAGTAAGTGTGCCGAAGTTTGTCAGTATGCGAGTCGCATGTTTCGCAGCAACTGTCAGTAGCCAGAATGACTCTGAATTTAACAAACACGCACACGTAAACCTACACACACATACATACAGAAAGACACACACTCACACACAAACACACACACATGCATGCAGGAACACTGTCTGCCATCCGTTTCTGGCAAATGTGCCCCCACTACCAACTTGCTCTTTCCTGCTGTTTCCTTCTGGGTGCACTCAACTCAACACACACAGTTCCATCTGCATATAACTAAATGATTCTTGTGAAGGCTCCTCTTCTTATCTCTGACCTCTAAACACCATGGCAACATAAAGGAGGCTGTGACCTAGAGTACTGCTTTCAAAACAATAGATACAGTGCCCTATAGTATCAGTAATAGCAGTATACAGGCAGCATAAAAAAATAGTAATGCAGTCAGAGGAACTATTTCATAACAAAAGTTACTTTAAAATAATTTTTCCTCAATTTTTCTTTACTAAACTGGAGTTTTTTTACAGTGCCCATTTTCTAAGCACAATAATACCTTCCAGGATTGGTGGTACTGGTGAATACTGAACCTTCCAGGAGCTATAATTACCTCCACCTGCGGCGTCGGGCCTCATTACACCCCTCAGCGGTCCGGGTATTCTTAATATCGCTTCACCCTGGAGGGTATTATTACTTACTCAGATCATGTGCATAGCTGTTCAAATATCTATAGACACAGACATACTGTCACACACACACACACACACACACACACACACACACACACACACACACATTCGTATGAGCCAGTTATGTCTGTAACTTATAACAATTGTGTTCCTAATAAGTTCCATATAAGTTTTAGTCCTACTTCTTTATTTAGAAGCCGTTTCCCCTGCCTCAGCATTCATGTCACTTTTTAAAGGATTGTTTAAATGAACAGTGAATGTTGTGGTATGTTTGAGGTGTGGCCAAGCTTTTGGTGGGGAATACAATCTTGTTCATTGTGGACTTTGAAAGCACAACTAAGTAGAAGTCAGACATGGTTAGCAAGGTTATTTTTTTCCAGCTCTATTTATTGCCCTCCAGCCTGGAACTCTCTCAGGCCACTGCACTCACTAGTTGCTCTACTGCCCACTGTGTTCCCCATTCATCTTCAAGTTCATTATGGTTTTCCAGGTCGGTGGACCCACAATCCAGGGAGGCTGAGGAGGCAGTGGCGGGGAACCAGTGTTGGGCATGTGGCAGTGGCACCGGCAAGGCCGTCACCTATCTAGAGTTTGGGTGTTTTCAGTGTGCCTGAACCCCAATGCTGCAGTAATATCTGATCACGGAGCATGGCAACTCTGCCTGCATCAGCTATGCTCCATTTGTGCATCCGGCAGCTTGTGGTGCCCCTGGTCACCACTGGGGTCACCAGAGCACCTGAAAAACCATGCCCTCCCACCCAGAGAGGAAAGCAGCCCAGTCGGGCTCTCAATCTGTCTCCCTTCCTCCCTTGCTGACCCCCAACTCCCAAACTCACTCCTGAACTCGGGTCGTCGGTGTGACGTGAGGTGTGGCATCCAGTGCCTCGACCCTCAGTGCCACCGGGTCACCTGTTGAATTGAAGTTATAGTCTGGTTGGACAGTAGTTACTGGAAGTGAACACTGAACAGTGAATGTTCAACATGTTGATTATGTAAGCAAAATATCATGACAGGCAGAGGGTGTATTGCAGGATTTATCACAGTCATGTGATGTGTTTTGACCTTCATTACAGGACATTCAGATACATCGCTTATCGTCGATTTGTTATGTGGATTTGGAGGAGACTGGGTCAATGGAATCATAGGATCCTGCCTTTGTGTGTTGCAACCTCTACTGCAATGCTTTCCCCTCAAACGAATACACAGGTTTCAGGGCAGCACCTATACAGTCTGAGGAGAACCACAACTAAAAGGACATTTTGTTACTTTACTGTTACAGTATTACTAGTTAGAAAATTTTCACAATGTGTTTTTCAGCTGTAGTGAATTTTCGATGGTTGTAATATACTACTGTTCCATAGTACTTTTGTTGCTGTTGTTTTAGGTAACAATGTATGGTCAAAATACCAGGGTTTGTTGTTCCACTGCTGTTCTGTACAGTCTTATAATACCAACAAATACAAAGGTATAGTATCACCGGTTGAAAAATGATGGTGCTACTTTAAATAGAATAAAGAAAGCAGCACGAAAAAAAGCACCCATCACAGGGACTGTATAAAGACACCAATAGTGTCTCAACAATTGCATTCTTTACACTGTAGTAAAACATCAACCAGCAGCTTCTGCCAATAGACTGGTGCTAACAATGCAAAAATTGTACATTTCACCCAACAGACTGCTGCACTGTACAGAAGCCCAGCAGTCACTTAGGTGAAATGTACAATTTTCCATTGTTACCACCAGCCTATTAGCTGTAGGTGCTGGTGGATGTTTTGCCACTGTCTAAAGAATAACATTTTTGAGACACTGTTTGTGTCTTTCTTCAGTCTGTGCGATGGGTGCTTTGTTACATTCTTATAATGTTCCTTGGAGGACACTTGATTACATAACTTACATGAATAATATCTCAGAGTGATACTACATTCATTTTGGTAACTACTGTATCTGCCAATCTAAATCTATGTGTAGACACACTTATTTAAATCTGTACAACTTCATGCCATACGCATGTGCAGTCGCTAATATGTAATGTGTTTATTCCCTGTTTTTGTGTTGTTGTCACGAAGAACGCATTAACAAGACAGGTGCTATACAGGGATGTGAGGGTGGTGCACCCAATGGACAGCACCGTAGCAAGTTGCTATAACCACTGTCTTCTTCTTACCTACCTTCCCCACCCTATGCATTATGTATGATCCCTCCTGGTCTCGGTTTCTCCCGCCACCTTCCGTCCTTACATTATTTGACTCTTTCCACCACTATCTGCACTTCAGTAATCAAGTGAGCCTTTGCAATTATGAATATTCTTTCTCCTTCCCCCTTTGCACCCACCTTATTCCTCCCTAACTCCCTTCCCACCTCCCCTACCCCCTTCAACTGTTCACAACATCCTTCAGTGAACCCCCCCCCAGGTAAATGAGTACCCTGATGGGCAACTTATTGCTTTTTCTCCCTCCAGTCCATCCTTTCCATTGTATGACTGCCTCACATATTATACTTTATTAATATTGGCACTTCATTACCTTCACCTTCAAAACAACTCTGGTTCTCCTTGGGTATTCCCACCTCTTCTGGCTTACCTTGTCTCCTTGCAGGGTTTTCAGTTTCCTGGTGTAGCACGAGTGTGCTGTTCAGACCCTCATCCTTCCACTACTACCCCCCAGAATAGAAAATAGACTGAAGACATTACTTTTTGTTCTACTTGCCTGTAATGCATATTAGAAATCAAAAACGCTTGACTGTATCAAGTGATTGTGACATTGGTAAACCTTCAGTTTATTGCAAAGAAACACTTTTTTCAGATAAATGTCACATGTCAAAACTGCATTAAAGTTATTGAAAACACCTTTATACAATTGGTGACATATAGGACAAAACCTTCTTGCAAAGAATGTAAGATATTAAGTGCAACATGAAAAGATTAGAAACACAGTGTAAACATTCATTGGACACAGTACTACAGCAGACTGCATATAAATAATAATTTGTGTATCAATTGACCGGTACTACTCATATTTGTAAAGACACTGCCATGACTGAATAACTGTAGATGAAATAGCATCACTACATGTCACTGATGTTCAAAGTTGTGTAACACACCTTGTTTTAATACTAACGGTACCATGTGAACTCAAATGTCATTATGTTGAGAATCAGACATTATCTTTAAATGACAGAATAAACTTGTCAGGTTTAAAAAACAGCAATAAAACTTTTTACATTGAGCATCATTGTTTTTGCTTCTTTTTTCATTAATTTAACATAGGAATATCTGAAGTTTTGAACATTTGAATAATGTTAGAAGTTAAACAGGTCACTTCAGTCGATGAAAGAAGTCACAATTTCTGTCCCCGTAGGATGTAATGTCTCTGTGGGTGACAACCACAATAATGCAAACGTGGGACACAGTTATGCACCACTGAGTTTGTATTTTGATCATTTACACATGGTGATTTTGTTTTCATTGATCATGAACTGTGATCAAATGGGTTACTTCACCACCTGGTACATATAGGCTGCTAAACATCTTAGTCTGTGCATGTAGCAGCATGCATTTTGAATTTTGAAAAATGTCTTTCTATGACATCCTGCTTCAATGAGTGACTATATTTACTGGTCAGTGGAGGTGGTATTGGATCAGAGTTGATCAGTATGGAGGCAAGCTTATAGGATGGGTATTGCTCACGCAGTTCAAGTACCATGTTTTGAATGACTGAGACATATTGTGAAACAGAGACGTTAATGTTTATTATACATAAAACATATTGCCACTACTGGGCTGTTCATTGCAATAGAGGCATGCAGCATGATCAAACTATGAATAGTGGGAGATAAATTAAAAGTCTGTTACTCACCCCTACTGGTGTAATGTGGCATGAGGTGCAGCTGAATACCACTTTGCCCCTAGTAGGTGATTAACTGACTGTTAATTCAATTTCTTTGAGTGGATTATTGTGAATATTATTACTGGTGACCCTATTTGTCAACCGGATTACCAGTCTGATAAAACATAATAATAACTGCAATTCAGGTTATTACGCTCACAAAAACTGTAATAACCTGAAATCTGGTTATTACGATATTCCAAAGAACTTTCAATCCCGACTTTCAATGTCCTCACTCACTGTACTGTGCACAAGTGGTGTTCCTATTGTATCCCAAACTTTAGACTAAACATAACTGTTTACTATAAAATAGAATTTTAAGTAAGCTGGAGACTGGACCTTTACTTATCTAATTTACAAAGCGATCAGAGCCAGTCAGTGGGCGGGTTCACACAAACGTTGTGTTTTCTGAACATGCTCTTCGCGATCTCCTCTTGGTGGCTTATTTATAAAATAGATAAGTAAAGGTACAGTCCCTACATGACTTTATTGTATTTTATAGTAAATAGTTATGTTTCTCCAAATATTAGGCAGTTTTGTATACAATAGATAGGAACACCACTCAGGCATGATGCAATGAGCTTGAAACTGCAGGCAAGGAAAAAAACATGGCAACAGCAGCAGTATACAGAAGCAGTGCTTACGACATGCACTCAGGTGTTATGGTCAGTTGCAAAATTACTTTAACTTATACAGTAGTGGAAAACCATGGTGTGCAGGGCAATCATGACAGTGTTTGCCATTTTTTCTACAGTGCAAAGCTGAATAGGGAGGGATATGACGTCAAAGTTTGCGGTTGAAGGTGTGTAGCACAGTGCATACAGTCATGATTAATTGCAGCAGAAGTTTGATGCAAGAAACATCACATGTCTACTTCTCTGGTGGATGAATATGAAACCCAGACACTGTTTGGGGAGAGAGAATGCCTGATAGGTGCCTTGAACAGTACATATAGGATAGTGCATGGGGAACGGTTGACAACAGGGCTATTCTTTCACCGAGTTGGCACTATGACGATGGATTACCTCGAGAGCGCAGCTTGAGAGGTAATCTGTTGTCATAGTGCCAACGAGGTGAAAGATGCCCTGTTGTCAACTGTTCCCATGCACTTTGCTTTATAGTGGCGGTGGAACGCCGCTTTTTGGGGAAAAAACAGTTACTAGAAGGGAAAAAAGAATTTACATCGTGAATGTTTTCACGCTAACCATTAATACTGCCCCGATATTGCTGCTTTAGCCATGTGTCCTGTCTGGGTGAGCCTAACTCATCAAATGCTGCGCGAGGACAGGCGTGACGCTCGTAGTACAGTAGAAAACATCATTCTGTTGTACTGCGAACGTCACTAGTGTGTGACTACAAGGTTTCGAAAACGATCGATTTCAGTGGAGAGCAACGTTCCACCGTACACTATATACTAATTGTAAACACTGCTGATGTTAGGTTAGTACACACTGCAGAATGTTCCACGGGAAGGATAAGTAGACTATGGTTTGTATAATGAACAAAGACAAACAGAACATAGATTTAACATGAATTACCATATGTTGTCTCTGATTTCACTGGTTTGGTCACTGCCTTCTCACCCTTCTTTGAGTTGGGCTATGCGATTTTGAATTTCAGCTCCCCTGTCCTGGTCACAGCTTGTGCCTGTGCAGCATGCTCATTGAAATGCAAGGCTGCCAGAATGTGCCTGCGAATATTTTCAATATTATTGTTTCATTTTTTAAGTGATAAATAATGTACACTGTGGTGACATGCACATTTTTTTCACTTATTTATTTATCCATCTACGTGTTCCTGGACCAGCCAGTCATTATGGCTGCCATGGTCTCCAGCAACCACTACTACTCACTACAGCCTTCTTACCTCAGGTATTTATTAGGTAATGCATGTTGACATCTGTCAACTGTCTAAATTCTGAATGCAAACTTATTCAGCCAAGGTCACGGTAACTGTGGTGTTACAGAAACCTCACATCACTGTTGGTAATAGAATCTTACATAAATTATGCACATCCCAATTAGTGATGTGTCACCTTAAAGATGCCCAGCAAGCTATGAAATCATTAATATGCAAATGCAGTTCATAACGTTAGTATCCAACTACCCTCGTCCAAACAAAACTGCAAACATCCAACAGGCATTGATGGAACTGGAAAATGACACTTTGATCAGTGTGCCACTCACCCAACCGCTGATGACCTGTACAGCACAACTGCAAAACACAACAGGCAAAACATACTGCTTGCTGTATATAGTGTATACTACAGTGTTGTTCTGTACAGAATTCCATCACTTTCAAAATGCTGTTGTACCACACTTGAAAGATCATGTAATGTGATTGTACTCTACTGTGGTAGAACAGCATTCTAGAACCTCTACAGTCTGCATGAGTCAAACTCATTTTAAATGCAGTATAACTCACAAACTAATATTTCATACAGTGCTGTACACTATAACAAGTAAAGGATGAGCAGCCATGTGCATAACCAATGTGTTTGGCCACTTTGTGGTTCTGCTGTCCATGGACCACTGCAGCTTTGCTCTCGAGCTGAGAGGAAATTAGAACCCTGTGTGACAGAACACACTGGTTCTGCACAGTTGGCCATACAGTATTCAGTATGTGTTGGCACAAAGATGAGCAGATGGATAGTATCATTTCGCTGAATGCATACTGTGCGAAGTATGCACTCATTTGTTCAGTTTCCTGTCTGTCTCAATACATACCTTGCATACACTGAAGAGAAGAAATAATGTGAGAACTTGGGTGCAAAGTGGCACACAAGACCGTGAAACACTTCAAGAGCATAGGTCTGGTAGTTGGGTGAAATTTGTCGAAGATCACGTATCAGGTACGGACTGGTGATGATGCCAGTCATCAGCTTGTGAGCACGGCTCCCTTTATTGGGTTAAATAAACATACAAGAAGGTATCACTTCATATTTACAGCTTATGTCAACTGCAGTACATAAACTCTATCAGATGTGCCAGAACAGAATCCGGTGCTTTTGTACAAAAAACACATTGTGTGAGACTGTGTGCTGCCATCACAACAGTAATAATCAACAAGTATTTTGACATTATTATGTTAGTCTGCATACCTTTCTTTAACCACAGCATCGGGCTTGTTATTTGGCTATGTGCACACTTTTGGAATTTGTCTTCATGTCCACTGTGCACATTGCAAACATGGTTAACCACAGTGAACCACTTCTGCACTGTGACTTCAGTGTCATCCGTGTTTCCTGCTGCCACCCAAAACATGTGGTTACTTATGGATTTTGACCACTGGTGGATGTCCCCACAATCTTTTTTCTTGGCGATTTTTTCAAGTTTCTTCCCAATACCTTTCAAAGAAGAAAAACGTGTGTGTGTGCCATGTTACAGTTATGGTAAGTGCAATACTTTTCAATACAGTGATTACAAACGTAGTCAGTGTAATCAATACAAAAACCAAAAATGCATACCCTTCGATGTATGCCACACATCAAAGTAATGCTTCTCATGCAGGTGTTCCCTCTTCATAAAAGGCTTCACCTGCACGTGCCTATCAGTGACAAGCTGTGACACCCTGCAACCTTGGTCCCTGATGAAATCAAGACCACAACGCAGACCCTCCAACTCCATTGCAGTAGAATTCTTCACCTCGGATGACTGCAATGAATGCGAGAATCTATTAATTGTAACGGTCAGATGAGTGAGCCGTACTGCAATGCAAATTACTGATGTTTTATTTAACTTTCACAATACTATATGGATAACTGCAGAACAGTTACTTGTAACAGAGACGGCATGGCAGTGCAGCTAATTGTTACATCACATGTGGAGATGATACATCTACGTATACAAAATTACCAACCGCTGTCTTTCTTGTATTTCTGTTTTACCATCATTGGTGAGAAAAAGCTGTAGGCACTGTAAAATGCAACAGTTAACATTGCACACTTACTTTTTTTTAACAATGAACTCCTCATTTGGGGATCATGTTTTTGCCTGTGCATTGCATGGATGTCATACACAGGTAAATATTAATAAGGATCCAAGTATTTTACTACACATTTTTCAAACTTTGTTATAGTATTTGTGTGACACACTCAGCATCGGTTATCAACCGAGTGATGTCATACAGATGGAGCGACAAGCTTTGAATATGACTGACTTACGTAAATAATAAAAGGTACACCAACAGTACAAAAAGAATATGAAATAAAAATTATAATTACCTAAATGAGTTGAAGATGTATCATTTTTTTTTGTAAGTCCATAAAAGTATGTAGACCATACTTTGCGCAGTGACCAGGTGAATCGTAGCGTGCATCACCACCAAGAACAAGGTCTCCACCTGACAGTTTGGAGAACATGTCCATTTGTTGTGTCTGCCACACCCTATGCACTGCTGGTATAATGTAACTTTTCTGAATTTTGTGGCACGTAACCTGTGAAACAACAGGAATGTTTACAGTTTGAAACAGTCTCAGTGCCTTGACTGGAGTTAATCCACTGCAGAACACTGCAGAGCACAGCATAACATTACCATAAGGCATGGATTTCACCATTTCCTGGCTTTGCCATGTGCGGGTATGGCCTTTCTCACATTTGCTGATCACAACAATCATGGTCCCCACTGTTCTGGCAATATAGGTATCAGTTGCACATTGACATTGTGAGCAGCATGAGAACAGTTCTGACAGTTTGGACTCAGACACATGTTAATATCGATCCTCATGTGAAGGCACAGATTGCACTCCAATAACATGATGTGTTGAGCCACTTATGTTGTTGTCTTTCTCCACAAGATGTTTACTGCATTCACCTTCATAATCTGGATCCTTGCCATCATCGCTTGCAATATCTGTACTTTCACAGTCCGACTCATCAGATCCGCAAGGTGCTGTATGCACAACATTGTCATTTATGCTACTTTGATCTGTTTCAGTCATCACGGCTGAAGTCAGTTGCTTTGGTCCACTGTCATTCAGCAGCATGCACTGTATTGCTACTGAACGCACATTGACTTGTTTTTTCAAGTCTTCCATTGATACCTGTATCCGACGTGTACTCTGACATGGCTTTATGTTGGTCTGACACTTGACACTTCTTGATGTAGTCTGTAGAGGTGCTTTGGAGAAACTCACTTGGCATGAAGTGTTGCTATCACAGAAAGAGACATTGGTCATGTACTCAAATTCTGCTGGATCCATCACTGCATCATCTGTGACCATACATGCATTGACATGTGGTGAGTCAACTGTGTCTTCTGTATAGTTCTGATGATCAGAACAACTAGGATCATCACCAGTGTCAACACCAATGGATGCTTCCACTGTCTTTTCAATTATGGATCGCTGTACAGCCTCCAATGCTTCGTTAACAACCTGACATCAGTAAGAAAGGAAACAAAAATGTACATAATTGGTTAAATTCAGAATCATTTAAAAACTGCTATCATACAAAAAAGTACATACAAATTTGAAAACACAAAGGAATTACGGTTCATTATGAATCGGTATGAAATGTTGCATATGTGAATTTCAGGAAGGCATTTGATTCTGACACCCACAGACGGCTGGTAAACAAGATAGCAAGCTTCAGTGTGGGGACAAAGCTTACAAAGTGGGTGGAAGATGGGGTACATGACAATTCTCTCCCGCGATTTCATACCGCGACTATTCGCTCCCGACTATACACTCCTGCGGCAATTCACCCCTATGACACTATCCACCCTATGACAATTCGCTCCCGCTGCAGCATTTTACAACTCGTGTTGTGGCAATTAGCTCCCTGTTTTTTACTGTTTGTGGGACTGAAGTCTGAGCAACTAACATTCCTTTCATCATCACTAAATCTGTTTTTGTAATTATATATGTAGTATTTATATTAATTTTTTATTAATACTGCCTTTGCAATCAAGACAGTATAAAACATCGTAAACTTGACTTGCACTGGATACACATCAAAAAGGTTCTGAATTGACTTTAACAAGAGAATATAAAACTGTTGAAAACCTAAGGTGGATACGCATAAAAATAATTGTGGACAGTTTTTAATTTGTATACTGTAAAAATTACCAGATTACTTTTGCATATCATTATATACATAAAGGTCATGGCAGAATACCTAAACAGAAAAATAAACCATGCATGTAAAAGGTAATCAATAGCCTGGTGGGACCGTGAGTGGTGCCTGCTGCGGGAATTGTTTATTTGACAGTGTGGCCATAAAATGCAAACAGATGATTAGAGAGTAGGATATTTACACGTCTGTCCTGTGGAGGGCTATTTTTTAGTGATTAAATACTGGGATTACTTGTGAAAGAATGTCAGGGCTGCCGGCCAAGACTGGGGGTGGGTCACTAACTCAGCATCTGTAAGAGCTCTCAGAGATCCTAAAGTCAGAAAGATGCATTCATCTCAATAAATGATATGCAACTTCAAAAGATTATCTATTCATTACATGCTCTTGATCTACTTCTGCATCACTACTGTGAAATAGTTTGGACCTACTGTCAGTGGTGTGGTAAAACAATAGAAATGGGTCTCCCTCTTATCTGAGTGTTAACACATGGGATACAGAGAAAGTTAAATCATGAAAAAAAGACTTTACAGTACATTCCAATGATAACAAACATAATTTAAATATAAGCTGGAACCAATTCAGACTGTGGTCAGTGGAAGCCTGTCTCCCCATTAAAAGGTAAATTTGTTTGCTGTTTCTGGAGCACATTTATGCAGTTTGAGTATTCAATTGTTATTAAAATGCTGCAGCGGGAGTGAATTGTCGTACGGTGGATAGTGTCATAGGGATGAATTGCCGCAGGAGTGTATAGTCGGGAGCGAAATGACGTGGTATGAAATCGAGGGAGCGAATTGTCGTGCTCCCTGGAAGATGGGATGGGAGGAAGGACTCAGACTATAGTACTACATGGAAAACATTTCATGGAACATGGGGTAAAGAGTGGGTACCACACGGATCACTGCTGTGTCTAGTATTGTTCAATGTGTATGCAGGTGATTTAGCATGCCTGTTTGAGGATGACACGAAAGTCTATAACAACATCATCACGCCATAAGTGGGGAGAGGATTGGGGTACAGAACATGATGCACAATCTAGCCAGGTTGTAGGAGGTTGCAGATAACTGGCAATTGGAATTCAATGAAAAAAAGTGCAAAATAATGAACATATTGCTAAATAATCATAGAGAAAATGCATGTCTATGGGGTGACCCACTGCAGTTCCCACAGAAAGAGAAGGACCTGGGGATTTGGGTCACTGATACTTTAAAGCATAAAAACCATTGTGAAAGAGCAGCAGGAAAGCCAACAAAAATGTTGGCATACATATGTGAAGAGTTAAACAGTAGGAGGCGGTGTGACGCTGCCACTGTACAACACATTTGGTAGACCACAGCTGGAGTATGAAGTACAATTTTGAAGAATCAATTTACAAGGACACAAGGATAGGCTAGAGATGGTTTACAGAAGGAAGAAAAAACAAATACGGGGCTGGGTGGGGGACCATATGAGGACACGCTACCACAGATTGGTATATATACATTGGACTTTAGAAGGGATGGGTGGACAAGGTGGAAACTTTCAAATACATGAAGGTAATAAATAAGGTCACATGGACTAGCATATTCACAGTGAGTGAAAACAGAACCACAAGGGATCATGCATTCAAGCTGGAGGGAGGCAGATGGCAGTGAGATGTTGGGGGGGTTAATTCTCACAAAGAGTGGTAGGGCCATTGAAAAAGTTGCAGAAATGGGTAGTGGAGATGGATAAAATGGATAAATTCAAAAGTTCATGGGATACCTACGTGGGGACAAGCAGGGATGTAGAGAGACGGCAGGGTGGAGGGGGTAAAAGGGAGGGGAACGTGGGGTATCATTTTTTTGTTTTTATCGAGCAGATTCGGGCTGTATGGTCCCTTTCTGCCTGCAGGTTTCTATGATGCTATAATCTCGAATTGTGTAATGGTGTATATAGAACAGCCACAAAGCCAAGATATTACTAATATTCTGTCACAATAAAGGTGATTTTTGAACACATAGGCCTGGATATTCAAACTGCGCCAGGCAGGGGCGCAAGCCCAGGTGCAGTGCAACTGTAGCTGCACCGGGACATGAACCTGGTGATATTCAATGGTGCTGCACCATGGCTCAGTACCTTTGAAGATGGCACTGTGGGCACATGCACTGAGCATGGCACAGTGGCACTGTGCCAGCGCAAGTGGCAGAACGGGAGCAGGGGGATGCTCCAGTGCATGTACAGTTGCTCTAGGTGCATCAACGCAATATCCAGCACTGGGCATGCAAATGAGGCCATTATGCATGCAAGGTGCAAATAGGGCCATTTGCATGCCATTATGGCCCCATTTGCATGTGGTGTGCAGATCCCTGGTGACTTGCCCTGCCAGGCTGCAGCCATCGGGGACCGATGCCCTGCAGCCCCATGGTGGTACCGCTCCCATTCATTGGCATCTGTAAATGACACCCCTGGTGGTCCAGTGGACTGCTCCCCATTGCCCGAGTGCAGGTATCTGTAAAATCTATCCCTGGTGGTCCAGTGGACAGCTCCCCATCACCAGATCATGGGCATCTGTACAAACAACCCTGGTGGGCCAGTGGAAACCACTCCTCCCCCCCCAGCACCCGATCGCGGGCATCAGTAAAGATATGTCCCTGGTGGTCCAGTGGAAACCCCCCTCACCACCCACTGTACTACATAGGCCGCATTCATTCACATATCGGTCCTGTGTAGTACAGTATGGTCTGCAGCAGTGGACCAATAGGCGTACAGACCATACTGTACGACAGTCAGTTGGCAGGTGGCAGAGTGGCATGTGGGTGGGTGCTGCCACCCACGCTGACAGGAGGTGGCTGCTGGGTGGTGGGGGTCTGCAGTGGGTAGGGAGGGGAGTTTCCACTGGAACACCAGGGACATATCTTTACTGATGCCTGCAATCGGGCACTGGGGGGAAAGCGGTTTCCACTGGACCACCAGGGATTTTTGAACAGATGCCCATGATCGGGCAATGGGGAGCAGTCCACTGGACCACCAGGGTTTTCATTTACAGATGTCCATGACCAGGTGATGGGATGGGGGGGATACAGCGCTCCCACAGCAGGGAGCTTGTGGACAGTGTTCTGGGTGGGCGGGTAGTGACACACGGTTGGTGGCTGGCATTTTGCACCCTGCAATATGGCAGGTCACCTGTGGGTGGCCAGGACTTGCTTCTGGTTTTACCAGCCACATGTTTGCACCCCTGAGTGGCACAAGGTGGGTTTGTGCCAGCATATGCACCACACATCTAGGCTGAATATCAGGCTGTGCCACATATGCATGGGCATGCCCCCCACACTTGCGATGCATACATTACTGATACACCCCAGTGCATAGGGAGTTGCACAGCGCAACTTGCCCCTTTGAATATCGCACCTGGGAAGATTGGTGGGTTGCGCATGGCGCAACACAACCCTTTTGAATATCCAGGCCATACTGTCTATGTAGAAAAATTGAACAACATTATAACTTTCATTGATAATGATAACAGATGGAATGTAAACTCACCCTTATTTGTTCCCTCTTGAGATATGCACCCCTTTTCTTGGACACCTGTTCCACAACAAGTGTTGCAGTGGGGGAAAAGATGAATGGCACAGCACACGGTTTCAGCCTGGCCTTTGCATCAGTCCATCCCAGTTGCGCCACAGTCTCCGGGTGTCTCTCATAAGCCAATGTCTCAAAATGTACAGAACATATTCTGCTGTATTGTGAGGGCACAAAATTATGTCTCTTACAGAAGTGAATCCAGGCTTTACTCACCACTGGATCACATGGGAAATGAAAAAAATGAAGCCCACAGCCCTTACGACTGGTGTTTTTACAGCCGTACACAACACAGTATGGCATGACCAAAAACTAATACAAAAAGGCTGCCACAGCAGACAAAAGATAGTATCACCAAAAGATGTTTATTACTAGAGGAAGCACCCCTAGTAATAACTGATGACTAATACATAAGGACACACTCTAATAATTAATACCATAAACACTGCACAGAATACTTCACAGAAAGACACAGCTCCACAAAGTCCAGGTACCAGACTGAAATCCCTCCCAAACTGTGTGGGTCACATGACCGCAATCACCAACCTTTACAATAACATTGAACAAATATAACTATATACTTACTATAAAATAAAAGTGAACATTTATGCAAAACAAAATGAAAGAACACATACAGAAAATGACACCAGTACAAAAAAATGTCATGACATGATTACATTTTATTTTTCATTCACTACATGGTAGCATAAGCAAGTGGCAACACTATCAGTGTAGGAATAATTGTTTTTATTACAAAAGCAGTGCAACTTAAAAAGTATGAGTAACTGCAGTCCTGCAAGATAAGTAAAAACACATTATCATTTCATGATTCTGTGTACTTCGATGACAGCTCTGTACTTGCTGTGTTTTTTTTCCTTCTTTTTGACAGCAGGATCAGCTGATCATTCCATGCTACACACAGCCCACAAGCCTGTGATTACTACACAATAGTTATGATCATTATTATCAGCCATCAGCACCAGATAACTACTGCAGTGACAGAAAACATTTATTAAACTAACATACAAGAACTTTTAGAGAGAGGGGGATAACAGGATCTGTTTACAAATAGAACTTCACAGGACATTAGGACTACCAACCGTAACACGGGGATTGCTGTAGGAAACAGATTACAGTGTGGATAAATATACTTTGTGTGGATCGTGGGGATAAATATACTTTGCAAAGTATAATGGAAAGACAGGACTGAAGAATAAACTCAAGACACAGTAAGCCTCCCTGTACACTAAATATATTTATTTTGCAGGCACAACATGAATGCAGCAGCTCCCAACATTGACAAGGTCGCTACAATGACGTCATCGCTAAGCGCATGGCAGGCAGGGGCGAGCATGGTGAATAAAGACAAATAAGACACAAGACTATGGTTTCCAAACTAACATTTTTCAGTAAGTGCTGCATGGATATACATGGTTGACCCCTTCAATTAATTGGGACAATGAGGAGAATCAGTATATAAGGTAAGAATATTGACAGTGACACAGCAAAATCGGTTTAGGTATCCTTTAAGCACAGGGGTTGATGTAGTAGAATTAATACATGGACCACCACTGCTACTCTGCACATTATGTGAACATTCAAAATCCTCCTCCTCCTCCTCTCCTCCTCCTCATGCCTGTAGTAATCCTCTGGTGTTATTTCACCACTTTTACCAACATGGCTACTTACACTGAAGGAAGGGGATACCATGCTCACTAAGGCAGATGAAGGTGAACACCCCACTATGGCATTAGCTCCCCTCTGGTGCAGAGTCCACAATGCCATGTGCCTGCTCTTCAGATGAGTATGCTGGCCTCCAGTGCCCAGATGGCTACCCTTTTTACCATGCATCACACTCACTTGGCAAAGATGGCAGATCGACAGTTTCATCGCTTCCATCTTATATGAAAAATCCCAAACTAGGGATTTTGATGTCCTACTCTTCACATGTCACTGCTGGTGCTGCATATGGAACTGCAGTTCTGGTGGTTGTGAAATGGAGGGTGTACTGCATGATTTCTGGTGTTGTACACACTTGGACTTTGACTGAACATCACAATCTATGACTGTTACTTCAGGGTCATCAACAGACACAGCTACATCAGAACTTTGAGGAGGGGGGATTGACAAACAGACTGTATACAAACAGTCACCTTCACTTACTTTTTGTCCAGTTTCCAAATAGGGTCACTAGCATCATCATCATAATCATCATCCACAAATTCAATTTGGATGCTGTCCTCCTCTGGAGATATTCCAACCCCAGCCTCAGTATTATCAGCCACACTTTTTTCATCAACACCTGAATGTTTGGATGGCCTAATCTCAAGATCAGTGGAAATATGAGACTTTGAGTCATCATCATGATCATAATCATGTTCAACTACTGTGGGGAGTGGGACATCAACTACACTCAAGTCTCTGGATTCAACATTTTTCCCACCTGATAACTTTGCCTGGGTTGAACTTGTAGCAATACTCATGCTGTTATCAATCATGCCATCACTAACTTTACTATCAGCAGGGAAAACAGCATCTCCAACCAGCATTGAAGTGACTGATTTCACTGTGAAAAACAGAGTCAGAGAAATCCCTTTACCTGTAGCAACTAGTACCTTTCCCTTCTGCTGCATTCTACCATGGCCACAACCATGACCACTCTTAACACTGCTAGACTTGCTAGTCCCTACTGAAATTGCCTCATCATCACAACGACTTCTTCTGATAAAAGACTTCTTGGCAGCAGTGCCACAGCCACAAACAGCTTTGCATGACTGTCTCTTCGCTGGCATTTTTTAAGATTACAGAGAAAATTAATAGCAACTTTATATTTCTGCAGTTTTGGGGGGATGGGAAGTAAAAAACTAAAGAGATACAACTGCACAGGTACAATACAAGACCTTAAACAGTTTTCAAACAAACCAAATGTCCAGAAACAATACCTTTTTTCTGGGGGGGGGGGGGTACAGCAGTAGCTAGTAGCTACACAGCAGCAGGGAAAAATATTGCAGACAGGCTGAGAAATTCAGAGTACTGCTATTGCAGTGCTGCAATAAAATGTGCATCAATTGACAGCACGCACACAGATTAAAGGTCAAGCAGAAGAAACTTTAACAGTTCAGTTAACTACAACACAGACAGTCTTTTAAAATGACTGAAAAAATGCCCAGCAAACAGAAAAAAATTAAGAAAAGTTTGTACTGTGTGTACCAGAACACACAAATAATAAAACACTAGAGAACAACAGTTGGAAAACTGCCTTTCTCACTAAAGGAAACAACTCCTGGTGGGGGACTCCATTGTTAGGAAGGTAGAACTGGGCAAGGAAGGGGAGAGGGAGGTAAGGTGCCTGCCTGGCGCCATGGCTTGGAGGGACAGGGAGCGAATCCTCAGGATTGCCGGAGCAGCTGCACAGGGGAGGGAGCTTGATGTCATTGTCCACCTAGGGACAAATGACCTGGCTAAGAAAGGGATTAGAGAAGTGCAGGAAGAGTTTGTGGAATTGGGGAGGGACTTTAGTCAAGTAGCATGCACGGTAACCTTCTCGGAGGTGCTACCCATCTATGGCATAGGAGAGGCTAGGGTGTTCCCTACCATGGGATTCAATCAGTGGTTGAAAAACTGGTGTGGAGCTCAGGGATTTGGCTTCATTGGGGACTGGGGGTCCACCTGGAGTGATGCAAGCCTATACTGGCATGATGGGCTGCATCTGTCCGGGAGGGGAACCAGGATCCTAGGTGATAGGTTTAAATGCTTCATTGGCAAGCTTTTAAACTAGCCAAGGGGGGAGGCACTGGAAAGGAGCAGGAAAATCCTAGCCTCCCCAAACAATCACGGTAGTAAGTGTGGCAAACACCAACATGGAGGTGTCGATAGGGAGAAGGGCTGGGGTAAATGGAAAAAGTGACAAAGGCAAGAAGGTCAGAGATGGGGCAAAAGGTGGTAAGGCCATCAGGAAATGGAGGGTAATGAGTACCAATGCCCGTAGTCTGGGCAACAAGCTCCCTGAACTGGTGGCCTTAATGGAAGAGGGATGCCTGGATATAAATAGCAGTCACAGAAACATGGTACACAGAAAACCATGACTGGGATATTAACATACCAGGTACACTAACCTACAGGAGAGACAGGCAGGGAGAAGAGGTGGAGGAGTAGCTCTCTATGTAAAGGAAGGGATAAAAGCAACTGAACAAAGAGTAAACAGGGAGGAGAGAGGCACTGTGGGTCACGTTGGAGACTGGAAAGGGCACCACAATCCGCACAGGGGTTGTGTACAGACCCCCATGTCAGGGGGAAGGAATGGACAAGGATATGATGGAAGGCATTCTTAGAATGGCAGAGAAAGGGGAGATACTGTTGATGGGAGACCTGAATATGCCAGATGTTAACTGACACATTTGCTGCAGCTACATCCAAGAGCAGGGCCATTCTTGATGCCCTACAGGTGGCAGGCATTAGACAGCTAGTTTCGAACCCACTCGTGAGGGAGCAATCTTAGACCTCATACTCTCAAACGGGGCAGTGAGAGGATCTCAGATCTAGAAGTGGGTTGTCATCTGGGGACAAGTGACCATCAAACAGTGTGGTTCATGTTAAACTCAGCTACAGAGTCAAGCCATGCAAAAGTGAGGGTACTGGACTTAGAGGGCTGACTTTGGCAAGATGGCAGAGTGCCTCAGAAAAGCACTAGCAAACAGGCTAGAAGGAGGTGTGGAGCAACAATGGGGAATTATCAAAACTGCCATCACAGAGGCAACAAAGCCTTGTGTGAAGCAAATAAACAAATCAAAATGAAAAAAAAAGCCACTATGGTTCTCAAGAGAGGTGGCTGTGAAAGTCAGGAAGAAAAGATAGCATTCGGAAGTACAAGGAAACACAGAAGGAGCAGGACAGAGAGCTGTACCAGTTAAGGCAGAAAGAAGCAGGAGGAAGTCAGAATAGCAAAGGCCCAAACTGAGGAAAGATAGCCAACTCAGTTAAGAAGGATAAAACCTTTACAGGTACATCAGCGGCGTAGAAAGACAAAGGGAGGGATAGTGAGGCTGAATAGAATGAGCAATTGGGTGGGCAGAGGGGACAGTGAAAAGGAGGAATACTGAACGAATATTTCTGCTCCAGTATTCACAAAGAGGAGGGAAGTGCCTAATCCAATTAACAGAAGCACTCTTGATAGGGGGTCGATCCCAGTCCTTTCACAGAAGAAAGGGTTCTGCAAGAACTCCTAAAACTGAAGGGGGACAAAGCAATGGGTCCTGATGGAATTCACCAGAATTCTAAAAAAGAATTAAGGAAGGAACTAGTGAAACCACTGGCTACTCTTTTAATAAATCATGGGAGGATGGTGTGGTACCCGAGGACTGGAGGAAGGCGGATGTGATTCCCTTCACAAAAAGTGGGACCAAGACAGAGGCAGGAAACTACAGACCTGTCAGTCTGACCTCTGTGGTAGGGAAAATGATGGAGTCACTTCTGAAGGAAAGAATAGTTGAGTACCTAGAGGTCAGTGGATCACAGGATCCAAGGCAGCATGGGTTCACAGCGGAAGGTCATGTCAGACGAATCTAATAGATTTCTTTGACTGGGTGACCAAAGTAGTAGACCAGGGGGGCTGTGGACATGGCCTACCTAGACTTTAGCAAGGCATTTGACACAGTCCCACACAAAAGATTATTAGTCAAATAACCAGCCTGGGAGTGGGTCCAGGGTGGTAGCCTAAGTAAAACATTGGCTGGACAACAGGACACAGAAGGTAATTGTAAATGGAGTCCACTCTGAAGAAGAGGGTTACTAGTGGGGTGACATGAGGGTTCAGTATTGGGTCCAGTCCTTTTAATGTCTTCATCAGTGATATTGCAGAGGGACTGGAAGGAAAAGTATGCCTTTGCAGATGACACAAAGATCTGCAACAGGGCTGATACACAAGGAGGTGTGGAAAGGATGAAAAGGACTTGGCAAGGTTGGAGGAATGGTCAGATGTATGGCAGCTAGATTCAATGCAAAAGTGCAAAATAATGCACCTGGGAAACAAGAACCCAGGGAAGAATACACAATGGGTGGGAGTAGTAACAACAACAAAACAGGAAAGGGACCTGGGGTAATCATATCAGATGACCTTAAGGTTAGCAAGCAATGGAGAAGGCAGTAGGGAGGGCCGGGGTATACTGGGATGTATAGGAGAGGCATCAGCAGCAGAAAACAGGAAGTTGTTATCCCTCTGTACAGACAGTTGGTGAGATCCCATCTGGAATACTGTGTTCAGTTCTGAAGACCCCATCTCCGCAAGGACATAGACAGGATAGAGGCAGTCCAGAGGAGGGCAACTAAAATGGTGCAGGGTCTGCAAGAGAAGCCGATGAGGAGAGACCAAAGGAGCTTAATATGTATACGCTTGAGGAAAGAAGGAGAGGGGACATGATAGAAACTTTCAAGTACCTCAAGGAATCAACAAAGTCCAAGAGGGTAGCATCTTTCAGAAAAAGAGACTTGCAAGAACAAGGGGACACAATTTAAAGATAGAAGGAGGGCGGTTCAGGGGCAATGTGAGGAAGTATTATTTCACAGAAAGGGTAGTGGATGCATGGAACAGCCTTCCTGAGGAAGTTGTGGGGTCTAAAACTGTGGGAGAATTCAAGAATGCATGGGACAGACATAAGGCAATTCTTGTGGGGGGCAGGAAGATATAGGCTGTTGGTTAACTAGGATCTGCGGCCTATCCTGTAGTTAGGGAAATGGGCAGACTAGATGGGCCTAGCGGTCCTTATCTGCCGTCAAAGTCTATGTTTCTATGTAATCTCCCTTCTACACCACAGATCTGCCCCTTCCCTGAAGCACACTTCTACAGTATCTGTCAGTACAGAGACTGAATGTACTAAATTAACATTCAATATTCACACAAAATCAGTAAATGCTCGATGATATAAACACACAAGGGTTTACTACAATCAATGTACTAAATTTTGACACAAAACTTTGTGGCACAAATGTGTTTTTAAAGGTTTTTTGATGGTTTGATTCTCAGAGCTCTGAGAGCAAACTGTCTCCAGCTTTCCATTATACACACTACACTGAACTGAGGCTGTGCAAGACAATATAGAGCCCATGTGACCTTACATCCCATAAATCACTGCAAAATTTGCCTTAAAGAGCAAAAAAAGAAAAGGTGATGTAACACAAAGTCCATAGGGAACAATGGGAACTTTGCGTTACTTTGACATGCGAAGTTATTTGCTTCACGTTGCAAAGTATTATGCGAAATTCGAGTTCTACACGAAATACTATGCATAGCGAATTTTAGGCACTTTGCCCACCTCTTATCACTACCAATCCATGTTCTCCTTTTCTCTGTCTGCTTTTTTAGTCTATTTTTCTTATTCCTCACTTCTGTCTGCTTTACCTCCTTTGGCCCAGATATTCAAACTGCGCCAGTCTGAGGCGCAAGCCCCTTCGCTGCTCAAAATAGTTGCGCAGGGGTGTGGCCGGGGTGATATTCAAAGGAGTTGCGCTGTTGAGCAACTCCTTTGAATATAACCCGAGCAACACTTGCGCATGTAGCAGTGGAACTTAGCATACCCATAAAGTTGCCAGTTGAACATTCAACTTGCGGTGGCATAATACCATTAGCCATCTCAAATTTCCGATATTCAAAAGGTGACATGCAAATGGGGCCATAATTTATGCAAGGCGCAGGGGGCCATTTGCATCTCTTTATGGCCCCATTTGCATGCCATTTGCATGTAGGTGCGCCCGATCCCGAGGACTTGCTCCTGGCCACCCTGCCAGGCAGCACCGTCGGGGACCGGCGCTAACTGCAGCTTCCGATCGCGGGCATCACAGTTACATGCCCCCACACCTCCCACAGCCCGATCGCGGGCAGAACACCCATATCGCCCCCAACATCACCCACAGCCCGATCGTGGGCGGAACCTGTATAAACCCCCCAGTGCCCGATCGTGGGCAGAACCTGTATAACCCCCAGTGCCCGATCAGCGGGCAGATGTAACCCTCCCCAGCCCGAATAACTCCTGGTGGTCCAGTGGACGTAAAGCCCGATCGCGGGCAGAATGTCACAACGAACCCCCAAACATCTCCTGGTGTCTAGTGTCCCCCACCACCCAAGCCCCTCCACCCGCTCCCCCGCGGCAGCGAGGCGACAGCATCCACCCGCCTGCCGCCCCGCCCGCCGACTGACTGTCCGGTAGGGCTGCCGCCAGTGGTGCAGAGCTACAGCCAATGGAGGTGCAGCCCATACCGTACATGACAGTCAGATTTGTGAATGATCATTCACAGATCTGGACTATCATGTGCTGTATGAACTACGCCCAGTGCTGTAACTCTGCACCAAGCGTCTGCTCTGCCGATCAGCGAGCAACGAAAGCGGCGAGTGGGATGCTGTCGCCGCCGGCTGCGGGGCGGAGTGGAGGGCTCGTGGGTGGGTGGGGGCACTGAGCACCAGGGAGATGTTTGGGGGGTTGTGCTGTGACATTCTGCCCGCGATCGGGCTTCAGTCCACTGGACCACCAGGGAGTTATTCGGGTTGGGGGAGGGTTACATTCTGCCCGCGATCGGGCACTGGAAGTTTATACAGGTTCTGCCCGCGATCGGGCACTGGGGGTTTATACAGGTTCTGCCCGCGATCGGGCTGTGGGATGTGGGGGGACATGTACGTGTACTGCCCGCGATCGGGCTGGTGGGGGGGCACAGGGAGCGAGTTGGGGGCCAGCCAGGGGTGGCAGCTGCTGTGTTGCACCCTGCAATGCAGCAGCTCACCTGTGGGTGGCCCTCGACTTAAGCCTTTTTTTTTTGGCTCAAGCTTGTGCGGGCGCAGCTTGGGGGTTGCGCATGCACAACTCTGCGCAACCCGACTGAATATCGGGTTGCGCAGGTTATGCATGGATCCTCCCCCTCCTGTTGAGCATGCATTCATTTGCATTGCTCTCTTGCGCAACCTGGTGCCAGTGGCGTAACTGCCTCCTGCTGAATATCGCAGAATGGCGCATTTTGGACTTGCGCATGGCGCAACCCTGTTGCGCATGGCGCAACCCTTTTGAATATCTGGGCCTTTGTGTCCTTGGTTATATTCTCAGTTAGTGCATCCACTGATTTTTTTCTTCTTGTTCAGATTATTATCCTGTCTCCCTTCTCTTGTTTTCTTTCACTTTGCTGCATTTAGTTTGTTCGCTGTGTTTTTGATCTCTTCATCCTTTTTCACTGCAATTTCATTCTGTTCCTTTATTATATTTTCACTTTACTCATTATCTTTATTTGTATCACCTAAATTTGGTAAATTATTACTATACCTCAATTCTTTTTCATTGTTGGTTCTATTTTCAAGTAATCATTTTAATAATGAAATCATTTGGCTAAGATAGTCATTGTTTGTACACAGTGATATCTTAATTTGCTACAAGACAACCTGTACCATTTTCAATTCTATGTCACAGTTGCTTGCTTGTTTAGCTGTACTGGCACGCTCCTGCCATTCCTTGGGACAACTAGTTAAGCGTTGATTTGCCACACTTTGTTCTATGTGCCATACATAATAATGTCAGATAGCTGTTGTGTTGGTGGATCACAGGGATCGGTCCTATGACCAGTACTCTTCAATGTGTTTATCAGTGACATAACTGAAAGCCTGCAGGGGAAGGTATGCTTTTCGCAGATGACATGAAGATCTGCAACAGGGTGGACACATTGGAGGGGGCAGCAGCAATGGAAGACAATCTAAAATGCTTGGAACTATGATCTAGAAATTGGCAGTTGAAATTTTGTTTATTTTATTTATGACTGTGATAACTGGGTAAGTGCAATGATCCCAGGGACCGTTTTCAGGCATGAACCGGGCCACACTGGCTCAGGTGGTAGTGAATACATTAGCAATAATACATAGTACAAGATTAGGCATACCGATGCAACAACAGTAATAACAGTAATAACAATGTACAGTTGTGGTGCAGAGTCCCAATTGTGGGACAAAGAAATGTTAGACTACAGTATGACATATACATGGATACAAGCAGCAGTTGTCAAACATATGTACAAGGTAGGTTCACAATTCAATGCCAAAAAGTGCAAAGTCATGCACATAGGGAAAAGAAACCCAAACAAATCATACACACTAAATGGAGAACAAGTGACAGTAACAAAACTCGAACAGGACATCAGAGTACTAATTTCCAATTGCTTAAAAGTAGGAAGGCAATGTAAAAAGGTGGCACAGAAAGCTAGTAGCACCCTCGGGTGTATAGGCAGGGGCATTTTGAGTAAAAAACAAGAAGTCATAATGCCACTGTACAGGACATTGGTGAGGCCATACCTCGAGTACTGTGTACAATTCTGGAGGCACCTCAGAATGGACATATATCACCTGGAGGCAGCGCAGTGGAGGGCTATGAAAATAGTGCATGGCTTACACCAGGAACAATACAAAGCTAGACAAAGGCACCTGCATATGTACTCCCTTGAGCAGAGAAGAGATGGGGGGGTATGATAGAAACCTTTAAATAGATGAAAGGGATAAATCAGGTAAAATGGGAAAACCTGTTCTAAAAAAACAAATCATCACAAACAAGGGTACACAACATGCATGTAATAGGAGGTAGATTCAAATCCTGCCATAAAAGGTCCTTCTTCACAGAGTGAGTGGTGCGACCCTGGAATAGTCTTCCCATAGCAGTAGTGGAATCTAAGACAGTCATGGCATTTAAGTTAGCTTGGGACAAGTACTGCGGTATTCTAGGAAAATAACAAGGTAGGGGGGTAGTCAAAATGGGCAGACTAGATGGATCTCACGGTCCCCTTCTGCCATCACATTCTTATGCTCTTATGTAACTGTGAGTTTTTCCTTCTTTAAAATAATAATTTGTTTCATTTGTGGTTGGTAAATGCTTTCTGTGCTCAGACAACAGTAAGAGAAAATCAATGGTAAAAGTGGTTTTAGTGACTGGGTAGTAGCTGTTTTAGATTTCCCTACTTTGCATTACGATCTGTGAAGTCCTATTGTCTTTGATATTACATTTGAATTGAATGCATTGGTGTGTGCGGTTTATTGCACTTTTGGATTACTTTTTGTCTTTTCACGGGGGTTGTCATTCAGATTAACTTTTCCATTTTAGGTTGCTTTGTCTTTGTTTCTACTGGCTGCTGCTTATTGAAATGGTGAGATAAGGTTCTTATTGTTTCTTGCTGAAATTACTTTGTATTGTTTTGGTTGTTTTTTTAGGGGGTAGTTCAGAAAACATTTTCATTTGAGGCTGTTGTTTTTTTTTTTCTGAAGACTAAAGCTACTGAGGTGAATCAAATTTGGCAAGAAAATATGTACCCACATCCAACTTGCCGTATCTAGTGACAGTAAACACTCACATGCCTTGCCTTTGGATAATCAAAAATGTATTAAACATACAGTATCTCTTAGCAGCATGATAAAATGAGCTGTAAGCACTTAAGCAGAATTAAAGTACAACAGATGTCTTCATGCTGTGTTGGGTAACTTTTTGAAATTGCTACAGATAGGCTTCATCAGAAAAAGTGCACGTTTGCATCAGATGTGAATTTATACTAAATGTAAAACTAATCACAAGTTGTGACCTAAACAGCCCTGATGTAAGGAGGTATAAAACTTAATGGCAGAGAGCATGTCTTTATTATAATCAAAATTATCACACTCAATTTATATACTAGATAAGGTAAGGTAAAATGTATTTATATGACACCCAATCCCAGAGGCTCTGAGTGCCTTACAAATCAAAAACAGGCAGAGTAAACAGTAAACATAGAAACATAGAAACATAGAATTTGACGACAGATAAGGACCGCTTGGCCCACCCAGTCTGCCCATTTCCCTACCTACTGGATAAGCTGCCGATCCTAGTTAACCAGCAGCCTACTTCTTCCTACCCCCACCCCCTAGAATTGCCTTATGACTGTCCCATGCATGCTTGAATTCCACCACTGATTTTGACTCCACAACTTCCTCCGAAGGCTGCTCCATGCATCCACAACCCTCTCTGTGAAATACCTTTAAATTACCTCTGAGCCGCCCCATCTTCAAATTGTGCCCTCTTGTTCTTGCACACCTCTTTTTGAAAGATGCTACCTCTTGACTTTGTTGATTCCCTTGAGGTACTTGAACGTTTCTATCATGTCCCCCCTCTCCCTCCTTTCCTCGAGGCTATACATATTAAGCTCCTTTCGTCTCTCTTCATGTCTTCCAGTGCAGACCCTGCACCATTTTAGTTGCCCTCCTCTGGACAGCTTCCATCCTGTCTATGTCTTTGCAGAGATTGGGTCTCCAGAACTGCACACAGTACTCCAGATGGGGTCTCACCAGCTGTCTGTACAGAGGGATAATAACTTCCTGTTTTCTACTGGTGATGCCTCTCCCTATGCATCCCAGTATCTCCCCAGCCCTCTTTGCTGACCTCTCACATTGCTTGCCCACCTTTAGGTCATCTGATATGACTACCCCCAGGTACCTTTCCATTTTTGTTGTTGTTAGTATCTCACCCCCCATTGTGTACTCTTCCCCTGGGTTTTTGTTTCCCAGGTGCATTACCTTGCACTTCTTAGCACTGAATCTAAGCTGCCATACATTTGACCATTCCTCTAACCTTGCCAAGTCCCTTCTCATCCTTTCCACCCCACCCTGTGCATCAACTCTGTTGTAGATCTTTGTGTCATCTGCAAAGAGACATACTTTTCCTTCCAGTCCTTCTGCAATGTCGCTTATAAAGACATCGAAGAGGACCGGTCCTAATACTGAACCCTGCGGTACCCCACTAGTAACCCTCCTTTCTTCTGAGTCAACTCCATTTACTATTACTCTCTGTATCCTATTCTCCAGCCAATTCTTTACCCAGGCTGTCATCTTGGGACCCACTCCCAGGCTGGCTAACTTGTATATTAATCTTTTGTGTGGGACTGTGTCAAATGCCTTGCTAAAGTCTAGGTAGGCCATGTCCACAGCTCCTCCCTGATCTACTACTTTGGTCACCCAGTCAAAGAAATCTATCAGATTCGTCTGGCATGACCGTCTTGCTGTGAATCCATGCTGCCTAGGGTCCTGTGCCCCTCTGGCCTCTAGATACTCAACAATTCTTTCCTTCAGAAGTGATTCCATCATTTTCCCTATCACTGAGGTTAAACTAACAGGTCTGTAGTTTCCTGCTTCTGGCTTGCTCCGACTTTTGTGAAGGGGAATCCATCTGCCCTCCTCCAGTCCTCGGGTACCACCCCATCCTCCCATGATTTGTTAAAGGGTAGTCAGTGGTGTCACTAGTTCTACCCTTAGTTCTTTTAGAATTCTGGGATGAATCCCATCAGGCCCCATTGCTTTGTCCACCTTCAGTTTTAGGAGTTCTTGCAGAACCCTTTCTTCTAGAAAGGACTGGGATTGACCCCTATCAAGAGTGCTTCTGTTAATTGGATTAGGTACTTCCCCTCCTCTTTTGTGAATACTGGCAGAAATATTCATTCAGTATTCCTGCTTTTCACTGTCCCCTCTGCCCACCCAACGTTCATTCTATTCAGCCTCACTATCCCTCCCTTTGTCTTTCTACGCTCGCTGATGTACTTATAAAAGGTTTTATCTCCCTTCTTAACTGAGTGGGCTATCTTTTCCTCAGTTTGGGCCTTTGCTTCTCTGACTTCCCTCCCTGCTTCCTTCTGTCTTAACTGGTACAGCTCTCTGTCCTGCTCCTTCTGTGTTTCCTTATACTTCCGGAATGCTATCTTTTTCTTCCTGACTTTCACAGCCACCTCTTTTGAGAACCATAGTGGCTTTTTCTTTTGTTCTGATTTGTTTATTTGCTTCACACAAAGGCTTGTTGCTTCTGTGATGGCAGTTTTGATAATTCCCATTTTTTGCTCACACTTCCTTCTAGCCTGTTTGCTAGTGCTTTTCTGAGCACTCTGCCATCTTGCCAAAGTCAGCCCTCCTAAAGTCCAGTATCCTCACTTTGTATGGCTTGACTCTGTAGCTGAGTTTAATGTGAACCACACTGTTTGATGGTCACTTGTCCCCAGATGGCAACCCACTTCTAGATCTGAGATCCTCTCACTTGCCTCCGTTTAGAGTCAGGGTCTAAGATTGCTCCCTCACGAATGGGTTCGAAACTGGCTGTCTAATGCCTGCCACCTGTAGGGCATCAAGAATGGCCCTGCTCTTGGATGTGGCTGCAGCAAATGTGCTCCAGTTAACATTTGGCATATTCAGGTCTCCCATCAACAATATCTCCCCTTTCTCTGCCATTCTAAGAATGCCTTCTATCATATCCTTGTCCATTCCTTCCCCCTGACATGGGGGTCTGTACACAACCCCTGTGTGGATTGTGGTGCCCTTTTCAGGCTCCAAGGTGACATACAGTGCCTCCTCTGCTCCCTGTTTACTCTTTTGCTCAATTGCTTATATCCTTTCCTTTACATAGAGAGCTACTCCTCCACCTCTTCTCCCCTGCCTGTCTCTCCTGTAGGTTATGTACCCTGGTATGTTAACATCCCAGTCATGGTTCTCTGTGTACCATGTTTCTGTGACTGCTACGATATCCAGGCATCCCTCTTCCATTAAGGCCACCAGCTCAGGAGCTTGTTGCCCAGACTACAGGGCATTGGTACTCATTACCCTCCATTTCCTGATGGCCTTACTCCCTTTGCCCCATCCCTGTCCTTCTTGCCTGTCACTTTCTCCATTTACCCTGCCCTTCTCCTATCGACACCTCTATGTTGGTGGTTGCCACACTTACTACTGTGATTATTTGGAGGCTAGGATTTTCCTGCTCCTTTCCAGTGCCTCCCCTTGGCTGGTTTAAAAGCTTGCCAATGAAGCAGTTAAACCTATCACCTAGGATCCTGGTTCCCCTCCCGGACAGATGCAGCCCATCATGCCAATATAGGCTTGCATCACTCCAGGTGGACCCCCAGTCCCCAATGAAGCCAAATCCCTGAGCTCCACACCAGTTTTTTAACCACTGATTGAATCCCATGGTGCAGAACACCCTAGCCTCTCCTATGCCATAGATGGGTAGCACCTCTGAGAAAGTTACCGTGCATGCTATTTGTAAGGCCCCTCCCCAATTCCACAAACTCTTCCTGCACTTCTCTAATCCCTTTCTTAGCCAGGTCATTTGTCCCTAGGTGGACAATGACATCCAGCTCCCTCCCCTGTGCAGCTGCTCCAGCAATCCTGAGGATTCGCTCCCTGTCCCTCCAAACCATGGTGCCAGGCAGGCACCTTACCTCCCTCTCCCATTCCTTCCCCAGTTCTACCTTCCTAACAATGGAGTCCTCCACCAGGAGTTGTTTCCTTTCCCTGCAGGGTCCCCTGCCACCCTCCTGTGGGTCTCCTTTGAGGAGGTTCCCAGCATCCTCCTTGGTCTCCACTGTGGGTGCCTCCATAGAGGAACCACACTTTGCCAGAATGGCATAGGAACTGTGGAGGGTACCAACTGGAGGATGCGCCTCTGTTCCACCACCTCACCTCCCTGAGCCCACTGTAGTCCAACCGCTCCTCTCTTGGCAACCTCTGAGGCAACAGCAGTGGCACTGGTGGTCCCTGGATGGTAGAGGAGGTCCTACAAATCCTGGCCAACCTCAGCCTGGAGATGAGCAACCTCCTCCCTCAGCCCAGAGAGGTGCCTGCAGATGGGACAACACCGCATCCTCCAGAACACCTCCCGGAAGACTGCTGCTCCGCAGCCACTGCACTGCACCACTCCAATCATGTCTTATTTCTGGCCCCTTAACTGTTTACAATCCTTACTCTTTCCTCTGCTTTTTTTTTCTCTCTCTCCTTACTTTCCTGCTCGCACACTCTACCAGAGGGCTAATCATTATACATACCTCCCAATTGACTCTCCTAGAGTGCTGACAACTGCAGGGAACAGAACAAGGAAAAATAGCCCATCACCCCTAGGTGATGACCCCTCTAGCGCCGAGCACATCGGCAACTGACAATGAGAGCAGTCTCCGCTGTGTATCACCCCCTCCACCATTATCCAGGGAGAAGGTAAGGGGGACCTCTCCTCACCCCACCCAGGGGGTTATCCAGGGGTATTCAGGGCTACTGAGGGGGTGGTCACTCTAGGGGCAAACTCCTGTGTCGGGAAGGTGAGGTGGCGAGGCTTGTAGGGGCTCTGAATGAGTGGAGTGATGAGCTTGGTAGGTGGCATAAAGAGCAATGCTATAATAAACTAGCCCATTTCTTTACATAGCTTTGTAAACTAACATTCCTCCTGGCCCTCTGTCATACTCATCAACCACTTGCCTTCAGGTTATTTATTGTTCATGCAGCGCATGCTGAATTTGTATTTCCTGCTCTCTTGCTCCAGTGAGATCATCATGCATAGTATACCACATGAACATAACTGTCTCCCTCTCGTTGGTAACAAGAGCACCCTTTCCATATCTGCAAACAAATCACATAAACTGAAATTCAGTTTTATACAGTATTTCATTCACCAGATCTGGGTTTGGCCTCACCACATACTTGCTTCCTATTATCTGGACCCATTCTGTCACTCGCTAACATTCTTGCCTGTAAACCCATCAGTCAGAATGTGCTCTGTTCAGTGATGCTGCCCCTCCAAACTAAAATTCAGGTTAGCATACTGTATATATTACATATTGCCTCTTGTCAGATACAGAGGAAAGAACAAATATGCTTTCAGTCAGTTCACAAAGTTCTGCCTAGGTAAGATATGCATAATAAATTAGCTTTACCAAACATGCTGTTAGGATGTGACATATCAAATGCCTTGTAACATAGATGGATGGAAAGATAGATAGATAGATAGATAGATAGATAGATAGATAGATAGATAGATAGATAGATAGATAGACAGGCAGACAGGCAGATAGGCAGACAGTAAATATAAGTTAATCAGGCCTCTGTCAGGTGTGTCTTATGGTTTAAGAGACTTTAAACATGAGATTTGGGTGAGAGAACTGTGGAGTGACACCCAGCGGAGGCCCTATTACTGTACAGTACAATAAATCACTCAGCTTAACTAAAGTAATTTATAATAAATTTTAAGTCTTTTTGTTTCAAAAGTTAAATTACGCCTGTTCTTCCCCCAGCTCTGAAGTGATATGGACCATTCCTAATGTTCCTACACATGTGCCCACTGTACGCAGGGAAGGCGATACAGTGGCTCTTTGCACTGATTGGATGAAATTGAGTATGTTGTACATGCAGCTGTTGCTCCTTCAACTGTCACTTGCTCCTGCCTATGGTTCACCTTGTTAATAATCTCCCAGCCCCATCTGCTGCTCCCTTTCTTGTGGTTAAAAGCAGGAATTCACATGAAGCAAGTATCGAAAGTGCCAGCCATAATCAGTCAAATGGTTTGTAGGGCATTTTTTTCTTCCATTGGTTTCCTCCCTTGGGTCTCTTCCTCCTCTCCATGGAGGCAGTAGTCAACTATAGGTACACACACACACACACACACACACACTCAGCATTCTGTTGGGGGGAGTGAGCTTCTTGGCTTTTCTTGCAGGTGTCGATGTGGTGCTGGAACACCCCCCTCCCCCGTGATAGCCATAGCTGAATGGCAGCTGTCTCAGTCAAAACCTGCAAGCTACTCAGCTCCTCAGGCACAGCTCCAAATGTGTATTGGGCACAGAATAGTGAGCTGATAGCCACCAACGAATGGGAGGAAGCACAATCAAAGCAAGATGTCACAGAATGCCAAACTGTTAAGCACTGAAGAAATGTCAGATTTCCAGGCAATACATTTTCCTGTACAATGCACCAATCTCTGTAGATAGATCTGATAGCATAAGATGCCATTTCATTCCTCCTCTGCTTATCAGTTTGTATCCTGAGACATGATACTCCAATCGTACCCCCCCCCCCGTTCTGCACTGTCTATCAGCTCGCCATTCTGTGGGATCTTAAAAGCCCACATGCAGGACTTCTTTAGTTTGAGGTATACAGTATCTATAAAAACAATGCCTTTGTTTGGTTATCTCCCTACGAAGACCACAATGATAAAGTGAAACTAAATATTTTTATAATAATAATAATACTAGTAATGAGTTCATGGGGAGGGTTACGACCCCGGAGGCACAATAGATCCCAGGGCTAAACAGGGAACTCGGACAGATAGAATGGATCATTGATCTTTTCCCACCATCATTGTCTAAGTTTCTGTTTACTGTTTCACAAGGGTCTATTGCACTGGCTGGGCAGAAAGAACCACTCAGCTTTGCTTCACAGGCCACTTGCCCACCCAGCATGACCGACCCATTTGAAACAGTAAGAAACACACATTACTGTACCCATAATGATATATATTCTAAGAGCAAAACTTCAGTTACTCATGAAAGCATAACACATTGAGCAAGTATGAAAAAAAATTGAGAACAACACTGATGTCTGTTACTTTTTTCTGGGTTATACTTTCTTGGGGGGTGGTCTGGGGCTGCTGTCCAACATCATTTGTTAACCCTTTTACTTACTAAGCCAATATAGATTAGGCACAATGACTGGTGAACTCACAAGTGAGTAGCATTTCCCTGCCTTGTTTAACTGACCAAAGTCCAGACTGCATGGGCTAGTGACTCAGCTAAGGGTTGCCCAATGTGGCTAGTCCATTTTTTTTCCCCATTATTTCACAGCTCGAGGACTGAAGTGTGAGACAGCACTAGAATAAGGGGTATGGTGCTGTGATCCAACCAAAGAAAAGGTGCTTACTGTATCAATAGGATAACTGCAAGCATCAGATCCTAATTTCTCTGCTGTCCAGACCCCCGCCCAAAGAATAACTCATGAAGAACAGAAACCCTTTTACTATTTTATTTAGATTATTTACTTAGGCTACTCCAACTGAGATGCAACATCAGATTTTTGGGCTACTGCCACTGCTAGGTAGGTGTACCGTTAAGAAGATGAAAGCACAGAGATGCCACTTGACTTGCCCAAGGTCACAAAATGAGACAGGGGTCCTCCAGCAGGACATGGGAACACCCCCTGAAACACAGAGGTGGTAAATTCAGGAGTGACATTAAGAATCACTTCTCCCACAAGGTGTTGAACATATGGATTAGCCTACCAGCAGAGATAGTGGGTATGGAAGACAGTACAGATCTTCAGGATAAGCCTGGACAAATTCCTGCTTAACAAGAAAATTACTGGATACCCTAGGCAATGGGTAGTAGAGTGGGAAGGGAACCCCTTTAAATGAGTAAACGTTTACAAGAAATAGTTATTCATACCTGCTTATGTAGCAGTGAGTGGGCATGAAAGGTCTACAGTCACTTCCAACCACAAATTACTGTGTTATAATGTATGGACAGTGTCTATTAACCCCTGTTTTCAATCAGATTATAACTTGATAATCCCATCATTATAACATCAATATGCTGTAAATCTTGTTTAAGTATGTCATACCAATGGGAGTACAGGTTAGAATGTTACCCCATCTGTCATAATTCTTGCAAAGGAATGGCAACCTGCTGCCAGTGAGATTCGTTCAACACACACACATTCCAATGGTAGCATGTCAATATGGCGACTAAATATGGGTGATTTATTAAAGGCGAAGTTATTATAGTGAAACCATTAATGGGGACCACTAAAGAATGGTGACAGGGTGGAAATGGTGACTATGAGGTGCTAAACTATCCCAGTGTCAAGAAGCGCCTTAGAGTAGTAATTCTAGTGATAGCAGGGGTTATGGGAGAGCAGCCATCCGTGGGAGTGTGAGGGAAAGAGCCCCCCTACTGACAGAAAAGGTCTGTAAAATAAGTGGGCTGTTTATCTGGTGGGCACAGTATATAGGGTGCATTGTCTCTATTTTGGTCAGTTACCTTTTATTATATGTTTCATAACTGCAGTTGCTCATATAGAGTCGCTGTTTTGACTATCGCCATTTAATCCTCACCGTTATCACATGGAGCCCATTCCATTCAGACAGTTACAGACATGCTGCAATGTAGATCACATTGGCTAATTTCAGCACTTCAGTTGCTCCACATTCAAATTGGGAGGCATTCATAGTTGAGCAGGCCCTTACAGAAATATAAGTGTGCTGTGTACATGCAGAATGCATGCCACATGTTTAATTGTGCAATGTTTGCATGCGGTTTACATATGCAAAGTGAACCTATGGGAACCAGGTCTAAAAAGCACATCAGGTTCACATGCTGCAAGCTTGACATGTGTGCAGCTGTTAAGCTGGTGTGAACATCATTTAAAAATCACATCAGGTTCTCATGTTGCATGCTTGACATGATTGCAGCAGTTAAGCTGGTGGGAACATCATTTTATTTAGTTTTTTGTTGACTGGGTAAGTGTTTTAGACAAATCCTGCCTATTTTCAGGCACAACCTGGGGGATGAGGATACAGATGAATGCCAACTGACCTTGAACCAGATTAAGCTGTTGGTGGTATTTTAGTGAATGAGATAAATTTGGCCAGGACACCGGGGAAATTTGCCTACTCTTTTGATAGGGGAACCTCCGTCATCTTGGTTCCTGACCAAGATGGTGGCCACGGAGGTGCTGGATGAATGTATGGATGCTACTGAAGCAGGATCCCAGGTCTCTTCTCCTGTTTCTCACTGTTCTGAGACCGTGCTACCTATGAATATTTCTGCTGCATTATTATCTGACTCCCCTGCAGTCTCTGGCTTTCCGACGATGGATTTTATACCTGCCTCCTCTACAGATCAGTTGGCATTGGTGAGTGGATTCTCTCCTACTCCTGCTCGTTGTACTCGCCATCCTGACATTCATGCTCTAGAACAACAATTGCGAGCTGAAGCTGAGCGCTATACACAGCGCTGGCAAGAATTACAAACTGCTTTATCTGCTGCACATTTTCTAGCTACTGCTTCCCTGCCTGCTAACCTTGACCTGCCTGCTGTATCGCCTCCTGCGATAGTTGAGAAATCTCCTAGAACACTGCCTTGTTCTAAGTCCTCTGCTGTATTTGCCTCACCTGAGCTTGTTGTGAGCACTCCTGCTTCCTATGAGGTGTTTGCGGGTGGAACACCAGGAATGGCATTGTTTGATAGTTCGTCTAGCCTAAGACGCTCCCCCAATGGAACTTCCTCTCTTGCAATGTCTCCTTGCATTGCTGCAACTCTTCTCGATGCAGGCCAGATTCAAACAAAGACTGGGCAATGGGTGTCTGGTCCGACTCCAATTGTCACTTCTCCGGTACCTCTGAAAGCTACAGTGCTTTCCCCTATGGACTGCTCTTCTTCCACCTCCTCAGCCATACTGCACCCTCAGGGCATTCCTAATGTGTCTTCTCCTTTGTCCATACCTTCAGGATTGCACTTGACTGACAACCCGGTTCTCGCTATGATACTCAGGATCTCCAAAATGTAGTACCCTTCTCGGGGAACCAGGTTGCTGATCCAGTTGCCGTACTACCTGTGTCGGACTCTATTCCTACCCCTTCTACAACAGCTGCATTGGTGGGGCCCCCAGAAGCACCTCTGAACATTCTACCTCAACCTGCTATGAAACCATATGCATCCCTCTTTCATCAGTCTATCTATCTGGCCAAACATCATAATGCGGTTCGTCTCTTGTATAAAGGAGGTATGGCTGATTTTCCAGATCGGACTTTTGTTGCCAAGACTTTATTAAGGGGGTCAATGAAATTTTATGCTAACTAGATTTATGCCCTCATCCATGTTTTGAGTGAGACAACGTTTGATGTTAGTTTTAAATTAAATACGGGTTTGCAAAGATTTTGGGCACAGTTTAACATCCAAAAACACACCCCCTTATGGACTCCCTTTGAAGCTATCCCTTTAACTAGACCAGCTTATAAAACTGTGACAGTTTTGTTTAGGAATGAAGGGGTCAGCGTTACTGATCTACAGTATTGGTTAAAATAGCACTGTTCAGTCTTAGGGGCTCCTGAAGCAATTTTTGATGATGAACATACATAGACGTGGGGGGTGGAAGGTAAAGGTTATGCTCAATACTACTGATACAGGTCTCAGTCACCTACCTAATTGATTTTTTGGGGGGTCGGGATAGGGGTGTCTTATTTTATGCTGGACAACCAAAAGCCTGTTATAAATGTGGTTCTTGTACTCATCTGAGTAGCCTTTGTGATCAGGTGAAGTGTACTCTTTGTCAATCTTTGGGTCACACTAGCAGGCATTGTTTGAATGAGCCACGTTGTAACCTCTGTGACTCTTTGGGGCATACCTATCAGAGCTGTAAGTGGGCAGCCCATAATCAATCCAACTCTTTGAATGCTGTTGAACAGAGACTTTTAATTGCTGTTGCCCAGCGTGACTCTTTTCCTTACCCACCAAGGCAACCTATCCCTTCTGACTTGCCCCCTCCACTAGCTCCTCCAGGGTCCACACCCCCACAACAGACTATGGAATCCCTGCCTCCTCAGACTTCGATTGCCAGTGCTAGTGCTTCCTCTGTGATGGAGATGGTTTCAATTGAATCTTCGTCTTCTAACATGCCCCCTCCTCCGGTTAGTAAGAGATGTACAAAAAGGTCTCAAGCAGCTGAACAGCCTGCCCCAAAAGTCTCTAAACATCAGACTTGCCTTTGAGCAATCATTATAAGGTCTTTCAATCCTCAGAACTATCTGATGCAGATTCAGAGGGTTCTTCCTTGTGGTCCTCTCAGGTTGATCTTCCCTCTGAGCCTGATGTTCAACCCCCCCCAAAGGACCAACAGTGTAGGTCTCGCTGGACGAGGAAAAATCCTCCCTGATGGTTTTTTTTCTAGCTTTACGTTTTCCCCCTCTCGATGTGGCCATTATCCCTTGGCTTTTTAAATGTAAATAGTATGAAGAGCCTTAAGAAAAGATGGGTAACACTGTCTTATTTCTTTTCCAGCCCCTTGCAAATCATTTTTTTGTAAGATACCAGGCTGCACACTGTCTCTGAACTGGGTATTGTTACCAAACTTTGGCATGATGGTCCCTCATACTGGTCCTTGGGTCCTGAAACTTGTTCTGGGGTGGGAATTTTGTTCTGTTCTGACCTGCATGTTTCTTTAATCAAGTTGATTGATTTGATTCCTGGACGAGTATTGATATTGGATACAAAAATTGACAACTTTTATTTTTGTTTTGTCAATGTCTATGTACCACAGTCTAAAGCGGACAGGTTTTCTTTGTTTAAAACCATTCAACCTTTTTTAATTTCCTCCCAGGCAGTGATTCTTGGTGGCGATTTTAATATCAGCCTTGATAAGCGTGATGGGGTTCTAAGGCTTCTTCCACCAAAGTGTTTTGTGACATGTCCACATTACAAACAGTGATTTCCACCTCTCATTTAAAGGACGCCTATATGTCTGTACATAAAGGTATACACCCCACCTTTCAGAAGGGTCAGTTAACCACTAGAATTGATTTTTTTTTCATCTCTGATACACTTTCCATTTCCTCCTGTCAGGTTTTAGAAATTGAGTTTTCTGACCATAAATTGCTTTGTTTACGTTTAGGTTCTGATGTACACTTCCCACAAGGTCCGGGTTATTGGAAATTCAATTCTTCTCTCCTTTCCCAGACATTTATTTTACAAAATCTCCAGTACTTTGTGGCCCATAAATGCTCAATTTTTGATATGTTTGACAATCCTGCCCTCTGGTGGGCGACTGTTAAATTGGAGTTGAGGAAATTATTACAGACAGAAAGTAGTAAAATTCATTTTAATACTTATTTCCAATACCTACAACAGCGTAAACATTTACAAAAACTCCAGTCCTTGGCAAGGATTACGTCCCATGATTTCAAGTCACAAATTACTCTGCTACAGCAAGATATGCAATCTTTTCATTTACGCCAAGCAGCCAGTTTATGGAACCAACAAGTATTTGGTACTCATGGTAAGGCAGAAGTCATCTGCCCCTGTATTCATTGCCACAATAGTGTTGATCATAAACAGATGGACCGTCTTTTAGATCTAGATGGCCATCTATATACTGATAAGGAGAATATTTTTTGAATTGTTACACAGCATACTGCTTGTCTGTTTTCACATCCATCCTCTTTATTTGATTAATTTTCTGCATTTCTATGCGCCACCCCCATTTCTGCCTGTCCTCCATATCTGTTGCCTGAACTCAATATGGATATCTCTGCTCTGGAGGTTGAACAGGCTATAAAATCATTACAAAATAATAAAGTGCCGGGTTTAGACAGGCTTACTCCAGAATTGTATAAGGTACTTGGACCCTTGCTTTCTAAAGAATTAGCATCGGTTTTTACCTTTCTTTTGAAGTCTGCTTCTATCCCTTTAGATATGGCACGAGGCGTATTGGTTTTCTTTTATAAGAAGGGAGATAAGACTAATCTTTCTAATTGGAGATCGATTAGCTTACTGAATACCAATTTTAAAATTCTTGCTAAAGTATTACACACCAGATTATTGCAGGTACAGTAGCTATTCATCTCATTTACCCAACTCAAACCTGCTCTATCCCGGGGAGACGAATGAGTGACCATCTCATTCTTTTATGGGAATTGATTGAAAGGGACAATAGGGAAGGTTTATCTGAATTTCTTTTGTCTCTAGATAAAAAGCAAGCTTTGATACTGTAGAACATAGCTACCTTTGGGACACACTTACTCAGTATGGAATTCCCGCCCCCTTTATTCACTGGTTGCAAGCACTGTATAAGTCAGCTACTGTATCTCCCCTTATTAAAGGTTGGTTAGGGCCTATGATTCCGATTAAAAGTGGTGTTTGGCAAGGTTAGCCTCTAAGCCCTCTTTTATACATCTTCTGTATTGACCCCCTTTTGAAAGTTCTGAATTCTACATCACTACTAAAACATATATCTGTCGACACTTATGCGATTCCCCATGTGACTTTAGCTTATGCAGATGATCTTACCATCTTGGTCAGTGACTCGACCTCCGCAACACAGGTAATGACTATTTATCAGTCTTTTAGTTCCTTGTCAGGCATCTCTCTCAACATGTCAAAATGTATAGGGTGACAATTTGGAAGGCCATCATCCCTCCTAGATACTATTGCAGGAATGCAACTAACCAGAGACCTGATTACTATTTTAGGAATATGCTTTGGCTTCTAAGATTTAGACATTTTAAACTGGAGTCCGAAACTTTCTCAGGCCCAGCAGGTGGTGACAGCCTGGAGTTCCTGGCATATGGGGAAATTAAAAAGGGTTCATTTAATAAAAACATTTCTTTTACCTATCTTTATATATGTTAGTTGGTTGTTTCCCCCACCTTGAACTTTAGAAACTTCCTTGTACAGTATTTTTCTTCTGGCAGTCTGGGGCAACTGACTGAATCCTATAAAGCGGAATATTTTGTACCTTCTAAAAACCCAGGGGGGCCTAGGAATGTTAAATCCAGTGGTCTGGTTTACAGTTCTGTATCTTGTTATTAATTTTAGACCTATGTTAACTCAAGTTCGAAGGCCTTGGATTCCCTTGTTTACCCTTACATGTAGTCCTTGGTTTGCACAATGGGAGGCTGCCTCTCTCAGAATGCTACGTATTTCACACATCAGTCCTCCTTACATGAGAGACGTGTTTCTAAAACTTAAAAGTTGGCAACTGTCTACCACTATGGTTAGTGGACAACATAGAAAACTTTTGTATAAACAGATAATTATCACCAAATTCCATTAATTAAATTCCTTCCCACATTGTCTGAATACTCGCACTCAGATTCTGCTTGACTTTCTTAACAATCCCAGGATCCCAGAGAAAATGTGGGATATCCATTGGTTATGCTGCCACAATCGGTTGAACGTTAAAGAACACCAGAAACACAAACAGCTCTCTGAAAGGTTTTGTTCTCGGCCTACCTGTACTCAGCAACTGGAAACAACATTTCATTTATTTTTTTCACGCTCATATATTTCACTCTTTTGGGCTATCTTAGCTGATTCCTGGGGTATGTCTCCCTTTCTCACTATTTCTTTAGAGGTTTTGTTATATGTTTTTTTTTACTCTTCTTGGAGTGAATGGGATACTTCTACACTACAGGTTATTATTACTGTGGTGAAATGGTATATCTGGAACTCCAGATGTTGGTTTACATTACAACAAAGATATGTACCTCCATCTGAGCTGCTGAAGAAAATTGCTTGGGAACTCAGACAGCTGTACAGACTAGAAGTTAAAACTAAACTAGCTTCCTGGGTTTTTCAGTCCTGGAGGAATCTTCCTTGGGTCACTGACTTGGATGTTCCCGTTACTTGAGTTTTATAACCAACCTTTTCATTTTTGTTAAACAAATGTTACTTTTTGTGTGTTTTGCTTTCAGGTTTACAGGAATATTTGAATATCAGTTTCCTTTACACTTTTGCCTATTTCTGTAGTAAGGGGAGGGGTCTGTTGGGTGGAGATATTTTCTGCTGTGCTTTTGACACTTTTGTATGCTATTTTTTTTTTCTGTTCTTTTGCTTTATCTGCAGTATTACCTTTTCGTATATTTGTTTTTGACAATAATTGAATAGAGTTTGTACTATTGGGTTTTCCTTTTTTTCTCACATTTACTGTGTCTTGAACAGTTTTTGTTCTGGCGTTTTGTGTTCATTTTTCCTTCTGTGTATTGCAATGCTTCTCTATACTTTTGTTTGCTATTGGATTGAAGAATTCCCCTACTCTTTTTTTTTTTGGGGGGGGTGTTGGATGATGATTTCTTTTTGTTTTCCTTTGACTCACTTGTATTTTTTTTTGTTTTTCTTTTTCATTATGATTTTGTATGCTGTAATACTTTCCTGTATTTTTGTTTGAAAATCTTGAATAAAAAATTCCCCTACTCTTTTCGATAAGTGCCATGGGAACTTTAACATCCACCAATCCAGGCAGATTGGACCTCAGTTTAACATCTCATCTGAAAGGCGACACCTCAGAAGTGCAGCACCCCTCTCATGCTGCACTACAGTGTCAGTACTGGGATATTAACCCATGTGCCAGATGTGGGAACTGAACCCATAGCCTTCCGATCTCCTGTCCTCAGAGGTGAGTGTACTACTTACTGAGCCACTGACACTGTTACTTAAAAATCACATCAGGTTCTCACATTGCACACTTGCTATGTGTGCAGCAACTAAGCTGGGGCAAATCTCATCTGAAAAACACATCAGTTTCTATTTCTCATACTACTGCTATCAGTGAGAGATATTAAAATACCTTTTTCATTGATTTCCCATTAACATTAGATAAACTCATGAATTCTGATCCTGCAAGTTGTTTAATGGCTTTTGATTTTCATCATTAAATTGCCATTAATTTGTAGAGTATTGTTTGCTTACTGCATTAAATGCCTAGGATATAGTCAGCCAACATCCCCATTCCAGATGTGCCTCTGTATTGTGAAGCCTGATGTTTTTGTTTTGGGCCATGCAAATCTCCTCATGCATATTTAGTGCTACAAATGTGTTTCTCCACAACTGTTATGGCTCACTTACTTTCCCTTTGTCATTCTGTATGAAGCATATACACTATGGCCATGCACAGCATGCTTTGTGCTGAGTAGGATTTTAATAAAACATACACCATACAGTAGCAGCCACAAACACTGCCAGCTATTTCTCAAAATTTCTGTGATATTTCCAGAAATATATCATGCTTTCTCCATTTCCACAGTAGGGGCAGCAGAGAGAAACTCTTTAGAAATTTTGTGAAATATCTGGAAATAACTGGCAATGTCTGTGGCCACTACTATACCTCACATTTTGTCACTGAAATGAGGGACATGGACACTCAGGATGAGAGTCAATGAGGGATACTAACCCTCACGATGATCAGGGCACATCCTGAAAAATGGAGATACAGTACCTCAGAACACAGTGGAAACCATTGTATTTATTTGCACTGATGTTAGTCTCCAAGAATTAATTTCTTCCATAAAGCAGGGGTGCCATTTAGGTAGGGCAGAGGAGGGCAGTTGTCCCCTCCTCCACATTTGTGCTTAGATTGTTCTTATGGTGTGACAATAATGGCATTAAATTTGGATTTAAACTTTTGCACAAGTGCCTCCCTGTCCTGTGTTGGGCTGATGCTGCAGGTGCACTCCTGACTCGACTGTGTCTGTATTGTGTTGTGTACTCTCTCCACCTATTAGTGGTGGCACTATCACACATGACATGGAGGAGCTCCAGCCAAGCAAGAGCACAAGAGTCATGCAAATGGGACACTGTCTTTCCCACCACAGAGTAGACAGGCTGCACACTACAGCTTGGAGAAGTCAGTGAACACTGAACTCTCAATTGCAGTGTTGCAGCAGGATGTTTTTGTTGGCCTACTCTTAGTGAGTCTCCATCTCCCTTCGTGACTGAAGGGGCAGGGGTGAGCTAGAAGCTAACTCGAGACTAGGCTACCTACTTACTCTATTAGGCTTGTCTCACAAAAAAAAAAACAGCACGCCCCCTCCCAAAGCAGCAAGTTAGGCCTCACAGCAGCAGTGACAGCAGTGTGGGTGGTCTTCATAGACTTTGATCAGTGAAGTGTAGCAGCAGCCATGGGCAACAGCCAAGCAAGAAGCAAGCAACACAGGTTGGGTGGGTTTGGTTGGTGAGGTGACATAGTCGCAGACCACATTGGGGACCTTGAATGGTCAGTTCTAGCATTCAGCTTCTGGCAGAAGGACAGAGGAGGAGACGATGGAAAACTGGGCTGGTGGGACACTGAGCTAAGCAGCAGGTTCTGACCAGATGGCCATGTAAGTAAAAAAAAAAAATATTTTTTTTTTGCAGGGGGATTGGAGAAAGAGGAAGGACTGAAATATTGATGTGTTTTTCACATTTCTGCACCTTTCAGAGGCTTCACAGCCCATATGGGATGGGTATTGAATGGAGTTAGGGAGAGAAAACTGTAAGTTTTTTTTTTTATTGGGGGAGTTCAGAACTTCAGCCAGGAAAAAAAATTGGTTAGTAAGTGGGTAGGTTTAAGCCCAAATCTGATGCACTGCTCTGGGGTATAGACAGATGAATTTTATACATTTGAATTGTTCCTGATTTGCATATAACTTTTCAGTCACAACAAATAAGTTTTACCTTTTAGAGATGTTCCAGACATTCCAGAGCTTACCACGTAGAGGCTGACTAGCACCTGGCCTCCATTGGTTGTTGGGTCACCACTGATGAAATCTGAAATGGCGCCCCAGCGATAAAGTCTAAATTTATTGGACATCCTCTGTGTGAGCAGCATGTTTTCCATGAGGGATGGATGAGGGGAAGAGCAGTTTTAAAGGGTAAATGAGGTCTGTTCCTTGAATTCAGGGACTGTTGAGCAGTGTGGTATGTATAGACTAATGGAGTACCACTATAGTCAAGCTTATGCCCCCCTTCCCAGTGAAGCTGACCTCCACATCCCCACACACAGGCACATTATGACATAGGGCAAGGGAGAGTACGGGGGTGTGCCCCATTGAAATGAATTAGGGTATTTTTTATTACTATTTTATACATTATTGATGGAGAGTTAGAGATTAATGAAGGTCACTGCTTGACTAACAAGGGAATTGTTTGTAGAACAGTGGCCTTCATTATTCTACAACTCACAATCATAATGTATAAAATAGTAATAACAAATAACTCCATTCATTTCAAAGAGGTATGCCCAGCACTCTGACCTATGGACATTAGCTCTTAAAGAATCCCACCTCTGGCTCCCTAGTACTCAGGAAAGAGATTCCTGACTTATATCTATATTTGGTGGGTTGTCTGTAGCAGTGTGGCCACAACTGCAATAGTGTGTGTACATAGGGGTGGGACTGGCCATGTGGGTGGGGTGTCAAGTTATTGCTAATTTTGCATTTGCCCCTTAAAGTCTGTTTGTGTGGAAGCATTCTAAACTATGAAGATAAAATAGTAAGAATATGGGTCAGACAGAAGTAATTAAGCAGTTTTGTTGGTAAGTGTGTATATTGGGGGTAGGAAGACCCACATGTGCTTCCATTGGTATGTGTGCTACAGTTCAGCTGTGCCGCTGAGATGAGGGGGGACAAGAAAACTAAAAAGTATATCAGTGGCTAGAAGGATGTCACATGGGTGCATCTGTATGTAAATCTGTACTGAATTACAAATAAGTCATATGTATGCTGGCAGTATAGCTTAGTGGTTAAAGGCACGGAACTGCAATCCAGAAGACGTAAAGACCTGGGTTTGAATCTCATCAACCCCCACTTGTATACTATGTGATCCTGAGCAAGTCACTTAACTTTTAGGTGTGCAGTTATCAGTGACCACTTGCTTTTTGCATGCATGCCACATGTAAGCAGTCTGTTCCAGTTTAACATAAAAAGCATTCTTTCCACACTTGCTTACTGCAGTCATGCCACATGCAAGCAATCGGTTCCAATTTAACATTTAAATCATGCTTTCAGCACAGTTCTATGTGATAACAGTGAGTGCCGAATGGTGACCCGCATTATCGTGACGTCAGGGCAGCGAAAACAATTTTGCCACCCTGACATCCTCTGTGCATGGAAGAATGGTGTCGGGGACTTGGTTCTTTTGCTTTCTGTGGTGGGGGCTGCACCGACCCACGCAGGAGGCTTTGCCCCCCGCACTCCCCTACTAAAAGATTCTCAGCTCCAGGGGAGTGCATGTTGGGGGGGGCAAAAGCAAAAAAAATCACAAGTTTTGGGCTGGGTGCAACAAAAACACAGTAGCACCCAGACCCTGACCTGAACTCGGTACCCCATGCACCGCAAGTGGAGGCCAACCTCTTGATGCCACGGTGCAGCTTGGCAGCCGACCGCAGTGCCACCCCCTACTTCCCCTCTGCCTTCTCCCAGCCCACGCTCGCTGTGCTCACTCCCTCCCTGCATGCATGTACATATAGCTACATCCTGTCGCTGCAGTCGCCCACCCCACCACATCCGGTCACCCTACCCCCCCATTGTCATTCGGCTTTTGCCCATATCGCGTCACTGTTTCAGATGGCGCCTTTAGTCAAGCGCTCAAATCACATGCTACCTTTCAGCACACATATCACATGAGTAGCTTTATGTGTGCAGCTTGAAAACATTTCATATAATTATTTCTGTAAGGGGGAGAACAAACACACATTGCTAAAAATGGAACCGGACATCTGTCTGCTGCAGTCTTACCTAGCAGATGTCCAGGAAATCCATAATATCATCTCCATTCCTGTCTGTGAGCTTGATCTCCATCTTGCTGAAATTCTGTTTAACATGAAAAGAAATGATGGATCTGAATATGAGCCAGGAACTTTAAGAGGCATTCTTGGCAGTGTGGACAGACATTTATTGAAGGAACAGCTATGGACATGCTGTGTTCCATGGGAACACAGGAGATTTTAAAGAGACACTAAAGACACTAGTAGCCAAATTACAGTATTTAAAGAAGCAGGGGAAGGGAGGCCAGCTGAATAGAGCCGAGGCATTGTCTCCCAGTGATATACATAAGCTGTATGATACCCATACTCTCAGCCTGCATAGTCCAACAGTTTTAATTCACATGCTATTTTTTACAATGGGCTATTGTATGCCCGCCACACAGCTGAGCAGTATTACCTTAGGTGGTCTGACTTAACCCTGTTTCAGGACAGTGATGGCCTGGAATACTTGGAGTACTCAGAGCACCCGATGAAGACATATACTGGTGAGAATCCCAGGGACATAAGATCCATTAAACCTAGAATGTTTTTATTTATTTATTTATTTATTTAGTTGTTTAACCAGGTATAGCACACTAAGCTGAAAGCTTTTTTACAGGAGTGACCTGGGAGCACAAGGAGGTTAAGTGACTTGCTCAGGGTCACACAGTATACAAGTGGAAGCTGTGGGATTCAAACTCAGGTCTGGCCTGCTGGATGTCACCAAATTTGCAGCTCAGAGCCTTAGACCACTGCGTTATACAGCCTCCTGTACACTAATAAATCCCTTCCAGACAGATATCCCATCAGAGCGTACAAGCTATACAGTACACACAGACCTGCAGACATGCTCAAGTCAGATGCCATCTTCTGCTTGACACCAAATATAAACTGTAAACCTATGATGTCCCTCTGGTTTAGATGTATGCCGTTGGGGGAGAACAAAATGAGAAACATCATGCATGTCATAAAAAAAACTCTTCAGGCCTCCCAAGTAAGAAGTGCATTACAAATCACTTGAGGAAAACATTAATTCAGTGCCTCATAGACAATGACGTGCCCCCGACAGAAGTCCAACAAGTTTTGGGGCACTGTTCACTCCAATTTATTAATAATTACAGTATCCTGAGTGATGCAAAGTAAAAGAGGAATTCTGCCATTTTCGGTGGACAGAGCCACAATGGCAATATGCAGCCATCCACCAGTAGTACTCTACCCTCGCTTGCCATCTCACTGTCAGAAAAAGTAGCAGTTGCAGCCGCAGTGCCCCAAAGAAACCCACTAAGCAAGCTGGGGTAAACTTTAATCTTTTTGGAGAAGGCATAACAATTATGGTCAACAACAACTACTATGGCCTGCACAGTCATAGTGATCCATGACTCCTCCTCCTCTGATGATGATGATTAACCAGTAAGTCAGTAGTATTCTTGTATTTAAATAGTCAGAATGAAATGTTATTTTTTGTGCTCAAAATATACTAGTTTCTCCCCATTTCCAGGTTACTTTTCCATTCTAAATGTCCCTCCAGACCATGTTGCGCTGGTAGCTCCGCAGATGTACAACCCACCATGCTGCCCTCAACCCCACTGTGTGAATGCGTGAAATAACGTGACTCATCCTGACCAATCGGAAACTACTGGCTGAAGCAATGTTAGATATAAACTTTTAGATAGAAAATTAGTATGATTTTCTGATTATGAGCGATTTTTTGATGTTTTTAACCTTACCTTCATTGAGTATGTATTAAATATGTTTTCTTGGTGTGCTGATTCTGAGTTGCATCTCTCGTGAATTGTTGCATGCTAAAAAATGTTCTACTCCTGATTCATATCTCTCTCTGTAAATTTTTTTTCTAACAAGAACTGTAATTATTTTTTTCCACATTGGCTAGTTTCCATGCACTATAAAATACAATACCTGAGTAATGGTGGTCAACCATGGATGTAATCACCTCTCGTAGCTGCCATGACAACTGTAAACTTCTCAAGCTGCACTCTTGAGGTTTACTTGGTTGTCTTGGCAACCTCTTTAGGTGATTACATTGTGGTTAACCACTGTTACTCAGGCATTATCCTCTATATAGAGGTTATGCTGTGGCTTGAACAGTAGTCTCTAGTATCTCTAACCATAGGCTCTGTGACTGGCAGATCCCCGTGCCACTCATACTGTGACATGTCCTAATGTGTATCCAAAACAGTTTTACTCACTGTGTGTCTTTAACTGCTTGCTACTTTTGCACCTCAATAAAGGATTATTGTGACTGAATCAGCAGAGTACTTCCTTGTTGAAGTGCCTCAACTCTACTTTGAGAAGTTGGGTGAGAAGCCTGTTTTTAGGGCTGCAGTGGGTGTACCCCTGCAGACCTCTTGCTAGGAAAAAAGCAGGCAGCACATTCCTTCCAACCAAACAACATGTTGGAGTTGCAACACAGTCGCCTCTGCGACCATGAAGCCTTCTGTTTGCTGTCTTCATTGGGAGTCACACTCCACTATTGTTTAGGTTGTCGGTGGTCATGGCCGAACACAGCACACTCCGCTGTATCCAAGATGGCCACCAACTGTATTGCACATGCGTGACCACTAGCGCATGTGCATTACTGTGCAGTGACCATTTTGGTCATGGTGAACTGTGCTGTATTCTGCTGTAACTGCCAATTTTCTTTTTTTTTTTTAAATATTCATTACCCCCACACCCTCCCCTCCCTATCAGCAACCACCCCCCCAGAAACATTAAAGTGACCCTGAGGGTTCCCAATCCCCCAAAGTGTCGTGATTGTGGCCAGAACTGACAATTTCCTTTTTTCTTTTTAATTATTTATGCCCCTCTCACCTGACCCTCCCTCTGAGCACCCCCCAGAAACATTACATTGACACTGGGAGTGCACAGTCCCCAGTATTGTGTTCGTGGCCAGAAAATTACAATGACACTGGGGGTGCCCAATCCCAGTGTCATGAACATGTTCCAGGAGACCTTTTACTGTTTCTTTTCCTTCCCCCACCTGACCCTCCCTCTTAGCACCTACCCCCCCTCAGAAACACAACAATGACACTGGAGGTGCTCAATTCCCCCAGTGTTGTGATCAGGAATCCTCTGTCATTTCTTCTTTGTTTTATTTTAAACTATAACAAGCATTTGTCAATGCTGAATGTTGCTTGCTTCTATGTGCTGTTTAGGTATTTGAAAGTCATTGGAGTGCAAATATTGAAAATTTGCGAACTTACGAGCGTGCGTAGGAACTGAGCAACGCACGTTCGTAAAACAGTCATTTTTAGGAATTTTTTCACCAAATTTTCAACATAGCCATTTTAAGACCTCTGTTCATGAACAGTGTCACTGTGATTTTGTTAATGTGTGCCATACATTGAGTTTGCACACCGACTGCGCCATTGTGTGCTTCATGGGCGGAAACACGTTTTGGGCAGGATGTGAAAAATGACAGCTGTACTGCTCATAAGGAGGTGTGGTAAAATGGCAATGTTGAAAATCTGGAGTGGAAATATTGAAAATTCGCAAACGTACGAGCGTGCGTGGGAACTGTGCAACGCACAGTCATAAAACAGTCATTTTTAAGAATTCTGTCACCAAATTTTCAACATTGCCATTTTAAGAACTCTGCTCATGAACAGTGACACTGTGATTTTCTTAATTTGTTCCATACACTGAGTTCGCACACCGACTGCGCCATTGTGTGCTACATGGGCGGAAACATGTTTTGGGCAGGATGTGAAAAATTACAGCTGTACTGCTCATGAAGAGGTGTGGTTAAAATGGCAATGTTGAAAATGTGGAGTGAAAATATTGAAAATTCGCAAACTTACGAGCGTGCGTAAGAACTGTGCAACGCACACTCGTAAAACAGTCATTTTTAGGAATTTTTTCACCAAATTTTCAACACAGGCATTTTAAGACCTCTGCTCATGATCAGTGTCACTATGGTTTTCTTAATGTGTCCCATACATTGAGTTCGCACACCGACTGTGCCATTGTGCGCTACATGGGCAGAAACAGGTTTTGGGTGAGATGTGAAAAATGACAGCTGTACTACTCATAAGAAGGTGTGGTAAAATGGCAATGTTGAAATTCTGAAGTGAAAATATTGAAAATTCGCAAACCTACGAGTGTGCGTAGGAACTGCGCAACGCATGCTCATAAAACAGTCATTTTTTGGAATTTTGGCACCAAATTTTCAACATGGGGTTTTTGGGACCCCTTCTCATGAAAGATGTGACTGTCATGGTGGTATTCCAGGCCGAAGGTGATTTTGATCACTGTGCGAAATCACCTTGAACAAATAACGCTCATGACAGTGACATCATTCATGAAGAAGGTCCCAAACCGATGTTGAAAATTATAAACAATCCCAAATGATGAGACAGTAACAAGTTGAAACCCCTATCTAGCCCATTATACAACTTACCGGCATTTCCTCAGTTCGCGGTCGGCTTTGAAGAGTGCAGACGTGTTCCCGGTCCACTGAAGATCGCCGCGCGGAGTCCGGAGGTAAGTATGCTGGGGTGGGGTGGGGAGGCTGGGGTGCGCAGTGGGTGGGTGCGGGTTGTGAGGGGGTTGGGAGACGCCCGTTATGGTTTTAGGTTTAAAAAAAGAGCGTGTGGGATCATTTGCCACGCAGGGGTAGACTCAGCGTGGCAGGCAAGGATGTGTGGGGGCACTCAAACCATGGGGGATTGGGCACCCCATCGCCATGGATGATATTGCCATGCTGGGGTGGGCTCCTCAGCATGGCAAAAGGATGGGGGGCGCTTCAGCCGACGGGGACTGGGCACCCCCATCGGCCAAAGGACCACTTGCCACGCTGGGGTGGGCTCCCAGCACGGCAGCTACTACTGAGGGGGATGCAGCTCAGCTGACAGGGTTAGGTGCCCTGTCAGCTATACGAGGAGTCTTTGTCTGAGGCGCGCATGCCTGCGGGTAGGGGGGCTGGCGTGAGCAGCCGACATCTTGCTCGGGTGCTCACTCACATAGCCCCCTTTAATCAGAGAATCACATGCATTTTGGAGCATGTCATAGACAGCTCCAAAATGCATTGGCTTACAGGGGCCGTGCCTGTCAGCACACTGACTGAATTGGAGGAGGAGATGACACACCTCCGAAATGGCACTATGTTTCTTGCACATGCGTGCAAGCAACATAAAAATAAAAACATCAATCGATGTCTTTTGTGCCATTACCGTCCCTCCACCCAAGCCTCCCACTCAGCACCCACCACCCCGCACTGCCCCCAAGCCCTTACTTACCTATAGGGGGTCCAATGCTGTAATCCTCTCTGGATCCCAAACATGTCTTCACTCTTCAAAGCTGGACCACGAACTGAAGAAACAGGTATACAGTTCAGTGTATTTAAATGGGGTTTTGAACTTAGTGGCATAACTTGGGCATTTTTGCATATTATTGGCTAACATTTTCAACATGCCTTCTTTGGGACCCTACCTCATGAACAATTGAACTGTCATTAGGCAGATCTGTCCCAAAAGGTGATTTCATGGTCCCTGTGTGAAATCACCCTTTGGCTAGAGTTGAAAATTTTCTCCCATTGTTCATGAGGTGGGGTCATAAGAAGGCTATGTTGAACATATGGTATAAAAATATTAAAAAACAATAAAGTTATGAGCCTATGTTGAATTTTTCGAAAGCAGGCTGGTAACTTTGTTCATTTTCAATATTTTTACCCTAAATTTACAACACAGACATATCTTTGCAGCACCTCATGAATGTGAGAACTGTTATTTTTCAAATCCTGGCCAAAATGTTGTTTAACATCATGAAAGGTGATGTAGTGGCCCCTGCACAAAATCACCTTTTGGGCAGGAGTTTACAATTTTATCTGCCCTTGTACATGAGGTGGGGTAATAAGAAGGCTTTGTTGAAAATGAAGTGCAAAAATATTAAAAAACAATAAAGTTATGAGCCTACATTGAATTTTGCGAACACAGGCTCATAACATTGAAACTTTTCAATATTTTAACCACAAATTTACAGCATACCCATATCTTTACAGCACCTCGTGAATGTAACAATTTTTATATGTGCTATTTATGTGCTTTTCAATGGATGTGGTTTTCTGATGATATTGGCATTGTCACTTTAAAAGTTTCCCCTTAAAACATCACTGATCACCTGACTGCTATCCCTCTGATGACGCAGTAGGCAAAACCAGTCAGGGATACTGTGTGTGACCTGTAGCATGGTTGATTTGTTATTTTATTTAATAAAGCCTTGTTTTGGATAGTAGAGTGGTGCTTGAGCTTGTTCTCTCTAACTGTTGCTTTTTACTCTGAGCACACTCGCTGCAGTGGAGTGGTCTTTGTGAATTGCTACATGTATTGATTTGTCCAGCTCACTGCATACTGTCTGAGACATTTTTTGAGCCATCTGATTGGGACTGGATTCAGCTCTTTTTCTGAACCACTTTTGTTTCGTCTCTCAAGTTGTAGCTTTGCAGTACAGTATCTGGTGTGATACATGTTTTTTATTATTATTATTTTACCTCCTTCTGTGGGCTCCACAGGGGCAATGACCCCCCCCCACTCAGAACAGGTTACAACCCCGAGCTCGCCTGCCCCCCGAGGCTCCCTCATGGATTCCCCCTCCACAGCAGGGTCAGGTGGGGGGTACCGGTGTTCTCCCACTATCCTGGTGTGGCAAATCTGGTTGTGGGAGGCAGACTCGCCAGAGTGATCGAACCATCATGGGTCTCATGGAGCCCCGGCATTTTCTGTTTTCTCCCTTCCTCCTTTCTGATGTAAGTACATCAGCTTTCAAGCGTCCCAACCCATACTGCTCTCCAGCCATCACCGGAGGGCAGTCAATGAGTGGGATGACTAGTCCCCTTCCCCAGAGAGGAGAGCAGTCCTCTGGACCCTCAATCCTCTCTCCCCCTGCTGACCCCCTGTGGCCCAGGCTCAATCCTGAATCCTAGTTGTCAGCATGGTGTGAGGTGTGGCATTCAGCACCTCAACCCTCAGTGCTACTGGGTTGGCTCTGGTGTGATACATTTTATACATTTATACTAACTGTTGATGGTTGTTCTGGTTGATGAGCCATGACCAAAGCCCTTTTTTGTTTTTTTTTTTGTCTACAAACACCAAGTCTGAATGGACGCCACTCCCCACCCTTTAACACTTGGGAATGTTGGACCAGTTTTTGGGTGAACTACAATTAGGAGGTGCTACAGGATCACTCTCTGTATCAGTTTTTCTTGCACCTGGAGAAACGGATCTCTTTACAGATTTATCCCAGAAATCAAATGAACAGACATAACCAGAGGACATAGGAGGGGACAAGGAACCTAATGATATCAAGTTAGTTTTCCTTTATTTGGAATGTGCCATTCTAAGAGGCAGGAGACATTATTGGGGCAGGGTCTCTCTGGAAGTCTATTTGAAGGTGGGTCATTCTCCTAGGGGTCTGGGTGTCTTAAAATATCCAGGCTATGGAGAGGAATGTCAGTAATTTATGCATGAATAGAGGGAGGCACTGCAAATAGGGATAGACACCCTGATGAAAGCTATTATTAAACATTACTTGAGACAACAGCCTGAAGTAACAACAGATATTAAGAATAAAGAAGAGTCTGTATTAAATACAAGGACCACCCTGACTTTAATAACTTTGAAAAGAAACTAAAGGAAATAGTCCAGAAGGAAGAAATAAAGTTGAAAAACAGCAATTTAAAGACATTTGAGAGGGAAAGGCTGGACAATTTACATGATAGATAGAGATACAGCAAATTTAATTTCGAAGGCGAAGTGACCATGGAGTAGGCACTTCACGTTGTCACTCTGCTATGCAAAATGGCCAATGCAAAAGGCTCACTTCACCTTGTAATTATTATTTTGCATTGTCATTCCACCTAATGCAAAGTAAGTGTAATGACGAATATTGGCAGACCTTCATACACACAGTCACCAGAATTAATGTGCATCCCCAAAATGCTCATGTCTTGTGTCTAGAAAACTCCCAGTGCTTGCGAAAGTGAAATGAGAGAGCACAAGAAATACAAAGTCTCCTAGAAATTAATAGTAAGCTCCATCATGCTCTGAGTGGTCACATACAGTCACCAGAATTAATGTGCATCCCCAAAATGCTACTGTCTTTGTGTCCAGAAAATTCCCCAGTGCTGAGAAAGTGAAATGAGAGCGTAACAAGAAATGCATAGTCTCCCAGAATTAATGGTACTTCAAATGCACAGACAGATTAAGATTGCACTCGCACTCAAGAGATGCAGACACAAAGGCACAACAACACCAAACCAGTGCTCACAAGTCACAAATCCAAATCTGGAAAAGAATACCTTTTGCCGGTTGGGGGGAGGGTAGTGCACGGCAGTAGCAGTCCACTACCAGTAAAGATACCACAATGCAGTATAAAAAATTCATGCAGGTGCAGGGGATAACAGGTTCACACTGCTGCAATTACTCTGTGGCACAATAAAAGGTGTCTGATTTAATGACACGCATCACACAGACACTCACACACACTACAAGTAATGCGTAGCAAATTGAAAACCTTTAGTAATAAAAACCAAATGTTTTAAATAAACTGAAATTATACACTGCTGCATCACAACAATCAACAAAAAAATGTAAAGAATTACTGAAAATATTACTGTGTACATTAACACAGTTATACAAGAAAAATATAACCAACACAGAAAGACTGCCTTTTTCTCCCAGTTAATCTACCTACACCACAGATACGCCCCTTCCCCAAAGCACACTTCACAGTACACAGACTGACTTTTCTAAATTAACATTCAAAATCCACACACAAACAATAAACAGTCAAAGATATGAGCACAGCATGGTTTCCTGACAACGATGTACATGCTGGAACTCATTGCAGAAGTTGCAGATCTGAATTACTCCTTTTATGAGGGACATCCCATAACTGAAATTCTGCATGGAAGGGAGAGAAAGGGATGAAACAGACTTTTTGTGCTTAGTGCTCCATGCCCCATCACAACTCACTGCTCTTTCTCCTTCATGCTGACTGAACTGGCACTGTGGCTGGAAGAGGAGGTGGGCTGGACAAGGCTCACAGGATACACCAGGACATGGTAGAGAGGGCAGCTGGGCACTGGTCATGGTACATGATGAGGCTCTCTCTTGAGCTTGCAGATCTGAATTATCCCTCTTTATGAGGGATATCCCATAACAAAATGTCACATGGGAGGGAGAGAGAGAGAGAAGGAGGAGTGGACTTTGTTGTTATTTTTGAGGAGTACTTGGTGCTCTGTGTCCCAGCATGACTCACAGCTCTTTCCCCTTTGTGCTGACAGAGCGAAGTGAGTGTGGAGCAAAAAATAGTGTGGCAGTGTGGGAAGGGGTGAAAAAAGAACACCTCTGTGATCAATGGAGAGGCCTGCTTGTGCTTAAACTCTGCTGGTGGAAGGACACAGTCTAGGTATTTGTTCATGTGCTTACGGTATCATTCTTTACTACTGTATGTCATAACAATATTTTAGCATAGCTCTCACTATGCAGCCATAAAATTGTGTCAACAATGGGTGAATGTACAGGAACAATAAAATGCAAGGCACAAAAAATAAATTACTAAAAGATAAAAAATGAAACTGTGCAAAAATGCATGAGCTTCCGAGGTACCAAGGATGTAAGTTTAATAAAATTTAAAAATTCAAGAGATGTGATGTTAGAAAAAAGGGAAGATTGCTAGATGCAGAATGCTAAATAAAGCAGTGTGTATCTACATGTGAGCAGTGTGAGACATAGAAGTAATAGTGCAAACACACAACATTTAAGAAAACAATGGAGTTTACTAATGTATTATTTTGTGTTATAGAGAATTGCATTCTTCAGAGTTTCCCTCTCCCATTTAGGCTACTGCTGGTGACCACTCAGTGCCATCATCTGTCACAACCATTTACACTTGCACCATGGACCTCCACCCCATTGTGGAACTAGTGAAAAGTGGGTATTCCTTCTGCTCCAACTGAATCACATTCATCATTCAAACATACAGGTAGGATGGCAGATGCATGTACTAAGCATGTCTGTGGCATCATCCTGGACACTGTTGTTGTTATCCTTGCTCTTGCCTTCTTTGGTGGATGATATCAAGGCTATTAAGTGCTCATATGCAAAAGTGTGCTGACAAAGGAGCAGCCCTGTATGACACAACCTTGGTGCACAACACTTGCATTACCTCTCTGGGAGTGAAAGGAAGCAACAGTAAAGTAGATAAGAACACCCCCAGATGCTGGAGACACCAAGACATCAGTGTCAACAATTTACCAACCTTTTGCTGGTTTGCAACTATGACCCAGGCTCAGAGTGCAAACCTGGGTTAGTGACATGGTAAGTAATTCTTCAACCACTGCGGTATTGGGTAAACCTGAGTTTCTTAATGTCTAATGATATATGACTATTTCATAGGCAGGTACAAATAAAAATGAGCACAAGGGCAGTGGTGCCATTTAAAATGTGGACAACTGAGAAAATTAAAGAATGGCACTCACTATTTACCCAGGAAGGCACAAAGAAACCGAGGCTCTAGAAGCGTAAAAACATCTTGATGACCATTGTCTTATAATCGTCATCCTCCTACTTCTATACTGTTAGTACAAAACTATAAAGTGTAATTAATTTGTATATGTTGCTAGGAAGGTAGCAGCCTGTTGGGTTTAGTTTGGGGCCACCCTCTTAGATAAGCCCCACACTTTTTGGGGATGCTGCAGTCGAAACATGTCACATGACTGTTGGTTATTTTCTGACAACCAGCAAACTTTATCTGTACTACATATTTTTGAGCAAATGAAAGTCTATTTTACAAGTGGGACAACACGTCATGGAAGTATAAGGTTATAAGGTAATAATGCACTTTACAGGTGGTTGTGGCACTCAGCTATACTACTGCGCTTATCAATCACACAAGGCTGGCTTACTCCCTTATAACCACACCCTGTTGTGTTATCCATCACAAATCACCCCTTCCACAACCTTATTTATTTATTTATTGAAATGTTTCACCAGGAAAGGCACACTGAACAACAGGTTGCTCATCTCCCAGTGCATCCTGGGGGAGAGGGTAGTAGGGGATAACAAAAACATAATCAGATACACATGTGAAACAGAGTAAAGGGTAGCACAATATACAGATATACATCATACAGGTTACAAATCGAATGACATTTTCAAAGTGCTGAGTTGCAGATGTAGTGAACAACATAAGTGCCACAAGAACAGCAAAATTACTATACTGATATAAGTTGGTAGGAAAATGCCAGTAACAGTAGCTTGGCCAGAGAGGGGACAAGCACTCTAACAGAGATAGTAAGCACAGATTGGGAGAGGAGGTAGTGGTGGGGGAGATCAGGGGAAGGGAGGAGCTGGGGGGTAGTAGGGGGAAGGGGAGGTGAAAGTGAGAGGGGAAGAAGAGGTAAAAAACAAGGTGGGTATTTATCTGTTAATTAAGGTGAAAAGATGAGAGGTAAGAGCTGCTGAAATTACATGTTCGTACAGGTACAGTTTGCTGAAAGGAAATTAAGTAGGGCAGAGGAGATGGAGAGATGAATCTGAGGAGGGAGTGTGTTCCAAAGCAATAAGAGAAGGCCCTCTGACCCACGGAACTGGATATTCTCACGAAAACTAAGTCATTGACCCCTTCACACTGTTTTTCAATCTTCCCCTTCAAGACAGCAAAGTGATACATGTGACTCCCCTTTCATTCCCAATGATTATCTCAAATGATCTGATTTATCCATATTATAGGTGGTTCAACTCATTTTCCACAAGTCTGTGAACACACACCTTTTCCACGTAATTTCAAATGCATCTTGAAGTTGACATTTCTGGTTTTCAGCCTCTGGGTTCAGTCAACAGATATGGGCTAGATACGTGTGAATTCCCACACCTTCAGATTCTGCCACACACGGCCAAATACACCACCCCGGCCACTCAGATCCATGCAAGTAGGGCTTTGTGTATGAGTGTAGGGCATTCAGGTGATGGAGGTTGGCTTGATAACAGTAATTAATGTTACTGCTGATGTTGGCATCTGTGTGGGTACTCTGCTTCTTCCAGTAGTACAGGCATCAGAGGCTGAGAAGGCAAGACTTCAGGTAACTCTGTTTGCCAGTATGCTAGGAGCCCCAGATGCCAGTGTCCCAGGGGCAAGAAAGAAAACATGGGAAAAACCATGACATTCAGGATGACACCAAACACACTGATCATGTGTAACCACCTCTAGTCATCTGTGCTCTGAATGACACCCTTGATCTTGAAGCCCCACCATGAAGGGGGGAGGAGGGCAAGATATGTAGTTTGGAAGAGGTGCTGAAGGTAAAGGGTGGAAGACAGAGCCAGATGGGGTAGAAGCCAGTGAATTAGTAGGGCATAAAGTGTCACAAGGCCACCAGCTAAACGCTGATACAATTTTTTATTAGGCTTATTTCACTAGCCCTGCTGGAATGTATTGGTCAGTAATATTTCAATAAATACATCAGTGGAGGCTACGGAATGGTCATGAGGCTAGTGTTTTTTTTCTAGTAACATACCTTACAGGCTAGAACTGCAATAAAAGCTAACTTCAGCACTTGATGCTGGCATACAGAACAGGTTTTAATAACAAAAGATTTAGGCCAAGTGATAGTGGTGTCACAAACTGTTGAGTGAGAGCTAGCTGAAACCAAAAAAGAGGCTCCTTGCAGTTGGAAGAGCATACAATGAGGAACCTGGGACTAGGAAGGGAAGGTTCAGTGGATGCCTAGTAGTATTTAGGCTATGGGGAGTAGGGGGCAATGGGCTATCTGGGAAGGTCACAGGGCACCAGAAAAAATATTTGACCACCAACCCAGAAGCTTACCATAGAAGAGCAGATCGGTGAGAAGTTTCAGTGGCAATGACAGTCCTTAAGACTCCCCTGTATGGCACAGTCCCATTCAGTTATATAATGCAACAATAAACATTGTTGAATGGATGCTTTTTCATGTTCTTCACTATCTCACTCTCCCTGTCCTGATAGCAATATGATTTGGTTGCCTATGGCATGCAAATATAAACAAGTTCTAGCTAGAGCCAATACAACTGCAGCCGAGATCTGGTGGAATCGGCACTGCCCGCTGAAGTTCCCTGCACATAGATGACTGCGACATATGCATCTGGGCTCCAGCTGCCATCTTGACATGATGAACTGTGCCACTGTGCTGCCAGATTTTAGTAACGGATCTCTTATAAATATGTCAGTACCCTGCTTTCATATATTTCTTCTCTTCCTGCTGCTCTTTGACTTGCATTTTGATATTTTGCAGCAGGTGTCCTGTATGCAGCTACTAAGGAGCACAAGGGAAGTCAGCACAAAATCCCTTCTCAGATCCCGCTTTGTTGGAAAGGCAAACGCTGAGCCCAGCAAGAGTAGATGCTGAGCTACAGGCTTTAGTGTAAAGGTTTTTTTTCCACAATGCTTTTCTCCCAGGTTACAGGCAGCTATTCAGCCCCTCCTCACCTCTCCTGCTGTCTACCACCTCCTTCAGGACGCCCCAGCTGAAGAATTCCATCAGGACTCCACCCCCCTTGACAGACCCAGGGAGGGTGAGCTATGCCCCCTTCCCAGACCTAATTATCCAAATTCCAGCAGGGTCGTAAGTGGTGGAGCAGGTGAGTGGAGCTTCATAGTCCTACTGACAAATCCACTTTTTCTGGTCCCTCCCCCAGCTGGCAATGTTCAGTGATGCTAGGTGTGCATGTGCAATGAGGCACACATGCACTACCATGTCTATTGCTGACTTCGCCCTTGCGAGTTACTTCTGTTGCCTTACCACCATGTCTCCATGTGGAGGCAGTGTAGGGGTGGTGTGGCTCAGACTGCCTCCCTAGGAGATATGAGCAGTCGAACGGATGCTCGGTCCTCACCCACCCCAGTCACCCCCCCCATGACCCAGATCTGTTCCCAAAACCCGACTGTCAGCACATTTGAGATAAAATGTCCAGTGCATCAACCATTTGTGCCACTGGGCTGGCCAAGTGTAAAGATTTTAAAAACCAGAAAGGATTTGTTTGAGAAAAAAAGGGAATTACACTAGTTGCTAGCTGTGCTATACACAAATAAACTGCTTTGTTAACAGAAAATAATTCGGGTAATGGCAAGTACTTAGACAGTATTATCAAGCTTTTGATTTGAAATCTGGAGAACTGAAAAGAGCAAGCCGTGTTCTAGCTTTCAGCAGAACTTATACTGTCAATATTTGAAGTTCTGAGTCAATAAATAGCCTTAGCACCAATACTGCAGAACAGCAGACACAGGAACTAGTGGCTGGATAAGCTGGAAAAGGCTTTCTAGTCAATACCTGGGTGTAATTCGTCACTTTAAAAAACAGAAGATTTTTTTTCATAGTTCATGTGGTTTTGTTATTCATAAGAACATATTTAAGCAATCTATTGGTAAGTCATCTCCAGTATACTGTATAAACAATGTCAGGTGTCTTTTTTTTCTCTATGGATTGCTCTGCATGTGCTAAAGAAATCACATTTTTGGAATAAAACAAATAGCAATGTTTATGCCTATTTTGATGAATATTTATACATGGAATTGAAGGTCCAAGAGAAGTACAGCTGTCATTTCTATAAATAAAGAGTTTTTTGAATCGCATGGTACAAGATTGCTCAAAGTATTTTTGTTCAGAAAGAGTTTTTTGAATCACATGATACAAGATTGCTCAAGGTATTTTTGTTCACAAGCCCAAAGAAGCACATATTTGTATTGGTAACAACATCCCTTCCCATAAAATGGTTAGGGGCAGGAGCCGTGTCAAGTAAAATTGAAGATTAAATGTCAGTTATGGTGTAACTATAAATAAACCAACTTAATGAAAAGGGATAATATATCTTTATAAAAAAACTGGAGGAAATATGTTGAAAATATAACAAAGACCACTGCAGAACTGTCAAGTGCTATAGCTGCAGTGTTTATTATTTCAGTACTTTGCAAGAACAGAAGGAGGAATTACAGAAGCGTCTATCTTACACCACCAAAAACTGGAAATGCTGGAAACAGAATTAGACTCTACATGCTATTACCTTGAAACCGAACTGAGACGTGCATGGGAAGAGCTGGAAAAAGTAAAAGAAAAGCTACGAAGGTTACTTGAAATTATAAGGAACAAGGACATGGCGGAACACAGCACTGTCCCCATGTCCAAAATGGCCACCTATGTTTACTGCACATGTGCGATGATTCGTGCATGCCCACTGGGTTCCAGTGACCATCTTGGACATGGAGGAAGGAGAGTGAGTGTGTGAGCAAGAGAGTGAATGAGTCAGTGAAGAAGTGTGTAAGTGAGTTGGTCTGTGACTGAGTGTATAAGTGGGTCAGTACATAAGTGGGTAGATCTGTGAGTGAGTGAGTGAGTGAGTGAGTCAGTGAGTGAGTGAGTGAGTGAGATGTCAGTAACTGAGTGGGTGGGTTGGTCAGTGACTGAGTGGGTAGGTCAGTGACTGTGTGTGAGTGGGTCAGTCTGTGACTGAGTGTGTAAGAGAGTTAGTCTGTGACTGACTGACTTGAGTGGATCAAGTAAGTGAGTGGGTCAGTCACTGAGTTATTGGGTCAGTCAGTGAGTCCTGAAGGTGTAGAACTTTGCCGCAGACTTTCTGCCCTTACTACATGAAAAGGCGAATGAAGAATAGTGTTGTCAAAACAGCGCTTCAAATAACGTATCTGCCTTGACAGAGACAGGGCAGTATAGCGAAAGTCAGTTACCGCTACTCCTGTGGCTGGCAAGGCAGATGGGAAGGAATCAAGTAGTTAGGAGTCAAGTAGCTGGAAGCGAGGTGCCTGTTCAAGCTGCTACTGTGGTGGAGAGGCTAAGGCACTTGCATCCAGAGCAGAAGACCTGCAACCTGGGTTCTGCTCCTGATTTCCTGAGTAGTATGTTTCCAATTTTCCTCCAATACTTAAAGTGTCTATTTTTTCGCTCCCCCCCCGTGGAGTTGATGATATCAAAATGGGGAGGGGGGGCGGATTTCATTTTTTTCACTTCACCATGTTAGCAGTCCTCCAAGTATTTTTGAACCATTACTATTGTTGCATACAGTGTTTTTTCTGGGCGCTGTTATTGTTGGCACCATTTTTCCTGCGTGGTTCTTGACCAAGCTGTTATTGTATTTAGCATCTTGACCTAGTGCCTTTCTGCCATATGAGAAAAAAAACACATATCTGGCACTTCTGGCCTATGCTAGAACAAAGTGTCATTATTGTATGGTATTATTTTGAATGACTGAGTATAATAACATGTTGATAGCTGTCCTTTGTGAAAGAAGTTCATGTGTGAGACAGAACTGCATTGGAGGCTGAGGAGGCAGGGGAAATAGTACTACTGTGGGATTTTAACCTAAGTCTGCTTTCTCCAGTCCTTCAACCAGGGCCTCCTGACATTCCCGAGTGTGGCTCAAGACATCGGGTGACCATGCATTTAGTGTCACTGGGCCAACCCTGTGGAACATTTTGCCAGCTGCTATCCAGGAGGCCCCATTGGTTGAGCAGTTTAAACAGAGATTAAAGGCCCCTTTATTCTGTCTTGCCTTCCAGATGATACTGTATGACCTGCCCCAACTACTGATTAATGATTATTTGCTGAGGAATTTTTAGTATTTAAATATTGTTCTGATTGTTATGTTTTATACTGATATATTTTAATATGTTGTGTTCTGTATTACTGTTTACCTTATTGTTAGGAGCCCAGAGCCTCCGGGATTGGGCACCATAAAAGTAAAATTTGCCTTGCCTTGTCTTAACATGTCCAGTGTGGATTGAAGCATCCCACAGGCCAGCAACAGCAGGAGCCAAGCGATCCTACAGATCATCCCACAAGCCAGCAACAGCAGCAGCCAAGTGATCCTACAGAGATTCTGCACACATTGGTGGTGGGTAAAGTGATGGAGGCACTTGTCAAAGAGAAGATGGTCTGGTACTGAAGAAGCAGGACTGTGGGATGAGAGGCAGCATGGCTTCACTGCAGGGAGGTCATGCCAGATGAACCTCATAGAATTTCTTGACTGGGTAACAAGGGTGGTGAAGCAGGAGGGTAGTAGTTGTGGTCTACCTGGATTCAGGAAGGCCTTTGTCTCTGTTCCTCATAGAAGGTTGGTCGACAAGCTGGAAAGCATGGGGTGAGGCTAAAAATAATGAAGTGGGTTAAAGATTGGCTTTGGGACAGAAGCCAGAGGGTAGTAGTGAATGAGGTGTACTCTAGTGAAGGAAGAGTGATGAGCAGGGTGCCACAGGGGTTGGTGCTGGGGCCCTTTCTGTTCAATATATTTATTGAAGATGTAGCTGAGGGACTGGAGGGGAAGGTATGCCTGTTTGCGGACAATACAAGAATCTGTAACAGGGTGGACATCACGGGGGGTGTGTGGAGGCAATGAGGAGAGACCTGAAGAAGTTAGAGGAGTGTTCAGAAGCATGGCAACTGAGCAAAGAAGCATTCAGTGATGCACATGGGGCATAGCAATCCACAGGCCAAGTATGTGTTAGGAGGGGAGGAAATGAAAGGATCAAAACAGGAAAGGTACCTGGGGATTATAATTTTGAATTACCTCAAGGTGGGGAACCAGTGCAGGAAAGCAGTAAGCAAGGCAAATGGAGTGCTGGCTTGCATAGGGAGGGGCATAACGAGTAGAAAGAGAGGATATTATGCCCCTCTACAGGTCCATGGCGAGGCCGAATTTGGAATATGGGGGTTTAGTTTTGGGGGCTGCACCTGTGTAAGGATATTGATGTGGTGGAGAGGGTCCAGAGGAGGGCTAATAAGATGGTGCAGGGCATGCATCGGCTATCCTATGAGGACAGGCTGAGGGAGCTGGACCTGTACTCACTGGAGACCAGAAGAGAGAGGGGTGACATGATCGAAACATTCAAATATGTGAAAGGAATAAACAAGACAGGGGAGGGGAACCACTTCAAGAGAAAATGCATGGATAGAACTAGGGGACTACAAGTGCCACAGTCTGAGGTTGGGGGGGAAGAGTCAGGGGAGTTCAAGGCACATTACTTCACTGAAAGGGTGGCAGATTCCTGGAACAGGCTACTAGAGGAGGTGGTGGGAGCTGAAACAGTGGGGGGATTCAAGAGGGTATGGGACAGATTTAAGTGATTAGTCGGGCAAAAAAGAGTAGTAGGGCAGGGAGGGATGGGGATGTAATTATGGAGGATGGGGAAGGCAGACTCAATGGGCAACTGGTGTCCTTTTCTGCTGACAGCATTCTATGATTCTATGAGATGTGGTCCTGGATGGGTTTTGACCCATACAAGAGATCAGACCATCCTGGACTAAGTGCTGATAAACAGTAATCAAGTCAGAAGCATCATAGTTGCTGAGCCCCTGGGAGGGAGTGATCACTGGTCAGCGTGATTTCAGATGGATTTGGAATGAGAACTGTTGGACACAAAAACATGTGCTCTTGACTGCAAGAAGGCATATTCTGCGCACATAGGAGGGATATTGCAGGATCAACTCACAGTGCTCAGGACAGAGATGGGAGTAGAATAAAGATGGTCCTTGATTTTGGAGGGCATTCAGACTGCCACTGCAACCTGCCTTAGACAGAGGGTAAAGAGGAATAGGATGAGGAAGCTGCTGTGATTTAGATAGGAGGTGGTGAAAGCTGTGAGAAGCAAAAGGGCTTCATTCAGAATGTGCAGAAAGAGGGAAGAAGACAGGATTGAGTACTTAGAAAAGTCAACTGGCAGGGTGGTGATGCAGACCAAGGAGGGCATTGAGCAATGGATATCTGAGGAAGTAAAGAAAGGTGACCAGACCTTCTTTTGATATATCCATTGAAATATCAACAAAGGAAGGCATAGTGAAGCTAAAAAGGGCAGAGTAGATGGAGGACAACAGAGGAAAGATGGAAGTATTAAATTAATACTTTTGCTCAGTCTTCATGAAGGAAGAGGTGGACCAGTTCCATAGAAGAAGATAGGAATGGAGAGAAATGAGGATGAGTGAGTGAGACAACTACAGAGGACAGAATCATCAAAGGGCTCAAAGTCCATGGGTAGAAAATAGCAGGGCCAGATGGCATGCACTAGAGCATGCTAAGAGAGCTGGAGACAGTTTTTGCAACACACCTTGCTGGGCTGTTCAAATGCTCTTTGGACACAGGTGTGATGTGGCGTGAGTGGAGGAAGGCTGATGTGGTTCCCCTGCACAACAGCTGATCAAGGGATGAGCCAAGGAACTATAGACCAGTCAGTTTGATATCAATTATTGGCAATCTAATGAAAACAATTCTAAAGATATGGTTGGATGAGCTCCTTGAGGCAAATGAGATACAAAAGATGACAGGCAGCTGGGGGTTATAGCAGGGAGGTCTTGCCAGTCTCAGAGGAGGAGAAAGATCTGTGGATAACAATCATAAGCAACCTGAAATCTTCAATGCAATGCAAAAAGTTGGTAGCAAAGGAAAACAACATGCTACACTGCATTCTGAGGGGGTTCACCAGTAGGAGGAAGATGGTCATTCTGCCCCTATACAGATCAGTGATTGCGGCTACATCTGGAGTACTTTGCACAGTACTGAAAACTCTACCTCAGGGAGGATATGCATTAGCATAAGGTGGTACAGAGAAAAGCTACAGTACAAAGATGATCCAAGGGCAACAGGACTGTATGTACAGAGACTAGTGAACTTGAACATGTACTACTTGAGGAGAGGGAGAGAGGGCAACATGATCAAGGCATTCAAATACTTCAAAAGTATAAACAAGGTCAACCATGGGGATCATTTTAGTATCAGTGAAAACAGTAACACCAATGGACACTGGTGCAAGCTGGCAGTGGATAGGTACAAGAAGGAGGCCAGAAAGCAATTTTCCATAGAGAGAGTGGTGACAGCATGGAATGCACTACCAGAGGAGATAGTGAATCACAAAACAGTTGGTTGTTTTAAAAAGTATGAGCTAAAGTCAAGGGGAAGGTTAGGATTATGGGAAGGGGAAGGGGAGGGAGTAGCATGTAATAAGAGTGTATGAGTTCTACTATGAGCAGGCATGACAAACCATTTGGGCCTTCTTCTGCTGGCATTTTGTATGTTTGTATGTTCATAACCATATGCTAATAGTTTTCTATATCATGTTTGAAAACAGTTATTTGGCTCTGCCATTATATTGTATGTAAGAGGGAGGTGGTCTTTAGACACCAAGTAGTGCTTGCCATAGAATAATGTGATGGGTACTGGAGGTACTTGGGGTGAGTGGAGGACATTCTATGCAACATTAGTGTGTACTTAACATAGGATGTGGTAATCCTGTAGCAAAGCAGGAAGGGGCGGATCAGAGGGGTAGCCACACAGTGACCTCATTTACAGGGGCACTAGTAATTTATCTTGTTATAACAAGTTATACAAAAACAAGCAAACAAAACACAAAATCAAAATTTTGCTTTCATTTTCTTTCTTCTGACTACTCTGACTAGGTTATAAACCCAGCAACTTATCTGGAATGTATATATTTAACTGCAGGTACTGTGGAACACTTTTCAGAAGGGCAATTTTACAGGATTTAGGACACTGTCCTACATGATGGGCCATTGGAGATCTAAGGGCTCAGCTCCAGGCAGCATGGGCAGAGATTGCAGGCCTCAAATTGCATATTCAAGAGAAAATGTATTATAAGAACCACCCGCCATTTCCCCAACATCCAACAGAAGCACCTTGACCGCAGAGGGTAGTTGGTCCAGGAGGCTGGAAGGTGGTTAGGAGGGGCAAATCGGGTGCCCCATCACTTGGTGCTCTCCAACATATCACCTCCATAAACCATATAAAACTACAAACAGGTATCTGCCTCTGTCTCGGAATCAAACAAAGGGCAGAGGACACTATGAAACAGGACACTGCAGCACAGGAGCTAGCACAACAAAACTTGCCCAAAACAGGAACCAAAACAAAAAAGGAAAAAGGGAAATTCAAAAACTTCTGATCATAGGAGCTCCATGATTCGGGAGCTGATACGCATCTCCAGCCAAGGGTAATGGTCAGATGTCTCCCAGGTACATCAGCATGGAGAAACACTGACCGCATTGCTAAAATTGTTCAAGAAGAAGAGAAAATATTGACATCCTGGTACACATAGTGACTAACGATCTCGCCTGCCCGGTCAGTTGTGGAGACCAAGGAACACCAGACCAGGCTGGGTGACAAACTATCATCCATTTCATCTGGTATCTCCTCTCTGAGATCCTGCCAGTCTAGAAGGGGGATAGATGAATGGAAGCTCAGAGAAGGGGACATGGGAGCTAAACATGTGGCTCAAGGGCTGGTGCCAGGAAAAAGGACACAAATTTGTAGGGAACTGGCAACAGGTTTGGTAGCGAAAGTTCTTTAAATATGATGGACTGCATCTGACTAAGGAGTGAGTCAGTGCATTGGGGCAGAAGTTTGATGTCTTTGCAGAATATTTAAACTAGCAAATGGAGAAAGGGGTGCAGCACCCCATATGTTGAATGGGAAGAACACCCCTCCCCCCTCAGCTAGTGGTCAAACATGAGTTCAGCATGTTTGTAGTTCATTTGCATCACCAGGTAAAGAAAAGGTCCGACTCCCCATTAGACGCACAGGGGAAACGCCGGACCTTGCCCAACAACTAACACACCGAAATCTGGCCAATGGAAAATCATCTACACAAATGCTTGCAGTCTGGGAAACAAGATCCCAGACCTGCAGGCAATAATAACAGGATTAAACTGGACATAGTAGCCATTAGCGAGACATGGTTTACCAGTAAGCACGCCAGAGACTTCAGTACCTGGCTATGTATTGTTCAGAAGAGACTGAGTGCAAAAGGGAGGGGAGTGGCCCCTTTATGTCAATGAAAATATCTAAACTACAGAAATTCATAATACAATAAGGAGCCTGAAGAACTGTGGGTCACCCTGGAAACAGGACAGGGACAGCCATATGAACTGGGGTTATGTACAGGCCTCCAGACCACGGGGGGCACAGACATGTACTGTTAGAAGATATACAAAACATGAGAGCTAAAGGGGAGGTTCTGATAATGGGAGACTTCAACATGCCAGATACAGATTGGTCAATACCAGCAGGGACATCTGCCAGAACTAGACACATGGTGGATTCCATGCAGGGGGAGGGCCTCCAACAACTGGTACAACAACCCACAAGAGACAGGGCTATCCTGGATCTAGTACTGACTAACAGGGAAAGGATCACAGATCTCCAGGTAGAAGGTCACCTGGGTGCCAATAACCATCACATGGTATGGTTCAATTTGGCCACTAGAACACAATCATCCCATTCCAAGGCAAAAATATGGGACTTCAGAGGAGCTGACTTTGATAAGATGACCAACAGAGTTAAGCTAGCCCTGGCAAAAAGAAATACAAGTGAGGGGGTACAGGCAAAGTGGGCAAGCATTAAAGATGCAATACTTGAAGCAACATCCCATTGTGTTAGTGAGAAAAAGAAGTGCAAAAGAAGAAGGAAACCACTAGGTTCTCAAACACAAGCAGGAAAAGTCAGAGCAAAAGACTGGCCTTCAGGAAATATAAGGGAACTCAGCAGGATGAAGATAGGGAGGCATACCAAACTTCCCTAAGGGAAGCAGGGAAGGGAGTAAGGCAGGCAAAGGCCCAAGCCAAGGAAACACTAGTACAAACAGTAAAAGAAGGTGACAAGTCTTTCTATAGATACATTAGTGAAAGGAGAAAGTCCAGAGGGGGTATTATTCAGATCAAAGCGGATAAGGGGGCATGTGAGGAGGAGGAGGACCCCATACTGTAAAAGCATCTATCCTAAATAGGTATTTCTGCTCAGTATTTACTGAAGAGAAGGTATGGCAGTGCCCACAGCTCAGCATCATGGACACAGGGGGGGTGGAGGTGTGCACTAGTCCCTTCACAAAAGAAAGGGTCCTACAAGAGCTCGATAAGCACAGGGTGGACAAGGCAATGGGACCTGATGGCATACATCCCATGGTATTAAAGGAGCTAAGGGTGGAACTAGCAGAGCCATTATCAGAACTGTTTAGTGAGTCTGTGAGCACAGGAGAGGTCCCAGAAGACTGGAGAAGGGCTCATGTGATACTGCTCCACAAGAGTGGTAGCAGAGACGAGGCAGGGAACTACAAACCAGTCAGTCTTACCTCAGTAGTGGGCAAGATTATGGAGACACTCCTTAATTAAAGGATAGTGCAACACACCTGGAATCCATAGGAGCACAGGATCCAAGACAGCATGGTTTTACAAAAGGAAGGTCCTATCAAACTAATCTCATAGATTTCTTTGACTGGGTAACCAGAGTGGTGGACCAAGGGGGAGCAGTTGATGTTGCCCTAGCTTGGCTTCAGCAAAGCTTTCGATACTGTTCCACACAGAAGATTGATTAATAAGGTGGGTAGGCTCGGGGTGGGTCAGAAGTTGGTTAACTGGGTGGCAAATTGGTTGATGGGCAGAAAACAGAGAGTGGTGGTAAACGGTATAAAGACAGAAGAGATGCAAGTCACAAGTGGCGTACCTCAGGGATCAGTCCTGGGGCCAGTCCTCTTCAATATCTTCATCATTGACATTGCAGATGGACTGGAGGGTAAGGTTTGTCTGTTTGCAGATGACACCAAGATCTGCAACAGAGTAGATGATCCAGATGGGGTGGGCAGAATGAGAAGAGATCTGGATAAACTAGCAAAATAGTCGGAAGAGTGGCAACTGGGGTTTAATGCAAAGAAGTGCAAGATCATGTACATAGGGAAGTGAAACCCTGAAGCCACCTATAGGCTTGGAGGGGAGTTGCTGGCAGTCCCAAGGGAAGAAAGAGACTTGGGTGTCATCATCACCGATGACCTGAAATCATCCAAGCAGACCACTAAAGCAGTAGGTAAGGCTAGAGGGATGTTGGGGTGTATTAGTAGGGCTATCACAAGTCATAAGAGGGAGGTAATAATCCCTCTTTACAAGACACTGGCTAGGTCCCATCTGGAGTACTGTGTGCAGTACTGGAGGCCACACCTTCACAAAGGCATTAACCAAATTGAGGCAGTCCAGAGAAGAGCAACCAAAATGGTGCAGGGACTGCATCAGAAAACATATGAGGACAGATTAACGGAGCTCAATATGTATACCCTGGAGCAAAGGAGGGAGAGAGGTGATATGATCGAAACATTCAAACACCTTAAGGACATTAACAAGATGAAAAGTATAACATGTTTCAATATAAGAAAAATAGCAGGACAAGAGGACACAACATGAGATTAGAGGAGGCTGATTAACTCATTGCCTCCAGGAGCTTTCTGAGTTGCAGCACTTGTCTCCTGTATACTGTTAACAGTTAATCCTGGGCCCTTATAAGTAAAATCAAGTCATAACTGGCATGCCGCAAACAAATGCTAATAGCACAAAAACCATAAGTGCTAGACACAAAGAATGAGTGGCAAAATTATTCAGCATAAAATTACCTTTCCAACAGTGGTATGCAAGAAATAGCAGATAATTTAGTTTTATTTCTGTGCTGGTTGAAACAGCAAAACAAAATATTTTTTCCACTAAAAAATGCACCATAAACCTTTTTTTGTTGGGAAATATGTAACATATCAACACCAAATTAAGCATCCAGTCATTAGATGTAATTTTAATAATTTGTTTGTAAAACAAACAGCTATTTCTGTAGTATTAAACATCATTTTTCCCCATCTGTGTCAAGGTGTATTGGTGAGGTTTGAGGACAAATCTGAACCATACACACCATACCATAAACAAATGCATATAGCTCTAAAGTATCACACACAAACGTATCAGTGGCAGAGTTGTTCCACATAAAATTGCTGCCTTTCCAATGGTTCTATGTAATCAACTGTACTCAATTTGGCTTTTGTTTTATACTGGCTAAGATACCCAGTATGTGTGTTTTCTTCAAAGTGCTTAGGTGGTTCTAGATTGACAAAATGTCATAAACAAATATGAATAACTCCTAAAGTGAACATGATACACACAACGTGTCAGTGGCAAGGTTGTTCAGCACAACATTACCTTTATAATGGTATTATGCAATCAATTCTAATCAATTCTGGCTGGCAAGTAATATTAAAATATGTGAGTGACTTCTCCAGGCGTTTCTAGGGCACACAGGAAGTCTGTAGGTGACTTCTGTAGGCATTCTGGGACACACTGTAGTTAGATTTGCTGACGCCTACAGACGTTTCTAGGAGGCAATGAGTTAATGTGAGGAAGTTCTTTTTCACAGAAAGGGTGGTGGATGCATGGAACGGCCTACCTCAGGGAAGTGATGGATATGAATGCAGTGCAGGGCTTCAAACTGGCATGGTATAGGCATAAGAGAGCAATACAGATGAGTATGAATAGATAGGCCATTGACAGAGCAAAGGTCAATGGCACATTCATAAGGCAGAAAAATAAATGGGCAGACCGGATGGGCCTTGCATTCCTTATCTGCCATCAACTTCTATGTTTCTATGTGAGGAAGGGATGTCATTGGACATTAGAAACCAAATGGCATGGGAATGGGAGAGCACAGAGGTGGTGTTGGATACCTTGGAGTGCTTGGCATGGGTCAGACTAAGGGAGGGGGCATTGGATACCATTGAGGGTTTGACATGAGATGGGGGAGATAGGCGATGCTATTGGACTCCAAGGGGTGTGTAGCATGAGAGGAGATGCCTCTGAATACCACAGAATGCTTAACTCTGGATGGGGTGAAGGAGGGGGGTGCCACTAAGTACCAGAGAGTTCATGGCATGAGGAAGAATGAGAGAAGGGGTACTGCTGGGCATCAGTGAGTTTTGATGCAGGACTGGGAGACAAAGGTGGTGTCATTGGAAATCATGGAATGCTTGGCATGATATAGGGCGAGTAAAGGCAGTGCTGTTGGACATCAGGATTACTTGGCTCAAGACTGGCTGGGGGAGTGGACTGCCACTAGAAATCTAGATGTGCATGGTGTGGAGCATGGTGAGGGAAGAATCCTTGAACCTCTGTGAATACTTGGCAGAAGATAGGAAGAGGGAAGTGGTGCTACTGGACATGTGACAAAAGGTTAATACATGATTGAGAGTTGGTATGAGGATGCTACTCTGCACCAGGAATGACTTGGCATTGAGCTGGGTAGAAGAGTGTGTGTTCCACTGGGCACCAGTAAATGATTTTCTTGAGACAGGAATGGATGGCCTTTGAAAACTAGGGACTCCTTGGCAAGTGATGGGGTATGGGTGGAGGGTGCCGATGGACACTAGGATCAGCTATTTGAGGTACCAGCCAACTCTTAAATTTTGTAGTTAATTTTAATGTTTGATGCACCTGTGCACCACATATTTTGTCAGGAGTGAAAATAGATTTTGGGGGGTGGTGTCACTGCTGAGCCCACTGCAGTTCAAAGTTGCAAGGGTTCAGCAGTCTACACAAAGCCTGTCTACACCAGTGACCAGCAGTGTGGCTGTGACACCATTTGCTGTTTGCTGGGTGAAAACTTCTTGTACTTCAAAGGACCAAGCTGCTCTAATAAGAGATGGCTTTAGTCCTACATGAAACTGGTCAGCAAACAACTGAGTTGACTTTCCACATCAGGAGCCTGTCAACCTGTAAAAAAGAAAAACATCCATCAATGTCTGTTGCAGCCACCACCATAACTGCTCCCCCCAGCCCAACCCACATTATTATAACAGCACAGGGGGTTGCCCAGTCCCCTTTTCTAGCTGCTACCCTCACCCTGCCTGTAGTAGTTATGCAGCACCGGGGGAGCCCACCCCCTGTGCTGCCAAATATAACAGTGACACTTATATTTGGCAGCACCAAGGGTGCTATCAAATATAACAGTGACACTGCAGGTGCCCAGTCTCCATTGTCACTACCTGTAAAAGAAAAGCATCCTTGTTGTTTATTTATTTATTTATTTTTAAGCCTGTAAAAAGAAAATCATCAATCGATGTCCAGCTCCAGCCCCACCATAACAGCCCCCAAGTCCAACCCACATTATTATTATGGCACAGTGGTTCCCAATCCCCATGCCAGCTGCCCTCCCCATACTTCCCTTTTAGTAATGCAGCACCAGGAGTGCACCTCTATTGCTGCCTAATACTACAGTGACAATGGAGGTGCCCAATCCTCTAGTGTCACTTCTGTAATAGAGAAACCATCTCTTATTGTTTTTATTTATTTTGTAAACCTGTAAAAAGAAAATCATCCATCAATGTCTGTTGCACCATTATTCCTCCTACCTTCCCTCCTCCCACTCAGCACCGACCGCCCCACACCACCACCAAGCTCTTACTTATCCACTGATGGTCCAATGCCATAATCCTTTCTGGACTGCAGACAGGTCTTCACTCTTCAATGCTGGACAGTGAACTGAGGAAATCAGGTATGCGGTTCAATGTATTTCAAAGGGGTTTTGAACTTAATGGTATAAAGGCCATTTTTGAATAGTTTTGCCCCAAATTTTCAACATGCCTTTCTTGGGTCCCTACCTCATGAACAATACAAGTGAAGTTAGGCAAATCTGTCCCGAAAGGTGATTTTGCGGTTCCTGCATGAAATCACCATTTGGGCAGGAGTTAAACATTTTCTCCACCATTATTCATAAGGTGGGGTCATAAGAAGGCTATGTTAAAAATTTGGCCTACACAAATTTTAAAAATAACAGTTGATGAGCCTACAGCGAAGTTTGCAAATGCAGGCGCGTAACTCTGGTAATTTTCAATATTTTGACCCCAAATTTTCAATATAGCCATTTCTTCACAGCACCTCATGAATGTGACTGCAGTCATTTTTCAAATCCTGGCCAAAATGTGTTTTTGCATCCTGAAAGGTAATTTCACAGATGCTGTACAAAATCACCTTTCAAACATGAGTTAAAGATTTTCTCTGCACTTGTTCATGAGGTGGGGTCATAAGAAGGCTATGTTGAAATTTTGGGGCAAAAATATTAAAAACAACAAAATTATGAGCTTATGTTGAAATTTACAAACTCAGGCTCATAACTTTAATAATTTTCAATATTTTGACCCCAAACTTTCAACATAGCCATTTCTTCATAGTACCTAGAGATGTGCAAAATTACAAAATTTCATTACGTGAAATATTTCATGAAATAAGCGCATTTTGTGAAATATTTTGTGGGTGCAAAATGTCAAATTTCACCCTTGGAACGTGAATGTCACCATGAAATGTGAAATTTCAACCACAAGTGGTCAAAATTTTTGCCATTTTGGGCAACATTGTGCATTTCACAGTGAAATTCTGTGTTCTGCTGGGTGAATTTTCACAACTTTGCACCGGCAAAAATGTTGCAGAATGACGGAATTTCATGAAATGTTTCACGTGATAAATTGCTGATTTTGTGGCAATTTCATTGGTAAATATAACTTCTCAACATCTCTAATAGCACCTAGATAATGTGATAGCTGTTATTTTTTAAATACTGCCCAAAATGTGTTTTCATATCTCTGGCACTGAATGGCATTTCAGTGGTGTGGAATGACAATTTGGCAGGGATTTGAAAATCTTCTCCTACCGGGTTCATTAGGTGGGGTAATAAGAAGACTATGCTGAAAACATGATCTACAAATGCAGTAAAATGCTCAGGTTATGACCAAATGCTATCTTGTTTCAGCGTTCATTCGTAACTTTGCTAATTTTCAGCATTTTGACTCCAAACTTTCAACATAGCACTTTTTCCACATCACCTCATAAACACGATGTGTAATTTTTAAAATTCTGGATGAAATGTGTTTTCAGACCTCTGGTGAGAAATGACATTTCAGTAAACATACCATTAATGGTACATGTCATGTCAAGAAGGTGAATCCTGAAACAAGTCTTTTCAAAAGTTGGGATCAAAACAACAAAAAAATTGTTTAACAAGAATCAAACATTTGGCATTGATAATGCTTGTTTTTGTTTGCATTCACATTTTAGTTGCACTGTGCTTTTTGTTTGAATTCACTTTTATTGTACTATGCCTTTTTGTTTGCATTCACGTTTTATTGTTGTATTCCTTTTGTTTGCATTCTCTTTTAGCTGTGTTGTGCTTTTTTGTTTGCATTCACTTCTTTGTTGTGCTGTGCTTTTTGTTTACTTTCACTTTTTTGTTGTCTTATATTAATTTTGTTTGCATTCATATTTTAGTTGTGCTAATATATTTTTTCAACTTCATTTTTGGCTGCACTTTACTATTTTGGTTTGCATCTGATTTTTTATGTTTGCTTGCATGCATGTGCAAGAAACATAGCGCCATCATCGGAGATTTCGGAGGTGTGTCACCTCCTCCTCCAATTCGATCAGTGTGCTGGCGAACCACGGCCCTAGCCAATGCATTTGGAGCTGTCTATGACATGCTCCAAAATGCAGTGGCATACAGTTGAAAGGGGGAGCTACGCTTCAGTGAGCAGCAATCAGATATCGCCTGCTCATGTGCAGCTCCCCCCACACACACACGCGCGTGCCCACACAGGCATGTGTGCCTCCTCACGCACTGTATAGCCGACGGGGTGCCCAATCCCCGTCGGCTGTGCTGCATTCCCACCGCCTCCCCCCCAAAGGCTTGCAAATGCCATGCTGGGTGCTCTCACCCCCCTCACCCCATACTTACCTCCAGACCTCAACGCGACTATCTTCGGTGGACCGGGAACACGTCTGCACTCTTCAAAGGCAACCGCGAACTGAGGAAATGCCGGTAAGCTGTATAATGGGCTAGATGAGGGGGGTCAACTTTGTTGCATATCTCAGGCATTTTTTTGAATTTTTGCACCACATTTTCAACATGGGGTTTTTGGGACTCCTTCTCATGATTGATGTCACTGTAATGGCGTTATTCAGGCCCAAAGGGTGATTTCACGCAGTGACTGCGAAATCACCCTTCAGGCCTGAATAATGCCATGTCAGTGACATAAATCATGAGAAGGGGTCTCAAAAACCCTATGTTGAAAATCTGGTGCCAAAATTCCCAAAAATGACTGTTTTATTTAGCTGCAGCGCTATGCAGTTCCTACGAGGTTTGTAAGTTTGCGATTTTTCAATATTTTCACCCAGATTTTCAATATTTCCATTTTACCACACCTTCTTATGAGAAGTACAGCTGTCATTTTTCACATCTCACCCAAAAAGTGTTTCCGCCATGTAGGCTGCACAATGGCGCAGTCGGTGTGAAATCAATGTACGGGACAAATTAAGAAAATCACAGTGACACTGTTCATGAGCAGAGTCTAAATGGCTATGTTGAAAATTTGGTGAAAAATCCTAAAATGACTGTTTTACTGCGCATTGCAGTTCCTACGCACGCTCATAAGGTCATGAATTTTCAATATTTTCACTCCAGATTTTCAACATTGCCATTTTACCACACCTTCTTATGAGTAGTACAGCTGCCATTTTTCACATCTCATCCAAATGTGTTTCCGCCCATGTAGCGCACAATGGCGCAGTTGGTGTGCGAGATCAATGTACAGGACAAATTAAGAAAATCACAGTGACACTGTTCATGAGGTGAGGTGTTAAAATGGCTGTTGAAAATTTGGTGAAAAATTCAAAAAATTGCTGTTTTATGGCGTGCGTGCACAGTTCACTACGCTCATTAGTTCGCAAATTTTCAATATTTTCACTCCAGATTTTCAACATTGCCATTGTACCACACCTTCTTATGAGTAGTACAGCTGTCATTTTTCACATCTCACCCAAAACATGTTTCCGCCCATGTAGTGCACAATGGCGCAGTCGGTGTGCGAAATCAATGTACAGGACAAATTAAGAAAATCACAGTGACACTGTTCATGAGCAAAGGTCTTAAAATGGCTATGTTGAAAATGTGGTGAAAAAATTCCTTAAAATGACTTTTACAAGCATGCGTTGCACAGTTCCTATGCATGCTCGTAAGTTTGCAAATTTAATATTTTCACTCCAGATTTTCAACATGTCCATTTTATTAAACTTCCTTATGAACAGTACAGCTGCAATTTTTCATATGTCGCCCAAAATATGTTTTCGCACATGTAGCACAACAATGGTGCTGTTGGTATGCAAAGCAATGTTTAGGACAGATTAAGAAAATCACAGTTACACTGTTCATGAGCAGAGGTCTTAAATGGCTATGTTGAAAATTTGGTGACAAAAGTCCATAAATGACTGTGTTATGAGTGAGCATTGTGCAGTTTCCATGCACCCTCATTAGTTCATGACTTTGTAATATTTTCAGTCCAGATTTTCACCAGTGGCATTTTCCACACTTCCTTATGAACAGTACAGCTGTCATTTTTCACAACATGGCGAAGTGTGTTTTCACACTTTCAGTGCAGAGATGTGTCGTCGCAGGGAAATCATTGTTCGGCACAGATAAAGAAAATCACAGTGACACTGTTCATGATCGGAGGCACCAAAATGCCTGAGTTGACAATCTGCACAAGAAATCCCTCAACCTAATTATATTACGGTGTGCATTGCAGTTTCTATGTACTCTCATGACTTCACCATTTTTTTTAATATTTTTACTACACATTTGCAACATAGCCATTTTTTACACCTTCCCATGAAAGAGTACAGCTGTCATTTTTTACATCCTGTTCGGAATATTTTTGCACCTGTGGTGCTAAATGCTGTAGTCACTGTGCATAAGCAGCTTTTGGCTAACAAACTGATATTCCCCCTGTTCATGAGGTGGGGTCACAAAACAAACATGTTGAAAATTTGGAGTGAAAATACCAATGAATGCCTGAGGTATTAGGCTTTTCAACTATAATGCCCAACCCTATAGAGAATGACAGGGATCAGGGGTGTGACTTGGGATTCTTGCCTGTGATGCTCATACCATTCCACACCCTGCAGTCACTGAGAGGCATCGAGGTATGCCTTGGACTCTTCGGCCCCAAACTTCACCCCATTCTCCTATATTGTACCCATCTCACCATATTTCCTAACGAAATGGGGTGCGCATAAGGGCCAAAGACTTCAAGGAACACCGTGGCACTTGTCAGTGTCTGCAGGGTGGGGTGTGGTGAAATGGCGTGGCCGTTATGCCTGATGACCCAAACGCACACCCCAATGCCTGTCACTCTCTGCAGGGTGGTGGTGGGGTTGGCTTCAGTTCAATACTGCTGCCATTCCTATTACGTAGCTCTGTAACTCTACACTACCACTGCCAATGCCAGCAAGCAAAACATTCGGCATTGAAAATGCTTGTTTTAATTGCCATTTCTTTTGGTTGCACTTTACATTAATTTTGCTTTGTTACATTATTTTGTGGCTACATTTTTGTTACTGTACTTTTTTTTTTGCATTCCATTTGTGGTTGTTTTATTTATTGGATTGCATTTTACTTTCTTGGTTTGTGTTTTGCACTTCAGGGTCACTGTAGTAGATTATCTCACACACTCTATTCTGCAAGTAGGGTGGATCTCCTTGTTAGCAACAGCTTTGGTATAATTGAAACATTGTAGTACATTATCCATTCTCAATATATGTAGGTTCCATAATGTATTGTGAAGGGTATACCTACAAAATGCAAAGAATAATATTTAGTATCAAGATTTACATACACTTCTTATTAATAATATCCATTTTAGTAATTATTGCTGTATTTAACCTTGTTACATACAAAAATAAAATGTTACATTTTTTTGTTTTCAAAAACATGACAAGTTTAAAGCAAGCAACATTTGAATATATAACACGCTCTTGGATGCATTGGTGACATGAAGTATACAAGCTCTATAAAATCTCCTAAATTCAAGACTGTCATTTAATTCCGGTGGGGTACATGCCAGTGTTTTAAAAATCCAGAATGCCTCCTACCTGCTGATTTGCTATCCAGATTATCACCTCTCTGTCCCAGTCTGATTGTTTCCATGCCAAAGAAAGTAATCTGATGTGCTGTGCGAACTTTGTTTCATACATGCCTTCCTATGGCATATTTGGCATCTGTAGCCTGACTTGTTTTAGCATGCTCCCTATCCTTATTTTGAAGGCCTTTATAGAATGGCCTATATAAAAAGCACCCCAAGAGTACATCAGTAAATACATAACCCCCACTGTATCACGTTATAAAATCTTTTGTGTGTATATGTTCCTTTATGTTGGGCATTTACACATATTTACTGTGATCAATATTGAACAATATTTATAATGGCTGTTTTTGATCACAGACAGTAAGTTCAAGAAGTATGTATAAAAACAGTATGTTTATCACATATGTAATATTTTAACATCAACACAGGTTGAATACAACCTTTAAAAGATAAATATTTCTACATTCACCAGCATTTTTTTAAAAGACTGTTTGAAAGACACAATCAAATGCATATAAAAGAAATATGTCCATGTATAATTGCAAGCAGAAGCAGGTATTCAGATACAATTATTAAGGCTGTAAATTTATAACATATAAAGTGCTCTATTTGAAAAGGATACAGTGGAAAATTTAGTATGTTCTGGATATCACAGAAAAGCATACATTCCATAATTCTTTCCCTAACATCATAACTACTTGCAGTACATGGTTGCTAAGTAATTAATTCTTAAGTCAAGTAAAAGGGGACTGTCAAATATTAAATGCATACAGGCAGTCTCAAATATGGGTCACATTTATAGAACATAGGTATGCTACTGTTGCCAAAACCCCCATTCTTCTTGAGAACAATACCATTATTCAAAATGCCTAAAGGAAATTTACAATAAGCATTTCTGTGAACATCTCTCTCACAAAATTGCATATACTTTCCCACCTTCCAAAACACTTTAAGCTTGCAATATATCTTAAACATTGGTATATCAGAAATCTTTGATTGTTCAGCTTGGAAAAAAAATGTCTTCTAAACGTTAATTACAGGCAATATGTATGAATGCTAAAGATGAAAGAGTCTAAGGTTGTATGTGTTAACAGTGACTTTGAAATGGTGAGTCCAGAATCATGATGGAATTGAGGCAAGGACAGAAACAGTGACTATCTACCTCCTTTACTTATTTAACCAACTCCAAGGTTGTAGCACCTCAAGAAGGGACAAAAGACTTGCTGCCATTGTGTCCTGGCTGAAATTCTGTTGCCAATGTTTGGACTCATCGTTCAGAGTCACCAACCTCATGTGCCACTGAGAGCCTGTACACACAAAATATTTTATAATATGCAATAAAATGGGGGCTGTGTATTTATTTAAAAGCTCCTGTGGTGCTTTTTCTATAAGGGCATCGAAGGGGGAAGTCCTGCTAGTTGATATTTTTAATCTGCCAGACATGGCATGGAGCCTTCCAACAATATTTTCTGCAAGGGATTTGGCCATCTGACTCTCTATAAGGGGACTTTCTCAGGCAGCTAGTCAAAGACCCCATTAGAGGCATGGCAATGCTGGTCTGGTGCTTACAAACAAGGACAGTATTGCAGACTTCACAGTGGGCAGTCCCCCTAGGTATCACTGATCACCATACAGTGTTGTTTAACATAAAGACAAGAGCAGAGGTAAACCACATGAGGACGATGGTCCTGGACTTTAGGAGAGCATATTTTAAAGAGATAGGAAACAGCCTCAGAAACTGCCTCAAAGGGAGGATTTCCAGGGAGTGGTAGAGGCACAGTGAGGAACAATAACGTCAGACATAATTAAAGCAACCAGCCTCTGTATGAAGGAAGTGAGTAAAAGCAGAAGGAAAAAAGACCATTATTTTTCTCTAGTGAAGTGGCCATGATGGTAAAGGGAAAAAGGGTGGTATTCAGGAGGCATAAAGGGAGGAGGACAGGGAGATATACCAAGTAAACCAGATGGAAGCAGGGAAGGCATTGAGAGGAGCAAAGGTGCAGACAGAGGAAAGGATAGCAAACAGGGTAGCTAAAGAGGATACGACTTTCTTCACATATGTAAGTGAGAAGGGAAAGCAAGGGAAGGGATAGTGAGGATGAGGAAGACAGCAAGGGGAGACTGTTTAGAGGAGAAGCAGGAAGAAGCTGCCATTCTGAACAGGTACTTCTATTCAGTCTTCACAGTAGAGGAGGGGCGAACCACCAGAGAGTAGCAGGAACTAAAGGGGGGAGGTAGACACAAGTCCATTTTCAGAGGAAAGAGTCCTGAAGGGACTTGCAGCTCAAAAGTGGACAAAGCTATGGGACCATATGGGATACTCCCAAGGGTGCTAAAGGAACTTAGGGAGGTGCTAGCTGCCCCAGTGATAACCCTATTCAACAGTTCACTGGAAACAAATGTGGCTCCAAAGGACTTGAGAAGAACAGATGTGGTCCCTCTACATAACATTGGCAACAGTGAGAAGGCTAGCAACTGTAGGCCAACCAGTGTCACTTCATCGGTGGGGAAATTAATAGAATCCCTGCTTAAGTAAAGGCTGGCAAAGTATCTTGAACCAAATGGGCTGCAAAACCCAGTGATAACCTTATTCAAAAGCTTACTGGAATCAGGCTTGCTTCTGGAAGACAGGAGGAAAGCAGACATGATCCCTCTACATAAGGGTGGCAGCAGGGAAGAGGCTAGTAACTATAGGCCATTAGGTCTCTCCTCAGTGGTGGAGAAATTAATGGAAACACTGTGAAAGGAAAGGAAAGGCTGGTAGAGTATCTTGAATCCAATGAGCTGCAAGACTAGAGGCAGCATGGATTTATGAGGGAGAGATGTCATGCCAGACAAATCTGATTAATTTCTTTTACTGGGTGACCAGAGAAATAGATTAGGGAGGTCAGTGGACATGACCTATTTGGACTTTACGAAGGCCTTTGACCTGTACAGGAGACTGATAAAGAAATTGAGCAGCCTTGGGGTAGGATCCAAAGTGGTGAACTAGGTTAGAAACTGGTTAACGGATAGGAAGCAGAAGGTGGTGGTTAATGGCATTTACTCTAATGATAGAAGAGTTACCAGCCAGGTGCCAGGATGTTCAGTACTGGAACTGGTCCTCTTCAATTTCTTGATAAGTTGCATTGCAGAAGAAGTGGAAGGATAGGTATGCCTTTTTGCTGAAGATATCAAAATGTGTAACAATGTGGACACTCAGGAGGGGGTGAAGAGAATGTGCAAGAATCCTGAGAAATTCAAGGCATGATCAAGAGCATGACAGTTGAGGTTCAAAGCCAAAAAGTGCAAAATCATGCATCTATGACATAGGAACCAAGGAACAAAGTATAGCATTGGGAGGAGGTACTGACAGACACTCAGTAGTAAAGGGACCTTGGGGTTATCATAACTCAAAGTGTCAGGGTAGTGTGAAAAAGTAGTGGGTAGGGCTAGTGGGATGCTGGAGTATATAGGGAGGGGAATCTCCAGCAGGAGCAGGGAGGTGGTGCTGCTACTGTCTCGCTCACTGGTGAGACCTCACCTGGAGTACTTGGTTCAGTTTTGAAGGCCACATATCAGAAAGGACATAGACAGGGTGGAAGCAGTCCAGTAGAGGGCAATTAAAATGGTGCAGGGGTTGCACAAGAAGCCTTATGAGGAGGGACACGGAATCTCAACATGTACACCCTAGAAGAGAGGAGAGAGAGCAAGAGGACATGACAGAAAATGACAAGTATGTCAAAGTGGTAAACATGGTGCAGGAGGGAGTCTGTCTCAAATGGAAAAGAGCACAAGGCAAGGGATTGTTTAAGAGGGATGTGAGGAGTACTTCACTGAAAGGTTCTTAAATGCATGGAACAGACTGCCAGAAAAAGCAGTGGAGGCAAAAACAGTGTGCAGCTTCAAGCATGGATGGGATAAATATAAAGGTACGTTAGTAAATAGGCAGGTAGTGAGGAGGGCTGCCAGGGACCAGTTAGGGGCATATAGTAGACAGGTGTAGGAAGATTAGGCAGGGAACATCTGAGCAGACTGGTGGACCAAGCTGTCATTTTTGTTGACAAATTCTACATTTCTATGTCCATATATCCAAAAGATCTGTATATATTCAAAGGCAGCTTGCTTTAAACTGTTTGTATTTTTAACCTTGAAAACAAGCTGTTGTGCCTCAAAGGATTATAATACAACAATAATAGTTAAAATTGATTGTATTCATATGAGATAGATGTAAAGCTAGCTACCATATATTCTCCTTTATATTTTGTTGGGATAGCTTACACTACAGTATTGGACCTTATGGGTATTATAATATTGCAGTGCTCTGATTACACCAGAGCTGATGTTAATATGAAGATCATCTCTACATGCAGACTACAGAGTGTTCATGCAAGATCTTCCATCCATATTTGCTGTGAAAGCACCTTGTTTGTGTTAATACATCCCTGGAGCCGTTCATTATTGAAAACTGAGTGGTTTCATGCACCTTCAGCTGAACGAGAACAGCGAGTGAAGCTAAGCTGTTCTGGCTCAAGCTGAAGGTAAATGAAACCACCTCATTTTCAGCAACGAGTGGCATGAGGATGTATTAATATATTATTGATCGAGAGCAATCTTAAATTTATATTTTTAAAACTTCCAAGAACTTGCCCATTTTCAGGGCATTCGTGGTGAGGCACTCTTCACAGAATAAGAGTACCTCATGCGAGGGGGAAAGGAGTGCCCTGATTGGTCAGGAGCACCCCGATCCATAATATATATTATTAATATGTGGGGCATTCTAGTTTGTACATAGGGCCAGATATTCAAGGTTGCGCCATGCGCAACAGGGCTCGCATGCTCAAGTCCTAATTGCCATTCTGCGATATTTAGAGGGGAGTGCGACTGAAAACAGGCTGAGCAACAGCGCAATGCAAATGAATGCATGCTCAACTGGAGGGAGGAACCATACATAAACTGCACAGCCCGATATTCAGCGGGCTGTGCAGAGGTTGTGCAGGCGCAACCCCAACCTGAGCCTGCAGGACCTTGAGCCAAAAAAGGCTTAAGTCAAGGGCCACCCACAGGTGAGCTGCTGTATTGCAGGGCACTACACAGTGTTGCCACCTGTGGCTGGCTAACTCAGTCCTGTGCCCCACCAGCCCGATCGCGGGCATAGTGTACTCCCTCCCCACCAGCCCGGTCGCGGGCATCAATGTGGCTCCCCTCCCATTCACATCCCTGGTGGTCTAGTGGAAATGCCCGATCGTGGGCAGAAAAATTGAACCCCCAAACATAACCTTTGTGCCCATCATGGGCAGAAAAAGTGACCCCTGCCTCGAATATCTTCGAGGGTTCAGTGATCAGCCCGACATGGGCAGAATGGGTTTTGAATTTCAACATTTTCAGGTTGGCAGCCCCCCCTCACCCCACTACTCACTTGTTTCACTATTTTGCCCCCGGGTGACTCCACTGCCAGCTCGCCGTCACGCCCGATTGTCCGTATTGCACGCTATTGGTGCAGAGCAAGACATGGGCGGTATTCATATCAAGACATGACAGTCCAGATTTGTGCGAATGATCTATCTGACAAAATCTGGACTGTCATGTACGGTATGGCTGCACGCCCATTGGCTCTTCTCTGCACCATCGGGCGTGCAGTCCCACCGGCAGTCAGTCGGTGGGCGGCGGGCGGCAGGCGGGTGGATGCTGCTGCCCGCCAGCTGCCGGGGGAGCGGGTGGTGGGCTTTGGGTGGTGGGGTGAGGGGACACTAGCCACCAGGGAGATGTTTGGGGGTTCAATTTACATTCTGACCGCGATCGGGCATTTCGTCCACTGGACCACCAGGGATGGAACGCGGGGGGTTTGAAACATACCGCCACGATCGGGCATATTCGTCCACTGACCACCAGGGAGATGTACGGGAGGAGGTGTGGGAGCCACATTGCTGCCCGCGATCGGGCTGCAGGTGCTGCCGGTCCCCGATGGCTGCTGCCTGGCAGGGCGCCAGGCACAAGTCCTCGGGATCGGCGCACCTTACATGTTACATAGAAGGTAAATGGGGCCATAATCAGATGCAAATGGCCCTGTGCCTTGCATGAATTATGGCCCCATTTGCATGTCACCTTTGAATATTGTGATTTTGCGCATGGTGCAATGGTACTTGCACCACCGCAGAGTTGAATGCTCCACTCTGACAACTTGCGGTGGCACAAGTTCCACTGTGCCATGCACAGTGGTTGTGGTTGTGATATTCGTGCGAGCTGCTTCAATAGCGCAACTCCTTTGAATATCGCCCCGGCCACACCCCTGCGCAAGTATTTTGCGCAGCGCAAGGGCTTGCGCCTCAGAACGGCACAGTTTGAATATCTAGCCCAGAGTGTGATAACTTGGATTATGTTAAAGGTATGGTTTGTGCCTTTAAGTTTTGTACCTATCGACACCAAGGATGATTATGTCACAACATGTGACCAGTTTTGAATTTAGTATAAAACTGACATCTGATGCGCACTTTCACTTTTTTGAATTAAGACTGTCTGTAGCATAGGCAAAACATCCATTGCACTCATGTCTGCTTGTGTGGTTACAGCTCATTTCATCATGCTGCTAAGAGATATGTTTAATAAACTTCGAAACTGTAAAGACCGGGCACTCACCAACACATAGAGCAGGACACTTCAGCTTTTATTCTTCCAACATAGTTTATTTACATCCCATCATGGGTACAAGAAACTAATACATGCCTAATGCTTGTCAGACATTTCTGAGTCCTTTATCAATGGCTAGTGTACAGTAGCCTAGAGCATCTATTTAACACAACTAGTAACCGACAGAATACATGATGTCATATACGCAAAATTAAAACCATTGGTCATCACTTAATTGTTATCATAAAACAATCATTCAATAAGACAGATGCTAAAAATCCGTGAAAAAGATATGGTGATCAGGCAGGGCAAATTTAAGAAAAAAGCCATGATCCCAAAAATAGCATAGAAAAATATGGGGGTGGAGGTGATGGGATGAATTTTTCAATGGATACAAAAAAGAAAATGATAAAAGTTCAAAGTACATTTATATAAAATAATATCCCAAATCCTGACACATTTCATTTCTTTTCTAGGTAGAGGCACATTTCAAAGCTTGCATTCAGTCCTGCTTTGTCAGTGGCTCTGAATTTTAATATCCAAAAAGTTTCCTCTTTACTGTAAGTAAAAGATTGTTAAAATGCACCCCCCCCCCGGATTGGGGCTTACTTTATTGATTGCCATAAAAGCAGATTGCTGGTCACTACTATTTTGAGCTCAAATAGTAGTAAACATCAATTTGCTTTGATGAAAAATTCTCTCCCCTATTTTTTTATATTATTTATGGGATCATAGAGTTTTCTTAAATTTGTCCTGCCTAATCACTGTATCTTCTTCATGCGTTTTTAGCATCAGTCTCATTGAATGATTCTTTTTATGATACCAATTAAGTGAAGACCAATGATTTTAAATTTGCGTATATGACATCATGTAGTTTGTCAGTTACTAGTTGTGTTAAATAAATGATTTATGCTATTGTAACTAGCCTTTGATAAAGGACACAGACATGTTCAAAATGCGTTAGGCAAGTACTAATTTATTTTACATACAATGGGATGTAAATAAACTATTTATGTTGGAAGATTAAAAGCTATGGTGTCTTGCTCTATTGGTTGGTGACTGCCTGGTCTTCACAGTTTGGATGTGTGCAATTTACTGAGGGCACCACCATCCCTGTGCGCCACGGAGACCTGGCTAGATGATGATGTTAGCCCTGTTTTAGAGGCTGCTGTCCCCACTGGTTCCTTCATAGTGCACTGCCTGTGAAAGGATCACAGGAGGTGGCCATTGTATTTTGATCCAGCCTGGGCTTACAGTACACCCAGTTAGTAACATCCGATCCTTTGAGTGCATTGCTGTGCGTGGGGTGCAGGTGCAGGTTGCAGGTTCTCTCATTTACTGCCCTCCTGGGTTGGGGAGAATTCCTGCTTGAGGTGGTGGACTTCATCATCAACCAGATACTGGAGCCCCAGGTGTTATCTTGGGGACCTCAACACCTGGATCGACGATGAATCCTCGTGTTTTGGTATGACCTCCTCCAGTTGATGTCATCACTGGGCCTGACATGTTGTTGCTTCTGCTATTCACCAGTATGGCCACACACTCAATCTGGTATTTCAGCTGGGTCTTGGTATTGATAACCTCAAGATTGAGCAGATATTTTGAACTAATCATTGTACCATGGAGTTCATATTTGGAACCCCCCTCTGAAAGTCCCTCTCCTGTGGAGATGGTCAGCTAGTCAGCTACCACTCTTTGAGGGGTTTGCACCCTGAGGGACTATTGGCACTAGTTGACCTATCTGGGGTTGATGTAGCATGTGCGATTGGCACCGGAGAGGTGGTGGCCACCTATAATCAGGTGGTTTCTGAAGCTCTGGATGCCATCACTCCAGTTTGTATATGACCCAGATCCTCTCACTTGCTATCCCCTCGGTTTGATGGGGATCTCAAGGTGATGAAGATCAATAGTTGGAAGTTGGAGCGTTGATGGTGGAAGACCCAGCTGGAGGCTGACAGGTTGGTCCTATGTGCTCACTATGTTGAGTACCAGGGTCCAATTTCCCATAAGAAGGCAGATTTCCTGTCCTGGAAATTGCTGCAGGGAGAAACAGACCTTCTAGCTTTTTTGGTCTGTAGACAGGCTACTCCATCCTGCCTGTCTACAGCTGAGAAAGGCTTTTTTCATCCACTTTATATGAAGAGTTTGCTCTGTTTTCTCTGACAGAGTGTCAGCTGTCCAGTCAGGGATCCCGTCAGGGAGGCAACTGCCTCACAGTGGTTGGACTGAGAGGATCAGAGACACTCTGTCAGTCTGGGAAGAGTTCAGGCCAATGGAGGTGTCTGACATGACTAAGGTGATCTTAGAGATGAAGCACACATATTGCAAACTGGATCCAGCCTCAACACATTTCTTAATGGGATGCATTGAGGCTGTTGGCCCGGTGTTCACTGGGATTGCCAGATGCACGATGGCAGAATGGGTATTCCCCGTGGTTTTGAAAGAAATACTGGTGAGGCCCCTCCTTAAGAAACCTTCCCTCAACCCAGATATCCTGGCAAATTATCAGCCTATCTCCAACCTGCCTTTTCTGAGCAAGGTTGTTGAGAAATTAGTGGCATAGCAGCTTGATCGCCTGGTGTCCTCCGACATCTATGAGCCATTTCAGTCGGGTTTTCAGGCCAGACATAGCATAGAAACAGCTCTAGTGAGGGTGCATAATGATCTCCTCAGTGTTAGAGATAGAGGATATGGGTTAGTTCTTGTGCTCCTCGATCTCTCCTCAGCATTTGCCACTGTGGACCACATCATGCTTCTTGATCAGCTCTGTGAGTTTTGTGGACTCATCAGTACTGTCATCTGTGGTTCGAATCCTATCTCTCGAATAAGGTGCAGCTGGTGGTGATGGGGAATTTCTCATCCTCTCCAATGTCTCTTTCCTGTGGAGTACCACAGGGCTTGATCTTGTCACCAATGCTGTTCGCAGTATACGTGCTGCCCCTGGGCGAGATCATTCAATGATACAGCACTGAGTTTCACTGCAATGCAGATGATACCCAGCTGTATTCGTCTTTTGTCCCCGGAACATCTGGAGCTGTCAATGTGCTTAATAACTGTTTGGCTAAAATCAATGACTGGATGGCTTCCAGCTGGCTGAGATTTGCCCTGGATAAGACAGAAGTACTAGTGATTGAGCCTGGTCGTGGGTGTGATGGATTGCCACTGGAGCTAATACAGGTTTTGTGCTGGGGTCTACTCCACTAGTGGCTTCCATGAGGGTACAAAATCTGGGCAGATTGACCTTTGAAGATCAGGTGTCACCTAGTCAAAGTGGCTTTTACCACTGTGGAAAATTGCCAGGATTAAGCTCCTCAGTCTACCTGAGAATCTTCCAATGCTGGTGCATGCCTTTGTTACCGCCACGCTTGACTACTGCAACTGTCTATACTTTGGGGTCATGGGAGACTCTTCACAGACTGCAGCTAGTAACCCCGGTCCTGCATGCTCTGCACTGGCTGCCTGTCAGGTGCAGAATCCTTTCAAGGTGGGTTTACTCACCTATAAGGACCTATATGGACTGGGTTCTGTTACCTGTCTGGGTTCCTGATACTGGTGACCTCTGCTTCCGCCTCCGCCTCCTCTTTGAGGAGCCTCTTGACGTTACCAGGGTTCAGATCAGTACATCAGGTGATGAGCATTTAGTATCTCTGAGCCATCCATGTGGAACTCATTTCCACCTCCAGTCTGGGAGGCTCCTTTGATCAGGGTGTTTAAGCAGAGGCTGAAGGCCCACCTCTTTAGATCATTGTTCCCAGCTTGGATGTCTGTCCATTCTTTTGCAACCTGAAACTTATTTTAAAGATACTAAGCTGTGACTATAAATTATATTCTGAAAACCTTTACTGTATTTTAATGCATGTTTTACCTTATTGATGCTTGTTAGGTGCACAGAGCTTCAGGGATTGGGTGCCCTATACATAAAAATTTGCCTTGCCTTCTTGGTTGGTAAGCTTAATAAATTATTAATGAGCCAAAGGCAAGGCATGTTAATGTTTATTATGAACTGGGGACCATAAATACAGCAAGCTGATTGGCCGAGAGGTTTTTGAAGCTGTGATGATATCGGGCTACATTATCACGGCTTCAGAAAACCTCCGCTACCAGCTCTCACTAGCAACAAAATCCTCCACCTTAACGCTGCCCAGGACCCGTGGCAAAAGCGAAGGAAACCTGCAAGTAGCTGATAAAAATAACAGCAAAGCACTTACAGTCAAGAGTACAACAACAAAAGTGCTGTTGAAGGGCCACAACAAGGAAAACTCTGCAACTTTTCATATCGCGGGATGGCATGAGTCGGGGCATGGCTCAAACGACTCTTTTCAAATGAACAAATTAACTCACAAACTGACCACACTACAAGTGTCTTTTTCTGTCTGGTTTCAACTTTTAGTAACCACTCCGGTGACTTACCAGAAAACCGCCATTATTCCCTTTCACATCGTTCTTATTCCTTTTCACAGTAGCAAAAGCACTTAAATAAAACTTGCATGCATCTTCACATGGCAGCCGGACAACTCAAGTGCAACAACACAGTTAATTTTCTGGCGTAGTTCAGAGACACAGAGTAGCAACTACATCGACTCTACTTATAACAGGGCCACCTGCTGTCCAGAGCCTCCAGGAACTTTTTATTAAAATGTACTCTCCGACACCACAAAAATGCATTTCAAAAGGATCTGAATTATTTATTTTTTTTTTTACTGATTAAACTTTTGAGCCCATTCATAATAGCAATAATGCACTCCAGGGTGTGATATATCATGGGATATCATCACTTCTCATATTGATTGGGCCTTTTCGACCTCGCCTCATGCCCAACCACCCAGGCGTGATGATATCCCATGATATACCACACCCTGTCATGCATTATTGCTTAATTATACAATGGCAAGAAAGAATCGTGGACTGTGATTGGTCAGTTTGGGGCTGGACCCATGGCATTATCCCAGCATGACGCCACAGGTCTAGTCTCAGCTTCACTGTGAACCAATGTAGATGACCTTATGGACCTTCAGCAAGATGATGATCTCTTTTTTTGCATCTCCTCTTAAGAAACAAAAATATTTGTTCACACTAATAAAAACATTCCTTAAAATATTTTTTTTTATTTTATATATAACAACGAGCCATTGTATAATAGGAATAATGCATTGCAGGGTGTGTGTCATTTGGGATAACACCACACAGGTCGAGAAATATTGGCAAGCTAAATAAAATGATAAAGCCACTTTTGCACTAAGATTTTTTTTTCTATTCCAACACAATTAGAAATTGTTTTTGATCTAGCCTGGTGGCTTGGCAGTAGCACTACCCCCTGCCATGTGATCATCCTGGGTTGGGGAATAAACTCAGGTCACACAGGAATCAGATGGGTGGCGAGGATCAAGCATCCAAGGGACTGCTCTCTTCTCCCAGGAAAGGGGGAATAGCTGCAACACTCCAGCATGGCTGCCATGTGGATGCATGGTGGTAGGGCAGTGGGAGTGACACAGGATAGTGACAGTCTGGCAGCAGGGCACGTGGTGTTTGCATGCCGGCATCCATTGCACGCTGCTAGTCTCAGGAAGAAAAGCAGAAAAGGAGTCAGCAGATGACCTCCAGTTCATCCTCTGGCTTGCATTGCCACCTGGGACCCCGTCAAGCTGGATGTGTGTACTGAGAGATTATGGCTCTCCCCCCATGCCCCACCATGGTGGAAATCCATGGGAGACTTACTGCAGGTGAGTTCTAGGGGATGCAGATGCCAGTCAGGGCAAATCGAGGCTGGCTGGTTTTGTGGGGAAACACCATTATTTAAAAAAAAAAAATGATACAATGGCAAGGAATGAATTCTGGGCTCTGATTGGTCAGTGTGTGCCTGGGACAGTGATGTTATCTGAGCATAATATAACTTTATCAAGTTCAGGCACACATGTGATCAAATGTAATCAGTAAAAAAAAAAGAAAATCACTCCACATGTAGATTAGGGAGATAGAAAAATAAGCTATTTACTGTACCCACAGTTACTCACAATGTAAATTAGTATATTGGCTATTATATTTCTGTACCCACTACAGAAATAGGAGACTACATCTCTCAGTAAAGAAATATTGTCAGCTATCAGTGTATGCACAATGCTTCATTTTGAAAATAACTTATGAGATCTTATATTGCTGTAACCATTACAAAAATAGGAGACTGTATCTCCCAGTAAGGAAAAATGGAAGTCACTTCCTAGTGTACCCACAATGCTTTGCCACAAACATCTACATATTAGGTGCTATACTGCAGTCACCACTATCACAATAGGAGACTACACTGCTGAGTAAAGAAAATTTAAGTTAACTTTATTATCTACCCAGAATTCTTTGTTGCTGTATGTAAATCAGCATGACAGCTGTTATACTGCTGAAACCACTGCATTAAGGTGCTATACCACAGTCACCGCTAACATAAAAGGAGACTTCACTGCTGAGTAAGGACACTTTAAGTTAAGTTTATAATCTACATATATTTTCTTGCTGCTGTATGTAAATCAGCATATTAGCTGTTACATCTGCTGTAACCATTACCAAAATAAGACTTAACTGATTTAGGAAAAGAGACTACTTTATGTCTAAATGTTAACGATAAGGGAAAATGTGTTTAAAATGTATTTTTAATTATTTTCCTTTGTTTTCAACAAATACACTATTGTATAACAACAATAATGCACCCAGGGTGTGTGTCATGCTGAGATAAGGTCATTTCTGGTGTTGAACACACCGGCTTGTGGCATCATGCCCAACCACCTGAGGTGTGACGCTTTCCCAGCACGACACACACACCTGTCATGTGTTATTGATTAATTATTATAAAATAATTTAACAGTTCTCTAACAGCTCTTCAGGGATTAACTGTTAAGAAAAGTGATTGGCCAAATGCTTAAGAATAGCAAAACTACTGCTTCAACCAATAATGTTGCTTCAGTATGATGCAATATTGTGCAGTAGTTATTTTGTTTCTTATGGAATTTAAAAAAGATTACTAATAGCAAAGGTGGTGGCATGATGAGCAGTTTCTTGCTATTAATTCACCAGATTTTCTGTGTTTTAGCATTGTTCTATGTGTTGCAAGAATGAGATGCCAGTACATATTGACTAGAATGTGAGTATCAGTGCCATATCTATGACTATCTACTGCACTTTAGATATTTTGAAATATCACTCAGGGTTAAGACAGTGTTATTGATCAGGGTGTTGTTTAAGGTCTAATGCCACTGATTGCCAAAACAGGTGTACCCCCCCCCGCTACTTTACACAGTTAGTTACCCTTGGCACCCATACTGGTACAGACTCAGAACATTTAGATATGGTACCACCCCTAACTTTGGGAATGTATACCAGTCTCATTCTTCTTGAGATCAAGGGGTGGGTGTACAAAAACAATAACCTACTTGGTATTTACAAAACCAGGTCCTGGGAGAGAACTTATTGCTAGGCATATGCTAGACCTATCTTCTGAGGGGTACCCAGTACTCCACACGGAAGCAATAACGTAATTGTCCAAACCATAGTTGGGGTTCTAGAATGTGACTTTATTCCAAAAAGATGTTCTTCAATGCAAGGGTGGACCCCAAGGCTTACACATTGTGGCACTGGGAACTTGCAGAACAAAAGCAAACTGTATCTGACAGAAACTCTTTGTATTCCTACCACAGTGGGACATAGGACATTTGCACTTTGTATTCCACATGTCATAGGACATAGAACAACTTAAACTTGTATTCCACATGTCGAGGACATAGAACAACTTAGACTTGTATTTCCACACATCGTAAGACATAAAATATTGCTTCCAGTGGCACTGACCACAACTGAAAACTCATTTTGCTAACACTAGCACCATTTTTCATAACCAGAGAAGAAACTGTAACCCACTTGGGGTAAAATTTCTTCAGATATTTGGCCATTTGTCTAAAGTAACCAGGCACATTTACTGAACCTGTTAGTCCTGAACGGTTACTTCAGATGGGGTTCTGCCCACCGTTTGCTCCCAAATCTATACTCAGACATTTTTTCAGAGTTACACTGTAAACATTCAGAAACACACTTTGGAAATGCTTATTGAATGAAACTTGGCATCCAGCATTCAAATAATTACAACTGGTAGTGGAAGAGTTAAAGTACCTCTGGACATCACACACTTCAGCCAACTTTAAATTAGAACAGACTCAGACTTCTAAATTCATAGAAAAGTTGTGCCTTCTCTTTTAGACAGGGACCACAACAGCACAGGTACTTGCTTACTTTAGCAAAAGACAGATCCTACTCACTGTTAGCCATTTCAGACAGCTTCAAAACATCCTGGGTCAAACAAGGGATTGCCCTTGATCCATCCACTAGCAGTCCTTTTCACCTCCCAGGGATGAAAATCAGGAAATCCTGCTGTAGATATGGTTTCACCACTTCTCTGGCAAACTGGAGAATTACTAGGACTAGGGTAAGAATGTAGGGCCTCAACTCAGAGCCCACATCTGAGAATTATTCACTTCTCCAACTTCACATTGCAACTTCTACACTACTGATTCACAATGACTCTTCTCAAAAGCTGGCACAAGGTTATGCTCTGCTGAGAGTTCCAAATGAGCTCATCAGGTCAGTCTCAGCTGAGGCCAAGTAAACAGAAGAGTGAGCAGGTGAAAAACATTTAACTAGTTAATCACCAGCTGCCTTTCCCTGCCTAGCACTGTTACTGAGGGATTCTAGTAACGCTCAATGGACTGGTGGTTACACAGGCATTCTAATTAAAGGTGCTAGTATGCAAGTACTATCACATTATAACCACTCTTACTGTAGGTTTAACCATTGTGCCTGACTGCATATAAACACCAAAGTAAATACTTTTGGTCCAATCCACAAAGATCTGGAGCTACATGAAAATGTTGAATAAACTGGCCACGAAGCTCTGTGGCACAACTTCTACACACATCATTGATTCACAAAGGTGTTGTGTTGGATGCCCAGGTGTGCAAGGGGGTGAGGAGGGGCATGAACTAACTAAGTGCTTTAAACCTGTGTGGCAAAACACTCCCATGGAACACCCCTTGGCCTTTACCACACTTGATAAGGATGTGGAACAGCCAAGCTTTGCAGAACTGTCATCTGAGGATAGCATGGTAAGTGCCACAATGGCATAGTCTGCTAAACAGCCTACTGGTAAAGGGATGCATTCTGTGCTGGTACCAGCAACAATCCAGCTTGCCCTCCATTGCCAGGCCTTAGTGGCCCCTGGTGAAGATGTAGATAAAGACATTACAGAGCTCAGTCCACTGGAGGACATCATGGGAGATAAGGCAGGCATCAGTACATCTACTGGCCAGATGATGGGTTGGTTACCATTGAAGGAAGCACCACTGAGCAGAAAAGATTGTGTACAATATGGAATATGCTAATGTCTGACCTTATGGCTCTCTTCATGGGTGCTGCTATCCCTATCAGAGATCAATAAGGACAGATAAAGTGGATCGAGATAAGCAAAAACGTGTGTACAGTTCTGATGCACTATGGTCCTCCTTGCCAATCATAAAAGTCATAAATGCCTCTAGTACATAACAGTGTGGCAGAACCCTTTCACAGGCCTGACTCCCATGGCAAAATGTGCTGCAGGGAAATCAATATGGTAGCAGTGCCTTTCCAAGCCCTAGGGATGCTTGAACTACCTGATCCACTCATAAACACAGCAGCATACTGGATATGCCTGTACCAGCACAAGCAACCTACACTACTGCACCAATGTCACTAATGGACACTTAGGATAGCACACAATACAAATGTGCATACCATCACACACACACACACACACACACACACACACACCACACAACTATTCCCTGCACCCTACACTGTATAGTGGGAGATAAAGTAAATGAATTGATTAAATAATATAGAAATGTAAGATTATAATGAGGTTTGGTCAAGGAGTGGGGGCTAAAATGATATCCATTAACCATGAACAGCACATATACAATCAAATTCCACGTGGCAGCAGGGTCAGGGTCCAGATATGGCAGTCACTATTGGCCATCTGGAAAAGAAAAATGAATAGATGTAATGTCAGAGTGTGCATGTGATCTAAACAGGTTTCCTGGCATTACACATGGAAATTATACAACAGACATATATCAGAGCTTGTAAAAAAGGTGCAAAATTGCCAACAATGGCCCAAGTCCTTCAGAAAGCATTTACATATGCCTCCCCACCTGGTGCCATGGTGAGGAAGGGCAGAATAGGGGTCCTGTCCTTCAGCATCAGTTGGTAGTTGCTGGGCATGGTCTACCCTCCCTTATAAATGCCCCTGAGGCCCATCATGAGTCCTAGAGTCTCACACTGAAAGCACAGAAAATGTAACAGGGGCCGGGTCGGTCAATGATTCCATAACTGGAAGACAGTTCATAATTATTCTGCATAAACCGTGAAGGCACTAACAGTGTTGAACATGGCACTCCATTCTATGGGGGTATTGCTAGTGTACACCTAACTGTCATAGGCCCCATTGTTACTGAGGGAGAAATGGTCCCATGGAAGAGGTTGTGCAGCTGTTACTTCTACCATGTTCACAACAGCTATGTATGAGCCTCTCAACAGTACTGCTACACCATGCAGCCACACTGTCCATGGAATCATGGCACACATATTGCATCCTGACAACTGGGTGGAAAGGTCAGTATATGCCCAGGTTCAGCGTGGGCCATGCAGCATTATTCTGTATAGTCATAGTGGTAAAGAATGGCAACAATGCATCACACAGTGAGGCAGACACCACTATATAACCATAACTGGGATCGTAAAACAGACGACCCAGGAGATTACAATAGGTAGGCAGGGAACGGCATTTGATAACAGGAATAACAAGATACAGAGCAACATGACATTAGATAACAGGAATAACAAGATACATAATTAGACAGATTACATGATTTGGAGCAGGATGGGTCAGTAATCCACTAACATTAACATTAACAATAATTAATGATTACAAACATGTGTGGTAAGCATGACTGGGTTAAGAGCTGCTGAAGCCTAACTGATAGAGACATAAGAGCTTAATAACATAACCAGGTGGGTAAGCCAAGAGGGAAGCAGTTTGTAGCATTGGAGAGTGAGATGGAGCCTAAAAGCAAAAATTCAGGGGGGTTTGAATCAGGCACAGGAGACCTGACTGAGGAGAAAATTTCGATAGTTCATTTTAAACTGGGCATGGCTGGAGGCTAGGCGAACATTAAGAGGCAGGGAGTTCCAGAGTTTAGTCATCGAGTGAGAGAAAGCGAGGGTTCCTTTGTGAGATTTACATCTCGGTGTTTTCAGCAGCGATTTGTCAGATGATCTGAGGCCATGGGAGGGGGACAGAGGAGTTAGTAGGGAGGCCAGAGATACAGGGATCCCTGTTCTTATAACATTGTCAGTCAGGGAGCCAAGGGCAAAGGTTTGAGCCAGTGCAGGGGTAGCTAATTTAAGTCTGCATAGAGTTGACAGTGGTGTTTGGACCAGGGTGAGGGCCAGGCATACCTACAGATTCTGTTATAAGTGGTATCCCACTTTCTGAGGAGAGTGGTGGATGACCTCAGATAAGTGACTACCCCATAGGATAAGGATGGGAGCAAGATACCACAGGCTATGGCTAATCTAGCCGATTTCATAAGGACGTAGCTGGTTTTGTAAGCAGCACCAATTTTGGCATTGATTGAATTACAGGAGGATGTTTTATGCTTTTCAAAGTTGAGGTTTTCATCAAGGAGTTCTCCAAGATACCTGAAAGAGCGTACTGGTTTGAGAAGCATGTCATCATGACCAGATACTTGAAATAGATCACGATTGTTGTTTAAGTTGACTGTTGAACCAAACAACATAGTAGGTATTTTAGCAACATTGAAAGTAAAGCCAGGATTGAATAGACCTAAAAGCAGTGGTAAGGGTCTGGTTTATATGGTGTGTATTCTTGTCATTAAAATACAGTGCCCAGTCATCTACGTAAAGGATAGCCAAGCAGTCGGGACTGTTGGGATGCTGTTGATAAATATGGAGAAGAGGAGGGGTCCTAATATTGATCCTTGAGGAACACTTAGATTGATTGTCTTTGGGCTGGACACAGCAGAATTGAATCTAATGAGCTGTGTTCTATTCGACAGATAGCTATTAAACCAGGCAACCGAGTTAGGTGAGAAACCAAGAGCTAGGAGACTATGTAGTAGAAAGGGATGGTCAATGAGGTCGAACGCCTTTGTCAGGTCAATAGAAACTGCACCCGTGAGGTAGCCATTGTCCATCGCAGTTAAAGTATCATTTGTAAGATGGAACAAGGCCGTGGAGGTGCTATGACCTCTCCGAAAGCCATACTGAATTGGCAAGAGAAGGTTATGTTTAGTCACGAATTCAGTAACTTGAATCGATACTAGTTTTTGCATTATTTTACTTAGTTCTGATAGTATAGCTATCGGCCGATAATTAACCATATCTCTTTTATCACCTTTCCTAAAGACCAGGGTGATTCTGGCCATTTTCCATACATCCAGGACCACTCCATTGCAAAGAGAGAGAGTAAAAATCCATGATAACGGCTGAGCAATAAATGGTGTGGCCAGTTTTAGAAGTTTGGGTTCTAGACCATCACAGCCTACACTAGTGTTGTCAGAAATTGTATTTAGCAGGCCTAGGACATCAGATTTAGTAATAGCCTTGAAACGGAAAGGAGGGGGGGAAGAGCAGTAGGAGTGGGTGGAGCGGGTGGAGAAGTAGACTGACCTTAGAGAAAGCTGGATGTAAAGCTGGATAGATCAGAGAATTGTTTATTGAAAGCTTCTGCAGTGGTCCTAGGGTTGTTACAGTGGACTCCACTGATGATCATATCATTGGCCAAGTGAGTGTTTGTAGTACCTGGGAATGATTTGATGTGCACTCAGAATTTCCTGGAGTCGCCTGACGCTTCCAGCAGAAGCTCTTTACAGCATGAGCTCTTTGCTAGTCTAATCTGCTTTTTGCACTTGTTTCTCTGGGTCCTATAGGTATGGTAGTCAGCAAAAAGGCTGGCTTTTCAGAAATGCTTCCAGCTTTTATCCCTGGTATGCAATGCAGCCAGGAGATCTTTGTGTAAGCACTTAGTGGGAGGCGCACGAACCCATTAGGTTACAAAGGGATTATGTCTGTCCTGAACTGTATGGAATTGTTCCAGAAAGTAGACAAGAGCCGTTTGGGTATCCAGGGCCTGAGAGAGCTAGGACCAGTCAATGGATGAGACTTCATACAGGAACTTTGCCTGGTTCAGATTAGCATAGTTCCTGAAGGTGAGGTAGCGCAGGGGCTGAGTCTGGGAGCAAGAGTGTTGCCACACACAGAAAGCAGGGGAGTGATCAGATATGCTATCTGGCAGGGTGCTGGCATGCATGATTCTGTCGACTTGATTTGTTAACACCCAGTCCAGTAGCGTGCTTGACATTCCCTTGGGGAAATCCTTGTGGGCTCATAGAAACATAGAAACATAGAATTTGACGTCAGATAAGGACTGCTTGGCCCACCCAGTCTGCCCATTTCCCTACCTACTGGATAAGCTGCAGATCCTAGTTAACCAGCAGCCTACTTCTTCTTACCCCCACCCCCAAGAATTGCCTTATGACTGTCCCATGCATGCTTGAATTCCACCACTGATTTTGACTCCACAACCTCCTCCGGAAGGCCATTCCATGCATCCACAACCCTCTCTGTGAAAAAATACCTCCTTAAATTACCTCTGAGCCGCCCCCCCTCTATCTTCAAATTGTGCCCTCTTGTTCAGTGATCACTTGATGTAGGTTAAAGCTCTGGGTCATAGATAGAAGTGACTCATTAGTATGTCCTAGCCAGTTTAAATTCATGTCCCCTAGGATAAGTAGTACAGTGTGGCCTGCCAGTTTTACCGTATCCTCCAGCATATTAGTGAAGGCAGACAAACCTCCCTTGGGTGGGTTATAAGCAACAGCTGAACGAAGATTTTTAGCACCCAGGCAGAGAATTGCATGACAGGATTCACAGATGGAGGATTGGCGTTTAGTTTTCAATGATACATTTAGATGCACTTTGTAAAACAGCACAACACCCCCGGCCCACTTTGACAATGACCTATCATTTCCGATAAGGCAATAGTTCTGTAGCGAACAGATTGAATCAGGGGTAAAAATCTTGAGCCATGTCTCAGTTAGGCACAGTATATCCGGATTTTGGGTGGTGACCCAGGCTTCCAGCTCCATGAGGTTACGTGTAAGGCTCCTTATGTTTAGGTGGGCTATACGGATCCCAGAAGCAGTAGACCAGGAGGCATTTTTGCACAGTTGAGGGTGTAAGGGACCAGGGTTCTGTTCCACATCACCTGCAACAGGATAGCAAGCTGCATCAGATACCAGAACTTGCGATGAATAATAAGAGTAAGTGTTATAGTTTTAGAGCAGAGAGTACGATCTAGGTATGCAGTCACAAGGTAATTGATAAGCCTTGGGACATGATTACTAGTATCTACTCTTCTTATTTACAGCATGAAGTAAACAATTTTAGTAGTGTGTGTCAACAAAACTCCCTAAAACCCATAAAGAGAAATATTTGAATATTGGAAGAAAAAGAACCCAAACTATTTATTAATAAGGAGTCTTTTGAAACTATAAAGTATTATGACTGCTTGGAAGTAAGGTTCTTAGCTAACACAGAACGGACAGCTCACACACTGTAGAGATAGTTATTCTTAATGCAAATAATCCTTTTAATGCATTTAAACGTTTTAATTTTAAATATGGTGGTGATTCTGTTTAGGATGCTGTGATGATTTAAAATGCTAAAATTAGAACTTTTCTGCTACAGTGCATGACAGTTACAGTGGACTGATTTGTGCAATTCAATTTTGTCCCCCGAAACCGATGTCCTTCAGAGCCAGAGTGTGTCATTGTTAGCACAGAACTCATTTGTGGTAGTCCCAGTAGTTCACAATAGTCATGGATGCATTGATAAACACAAATACAGTTTATTTATTTAGTTTTTGTTGACCAGGAAGGAGGACTAGACAATGTTTTGCCTATTTTCAGCCTTGTCCCGGTGGGGAAAGGATACAGATGGATGTCAACTGATATCGAGCCAGATTTTAAGCTGTTTGCGGCATTTTTAGTGAATGTACCTGGCGAATCACTGTTGATCCCCTGTTACGTAGTGTGATATAATGTACTGACATATGTACAGTACCATTTATGTAAATGTATTCATTGTAGATGGTGAGACTTTGACAGTTTGAGGGTTTGTGCTTTGTGGGAATCACCTTTTAGAGTTTGTACTTTGTGACTCTGTGCATTGTGTGGACTTGTGCTGTTGCCTTCATTATGTCAGGGCAGTAGGTTTCAGTGTTCAATGTGGGAGGGAGGTTCTTGTTGTGCTTGTTGTGGGGTGGGGTAATTAAAACATTGGTTGAGGGGGTTAAAACTTTATTTATTCCATTTTTAAAAAAGCTTGTCATTTTTGTTTGTTGAGCTTGTACTGTTGTGTAGTTTTTCCATGCCCTCTCTGTTTTCTGTAACAGTTCCTAGTCAGGTTCAATGTCAGTGCGCTGTGCCATCGCCATGTACAACACATTCAGTGCCTGCCTAACATCTAAAATGGAGACAGGTAGAATTTCTGTCTCTCCTTCCTCATCACCCTCATCAGCAGAAGGGGCAGGGGTAGATATTGGCCTCAGGGCTTCCACAACACAAGTGACTTCATCTGTAGGTAGTTCAGACTCAGGATCATTGTCTCCAAGGTGTGACAGAGTCTGAACTCAGCTTCTCTCACTCCGTCTGGTGGGGGGGAATCATGTATTCCGGAATGGGAACGGGAACATCCCGCTGTTCCTCTGTGGGGTCAGTGATAGAGACAGTGTGGAATTCTGTTTTGGAGAAGCAGTTTACTATTGTCTGAGCTGACACAGTGTTCCAGGCACTTTTAAAGAGCATAACAACATCTAGCAGTGTTATATGCTTTACACACTCTTCAGCTGTCAGTTCTTCACCACTGTCCTACTCAGACAGGACACAACCTCTCATTTCTTTGACATAGTGTCATTTTAATAAATACATTATACCCCGATCCAACAGCTGGGTTAGGGAGGTCATGTTTAGGGATAGAGAATTCAATCTGTTGTTGCCTAGTCCAGGCACTTCTGGATGGCCACTGAAATTGTCCAAGACAAGTACAATCTTGTAACCCCTGTGTTTCCGATCCCAACACATATTCCACTTGGTGAAAATCTCACCAGTCATCCATTCTATGAAGTTGTTACAGCAGAACATGGGCAAATGGCTGACTCCACTGAAACACCTTGGCTGGGCAGACTTCCCCACCATGAGCTACAACATATGCTAGGAATCAGGTGATCCAGAAATGACTGCAAAGTGGGTTCCTGACTCAGGGTGTCACTGAACCAAAAACAGCTGAGGCAATTATTGATCTGGTGCTCACAAATGGGGACCATGTACAAGGAATAATGGTCAGGGAGCCACTGGGTGGAAGTGACCATTGCACAGTGTGGTTCCAGTTGGATATGGGCAAGGAAAGCATCCCAACTAAGATCAAAATCTTGGATTTCAGGAGGGCGCACTTCAGAAAAATGGGTGAAGTGCTAAGGAGCCATCTGGTGAGCATCAAAGCAGATATGGGGGTGGACCAAAGGTGGTCCATTATTAAGGAAGGAATACTGGTTGCCACATTTGAGTGTGTTAGGCTCAAGGGTAAGAACACAAGGGCCAAAAAGCCCAGCTGGTTCAGTTCTGGTGTTTCCCAGCCAGTAAGGGAAATGATGTTGGCCTATAGAAAATTCAGGAAGACCAAAAGAGAGGTGGATAGGGAAAATGACCTAAGGCTGGCCAGTGAGGCAAGTAAAGAAGTCCAGCAAGCAAAGGCACAGAAGGAGCTGCAGATAGCTGAAGGAATTAAGAAGGGGGAGAAGACTTTCATTCACTATATAAGTGAGAAAAGGGACAAGAAGGGAGGGATTGTTAGGCTTAAGAAAGGGGTGTAGTGGGTGGAAGATAATGGGGGAAAAGCAGAGATACTAAATGAATACTTCTGTTCCATCTTCACCAGGGAGAAGGATGGACCAGTGCCTTCAGGAGGGAAAAGAGGAACAGGTAGGGAGAGGAACACAAATGTAGTGATAGAGAAGGATATAGTGAGGGAGGGGCTGCTGGCATTGAAGGTGGACAAATCACCAAGCCCGGACAGAGTACATCCAAGGGTACTAAGGGAACTGGCTGAAGAGCTGGCAGGACCACTAGCAGACCTATTTAATAGTTCATTAGAGTCAGGCGTGGTACCATAGGACTGGAGAACAGCACATGTAGTGCCCCTCCACAAAAGCAGTCCTAAGGATGACCCAGGGAATTACAGACTAGTCAGTCTGACCTCCATTGTGGGCAAGCTCATGGAGACCATACTAAAGGAAAGATTGGTGAACTATCTAGAGGTGCATGGTCTCTAGGATGTGAGGCAGCATGGGTTCATGGGGAGGGGGGAGATCATGTCAAACAAATCTGATTGACTTCTTTAACTGCGTCACTAAGACAGTAGACAGGAACCAAGCAGTAGACATCCTTTATCTTGATTTCAGCAAGGCCTTTTGATACTGTGCCCCCACAAAAGGTTGATCAGGAAGTTGGTGGATCATGGGGTTGGTGAAAAGATGGCCAGATGGGTGGAACACTGGCCAAGGGACAGAATCCAGAGCATGGTTGTTGGGGGGAGAGCTATCTGGTACCAGAGAGGTAACCAGTGGGGTCCCACAGGGCTCTGTGCTGGGGCCAGTGTTGTTCAGTGTCTTCATCAATAACACTGGGGATGGCTTTAAGGGCAAAATGTGCCTATTCATGGATAACACCAAGTTCTGCAGGAGAGTGGACACAGCTGAAGGGGATACAGGACATACAGGAAGATCTAGAAAAGCTGGGGAGGTGGTCCAGGATCTGGCAGCTTGGCTTCAATGCCAAGAAATGCAAAGTTATGCATATTGGAGCCAAGAATCCCAGGACAGAGTACTACCTGGGTGGAGTCCGAGTATCTGCATCAGAGGGGGGAGAAGGACCTAGGAGTGATGATCACTAGTGACCTGAAGCACTCCATGCAGTGCAAGAAAGCAGCAGCAAAGGCAAACAAGTCACTGGAATGCATATCTAGATGGATCAGCAGTAGGAAAGAGGAGGTTAGACTGCCCTTGTACAGGTCACTGTTAAGGCTGCATCTAGAGTATGGAGTTTAGTACTGGAGCCCACACCTCAAAAAGGAATTTATCCTGCTGGAGAAGATCCAGAGGAGGGCTACAAAGATGATAGTGGGTCAGCAGGGTAAGTCATACAAGGAGAGGTTGAGGGCACTGAACATGTACTCACTGAATGACAGGAGAGAGAAAGACAGAGAGAGAGAGAGAGAGAGAATGAAGGGGAGATGATTGGGACCTTCAAGTACTTGAAAGGGATAAATAAGGTTGATAAGAAGAGTCTCTTTAAGCTGAGTGGCAACCTTAACGCTAGAGGGCACAATCTTAAGCTGGAGAGTGGGAGGTTTAGGAGGGAGGTCAGGAAGCACTTCTTCTCATAAAAGGTGGTGGACACTTAGAATGCACTGCCAGAGAGGTCATCTCATTGAAGACAGTGGGCAGCTTTAAGAGAGGCTGGGATAGGCATAGGGGGAAAGTAAGGAGCATGGGTAGGGAGGATTGGAAGAGTGCAGAGGGAGGGCAGGGACATTAGCTCCACTGTGGACCCTGCAATACAAGCAGATTTGATAGACCAAATGGCCTTCTTCTGCTGGCTTCTTAGTATGTTCATATGTATGTTCATATGAGAGACTCACATTTTTCAGTGCCGGACATATTACGGCACTTCAACACTGAGACCCTTTCCTTTGATTTTTTTGTCCCTGGGGCAGTTCCTCTTTAAATGTAAGTGTGCCATATCTGACACAGCAGAAGAATAGCTCTGTTTCATCTGCATTAATAATATCTGAGGGTCCGTAGCCCACAACAAGATTGGGCAAAACATCCCGTACCCGGGAACTTTCTCCAGGACCATCTGCATTCTGCTTTTTCCCATGGGCTCAACAAGGAAGATGCTGTGGCCTTCCACCTTTGAAGCCACCCATATGTAGGGTTAAAATCTGGTTTTCCTAGTGTTACAGAATGCTGTTTTGCTTTCTGCAACAATAAAGGGCCACTCACCATGGCATCACAGTTCAGCGCCTCAGAGATCCAAAGCAGCAGTGCCTCCTCTATCTCCTAGTCTTCCCCCCCTCTCTTCAGTTTCTTTGTGGATTTTGACTGCTGTTCCACTCTGTCAGCTCTTGGTCATTCTGGTGGATTAAATCAGACAAAATGGATTTTGGGATGCAAAGATGGACCACAAGATCCTGCACACTCATCTTTGGCAGACTTTCAATCTGCTGAATCAGTTCCACTTCGCAGGAAAAGGGGATGCCAACACGCTTTGAAGAGGCCATACTGCAGATAAGGAAGCAGAAAATCTGGGGGTAGTGACAGCTTTAGTACAGCGCTCCATCAGCAACCAGAACAGACCCTCTGTTCACCTCTACATCTAGCCACTGATTGACATTTCATGAATACATGCCTACTGTAATCAGCTGTGAGTACAATAGGCACTCTTTTGTGAAATGTCAGTTGGCTGCTGACCATGGAGATGAGCGGAGGGTCTGTGCCAGTTCCTGAGGGACAGTAGAGCTGGGGAGAGGGTGGATGAGTTAGGAGGGTCTGACCTCAGAGGAGGGCATGGGGGACTGGGTGGGTTGGGGGTTTGCACCTATGAGGATCAAACAGGTGGTTGATTTGGACCAATGGGGACTGTGCATGTAGGAACTACTAGACATCAGTGAATGACTGTTTTTTTTTAATCAAACTTTATTAAGATTTTTAACACACTTTTACACAGGAAAAACAAATAAAAGAAAAACAAACGTTTTAGTACATATGTATAAGACCTCTATAATATACCTACTCAATTCAAAGGCTTAACAATTTATGTATAATACATAGGTCTAATGAAGTCAATAAATAAGATTAAAACTAAGTCGAGACATAAACTCATAGTAAAACAACCTAATCAAAGAAAGGAAGGGGAAAGGATGGGAAAGACTGAATTCCAGGGAGTAGAATGGGGAATGGGAAAGGGGAAAAGGAGGGGGTGTAAAAGACCCACCATTTACCATATCCTAAACACTATAGAAGATATTCTGAATCAGGGTATATCCTCATTTACTCTCACATGGTTAGACTCCTGCATTTGAGAAATCCTACCACTTGGGTTCCTCTATAAACAATAAAATGGGGCGAGGGACCCACTCATATTCAGCCAAAATTTCCAGGATGTCTTTCCTCCAATCGAGCCATGTAATGAAAGAAAGGCAACCATCTGCCCTTGAAATTTTCCTGGCTCAACCTCAGTTTAGCAGTGAGTCTTTCCATTACCATTATTCTCAAACATTTGGAGTACCATTCCTCAACATTAGGTATTCTAGTGGTCAACCATTTGCAAGTGACTGCCTTCAAGGCTGCCGCCACTAGGATATAGAACAAGTACTTCTGGGCTGGAGAGCTCAACAAAGGTGGTGGCAAGCCAAAAATCCAGAGGAGGGGGTAGAAGGAATGGCGACTCCAAAAATGTCACCCAGCACTTCTTCCAACTCCCCGCATGGGGACAGAAGGAGGTAATCCTAGATGATATGTGTTAAAGTACCCTTACCGACACAGTCCCTCCAACATAGGTCAGAGGAATGTCTACCAAGATGTTTGGAGACCACTAGGGGTCAAAAGAATCTGACAGCAATTCACAACCAAAACTATCTCCAAAATAAGGCTGCCGATGTGTGATGTACACCCCCCCCACACACACACACCTGCTTCCACTGGGCCTCTGAGAGGGAAACCTCCAACTCCTCCGCCCATCGCTCCTTAACATGATCAATGTCATCTACATCAGTTGTATTCAATGCCATTACAATGTGAGTGATTTTTCTGGGGGGGCTATTTACTTGTACCAAATCAAATAAGCAGGATTGAAGGGGATTAAGGGGTTTACCCAGCTGGGCCTAGACCTTTTCCAGGATTAAGTAATTTTTTTTTTTTTCTGCTCCTCCGGTCAGCTGCCCCATTCCGACTGACCCCCCCCAGCTCCATCCCCCGGAATAGTCAGTGCCTACCTAATGCCTGGCCCAGGAGTGGAGCCTGCAGGGAGTCGGTCATCATCCTACTGCCACCGGCGTTTTCTGCCTCTGATTATCACCCAGGAGCCCCAGGAGTAGGAGCACATGCACGTGGAGGAGCACATGCACCCTACAGCCCTGGTTATGGCTCCTTTCCCCCACCCCATGGCCTAATGCCTGGCCCCCTGTAGCCCGTGCCACTCCTAGCCTCCACTAGGGGTCACCATCGCCCAAGGGGTGCCGCATCCCCTCCCCAGAGAGGAGAGCCTGCCTGCCGGCAGCTCAATCCAGCTCCACCCTCCCCCCTGCTGCCAACCTCCGATGACCAGAGCTCATTCCCGAACCCAGATCACCAGCGAGCTGCGAGATAAGGTGTCCAGCACCTCAACCCTCAGCACCACCGGGCCGCCAAGGATTAAGTAATTTCTTAATTATAAAAATCTAAAACATCATGTTGAGGCACCCCAAAGTTTGATTGCAGTTGTTGAAAAATTTAAGGTGACCCTCCTTGTAAAACTGACCCAAAGTGGTCAGACCCAGCCTGGCCCATTGCCCAAAGGCCCTGTCCCATTTGTATGAAGAAAGTCCAAGCAACTTCTAAGTGGTGTCTTATCGTGCAAAGTCATGGAGAACTTGTTGGTTCGATATACCTCAACCCAGATCTGTTTCAAAACAGACATCCATGGGTTATCAAAACACACTGTAGACAGCCTCTTTCCATCCAAAATTAAGAGATCACCCACATTGACTAATTCCAACTCTGAAGATTCTATTTCTGCCCAAATCGGGGACTCTACTCCCTTCAGCAGCAAAATCAGAGCATGGAGTTGGGATGCCCAGTAGTAACTGCACATATTTGGGAGGTCCAGACCCCCCTTATCTTTAGAGGCTGTAAGAACCCTCCATCTAACTCTAGGTGCTTTCCCTCTCCAGATGAATTTTGAGATAGTATTTCTTAGCTCCACCCAGAGTTTCTTTGGGGGCCTAAATGGCAATGTGGTGAAAAGGAATAGAAACCTAGGGAGGATGTTCATCTTCACTGATTCAGTTCTATCTGAGAGAGACAGTGGATGTTCTACCCAGCGATTACAGTCTATCTGCACCTCCTGTAGAAGTCAATGATGGTTCAATAAGAACAATTTCTTTTGCTCCCTTGGAATCCAAACCCCCAGGTATCTAAACACGGCATTGGCCCATTTCACCCTACCAAGATCCGGCAAGGAGAAGTCGGGCGCATATCCACCGTATTATTTCCATTTTAGAAACATTTACTTTGTAACCTGAGAAGACTCAAATTCCCCATAAATCAAAAATCTTAGGAAGTGATTTAACCGGGTCAGTGATGTATAACAGTGTGTTAGTTACGATCCTCCACCTTGATCCCCATGAAAACATCAGATTGCCAAGGGCAGCAGCCAGAGGTTCCATACTGAGGGCAAATGGGGAGAGCAGGCAACCCTGCCTTGTCCCCTACCTATTGCAAAATCCAATGACAGGATCCCATTAACTTTAACTTGGGCCTTGGGATCCCGGTACAGGTTTTTAATCCAACCATGAAACCTGTCTCCCAGGCCAAATTTATTCAAGGTACAATCCAAGTATAGCCAGTCTAACCTGTTGAAGACCTTCTCAACATCTAAAGAGACCACCGCCAGAGATCTAACTAATGGGGAAGAGAGAGCAGAAAGGGAGTTAAGGAACAACAGATGTTGTCTTGAATATGCCTCCCTAGCATGAACCCTGTCTGATCGTGATGGACCATTTCACATGATGTTTTGAACATGGGACCCAATTGTTTTAGAAAAATGTTGAGCGTCCTGGTTTAAAACAGAAATAGGTTTTAAATTAGTACAAGAGGAGGGATGTTTTCCTGGCTTGGGAATAACAGACCCATCGCCCCAATTGATCCTGCTGACCCCAATCCATGAGCTTCACTAAGCACTTTGACAAGAAGGAGTGAAAACTCAAGCAAAACATTTACAAAATTCGGCTGTAAACCCATCGGGGCCTGGGACTTCCTGATTTTAAGGTCTTTATGGTTCGACATCTCCCTTCTGAGAATATTCTATCTAATTCTCCTTTGAACAGCTGACAATTTGGGTAGCTCCACTGAATCTAGGAAATTTACTGTTTTTGTAGATGATCTGGTCCTCTCCTTAGATTTTTGGCTTGCCCCTCTCCCATAGAGATCCCTATAAAATTTGCGAACTTCCTCTGCAGTCTCCTCGAGATGTAAAACCAAAGGCAAGGCCAGAGCAGATGGTTTCAGGGCTGGGACATATCTATCAGCCTTTTGTTTCCTAAGACAGAGAGCCAGGAGTTTGCCTGCTCTCCCCCACTCATAGTATTTTGCCCTGTTTATCTCATTAGATTCTCAGTATGTCTCAGCATTAAGCCATTGTATTTGGCTCTGGCTTCTTTGATTTGGGGCAACAGATCCGATTTTCTGGATCTTTTGTGTTCTGTTTCAAATTCCACCACCTAAGCCTTAGCTGCTTTCACTGCAGCCTGATGTATTTTATTTTTATATGCCCATGCGAAATTGTGTGCCCCCTAATCACAGCCTTCAACCCATCCCAGACAAATGTTAATGCTGTATCTTGTCCCGTATTATTCTGTATATAATTCTTAATAAGAGTTCTAGTGGAATCAGCATACATTTTGTCATTCACCAGTCCTGGGTCAATTTGCCACTGGCCTATCCCCCTCGTAGCTCCCTAGTCCAAAGTTGCGGAGATCATGGCATGATCTGAAAAGGTCTCAGGAAGTATCCTAATATCCGTGAAAGTGTGGGATAAACCCTTTTGGGTGTACAAAAGTCTAATCTTGAGTAGGATTCCATTGAGGCTGAGAAAAAGGTCTAATCAGTTTTGTTAGGGTGTTGAAGCCGCCATGGATCAGACAATCCTCCCTTGCTGCACAAATTTCTTAATAATCTGAAACAAGCTTGTGAATCCCTAGGAGATGCAAGACTTCTGTCTAACCCCAGATCGTTGACACAATTCCAGTCCCCTGCACAAAACAGCTGGCCCTCAGGAAGGCCTGCAATTAGATTAAACAGGATCTAAAAATTCCTCTGACGGGGTGTGGGGCTTAGATAGATAAAGTATGGAGTGGATGGCCACTGAACAAGCCAGAGAGGATTACTATTCTCCCCAAACCAACTCTCGTGACCTTCTGATCTCGAAAAGGGTTCCCACGGTCAACCAAAATGATGGAGCCGCTTTTTTCCCTAGGATGGGAGTCAGCATTGACTGACCCAACCAATGACCTCCATAACTTCAAGTATTCTGTATCGGAGAGTCTTGTCTCCCGGAGACAAGCAATTTCACAACTGATTTCTTAGTTCAGTTAAAATTTTATTCTCTTAATGGGGCTATTAATGCCCTTAACATTCACCAAGCATATCTTTAAGGTGGCCATTTAGTATAATTTGAAAGCAACCTCCCCATCCATCCCTGTCCCTCATCTCACATGTTCAACCACCCTACCCTGTAGAGAATATCTCTTGCTATAGCCAACCACATGAAGTGAGGTCTTAGGAAAATTAAAATAAAAAAGAAATTAAACACATACATACAAACCTAACTTCCAAGTTCGGAGCCGGATGTTAATAATTATCCAGGTACCCAACATGGCACCAGTGAGAGTTACATTCAGAGAGGCCAAATTAGCCTTGAATACCAACAAACAAACAAAAAAAAACTAATGGGAAAGCAAACTTGGGTCCAAACCAGCCCCCTCGTAGACACTGGCTAAAAGCCCAATGAGTGGAGCCAGACAGGAACTGTAAAACCAAACAAACGCTATGCCGAACCTAGGCAACACTAAATGGGGCTAACAAATAAAGCCCCAGAAAAATGGACTGCTAGAGTATCTTGAGAAGAGGAGAACAGCTTAAAACTCACCAAGGGTTGCACCCCAGATCCCTGGGAATTCAGACCTCTCCTCCAAGTGGTTTCCTGAAGCACTGGCAATCTATCCAGTAGCCCCTTTGGAAATTTTCAGTGTCTGGAGAGCTAGAGAACCAACCCAGTATACCTTAATCCATACCCCAATGGGGTAAAGAAATGACTTTGGTCCTGGTCTACCAGAACTGCTTTTTACCCATGGAATCAGTCTTCACAAAACAACTTTTTTTTTTTAAATAAAAAAGTAAACCATCCTTTGCATACTGTACATATCCCGCCAACCAGAACCCCAATGATTCGTGCTCCATATTTCAGATATGAAGTAGGAGCCACAGGAAATTGCCATCTCCTGCCCTCCCATCTGCAAACACTACACCCCCAACCTCATTAAATAATGAGGGGGGGCAGGTGCCCCGAATCACAAATCAAGCAGTAACTAGATAACTAAAGTCCACCACAAAGATCACTAAGTCAACCTCTGTGTCTTGCACCCATTGCATATAAAGAAATTCAAAGTACATTACTGCAAGACCACCGGGTTAGGTGAGGTCCATTTCCTTCAGGATTTTCATCTAGGCTTCCCTAGAACCACACATGCTACTCAGATCGTATTAGGGGAAGTAGTCGAAATCAGAAAAAGCAATAAGGAATGGACCTCGGGTTATGTGTCTGAAAAAATAAGTTTCTGCTGAAACAAGCACTCCAGTAGGCCAGTTCCAACTGAACGAACGTAGCCGGGTCATCATTCCCATAGTCCACCAGAAATCACTAGGGGTATCGCGGACAACTGTCAAGGTAGCCTCCAACAAGCAAGGTAAGAACCGTGAAATAGGTAACTCACTGCCAAAATGCCCCGGATGTGCACAGTCTCCGTTATAGTGAAGAAACAGCTCAGCCCAAATGCAGCCTTAAAAGCCAACAGGTCTCCTTGCTCTTAGTTAGCCATCTGGCGAGTCTGCATGGAGTGGTAACAAAGCTTCACCCATTCTCCTGATCTCCCTTGCTGTCCCGGGCAATCAACCAGAGGAGCTCTTCAGTCTTCTTCTCTGCAAGGTCTACTTTTAGGTCAGGCAAGGGATCTCCAACTCAGAAAGGAAAGCTGAGGCTTCCAACAGGGATTCGTAGATTTTAATTCTCCTTCCCTGGACCCACACTCTGGCTGGATACTGCAGATATGCCTTAAATCCCTCTCCCTTAAGCTCTTAACTACTTAGAGTACCTTCTTCCTCTTTGTCAGCATCTGGGGAGGGAAGTCCTGGTCCACACATAGCATTTGGCCATCAAGGTTGTGATCCTTTTTGGCCTATTCAAGTCTCAGGATCTTATCTTTGGTCATATATTTCAAGAATTTCTCAACGATAGACCTTGGTGGAGCCCCGTGTTTAGGCTTAGGGGCTATGGCTCAATGGGCACACTCAAGGTCTAAGCCTCAGTCCTCTGGCAGATCTAGTTCTTTGTGGAGCCATGAGTCAATGAAATCCTCCATGTTTGGGGCTCGACTCTCCGCACCCCAAAAAATTCAAATATTATTGCAGCGGGCTCTAGCTTCCACATCTTCAGCCCACAGCATTAGTTCCCATTCTCTTTATGCAGATAGGCAAGTGACCTGCCAAAGGCCATATGCTCGGTCTGCAAGCCTTCCATGTGAGTTTCCACCACCGCAGTTCTGTTCTCCAGCCTTTTTAAATCTTTTTGAATTCCAGAGATTTTTGCATCCATGCAGTGTAGGATTTTTATCATTCTCTGCCCATCTGCCTTCATGAAGTTGGAAGTGGTGTCCGATCCTGACCCATCCGATTCATCGCCCAAGCCAGTATTAATTGAGGAGCAGGAGGATGCAGGACTATCGGGCCACCGATTGTCTGAATCTGCCTGTTTGCTGTTGGCATTGAAAGGAGGACTTTTTTTGTATGACCCATCTGAATAAGCTTTTGAGGCACTATGTTGAGCAGTTTTCACTTGGATGGCACTTGTGATGATGACTGATTTTGTTTTAAACTTTCACTAAGGCCAGATGCGCTCTCTAGACCGCCATCTGCTAGAGTGATGCAACCAGATGTTGAATGACTGGGATTTTATCAGTGATTATGTAGTCAAAGCTGGCGGAGGCAGGAGGGACCACTGAACACAAGGGATATTACTATAGGTGCAGCCGGGGTGTTTGGTGTTGGGAGGGACCACTGGATGCCAGGGATATTACTATAGTTACAGTTAGGGGTGTTTGGGGTGGAGGTACCACTAGCCACCAGAGAATGAGTGTGAAGGGCAGTGGCACTGGAACATCAGTACAGGCAGCCATGACAAGGGCTGTTGGGGATGGTATGAATCTTAAGGTACTAATATGGCAGATTGCTACAGAGGAGCAATTACCATTAAGGGGACCTAACAGCCCAATTGCAATAGTAATTCCATAGCTGTGGCCAGTAGGGGGCTGGGGCTTGCAATTGCAATCTGGTCAGCGCCTGGTTGGTATGTTGGAACATGTCTTAAGCATTCACAAATTGCCCTAGCATGTTCCAGTACACAATGCCACTGGTTTGCTCCAGGCACTAATTTGCTCCTTGAAGCAACTATTTACTGAACCCTAATTTGAAACTGCAAATATCCTGCCGTAGTGTCTCACATGTAAACAATAAGACACTGTGTGGTGTGCATTACGGTGTAATAGCTGCACTCCTTAGGCGAGAGTTAGGCACAAGGCCGAGCGTCGTCACCCAAAGGAGTGTGATACACACCACAGTGCACATCCAGAGTGTCTTATTGCGCTTATAAAATAGCTTAAGTAAAAAAAAAAAAAGACAGAAAAGAAGAACTGAACAATTGAAAATTAAGTTTATTTTAAGTGTGGAAGAACAATAGTCCCATGAAGTAAACTGTATGTTGCATTTCTATTGTCCACAACTTAGTATATAGAATATAGTGTATGCCAACATATATGTTTAACTTCTACAGAATAAAACACAGTAATGTTATAAGTTTTATTAGTCTTTGGTAACTGGGTAAGGCCCACTAGGCACAAGTGCCTGTTTTCAGGAGTGACTGGGAGCACTAAGCAGTCAAGTGACTTGCTCAGAGTCAAACAGTATGCAATTGGAAGTTGAGAGAATCAACCCCAGGTCTGGTCTGCTGGATGTAACAAGCTCATTCAGAGTGCATTACTCTAACCTCTAGGCTATATTGCCAGCTCCCTAAACACACACAGCAACTAAACTGACTATTTCCTGACCAAAAAAGAAAACATTTTGCTGATTAAAAGAGTCAAAGAAAATGTGACAAATCCAGTGAATCTGGACACTTGACAGGGAGATGTCTCAGCTCCCAATGTGATGTCATTTAGCTGTGGAGACACAAGGTGGAAACAGGGAAGGAGAATTTATGGTAGTTTTTTTTCTTAAGTACTTACGATGGTCAGACTAACTGAAAATCTAAATTAGACTACTGCACTAACTAAGGGGTACAGTTAGAAAAGAAAACTAGCATTTGTCAATGCTGAATGTTGTTGTGCTGGCATTGGTAGTGGCAGGGCAGAGTTAGAGATGCATAGTGCTGTGATTTTGTTAATGTGTCCCAAAAGGTGATTTCCCACAACGAGCATGCCATTGTGCACCACAGCTGCGGAAACGTGTTTTGGACAGACTGTGAAAAATGTCAGCTGGACTGTTGACAAGGAGGTGTGCGCAAATGCCAGTGGTAAAAATGTGGCATGAAAATATTGCAGATTTATGAAGTTACAAGGGTGCGTGGAAACTGCGCAATGCACGCTTGCAACGCAGTCATTTTATGGACTTTTGACACCAAATTTTCAACATAGGCATTTTAGAACCTCTACTTATAAACAGTGTCACCGTCATTTCCTCAAACTGTCCCGAAAACTGATTTCGTACAGCGACTGTGCAATTCTGCACCAGACATACAAAAACACATTTCAGGCAGCTGTACTGTTCATAAGGAGGTAGAAAATGTCAGTGATGAACAGCTGGAGTGAAACTATTACAAATTCACAAAATCACGAGCATGCATGAAAACTGTGCAATGCACGTCAGAAACACTAATTTTATTGACTTTCATCCCCAAATTTTCAACATAGGTATTTTAGGACATCTGCTAATGAACAGTGTCACTGTTATTTTATAATGTGTCTTGAACATGGACTTTCCACAGTGACCGCGCTATTCTGCACTGCAACTGTAAAAACAGACTTTGGTCAGGATGTGAAAAATGACATCTGTACTGTTCATTAGGAGGTGCAGAACAATGGCACTGCTGAAAATCTGGAGTGAAAATATGATAAGTTCGCGAATTTATGAGCGTGCGTGCAAACTGCACAATGCACGCTCGTAACACAGTCATTTTATGTAGTATTGTCACCAAATTTTCAACACAGGCATTTTAGGACCTCTGTTCACTAACAGTGTCACTGTCATTTTCGTAATGTGTCCCGAACACTAATTCCCCACAGCGACCACACTATTCTGCACCAGAAATGTGAAAACACATTTCAGCCAGGATGTGAAAAATGACAGCTGTACAGTTCACAAGAAGGTGTGGTAAAATGCCAATGTTGAGAATCTGGCATGAAAATATTGCAAATTCACTAACTTACAAGCATGCATAGCAACTGTGCAATGCACACTCGTAAAACAGTAATTTTTTTGATTTTTTCCACCAAATTTGCAACATAGGCTTTGTGAGAGCCCCCCTCATGAACAGTGGCACTGTCATTTCGAAACTCAGTCCCAAAAGGTGATTCCGCACAGTGACTGCAAAATAACCTTTTGGGACCTAATAACGCCATGATAGTGATAGAACTCATGAGGAGATGTCCCTGAAAAACCCATGTTGAAAATTTGGTGCCAAAATAACCAAAAATGCCTGAGATATGCATCAAAGTTGAAAAAACCCTATTTATTTCATTATACAGCTTACGGGCATTTCTTCAGTTCACAGTCAGCTTTGAAGAGTGCAGATGTGTTCCCGGTCCACCAAAGATCATCACACCGGACTCCGGAGGTAAGTATGGTGTGAGGGGGGTGTGGGGAGGCAGGGTGCGCAGAGGGTGGGTGTGAGTGGGGCAGGAGACTACGAGGGACAGTTTTCATTTTACAGGTAAAAAATTAAACATTGCGGGACAGTTTTTTTTATAGATTTGGCACGCTGGGGTGGGCCCCAGTGTGCAATCTAACTGTTTGGGGTCTGTAGCTGACAGGGATTGGGCACCCTCATCAGCACACAACACAAGGGGAGGAATTTATGCCGACGGGATTGGGCACCCCATCAGCACACAAAGAAAGCAGGGGGAAGATCCGAGGGGATTGGGCACCCCTCAGCATTTAACAATGGGGGTTCTTTATGCCGACGGGGAGGGCTCCCCATCAGCACACAAGGAAAGTAGGGGGGTAAGAGCTGAGGGGATTGGGCAACCCACTCAACATATAACAAATGGGGGTGCTTATGCTGATGGGAAGTGGGCCCTGAGTTGGCACATACATAGGGCAGGGTAAACCGACAGGGAGATTGGGCACCCCCGAGGTCGGCAGTTTGGCAGCCAGTGTGTTGCCATTTGCATAATGTCAGTTCGCACTTCAAGAGAAGGTCTGTTGCATCTGACAAGCTTTGCTCGGAATTCAGTGGACCTTTTCTTAGATGTGCTCACCACATTATGCATGCATGGTGTGGCACCGGCATGCAGGCTGATTGGGGAATGAGGGACGCACCTACTGGTGTGTACCCTGCATTTGCCCAACAGTGACTGTGTCTCCAAAGCTGCACTACCGCAATATGTTGGCTGCACAAGCATGCCAACATAAAAAGGGATTTCCTAGGTAGTTTGCACTGTGATCTTTGACATTGATCAAGGTACCTCTAACACTCTGCCTTGTGTGATGTCTGTAGTGCAGTAGAACGAGAAGTTCTTCTGCTGCACTATGGGCATCAATACTGCAGCAAAATAAAAAAAATGTTCTCCAAATTCTATAGGGAACAATAGCTTACCATACATTCACAGTTACTTGCTGTAGTTTATGAAATTCACTGGGGCATTAAAGACACAATTTGGGAGGTTGAAGGGTCCTTGGCTCTGACTCTGTACATCGTTTGTGGCTTGTGGAGCAGCATCTGGATCTTTCTACTGCATTGGTAGTCTAGGCTCTGACAGCTCTCCACTGGACAGGATATCACTCCATTTCTTATGATCATTCATGCTTGCTGACCAATAGCTCCATGAGCTGGCTTCATTCCGATACCCTGTCACTGCCATTATCTCACGTCTGTCCAACCCAGCATCTGACAGGAGCTGCACTGCAGTGGATCTGAGTGAATGGTTGGTGTACTGTTGGGACAGTCCAGCATCTTTGCTAATTCTTGTCATCATTGTAGACAAGTGGTTTACTCCAAATGGCTCCTTTGTATACCATGTTGGCACAGTATCGAGGAAGTGCTGCAGCATGCATTTTGGGTGCATATAAAGGGCTGGTGAGTCAGGATGAAGCTTACTTATAAACTTTATAAAACTTGCCATAGGGCATAGTGGATCCCCAGGTCTGGCCCATATGAAGCCCCTGTAATTGTCTTTGCCCTGCTTGGTGGTGTCCCTGTGATTTATGGTGTGCTCATTGAATGTGAGCGAGATGTATTCCAGTCCATTCTCATCTTGAAGGATGTGAAAACTGGGCAGTTTTAATTAGTGCAGGCCCTCTCTTCCAAGCCTGGCCATCAGAAGCTGTATGTCTGTCCACACTTTGCACAAGAGTCCTGGAGCTATGTTGGAGCTAAGAGCTGGGGAATTCCAAAGTTTTATTAAATCTGCTTTGGTTAGAGCTGGATGGTGCCTTGATGTGTCCTTTTGCTACTTTCTGTACTTTTTAAAGACAGAGATGAATACATTGTTGGCACTCTTACATAAAGGGTCTGTAATAATATTTATTTTTCTGTTCATTGGAACCGATGTCAGGAAATGGCTTATTCCTGCTTTTATGCTGCAGAGGCTGTCAACTGTATATTCTGCACCTGAACTGTTTCTCACACAGGCATAGAATTCTCTTAATATGCTGTTTAGTTCAGTATCTGGAACTGAAGGAAAATCAGGCTGCATACCTTTAAGTCTGCACCAGTCTGTCAGCACTTGACAGACCAGGAGGTGGTCTTCAGTGTATTTTCTCATGACTCTCCTCCTCTGTTTGAGCCACTTCCTCTTCACTCAGTAAAGCATGTCTGGTACTCACATTTGTTGTGCTCCTTGTGCTGGGGTCCTCTGCCTTAGAAACTTGATCACTGCTGCCTGTTTCATTAAGGGATTTACAGCTGGAATATGTGGACAATCCTTCTATGTTGGTAGCTGCTAATTGTACAGTCTCAGCTACATTTAAAACTTCTGTCTGTGGAGCCTCATCGGCGTTTAGCTACTCATGCTGCAAGCTTTTTGAGTATTCCAGCTGTCCAGTCAGGGATATGTCAAAATATACTTCCATTGCAAGATTTATTGTGTGTCCTGTGGTAACTATAACATTAGCAAATGGCTGGGGGTAGAAAAACTGAATGATTCTAATTGTTTCTTGGTATGCTGAGCATTCTATTTTTGGGTGCTGACAGTGAGGAATTTATGAATTATGCTGCACTGGACTGGTGAATGCTTTAAAGATAAGAAACATGTGGTTAGTACTGGGCTTTTCTTTTACAATGCTGTGGTTTCTTTTTTATTGAAATTTATTGAGCTGGGTCAGTGAGTTGCCAGTCGCTGAGATACAACATTATTCATGCTGCGTTGCTTTTAGCCTGAGTTTTTTGGTTATTGTTAAGCTACCTTGATTACGAGTTCCTTTTTAATTTTTTTATTACATTGGGACGAAGAGGAGTGATGGGGGATGTGGTTTATTGTTGTGGATGTGTTTTTGAATCCAGGATTTAGTGTCGGGCAATGCTTCCAGCATTACACAAATTACTTTTGCTGTGATCTTGAAGGTAACATAATTCTTTGGATATGCTGATGATGCTTTTTGGAGATTACTGACTGCTGGGAGCTAGGAGACAGCATAGAAAAATGTTTTCTGATTGTGGCAGCCTGCTGGTAGAAGAAGACATAGTCATTTATGCTTTTTGGGGTGGGGGGTTGCTGTGGAAGGCCTTAGTTGAAGCAGGGATCTCGCAGTGATGTATGTCCAGCAGCACCCTTCCATCTGTGGTAAGCAATTTAGGGATACATCACTACTGTGAGTGATCCCTGTGTGTCTGTATTAGGAGCGCTGTTATCTGGCAGTTCAGCAATACCAGGTGAAAAGGAGAAAAGGTGTGTTTTGTTTTTATTGATGTATGGCTGAAATCTGTTAACGTTTTACATGTTATGCTGCTTTCGGGTACTGTTGGGCAGTGGCCCACAACAAAGTGAGAGAGAAAAAAGACGATGTTAATATTTTAAAAATTCTAATCAGAATGCCACACGGTGAAAACATTGAGCCTCTGGACTGCGACTGAGGCTTTTTCACTGGTCTTAGTTATCTACAGTGTGACATTGCCCTATGTTTCACTGTAAATAACAAATCAGATTACTTTATTAATGCTAGCTATTTTATAAAGCAGCTTACTTCATGTTTCACTCGCTGTTTGGCTGACTCACAGTCTCACAGACGAGTAAGGAAAATAAAAGACAGCTTTTGTGCCTACTGCCCAGCACCACTAAAGAAACAAAAACTATTTGTCAAATAAAACCTTCAAAAATATCCCTCCTCAACTTTGCCTGTCAACTAAAGTGTTTACCTTGCTCCAGGGCTGCAGGAAGCACACAATGCACACCTCTTTGTACAGAAACACATTAGTTACCTGCCTGTGTTCCCAAAACTACAAGTAACTGCTGTTATCTAGCCAACTGGAATAATGATGTGTGATTCTTTGACTAAAGTATAGCTTTTCTGATAACAAATTACTCTTTGCCAATTAAATGAAGAGTTTTCAAGAGCTGCATCTTTCTTTATTGAGAGACAGAGCAGAAAATGGCACAGAGGTATGTGCAATACAAGAAGTTCTTGATCTCCAGTAGCACTGATTGGCAGCTGTTGGTCATGTGACTTGCAAAAATTTGCATAAGCACAGTATGTGTTCTCTGTACAAAATCATTATTTCAATGCATCAGATTTCCACAATGTTGAGGTGAAGTGAAGTTTTCTTGGAACTACTTTGCTGGGAGAATAAACCCAGAAACAATATACCCTAGCAGATCGAGTATGGATTATGGAAACTGCACAACTAACTATATGGAATGGATTTTCTATATAGTAAGCTCTCTAAATTTGACCTGGACTGTAACTCCAGAATCCATCACTGCTTAGTTTTTAAGTGACTAATGTGGCAGAGTATATGAGTGAGAAAATAATCCCACTGGTTATCCATCTCTGTAGATGAATCTGCTGACCAGCCCTTCATGTCAAAGGTCTCAAACTGCATACTGTTTCTTATGCCTACTCACTGAGCTCTGACACATCAATCAACTGGGTCATCTTATACTTCAAGGAAGAACTGCATCAAGTCAGCTTTTTTCTAGGCTTGAGCAGATAGCCGGAACAAACATAATTACTCTCCAAGCAACCACAAACTTACTCCAAAGTCATCTCTTTCATCCATACCAATATTCTTCATATATACACCGATATAGAAGGCTATATTAGAAGGCAGCATAGTGCCCCAGTTAGGGTTGACTGTGCTGTTCAATGTTAAACTTCAATTTTGCACCTTATAAACTTTGCCATCTATGACAAAATAGCAAAAATTAGGCATGTGCAGTCAGGCTGTCAGAGTCTCAAGACATGAAAAGTTTTCTGACAGTATCTTGGACAGTTTTCATGATATGGAGCACCAAAAATGAAATAGAAAACTATACTTAACATTTTGTATTATTTGCTCACCTACAACCTAGACGCTGTGGACTTTTTCATGAAATGTTTATGTGAAGGGACCTATGCCAAGAGTGAGCCTTCAAAGATTTGGTGAAAAAATATTATATAGTTTTACAGTTACAATGATTTCTGAGTTAACCATCAAGTTCAACCGGTAAAAAAAATAAAGAAACTACTGCAAATGCTTATTTTCATGATTTACCTCTCATGCTGAAAAAAATACCAGTTGGGATGGCCACCATTTGTTTCTCCCTTTAATCTCACAAACACTGAAAATATATAAAACTCATCTCTTTTTAAAAAACAAACACCTGAACCTAGACAAATGGGGCCTGTTTAGCTAAATTCTACTTTTTTTTTTTTTAAACTTGCCAGAAACACCTCTTCTGGACAACCCAAAATTCAGAATGCCCAGCTTTTCGACAGGAGTCATTCTCCCACATTCTCTATATGAGAACAGTGGGACTTGCAGTCACAGTTGGAGTCCTGCTGGAGGCTACAGTGACAACAGTCAGACACCAACCTTTTTCCCCTGTCTGCCTCTGTTTTTCTTTTGTCTGTCTGTCTGTCTGCCTTCTAAGACCACCCACCCCATTCCCATATTAAAGTTACAGCACTGGGGTGCTCACCCCTGGTGCTGCTGAACAGTAACCCAACACTGGGATGCATAATCCCCAGTGTAGGAATATTCATCTCAGGTCCCTTAAAAAGAAGAAAACCATCCATTGTTTTTCTTCCTGCAATAAACAAAATGGTCCCTCAACTATTTGAAGCCTCCCACCCTGACCTCTCACTCAGCAATCACCACCACCCCACACATACACACACACCACACACCACACACCACACACCACACACCACACACACACACATATGCACACACCCCTTCACTCACCAGAACATGTCCCATGGCATAAATCCACTCTCTGTTTGAAGATACATCCTGCTGCTGTAACTACTGACTGCAATACAAGAAACTAAGATAAGTGTGGTTCAATGTATTTCAATGGAGTTTTGAACTCTGATGCATAACTTTGTCATTTTTACATATTTTGACCCCAGTTTTCAACATGGCCTGTCTGGGACTCCACCTCATGACCAATGGAAGTGGAATTATGCAAATCAGGCACAAAAGGCAGCTTTCTAGTTGCTTGGTGAAATCCTCTTTTGGGTGGGATTTGAAAATTTTCACCACCCTTGTTCATGAGGTGGGGTCATAAGAAGGATATGTTTAAAATTTGGGGTCAAAATATTTAAAAATGGAAAAGTTACACGTGTAGATTGAAATGTTTCTATGTTTGCTCATAACATTGATAATTTAAATATTTTGACCACAAATTTTCAACATAGTCATCTTTTAACACCACCTAACAAACATGACAGCTGTCATTTTTCAAATCCTGGCCAAAATACGTTTTTGTACCTGTGGTACGAAATTATGTTTTGGTGGTGAAGAATGATGTTGCAGCAGGGATTTGAAAATGTTCACCTACTGGGTTCATGAGGTGGGATAATAAGAAAGCTATGCTGAAAATGTGGTGTACAAATATTGTAAAATGCCCAGGTTATGAGTGAGCACTGAAGTATTTCAACGTTGGCTCATAAATTCACTAATTTTCAATATTTTGACACTAAACTTTCATCATAGCCATTTATCAACACCACTTCCTAAATGTGACATGTGACATTTTTTAAATCCTGGATGAGATGTGTTTTTGCACTTCTGGTGTGAAATGAAGTTTCAGCCAATATACTATAAATGATATATGTCATGTTTGTAAGGTGAATCATAAAATGAGTATCTTGAAAATTTGGTGTCACACTTTAAAAATATATATACTTGTTAATAAACTTTGTGCATAGTGCCAGTCTTGATCCAGTAGGCATGCTTTGCAATCCAATGCCGGTGAGCTGAGTTCAGGGGTGAGCTCATTGACCTAGCTGGATGGGGTGAGGGTGGGGGGTTAGCTCTGTTATGTGACATCTCTCCAGTCAGGGAATGAAAGGTGCAGGGTTGTTCACATGGGCCTGGGTACCATATAGTGAAGACAACTGTCCTTTTGGCATAGGGCCCTGTACCTCTCTGCCCATGGGTAACAGAGGGCTCATGTATTCTCTGACAGGTGCACTCTTTACGCTGTGCATCTGTATCTGTGGCCACATGGAAGCATAGGAACCACAGGGTCCTGCACTTCCTCAGCTCATTGGACAGCCCCATAAATTCTTCACATCTGTCACTGCACAGAAGTGGGGGGCCCACAAGTGTCCTGTGCTTCTGTAGGTGGATGGATTCTTCCCTTGGCACAAGTCATCTGCATCTGTTCACACTGATCCTGCAGGGACATGCATGAATGAGGATACAATTCAACAGTCTTAAAAAGAAATGAAATTATTTACAAAAATATTGTTAATGCACCAGTTAGGGTAACTTAACAGTACAAAAGTAGGTAAATGTGGCATTATGGTTTCCAGACCTAACTCCCCACCCCCACCTCCCAAGCAGCAAAAAGGAAAACAACATTACGGTTCTGGATCTCCAGAGTCTTGTCTAATCAGTACTGGGGTCTTCCTTGTGGTTATCAGTCCCATTGCCCACTCTGTTCCCTGAGCAAACAGCATCACACATGTTGACTTTTCTTCAGGCCCTGCATGAAGAAAGCTACAACAAATTGTCATGTAAACAGGGATATTTTTCCCTAGTGACCTATACAGAAATAAAGTTGTATCTATCTATCTATCTATCTATCTATCTATCTATCTATCTATCTATCTATCTATCTATCTATCTATCTATCTCTCTAGCTGTCTGTCTGTCTGTCTGTCTGTCTGCCTGTATGCCTGTCTGTTTGTCTGTCTATTACATGTGGCAAGACAAACTTCTACCTTTGAAGAGTGTATCATTAAGTGAGGCATTGTCTTGGAACTGTATCTTGTGCTTCTGAAAGGAGGCTATGGCTGGAAGGGAGAGGTGAGCATTAGGTTGACAACCCCACAGAAGACCCTAGAACTGATTCACCAAAATTCCAGAGACCCAAAACCATTAATATTTTTCCTTTGCTACTTGGGTGGTGAAGGTGGGGAGTTAGGGTTGGAAATAGGGTATGCAAAAATAAATTCCACTGGCAGAATTTCTGCAAAAGTGTGAATTTCACTTCTGACAAAGTTCAGAAAATAAGTTTGCTAACTTTCGTGGAAATTCCACCTTAAAACTGTGGAATAAATATACAAACTGCAGGTTAATTTATTAAACTGTTGGAAAACATTTGCAGAACGGATCACTGCCAGTGGTTAGTGCTGAGGCTTTTTAACCACGGTTTAATTCATTAATCCATCCCCACTGTTCAGAAGTCCAAGTAAATAAATAAATTAAAAAAATCCAATCCCTCCCTCAGATCCTCCTGGTGTCTAGTGGCCCCCCACCCACCAATCATTTGTCCTCAGTAAAATCCTGATCCCTGGTGTCTAGTGGTTACCACCCCCACCATCGCCCAGGGATCATGGCCCATGGGTCCCAGTAAAGAAGAAAAAAAAACTCCAACCCCTCCCTGGTGTCTAATGGCCCCATCACCCACCAATCATGGCCTCCAAAAACATTTTATTTCCCTGGTGTCTAGCGGACCCCCCCATCCAAGATTTCCTTAATCCATAAAAAAAACAGCCAGCAGTCCACTGACTCATCCCTCTCTATTCCCAGTATTCCATGATGTCTAGTGGACCCCCATCCCAAATCCCTTATAAAGAAAATGAATCCCAATTCCCTGGTGTCTAGTGGACCCCCCAACCCTCACCCCAACAGTTCATCCAACACCACCATGATCCTCCCCATCCTTTCCCTAAATGGGCCACCGTCACAGCCCTCCTCTCTTCCACTACTAGTGGGCTCCTGAACTGTCAGTGAATTACCTCATGGTTGTACAAGCATGCGCTCATTTACTGACAGTTCATTAAACTGTGGATAGAAGAAATTCATGAGTTTATATAGATTTTCCACAGTTCACAAAAAGTTAGCGGAACCCAGCAAAATCCACAGAAAATTCCAGTTTTGCCAATGGTGAAAGTTTCAAAATTTTATGGAAATTTCATGAAGTGGAATTCACAACTTTTGCCCACCCCTAGTTGGAAACTCAAACACTACATTTCCCTACTTTTGGGCATTAGTTACCCTAACCCTATTTTTTGAAAAACAAATATGTCAACTGCACTTGTCCATATGCAATCATGTATCCTCTACTGACTTCATAAATATTGTACTACTGTAGTACAGTATAGTCATGAATATTTGTGTGGCTCATTATCATGTGTGTGTCTGGAGTAGTACTCAGTGATACCCAGGAAAAATAGATATCACTTTTCATAGTGCTATCTGTTAATTATAATAATTGCAAACTATAACAAATAATCAATAAAGTGTCTATCTTTTCAAGATGCTAATCTGGCAAAAACATGGTTGCAAAAGTACTAAGGAAGAGCCTACTGCCAGTTTATACACTATCAATTTATGGTGGAGCCTTTAATGCCTATTAGAACTTGCCAACTGATAATCTGATTTGTCAATTAGATAAATACTTTTTACAAACATACTATAATGCATTGGATATATCCAAATGCTGTACCATTTGAGTGTTTAACAAAAGATCCCATGGTTAATCCAAACGGTGATCGATTGTGTAGTATACGTAAGGATTAAGCCACGAGAAAGCGGGTTCATTGTGGTTAATCCATGGTTGGGGGGTTGACCATGAGGCTGAAGGCTTCAGTGGTCCAACTAACCAACCATGGATTAATTCCACTGTAGACCCATTCTTTAGAGTGGGCTTAATCCGCTTGTAACATGGCAATGACTGTATGACTAATAGTCTTTGAATAAATGAGTACAATCACACTGATTTACTTTCACAATACTATAAATTGAGCTATTAAACAGGATGTACATATACTTGAAAACAACTGGAACACACCTATTGGAAATATTGTGGCTACTATTTCACTTCTGTTAAAATAACTTTCATTACAAGCTTTAAGCTTTCTAACATCAAAACATATTTTACAACTTTTCAAAACCTTGCAATTCACTTTCTATTCTAGGTGCTTTGATTTTCCTCTCTATGTATTAGAAGATATGGGCTGCACTGCATGATGGGAGTGTGCTATGGTACATTTTAGTTTTCTTTCTCCAGTTCCTTTGCAGACCAATAGGTGGCTGTCACACAATCCTAGTAGCACAAGCACCTTTTCTCCAAATGTACTGAACTAAGCCAATCTGAAAAAAACTTTATTGAACAACTACTATGTTGCGGAATATTATTTTCACTTTTTTTCCCTCTAAACTACCTAACTCAGCAGGACATAGAACAACATAACATTTACTGCTTTCATCTTTCAAATACTTATTTTGATTACTATTGTTAGTCTTTTTCTTTGATTTCTTTTTGTTTCTCTCAATTTATTTTTCTTTTCACCCACAGAAGCATCCTCTCTCTTTACTTTTGCTTTGTTTATCTCAGTGTCTGTTATTTTTGCTTTCGGTTACAGAGGCTGCGTGCTCATCTTTACCACTGTGTATTCACCAAGACAAGGCTAGGCCAGATAATGTTATTCAGTCATCCACAATGCATTGCACCCACAGTTGCTTAGAAAGCAGTAGAACAGAAAGGGTGGTAAAAGTATGTAACTGTTCACTTCTACAGAAATATTGCTGCAGCATAATTAACAGTATATGTGGAGTTTAAATGTACAATCTTTAGTAACCCATGAACTTCTGTTGTAGTTACAACATAGAAAAATCTTGAAAAAGTCAAAAACCCTGTGCCAGGAACATTCTTAGTAAATACAACTTGGGATAACTACACACTGCAAGCTATTTGCATATTGCTTTCACTTGTATACTGCTTCTTACCTGTAGTGGATTGCCAAGGTATTATAATACAAACCATGATCTACTATGGTATTAGACCATGGTTTCGACTATACCACATGGTGTGTTTGCACCTATCTGAGTGCTTCATTTCGTTTTTATTTTTTATGCCATGTTACAATGAAGAATAATGGGATAATAAGGGGGATCTTGAGGGTGCAGTTACATTTTTATCTAATAAAGGTGCAACAGTGTTGGATTTGGTATACTGGAGGGGCCCAGTAGATTTTTGGAACTATTTACAGGTACCTGTAAGGACTGATAGTGACCATTTCCTGGTACTGTTTTATACCCAAAAAATTGCATACAATTTAGAAGTAGTTAAAACTAAAAAAGTCTTAGAACTAACAGAAGTCATGCATAAAAAAGCATATGCTATCTCTACAACTACGTCCACAACTCAGCAACTCAGCCCTCTCATCAAAGCGCATTTCTCCCCCACTAGCGCCTGTGTCAAATGACCATGCTGATAGTGTGCTGTCTCTGCTAGGTTCCTGTTATCTTAAATGCAAGATTTGACTTTTGATGTATCTTACCTATTTGTTGTCTCTATATCCCTGTATTTTACTGATGTACCAGACATTATTGTTTATGTTCCTTATATCTCATCCTGACTACATATATGCTTTATCTTTTTATCCCACCCTCCCCCAGGACACACTGGAATCGAGCAGTACTCTGCTCAATGTGCCTTCCTGGTAAAACATTTAAATAAATAAGTACATCAACAAATTTACAGTGTCACAAGGCTGAAAACATTGATACATCACTGTAAAGTCCACTTGGGACCCCAGAACTCTTTTCTGAGGTCATGTACCCCCTCCACGAATCAACTCCAACTCAGAGTTGATTATATTAAGTGTGCGTGTTGGGGGTGCAGGGGCACAACCTCCAGCAGAAAAACATTTTGGTCTGACATGGTACAATGCTCACCACAATTGTGGTTGACACAGTGGTGTCGGGGACATATTGTGATGACATGAAGTTGTTGATGCAGTGTCATAGACTCTAAAAAAAGATTGGTATGGTCAGATGTTATGGAATCACAAATAAGAGATCAATTGGAAGATTTTTGAGAAAGGTCATAGTGCTAGTGGAAAATATGGATTCGCTAATGTTTTATCAATACTTGCAGAGAGACACCTGCCCAGTGGCCTGGAGGGCTGAGGCAGCATGCCTTACCTCCTGCCATGCCGGTGACCCATGTTCATGGTGCGAGCGGGCCGTCAGGGGTCAGCTGGGGAGAGAGAGGATAGAACATCTGAAAGACAGCTCTCCTCTCCTGGGGAGGGGTTGGGAGAGAGTCTGCTGCATGCCTGACCCCTTGCAGAGGCTGAGGGTCAACACCAGTGGCTCACACCTAGGGGCTGGTTACAGGGCAGTTGCCTGACATGTTGCATGTGGGAGTGTGCATGGCTCAGTCACTGGTGGCATTGCACATTGCTGTGCCGCTCGGGAGGGGGAGAAAAATGGAAAATGGTCCCTTGGATGGATGACTGCCTGACGCTGCAGGCCCTGCTCCTGCGATAGCAACAGCCCCTCACACCGGAAGAAATCGGCGGGTGAGGGATCTCCGTCACCCTGCCACTAGGGGCAAGCCGTGGGGGAAAGTGAGGGGACAATGCTGCGAGCAGAAGACAGAGCTGGGTGCCTTGGCAAGAGGGAGCTCTGTAGGGGATATGTGGGGATGTGTGGGAGAAAATAGATTAACTGAAAAAAAAAATACTTGGATAGAGTTTTTTAAATGTATGCAACTTAATCTGTATAAAGAAGGAAGGTTTAAGATGAATAAATCTTAGAATACAGGATGGTATGATAAAGAATGTAAAAAGCTCAAAAAGAAATTAGCGAAAGCAATTAGATTGTATAGGAATAATCCAACATCTGAGGCTAAGGAAGATTTTGAGAAACATAGAAACATAGACTTTGATGGCAGATAGGATTGCTTGGCCCACCCAGTCTGCCTATTTCTACCTATTTGATAAGCTGCAGATCCAACTTAACCAACAGCCTACTCTTCCTACCACCCACAAGAATTGCCCTATGTCTGTCCCATGTATTCTTGAATTACCCCACTGTTTTTGAACCCCACAACCTTCTCAGCAGGACTGTTCCATGCGTCCGCCACCCTCTCCATTAAAAAATACTTCCTTATGTTTCCCTGGAGCCTTCCCTCCCTATCTTCAAATTGTGCCCCTTGTTCTGCACATCTCTTTTCTGAAAGATGCTACTCTCTGAACTTGTTGATTCCTTTGAAGTACTGAAAGTTTCTATCATGTACCCTCTCTCCTTCTTCTCGAGGGTATACATATTAAGCTCCTTTAGTCTCTCTTCACAAGGCTTCTGATGCAAACCCTGCAGCATTTTAGTTGCCCTCCTCTGGATTGCCTCCATCTTGTCTATGTTCTTGTGGAGATGGGGTCTCCAGAACTACATGCATTACTCCAGATGGGTGCAGATAAGAAACGACTATGGAAATTTAATTAATAGTAAAAAGAAAGATCTTTATGCAGTTTAACAGGAACAGATGGTAAATGCAATAGAAACCAATGATGAAAAGAAATTTTGGTCACTGGTGGCATCAGGTTGTAAAGGACAAACTGATGAGATAGAAAACTATGACGCTGTTGAAGTATGGGTAAATTGTTTTTCTCTGGTAATGATGGATTACCAGGAGAAGTGATATTGGATAGTATTGGATAAAATTATGATGCAATTAAAACTTTCAACCAATTACACCGTCAGAGGTTATGGAGGAGTTGGTGAAACTAAAATCTAAGAAGGCACCAGGCTGGATATGATACCTGGAGAACTATTCAAATGCAGAGAATAGGAATGGGCAGTGGTTCTGGTATCCTTCTTTAATAGGTGTGCAGTATAATGGTAAGTTTTATTCCAGAATCTTAGAGGGATACAGTTATAGTCCCCATTTATAAGACAAGCAACAAGCCAGACCTGAGAAATTATAGAGCTATAAGGCTGTTAGATATGACAGGGAAAATCTTTGCAAGAGTTTTGCTAGTCAGATTGCTGATTGAGATAAAAAACGCAGGTGAGTTATCACCATTTCATGCAGGATTCTGCCAGTCATTCTCTACAATGGATAACTGTTTCATTTTCCAACATTTGTGCGAGAAATATGTACAATTAAAATGACAAAAACTGTACATGGCCTACGTAGATTTCATAACCGCATTTCATACCATCAATAGAAGTAAACTGTGGGATTCAATGGATATGTGGGGTATATCTCCAATAATTGTAAATGCAGTAAGGCTACTGTATTCAAACACATGGGCTCAGGGTAGAACAGATCTTTTAGGGAATCAAGCTATACAATTCACAATGAACACGGGGGTCAGACAGGGGTACATTCTTGCCCCTACATTGTTTGCAATATATATTAATTGGTTACTTGTAACTCTTCAGCAATCCCAGACTGACTCACCAAAGATAGGCTTGGACTATTGCCCGGCTTTAGCATATGAAGATGATGTGCTTATTCTTTCTTTGACATCACTAGGCCTCCAGAAAAAAATAAATATATTACAGTCTTACGCAAAAGATATGATGCTATAAATAAACATGGAGAAATCTAATATTATGATATTTGTGAGTAAACAGATGCAGGCAATTGATTTATGAATTCAAAATGGTTACAGATTTAATTCAATTCAAAGTTTATTTTACCAGGATAACACCATTGAGACAACTCATTTGCGAGGAGGTCTGGGGGGGACAAGTACAATATACAGAACAGTTACATTTGTACAATACAAATACAGCTGAGATACCATATACAAATAATTGATGACTACATATCTGGGGCATATTGTTTCAAAAACATTCAGTGGAAATCCATTGTAAAGGACTTTTAAAGAAGGTTAGTAATACAACTTTAGCCCTTAGAAGATTTGATGCATGGTTTGGGGGGGGGGGCTTTCTAGAAGACCACTCTTAAGTGCTATTTAGGCTAAATATAATGCCTTAATATTGTATGGCACCAAGCGCTGGGATCATAAATATAATTATATACTTGAAAAACCAGTAATACAACTTTTAAGATTATCCTTTGGTTTTCTGAAAACAATTTCTGCTTCTTATGTTCGCTCAGAATTGGGCCTGGCTAATCTATTAACCTTAGATGAATCACACCTAACAAGTTCCTGGGTAAGAGTTATTAGGTAACCCAAAGACAGATTAGCCAGAAAATATCTGGAGGAAAAAAATGCTGGCAAACTTGTGGTTGTTGGAAATCACCTTGCTTATCAAAGGTAGAAAAGAAATCACCTTTGCTTATCAAGGTAGAAAAAATTCTATCGACTGTATGCTTAAAAGTACTTCTGGATATGACATATGAAGAAATATCAATATCGTATTAATCCAAAAGATATGAAGAAGTTACTTATAAAAATGCATAAAAGTATGATGTAGAAAGAATAAGCCAATCAAGATTTTCAGTATGGTACAGTAAAATGATCTGTTGTACAAATATAGATATTACCTGGATATATCTGAAGATCTGATTTTAGGAAATCTATACAAGATTCAGAGTAGAATTCCATGACTCAGATATATTATATGCTAGCTTTAACAAATTGAAGACCCTATACATACACATTGCTTTTGTGGTGGGGGAGAGATAGAACATTTACAACCTGTAATACTGAAGTACCCCTGGTATAAAGGAACAAGAAGAAAATGATTGGGCATGATTTTAAATTCCCTTGAAGGATATGATGGACTTACGCAAATTAACATGCTATTAACTACAGAAGATGATTTTATAGTCACTAGAGTAGCAAACATTCTTGTGGTAATACAAAAAAAGAAAAATGAAATCAAAAAAAAAATTAAAAGCTAATCTATATGCAAGGTAGTAAAAGGGTATAAATTCAAGGAGACACTTTTATAAACTGCTATGCATATTATGTAAGTGTATTGAAATTTTAAAATTTGTAAGTGTTGATTGTCTTTTTTTATAATGTATGTTACTTTATTCTGTTAAGACGTGTAGAATAATGGCTGGGTAGGGGGGTTATGATGAGATTTTACACCCTGAGAGGGTGTGTAAAATTTGAGTTTTACACCCCCTACCCAGCCTTTATTTTGTATAATTGCTTGGAGCATTTTCTTGCCACAGAAACTATATAAAATAATGATATTTTCTATTGAGCCGCAGACTGGTTGGGTTTCAGTGCAGTTCGGGACTCCTGAAAAAAAACAATTGCTGATTTTTTTTTCCTGTTTTTTTCCTTGGTCTAAAAATGTTGCCCAGTTGTTTATTGTTTTAAAAATAACTTACCACCACTGACTCTGAGTGTGGTGAACTGTGTGGAGCTGGGGAATAGTGGATGGCACCAAGGAGTGAAGGAGTGGTGGCTGAGCATGCTTAAGTGCAAGGGAATCCTGGTGCATGTTCGCCGTTATAATCCACAGGTTATAATGATGAATTATAGCCGGGTTTCTCTACAGGAGAAAATGCTCCCCATTTATTTTATTGTAATTATACATATATGACTGAACATTAAACATATTACTACTACCTCTCTCTTTCTGTTCTCCACCCTGTTAAATAAATTCGCAATTCTTCCCTTCTTATCTCCTGATTATTACTTCTTGTGAGTGTCTGCTTTATCCCAACAAATTCTATTGTCTCCCAATGTACTTCCTTGTAATGCAGTGTTACTTTCTATGCTTTTGTCCTACCCTCTAGTGTTTTTAGAATTCCTTGTTAGGTGTCTAGTTATTATCATGTATTGTATTACATCTGTGGAGACTCTTCTGACTGTAACTCATCTTTGTTGGTCATATTGTTTGTCATGGTTATCGGTGTCCAATTTTTTTATCATGTATGTGTATTACATCTGTGGTGATTCTCCTGCCTATACTTATCTCTTTGTTGGTCAAATTTTATCATTCTCCTGACTACCTTTCAAATGAATTTGTCTCAATGGTGCTTTCCTGGTTAAATAAAAATTAATTGATTGATTGGCTACTATTACTTATTTATTATTCCTTTAATTCATTATTAACCAGGTAAGGCCCACTGGGAACAAGACTCATTTAAAGGGGTATTGGGAACACAGGAGGTTAAGTGACTTACCTAGGGTCACATAGTATACAAGTGGAGGCTGTAGGAATCAAACCTAAGTCTTGTGGATGTGCCAAGCTCATTTACAGCATATTGCTCTTACCTTTATTAAACACCCTCTCATTTTCCTTGCCATGTTAGTTGTGTATTCTGATATGCTTTAACCAATTTTTAATAAATTATCTATGTTTATGGTACCCTCAGTTTTGCATTGGGTTCCCTTTATTTCAACAGTTACAGTACTTCTGTTTCTTTCATATTTCTAAGACATTCCACAATGTCAGAAATACCTGTCCATGTTATTTATCTGAATGATCTGTAACAGTGCAACTAAAACTGCTTCATTTTAATGCTCAGGTACAGTAGTATAAAAAATGAGAACAGTAGCTACTGAACACTATGGAGAGAGGAAATCAATAGAAGGCAATACAACATATTTATTTATTTATTGATTGATTGATTTGTTTATTTATGACATAAGGAAACAGGATCCAAAATGGGCTTGTTTCCAGTTGTGACCAGGGGGAAGGGAGAAAAGAATCAGGAAAACATAAAACAACAAATCCAGTAGGAAAGATGTACAAGTCAATGTATATACAAAGTAATTCAATGTACAGGAATGAATAAATACAAAGTCACCAATTCACAGTTAGATACTGTACCACAGGAACAAAGGGAGCACAATCTCATAACAATATGATGAAGTTATTTACTGCTATGTAGAATACCTATTGTATGAGTAAGGCCCAACTCAGAACATGGTCAGGGTAGGACTGAACTAACCAGGTTCCAGCACTATTAACGTTATGGAATACCTCTAGGGCAGTTTGAGCAGGGCAACTGAGCCATGCAGTGATCTTTAAACTAAGCCTTTACAGATTAGAAACTGGTAATGGAAATGAGTGAGAAGGGAAGGCTGTTCCCTATATGGGGAAGTCAATACCTGATAAAGGTTTATCTTGCAGGGAGTCTACACCTTGGAATGTGTAGTCTTTCTTCATTCTCCAACCTTAGGGAGTATGAGGGATTGGAAGAAGGGTTAAATATATCACTGAGGTGCCCCTGTAGATTTCCAGACCAGTATTTGGCACCCACTATAGCAATGCAATACAGAGGGATTATTTTATAGGGAAGGATGCCCAGTCTAGGTTCTTATACATTGTGCAATTATAGATACAGGGAGGACAGTCAACACAAATCTACAGAGTGAGTTGAAGAGGATGGTGAGTTTAGCTACTGTGGGGCAGATAAGGAGGCTCCAGAGATAACTACGTCCTCATAGTCAAGCAGTGGGAATATTGAGTGTTCAACCACAGTTTTTCTGGTTTTAAAAGGGACACAATTTTTAACCCTGTAGAGAGTCCTTAATTCGGCAAAACATTTTCAAATTACATAGTTTATTTGAAGGGAATAGTCTAACTGTTGTTCTAGGATCACCCTAAGGTACTTACAGGATAGTACAGAGTCAATGGGGTCACCAGATAAGGTGCTCAGCTTCAGAGTGGAGAGGGATGAACACATGCAGTTAACAACCCTGGTGGGGACTCCAATAATTAGAGGGTAGAATGGGGAGGAAGGAGAGGGGAAGGGTGCCTTCCTGGCACGATGGCTTGGAGGGACAGGAAGTGAATCCTCAGGATTGTGGGAGGAGCTGCACGAGGGAGGAGTTGGATGCCCTTGTCCACCAGGGACAAATGACCTGGCTAGGAATGGGATCAGAGCAGTGCAAGAGGAGTTTGTAGGGGGAGGGACTTAGACAAGTAGCACATACAGTAACCTTCTCGAGGTGCTGCCTATCTATGCAGAGGGTGATGCTAGGGCACCTCATCAGGAATTCAATGAGTGGCTGAAAACTGGTGTGGAGCTCAGGGTTTTGGCTTCATTGGGGACTTGGGAGCCACTGGAGGATGCAGACCTATACTGGTGCAATGGTCTGCATCTGTCCAGGGGAACCAGGATCCTAGGTGAGAGGTTTAAATGCTTCATTGGCAACCATTTAAACTAGCCAAGGGGAGCACTGAAAGAGTAGGAAATCCCAGCCTCCTCAAAAACATGGTAATTAGTGAGGTAAACACCAAGGTAGAGAAGTTATTAGGAGCAGGATAGAGGCAAATGTAAAAAGGCAAAGGCAATAAGGACAGGAATGGGTCTAAAAGGGGTAAGGCTATCAAAAAGTGGAGGGTGGTGAGTACCAATGCCCATAGTCTGTGTAACAAGCTCCCTGAACTAGTGGCCTTGAAGGAAGTGGATTGCCTGGATATTGTGGCAGTCACAGAAACATGGTACTCAGATAACCATGACTGGGATGTCAACATACCAGGATACACAATCTACAGGAGGGACAGGGATGGTAAAAGAGGAGGAGGAGGAGGAGTAGCTGTCTATGTAAAGGAAGGGATCAAAGCAACAGAACTAAAGAGTAAACAGGGAGCAGATGAGGCACTCTGGTTCACCCTGGAGACAGGAAATTGCACCACAATCTGCATGGGAGTTGTATACAGACCCCCATCTTAGGGGGAGGAAATGGACAAGGAAATTATAGAAGGCTTCCTTAGAATGGCAGAAAAAGGGGAGATATTGTTGATGGGGGACCTGAATATGCCAGATGTTAACTGGAGCACCTTTGCTGCAGGCACATCCAAGACCAGGGTCATTCTTGATTCCCTACAGGGGGCATGCCTCAGACAGCAAGTATTGGGACCCACTCGGGAGGTAGCAATCTTAGACCTGGTACTCTCAAATGAGGATGGAGAAAGAACCTCAGATTTAGAAGTGGGTAGCCATCTGGGAACAAGTGACCACCAAACAGTGTGGTTCACGATAAACACAGCCATACAAAAGCAAGAGTACTGGATTTTAGGAGGTCTGACTTTGGGAAAATGAGAGCATGCCTCAGAAAAGCAGTAGCAAACAGGCAAGAAGGAGGGGTGGAGGAACAATGGGGAGTAATCAAAACAGCCATCACGGAAGCAACAAGCCTTTGTGTAAAGCAAATCAACTAAACACAATGTAGGAAAAAACTGCTATGGTTCTCAAAAGAGGTGGCAGGGAACATTAAGGAGAAAAGGATAGCATTCAGGAAATATAAGGAAACACAGAAGGAGCAGGACAGAGAACTTTATCAGTTAAAGCCGAAAGAGGCTGGGAAGGCAGTCAGAATAGCAAAGGCCCAAACTGAGGAAAGGAAAGCCAATTCTGTTAAGAAGGGGGAGAAGACCTTTTATAGGTACATTAGGGAGCGAAGAAAGACCAAAGGAGGGGTACTGAGGCTTAATAAAGGGGACAGAATGTGGGTAGAGGGTGACAGTGAAAAACCAGGGATACTGAACAAATATTTCTGCTCAGTATTCACAAAGGAAGAGGAGGGGAAGGTACCTAAACCAAACAAGAGAAACACTCTGAAGATGGGGGTCTATACCAGTCCATTTACAGAAGAAAGGGTTCTGGAAGAACTAATAAAATTGAAGGTGGACAAAACAATGGGGCCTGTGATGATTCACCCAAGAATTCTAAAAGAACTAAGGGTAGAACTAGTGACACCGCTGACTACTCTTTTAACAAATCATGTGAGGATGGGGTGGTACCTGAGGACTGGAGGAGGGCAGATGTGATTCCTCTTCACAAAAGTGGGAGCAGGACAGAGGCAGGAAACTACAGACCAGTTAGTTTGACCTCAGTGGTAGGGAAAATGATGGAATCACTTCTGAAGGAAAGAATTGTTGAGTACCTAGATGCCAGTGGGGCATAGGACCCAAGGCAGCATGGATTCACGATGGGAAGGTTGTGTCAAACGAATCTAGTAGATTTCTTTGACTGGGTAACCAAAGTAGTAGACCAGGGAATGGGCTGTGGACATGGTCTACCTAGATTTTAGCAAGGCATTTGATACAGTCCCACACAAAAGATTAATACACAAGTTAGCCAGTGTTGGAGTGGGTCCCAAGGTGGAAGCCTGGATAAAAAAATGGCTAGACAACAGGACACAAAGGGTAGTAGTAAATGGAGTACACAGTGAAGAAAGGAGGGTTACTAGCGGGGTACCGCAGGGTTCAGTACTGGGACCGGTCCTTTTTAATGTCTTTATAAGTGACATTGCAGAGGAACTGGAAGGAAAAGTATGTCTCTTTGCAGACGACACAAAGATCTGCAACAGGGTTGATACACAAGATGGAGTGGAAAGAATGAGAAGGGACTTGGCAAGGTTGGAGGAATGGTCAAATGTATGGCAGCTCAGATTCAATGCAAAGAAGTGCAAGGTAATGCACATGGAAACAAAAACTCAGGGAAGAGTACACAATGAGGGGTGAGATACTGACAACAGTAAAAATGGAAAGGGACCTGGGGTAATTATATCAGATGACCTCAAGGTGAGCAAGCAATGTGAGAAGGCAGTAAGGAAGGCTGGGGGGATACTGGGATGCATAGGAAGAGACATCAACAGTAGAAAACAGGAAGTTGTTATCCCTCTGTACAGACAGTTGGTGGGACCCCATCTGGAGTACTGTGTGCAGTTCTGGAGACCCCATCTCCGCAAAGACATAGACAGAGTGGAGGCTGTCCAGAGGAGGGCAACCAGAATGGTGCAAGGTCTGCACCAGAAGACATACAAAGAAAGACTAAAGGAGTTTAATATGTATACTCTTGAGGAAAGAAGGGAGAGAGGGACATGATAGAAACTCTCAAGTACCGTGATGGGAATCAACAAAGTCCAAGAGGGTAGCATCTTTCAGAAAAGAGATGCAAGATCATGGGGCACAATTTGAAAATAGAGGAATGGCTCAGAGGTAATGTGAGAAGTATTTTTCACAGAGAGGTTGTGGATGCATGGAACAGCCTCCTGAGGAGGTTGTGGAGTCAAGTACAGTGGAGGAATTCAAGAATGCATGGGACAGACATAAGGCAGTCCTAGTGGGGGTAGGAGGAAGTAAGCTGTTGGTTAACTAGGATCTGCTGCTTATCTGTTAGGTAGCAAAATGGGCAGACTAGGTGTGCCAAGCAGTCCTTATCTGCCGTCAAATTCTATGTTTCTATGTTTCAATGAAGTGTGAAGAGATAGTAACTCTTTTCTGATGATTCATACAGTAGCTGGTTGATTAGTCAGAAAGCATTTCTGCACAATAGCAAAGTCGGACCAAGAGACAGCTCAGTGTTAAAGAGTGAGGGACTAGAGGACATAATGATTGTGTTGTCCACATACATGTGTGTTTTGCAAATTTTGAGGCAGTTAGGAGATAGTTAATGAAGACAGAGAACAAAAGACGGGCCAAGGACTGACCCCTGGGGAACCCCTAAAGAGACTGGGAGCTGAGAGGGAGGGCCTTAATTGGACTAATTGTGTTCCATCAGAGAGGTAGAAGTTGAACCACTGTACAGAGGAAGCAGAAGACACCAGAGGATGCTAGCTTGGCTAAGATCAATATGTGATTAACAGTACTGAATACTTTAGCCAAGTCTATGGAAACTGCTCTGGTCCCTTATCTAGGGCAGATGAGGAGGCTCCAGAGATAACCACATCTCCATAGTCAAGCAGTGGTAATATCGAGTGCTCAACCACAGTTTTTCTGGTTTTAAAAGGGAGACAGTTTTTAACCCTGTAGAGAGTCCATAGTTTGGCAAAACATTAGACTCTCTTAGGAGGGGCCTATGTCCCTTAGAAGCCTGATATATTTGAAGCAGTGTTAAGGAGACTGTGGTCAGTAATTCTGAGCCTGAAGGTAGAAGTGAATAGACTGGATAGAAACCAAATTTCAAAGGTGGATGAAGCCTGATTTATCAAAATGATTAGAGAGTAGTTTACTGATCAACCTCTCGAGTATTTTGGAGAGGTAGGAGAAGTAAATATAAGGGATGGCAGTTTGTTGGGCATGGTGGCACCTCAACTTTATGGAGTGGGACAACCAGGGCATGTTTCCAACATGAAGGGAAGGTGCTATTTGTCAATGATAGATTGAAAATGTGGGTGATAGGGGAGACCAGGAATGGAGCTTCAATGACTAGAGTCTGGGCAAGAGGCCATCAGATCCCCAGAAGAGAGAACATTCAGGGAGAAGAGTTCTCTGAAGTTGTCCAATTCCTGGATGGGAAGAAATCAAATGTCCCATAAGTAAAGGAGGTAATCACAGGCTAGTGGCTGCTAAAGAAGATATGAGGGTCCTAGGGCTGTCTATGGAGAATTGGTTTAGCGCATGAACGGATTGGGGTGACCTATGTCCCTTTAGGAGCCTGATACATTCAAAGAGGTGTTAAGGAGACTGTGAACTGCTTTCCAAAATGTAGGAGGGTCTGATCCTCTAAACAGGAATATATTTTGTAAATAGGCAGCCTTAGCCTGCCTGGTGATTTTAGTGCAATAGTTTCAGAGTCTAGTGAAAGCTTACATATCAGAAGGCTTCCCAGAAGCTTTGGGCCTGGCCTAAGCAGCATCTCTTAAATGGAAGAGTTAACAAGATCAGATTGACCCAGGGAAGGTGGAGCCATGAACTCCTAGAGCCTATAAAGTGTGTCAATTGCAGATGCAGTCAGATGTAGCAAAAATGATTTAGGGCTCCATACGAGTTGGGCAAGGTGAGGTAGGCACTAGTTGGCATTGTGAAGATCTTGCACAAAATCATCACAGTGAAACAACCTGAAAAACCTGGCCATAATAATTTTTGGAGGAGGAGCTTTAGCAGTATTTTTCTTTCTAACACAATAGATCATACTGTGGTCACTGAAAATGGTGGGGTGAGTATCTGCTACCCTTATTCTATGAGGCTATGAGGTTGAGAAGTAAGAACCCAGTCGATTGTGCAGTGGTTCTGCAATCCTGTATTGAAGAGAGATGGGGCTGTTATCTGTTTACAGCTTTAAGCTTGATTTGAATAGCATAAGATAGGGGGGCTTTACTACCCTTGACCTAGTTTACATTAAAATCCCCTAATAAAATATGCTCACCACCAGGTGAGGAATCCAGAACTACTTATAGAACATCAGTAACTAAATCAGAAGATTTCCCAGGTACGCAGTGGATAACAGAAATAAAAACAGAGCTAGAGCATGGAAAGAGGGTAGCCTGGTCAGCAACTCAGTATGCCGACTGCGCGGCAAAACCGCAAGAACGAAAACCATCACAGCGACAGGATTCAAGCAAAAACCTCAGGTCGCTGTGATGGTCTTTGCTGGCACAGGGTCTGCATTGCCTGATGTTCCACCCCTGCCCCTCGGAGACAACTCTGACTCAAGTTGTATTTACAGAGCCTGGGGGTGGAGACATCCCAACAGTAATGCCGACACTCAGCACTGCTGCTGTTGCTGTCAGGGATGTCAGCCAGCAGATGTCACCTCACTGTAGGTAAACCCAACAACTCATAGGACTTGGAAATGAACTCCTAATGTAAGATAGAGAATTTTAGATGGTTGGCTGAATAAAAGATAACACCACATCCATGTTTGGAACAATCCTGTCTATGGATAGAGTTGCCTGTGATTCAAATGGTGGCAAAGTTAACTCTTGGGGAGAGCCAGATTTCTGACAATGATGATGTCTGGATTATTTTGACCATCCCAAATTATTACCAGATCAATTTTGGGGAGTAAGCTCCTGATATTAGTATGAAATATCTTAAGTCCTTTTGGTAGCCTCAGTGAGCTGCTAGTGATGGTGGGATGGGGGGAGGCAGGATTTACCTCCACATTGCCACTAAGGAGGTGAAGGAATGTCACAAATGGCTATATTTGGAGGATGAGGCAAGAGGTTTCCTGCCTGAAGAGTATGCTGGGTCTAGAGCAGGATTCCCAAGGTTGCAGATCCAAAGTAGAGCTTCAGGAATACACCAGTACTGTGGGGAGAGCCTTGGATGTGTACTGGAGTAGTGGGGAGTGTCAGCTATCTCTGGTGAGCAAGGGGGTCTGCAGGTACAGAAATATAGCAGAAGGGTGACTAGCAATAGAAAAATTATAATGAAAGGATTTAGGCAAGGCAATAAATAGAACAACACTATTATCACAAGTAAAGCTCAAAACAGATAGTAATTACAGCAGTATAATGAAAAGATCTGATGGGCTGAAAGACTAATAGAAGCACCCTAAAATTGCCCTAACAAACATGAGGCAGCTGGCTACTTAGTCACAATAATTGAGTATTGGGAGTGGCTAAACTGAACATGACATTTCCTAATGCAATGTGGCAGAACAAAGGAACAATATTACATTATACACAATACAACTACAGGTAGTAAAACTCACAGCATTACCATCCCAGCATAAAGAAGAAACTGGACAGACTAAATTAGGATAAATCAGGTTATGTTAAACAAATAGGTCAGCACAAAATTAACCCAGCAAAAGTTCTGCTGGCAGCATAAGTTTCTAATACTCAAATACTTACAGTTTTTCCACAGTGAGTAGCAAAACAGGCATCATTGTTGGCTCTGGCTGGCATTCCTGGCTAACTCCCTGGCAGAGTCCTGTCAATGTCCCTTGCTTTGGTCCTTTGCACAGAACGCTGAAGTGTGGATGGTCCTAACAGTTTCAGCCTCAAGAAAAGAAGAGCTGACCATGATTGGTCAGCATGCAAGGAGGAGGTGTGGCCTCAGCTTAGGCTCCAAATTGCAGGAAAAGCTGGCTGAGGCGATCACTTGGGTGTGGCAGGATAGGCTCATAGCTGGCCCTAATGACCACCATATAGAACTCCTGATGGTGTCTTCTGAGGTTGGGATGGGGAACAGAATCTGAAAAGTTAAATGTCCCAGACTGCAGAAACTCTGCCCAAGTCTCACAAATGCTGGCTCCTGATTGAACAGAGTGCACAGAGGAGTCACAGCTTCAGTTTGAGCTCCCAATTTCAGGCAAATCAGCTGCTTGAGGCAATCATTTGTGGGTGAGTAGGGTGGGCTCATAGCTAGCCCTCATAACTCCCCATGTGCAACACCCAATGGTGTCTTCAAGAAAATGTAATTACTTATTTAACAAAATGGGTCTTAAACATATCAGAATATAGGACAAACTAAAAGAACACAGGAGAACATTTAAAGGTATAAAAGTTCCCAATCACAACAGTAAAAGATCATACTTAAAATTCAGAAAATTAAAGTGTAGGTTAATTCATTGCTATTGATCATAATTACATACTTGACAATTTCCAGAATGATGGTTTTACCAACAAAGGTACAGTATGTTTGATGTCAGAACTTCTTTGAAACCTTGGCATGCAGCCAAAATAGTTAATGATTTGATATAATTGGTTTTATGAGTACTGTATGCAAGCACTTAAAATGATCCAAAAACAGACTACATTCAAACAAAACCAGATTACCAGAAAAGACCCTAAAAACAGATATTCTGGTCTAAAAGCAGACAGCTGCAATCCTATGATCTTGATCTTAGAAGACACAGACAAGCTAGGAGAACCATGACATGCATTTACACAGCAGAGGCTGCACACTTGTCCCCATCCTGCGTATTTCCCAAATACAGTGCCCTCAGATGCACTGCCACATGTGGTCAACCAGGTGGCAATATAGCAGCTGGGAGGGTGACCCTCCCTCCTCAAAGGAGGAGAGCATCATCTGGGATGCTTAATCCTCCCCCCTCTATCTGGCCCCTGACGTCCTTTGTTCATGGCCAAATTTGGGTCGCTGGTGCCATGAGTTGTAGCACTATCACTGCATTGACAAACTGGCCCTCTGCAGCAGTGTTTGAAAGAAATCTAACCTGTTTCTGTGGCTGGAAAAAAACTATTTATCTATCTATCTATCTATCTATCTATCTATCTATCTATCTATCTATCTATCTATCTATCTATCTATTATAGTGGTGTGGTCACACCACTATAGTTAGGGTTCAGTTATCACTTCAATGTTAAACTCAAAATTTTGCATGTTAATAACTTTGGACCCGTTCAACTGATTTGCCTGAAATTTGATATGCACTATGGGGCATGGTAAGTCTCTTGATTTGCCAAATTGCATTCTGGTCAGACTTACGGTCTTTGCACCGAAAATGCTGAAAATGCAAAATTATCTGGTTTTGGAGGCAGCTTTTGGGATTTTGGACATGGCCTTGCATGGCCATTGTGTAGTGTGCCACTCGTGAGATGGCTCATTTGAAAGAGCTTTGGTGGCTGAACATGCCGCTTTTCATTTGGTGAAAAAATATTAGGCATTTAAAAGTTATACTTTAAGTTCCCATTATAAGTCAATGGAAAATTTATAGGTATGTTTTGAGAACAAAGAATGGTGTTCTGGCCATCTGATCCCGCCTGGCTATCAAAGAATTTGCAGCCTCGCTGTTCAAGAATCTTTGCCCCCAAGAATTTAAACAATCCTTTGATCGCGAGGTACGCCATCTTGTTTTTAAATTTCTGATCGGAAAAACACAAATATCTCGGCTCAGGGATCACTTCTGAAGTAAAACTTGGATGAGTTTTACTTAGGGGACTCCAATCTATTGAGCCATGCCTTTGGTTTCATCGAAATTGGTCCAAAAATAGAGTTATAAACTTTTAAAGTCTTAATTCGTGGCTCGCTAATTATCTTTGATCGTGAGCCTGCAAATTCTTTGATCGCGAGATTCTTAGATTGCGATCGTGCATTGCGAGCGAGGGACAAGATGGCCAGATTTAAAAATCAATTTTCTCAACCATGGGGTGCCCTAGGAAGAAAATGAGGTGGATTTGCTCAGGGGCTTGGTTCTGCCTGATCTGAATAAAATAAATAATGTTTTCGATATCCCTGGTAGTCTAGCAGCCCCCATCTGTATAAAAAATAATGTTCTACATATCCCTGGTAGTCTAGTGCCCCCATGTGAAATTTAACAAATTATGTTGTCCATATCACTAGTAGTCTAGTGGCCTCAATGTATATTTAATAAATAATGTTTTGTATATCCCTAGTAGTCTAGCGGTCCCCCAATCTGTAAAAACATGTTCTCCTTATCCCTGGTAGTCTAGCAGCCCCTCTGATCTGTATCAAATTTATAGTGTTCTGTATATCCCTGGTAGTCTAGTGGCCCCAATGTGCAATAAATTAATTATGCACTTTCATATCCCTGGTAGTCTAGTGGCCCCGATCTGCATAAAATTTATATTGTTGTCCATGTCCCTGGTAGTCTAGTGCCCTCCCGATCCATCATAAAATACATTACGATCACCAGTTCCCTGGTAGTCTTGTGGCCCCCCCACCCAGCCATGCCAGTCCATCCAGCACCCCCCTACCAGTCTCCAGCTGGCAACTGGCACAGTCCACCTCTCACCTCCATGGCCAGCCACCGACTATGTATATTAGCAGCACTAATGCAAAGAGGCACTCAAATTCTTTGATCATGAGATTCTTTGATCGTGCATCACGAGCGAGGGACGAGATGACCAGATTAAAAAATCAATTTTCTCAGCTCAGAAATGCCCTAGGAAATCAAATGAGGGTGGGTTTTACTCAGGGGGCTTTGTTCTGATGAACCATGGTGGTGGTTTACTGCATTTCTTTGAATTTCTTTAATTACAACAGTTTTTATTCTTAGGTCATGGCCCTGCAAATTCTTTGATAGCAAGCCTGCAAATTCTTTGATCATGAGATTCTTTGATCGCGGTCATGCATTGTGAGTGAGGGACGAGATGGCCAGATTAAAAAATCAATTTTCTCAGCCCAGGGGTGCCCTAGGAAGTCAAATGAGGGTGGGTTTTGCTCAGGGGGCTTCGTTCTGTCGATCCATGTCAGTGGTTTACCACAATTACTTCACTGATTGATTTATAGCATTTTTTATTCTTTGTTCATGAGTCTGAAAATTCTTTGATCGTGAGCCTGCAAATTCTTTGATCATGAGATTCTTTGTTTGCCATCTTTGATCGCGAGAGGGGGGACAAGATGGCCAGATTTTTTATAATGGAATAGATAGGGAAAGTTTACCAAACTTTAACATTGAATATCTTGGAAATGGTTTGGTCTTTTTACTTGAAATTTGGCAGGTGTTTTCGGCATGTCCTGTAGATGTGAAGTATATATTTATGTGTTGGAGAAATTTTGTTTTGTAGATATATTGCGTGATGCACTTTACAGGTTGCAGACAGTGTTTTGGATTGTGCTGGTGGCTTGAAATTGATAGGGTGACTAGCCTTATTGTCATGGATGTAATTTTCAGTCATTGTATATGTTAAATGTCAACAGGTGAGGAACTGTGCTACTCTGATGAATGAAAATTTCAAATTTTGACATGTTATATCTCGGACACGGTTTGGTCTTTTTACTTGAAATTTGAGGGTGTTGACAGCATGTCCTGCAGATGTTCATAGCAGTGTTTATGTGTCATACAATATATTTTGTGGAGATATTGTGTGGTACAGTTTACATTTTGTGGACAGCATTTTCTATTGTTCTACTAGAGTAACGTTTGTTTGGTAGCTGGCCTTGCTGTTGTCAATTTACTTTTTAGTCATTGGTGTGTAATGTGGCCTCGATATTTATAAGTTGGTGGGAGGTGGGGCCTCCCACCAACTTGTGCAACTTTCTACTTTTCTATTCTTTCTTTCTCAAAAGTAAGGAAATTCTATGCAAAAACTTTGTTAATGCATCAGTTAGGGTTCTTCTACAGTAATGAAGAAATTTAGCGTGGCAGTGGCACGAGGGGTTGGCGGATGCTTACCTCATGCCATGCCAGTGACCTGGGTTCAGGAGGCGAGCCTGGGCTGCTGGGGTTGGCAGAGGAGGACGGATTGAGCATCCTATGGACTGCTCTCCTCTCCTGGGGTGGGTCAGGGTACAGAGTCCGGCATAAGTCTGACACCTAGTGGAGGCTGGGTGTCAGAACATCTGGACTGGTAGAATGGGGTGGTAGGCAGGGCATCCAGTGGGTGCACTGCATGCAGACACATGCGCAGGGAGCCCTTGTCAGCATTGCATGCCCTGCCTCCAGCAGAACACGGAAAAAGGGGAGTGCCCAACTGTTGCTGCTTGATGGCTGTCCACGATGCCCTGTGCCACTCCGAAGGACCACATGAGTGGATCCATTGTGTGGTGGGAAGTTGATCAAGCCCCACCACCCTGCCACAGGGGGTAAGCTGTGGGATAATTGGTGGTTGCCTCAGTTGGAGATGGCACGGGTTGGATGGTGTCCAGATCACGGGGGATGCAAGGGCGATGAGGCCGCTGGGACCCCCATGGGAAAAAAAATAAAAAAATAAAAAATAAAAAAAAGTGAAATTCGATTTGGGTTTCCACCCTTGCACTCACCTCACCATCTTGCCAACAGGCATCTCTGTGTGCATTGGGGGTTGTCGTCCCTAACTCTCACACCATTCTCCTACTCTGCTCTACCTCAGCTTGTTTACATGGGTTGGGGTGAGAGTTAGGACGACGACCCCAATGCACACCCCGATGCCTGTTGGTGGGGGTGGAGTGGGTGCAAGGGGCTGGAACCCTAAAATCAAATTTCTCACTTTTGTCACTGTAGAAGAAACCTAACTGATGCCTATGTATCACTGTTTTGCCATATTCTGCAATGCAATTGCCAATATACTGGAATTTTCTGGCAGAGTGTTTTGCAGACTTTTAAATATTTGTCTGATCTAGCTGTTGGTAGTAGTACAAGTGAGACTTGACTGGTAGAAACATAGAAACATAGAATTTGGCAGCAGAAAGGACCAGTTGGCCCATCCAGCCTGCCCAGAAGTTACCTGGCTGGTCTGCCTACTCATACTCTATTTGGTATATGGAGTCCCTCCCTACTTACCTTTCACTTTTTCTACTATATCCCTATGTCCATCCCATGCATGCTTGAAGCCCTGCTGTTTTAGCCTGTTTTAGGTTCTACCACTTTCAGAGAAAGTCTGTTCCAGGAATCAACCACTCTTTCAGTGAAGAAATAATTCCTTGCATTCCTCTGAAACTCCTTCCTCCCAGCTTCATTGCATGCCCCTGGTCATGGTGTTTATTTTTGCATATGAAAGAGGCCCCCGCACCCTCTTCACTCCTGTGAGGTACTTGTAGGTCTCCATGATGCCACCTCTCTACCCTCTTTTCAGAGTGTATATGTTGAGATCCCTAGTCTTCCCTTGTAGAACTTCTTGTGCAAACCCTTTACCATTGTATTGCAGTCCTCTGATCTCTTCCACCTTGTCTATGTCATTTCTGTCATGTAGTCTCCAACACTGGACACAGTACTCCAGGTGGGTATCACCAGTGAGCAATATATGCAAGTCACATTAACTGTTCCACCAATGAGTTGTTTTAGAATTTTTGACTGAGTTGCATAAGTGTTGCTGGGTTCCGATACAAAGCCTTCCAAACTGTTTAAAGTTACATCTTAGTTTTCCATTGCTTTGTGATTGTGCTTAAGCTTGCTTTCAAATGAGTACCAACAACATTTTACAAACGTTGTTCTTCAGCTGGTTAAGTGTTAAGAAAACAATGCATATGAGTTGCCAATGCATTGCCAACTGTAAAAAACAATGCTAAACCAACTCATTGGTGGAAAAATTTAATGCAATGTGTAATGTGGTGGCAACACCACCTCCCTGCTCCTGCTGGAGATACCCCTCCCTATGCTCCTTAGCATACAACTAGCCCTATCAACTGCTTTGACAAACTGCCCTGCCACCTTGAGGTTCTCAGATCTGATAACGTCAAGGTTCCTTTCCTGTCTGGTGACTTTCAAAATCCTTCCTCATTCTATACTCAGCTTGGGTGCATACTGTGTGATGCTGAGCAAGTCACTTAACTTCCTTGTGCTCCCAGGTCGCATCTGGAAACAAGCTTCAGCTTAGTGTGCTACTCCTGGATAAACAATGTTCCCTAGCTCCTGGGTTCCTATGTCCTGGGTCCGGTATATGATTGTGTCATTTTTGGCATTGGACCCCAACTACTATGTTTCTGACCACTCCTTGAGTTTCCCAAGATCCCTTTGCATTCTTTCCACCCCCTCTTGAGTGTCCATTCTATTGCAAATTTTGGTATCATCTGCAATAAGGCATACCTTCCCTTCAGGTTTTTCTGCAGCAGTGTCCCCTGTGAAGACACTGAAGATGACTAGTCCCAGTACCAAGCCCTGTGGTACCCTGCTGGTCACTCTCATCATTAGAGTGAGTGCCATTAACCACTACCCTCTGCCTCCTATCTATTAACCAATTTCTAACCCAGTTCACTATGGATACCAGTCCAGGTTACTCAACTTTAATTTATTTATTTGAAAATTAGTGACTAGATACCTAATAGGCAATTATCTGACAACATAAAGAAACTTTCAAATGTTCTAAAATATAGAGCTTCAACAAACTGCCCAACTAGTTATTTTTCTTGACGCAGAAAAAGCCTTTGATAGGCTTATTTGGGAATACCTGTTTACAGTCATGGAATCTATGGGGATGGGGGATAGAATTAGGAAATGGATAGAACTTTGTTACAGTGCACCTACAGCTAAAGTGAAAGTTAATGGTACCTTATCGAAATCTCTGGAAATCAGAAGAGGAATGAGGCAGGCATGCCCACTCTCTCCATTATTGTTTGCAATCAGCTTGGAACCACTGGCAGCAGCCATAAGACGAAAGCAAAATATTTGCGGGATCAGTGTGGGGAAACAGACATGTAAGGTCTCACTTTGCATGGATGACATGCTCATATACCTGGATAATCCCTCTAAGTCAATGCCACATTTGATGCAGCTCTTAAATCAATATAGAAATATTTCAGGATTTAAAGTAAACACTGAAAAATCAGAGGTTTTGCAGGTGGGGGGAGAACTGTCCAGGGACGAAAAACAATCCCATTTAGGTAGGTAAAAGACAAGGTCTATTATCTACATATATGGATTCCAACCCAGCTTCCCAGACTATATAAAGTAAATTATGGGAGGCTACTACAGCAAACATTTGAAGACTTAAATACAGTAGATGGAACGTGCTCCCCTTCTCATTATAAACCATTAAAATTAATGTTCTCCCAAGACTTTTATTTCTTTTTTCTACACTTCTAATCACAATACCTAAAGGGGACTGGAAACAATTGCAAAAAAACAATTTTTTTTTTATATGGGGGAGGGGGGTAAGAAATCAAGGATTAGAAGACCATGTTTGTTAGCCACTAAAAAAAAGGGGGTTGGGGCCTTCCAGACCTGCAGTCCTACTATTGAACTGCACAAATGGTATCTGTGGTGAAGCTATTATCACTTGCTTCTCCAGTCACCTGGTGGTCAATGGAGGAAAATGCTCACCCCAACATCCCAGTAAAACTCCTTCCCTGGACTACTTTACAAAAATGTATTAATCAAGCAAAAAATTGTTGGACTAAACACACACAACAGATTTGGATAAAAGTAAGAACACAATGGGAATTTCCAATGTACCTATGGCAAACTATCCCACTAAATTATCTCCCAGCATTTCCAGTTCAACCAGGGGACAACTACTTTAATAGGTGGAGGGAAAGAGGGTTGATATAGCTAGCTCAATTTTTTCAGGATGGAGAGATAGTGGATTATAAAGCATTGCAAGAAAAATATAATTTACCACACAGGGAATTTTTAGATTTCTGCAATGCAGACATTATTTAAATACAGTAATAGGAAAGGAGATACTGGCATCTAATCCAATAGAAACAATTACAACTATTCAAGTAAGATCTCTGCAGGGTAACACTAAGCATTTCATTTTGTTCATGTAGTTTTACTCTGTCAGGATGTACGTGAGAGTTGGTGCTTGTTTTTGTAATGTATGTCTTGTGATTGTGATTGTATTTGTCTTGTAAAACCTTTTGAATCAAGCTGATTAAATTGAATAAAAAAAAAACATTTAGTTTTGTACCTTTACAAAAGTCTACAGGAGGACGTGGGGACCCTGGCTTTACAGACAATCCAGGATAGATTGGGATGGGAGGTGGAGGAGGTATGAGATTCTGAAGTAGAATGGGAACACATTTGGTGAGAAACACACCAAACTACCTCTTCTGCTATCTGGAGAGACTACAGATGGAAAGTGACAGGGAGATATTTTATAACATCCTACTATTTCCAACACTCTAGCCAGACATCTATCAGATAGATGCTGGAGATGCTGAGAGGCTGTGGAGGACAGGGAATGCATTTACGTATTTTCTGGGCCTGCCTCACATACATAACTACTGACAAAACTGGGCCAAACTATTAAAGAAATGTTGTCTTTATTGCAGCCTTTAGATTTCAAAGAACTGATCCTAGGCTGCCCACCTAGAGAATTGCATTCAGAGTCACAAAATATTTATTTAGGATTCTAAACATAGCTGGGGTGAAATTGATTACTCAGAATTGGCTGAACTCAAAACAACCCCACTTGGAACAGTGGTGGAGAAATCTAAGGAGATTAAGGACAAGGAGGCAATCACAGCCAGATTAAGGTTTGCAATAGAAAAATATAATTTTAGGTGGTCTCCTTACTATCATTATAAGGAGAAGACAGAGGGACTCCTTATCTGGAACAGATTCTGACAGACTAGGGAAAGGAAAGACAAAATGATTGAATTGGACTCCCATGTATAATTAATTAAAGAAGGGGCAGTGTGGGAGGGTAGGGATAATTGACTCAGATTTTCAATATACTCAGAGAACACAGCAAGCTGTTGGTAGCCCTATCTGACTGAATTTGGGATTAACTGCAAGAGATGACACATATCCCTCTCTATCATATGGGGGCAGACAAAGACATAGAGTGTTAATTTAACTTAATTAAATTGAACGATTTTATTTTCAAATGAAATCTTTAAACAGTTGATCAGTTGTTAATGCATAAACAAAAGTTGCTTAACTAGATAAGTAACAAAACACATCTTTAGGAGAACAAAAGTTATTTATTGTCCTTGTTTTCCAGGATTCATATGGTATTTTATGGTTAACCTATTTGTTCCTTTAATCATCTGGACTGTTGGATAATTCTATAACTGGTTAGGTATTGAAGATGGAAAATACCTGGAGGGGAAAGGAAAGAAAAAAAAAGGAGAAACAGTTATTTTGTGTACAAACAGGACAATAGAATGAACAATAATGTAATACATATAATAGTAGGTACTCTCTGCATTTATCTTTGCAAAACGATAAACTTATTAGTTGCATAATGAGATTATTTTACACTATGTATTGCTGTATGTTACATTGCTCTCAATAAAATTGAAAGTTCAAAAAAAAAGAAAATTGGTGCCTGGGAAAGGCACACTGAGCTGAAGTTCATTTCCAGGTGTGCTCCTGGGGAGAGAGAAACAGGAGGAACAACAAAGAAATTACAGTGCAATATCAAGTACAGAAGTAAAGTGAAGTCACAAATACGGAGTATAATGTTTCGTAGGTACATCTTGGAACAGTATAAAGTGCAAAAGTCTTGTCAAGTGTACATGCATGATACAACAAAAAATGTTGCCGTAGAAATGCTAGTCAAAGAAATCCATCAGATTCGTTTGATATGACCTTCCACCCATGAAGATACTCTATCAGTCTTTCCTTCAGTGGGGTTTCCATTAATTTACCAACCACTGAAGTAAGGCTGCCACTCTTATGTAGAGGGGCCATGTCAGCCTTTCTCCAGACTTACAGAACCATGCCACTTTCCAGAGAGCGGGTGAACAAGGCTGTCAGTGGGGCAGCTTACATCTGAGTTCTTTTAGTATGCTGGGGTGTATCCCTTCTGGTCCCATAGCCTTGTCCACCTTCAGGCTGCAAGTTCTTTCCTCTTCTCATGGGAGGGCTGAAGCCCAAGGTTCAGTGTGGGGGACTAGCTCATCCCACATTCCAAATAAAAGGCTGCCTCTCTCAGCAGCTCTCATTCAGTCTGTTTCAAAATAGGTTTGCATTTGGGGGCACTCTGAGTTCCTGCATGGCTTGTGTGGCTGAGCCTCCTTCACTTTTTGCTCTTTGCTGCTCTTTCTCTCTCCTCACCTGCTCTGTTTATTCTCCATTTCTGTTCCTGTGTTTGTCATCTCCCCCCCTTTTTTCTCCCCTTTCTCATTTAATCAGTTCCCCCTTCCCATTCCCTCCCTTAGTTTTGTGGTCTCTCCTACCATTTTTGTGCTCTGCTTCTGCTTTTCTGGGCATTCTGCTACCTTGGACCAGCCACTGTCCTGTGTTCTCCTGTTTGTGCTTTCCTGCCTGCTTTCTATGTTCCATGCCCTGTTTGTTTGTACCAGCTCATAGTTTTCTGCAGCCTTGCCAGTGAGCTCTGTTTCCATTGGTGTCTGCATGCTTACTACGTACTCTGTGTTGGCGTTTCTTATCATTAGTGTCTGCCACATTGCTGGTCCTGCTGGATCCTTCCCTATTCCACTTTGGTTTCAGCTACAGTTCATCCTGCTTGTACCACCTGTCTTTCTCTCAGCTGCATTCCACTTCTGTCCTCCCGCTGCATCTGTTCCCTCTCTCTGCTCCTTATTTTCCATCCCATCACCAAGGCTCTCTGTATGTTTTCCCAGCTTGCTCCTGGTCCTGCTCCTATTGTCTCCCCTGGCACTGTTTTGCTCATCACGCCTTGCTCCCTAGCTTACCTGGTGTTTGCATGCTGCCTCCTCTCCCCACTGCTTGCTGCTCCTGCCTACATCGCTCATTGCAGTCTTGCTCCCTTCCTGTATTTTGCTTGTAGGCTTCTCACTCCTCAGAGCCGCTGCTCCATTCCCGTCTCAGCACTTCCAGGTTTGATACACTCCATTGCCCAGCTTAAAGCCACACTGCCCATTGTACTGCTCAAACCTCCCTGCATTGCAATTTTTCTCACTGGTTTCCACATAATTCAGAGCTCATAGCCAGCATGTGTAGCATTGTCTCAGTGGACCATTACTAAGCCTATGATTGTGGGCCCCTAATGTTTATTGTTCAGAAACACTGTTTCTTTCCTTAATTTAATGTCTGTATAGTCTCTGTGTCCAGTAAAACCCTACCATCACGTTAACACTTCGGGTAACCTTTGCTGAGCAGGAATAACACTGAGCATACAGCTATGCGATATTTCAAACAACTCAGTGGCATGCTCTTCATTTCCCCTCCTCAAGTTTTCTCTAACTCTGCAGTGTGCTCATTCTTGTTATTCAGTTCCCTGTCATAAGCGTCCTTTACTCTTGCTGTCTCCATTTCCTCCATCATCGCTCCTGATTTTGCTGCTGCCTGCTAATTCTTTTTGTTGTCTTTTCTCCTGCTTTCTACTATGCAGTGGCCCACTGCTCCATCCTGCTTGGCCATACCAGCAGCCTAACAGTCTCTGCCCCAACTCATACCTTCTAAGCCATTTTAGTAAAGGTGGGCATGCCCTGTCTACTGGGGATGGGAGACTATGTCTTCCAGTTACATCCCACTACCAGTCTTCCAGCCATACCAGCAATTCGACAATCTCTGTCCCTAACTCAGACTTTTTGAGGTATTAGAGTGAAGATGGGCTTGCCATGTCTACTGGGGATGGGAGTCCATGTCTTCCAGTTACATCCATATACCAATCTTACCTCCATACCAGTAATCTGACAGTCTCCATTCCTAACTCATACCTTTTGAGGTATTCGAGTGAAGGTGGGCATGCCCTGTCTACTGGGGACTGGAGTCCATGTCTTCCAGTTACAGCCATGTACTGATCTTACAACCTTACCAACAGAATAACAGTCTCCATCCCTAACTCATACCTTTGGAGGTATTTGAGTGAAGGTGAGCTTGTACTGTCACCCAGGGATGGGAGTCCATGTCTTCAAGTTTCATCCATATACCAATCGGACAGTTTCTGTCCCTAACTCATACTGCTTGAGGTATATGAATGTAGGTGGGCTCACATGTCTGCTGGGGATGGAAGTCTGTTCATCCATCTATCATCCACCTTTAATTGTGCCTCATTCCTAGTTCCATAGGCCCCATGCAATGAGATTTGGGTCTGCCATCATCAGTTGGAAGAAGGCACCTTCTACCCTTCAGCAAGACTTCTTCTGTACTGGGGCCTCTCATTCAGTTCAGTGCCTGACCCTAGCCAGTAGGATTTATCCTGTCACTCTCCTTCATGCCTGACATACTGGCATCATGGCACTTTCTGTACCTTCCAATCCTATACTTCCACAACCTAAATATAGTACTGCAGGGTCTCCTTGGATTTATCTCAGCTCTTCCAGCCTGTTGGCAGGCTTCCACATCAATCTACTCCATTAAGGACTGCATTATTCCCCACATCATGACCAACCTACCTGTACTGGGGTATCCAGCACTCAGCTTCTGCCCCCATCCAGGACTTGTATCCTTTACCCTAGCTTCTCAGCCTGTTCCTGTTCAGGTTATTGGTCCCGCCAGCCTGTTCAGCAACCAGAACCTTCTCCACTGTCTGACATTTGGAACTTCATGAATCCGCCTGTCTCTTCAAATTCCAACCTGCTCACTTCCCAGTTTCTGCCTACTCCAGCCATTGAAACAGCAGTCCTCTGCTATCCCATCCATCAGCAGTGCTCTGGACTTTCCTACTCCTCTGGGTGCTCATCCAAGTGTCCATTTGTCATCCACCTTGGAGTCTTTGCCACTGCTTACCTCAGACAGCAGATTAGTCTCCTGCAGAGTTCATTTCCACCAAATTGCTGTCTGTAACTCCTGGACTCCTGAAGGCTTTGATTGTGCCAGCCTTCATCCTACCATTCAGCATTTGCTATGGCAAGGTCTGTTCCAGATTCCTTCATGCGGCAGGGCTTGGGCCTCCTATCTGTTGTGCAATCTTTTCCTTGGAATTCCCATGGTCCTGCCATCCTATCAGCATGCCTCTCATCAGCCTTCCACTGTGTTCCTCTCTAGTTTGGTGTCCAGAAACCTGCTGTCATTCATCTGCTGTTTCCAAACATTATTCAGATTGGATTATGGATACTTTGGCCCTAGCTCCTGGCTTTCCAATGTCACCATTAAGGATGCACTTCGGCAGTTCACCATTCCTCCATCTCTCTGGCATCTCTATGGTATACCTTGGAACAGGCAGTATTGTCTTGCAGTGCATCTTATGTTTGGCTCCTGCTGCATCCCCACTCTTTGTCATGTTTGCTGCTGTGCTTTTGAGCATTACTTAGGCTTGTCATCATCCAGTTGTTCTTCATCTGCTCATTTATTTCCTCCTGACTGATCTACTAGATTCTCCTGCCATGGCTGGTTTTACTGTCATTGTCCAGCTGTTCCAAGAATCATCAGTTCCTCTTTCTGAAGAAACCTAGCTCCAGCAATATCCCTCAAATTCTTTGGCATCTTATGAGCTTCAGACCACATGGAAGTCGATCACCTCACAATAACTCCACAAAATCCAGCATTAGTGAAGTCCTCGGTGGACCAATCCTCTTGCATGAAATATCAAATTATTTCCTTTCTGGGATACTTCAACTTCGCAATAACAATAATTCTCCAAGGTCATAGACATAAACATAGAATTTTACAGCAGGTAAGGACTGCTTGGCCCACCTAGTCTGCCCATTTCTCTACCTAATGGATAGGCTGCAGATCCTAGTGAACCAACAGCCTACTTCCTCCTACTCCCCCACTAGAAATGACTTATGTCTGTCCCATGCATTCTTGAATTCCCCCACTGTTTTTGACTCCACTGCCTCCTCAGGAAGGCTGTTTCATGCATCCACAACCCTCTCCGTGAAAAATGCTTCCTCACATTTCCTCTAAGTCATCCCCCTCTATCTTCAAATTGCTTGCCCCTTGTTCTTACACAGCTCTTTTCTGAAACATACTACCCTCTTGGACTCTGTTGAGTCCATTGATGTACTGAAAGTTTCTATCATGTCACCCCTCTCCTCAAGGGTATACATATTAAACTCCTTTAATCTCTCTTCGTATGACATCTGGTGCAGGCCCTGCACCATTTTAGTTGACCTCCTCTGGACAACCTCCATCCTGTTTATGTCCTTGCAGAGATGGGGTATTCTGAACTGGAGCATTACTCCAGATGGGGTCTCACCAACTGTCTGTGCAGAGGGATGACAACTTCCTGTTTTCTACTGGTGATGCCTCTCCTATGCATCCAGTATCCCACCAACCCTCCTTACTGCCTTCTCACATTTGCTTGCCTTCCAATTCCTACCTATTGGCACTTGCTGGGATTAGTTTCTGGATTGCACCATGATATTTAAATCTCAGGCTGCTGCAAATCAGATCTAGCTATGTGGTCCCATTTCTACTGCCATGGAATGGCTGATCAGTGTTTTCAAAGATTCTTCTTCCAGTTGCATCTCAGACTATACACCAAGCATCTCCAACACTTGGCTATCCTACTATCTATGAGCAATCTGGGATCAGTGAAATTACAATATTTAGTGAATGTATCTACATTTCCTTTGCAAGAGTTACCCAGTTGTGCCAGTTGCATTCATTGAGGTTATCACTGGTTTCTTCAATCAGTATTCATCTGTTTTGATAATTAACCCACAGTGAATATCTTCAACAAGACAAGTCTTCATCCTATTTTAGTATGTCAGTCATGCAGAAAATGACTTGGATATCCCTTCATGCATAACATCATGGTATCTTCAGCTGTTCCATCTAGTCTTCTTCAGATTCCTGTGCCCTGGAGAATTCATTATCTCATCATCCTCCTCCTCTGCCAACTTCATCAAAATCATCAATTACAGAAAAGGGCTGATCATTATCCTGTTTCTACCTTCTTCAAAGACCATCTGTTATACATAAAGGAGTTCATATTTATCACCTGTACTATAATTACTGGAGTCCACTAGATCACCTTAGAAAGACTCATACTCTTCCCGGTGCTCAGATCCATCATAGCCTCTGTTTACCTCAGATAAACTATCACCTATGACAACAAATGGTTCCTGGATCATATATGAACTTTCTTATGAACATACGAAAAAAGCCAGCAGATAAAGGCCAAAAAGGTCTATCTCATCTGCTAGATTTTGCAGTTCATGGTTTAAACCAGTGCTGCCACCGCCCGCCCCCCCTTTGTTACCACTACCACCTTTCTTCAATGGCTTTGGACTTAATCCATACTCGCTATACTATCAGGACATTCATCTGGAATGGAGTAGCTTCTTCAGCCTCAAGAAATAACATTCCCGCACATATCATTAAGAGACTCAGAATACCAGCTTCATCAGATCTTGAATCTTACATCCTATACCAGAACCAGAAATCAGTATAAGCATTAGGAGCATCTCCTCTCAGTTTGCCCAGAGGATGGGCAGGTCAGTAGCCATGGGTCCTCAAAGGTTTCATCCACAGAGATTTTTTCCTTTCCTGCATGCTACTGGTCACACTCTCCATGAGCTGGAGGAGGTAATCTGTTTGTGCCTTTTATTCCCTACACACTACCTGGATTATCTACTAAGGGTGGGACTAGAGAAAGGCTAAAGTTTTATCAGTATTCAAAAGCAAAGTTTCACCAAACACTGAACTGGGAGGGCTGAAGCCTGGGGTTCAATGTGGGAGAATAGCTCCTCCCATTCAAATAAAGGCTGCCTTCCCAGTTGCTATCACTTAGCATGTTTCAAAATACCCACCATCCTCCCCTGCCTCCTCTTCCTCTGGCACTCCTCGCACCCTTGATGCTGGGCCTTCTGTTCCCTACACCCTACCCAGTTTATCTACCAAGAGTGGGAATAAAGAAAGACCAACGTTTTATCAGTATTTAAAAGCAAAGTTTTATAGTATTCAGAAGCACAACTCTATTTACCAAACATTGAAACTTATGTATCTGAATAATGTCTTATCCTCTTTCACAATTCCTTTGGCAATACTTTCTTCTGGCTGCACCTTTGCTCTTCTCACTGTCATAGCAGAATTCTGTAGGTCTTGAAGCAGAGACAGACCAGGAGAAATTACAAAATTAGCAAGTAGAATTTTATTGTTATCAATAGCAATAAAATAAAAATTCTACAGGATATTGCTTCAAGGGGAGAAAGAAAGACTAGAAACAGCAAGTGAAGGAAGGAAGATAACAGGGGAAATTGTGGGACCATTAGAGCAGCAAATTCCTAGATTCCACAAGAAAATTTGATTGTACAATTACACAAGCAAGAGACAGACAAGTGGCAGACTTGGAGAGGACACACTAGATCCTTGCTTAACTCTCTACAGCAAATGGGACAGGGTCTTACCCAACCCTGTCACATTCACTGCCTTGCCTGCTTCATTTGCTTTAGTTGGTACACATTCCCATTCTCATCCCCCTGTGGCTCTTTTGAATGACAACCTTTTTTTCTTCACCACCTTTGCCACTTTCTTAGAGAACCATAACAGTCTTTTTTTCCTTCTGCGTTTACACATTTTCTTCATGCAGAGGTTGGTTGCTTTAATTATGCCCTTCTATATTTGTCCCCACTGTGCCTCTACCCTCCATGGCAATTCCACCTTTGGACTCTCAGGCAATCTCCATTTCTTTAAAGTCTGTCCTCCTAAAGTCCAGGACATTTTATGGATCCGTTCTGTAAAGACTTCAAATAAATGGCACTTCCAGCACAATGACCACAGCATCTGTTTGATTTTCTTGTACACCATGCTTTTGGTTAATCAGACAGACTTAAACAACCTGCAGCTGACAGTAGCAGCAAGGTTAGTTTAATAGTGTGTACCACTTGCCTGTATGCACATTTTTTTTGTGATGCTCAGTATTTCATTCTATTTATGATGTGTGGAATGCAGGCTTGGGTTCTACTACATGGTCTGGGAGGGCAGTCATTGGACTCCCTACAGCTCACATTAGCAGGATTAGTGCTTAGCACACCACCTGCCTGCATGCCTGCACATTTTTTCTGAGACTCAAATAAAAAAATCATTACTAGTGCAGTAGTCAGGATTGATGGCTATACTGTATATTTATATTTGCGTTACGTGGAATCTAGGCTCCAGTTCCACCCAGATGGCCTCTGGGGCATTCAGCTAACTCCACCAGCACAGCTCATAATAGTGAGTTCAGTTTTACTCCTTAGTGCACCACCTGCATGCATGCTTGCACATTTGTTGTAATACTCAAACCAAATTATAAAAATAATATAGTAATCAGACTTGGCTACTGCAGTGTATATGTGTGTTACTGTGTGGAATCTGGGCACACGTTCCACAAAGGTGACCTTGGAGGTCAGTGGGTTGGCTCATACCACCTGTAGCTCACAGTCACAGTTTTAGTCCTTTGCTCACTGTCTGTCTACATTCACATGCACTTGTTGTGATGCTCAAGTCAAAACATTAGCATACAGTGGTAGTCATGGAAAAGTTGACTTCTATTGCAGACACAGAACACCTCAGAGTACCTGAAGGTAACCACCATTGAATACAATGGAGTTGTTGCAGCATGTTTACCTCACTTGCTGCAGCATTGCTGCTGCTTTTCAAGTCATTATTAAATGTTTGTGTCCTTACCATATATTAATCATACCTGCTACAGTGTATTATATTTGTTTTGTGTGAAATCTGAGTTTAGGTTCCATTTAGGTGACCTCGAATAACAGTTGGCTGGCTTGCAGCTCACAGTAATGGGTTAGCACTAGCACAACAGATGCCTGTGTGTTTATTTTTTATGATGCCACCTCTGTGAGTGAGTGAGTGAGTGAGTGAGTGAGTGAGTGTGTGAGAGAGAGATTATTGCGTGTGTGCGTGTGTGTATTGTGCTGTGGGATAATTTTTCTGTTGTTTAGCAAATGTTTTCCTCCTTAATGACAATAGCAGATAGAGGTGGTAAAAACAGACTTGGTTCAGTCCTAACAAACCTGCACTCAATTAATGACTGGGTGAAAGTGATTACAAGCAGCAATCTGGCCATATTCACTGCCCAAAATGATTGTTTATTCCTTCAAAACCTGTTGCATTCAACAATAGTAGTAGTACTGTGCCAGGCACTTGGGAAACTACTGAAGAAATAGCATGAACAGAAGAACACTTTTATTGACTCAAACTGCCACCGGTATGTCCCCATCCTCACCAATACCACAGTCACATTTTTGTGTCACCACCATTGCCACCAACACCACTACTGGGTCCCTCCATTCCACAATAACTGTCAGTAAGACAACCCTAGTGACTCCTTCACTGTCACCTCTGCCACTCTTGCCACTGTAACCCCTGTCACCGTTGCTACTGTGGATAGAGCTACCCTTGCCACTGTAAACCCAACCACCATAGACTGCTGTACACGTCACAATGAACTTTACTACTATTACCACCCCAGATGAGCCTGTAATGACTCCTGTTTCTCAGGTTGTCACCTTTCCTGAAGTTTTTGAAGAAGAGTAGAACCTAAGTATTGAATGTGATTTTTTTAATTTAGGTGGGAGTTGTGTGTTCAACAGCCTCTTAAACATTTCTACCATCTCTTGTTCTTTCAGGAATATATTATGTGAGTGATAGATACTGTTGCTGTGTAGTTCTGGCCTATATCAGAATGACCAGTTATGTGTGTTGATGGATGATCTTATGTGGAACATCTATGAGTAATTATGGGATGAGGAATTGTTGTAGTTGATACTGGCCTTTACACATAATTAGAAAATGGGTAAAAGTATCTAAGCCTTCTGATTGGCTCAGGGACTTCTCTAGCTGGGCATCTATCAGACAACAGATGCCCATCTATTAAAAGTACCAACCCAGCCAACCCCATCACCAAAATCCTGTTGCCCACCCTCCTCCCTGATTGGTTAAAAATTCTCATTTTGTTTTAAATTTTCCACCATTTTTGCCTCTTGCTAAGTGAGAGACTAGCCCACGAATGCTCATGCTTGTTTAGTTACACTACAGTCCACTACAGTCACCTGCTATGTAGTTCTTAGTACAGACACCACTACTCAGTAACTGCCCAAAGTAAACCAATGTACATTTAATCTTCCTTTTTTCTCTCTCTCTTTAAACTGCACTCAATTTTACTTGCCAGTCTCGGTCTGTCTCCCATGGCTCACAGCATTTCACTCTTCCCTCATCATCCAACATAGCAAACCATGAAATGACATAGGAGCAAATGAGATATCACCTCACAAAGTACATCCCCACAAATAAAAAACAATCTGTCTCCTGAATGCTGTAACGAAAAAAATAATTTAAACTGCTGCCTTCTGTCCTCGCACTCACGCGTCTTCCAACTTCCGGGTATAACGTAAAATGGACATGTGCTTTACTGTTCGAAAATCCACTTTTCTTCTGAAGCACCCACATAAAATAAAAGAGAACTGACACAGCAGCTTCTCTCTGTCCTAAAATTACGTTATGAATAAAACTCCACAAAAAAACAAGACAGATACAGTCCTGCAAGTCATATGGCAGAGAGGGCACCAAAGCAAGAGAATTTGGGGCACCAACAACAAAACAGACGGACTACTTTACAATAAAAGCATTTAAATGTTTTTCTTCCATTTTATTTATTTTTTAATTTGATCAAATTCCATATAAAAATATAACAGCAAGCCCATTTTCTAAGCCAATAATACCCTCCAGGGCGGGTGGTATGGGCTATACTGGACCTTCCAGGGGCTATAAGACCCTCCTCCTGTGGCATCGGTCCTCATTACACCCTTGGTGGTCCGGGTATAGTGCAATACTGCCCACCCTGTTGGGTATTATCTTACATAAATTACAGTGCCAAGTGTGATCCAGATGAAAATGTTCTTTGAGTAACCTGTTGTGTTCTTCTGGAAAAGGTAAATATTAAAAGGGATTTTTATTTGGAATGTGGGTGGGGCCATGAGTGAAAAAGGAACTGTGTATCCAACAGCCTCTTAAACAGGTTTTCCTTCTCTTGTTCTGGCAGGTATATATCATGTGGGTGATAGATCCTGTTGCTGCATAGTTCTGTCCTAGATCAGCATGACAGATGCTGATGACTTACAAAATATAAAATGGATTATATGATGAGAATAGATGGGATGCCAGAAGATGAGACACCTGGAGTCTGAGGTCAATCTGTAATGACCAGAGCATACTTGTTGGACTACTGATATATTCTTATGGGATCTACAGAGCAGAACAGACTATACTGACTCAACAGAGAAAGAAACTGTAGAGTGCAACAATGTTACACTGTTTTCCTAAAAAACAAACAATAAAAGTAAAACAATTTGCATGGTTAAATACTAAATATCAAATGCTTATAAGGGTGAATATCCAGTTTACCCCACACCCTGCACATATATAAAATGGATAAACTAACAAAAAATAATAAAAATAAAAAACATGGCAAGTTTTGAAATGAAAATCAGGTATTTTGTTTTGTTTGGCAGCAATGACACCAGAGACCATGGAAAGGCACATGATGGTCTGATCAAGATACGTAACGAGTTTATTTTGTAACTACTGAGAGAAGTAGTAATATCTCAGAAACATGTGATAATATATGAGATGCCATTGATGAGAAAGATAACACAGACATAGCAGGTGTAAATTCAAAGCAAGTTCACTAGATTAACCTACAGTACATGGATCAATCCACGATTAAGCTGCATATCAGTGAAATGACAGGTTTCTTTAAACTGCTGCCTTTTGTAAAATATGCATTGATTTTGCAGCACCTTAGCACTTGAACATCTTATATTTATTGTTGTTTGCATTAAAAAAATTGCTGCATGCCTGAGCTTTGTGTGCACCAATCTTTTTGTGTCTTTCCCATATTTCTAATCTCACTATTTTTTCTACTGGAAATTAGGACTAGCCTGCCTCAGACAATCAGCATTTAGGATTTTTCCTACCCATTTTATAAATGCAAACAAGCAACTGCCAAATTGCAGAACTGGTGGGAGAAGGAATACAACTTACAGTGTTATGATATTTGTAGCAAAACCTTTTGGAGGCAAGATACAAATATCACAAAGTACTTATGCATGTATGTATTTATTTATTGATTTATTTATTAAAACATTTATCAGCCAATTCTTACATGTTTCAAATTAACAACACAGAACAAAAATAAAATAACCACTCAGAAAATAAATAGATAATACACATTTAACAAAATGTTTTCAACCATGTTTAAAAAGACCCAAAGATTCTATTGTTCTGACACCAAAGGCAGCATACTTCATAAAGGTGCAGGGAGGTGCATACAATAATGATGCTTACTATAGCTCTACATGAGCCAACAGGGACTGAGAAGAAATAGGCATTCATTAACAGTGTGTAAGATACCGGTTGCCTATAAAACACCACCAAACTGAGCAAATAAGCAGGGTAATTAACCTACAAGATCTTAAAAATTAAAACCATAATTTTAAAGAGAGACCTTTTGTATTACTAACTCTTAATGGAGTAGCAAAAGTGTGCCTGGGCTGGTCAAAAATCATCATAGCAGTCCAATTTTTGAATAATCTGAAGTGCGGAAGTAGTAGATACAGGAAGTCCAGCAATAATCCAATCCCAAACTCATGAGTGCATAAACAAGAGTCTTAGTTGCATCAGGCACCAAATACCTTCAAATAAAAAAACATTAAAATATTGATAGCCACAAGCTTTTACAACAACAACAATCTGATTAGAAAATGACGGTCATGAATCTAATACCCCCCCCCCCCATCCATTTTACCATATTCACAGAACAAACTATTCGATTATGAATCAGGGCACTGAAGTCCTACTCATTTTCCAGTAGTCTCTTATTACCCAAGAAATGAATTTCTGTTTAAGCCATGTTACGCTTCAAGGAATTAGCTGATGTTTAGCAATACATAGCAGAAAGGAAAAAAGAAATAACATCCAAAATAATGGCAGAAAAAGATGAAAAAGAAAAGCAGATGTGGGTGTCATCTGCATGTACAGTGGAGTCAGAAGTAATGCAATGCAATAACTTGCAGTAAATGACATATAACAAAATATTGCATGATAAAGCGGTTTAATTGCCACTGAATGACATTGTTCCCGACAGTATAATGAAGCATTTTGCAGTAATACTGCATGGTGCTGCATTGCATCCTGGCTGGTGCCGCTGTACGGTGATAACTAAACACAAGGATTTAATAGCTCCTAAAGGCTGAATCTAAAGTAAAGAAAGAAAAGTAAAGGACCCAGAACAAATCTTAAGGATCACCCACTAAAATAGAAGAACTTGAATTGTTACTATCCTAAGAGATCTTAACGAACAATTAGCAAATTACAAATTCATGATAGAAGTGTTCCATGAAAATGAAAAGTGTTCTGCTAGTGATATCTTTAAGCGAGAACAAAGTGATTAATAGTATAAAAGGCAAAAGAAAAATCAAGCAAAATAAGAACAAACATCCAGCCCTTTCCTTTTGCAGCAAACAGATAATTTGAGACCTTTAATAATACCATCTCCGTCAAATGACCTGTATTAATTCCTGACTGGAGGGAATCATTGAGACTATTAGTATTGAGATAGTCAATATATTTAACATATATCACCTTCTCATAAAGTTTACTCAAGAATGGTAAAAAAAAGGGTCCATGAAATTAGATGTTCATGGGCATGCACATTTCAGGATACTTAATAAATGCTGGATACCTGAAAAGCAATATCTTCATTGCAATGCTGAAAACATGAATACTACAGATGTGGTACCACTGCAGGTACTGTAAGTTGTTGCATTTATTTTGTGAGTGTGATTATAAGTTAAAGATGCTATGGGACATTTTTAAATGTGTGATTGAATAGTCTAAGGGCCAAAGAGATGCTTTTACTCTAGAAGTCTGTTTATTTGTTTTCCCCCCTCTCCTAATCTGCAAAATAATTGAAGCATATCTTATTGAATACAATGATTGTCAAACAATTGACTTTAAAGCACTGCTTAGATAACAGTGTTATAACATACAATAAGTGGCATTTGTCTGTTCTTGATAACTTGGTATTTGGTAAGTAAGCAATAACCTACAAAAGTGTATGGGGTTACTGGGGATTAATCAACACTCCAGGTACATTGTGAGGCACAGGGCCACAGGCTGAGTGCCCTCACTGTACCCAGGGTGTTGATTAACCCACAATAACCCCATACTTCAGAGTGGGTTATTGCACTTATAACATGGGGTCTTTCATAACAACAAACCAGCGAAGAAAAATGGTGTTATTGTTGTGCAAATAAAATAAATTGTAGTGTATTCTGCTGACTTAAAAAGTAATGCCCAAGAAGTAATGCATGGGTAACTTATGCTATGAACAAACAAATGCTAGAAATATTCCTTCCCTCCCTACTGGGTACTGTAGTCCCTCATTCTACCCCTCACTGTTGCCTTGGGCTGCTCCACTACTGCCACCACAGTACAGTTAGCCTGTCACTATTCCCCTGACCTACCCTGTTACACCTTCTTCCTGACCTCAACTATACAAGCCTCTCCTCCCTACCCCTCCTCTGTTTGGCCCATTTCTGGCCTCTAGGACCCCATTAAACTACCTCCTGTAAGATCTACACACCCTAATCCCCCTTCCTCCTCCTCCATCCCCTTGGTTCCTGTTACGAATAACGACGCCTTCCTTCTGGCTGCTTCACCTTTTACTGTTTTGCTGTTCTAATGCAATGCACTCTCTCTGTCTTCACGATGCCCATGATTTACAAATTTGTTTCTGCTGAATATCTATTTGCTGCAATTGTAAACATTTTTCTGCCTATAGATTTGTTATATTTTACTTCTTGTGCCTCTGTAGTATGGAACATATTATGTAGTGAACCTTTATTTTTTTATTTTAGTCTTTGGTAACCAGGTTAGGCCCACTAGGCACAAGTGGCTGTTTTCAGGGTCGACCTGGAAGCACTGGGTGGTTAAGTGACTTGCTTAGAGTCACACAGTATGCAAGTGGAGGTTGTGAGAATCAGACTCGGGTCTGGTCTGCTGGATGTAGCGAGCCCATTCACACCTCATTCCTCTAACCCCTAGGCTATACTGCCAGCCCAGCCCATACGTGTATAATCTGCCTGCTTTGATGTGGAACTTTTGAAAAAGAACACTTTGCTCAAAGGTTATTTCCGAATGCTGAAATAAATAAATAAAATAATATAAATAGTATTAATAGTATTAACGGCATTTCTGACATTTGGTGTTCTTAAGATAAGTGTCACTATGACTTTTGTCTGTGTAACAGAGTCCTGATTTCTACCAGCTGCCTCTCTGTCTTTCTCTGTGCTGTCTGTGTCTGTGCCTCTCTCTCGACACATGGTTGTGCAAGGCTGCTCGCTGTGTGTGAAGCACCCACACCTTGCACAGAGAGGGAAGAGTGGACAGGCTCTCAGTGGGGATTGATAGTGAGTCAGTCTCTTCTAGACTTCACAGTTGAGCAAGGCTGCTCTCTGTGTGCTAAGCACCCATGCTGTTCTCTCTCTTTCTTTCTGTCTGTGTCACACAGAGAGGGAACAGTGCACAGGCTCTCAGCAGGGACTGACAGTGGGTCAGAGCTCTCTGCTACACTACATATAGTTGCGTACATATCTCTGGCCTGCTGTCAGTACATTCTCACAACAGGGGATACTGTGACTCATGTGGGGGGGGGGGACACACAGCTAGTTCAAGGACAAGCGACCAGACTGCCACAGAGAGGACACTGCAGGACATTTTAATTATATGTCCTGATTTTACTCTCTTCTTCTCACTTTCTCTGTGTGACTTGGTCTCCAAGGACATGAGGGACTACATGTGGTACCACTTGAGGGATGGGATTGGAATACAGCAACAAAGCAGACATACGGGGGGCTTCAATGTAGTGGAGGACACACTCTACAGTGGCATCAAGGTCACACTATTGACCCACGGGAAAGTCTATTGAGTGGGTTTAATGGCTGCCGTTCTCACTTCACTTTTACACTACATAAGAAGTGTTGAGCTGCCCAGGGATTTTGCTCTATGGGCTGCTTCACAGCAACTGCACATTTATCATGCATTAATGCACAGTCAGGTGATGCTGTTTTACCAATGAGGTGACACTTTTTTCATACCCCATGTTATGAGATACAGTATTACACAGTCTAACAAAGCAAAGAAATTTGAGCTTAGATGGTGGAATATAATGAGACCTGTTTATGCTGAGAGTAAGATTTTTTTGCCATAGGCTATTTTATGTTAGATCTGACGTTACTTTCTCATAATAGGTCCTGATATTAATTTGTGCATTGTTATCTGATCCCCTCTGGAAATGAAAACTTAGCACACTTCTAGCTTGGATGTTCGCTGGTAACATTTTATTGAACACCATTAATATTTACACACTCAGTCTCTTATGAAATCACACATTTCATATTGTAGTCCAAAAGCACACATTTCATATTCCAGTCCATTTCCTTTCATTATTTTCTTCTTGATCTTCCGTCTTGATCCTCTTTTCCCAATCCTTGTCTTCAGGGCCTGAATGCCAGATCCAACCCCCCACTCCATCGGCAGTACCAGGTACCAATGTATCAGGACCTCCTCTCTCCTAGGTCTGGACACTATGATCTGACCCCTAGCACTACCCCCTTTGTCCCTCCCACTTTTATGTTTGCACCTGGGTGCCTTTGACCATAGCCCATGTTGCCCTGCCCCTCCCCTTCTGTCTGACCCCATTCCATCTCTTATCCCCCCCCTTCCCTCCACTGACCCATCTCCAGCCAAGCAATGGAAGATGAGGCTTCCCCCCTTCTGGGCTAGCACCTTGGACTCCCTCTCTCACATCTTCTCATGAGGTCTATCAATGGCCTTAGGAAGAAACAGATTTGGAACTCTGAGAGGTGGGCCCTGTCTGACCTATAGACCTCAGCAGCATCAAACAAAATGTCCCTGGACCCCCCATCTCTATAACCAGTCTTGTTACCTTCTTATTGAGACAATTTCTCCCCTTCTCCATGGATCTGACAAGGCATGCCACCATACCCTCCTGGAGGTGATCTCAGACCAGCTGATTACAAACCCCAGCCACCATCCCTTCACTGTCTCTAAGTATGCCATTATGGCCTGCACCAATGCACCCCATGGGGTTTCCCCATAATCATTACCCCCCCCAAATGTATTATAATCTTGTCTGGCCTGCTCCATCACACCCTCAGCTCTTCCAATAGTGGGATACATTAGGCCCATTTAATGCCACGGATCCCCTTGCAATGCAACTTTGTGTGTTCCAAATCCATCCTCGGCTGTGTCCCACCACTTCTGGTTGCAGCAAACCTTTCTGCCCAATAAATAATAGAATGCCCCAGGATCCAAATGTGTCTCTGTGCTCCTCTTGCCAGGTAAAAGAAAACTTCTGTTAGCATCACTTCCTGACATACTTCTTGTAGTAGCTGGATCTCCACTGCCTCACCTTCTTCATCTCTTCCTCTGACCCTCCCCTTGCTGCGGCTTCTGAGCCACCCCTATCGCAAAGAATGGGGGACAACTGGTCTGGGTCCTCCCCATTAAAATCTAAAGCTTTTTTGAGGACCCTGCCCACCTGGAATTCCTTCACAGGACTCCCGTCACTGTGCCAGAACTGGACTCCCTCCACTGCCCCCTGGCTTCTCCTGTATTCCCCCCATCTCCCTAACTGCACAAACCACCTTAGGTGCTTGCCACCATAGTACCACTTCTTCCCCTTTGCTGAGTTGGTTGGTTTTTGATCAAGGCAGCCAGATCACCACTGTGCCCTGACCAAAACTGATGTCGCTCTCCTCCACCCCCCCCCAACAGGTCAGTTTTCTGATGCACCACTATCACGCTTATCTGGAACACCCCCTCCGTCATAGCATGAAGATGGCCCGAAATAAATAGACTTCTTTAGCTGATGTACAAATTTGTTGCATTGCTCCCAGAATCCACAACAACAGCTGGCCCGTGATGGGTCGCTGATTGTCTGCCCTCACCCCTTGGCCTTTTTGCCAATCAAAGAGCATCCATCTTACAGCCCTATCTTTAGTCGGGTCAGGCCATGCCCTGTCGCTACATGCCCATCCAATCCCTGCCAACTGTACCCCCATGGTGGTGTGGGCCATCCCCTCTTCTCATCTTCTGACCATGTATTGCTTTACCTTGTCATCTGTGGCTGGCATACCTGCCTTAAACCCCTCCTGTGCCTGGAACTCCTGGAATGCCCCACACACCCCTTTGTATGCCTTTAGTGTGCTGGCAGACCAAGAATTCTGGTACAACCATTGGGCTGTCTCAAACCAGTCTCCCACAACTGGTCCAGAACCTTGGTAATGTATACTGCTGCTCGCGGGGCCAAGCCCTGGAACCTGTGTAACTGTAAACTGGAGAGACTGTCAGCAGTCTCGTTCTGGATACATTAATATGCTGAGCCTTAAAAGATAAGTTTAACTGCTACCTCAGCAACACCAGTTGTTGCATAACCCTACCCACCATATCGGTAAGCCCACTTGCCTATTGATAACTTCTACAACCCATTTGTTGTCACACCAGAACAAGATGCACTTTCCCTCATCCTGCCCCCCGAAACCCTTAGCACCACAAAAATGGGACATAATTCCAAGAAGGTAATGTCTTTTAACAAACCCACCTCACCCCAAGTACAAGGCCAGATGAGATCCAATCCTCTTTGAAGTATGCTCCCATTCCCAAGGCTACCGAGGCATCTGTGTATAACTCCATATCTGCATTATTGGCCCATTTTCCTGCCAATATGGCCCATCCTTCTGCCAATATGTGACCCCATTGTATCCCTCCATAAGAGCTGCCCAGACCTGCAGGTCCTCCCGGATGCCCATGATGATGTTTACCCAATGATGGGGTAGCTTTGCCTTCCCCGTGGCATGTGCTAACCTCCAGGTAAATGATCTGCCTGGGCTTATGGCCTTGCAGGTGAAATTAAGGTGCCCCAGCAGCTGCTGTACCAATATCAGCAGCACCCTCCTCCAACCCCCCCACCTATACCAACAGACCCCTTTGTCAGGCCACCTTATCTCCTGGAATATGAAAACAGTCTTGTACTGCATCAACCTCTATACCTAGAAACTCTACCTTGCCTGCTGGTCCTTCGGTCTTTCCTTCTTCTAGTGGGATCTCTATTTTACCACACATTTCTTTAAAGTCCACCAGCCTCCTCTTCATCTCCTCTTTTCCCTCCCCGATGAGCCGAAAATCATCCAGGTACTATGCTACCCACCTGTGCCCATACCTTCACCCAAAATCCCATTTCACCCATGAACTGAAGGCCTCAAACATAGCACAAGCCATGGAACACCTCATGGACTTGGCCTTGTTGAAGTACACTTAGTACAGTATGCACTGCAAGCCCATTGGTCCACAGTGGAGACCAAAGAGCTTGCAGCAACTACTATAAGCTGTCATTTGGTGGGCAGCTGCTGTGGTATGTGGGCAGGTAAGCTGCCCGCTGAGGACAGGGGAGATGGGTAGGCTGGAGGTCACATGTGGATGGGGGTGGGGTACCACTGGACCACCAGGATATTAGTTTACATTTCAGTATGGCAATCAGAGCTACAGGAGGGTGGGGGTTCCACTGGACCACCAGGGCTCTTTTATTCATTTATTATGATGATCAGAGGTACAGGCAGGAAGGGAGCACCACTGGACCAACAGGGAAGATATGTTGGCATATCTCACGGCGCTCGGGCTACAGGTTGAGGAGGGGGTACTACTGTGGTCCCTGGTACAGGAACCACATGCTGTGTATGGCACCAGGTGCATTTCATTGACTGGCCCTGCACAACACATGCGAATGAGCCATGATGACATGCAAATTACTCCATGTGTGCCATGCATGCGTAATGGCCCCTTCTGCATAGCCATATCTGAATATCTGGATATTGTACATGGAATAGCTATAGTTGCCCTGGAGCATTCCCAGTCCTGGTATTCAGACCTGTATGGGGGATGCACCAGTGCACTGTAGTTGCACCGTGTAAATTATTTGCTATATTCAGAAGAGTTGCACCATGGCACATCTCTTTTGAATTTATCCCCTTGTTGCTCCAGTGCAACTCAGTTGAGCTGTGCAACCACTTGCGCTGTTGCCAGGCACACTTTTGAATATTGGGCCCAGTATGTCAGGTGAAATGCACCCTGACTAAGGGAACTGCACTCATCATGTTTAACACTTCGTTTTTCATTTATCACATTTAAAAACTTTTCAATCAAATGTATTAGTCTATATTCCATTACTGCTCCAACAAAATAGTAATTTTGAAAGGCTTACATTTAGAAATATGTGGTATAAGCCTGACAGACACTGGCCTGACTCAAAATATGCTATTTATCTTCATTTATGAGGTATCAATACCTTCATAACTCACTTGTGGTTTCACCACTTATGAGTCTAGTTCCTGCCCCTTCACTCATGAAGATAAAAAACACACAGGCCCAGATATTCAGAAGTGCGCCCAGTATGTGCACAATAGAATGTGCAGCGCAATGCAGGAAACAGACGCCATGTTCAAATGTTGTGCCAGTGACATGCACTGGCGCAAAGCACACTGAATATAACAAAGATGCACCACCATGCAACCAGACATGCTCTGGAGCAACCAGGAATACGCATGAGTAAGCAAGAATGTAGAAGCCAGCAGACTGAGCAAGGACAACAGGCAAAGGGTAGCACAGGCAGGACTGCACAATGGCAGAGTGCCAGGCCAGCAGTGGCAGACCCGAACCACAAGGGCACACTGGCCAGGATGCACTGCTGGGGCACCAGGCCAAGGGCCACACAGGATGCCAGGCTGCCAACACCAACCCATGTCGTGAAGCTCACCAACCCACCCACCCTGAAGGCATGCCTGCCAGCAGGCCTATGCCAGTGCACCAGCACCACAACCCTGACAGGCAGCACCACAGTGGACAGTGGCACAGCCATGGTGCAAGGTCACCAGACAGTGATGCACAGGGGAACAAAGGGCAAATGGACCACAAGCAGGCAAGGACACAGGGCACAGCACTGCAGTGCATACCAGTACCGGCAAGGGCAACACAGCAGGTGAACGGCAGGGCAGCACAGGCAGACAGGGACAGAAGGCACTGGACTGCGCACAGGGCAGTGGGAGACTGACCACCCATGGGAAGCAAGACACAGGGACATGGCAAACAGGACCCAGTGCAAACAGCAGCACCACCCAAAGGACACAGCAGTGGGACAGAAGGGCACACTCCCAAGGGTGCAACCATACAACTGCAGCACAGTGCAACAAGCTGCCTGCAAAGGAGACACAGACAGAGATGTGGTAGAAAAATAAAGGTTTACTGAACAATATCAAACTGGTGTGCCAACAGGGCATGCAGAAACAATAACAAAGGGGTCAATATCGGGAGAGGCAACACGGGACAATAGGAGAAAGGGACTGGGAGGAGGTACAGAGGTGGGGAAGGTGGAACAATCAAAGTGGAGAAGGGCAGGGAAAGTCCATGTAACAGCAGGGATGAGGGTATGAATCAAAGGCACTGCCAACGCAGCATGGCCCGCAGCCTGAGCACCTCCTGGATCAGAGTCTCTGTTGCCACCAACTGGCACTGTCCCACCCTCAGCAGCATAGTCGAGCAGTCAATACTCCTCTGCATCAGCTGGTGGATGATCAGCAAGCCCCTCATGAGTCGGTTTGGCCTGCGTCTTCGGCCCATGGCCCAGCCTGACCTAGTGGAAGAGATAGAACAGGCAATAAGTGATGTGCAGCAAGGAGACCTTACCCACCCTTGTGTGCACACTGGACAGCTGATGCAGCCATCGGTGGATGGAACCACAGTGGCACATGCACGGTGGACAGCAACAGCCAACCCTGACACACCCAACAGCCAAACTACCAGGCTACCCCGGGGTGACATGCACCCATACCTCTGCAGTGTACCCCACAGTGCTGGTGCAAGTCCCCCCAGGTGGGCTGTAAATACCCAGCAGCGGTCACACATCATGGGGACTGAGCGCACAGTCCCACCCTACCAGGGTCAGCACTGGGGTGCCACCACACAGAGGCCTCATTCACAGCTGCCACACCGTATGTATCATGGCATGGGAGGTGGAGGCATGCACCTACTCATGCAGTGTTCAAGCATGGAGACAATACCCAAGGCTGGACCACAACACCCTACACAGTCCCACACACACACCTTACGACATGCTGCACACACTCACCTGGTCACACACACACACACCATGCGATATGCTGCACATGCTCACCTGCCCATCCAAGCACTGGTGCAGCTGCAGCTCCACCATCACACCACTGCCTGTTCTGGCCTGTGGCCACCGTGGCCCTCCTGTGGTCCTCTGGTCCTGTGGATGGAACAGAGATACAGACACAGACATGAGTGGCATACTATGCACAGCCCCCCCCACCACCAACACCATGCACACCACTGGCACAGCACAGGATGGTACACCAGCCAGGCTGTGGGTGCTGGTGCCTGGCCAACAGCACCATGCACCGCAGAGGTGTGCAGTGCAGCAACACAGGACACGCAGCACCAGCAGCACAGGCCCCCCTTGGCAGCCGCACATGCAGAGCACCTGTCAGCACGGTAAATTGACATTGCGAGCATACGCATTGCAGGTGGACACCTACCTGGCTATGGCACAGCCCACCATTGTGCTCTATTCTGCAGCCACTGTAGGCATGCTGGATCACAATGTCTCAGGTCCCCATACCAGTGGCGGTACTGTTCCCACCATGTGCAGCACATACGTACGGTGCTCTAGCCCCGCCGCCATCCTGTCCCACACCTGGGACCATGGCTCCCGAATGTCATCCAGCCCAAGCAGCTGGGTAGCCACAGGCTTCACCAGGGCCACCAGATTGCACATCTCAACCTCACTCCGGTTGAGAGCACATCGCGAATGGGACCTGGACACCAACATACTGCACTGCAATCGAACACGGCAATAGCACGACCACTGCGGCATACAATACATGCACGTGGAAATGCGCAGGTACGATGCGCAATTTGGGCAATGGACCTCAGTCATGCAGCATGTGGATGCATGATAGGCATGCACAGTGGATGCCTATCGCGCACTACCACACATGTGCACCACAGCACAGCATAGCAGGAGTATGGGATCATGTCCATGACCCATGTATGTGCCATGCGTAATCCTGCACAATGTCATGTAGTATCTAACAATGCAGTCGGTGGCATAGCACATCTGGCGTGGATGCGCAATGGACCCTGGTGGTGTAGTGCACCCAAATGCACGGCATTCACATAGTGCCACATGCGCAACAGGTGAACATCACACATTGCACTCAGATGAGAGATAGGCCACAGGACGGGGTGCAGCTGATGGCACACATGTCAACTGCGCAGCACAATGCATGCACTGGGAATGCACCAGTCAGGCTCAACAAGGTGCAACTTTGCAATATTCATCCAGTGTATGCAAATAGCCTCATGAGGCAATGCAAGGTGCAGTCGGGCTCATTAGCATCACATTACAATTGCGCTTGAGCACATTTGCATGCATTGCTCCATAAAAACACCATAATACAGCACAGGTCACTGACAGGTATTGTAGCCAGTGAGATAAGGAGCAACACATGTTTTGAATGGGCTGGCCATGTTGCCAGTGCTGCACTGTTACAGATTGGGCTGCCAAGCTGCTGACGGGCCATTGTCTGACTATCCACAGGTAGCAACATGTCTGAGTTGAAGGGAGATGAGGAGCAGGCGCCTCCTCAGAAGTGCAGGCCCAACTTCACAAAGGATGAGCAGCAGGCCCTGTTTGAGGTCTACCTTGACAGGGAGCAACTGCTAAGTGGTGCCATGGGCACCCTGAAGGACCATGCCACTAGGTGGGAGGAGGTGGCAATCTACGTCAATGCCCATGGGAGGCATAATAGGAGTGCACAAGAGTGCAAGAAGAAGATGGGGAAGGACCGTTGCTGCATCAAGGAGAAGCTGGCCACCATTAGGGTGTCCCACAGCAGGATGGGCAGAGGACCCGGCACAGCTCCTGTACTGACAGCAGGTGAGGAGATGCTGGTGGTGACCATCAGCTGTACCACCATTGAGGTCATTCTGGGAGGAGGATTCCAGATGGGTGGCAGCCTCTCACAGCACTGTGAGTCAGTGGGTGTCTCATGTGAGTGTGGGGGTGTGTGTCGCCTGGTACCGTGCAGGCATGAAGGCTGCAGTGCTGCGTGCCCCTTCTGTGTGCAGCTTGCAGCAGTGCATGGCGCACATGGGGCCACTGTGCATGGCATCGTCCACCTGTGTGCAGTAATATGGCAGAATGGGAACTGTGCTGTGATCAAGGCACCTGCTCCAGGGTGTACAGTGCTGATGGCCAGCCCCCCATTGCTGCCTGCCCAGCATGCCAGAGGCACAGTCTGCAGCACAACACACCACTGGTGTTGACACCTTGAGGGGGAGCTTGCGTGCCAGCCGTGCGTTGCTGCGGCACCATCTGCTGTTGCCACCCACCATGGCTGGGCTGCATGGGCACCACTGGTGGCATGTCCACCCTGCTGTATGCTGCTGCACGGGTGTACACTGTTGCATGCTGGCACGGTGGTGGCACACGTGCTCCATCACACTGGCCATGGCTCTGCATGCACATTTCCATCAACACTGATAATGTTCTTCTGTCCTCCAGCACCATCACACCTCAGGGGTGAGTTGCAGGATGCCACTGATGACATTGGACCTGAAGAGGAGGAGCCATCCACGTCCACAGTCATCTGGGCCAGAGACCATTGGCATTGGCGCAGTGTGGGGCTATTGGACTTCATGTGCCTTGGCGACAATGGCACACTGTTGGATTTCCTGCTCACCGAGGCCCTACCCATTCTGGTACTGGGGATGCAGGAAGGTGGGGCGTCCGACACAGTGATGGCATTACACTGATCCTGGATGGCACGTGCCTGGTGATGCCACCCAGTGTACAGGGCCATACACAAGCAGCGGTTACCAACAGTGGCATTATGGCATCTGCACAGCCGCACCCTGACCTTAGCCGCACAGTGGCGTGTGGCTCAGTTGCTGTCGCTGGCCATGGAGGAGTCACTGCTGCAGATGCCAGTGCCATGGGGATGACCCAGTAGGCAGCTGGGCAGTGGCAGCAGGCTGCAGTGGCCAACATTCAGCACACAACTGGGGTCGCTGATGGGACACCCACACAGTCTCTACCCCCTGCATGGTCCCTTGTGCAGTGTCCCCAGCTGAGGGATGTTGAACAGCATGCTGCCACACCCACAGCAGGTCAGTGCCAGCCCCAGGATTTGCAAGGCACTCACAGGCTGGATGAGCACATCAGGCTGCTGCAGTCATCTGTGGATAATCAGGCGACATTCGGGGCTGAGATACGTGCTCTGCGGGTAGAGTTGCATCATCTGTCCAAGTGTGGGCACATTGGATGAGCCCAGCTGATTGGTGAGCACCAGCAGCTGCAGGAGGCCACGACCACATTGCTGGACTGCATTGCTGATACCATTGCCTCTGGAATTGCATTGCTGGCATCCACTGGGCATGGCAGGGCATGAAGGACTCCCCATGTACCACATCGACACCACAAACCCAGCGATCAGTGACCCCAGTACTGCTGATGCTGGGCTCTGACATGGCCATCCCTGACATACCCGATGGTACTGTCTTTGCCAGGCTTTACATGCCCGTGAGGACCAGGTCATGTTCTCAGGCCTCTACCCCCCATGAGTGTGTTGGTTACACCTCCAGTGGCTGTTGAGCAACCAGTGGCTGCCACACAACCTGGGAGGGTTGCCCATGTGGCTGTGGCAGCCATGGCACCGCACGGCAGGCCTGCTGGGTATGCTGTCCCATCCTGCTGCCCGCCGCTGTTGGCCGGTGTGCACATGGCTGGGCACACCCATGTGCATGTGGTGGCTCATCTGTTTGGTGAGTGGTACATCCTGCATGTGTGCATGCTGTGCTGCTGGGCCTTGTGGTGTGTGCGTGATGAGGGCAGCACTGTGCCGGGCTTGCCTGTGTGCTGGTGCATTCACTCTGATCCATGCCATGCCCAGCTGCACGTGTGTGTGTGCCCATGCCTGTGCACTGTGTTGTGGGCATGTGGCTGTGTGTTTGTGTGGTCCCTGTGCATGCTGAGTGTGTGATGGTGTCACTGCATGCATCTCTGTGTGGCCATGCACCTCTGTGTGTGTGTGTGTGTGTGTGCGTGGTGGCCTGTGTGGTACTCACCTGAAATTTCCAAAGTGCTCCTGTAAGATTGTGGCCAGGTGCCTCCTTGTCTCTATGGCCATCCTGGGGTCCCTCCTCTGCACTGGTGCCTGCACACCACCATCCAGCCCGTCATCTCCATCCTCATTGCTGCTGTTGCCCTCATCCACCTGGACAGCTATCACACAGTCAATGGCCATGTTGTGCAGTATGCAGCAGACCAGGAATAGGCCACAGGTTTTCACAGGGCTGTACTGTAGAGCACCACCCAACCTGTCTAGGCAATGGAACCCCATGTTGAGCATGCCAAAGACCTGCTCGATGATATTGTATGTAGCAATGTGTGCCTCATTGTACCTCTCCTCTGCAGCATTCGATGGGCGCTGGATGTGAGGTGAGCAGCCAGGGGTGTTGGGGTTAGGCGCTGTCACCTGTGTGGGTAAGACATGCAGGTTAGCACATGGCATTGCTTGTTCCCCTTCCCTCACCTCTGCCACCTACAGCCTCCCTTTCTGCTCCTGCCGTGTGTGGCATGGGCCTATGACCCCTGCATGGCTGCCCACGCACCCCATCCCATGCCGTACTCACCTAACAAGTGACCCGTAGGGATCTCCCCATGCTCAAACCTCTGACACAGGATGGATATGTGCCAGATGAATGCATCATGTGCACTCCCAGGGTGAGTGATGTAGACATTGGTGATGTGCCCTGTGGCATTGCACACCACCTGGCAGTTGACTGATGGGTACCCCTTCCTAATCATGTATTTCTATTTCTATAGATTCATTAGTGAAAGCAGAATGTCCAGAGAGAGTATTGCTAAGATCAAAGGGGGTAAGGGAGCATGTGAGGAGGAGGACCATATAAAAGCATCTATTCTAAATAGATACTTCTGTTCAGTATTTACTGAAGAGAAGGTAGGGCAGGGCCCACAGCTCGGGACCATGGACATTGGGGGGTGCACTAGTCCCTTCACAAAAGAAAGGGTCCTACAAGAGCTCAATAAGCCCAGGTTGGACAAGGCAATGGGACCTGATGGCATACATCCCAGGGTACTTAAGGAGCTAAGGGTGGAACTAGCAGAGCCAGTATAGGAACTGTTTAGTGAGTCTCTGAGCACAGGAGAGGTCCCAGAAGACTGAAGAAGGGCTCATGTGATCCCACTCCACAAGAGTGGTAGCAGGGAGGAGGCAGGGAACTACAGACCAGTCAGGCTTACCTCAGTAGTGGCAAGATTATGGAGGCACTCCTGAAGGAAAGGATAGTGCAACACCTGGAATCCATTGGAGCACAGGATCCAAGAAAGCATGGGTTTACAACAGGAAGGTCCTGTGAAACTAATCTCATAGATTTCTTTGACTGAGTAATCAGAGTGGTGGATCAAGGAGGAGCAGTTGATGTTGCCTAGCTTGACTTCAGCAAAGCTTTCGATACTGTTCCACATAGAAGATTGATTAATAAACTGGGTAGGCTCAGGGTGGGTCAGAAGTTGGTCAGCTGGGTGGCAAACTGGTTGATGGGCAGAAAAAAGAGAGTGGTGGTAAAGGGTATACAGACAGAAGAGATGCAAGTCACAAGTGGGGTACCTCAGGGATCAGTCCTGGGGCCAGTCCTCTTCAATATCTTCATCAGTGACATTGCAGATGGACTGGAGGGTAAGGTTTGTCTGTTTACAAATTACACCAATATCTGCAACAGAGTAGATGATCCAGATGGGGTGGGCAGAATGAGAAGAGATCTGAATAAACTGGCAAAATGGTCAGAAGAGTGGCAACTGGGGTTTAATGCCAAGAAGTGCAAGATCATGCACATAGGGAAGAGAAACCTTGAAGCCACCTATAGGTTGGGAGGGGAGTTGCTGGCAGTCACAAGGGAAGAGAGACTTGGGCATCATCATCACAGATGACCTGAAATCATCCAAGCAGGCCACTAAAGCAGTAGGTAAGGCTAGGGGATGTTGGGGTGTATTAGTAGGGGTATCACAAGTCGTAAGGGGGTGGTAATAATCCCTCTTTACTAGACACTGGTTAGGCCCCATCTGGAGTACTGTATGCAGTGCTGGAGGCCACACCTTCACAGACATAAACCAAATTGAAGCAGTCCAGAGAAGGGCAACCAAAATGGTGCAAGGACTGCATCAGAAAACATATGAGAACAGATTAACGGAGCTCAATATGTTTACCGTAGAGCAAAGGAGGGAGAGAGGTGATATGATCAAAACATTCAAATACCTTAAGGGATTAACAAGGTGAAAGAGTCTAACATGTTTCAATATAAGAAAAACAGGACACGAGGACACAGCATGAGATTAGAGGGAGGCTGATTAAGGAGTAATAAGAGGAAGTTCTTTTTCACAGAAAGGTTGGTGGATGCATGGAACAGCCAACCTCAGGAAGTGGTGGATATGAATACAGTGCAGGGCTTCAAACAGGGATGTGATAGGCATAGGGGAGCAATACAGATGAATATGAATAGATAGGCCATTGACAGAGCAAAGGCCGATGGCACATTCATAAGGTAGAAAAAGAAATGGTCAGACTGGATGGGCCTTGCAGTCCTTATCTGCCATCAACTTCTATGTTTCTATGTTTCTATCTAGGTGGCCCCCTCTGGGCCATGTTTGTGCGTATGGCCATGTGGGTGCAGTCTATGGTCCCAATCATGCCTGGCATGCGTGCTACCCTGTGGAAGTCCTCCATGTTTGCTGTACACTCTACCGGTGTGCTTGGGAATTGTATGAACTCCAAAGTGTATGTCACCAGGGTATTGAGGAACTGTATGGGGAGGCAGGACATGGCTGACTTGGTTATCCGACTGGTTGCCCCCGTTAGTTTCTGGAAGGTGTGCGTGGCGAGCAGACACATTGCTGCTGTCACCTTGGTCTCCACTGTCATGAAGTGGCTCCTTCTGGTGGGTGACTGCAACTCATCATAGCACAGCTTGCAGAGCTGCCTCAGAATTTCCCTGTTCAGCTGGTACTGGACCACAATCTCCTCATCCCCTTAGTCCTCAAATGTGAGGTGGGCACAGTACCATCTGTATTGGGCATACCACCACCGGGACCTTCCTTGGGCATGTTGGTGTTCCTCCCTCCTTCTCCCACCCCTCACTACTGCATCCATCACAAATGGCCCTGCATCCATCTCAGTCAGTGTCTCTGGCTTGTGCAACTGCTGTGTGTGTTTTAGACTCCTTTTATATGCTTAATTCTATCTGGTGCATTCTGTGTGCTGCTTCTGACTTGTACCATGGTTTTCGGCTAAATATGGCATTGTACAGCTTATTCATGGGTATGCCCCCTTGTACTTGTGCTGCATACATTACTGCTGTGCATCTGTGCATTGGATTTTGCACTGTACATTCACGTTGGTTGAATATGGCTCCGGGGCACATTTCTATGGTTGCGCATTGCACAACTCCTTTGAATATCGGGCCCTCTGTGTATTGAGTCAAGCCATTGCATATCTCCTATTTCTCCTGCCTGGGTAAAATCCAGCCAGGATAATTTAGCTAAAGAGAGTTGCAAGGAAGTCTACAGATCATTTTTCATTTTCTCAGTCTTCTTAAATTCTTACAAGGTGCTCTGTTCACAAGGAGTTTCCTACCATTTTTGGTGCAAGCTAACTGATTCATTTTCATAAATAAGCCTTCAAATTGAATTATTCAACATCAGAGACACTGAATAGAGATTCTAGGTAGCCTTTACAGCTGACTGCAGAATTTGTCTTTGCAATCTTTGAAATGAGAAACATTTTCCTTTACTGTAAGTTGAATCTTATTTATGGCACATAAAGTAATTAGTTGAATTCAATAATAAGAGAAAGGATCTTGTTCTTTCCAAGTCTGTAATGGGATACCACAGGGTTGGATTATAAATCCTTGTTTGTTCCCAATTTACATAAATAACTTACCATCTGTCTGTAAGTATTCTGGAAGATTTATGCATGCTGAAGGCATTGTTCTTCTCTGAAATAGGAAGTTCATCCAGGATATGAATCATTGACAGGTTTATTGTGTTAAACTGTATCAGTGTGCTTTTCGGAAGGAAAGAAAAAACTGTACTAAGTTATTTGAAAACTAACACAATGTTCTTTGGGACATGCCAAAAGTCAAACAAACAAGGTGTCCTAGCAAACATATTCAGCCAGATATTACTGACTACTGTATATAGTAAATAAATGCAATGTATAACAATGGTGCATAATCATTTTTAAATATGTAGGTGTACTTTAATGAAAGCATATTTTCTTTGTAGCCTCCCAATGTTGGGAGCTTAATGGTAAGTCCACACGGGCCCCACTATGCACCTGCTGGGTGTCTTCACCATCCTGTCCTCTCACTGTACTGCTTGCAAGTGGTGACCAGGCTGGCAGTCAGGGGGAGCGAGGTGTTTAGCATGGTAGTGCCTTTCATCTTCATGCTGCTAAGTGTGCTTAGTAATGCAGCTTGGTGTGGTCAGTTGGGTGGGGCATGTTTCAATCCCAAAGAGCAGCAGTGGGGATGGAACTTGAAATCACAATGCTTCCATACCTAATCAAGCAGTTAAGAACTGTCAGCAAGGGATAGTAAACAGAAAACATGTATTTAAACATGGTAGCACCCATGTCCTTTGCCCTTTGACCCCACAGGAATGCTAAGACATCGGTCAAAGAACACAGCCAGCAGCCAATCAAGAGTCAGGAGTTCATGTGTTAGGGCATGCAGGTTCTATACACACTGCCTGGATAATTTTTCCCATGAGTTTATAGTCAATCAGGAAAGATAACAGGATTCAAAGATCTTAAAAGCTTGTGGAGCCAGAGAATTTGTAGTCTCAGGGGAACACGATTTTGTTGCCAGTGTTCCACAATGGGCTGGCAGGCCAAAGTGTGTGTGCACACTAGAACCATTAAATGAAGCAACTCCAGTCCAGAGCTGGTAAGAAGACAGCCTAAATTGTTTTAAGCGGAGCAGATATGCTTAAGAGAATTTTCTCAAGTAGGTTATTTTCCAACCACTAGAGACTGATTCCAATTGGAGATAATCCCTGCAGAAAGTGTGTACCAGCTGCAGCCCATCAGAAAGAGGGGGAACTTTATGGGGAAGCAACTGACCCCAACTATGAGCTTGTAATTTAGGAAGACCCACACAGGGAGAAGAGAAGGAGAAAAAGTTCCCACCAAGTGACAAAGAGCAACGTTTCCACCCAGGGTGAAGCCAGAAAAGAACAGTGGGTTACTTAAATGCAGCTTCCACTTGCAAGCTCCTGAACCTGCAGTAACACCATGCAGAGGGGTGGAATACAAACTGCAGCTGCAGAATGCCAGAGAGATTAACATCCTGCATTGAAGATATTCCAGGGTGTAAGCTATTCTGCACACCATGGCCTTGGCTCTTCAACCATTTTTAATTGGTTAGGGTGGAGGAGAAACTGTTAAAAAAGCCCTTGGCAGGACTGTGTTTTGGGAGTGCTGAAGCATGAGACATGTAATTTGGCAATCAGACTTTTTTGGACTATAAATAGTGATTGCTTTAATTTTATATCTCACAACTGTCTGTGCAATGTTCTCTGCAGATTATGCATCAGGCATATAATGACTCAACAACTGTGGCACTCAAGAATATTTTTGAGAGCTCCCAAGGTATGTTTAGGGAGGTAACTATGATGCACCATCTAGTGTAAAAACGTTAAGAGACTTAAAGGGGTGAATAAAATATTCTGGAGATTATACTGCATTTTTTATTGAATTGCATTATTAATTTATTTGACTGACTTGGTATGCCAGATGTGACAGCATGCAAAGTTTTCAGGTGCAGCTAAGAATTAGCTGCATAATTATCATTGCAAGATTAGTAATGTATCATGAGCAGCAGTCATACAATTATGCATAACATACTAAGATTGATGATACAGCTTACAAGGGAGACTAAATACAGAGTATTAGTTACAAGACAGTCACATACAAGGAGTAACACAATAACAGGGTTCTCAGAGTAGGTATTAGGGGTAGGAAAATACAGTGTACCAAAGCTGTGATAAACACACAGCATGAATAAACTAATTTAGTACATCTCAAAGGTCCAAAATAGAGCCAAGTATCAGTAAATAATATTACACCTACCCATTCTTTCCCCCAGATCTCTGTTCCAGCACTTACTAATAAACAGTATCCTTTGTCTGCATTTTACTATTGTTATTGCTTGGTCATTGAAGGGTGGGGCTGTGTGGGATTGTCAAGCACTTTATTCCTTGTGGAATGGTAACATCCTGTGTGTCAGTGGGTATTTCAAGAAGATTCCCTATGTGAAGGTACCCCATCACTAATGTATTGCACAGCTGATGACACCCTGATCTAGGCCTCTCCCCAAAGCTTAAAGGCCCAAGCTACATCCCTGTCATTGACTTACACATCTTGTTGGACAGGATTGAGGATTGATTACATCTCTTTTTTTCTTTCCTAAACCTTTTAAAATTGGGTTAATTTTATAGTTGCAATAAGGCACTCTCTAGAGTATGGATCTCTGAAGGTTTACCCACTTCCTGGGTAGTTTAAGGCATTCAGATTTGGCTTTTCCTCATGTCACACCACCCATGAGGTAGGTGAAGCCAACCATGTTGCAAGATATTATCACAGGACTCATTCACCAAACAGTGATGTTTACATCAGACTTTAATTTGATGCCCTGGGCAGCTAGTGTGCCAGGTCAACTGTTGGCCTTCCTCAGGATGTGCAACTAACATGAGCAGAATATATATATATATATATATATATATATATATATATATATATGTTTGTAGTCCTGTACGCACCTTACAGTTTGATAGCTTGTTCTGAAGTATTTTCAAAGCATATGAAAGTCTGGCTTTGCAAACAGTGCTAACAAAATCTGTATTTAGATAATATTGCATCAAATATTCTTCTATATGACTGCTTATATCTCAATTTGTGAAATAAGAAAATTATATAATGACAACTACCATAGACCCATTAACCAATGGCAAAATCAGACATATCTGTCCACAGTTCCATTAGAGTATCCTGCTAGTATGTTAATTCAACAATGACTTACACTCTATTGTTCCTTATTGCTAAATCCTGAAATAATTAACTGACGGCTTCAAGGCTCCAGGGTTTGAACATGTCATAGTAAGACACAGGATTAACCTTTCCTGTGGCATTCAAGCATAATGTATTCTTTACCTGTCCCATACAGTCTTGTCCAAGGTTCCCTAAAATACAGTTTGGCTAGGCAATAAAGTCAGAAAGCATTTTTCCAGAATAGTGGATTATGTTACCCTGACTGTAGGCAGTGCAGTGCTTGGTGGGACCTCAAACACAGACACCATCATAATTTAGAAGAAATAAGTGGGGAAGGGGACTCAGGAGTCAGTATTGGTATATTAGTCATGCAGAGACTGGTGTACTCAAGTAAAGACGAGAGTAAGACTGGATAAAATATAATGTGTTGCAGCAGAATCCAGGTCAAATTATATTCTTGGAAATTTCATGAAATTCCCTTGAAATTTTGCAATAGTTTACTCATATTTAAAATTATTTCTGTCTGCTTTTCAAACTACATGTCCAAATGTCACCAATGTAGGCCCATGATGTTCTGTATCTCAGAGACTTGTGTTCCAAGTTGCATATCTCTAGCTCTAAATAGGGCTGAGTTATAAAGGAATAAACATTTTGACATTTTTAAAGGAAATGTCGTAAGAACATAAACTGCACAATTTAAACACCTATAACTTTAAAAATAGAGACTGCAGTGTCACAAACTTTAATAAGTTCATAGACTCTGAAAAGAAGGCTGAATGTGTCATGTTTTTGAACGGCTACACCTGCAGTTCATTGGGTGAGCAAGCAGCCACGCCTACTTCCTGGGCTATATAAGCAGTTCCTCCCAGCCTCCATCTGAAACACTTTCTCTTTGCCAGCTGGAGGCTTTGTTGGTCTGTCTTCTTTCTTGAACCTGTTGTGGCAATGGCCTGGGGACTTGACCCCTCCTTCCTTAGTTTATTCATGCTCTGGACTCTGCTTGATTTCTGCTAAAAGTGTCCATGTGTTTCTCCTGTTTTGATTAGTATTTGTTTTGCTTCCGGCTTCTGTGTGCTTATTTTTTATTTATTTTTATTGTTTTATTTATTTTATGTTATTAATATCTAGGATTCAAACACCTTTGAACTGGGAGCTCATTTACAAAGCTTCCATGTTGGGGTACATGGTAAAATATACAATTAGAAATACATAGTAGGATATACAATTCCGTAGAACACTAAACATACAAAGTCAGCCTCACAAACATTTGGCCAGTGCAATCTTAATTAAAAATATACATTTAAGATACATAAAAGAACATACACAATACAGTGGGTCATTATGCCTAAAAAGAGAACGGCCTTTCATAATTCAGCCTGAGCAGGCTAGAGTGAGTATTCTAGTACAATTGACAATAGTATTCCAAGTAAAGAAGCAGAGTAGGTTAGTATAAAATAGTGGGCATTTACAAGCAGTCAGTGCTGACCTTCTGTAGGTGGGGTAAGGGCTAAGTGGGAGAAGGGGATATGTCAGTCAGGTTAGAGGGGTGATGGTGGGAGAAGAGTTGGTAGGAAGGGATGGTGGGGTGATAGAGGTTTAGTGGATGAGGGGGTGAGGCATGGGGGATGATAAGGTGGAGGATGGTTCCTGTTGTTTAGAGTGAGGGGTAGGCAGAGAATCTCACAAGCAGCAGGGGAGATCCCAGCTTAGTGCAAGCAAGCACAGTTGGTACGCGAGGAGAGGTAATGACGTAACTTCCTTTTGAAAGGTCCAAGCATAGATGCTTTCAGGATGTCACAGGAAAGGGCATTTAACCAGCTGGGGGTACAGTATGCAAAGGACTGCTTCCTTGTATTTGGTTTTCTGCTTTCCTTTGGTCATGTTTTTGGTTTGTTTTCTTGTTGGGGCTTTCTGCCTTTTATTAGCATATTGTTGTCCCTTGTTTGCACTGTGTGTCTTTTGTGCCTGCACTCAGGCTCCCACCAAATCTCAGTTTCCTGCACTTGCAATTGCTTGTTTCATCTCCCACTGCAGTTGCAGCCTTATGTGCTTCACTAATTGCTTGCACCTGGTTCTGGCTTTGCTGCTCAGCTAGCTGCTACACTATGTTTTACCTTAATCTGCTGCATTTTGTGCAAGACCTATTTTACCTTATCAGCCTTGCATTCTCATATAGTTCCTTCCTGCTTCCTTGCCTCTGTAATTCATTATTTATTCTACTTTTCCTTCAGTAACCCCTTGGTTTTTCATATTGCCCTTTTGGGGATTTAAATTGGCTCTAACATACTTACTGTATTAGCACTCTGTGTGAATCAAACCAGAGTCTCCTGCAATTCTATACTACTTTCTACATGGGATACAACCCTTTTTAAATTCAATTGTACCAAGCAATTACTACTGTTGTTTTTCTGTGTATTATTGTCTATGCCTACAGTGCTGTTTTTCTCTCACTGTCATCAGTGCAAGCTCTGTTTTGAATACTTATTTCTGGTATGACAATACTCCGGTTTTGAATACTTCTTTCTGGTATTGATAACTGCCCCAATTTGGCATTCCTTTTTCTGGTATTGAGAATACATTTCTTCTGTGTTCCAACTGGCATTCTGCCTGCTGCTCAGTCGCTCCTGATGCTGCTGGTTCATGCTTCCTTATACTGTCTCTGTTTTTTTAGGTGGGGGTCCTACTCTATTAACATTACTTATTTATTTTATTTATTTTTATTTATTTATTCATTCTTGGATTACAATACCTCGAAGCACAGACAGCTCATTTAAAAATGTTCCATGTCAGTGGGGAGGGGAGACAAACATATAAAGGAGGTAAAAGTACAATGATTCCAAAACAGTAAAATGAAGTGAGAAAAAATATATATATAAGCAGTTATATCATTCTAATAGGAGGAAAGTGTAGATGAGAGGGGGAAGGATAAAGATGGGAGAAAGAAAGAAAGATAGGAATTGCAGCAAGAGGCCTTGTCAAGCTGGTGTGGGGGTAGGGACAGGGGTGAGGTGGGAAGGGAGTAAGAAAGGTAGGAGATGGCAGCCATAGGCCTTGTCAAGCTGGTGTGGGAGGGTAGGGGCAGGGGGTGAGGTGGAGGGGGTAGCCAGAGGTCTTGTCAAAGTCTGAAAAGAGGTGTAGCCTCAGAATTATAGAAGTAGCAGCAGAGATACAGGGTTACTCAGTTGTGAGGAGAAGATTGAATGCTAGTACATAGGAGTCTCAGATGAAGCAGTCATAAGAACTGTTGGCCATGAGATGTTGGCGTAACTTCAGTTTGAATGGTCCCAATTTAGGTAGGGTAGTTATATCACTATGAAGAGTATTAAACCAGTGAGGTGCTCTGTAGGCAAATGATCATTGCACCTGGGCTGTCTGACATCTAGGAACATAGAGATGATGGCTGTTCGAGCATCGCGTATGCTGTAATTACAATGTGAGCTTAGCAGGTTTGTGGTGCCTGGTGGCAGGAGGCCGAGAAGTGCTTTTTTGGCTAAAAGACATAATTGGTCAACATTGGATCCACCTGGACAGCTATAGCCAACCAGTCTCAGCGTAAAGATCGCAGGTGTGGGTGAATGTGTGGACCCCATGAGTAGTATGCATGCCTTGTTCAGAGCAATGGATATCCTGCATAATTAAGGCATGGGGACTGCTCCATAGATTACAAGACCATAGTCTACAAAGGATATGATGGAACTACATATAGCAAGTCAGTGGGCTTCTGGAGTAAGGCAGTGTTTATGTCTACATAGGAGACCAATCTTGATGTTGACAACCCTGGCTACATTATCTATATGTTTAGCATAGGATAGACAGCTGTGTAAGGTGACTCCCAGGTATTAGAAATGTGGTATTTATTCAAGAGGGACTCCAAGACAGTTTCTGATGGTAAGTGTATGGGATTTGTGCTTGCTGTGGGTGCTGCTGAACATCATTACTTTGTTTTTCTTGTAGCTGAGGATCAGTTTATGTTTCGAGAACCAGTCCTCCACTTCTACAAACCCACTCTGAAGGTAAAGTTCCAGTTGCTTGGGATTGTGGCTGCAGGAATAGGTGACTGCATTGTCTGCATAGAGGAGGATCCTTTGTTGGCAGAAATGAGGAAGGTTATTAAGGAAGATGCTGAATAGGAATGGCCCCATGATTGATCCCTGTGGCACTCCAGAGCAGACGGGCTGTCAGTCAGATACAACGTTTGCTATTTTCACCCATTAAGAGTGGTCTTCTAGATAGCTTTGGAACCAAAGTGTTGGGTCAGAGGAAAGGCCAGTAGCAGTAAGCTGTTGGAGGAGTGATAAGTGATGGACAGTACTGAATGCCTTAGTGAAGTTTATGAAGGCAACTTCAACTAAGGTGCCCTGATACAGAGATTGATGAATAAAGCCTGTGAATTCCATCAGGGCTGAGGTGTTGCTGTACCCCTTCTGGAACTCATGTTTCTGTGGGCATTGGATAGAGTATTTTTCAAGGTAGTCCACCTCAGCAACAATGCTCTCAAGTTACGTTTGCTGTTTGGTCCCACGGTGCTCAGCTTGTGACTTCCCTGTTATTGCCACTGTGCGGGGCTGGGTTGTCTCAGTGGGACATCGTGGTTTCAAGTGGCAGGAGCATGCATTTAGGTAAACTATGATTTAGCTTGTTTCTTTGCCTCAGCAGCTTTCAATCTTCCTGGTCTAAATACTTTAACCTCACAACCTACATGGCTTCAGGATATCCAGTGCATTCCATTACAGTGTTGCAAATGTTACTTACTGGACTAACCTAACTCTGCCTTAATGGCATTTACAGTATTCATGCTAATCATCTTAGGTCACTATTCATGTTGACACCATACCAATAAGCTGCTTTGTGTAAACTATATGATTTTGTTTCTTTATCCTATCAAGACTTTCGGTACACTTTATGCCTTGACCAGCAAGAAACCTTTATTTCAATTGCCTGTGCTGCCTGGCTAATAAAGGACTACCTAAATTGCTATGCTAGCATTCTGTAAGTTACAGTACCTTCTCCTCCAGAGTAAGGAGTCATTCCCTTTTACTATAGTGAGAAGGCTTTCCATTCTGAAACTGTCACTGAAACAAATAAAATAGCCCAAACCTGGAGGGAAGGTGATTTTGGCCTTGGATCCCCAGCGATTTCCTCCTCAAAGGGTTTTTTTCTCTCCTCTGTGCCACAGATCATACTATTTAGTTAGTTGTAGTAATATTCTTAGCTTACTAGGTAGGTTCTGCTGTTGGACTGAGTTGGATGGTGGCCCTACTAAGCCATTTCCTCTCTCCTTAGGGAGCCCCTCACTATCATCAGTGCAAGCAATATTATTGGAGCAACCCTGCTAACTTGTGTATTCATTTATGTTTCACTAAGCTGCCAGTTGCTGTCAGTCTGCTTCTTTACCTCCTAGCCATTGATCACTGCTACAATTCTTTTGGGGTTCCTTCCTAAGGTACCTTTAGTCAAGGGACCCTTCCAGTGGCACCTCTAGGGGTGGAAGCCTGTTACAGGGTTCCTTGCCTTCAGAACTCCTAAAGGGTGGTAACTCCTAATGCAACAGAGTGTGAATGGCCACAACATAGTTATACAGTTACACAAGCATGACATTATTCTGGTTGAGTAGGCCATTGAATTGAAAGACTACACCTGCAGTTCAATGGGCAAGCAACCAGTCATGCCTACTTCCTGAACTATATATGCAGTTTCTCCCAGCCTTCATCTTAAACACATTGTCTTTTCCCCAGCATCCTCCCCTCCTCCTCCAGCAGCTCAACTCTCTACTCCCAGGGGGTTCCTTCCTAAGGTACCTTTAGCAAAGGACCCTTCCCGCAGCACCTCTAGGGATGGAACCCTTTTACAGGATTCCTTGTCTTCAGTACCCCTACAGGGTGGTAATTACTAATGGAACTAAGAGTGTGAATGGCCACAATTTTATTATACAGTTGCACAAGCATAACATTATTCTGGTTGTGTAGGCCATTGAAGTTACAGTATCCCTTGCTTAAAGGATTGCCAAGTTATAATTAGATACCCATGGTTTTCTTAAATAAGAAATAACAAGAAATTCAAGGTATAAAAATAAATAAAATGAAAGCAAACACATGAAGAAAGATAAAACATTGCTTGTCTTTTTTTTTTTGGCAAAAACTGAATAAATGCTAACAGCAGTTGTTGTTTAGGCTCCATTGTTACCACAGAGATTGTCCACAAGGAAATGGCAGTGGAACTGTCGGATTCACAAAACTTTTCAAGACTAATGCTGCTTAATACAATGTAGTATACTAGGAATGTGATTTCTAGTATGTATAGGGTCATTTTGAAGTATTTTATGAATGTAAATGTGCTAGCAAGACCTACAATTACATTTTTCAATGAATAAAAAGAAATAACACCAAATTCCAGAAAAATAAAAATTATGAAATATAAAATGAATTTCATGGGGATCTAGTTATAAGCAGCCAAAAAATTGCAAAATAATGTAAGTGATTAAAGCAAAATGTTTGAAGTGTTTGTGAAAATTGTGGACTTTTGTGATAAAGTTGTGCAAGTCATATCCATATGTTTTCACCAGTCATACACTTGACCTACTATGGAAGAGGAAAGAAAAGGCTGGTTAGAGCAGTAATAACATAGCATTCAGAGGGGCTCCAAAGTAAAAGTTCAGTGGTGCCCAAGATCAGGAACCCTCATGTCAATCATTATCATTAAGTGAAGAGCTATCAAGAATGGTCAAGGCCATCACTTTGCACTTGCCTGTCTTCTTGTTATTTGCCAGCTAACTACTAGAGCTCAGAGACTAAATAGATTGTGTAAGCATACTCATGCACATCATTGTTTCTGTACAGTGCCACCTACTGACTGTTCAACAGCCATGCAATGCCATGTATATATTTTTAACATTTTAATCTGTGACACCAAGTGGTACAACAAGTTGCAAGTAAGCCCATTGTGATAGAAGTATCAGGATACCATGAGGTACCAGGGGACTGGATGAGGGCAGATGTAGTCTCACTATACAAAAGTGGAAACGAGGAGGAGGCGGGAAACTACAGGCCAGTCAGCCTGACAGAAGTGGTGTGTAAGGTAATAAACACACTATTGAAGGAAAGGATAGTAGAACAACTGGCTGCCAATGGTCTGCAAGGCCCAAGGCAGCATGGTTTCACTGTGAAAAGGCCATGCCAGAATAACCTCATAGAGTTCTTTGACTGAGTAACCAGGGAAGTGGATCAGGGGGGAGGAGGGAGCAGTGGATGTGGCATACCTGGATTTTAGTAAGGCCTTTGACACTGTTCTAAATAGAAGGCTAATTAACAAGATGGGTGGATAGTTGGCTGGACAATAGGACTCAGAGAGTGGAGCTCTGCAACAGAATGGGCACACCAGAGGGGTGGATAGAATGGGTAGAGACCATAAATGGCTGGAGGAATGGTTGAGGGATTGGCAGCTGAGTTTCAATGCTAAAAAGTGCAGAACAATGCACATGGGGCACTGAAACCCAGGGGCAACTTATCACTTGGGAAGGAAGACAATAGCAAGCTCTAATGAGGAACAGAACGTGGGGGTAGTCATCTTTGATGACCAGAACGTAACTAAGCAGTGTGATAAAGCAGCAGGGAAGGCCAACAGGATGCTTGGATGCATAGGCAGAGGAATCACCAGCAGAAAAAAGGACATAATAATGCTGCTATATAGATCATTACTGAGGCCACACCCCAAGTACTGTGTCTAGTTCTGGAGACCCCATCTTCAAAAGGACATAAACAGGGCAGAGACTGTTCAGAGGAGAGCAATTGAATTGTTGAGGGGCCTGCATCAAAAACCCTATGAGGAAAGGCTGAAAGAGTTAAATATGTTCTCTCTGGAGGACAGGAGGAAAAGGGGCTATGACTGAAACATTCAAATACCTCACAGGGAAGAAGAAGGTACAGGAGGGTATCATCTTTCAAAGAAAAAGATGCTCAAGGATGAGGTTGCACAATATGAAGTTTGGGGAGGGGTCAGAGGTAATGTGAGGAAGTACATCTTCAAAGAGAGGGTGGTGGACAAATAGATAGATAGATAGATAGATAGATAGATAGATAGATAGATAGATAGATAAACATCTTTATTTTTTTATCAGGAAGTAACTTTTGGGATTGTGAAGCCCTATTTTACAAAGTTGTCCTGAGTATAAGCATACGGTTACATAAGGTACAAGCTTTAGTTACAACAGACTCATGACACACATTTAGGTAAAACAATTGTACAATAGGAACATGGGATACACATATCATTTTGACCCCCCTCCACCAACAAATCATATTTCCTTTAGATAATGCTTTGTTTTGGGCCCAACATACCATATAAACAGTGTTGAGTCTGGGAACACGAAAATTCGCTCCTGACAATTAGCTCCCGACAATTTGCTCCCCAACATTTCACTCTGGTGTCAACTCGCTCCTTGACAACACGCTTCCCCAACAACTCACTCCCATGTATTGTTCACTGAATTCCTGATCATTGCTGATCAGTTTCCTCTGCAGTTCTTTTTTTACTTCTATTCCCATCACATGAACTCTCTGTTCATCACCTATTAGAATACAGCTAAATTTTGCATAATTTATAATTGATCCTGCTGTTGTTGAAAAGGATTCCTGTATTTTTTCAGTCTCCTGACAAGAATGCAGATCTGCCAGTACAAAACAGACATTGTATGCAATCTTTTTGGGACGTCCTGTGGCTGACAGTATATGGAAAGTTAAATGTCCAAAATAACCTGAAACACAAGGGAGTAGAAGAAAGATTCTGCCTTAGAGACTCATGCAAGGGGATGTTGTAAATTATGTACCTTAGTTTTAAATATTTTATATGGCAGAAAGGATGACATTTAACCATTCAGCAGATAGAGATGTTTGAGGAGCATTTGTTTTGTTTAATAGAGGGAGTAATAAGGAAAAAACATGTGCAAGATAAAAATTCTCTCCTGGTATAGCAGTATAAAATCAGGTGGAAATATCTCTGGTGATATATCGTAAGCATCTCTATATGAATTTTTTGACATAAACAAATGGGTGAGATAGAAATAAGAAACATGATGTATCACTTCAGTTTGTCAGTGGGCTGGAGGACACTAGGACCATGCGATTAGCTGTAAATAAAGTGAGAGTGAGTGACTTTCACTGTTAGGCAGATTGCTAAATCACTGAGTTTGGCCAGCAGAAGCTGCTGCTAAACTGTTGCTCCCTGACAGGTCCCCCAACAGCTTGCTCCCAAGGAAATTGAATAGATAAATATTTACTTGATATAATTACTGGGAGTGAATTGATGGGAGCAGAACAGGAAGGCGCGGGTTGACGCAGGAGTGAGTTAAAACATAGAAACATAGAATTTGATGGTAGATAAGGACCACTTGGCCCACCTAGTCTGCCCATTTCCCTACCTAACAGATAAGCTGCAGAGCCTAGTTAACCAACTGCCTACTTCCTCCTACCCCCCACTAGAATTGCCTTATGTCTATCCCATTGTCAGGAGTGAAATGTCGGGGATCAAATTGTTGGGAGTGAATTGTCATGTACCTGTTGAGTCTAGTATACTCAGTTACAATTCCCCACCCCAAACTCCCAACCTACCCACCATTGCAACTTGATTGTTTATAGGCAGTACTTACTTTAGGACAGGGCCTTAGGGGAGAGGTCAACACATGACCATAGCAGATAACTATGTTCCTGAATTAAAACAGAAACAGTCATCTTTCCAGATGTTATCTAAACTTCATTTAAAGTAGCCTATATTTTTTATGGTTCTAATTTCAGGGGCTATCTCATTCCAAATTTTTGATAAGTAAAATCTTTTTTGCATCCTACTATATGCGTTATTCTCAAGTGGAATATCAAGACATCTATGTCTTAAGTCTCTTAAGTTATATTTTTTGAAAGTTTGTATTTTATTACTTTTATCTAGACTGGGGCCTCCAAATTCTGCATATGCCTTTAGTCCTATGTGCTTTTTTCTTTGGGTTTCTCGAGAATCCCAATTTAGTTGTTGCAAAAGACCACAGTGGTGAGTTGTGTAATGGCATTTTAGGGCAAATCTAGCCATTCTGTAATGGGTTTTGTCCAGTTTACTTAATAGAGTCTTAGTGGCATGTTGATAAATTATACTGCCATATTCTAATACTGGTAATAACAATTGTTGTGCCACCCTTTTCCTAGTTTCTTCGAGTAGTATTGATATTTTTCTTCTGAGTACACCCAGTCTGACATTTACTTTTCCTATAGCACTGGTCACATGCTCTTTAAAAGTTAATTTGTTATCTATAAGCACCCCAAGGTACTTGTTGGATGTTACCTCTTCTATTTTTTTGTTTATCCAAGGTGCATATGGCCAGGTTAGTGTTTTGTGCATTGGTTTTACGTCTAGAGTCAAATATCATTACCTGGGATTTTTTCTTACTTAGTACCATTTTGAAATGTAAGAGCCAGTACTGCAGGATATCAAAGTCAAACTGAAGGACACTTTGCAGACTATCATCATATTTTGCTCTTCCTATTGGGGCCATGTCATTGGCATAAAGATATATCTTACTTCTTTCAATTAATTGTGGCACTGGATTTATATATATAAGAAACAAAAGGGGGCCCTGGGACACCCCCCCATTGTTCCTCTTCCTGTGTGATAAGATTCCATCAATACATACCTGCTGTGTTCATTCTTTTAGGTATGATAGCATCCATGTCTGCACTCATTCCGATGTTCCAGCGGTTGCCAGCCGTTGTGCCAGAATGTTATAATTAACCAAATCAAAGGCCTTTGAGAGGTCAATGAACACTTCACCGATGGACTCCCTTGCCTCCAGCCCATTTACTACTATGTCAAAGAAGTCCATTGACCTCCCCAACCTGAAGGCCACCTGGCTATCAGTTAACAGTTTATACTTTTCAAGATATTCATATATTTTGGCACAAACCAGTCTTTCAAAGACCTTCGAGATGGTGGACAATAATGCTATTGGGTGATAGTTTGATAGATTCTCTCCCCCTTTAAAATGGGAATAACCTTTGCATTTTTCCAGAATTCCAGGAAGATGTTTTCTTGTAGACTTGCATTCACTAAAAATACCACCAACAGCTTAATCTGGTTAAGTTTCAGTTGCTTACAATCTGTATCCCCCCTCCCCCCAGTTGCCCCTGAAAAAGGGACTTCTAGGTGCAGTGGGCTTACCGTGTCAACAGAATTCAATAAATATATAAATAAATAAGTTAATTAAAATTGGAACTATTTGTTCAGTTGAGTATTTTAAGAAATTTATTTTCAACTAGATCGGGCCCTGTTGCCTTTTGTGAGTTTAATTTATTAATTTGACATCTCACGTCCTTCAATTTAATGGTTTGAAAATAACATTTAGGCAGTTTGTTGACAAAATTTGGTTCCTTATTTATATTTTGTTGAATAATACTAGCATCACCTACTAATTTGTCTGTTTTGATGTCTGGGAGATGACAGAAGTAATGATTTAGCTATTTGCTACTTGATAAGTTGACTGTTCCATTTCCCTTTCAACTTTTAGGGAGATATTTAATTATTTTTTGGTATTTTCTTCTACTTGCTTTATAAACTTCCAATATTAGAAAGGATTTTGTGTCTGATTTATTTTATTCTGGTAGTACCTTCTTCTGGCCTTTTTTTATCATGCTTTTACACTTGTTTCCCATTTTCTTAAACAAGTCCCAATCTTCTATTTTTAGAGTTTGGTTTGCTTTTTTCCAGATCCTATCCTTCCATCTTATTTGCTTTTTACTTTTCTCATCAACCCATGGGTGATGTTGACCTCGCTCATTCAGTTTTTTAAATTGGGCATTTCTGTCACAGATCTCCACAAAAGTCTTTGTAAACTCTTTTATAGTCAAATCCATGTCTGGTATTAAATTTATACATGCCCAATTTACTTGCCCTAATTGTTGCTGAAAAGAAATTTTATTTAAATTTTAAAAATATCTTATAAATTTATGTTTTGGTGGATTTACAATTTCACTTTTGTACTCCAATTTGCATTCTAGGTAACAGCGGTCCCCCAAATTTGGTGACCCTACTTTGTGGTCCAGTAATTTAATTCCCTCTTACTTAAAGATCAAATCCAGGACATCCCATGGCCTGAATATGAACTTTTACATGTTGGGGTATTTACTATTTGTGTACGTCCTAATGATTGGGATTTAGTTTGCAATTTTAAACCTCCAGCAGCTTCCCATGCTGCATTAAAATCATCAATCAGAATGACTTCTTCCTGATTGATTAACGTATGCAGCCTTGAAGACAATGTCTCAAAAATGGAAACTTTTATTTTAGGACGAGAATAGATTACCCCAATAAATGGTTTTGCTTTATAACATTTATTAGGATCAGTTCTACCCCTTCAGTGTTGCCTGAGAAAAGGATATCTGTTTGCCCCAGATCACTTTTAATTTATAGGCTACCCCACCCCCATATGGTCTATCATATCTGATTAAATCATAATTCTTAATATTGAGTTCTGAATAAGGATGTTTATTTGCAAGCCATGTTTCTGTAAGTCCCGCTATATCATATTTATTTTCTATTATCCAGTGTTTCAAGAGATCCTGTTTTCCCACTAAGCTTCTGGCATTGTCATGGGCTATTTTAACAATGCCTATCTGTTCTGTAGGTCCTGGATTCATCTCAATATCTCCACTCACTGATAAAATAATTAAAACAAGTTTTCAGTCCCCTACTAAGAGCAGTACTACCAGGCTTTAAATTAAAGCAACTTTGGTTATTTCATAGATTTTATGAGATTTGTTGCAAAAGTGGTTTGGGAATGTATTTCTTCTGCTTAATTTCCTCTGCTTGAGCTTAATCTTTGAGTCCACAGTTAGCGCAGTTAGAAAAGTGCAATGGAATAGCCTATCAGCAGAGGTGGTGGTCCAGAAACAGTTATAGGATTCAAGAATGCATGGGATAGACACAAAGAGATCTTGAATGCTAAAGAGGGAATCTTAAGCTGATTAGGGCCTGCAGTGTCACTGTAGGTAGGAAAATAGGGCAGACCAGGTGGGTCTGGAGGCTTTTATCTTCCATCAACTTCAATGTTTTAATGTAGGATATCTTTAGTCATAATGGAACATGATGCTGAGCACAACTGTAGCAGGGATGTTGGAAGAGCATTACAGGACAATGATGCTAGTGCAGGTAAAGTGATATACCTGCCTGCAGCACAAGTCAGATAGATGTGAACTATAGCCAACTCAAGATGGACTATAGTTCTGTCAAAAGGGAAGGGGCATGGTTGTGTCAATGAAACAGCAGTAAGGGGATTTAAAGAAAGAAACATGGACTCTGTTGGCAGATAAGGACTGCTTGGTCTGCTCAGTCTGCCAATTTAACCATACTGTACCTACAGTAACCATGCAATCCCTACTTGATCTCTATTTATTCCACCCACCCCTCATTCCTTTCCCTTAAGATTCCCTTATGCCTACCCCAAGCTTTCTAGACCCCTTCAACTGTTTTCTTTCCAACTATCTTGGATGGTAAGCTGTTCCAGGCATTCACCACTCTTTCTGTGAAAATAATTTCTTTCCTGAATTTACCCCCTCCAGTTTCATATCATGCTCCCTTGCTTTTAATCACAATTTCTTCTGAAATATATTCCCATCATGTACCTTATTTACCCATTTAGGTATTTATGTTTCTACCATACCCCCCAGGAGCACATACTGAGTTACAACAGCCTCCCCTCATAAGTCTTTTGCTGAAGACACCCTCACCATTTTAGTTACTCTCCTTTGGATCGCGTCCACTCTGTCTATGTCCTTTCATAGATGTGGTCTCCTAAACTGTACTAAGAATTCCTAATGAGGTCTTACTAGAGACTTATACAAAGGTAACACCACATCCCTAATACTGTTAGTGATACCTCTTTCTATGAAGCTCAGAATTCAGCCAGCCTTCCCAACTGCCTTTTCACACTGCCTGGCTACCTTTAGTTCATTCATTTTTTTTTTTATTTAAACTTTATTGAATTTTAAATACACCATGACAGGTTCATATTACAACATCGTAAATCACATAACAATTGCACCATGTCAGGGTTCCCCCCCTCTCCCCCTCCTATTCCATCCCTGGCTTGGCATCAAAACACTAGATGAAGTTAAATAACATTTGCAAACTAAGTAAATCAAACCATGATAGCAGACTATGTTAGGGAGGGTCGCAAACACCCCTTTCAGGGCTGCTTCTTGAAATGGATTCTGATTTGATTATAGTAGGTATAGGGTATGAAACCCATCCCATATTTTTTTATAATGGGTTAAGGACCCCCATAAACTGGCCGTAAGGTGCTCCACCTGAAGATTGAAGAGCAGGGCCTGAAGCCACTCAGTGTATTAAATAATATGTCCTTCCAACCACTGATGTAACACTAATTTTTTCAGTGTTAAGGAGATCGATGCCATATGAAACCTACATTCACATGTTGGAATTGGGGAAAGATCCCCCAACAGACAAAACTCTGGGGTAAATTAATCTGCAATTCCCCGCAGGGGGTCAGCTCTTTCTTTAATCAAATCACAAAGTGGCCTAACCAAGGAGCAGTCCCAGAAAATATGCTTAAGGGTCCCTTCTTCCTTTTCACACCTAGCACAGTTGGGGGTGGGCTTTAGTCCATTCATGATAATTACTCTAATATCTGTGTCCTGTTTGGTTGTTGTTGGTATTACTTCTACCATTGTATATTAGCCTCTGAGTCACTGTAACCCAAGTGCGTTATCTTGCATTTCTTTGTGTTGAACCTCAGTTGCCATACTTAGAACACTCCTCAAATTTTCTCAGGTCTCTGGTCATCCATTCCACCCCCCTGGAATGTTCACCCTGTTACAGATTTTTGTATCATCTGTATACCTTTCCCTTCAGCTCCTCTGCAATGTCACTTATAAACACAGTAAGGAGCTGGCCCATCATCACAGTGGTGGGATTTCCACTTGCGATGCCAGCGACATGGGTTTGGAATGGACTCGGGTCACTGGATGGCTGGCTAGGGAGATAAGGATGGAGCATCCCATGGACTGCTCTCCTTCTCCGTGGGGAGGTTTGGGAATCCATCTGGTGCTTGACAGACCCCTGGTGGAGGCTGGAGATACTGCAGCTACCGGCATGTAGTAGCACTCCAGGGGGGCGGGTTGGACGCAGGATGTCATTGCACGTCCCCACTCCCCAGAAAACCAGGAAAAGCAGAGGGAGCTGAAAGCTGCCCTAGATGTTGCTCACCACGGGCTTCAATTAGCCCCCCAGGCTGGCCCTCTGACCAATCCTGACATCTGCGATGCTAGGCCAGGGTGCTGCAGCCCCACACTGGAGGGCAATCTGGGGGTATTAGAGGGTCATGGTCAATGTGGGGAGGGTGGAAGCCCCATGGTCTGTGACCGAGCAGAGGTAACAAGCAGCAGGCAGCTCAGGGTGATAAAGATAAAATAAAAAAAAATAAATAAATACAGTAAGGAGTACTGGTCCCAGCACTGATCCCTGTGGCACACCACTGTTCACCATCCCCTCCTCTAAGCAAACTCCATGTACCAGCACCCTCTGTCTCCTATCCTTCAACCAGTATCTTACCCAATTTAAAACATTTGGATCCACTTCTAAGCTACCTAACTTATTTAAAAGTCTCCAGTGTTGAACAATGTTGAACACCTTACTGAAATCTTGGTATGCCACTTCCACTTCACCACCCTGATCCACCACCTTAATCACCCAATAAAAAAATTCTGAACTAAAGGATAGGGTAGGCAGCTGGTGTTGGAGTCACCAGAGGCAGGAGTTAGATGCATGGGTTTACCAAAGGGAGAGCAGTAGAGCTTGGTAGTACAAGAATAATTGATCCCCAGCTGGAACAAGTATGCAGAGAGGGACAGTTCTTGCTTGAAAGTAGGTCATGCGAGAATAACATCCAGCAAAGCTGATTGGTCTAAAAGCCAAAACACTTGAACATCCAGGAGTTAGAGGCACTCTGGTATGGGAAGAAAATAACTCAGGCACCAATAATTAGAAATTCTGGCTTATCCAATGTGATAGGTTTGATATGAAAAGGAGCAGGCGGCTCTTATTTTAAGGGAAGATGTTTGTGAATAACAAGGAGGAAATCAATCTGACAAGCAGTTCCATGAAGTGTATCTGACATTCCCTTTTTAACTGTGGAGGGCTAGTGGTCTGTGGTTACTTGCTGTGAGGCCTTTTCCCTTACTTTTCTCCCAGAATGCACAGCAATTATTGATTCAGTTGGACAGGATAAAGGGGAATATGAGGAAGTTTTTCTTCATGGAGAGGTTAGTGAATACATGGAATAGCCTGCCCCAGGAAGAACTGTAGTAGGAGCCAGCACAGTGGGCAGTTTCAAACATGCATGGGCTAGGCATAAGGGAGCAATAGAGGTTAGAATGACAGGTGAAAGCCATTGACCAAGTAGGGTCAGTGGCCGCTGATGCAGGCAGGGAATATGGGCAAACTGGCCTTGCAGTCCATATCTGCCATCAATTACTACTACTACTACTACTACTTCTACTACCACTATTACTGCTATGACTTATGAGTGGTCAGACTCCTGACCTTGTGCCATATTATCCACCATGACAAAGGAGGTTGGTCCTCTAGCACCTGTTAACCTTATCTCTAGGACTAGGAAGCAGTCCAGACTAAAAAAACGTACATGGTAGAATAAAGGAGTACCTTAGAGGTGTAACACATGTGCCCTTATTACCTGTTTCCTAAAAGGAAAATTCCCAGCTTTACTTTGGTTGGAACAGCAACCTGGCATGCCTTGGGTATAGTAGGTTTTGCCCTTATTAATACCTATACCAAGATAGAGGAGGAGAGTCATATTTCAGGTTTGTGTAAACCTCCCAAATGCATGTTTATGAAGATTAGTGCTAGGCAAACTTTCTAGTACTCTTGTGAAATAGTGTGAAATCACCAATTTCACATTCACACAATTGTTGTGAAATTGCATCTAAATCCAATGAAATTTTGTTTCCCTTTTTTCTGAAATTGCACGTTTTTCCCCCAAATTGTGCATATTTTAGAATATGAGTTCTTAAAAATGTACAATTTTGGCAAATGGCACCCTTTCCATCAAACTGCACATTTTTAAAAATATGAATTCTTAAAAATGTGTAATTTCAGCAAATAATGCAACAGGCTGAGCTTAAACTTTTGAAGGTATGCATTTTTATAAACCTTAATCTGTAAAACTGCAGAGTTTCACTTATTTTGAGCAACCAAAGCTACATAGTACTGTATAATGTGCTCAATTCACAAAATGTACGCAACATTACTTGAAAATGGTGCAATTTCATGAAAACAGATTTTGCAATTTTGCTCAGTACTAATGAAGATATTTCTTCACCAGGATACCCATTTACAGACGAAGAGGTTCAGTACTCCTCCTGGTCACATATAACATGCATCATGATTATGTTACTATTAGCAAAACTCCAGAGCCTTAATAATTTATTTTCATTTCTCTGACATGCATACTCAAGGCACGACCTTAAGGAAAATACTTTGTGAAGTCATAACTAAATTATATCAGGGTGTTCACATTCCAATTCCTATGCACCTGATAAGTCACTTCATTTTTGTTAACTTAAAAACAGGCATTTGGAAGTGTGGGGAGCTGTACCCTTGCAAGAATTTAAAACTCAGTTTACATTCACAAAGACACTAGGTACTGTGCAATTATCAAGAAAAGGAGGTGTTCAGAGTCTGCTTAAATGTCACTTTTAATTGTTAAACCTATACTTGTATTTTTTTGTATGTGTGTGGGGGGACCTGGCAATGCATTTGATCCCCAGACTCTCCCAACTGTTTTTCCAGCAATTACATTTTTTTACATTTTATTTTTATTCTTTTAATAGGCGAGTGCAAAATATCTGTGAAAGAACCCCCCCCCCCCACACACACTTTTATTCTTGCAGACTGCAACCACTGTAGTGGAAAAGATGTCATTGCACCCCTCCTGTTGCATCTCAACTCAAGGGGCAGGATTCACAAACCTTGCCCAAGTTTGAACCCAGTTTGCCTGGGGCAAACAGGACTTTGTGAATAGTTGGTGGTGGGGGGGGGTGCAATTCAAATGAGTGGAGAGGGACCTGCATATCCCTGCAATCCCATTCACAAAAGATTTGCTCCAGCCAAGGGCCTTTGTGAAGGTTCTTGCATGGAGCAAATTACCGCTGAAAAAAACCTGGTGGTAATCCGCGAAACCCTAGTAGTTGGTGGAGGTACTGCAACCCCTCAACCCCCTCCCCATCCCCAATCATCTGAGTACCTACGCAATAGAAAAATGAAATGGTATTTCCATTTTCCATAGTGTAATGGCCCCTCCCCACCCCAATCACCGATCACCCCACTGTAAATTACAAACCCCATTTTTCTTAGAATAGTGTCCCTCCCCCCATGCTGATCACTGGTTGCCCTATTGTATCCCCTTTTCCATAGTGTAGTGGTCTCTCCCAATCCCCAATTTCCCACCTGTTAATAAAAGACCTTTTCCCATAGTGTAGGGTCCCATCCCAGTCCCAGATTGTCTGGTCCTTCACCTGTTGGCAAACTAAATTTTTTCCATAGTGTAGTGTTCCACCCCAACCCCACCTCCCCGTGGTATCCCGTGACTTTGATGACCACGATTGGGTACCTACTGAAAGGGTGACTCAATTGCAGCACCTGTCATTGGGATGACTGGAGAAGGAGGGTAACCAGATGGGGGGGTGCACGAAATAGCAACATCCTGTCACTACATGCCTACATACATGGGTGGAGCAAGCTAACTGAGTGTGGGGTAGAAAGGGACAGAGGGGTTGTAGGGGATGGTGCTGCAGCGAGCTGCCAAGCTGCTTCCATGGCATGATGGGTGCATTCAGGGCTCTGGAGGGAATATTACTGGGTTCAGGTCTGGGCGCAGGTACTTTTTGTTGCACCTGACCCAAATTCTTATTTTTACGTGTTTGAAACCCTCCAACATGCACCTCCCTGGAGTTTAAAATCCTTAAGTAACGAGGTGTGGGGGTGCAGCCCCCCCACATTAAGCAGAAAGTCCTAACTCCCTGGCACCATTTTGCTGTGCACTGGGGAGTACATTGGCAAAATATTTTTTTGGTGATGTGCTGTCGCCCTAACAGCGATGACTCATCATTGATCGCTATTATCACATAGATCCACAACCACTCCGATAAACTCCGATAATGCCCCTCCACCCCGCAGCCCTCTCTGCAGCATGACCACTGGTAAGTGAGCAGCACAGCCCTCCTCACACCTCCACAGCTGCCCCTAGACTGAGCTGTCAATAAACGCTTAAAGTATTAACTAAAAGCTCATTAGTTGCCATACTAGCACATTCACCTCTGAGTCAGAAGGCTTTGGGTGAGACATTAAACTGAGGTTCTGTTGCTGTCCTAGTGGGTGTCCAGGTGGAAGTAAAATAACCAAAGGCACATATTGCAAGAGTAGGGTAAGTTTTTATTATGAAAAATCATACATTACATGGGGACAACTGGTACATATGTACAAAGGGATGAAAAAAAGGAACAAACAAACAAACAAAAAGGAAAGAAATGAAAATATGTTTACTGTAGGTCTTATTTAGTCCATCCTAAGCAGTGTCACCATAAATTCTGCATCTGTTGGTTGGGAAGCCTTTGAAATTCCTGAGGATAAATGCATCATCCTAGAGTCTTAATAAAGGTGAGACGCTCCTTCTACCTCATTTGGCATTGCTGCAAAAGCAATTGGCACCTTTCTTGACAGATATAATACTTAAGGATACCATACAATACTCCCAAAGTGCTTGTGTGTTATATTTGCCACCATCCAGTGTAATTCCCCAGGATTAAAGCCTTATAGGTCAGGGAGCTGAACTCAGGACAGGTCACTCCTTGGACAAAGAGGAACCAAAAAGCAACAATGTAAGGGCAGCAAATAAATAAATGGTCCTGTGTTTCCAGCACTAAATTACAGATGTCCTTAGGGCAGTACCAGTCACAGATAGGTTTGCACTGCTGATTATCTCTGACACCAAGTTTGCTGTGACAGGTGAGCCAAACTATGTCCCACATATATTTCTGGAGCCTCGCCTCTGTTGATTGTTTAATGGAAACCTGTGTAGTCAAGGGTGAGCATTTCGGGAATATTACAGGTTCCGAGAAATAAGACAGTACAACATGAACATTTAGTGCTTTCCTGAAGGAGGTAACAAATTACTCTTGTGTCAGTTTCCATGCCTTCACTTCACCTAAGGCAGAAGAGACATACACTGGAATCAATTCTTTTTTTAATCTCTTATGGAAGTTACATTTATTTTGTTCCCAAAGGTGAAAATAGGCAATAACAAGCCCTTAATCCAGGTGGCTCACAGCAGCTCAATACCAATATATAGCAGCGCAAAATTTACAGACCAAAATAAAGTGAAAAAGAACACCAAGAGATTCACCATCCCTAAACCCCCTTTACTCACAGGCAGGTACATGAACTGCTGGCATAAGGGGGTAAGTCTACTCATCAAAAGAGCCCCCAAAAAAGACTATAAATTCTTGTCCCCATATCCAGTGGGGAGGGGTAAATATGTATAAATATAGAAAAGAGGAAGAATTAAAGCCTTACTCAAGAATACTCTCTTTAATTTTTAAACATGCAGTGATTTCCAGACAAGTTTCCTGTCTCAATCCGTTAGTCTATTTTTCCAGTTAACCCATTCCAATTCAAAATTCACAAATAGAATACCAAGAACAGAGATCTCTGAATGCAGCAGGATGTCACATAAATGTGACAGCCCCAGGTTCCTAATTTGGCCAATACAAATGGCTTTACATTTGCCATGATTAATCTGAGTCCAAGCCACTGTGAAGTAAAGCCATATTAAATTCATTGCCACCTAGCAGGACTGTACACTATCCAAAAAAGTTAAACACTAACAGCATAAACTAACAATTTAAATGGCAGTGTAACAGGATGCAGGGATAGGCCCCTGATCTGATGAGTCTGGGTGAATTTCAAAATCAGAATATTTATACAAAGCACATACAGGATGGGGCTCAGTGGACACTCTTGTGGCAATCCCTTGGCTATTTTCAATCCTGTTACCCACAATCCCATTGATCAAGGTGTGAAAATGAGCCCTTTTATTCACAAATCTAAGCCAAGCAATAAAAATGTCTAGTGTGCTGTGAAATACTAAAACTCAGAATAAAAATTGTGTGAGACCCTGTTGAAAGCCTTCTCTTAATCTAGGGACACCACAAAACTGTGAAACATATCTAAAAGGCTGTGGAGGAAGACCTCTTTAGCCTGAAAAAGGTTATTCTGCACTGACCATTCTGGACTGGCACAGGTCTGAGTGCTGGCAAAAACTTTATTGTCAATGCCACCCAGCTTTTGACTCAGAATGTCAGCTAAGATTTCAATATCAGCATCCAGCAGTGAAATGAGTTTCTGATTTCCCACCTCCAACCTATCTCCTTTTTTATAGAGTAAAATTTGTAGTGCCTTACCCATACGATCAGAGCTCTGCAGATGTGTCAGCATATCATTAAAAACCTCAGTTAGTATGATGGCCAATAAGGTAGTGAATGCTTTGTAAAAGGTGGCACTGAGGCCATCTGGCCAAGAAGCTGCTGCAGAGTGAAGTTTTGTTATCATAGACTGTACCTCCAGTAAAGTTACAGATTTTATTAAAGTAGCCTGTTCCAGAGCTGATAAGTGTTCCATGTGCAGATCAAAAACAAAATCATCAAGATTGTCATCTACCTGCAAAGGCTCCTCAAACCAATTTAGTGACATGGTGTGCGGCTCCTGTTGTGTGACTGAGTTTATTGCTGCCTGACATCCAGCACCAGGAAGACTGTAGCCCATCATCTCCCCTCCAGCAAACTGCTCTCAGTGACCAGCAGCTTACTGTACCAAACTGGTAGCAGCAGTCAGTACCAGAACAGTGAGAGCAGAACCTGTGATGTGGCAAGAGGGGTGGGACCTTCAGATTTAAAAGCTGAGCCAACTGCTAAAATACTGTGTGCATCTCCTGTTGTGTGACTGAGTTTATTGCTGCCTGACATCTAGCACCAGGAAGACTGTAGCCCACTATCTCTGCTCCAGCAAACTGCTCTCTGTGACCAGCAGCTTACTGGACCAATCTGGTGGCAGCAGTTGGTACCGGGATGGTGAGACCAGATCATGTGATGTGGCAAGAGGGGTGGGACTTTTACATTTAAAAGGTGAGCCGACTGCTGCAAGAACTGTGTGCGGCTACTGTTGTGCGACTAAGTTTATTGTTGCCTGACATCCAGCACCATAAAAACTGTAGCCCACTATCTCCACTCCAGAAAACTGTTCTCTGTGACCAGCAGCTTTCCGGACTGACCTGGTGGCAGCGATCGGTACCAGGATGGTGACAGCAGACCCTGTGACATGGCAAGATGGGCAGCACTTTCAGTTTAAAACAAAGTATGACACTAGTGGCTCTTTGCGTAGTGGCTCTTCACATGAGCGGCTCTCACAGGAGTGGTGAGAGTCCTCAATGAGAGTCATAGGCTGGAGGCTCATCAGGAGGCCATTATATAAAATGTAAAAGGTTTGTTGATAAATTGGAAAAATAAATTGACAAGTGGTTAGTGACAGCTGAGTAACAAAATTTACTTTGGAAAAAGAAGTATGGTATAAGTATAAACCTGGGAAGGGTATCGTGTAAATAATATACTTGCTTCTGAGTAAAATGAAATTCATGGTTGTTTTGGTTTGCTGTTGATACCTACAGTGTATTAACAAAACAACAAATGATTATTTTTGCAAATAAATTTGAAAAATGGGTTGCATGTGAAATTAAATTATTTCCTTGACTTTTTAGTTAAGTTAGATGTGTGGATTGAATGGTGGGAAACCGAAATGAATGCTCTGAATTAAGTTCCTGTCCAGGTTACTAGTCATAGAATTAGAAATAATAGAACAAAATGTGCAAACTGGGGTAACCTGTCCATGGTAAAGTGTAGTGAGGGTTCAGATGAAGCCCATGAAACTGCTTTTAAAAAAATTTCTGTTCTAGTTACGGATAGGAAGCAAAGAGCTCAAAGGGATATGGAGAATGTAAGAATAAGACAATCAGGGCCGGCCCAGTGGTGTGAAGGGCTGAGGCATCATGCCTCACATTCTGCCATGCTGGTGACCTGTGTTTGCAGTGTGAGTTGGTTGCCGGTGATCAGCCAGGGTAGGAGAGGATTGAGTGTCTGAAGGACAGCTCTCCTCTCCCGGGGAGGGGTGGGACTTGAGATCGGTGCATGCCTGGCCCCTAGCAGTAGCTGGAGGCTAGCACACCAGTCCCACAAGATGGGGAGCAGAAACAAAGCAGATGCCTGATGTTCTGCATACGGAAGTGCGAGTGGCTCGACCATTGGCATCATTGCACAATAAGTCCCACACTCAGGGATCAGGAGAAACTGGAGGCAGAAAACTCCATGGACTGGCAGGATGATCCTGGCCACCACAGGTGATACACCCAGCCAGCTGGCACCTCAAGCCAGAGGTAAGTACCAGTAGATGCCAGGGTGACGGGGCTGGGGAGCCAGTCTGTGAGGAGAAGAAAGAAATGAGCAAAAAAAAGAATAAGACAATCACAAAATTTAGTAAAAATAAAGATACAAAAGGCATGGGTTCCCACAGTGATGAATACAAATGTGAGGCATTGGTTACAAAAATTGATGAGATGGATGAAGTTTTAAAGTATAATCAGATACAAGTAGCAGTTATCACCGGAACGTAGTGTGCCACCCATGTGCCGGATGTTGCAGTAAAAATAGAAGGGTATCACATGGAAAAAAAGGATGGGGTAGAGAAAAAGGGTGCTGGGATTGCATGTTATGTACAGGAAGAAATGTTATTGAAGGATGAGTGAGTTAGAATGAGATGGGGTTTGAAACACTATAGATGGAAACAAAAATACCCAGCTTACCTAGAAACTGCAGATCTTTGTTTATGGGAGGTTTCTATCATCCTCCTTCAAAAATGATTTCAGCATCATTAAACATCTAAACTGGTGTTTTGATAAAATCTTTGTAAAATATCCAGTTAGTGGCATAATTCTCATGGGGGATGCAAATCATTTACCTCTATCCAAAGTAAAGTAAGGGTGAAATTTGAAGCAGGTGGTAAAAAAGGGACAAAGGGTGAAAATATATTAGGTGTAGTAGTCACAAATTTGGCTGACTGGTATCAATTACCAACGGTTGTACCTCCCATTGAATTACCAGACCATAATGTGGTAGTAATGACATCAAGTCTTGAAGGATGTAAAAATCTAAAAAAAAAGGAGACTGGTGTTTTTAAGCAGGAAATGGAATAAAGGAAAAAAAAAGAGTGTTAGATTCAATAGCCAGTGAATTAGATCCAGAATGGTTTAAATTGGAGTCTACTGATTCTAGCTGGGTTAATGTGACTGACTTCTTGCATGAAATCATTGATAAAATTGCTCCTGAGTGCGAAGTACACTGCATTCCACTTAAACGCATACCTGATAAATGCATAGCCCACATAAACACATAAACTTCCCAAGTCTTGATTTTTTCCTATACTTTCCATGTAAAATTGATCTGTTAAACGCATATAAGTATGCCTTTTAAATGCATATTTTTTCCTCAGTTTTGCTGTTCAAGTGTGGACTGACTGGTCCAGTTTTACTGACGCTGCCTGTAGCTGCATTACTATCAGGCAATAAATTGTCTATAAATGGGCTGTTCTATTAAAATGAGGTGTTAATCATCTACTTCAACCTTTTAACCATCAAACCCAAGTCACAGAAGCACCCTCCCTCACACTGAAATCAAAGCAAAGAACCCAAAAGAATTTCACAGAAGCACTTTATGTGTATCCCAGAAGTGCCCTCCCTCACATAGGAATCAGACCAAAGAATGCCAAAGCATGTCAGAAATCACTTTATCCCAACCAAAAAAGCATCGAAGTGCTGCTGGCATTTCTTTTCCCTACCCAGCCACCTGGCACATACTGTACTGCAAGTTGTGCTTACCATTAAAAGAATACAAGATCTGGTAAACTCATAACGCTCTTAAACACATACCTTTGTTGGTCCCAAGGGTGTGCGTTTAAGAGGGTTGCACTGCAATATCAAAGGGTGGTGACAAATGGCTCTACAATGCCATTTCAACAACTAAGTTGTCGACCGTCATCACAGCGATCGATTTATGTCGATCACAACTTGCGGTGGACATAAATCCAACTGGAGACCCCAGCTGTTTTTTCATTGTGGGGCTTTGGCCTCCAACCTACTATGTGGGGGGGGCTCTGCCCCCCACACTCCCTGATCTCTAGGAATCTAACTCTGAGTCAGAGTGGGATTGGGGAGGGGGTGCAGGACCAGGAAACAGAGTGCCAGGGCTTCAGGCAGACTATTACAGTGAAAATGTCGATGTTGTCAGCGTCAGTGTTTTCACTGTAATAGTGTCACCAGACAGGGGGCATACTGTGACAAACCATGGGTGAATGAGGAATTCAAAAGTTTGATACATAAAAGACAGACAGCATTAAAGTTAGGACATATAGCAGAATACAATCAGTTGAGAAATAAAGTAAAAAGGATGGGGAAAAGGATGAAAAAGACATATATAAAATAAGTAAATGGACTACTTAAATCTGAACCACAAAAATGGTGGAATACAACAAAGGGTATGTTGCAAAATAATAAACCTGAGGAACAAGTGAGAAAAGGGTTAGAGAATTGTGGTTTTGAAGGAAGGGAAAATGGTAGCATGTTTGTTCAGGAGCAAAATAGAACACTACAGTGTGTGACATGAGCAAAGATCTTAAACCCCTTGAGAAGAGAGAGAAGGGGAATTATTTATTTATTTGCTTTTGTTAACCGGGTAATGGGATGCACCAGATAATTACTTAGTTTATGTGGAGGAAACAACAAAAGCCATAAAAAAATTGAAAACCAATAAGGCAGTAGGACCTGATGACATACCAAATTGGATATGGCAAAAGGGAGCTGATTTAATCGCACCTTGCGTATGTAATATTTTTAACAAACCTTTTTTGTTTGGTAAATTGCCAAGTCAATGGAAACAGGCATGATTTTTGCCTTTATCAAACATTGCAGTGCAACAGAATGTTGAAAAAAATATTTCAGACCCATTTTATTAACTTGAGTTGTGTCAAAATTGTGTGAGGAATTTGTTACAATGTCATTGTTAGAAATTCTGTTGAACAAAATTGACACAAACCAGTTTGGATCCTTAATGGGGAGTTCAACAACAATAGCTTTATTAAAATTTCTGGAATTATGTATTAAATCTTGGGAAGATGGGGAACTTGTAAGAGAAGTATTGGTTGATTACAGAAAGGCATTTGATTTGATAGTTCATGAAATACTAATGAAAAAAAATTACATGAGTTAGCTATTCCAGTTTGTATTACAAGGTGGATTTATGACTTTCTAGAAGGTAGGTCACAGTGGATTGAAATGGAGGATTTTAGATCACATGTGGGGTATATGTGTGATGGTGTGCCACAAGGAACACAATTGGGATCCTTGTTGCTCCTTTTAATGATAAATGATTTAAACACTGATGGGACATATATTCATTACATGGACGATACCTCAGTAATGCTAGGTTTAGTGAAATTAAGCAAAGTACTATATAGGATGACTTAAAAAAAATTGAAGTTTGGATGCAACTAAACAAGATGCCAAAAAATCCTGAGAAGATACAAGAAATTAGACTTGGGAAAACAAATAAAGTATTAGTGCCCTCTCTTGCATTTGGAGGTGCCACAGTTAAATTTGTTGAAAGTATCATGTTACTAGGAATAAAAATTAAACATGATTTTGGATGGCAAGAACAGGTGGCAGGGATGTTAAAAAAAGGAAATTCAAGAGTATACTTTTTGACAATATTAAAAAGGGCTGAGGTGAGTCAGGAAGATTTAGTACTGTATATTTTTATTACATAGTGGTTAGACCAATTCTGGAATATAATTCATAAGTGTGGGATGCAAGACTTACAAAGGTAGAAAGTAAAGAGTTAGAAAGGATACAAAAGAGGGCTTTACATATAATTTTGGGGAAGGAGATTTCCTATGAAGAAGTTTTAAAAAAGTGTAAGTTGACAAGGTTAGATGAAAGAAGAAAAGAAATGTCAAGGAAATTGTTTAAGGAGATATGTAATCCTCAACATAAACTGCATTAGTTTTTACAACCTAGAGATGTGCCGTATATGGATTAAGGAAACAGGTCAGATGGTGAAAACCAATGTTTAGAACAATGAAGTATAAAGCCTATTTTTTATGCATGTTTTAAATAAATGAATGAGCTCCATAGTTTGAGCTATTGGAATATAATATAAAATTAGATATTAGGAGTATGTGAAAGAAAATATTTTTGTATTTAATACTTAGAACTTTTTGCATGTATTTTTGTAATTAGGGAAATGTTGCTTATTTTAGTTTTCATTGTATGTAAGTAGGTGCTTATTGTTATTCTATGTTTGATTGTATGCAACTTCAGCCCCCCCTTTGGGGGTTTTGGCTGCAATGTGTTTAAATAAACTAAACATGTCATTTATAACGCGTGAGATGTTCTCATAGTCTTCATATACAATGCCTTAATGATCTTTAATAGTCCCAAAAGTTTTAGTATGAACTCTGTCTTGACAGCCCTTAAAATATCCATGGAATGCTTAGTGTCCTGCACGCTCAGAGTTTATTCAGGCTATAGTCATTTAGCCCTATTGTATAAAAACAGCTCCATATCACTATTAATCTGGGAAATCAGGTCCTTATAGGAAAAGGTTCCTGTATTTTGTAGCTAGATAAAATGGAACAATTGTGTCCGAGGTTGAAGAAACTGAAAATAATCATTTTTACCCATAGCCCTTCCCAGCATTTGGGACAGACATTGAAGGCCCAGTTCAATGTCATCCCACCCCACTCCGTCAAGGAATTATAAATCACAGCAACTGAAACCCTCATCCTTAAAAACTCCTCAGTGCTACTCATTATGTTTTTGTCACCCAAAACTGAATTATTAATACACAAGTATACTTTCCTTGAGGTAATGTTCTGGAATCCCCCAAATATCACATACAACTCAAAATGATCAGAGGTGGCAGAGGGCAATGTTTCTGCCTCTAAAACCTTCCAATTTGGGAAGCAAAAACATAATCTACTTGAGAAGACAATGAGTCTCTATGATATATGTGCCCCCCATGATATCATGGAGGATTCCACTGGTGTCCTGCAGCCAAGTTAGATTAATTATCTGCAGAAGTAAATTAGAATCCCAGAAGAGTTTTGCAATGTGTCCTATTTTGTCCTTGAAAGTTAAAAGGAAATTAAAATCCCCACCTATGAATACAGTCCTAGCAGTGTGCATATATGGCTGGAATAAATGAAATAGTTTGACTCTAGAAGTTTAAGTTTGATGGACATATATGACCCCCAATCTCACTAGATATCACTGCTGCTGAACATTCACTAATAAAGCCCTTACAGGCTCAATGCCCATAACCTTTAGAATTTGGACAGAACATGAATTAAACAAAATCCTAACCCCCAAGCAGGGTCTTCCCACATGGACCATAGCGATGATCCCAATGGTCAGGCTTTTTGCAGAGGATGGACATCAGTGAGTGTGCACAATGTAGTCTTCTGCAAGAAAATATGTGTATCCAAAAGATGTAAGGATGAGAAAGTTGTACATCTCCTTTTGTAGCTGCAAAGCTATTGACATTTAGAGTCAACAGTTCGATGTCAATTAAACAACCTGGATCCATAATTCAAATAAGGAAAACCGGGGTGTCATTACTCACATCTTTTTCTAGTCCTCTTTTTAACCTTTGGGAGCTCTGATGTCTCCCCATCCATATCTAAGCAATCTTTAAGCAATGTAACAAAAGGCGAGGCCTCAGAATCCCCTTCCTCATCCTCAGTTTGGACTTGAAAAGTAGAAAAAACATTTCTTGTTTCCATGCCATCTGTTCTCACCTGTTTGCATTTTGTTGGGCCTTTGGTGGCATGTTTCTCCCCCCTCATTAGCTGAAGATCATCCTGTGGGTTTGGGAGGAGGTCAGCATTGAAGCAGCTGAGCCAAGATCTTGTTCCATTGGGAGTGGTATTTCAGTGTATTTTTCAACTGCAGGAGGTGGAATAGCAACAGTTCCAAGTTGTCCATTGGCTTGATTTGAAGTTAGTAATGGGGCAGAGTCAGTAACTGTCTTAGTCACCTGATCTATGAGGTCTGGTGGAAGATTACAGTACAGTGGAGCATCGGTAGCTGGTCTTGAAGTCTGATGCAGGGTTAATACTCATGGACCATGTCATCAGGGTCATAAAAGGAACTTTTTTTTGTTATGGACTGCCCAAGGACACTAGAGAAACTAATGTCCAGTCTTTTTGCAGAGGTTGCAATGCTCATATGCCCAGCACATGCTCATATGCTGACCCTCCCCAAGGATGACTGAGGTTGTGGGGGCTCTTCAGCTCTCCCACACATCCCACAAAAGTAGCCGACGAGGAAGACTGAGGTCATGAGGGCTCTTCAGTTCTCCCCCACAGCTCCCAAAAGCCAGTGATAACTGCAGCCGACCCCCTCGAGGATAACTGAGGTCACGAGAGCTCTTCAGCTCTCCCACACAGCCCACAAAAGCCACCGACGAGGACAACGGAGGTTGCGAGGGATCTTCATCTCTCCCCCACAGCCAACAAAAGCCAGCGATAACTGCAGCCAGCCCCCCCCTGAGGATGACTTGAGGTCACAAGGGCTCCTCAACTCTCCCACACAGTCCACAAAAGCCGCTGATGAGGACAACTGAGGTTGCGAGGGCTCTTCAGCTCTCCCCTACATCCCACAAAAGCCGTCGATAACTGCAGCTGACCCCCCAAAGGAAGACTGAGGTCATGAGGGCTCTTCAGCTCTCCCCCACAGCCCACAAAAGCCAGTGATAAATGTATCTGACCCCCCCAGGATGACTCAGGTTGCGAGGCCTCTTCAGCTCTCCCACACAGCCCACAAAAGCCACCAATGAGGATGACTGAGGTCGCGAGGGCTCTTCGGCTCTCCCCCACAGCCCAGGAAAGCCAGTGAAAACTGCAGCCGATCCCCCCCCCGAGGATGACTGAGGTCACGAGGGCTCTTCAGCTCCCCCACACAGCCCACAAAAGCTACTGACAAGGATGACCGAGGTCGCGAAGGCTCTTCAGCTTCCCCCCAGCCCACAAAAGCTGGTGATAGCTGCAGCCGACCCCCCTGAGGATGACTAAAGTCGTGAGGGCTCTTCAGCTCTCCCCCACAGCCCACAAAAACCGGCGATAACTGCAGCCGACCCCACCAAGGACGACTGAGGCCACGAGGGCTCTTCAGCTCTCCCACACAGCCCACAAAAGCTGACAAGGATGACTGAGGTTGTGAGGCCTCTTCAACTTTCCCACACAGCCCACAAAATCTGCTGATGAGTTTGACTGAGGTCGCGAGGGCTCTTCGGCTCTCCTCCACAGCTCACAAAATCCGGCGATAACTGCAGCCGACCAACCCGAGTATGACTGAGGTCGCGAGGGCTCTTCAACTCTCCCACACAGCCCACAAAAGCCAGCGATAACTGCAGCCGACCCCCCCAAGGATGACTGAGGTCACGAGGGCTCTTCAGCTCTCCCACACAGCCCACAAAAGCCACCGACGAGGACGACTGAGGTTTTGAGTGCACTTCAGCTCTCCCCAACAGCCCACAAAAGCCAGCGATAACTGTATCCGACCCCCCCAGGACGACTGAGGTTGCGAGGCCTCTTCAACTCTCCCACACAGCCCACAAAATCCGCTGATGAAGATGACTGAGGTCGCGAGGGCTCTTTGGCTCTCCTCCACAGCCTACAAAAGCCAGCAATAACTGCAGCCGACTCCCCCAAGGATGACTGAGGTCGCAAGGGCTCTTCAGCTCTCCCACACAGCCCACAAAAGCTACCGACGAGGACGACTGAGGTGCTGTGAGGGCTCTTCAGCCTCCTCTCAGCCTCAAAAGCTGGCTGTAACTGCAGCCGACCCCCCCCGAGGAGGACTGAAGTCATGAGGGCTCTTCAGCTCTCCCACACAGCCCACAAAAGCCGCTGACGAGGACGACTCAGGTCGCAAGGGCTCTTCATCTCTCCCCCACAGCCCACAAAAGCTGGCGATAACTGCAGCTGAACCCCCCGAGGACAACTGAGGTCACGAGGGCACTTCAGCTCTCCCCCACAGCTCACAAAAGGTGGTGATAAATGCAGCCAACCCCCCAAGGATGACTGAAGTCGTGAGGGCTCTTCAGCTCTCCCTCTCAGCCCTCAAAAGCTGGCTGTAACTGCAGCTGATCCCCCCGAGGAGGACTGAGGTCATGAGGGCTCTTCAGCCTCCCACAGCCCACAAAAGCCACCCCACGAGGACTCCACTGAGGTCAGTGAATGCACTCAGCTCTCCCCAACAGCCCACAAAAGCCAGCGATAACTGTATCCGACCCCCAGGATGACTGAGGTTGCGAGGCCTCTTCAACTCTCCCACACAGCCCACAAAATCCGCTGATGAAGATGACTGAGGTCGCGAGGGCTCTTTGGCTCTCCTCCACAGCCTACAAAAGCCAGCAATAACTGCAGCCGACTCCCCCAAGGATGACTGAGGTCGCAAGGGCTCTTCAGCTCTCCCACACAGCCCACAAAAGCTACCGACGAGGACAACTGAGGTTGTGAGGGCTCTTCAGCTCTCCCTCTCAGCCCTCAAAAGCTGGCTGTAACTGCAGCTGACCCCCCCCGAGGAGGACTGAAGTCATGAGGGCTCTTCAGCTCTCCCACACAGCCCACAAAAGCTGCTGACGAGGACGACTCAGGTCGCAAGGGCTCTTCATCTCTCCCCCACAGCCCACAAAAGCTGGACGATAACTGCAGCTGAACCCCCCCGAGGACAACTGAGGTTGCGAGGGTACTTCAGCTCTCCCCCACAGCTCACAAAAGGTGGTGATAAATGCAGCCAACCCCCCAAGGATGACTGAGGTCGTGAGGGCTCTTCAGCTCTCCCTCTCAGCCCTCAAAAGCTGGCTGTAACTGCAGCTGATCCCCCCCCCGAGGAGGACTGAGGTCATGAGGGCTCTTCAGCTCTCCCACACAGCCCACAAAAGCTGCTGACGAGGACGACTCAGGTCGCAAGGGCTCTACAGCTCTCCTCCACAGCCCACAAAAGCCGGCGATAACTGCAGCCGACCCCCCCCGAGGACAACTGAGGTCGCAAGGGCTCTTCAGCTCTCCCCCACAGCTCACAAAAGGTGGTGATAAATGCAGCCGACCCCCCAAGGATGACTGAGGTCACGAGGGCTCTTCAGCTCTCCCCCACAGCCCACAAAAACCATCAATAACTGCAGCTGACCCCTCCAAGGATGACTGAGGTTGCAAGGGCTCTTCAGCTCTCCCACACAGCCCACAAAAGCCACCGATGAGGATGACTGAGGTCGTGAGGGCTCTTCAGCTCTCCCCCTCAGCCCTCAAAAGCTGGCTGTAACTGCAGCTGACCCCCCCCCGAGGAGGACTGAGGTCATGAGGGCTCTTCAGCTCTCCCACACAGCCCACAAAAGCCGCTGATGAGGACGACTCAGGTCACAAGGGCTCTTCAGCTCTCCCCCACAGCCCACAAAAGCCGGCGATAACTGCAGCCGACCTCCCGAGGACAACTGAGGTCGTGAGGGCTCTTCAGCTCTCCTCCACAGCTCACAAAAGGCGGCAATAACTGCAGCTGACCCCCCAAGGATGACTGAGGTCGCGAGGGCTCTTCAGCTCTCACACACAGCCCACAAAAGCTGCCAACAAGGATGACTGAGGTTGCAAGGGCTCTTCAGCTCTCATCTACAGTCCACAAAAGCCGGCAATAACTGCAGTCGACTCCCCCCCCGAGGATGACTGAAGTCATGAAGGCTCTTCAGCTCTCCCACACCGCCCACAAAAGCCACCAACGAGAACAACTGAGGTCGCAAGGGCTATTCAGCTCTCCCCCACAGCCCAGAAAAACTGGCGATAACTGGAGCCGACCCCCCAAGGATGATGAGGTCGCAAGGGCTCTTCAGCTCTCCCACACAGCCCACAAATGCCGCTGATGAGGATGACTGAGGTCACAAGAGCTCTTCAGCTCTCCCCCCACAGCCCACAAAAGCCGGCGATAACTGCAGGTACGCTGATCCCATGATCTTTACTGCTGCTGGATGCTACCATTGAGCGCTGATGCACTGAGGATTCAAAATTAGCTCCTTGGCACCTTTTTTCTCTTAAATACACTTTTGCTCGGCGTACATGTGGAGATAGTTTATTTCACCAACTTTTAGGCTTCTGAACGCTATTATACCTGTTACACCTGTTATTGCATGCTATTTTTAGGTTGTTTTTTAAATTCCTTCAAATTGTGTTTTTCATCTGTTGTTTCTTAAGTAACCCTATGACAGAGAGATTATTACTGCCTTAATTAAACTGTGACCTGATGGCCAAGTTACCATTTCTCACTGTTATAGCCCTACTATGTGAATAACTAAGATAGAGAGATAACTACTGCCTTAATTTATTCTGTTCAATGCCATTAAGATAGGGAGAGATCACTACTGCCTTAACTAACTTCAGTGCCTTAAATGTATTCCTGTACTGCTAGGCAAGATAACTCGCTTAATGTCTCTCAGCTCCCTGCTGCTGAAACTCCATAGCCATTGTTAACCCAGCCCCCCTGCTCCTCCCCCCAGCTTACCTACTTAACCTGATCTCTCCCTCTCCTTCCTACATAGCCAACCCCACCGAGGACGACTGAGGTTGCGAGGGCTCTTCAGCTCTCCCACACAGCCCACAAAAGCCACCGACGAGGACGACTGAGGTCCCGAGGGCTCTTCAGCTCTCTGCCACAGCCCACAAAAGCCAGCGATAACTGCAGGTACACTGAACCCACTGCTGCTGGATGTGACCGTTGAACACTGACGCACTGAGGATTGCCCTGCTGAATGAAACATAGAAACATAGAAACATAGACTTTGACGGCAGATAAGGACCACTAGGCCTATCTAGTCTGCCCATTTCCCTACCTACAGGATAGGCCGCAGATCCTAGTTAACCAACAGCCTTTATCTTCCTGCCCCCCGCAAGAATTGCCTTATGTCTGTCCCATGCATTCTTGACTTCTCCCACAGTTTTAGACCCCACAACTTCCTCAGGAAGGCTGTTCCATGCATCCACTACCCTCTGTGAAATAATACTCTCACATTGCCCTGAACCGCCCTCCTTCTATCTTTAAATTGTGTCCCCTTGTTCTTGCAAGTCTCTTTTTCTGAAAGATGCTACCCTCTTGGACTTTGTTGATCCCCTTGAGGTACTTGAAAGTTTCTATCATGTCCCCCTCTCCCTTCTTTCCTCAAAGGTATACATATTAAGCTCCTTTAGTCTCTCCTCATACGGCTTCTCTTGCAGACCCTGCACCATTTTAGTTGCCCTCCTCTGGACTGCCTCTATCCTGTCTATGTCCTTGCAGAGATGGGGTCTCCAGAACTGGACACAGTATTCCAGATGGGGTCTCACCAACTGTCTGTACAGAGGGATAACAACTTCCTGTTTTCTGCTGCTGATGCCTCTCCCTATACATCCCAGTATACCCCGGCCCTCCCTACTGCCTTCTCACATTGCTTGCTAACCTTAAGGTCATCTGATATGATTACCCCCAGTCCCTTTCCTGTTTTGTTGTTGTTACTACCTCCCCACCCATTGTGTATTCTTCCCCTGGGTTCTTGTTTCCCAGGTGCATTATTTTGCACTTTTTTGCATTGAATCCTAGCTGCCATACGTCTGACCATTCCTCCAACCTTGTCAAGTCCCTTTTCATCCTTTTCAGCCTCCTTGTGTAGCAACCCTGTTGCAGATCTTTGTGTCATCTGCAAAAAGGCATACTTTTCCTTCCAGTCCCTCTGCAATGTCACTGATGAAGACATTAAAAAGGACTGGACCCAATACTGAACCCTGCGATACCCCACTAGTAACCGCCTTTCTTCAGAGTGGACTCCATTTACAATTACCTTCTGTGTCCTGTTGTCCAGCCAATGTTTTACCCAGGCTACCACCCTGGGACCCACTCCCAGGCTGGTTAATTTGACTATCAATCTTTTGTGTGGGACTGTGTCAAATGCCTTGCTAAAGTCTAGGTAGGCCATGTCCACAGCCCCTCCCTGGTCTACTACTTTGGTCACCCAGTCAAAGAAATCTATTAGATCTGCCTGACATGATCTTCCCGCTAGAACCCATGCTGCCTTGGATCCTGTGCTCCACTGACCTCTAGGTACTCAACTATTCTTTCCTTCAGAAGTGACTCCATCACTTTCCTCACCACAGAGGTCAGACTGACAGGTCTGTAGTTTCCTGCCTCTGTCTTGGTCCCACTTTTGTGAAGGGAATCACATCCGCCTTCCTCCAGTCCTCGGGTACCACACCATCCTCCCATGATTTATTAAAAGAGTAGCCAGTGGTTTCACTAGTTCCTTCCTTAATTTTTAGAATTCTGGGTGAATTCCATCAGGACCCATTGCTTTGTCCTCCTTCAGTTTTAGGAGTTCTTGCAGAACCCTTTCTTCTGTGAAAGGACTGGGATTGACCCCCTATCAAGAGTGCTTCTGTTAATTGGATTAGACACTTCTCCTCTTTGTGAATACTGAGCAGAAATATTCGTCATATTCCTGCTTTTCACTGCCCTCTGCCCACCCAATCGCTCATTCTATTCAGCCTCACTATCCCTCCTTTGTCTTTCTAGCTTCGCTGATGTACCTATAAAAGGTTTTATCCCCTTCTTAACTGAGTTGGCTATCTTTTCCTCAGTTTGGGCCTTTGCTATTCTGACTTCCCTCCCGCTTCTTTCTGCCTTAATTGGTACAGCTCTCTGTCTTGCTCCTTCTGTGTTTCCTTATACTCCGAATGCTATCTTTTCTTTCTGACTTTCACAGCCATCCTCTTGAGAACCATAGTGGCTTTTTCTTTCATTTTGATTTGTTTATTTGCTTCACACAAAGGCTTTGTTGCGTCTGTGATGGCAGTTTTGATAATTCTCATTGTTGCTCCACACCTCTTCTAGCCTGTTTGCTAGTGCTTTTCTGAGGCACTCTCCTATCTTTGCCAAAGTCAGCCTCCTAAAGTCCAGTACCTCACTTTTGTATGGCTTGACTTTGTAGCTGAGTTTAACGTGAACCACACTGTTTGATGGTCACTTGTCCCCAGATGGCAACCTACTTCTAGATCTGAGATCCTCTCACTGCCCCCATTTGAGAGTACGAGGTCTAAGATTGCCCTCATGAGTGGGTTCCAAACTAGCTGTCTAATGCCTGCCACCTGTAGGGCGCCAAGAATGGCCCCCTCTTGGATGTGGCTGCAGCAAATGTGCTCCAGTTAACATCTGGCATATTCAGGTCTCTCATCAACAGTATCTCCCCTTCTCTGCCATTCTAAGAATTCCTTCCATCATATCCTTGTCCATTCCTTCCCCTGACATGGGGGTCTGTACACAACCCCTGTGCGGATTGTGGTGCCCTTTCCAGTCTCCAAGGTGACCCACAGTGCCTCCTCCTCCTGTTTCCTCTTTGTTCAGTTGCTTTTATCCCTTCCTTACATAGAGAGCTACCCTCCCTCTTCTCCCCTGCCTGTCTCTCCTGTAGGTTATGTACCCTGGTATGTTAACATCCCAGTCATGGTTCTCTGTGTACCATGTTTCTGTGACTGCTATGATATCCAGGCATCCCTCTTCCATTAAGGAATGCTATGTGTTCAGCTCCCCACCACCCCCACCACCACCCTTGGTCGGCTTGCACATAAATAGGGGAATTTTGCATCACGTGAGGAAATTTTACCAATCAGCCCACTTCTCCAGCAGCAGCTTATACCTGTGCACCACTAGTGGCTGCCCCTGTATTGAAACCATCCCTATCATCAGTATGTTCCCATTGTTGGTTATCGCTATCCTTTTTGCCTCTATGATCCCCCACCTAGCACTCCTACCCCCTCCTGTGGATCATCTGCTACATGACAGTTACTCTTCTAACAACACCTTAATAACCCGGTATGCCCTTATTTTGCTCTGTCTGCCTACACACAAGCCCCCCAAACCAAGTCACGTACACCCTCGTACACCGACCATCCTAGACCTAATAACCAGTCACCACGTGCATAACTTCCACTGCACTACTACTCTGATATCCCTCAAGCCACAGCCCCCAAACCCTTCAGTTAGCTTTCCACCATGTACCCTCCCTCCCATTACCTTTATAACCCACCTCATATGCACCTTCCCAGTCCCCACCACACTCATTAAAAAAAAACACTATTTCCCAGACAAACCGGGCCACTCCAAGAATACTCAGGCTATCCCTTTTACGTCATGCCCTCCTACTCCTGTTGCTTTCTGGTAATATACACCCCAACCCTGGACCACCTTGCTCTACTGTCCCCCCTAACAACAAACATGGAAGCCTCCTGCTGGCAACACTTAATATCTGCAGCCTCCCAAAAAATCTCACCCCCCCCAAGGCTGGATAGCCCAAGATTCACCTGATATCCTAGCTCTTTCTGAGACCTGGCTATCGGACAGGATACCTAATGAAACAGTCGCCCTCTGTGACTACACCCTTTACTGAACAGACAGGGTTAGCAAGCTGGGAGGCGGCTGTGCCATCTATGTTAAATCCTCCCTCAGGTCCCTTGAGGTCCACACCCCACCACCTATGCATGGAGCCCAGACCCTAACAGTCAAGCTTAGTCTGGGCCACCCCGGGACAAACCCTTTACATTATGGTGGTGTACATTCCCCCTAGCAATCAAACACTGGCTTTTGAATCAGTCCTGGACAGAATCTCCCACATCCCCCCCTAGGAGTGAAGTCATCCTACTAGGTGACTTCAATGTAAACTAGCTGGCTTCTACATCATCCTCCAGCAAGGACACAGCCCTTGCTTGTGACCTTTCACAGGTCATCAACTCCCCGACCCAGCAGGACTCTAGAAGAGGGATCTCAACCCTAAATGACCTCATCTTCACTAACAAACCCAAGAACATCTCCCAAATCCTGAAAATAGGCAGGATTTGTCTAGTGCACTTACCCGGTCAACAAAAACTAAATAAATAAATCACTGTGCTCACTGACTCAGTTAGTGACCACTCACCTGTTACTTGCCTATGGTCCACCAGAATTCCCCTCACCCCCACCAGTATCACCGAACATAGACATCTAAAAAAAGGAGCCCTAGCATGCCTCAAATCTCACTTAGCCTCCTGTGACTGGTCCCCTATTCACACTGCGCAATCTGTGGACTCCGCTCTCTCCTGCTTCATTACTACCTTCAACATAGCCTGTGATATATTCGCTCCCTTCGCCAAACAAGTAATCAAAAAAAGAAACACCCCGTGGATCTCCCAATCGCTACTTGATCTTATGCAGCAGAGGGATAACCTATGGCATAAGGCCCTTGCTTCAAAGCTCCAACTTGACAGGCAACTGTACAGAGCGGCTAGTAACAAATGTACATGGGCCATCAAGCAAGCCAAAGCTGCATACTATAAGCACATTCTCACCTCCACCTGGGGCTCCAGGAAAAATGTCTGGAGCAACATCAAGGAGCTCTGTGGGAAACCTCTCTCTCCCCCCTGTCCCTACCCAGCTTATAGTGAGTGCGGTTACTACCCAGGACCCCATGACCATCTCCGAAGCCCTCAACACCTCCTTCTCAGACCTGTCCCATATTCTCCCTCCTAACTTTTTTGACACTACCTCCCCCCCACTACCATGGCCAACAGCACCACAGCCCCCTTTTAGGCTAAGAGTAATCTCCTGTAATGAGGTAAAATGCTACTTCACCAACGCTCTGGTGAATCCTTGTTTCAGTTCAGACGTGTTGGACCTCAAACTCATTAGATTGACCCTGGATGTGACACTCTCACATCTCACCAAAATCCTCAACCTGTCCTTATGCCTCAGCCAATTCCCATCATCCTGGAAGGGAGCAGTAATAACCCCTATTCTGAAGGGTGGGGACCCTACTGCGGCTTCCAACTATAGACCAATCTCAATTCTCCCAACCCTCTCCACGGCTCTTGAAAAAATAGTCTCGGATCAGTTTACTGACCACCTATCCAAATATGACCTACTCTGCCACAAACCGCATGGTTTTCAGAGGGCCATAGCACCTCCACTACCCTCATTGAATTCACTACCTTTATTTATGAGGCCCTAGAACAAGGATCTATGGCTGGGATTGTTTATGTTGATTTAACCAAAGCATTTGATACTGTCAGTCATGAGCTAATACTCCATAACCTCCCTTCCCTTAGCATTTCACCTGAGGTCAATGCCTGGTTCAGAGATTACCTCTCAGGTCAGTCGCAAAAAGTCAAAATTAACACTGCTATCTCCTCACAGAAACCGGTACATGCTGGAGTCCTGCAGGGGTTTTTACTAGGCTTTCTACTCTTCACCCTCTTCCTTAACTCACTCCCCGCATCCTGTAGTGGTCACTTACTGCTCTATGCTGACGAAGCAGTAGTTTATTGGAAACACCCACAACCCAACTCTCTTCAACTTGCCTTGTAAGGATACTTTAGTGAGCTAGAAACCTGGTTCTCTGAACACCGCCTTATTATAAACTACAAAAAAATGAAGTCTATGATCTTTGCCCACCATCAAAGCCCCCACTGTCAAGTGTCCCAAGTCATAACTAACACCCATGGCTCTGCCCGGGAACAGCTCTCCTGTTTTAAATATCACGGAGTCACCTTAGACACCTCTCTCTCCTTCCATACCCATATTCAACAGGTCACCTCCTCTATCAACATGAGACTTGGGATCCTTTACAGACACAAGCATTTCTGCCCCCTTAGGCCATGCACCTTGCTGAATCCTCCTCTATCCTATCCTTGGTGGACTACGGGATAGTCATCTACGGGTCAGCAGATCAAACTGCCTTATGCAGCATTAATCTCGCCCTCAACAAAGCCTGTCAATTAGTTTTGGGTCGCGACAAGTTAACCCACACCTGTGAGCTCTATGAGTATAATGGTTGGCTTAACTTCCAAGGCAGACTTAAGTACTTCACCTGTCTCATGGCCAAAAAGATACAACTAAAGCTAGACCCTATCGGTCTCCACCCAATTTTAAGCACAGCCTCCCTTCGGCGGTCACAACAGCACATAGCAAACTCCAGCCAGCTCATTCCCCACTATAGAACATCTCTCAGACAAAAATCCTTCCGCTACTGGGCCCCTCTCTGGCTGAACAGCCTCCTGTCCTCCATCTCTATGACCCATAGTCTCAACCATTTTAAGACAGGGCTCAAACCCTACTCCCTGCCTCTACAATCTGTGACTGTAATTAAACCCCCACCTATCCAACCCCCCCGCCCCTTTACCCCATACCTGAATTCAGTTTACTCAGGAACCACCTCTGTCTCAGCTAGGACTGGATAATTATTTCAACATACTATTACACCTAGTGGCTGGGCATTGAGGAAACTCAACCTCTTCTCTCCTTTCTGCCTGAAGAACATTGGCATAAATGATTTTTCTATACATAGTCTGAATCTGCCTATTGGTTAGCCTCCATTTAATCAAGCTCTTTACCATTTCCATACCATATATAGGTAAATAATAAATTTTCTTCAAAAGTCTAGGTTCTCTTGTGCTCAGGGGATCGAACATGGGGTTAACCAAGACAGCACTAACGGTTTCCCCAGTTTCTTACCAGGTATCAATGCTCCCTCCAAATTGTAGCTGATGAAAACACATGTGTAAAAGATTACAAGGTTTATCATAATACCTCCATCTTGTATCTTTCTATACATCAACTCCCTTTTTTATAGGGCTCAGCCTACTACCCTACAATGCCTGTACAAATATGCTTAATTGTGCAGTTACAATAGTTTGAGGTGGGGGGAACACATAGCCGATATAGAGATAAATAGGGATCAATAATGATTTAATTAACATCACCCATTTTTTCTTCACTATCTGCTGGCCTCTCCAATTTGAGACTAACCTGTTGGCTCTAGCCAAACCCACCCCCAATTAATTTGGGCCATGTCCCCTGGACAAAATTCTACCTCTAATATGTTTATAGAGTCTTGAGAGTGGAAGAACCCAGCAAAACAGTTATTATCCGGTCAGGGCGTTTCCCCTAATGTAACACCCTGGCTTTTTTATAATTTATCCTAGAACCTGACATGTTTGAAACTAATCTTACTGTCTCAGTGAGAGCCATTTCCTTAGTCTCTGGTGCCAGGGTTAGTATAATGTCATCTGCATAGGTGAGTATTTTCACTGGTTGCATACTGGGTGTTGGAGGTAACCCTACAATATCCATATTGGCACTAATTCTCCTAATAAAAATGTCTATTCCAAATGCATACAGTAGGGGACTAAGAGGGAAGCCTTGCCTGACCCCTCTTTTAACTACTATCTTCTTTCCCCGCTAACCATTAACGTCGGCAATAAGAACAGCTTTGTCATACAGACATCTAATCTAGTTGATAATCACTTTTTGTAAGCTAAAGGTCTTTAGTACCTCAAACAAATAAGTGTGGCTTAGCCTATCAAAGGCCTTTTCTTGATCAAGGTGAACACATAACCCTGTAAGCCTGATGTTTTACTTCTCTGGAAAATTTCTCTTAATACAATTAGGTTATCCTTTTGGCACCTATTTGGGACAACACAAGTTTGTGCAAAACCAATCAATCTCTCTGCCACTTCGGAGAGCCTACTTAATGAAATCTTACTTAACATTTTAATGTCAGTATTTAGAAGGCTCAGTGGTCTCCAGTTGGCCAACTCCTCTCTTGCACCTTTTTTTATATAAAAGTATCAGAATTGCCTCTTTCATAGAACCCACCAATTTATTAGTTTGCAGCATGTGATTAAACAAAATTACTAAAGATGGAGCTAATTCATCAACATAAATTTTGTAAAAACCTGCCCCTATACAATCTGACCCTGGTGCTGCATCTTTTCTCAAACTAGAGATTGTGGCATGTACAGTACACGTCACATTAAACTGTCAAACCAATGAGTTGATTTAGCATTGTTTTTTACAGTTGGCAATGCATTGGCAACTCATATTGCATTGTTCTCCAACACTTACTCAGCTCAAAAGCAATGTTTATAAAATGTTTTTGATACCCAATTGGCATGCACCTGAAGCCCAGTCACAATGACATTTAAAATTGAGTTGCAACGCTTAAGAAACAGTTTGTTCAAGGTTTTGTACTGAATCCAGCAACACTTATGCAACTCAATGAGAAATGCTAAAGCAACTCATTGGCAGAACAGTTTAATGTGACTTGTACTGTACTTCTCCCATGGTAATTTCCCCAGTCAAAACATGAAAATCCACTTCAGAGACCTGTGGGAGGTTCAGATGGACTATGTGGTCTAGGTTCCAGACCTTCAGTGGAGAGGTCCCAAGCAGAGATTCTACATGTTGCTCCACTAATCTCACCATACCTGTTGAAGAAGATGTAATCTGACCTGAACTAATTTTTAATTCCGAGACTATCCTATGCCCTACCCTCTCCTTACATTCTTTAAATGAGTGTAAGGGCCCTCTTTTTGCCTGGGTACTGAACTTAAGTTCCTGTTGTAATAATTTTGCTTAGCCATACTGACTATCTCTCACCCGTTTTTTGAGTACCTGTATTTGGGCACCATAACTGATTTCATTGCTCTCTGTTAGCAAGACCAGTCTCTGTAATTGATCCCTCAATTGTAAGCAGATTAAGCATCCTTTGTTAGCTATAGCTCCAGAATGTGACTGGAAAAATGACTGCCATGTTTGCTCAGTATCTTCCCACCACTCGACTAACTCCTCATAACATCCTACCACTGAAAACCTAGCCTTTCATTCCCTTCTCCATGCCGTATTAATTTCTGGGTTAATTAATAAAGCCTCATTTAACCTCCAACTATTCTTTTTGCATCTAGGGGAGTTTTTCCACCCCACCTGGAATGATATAAATTTGTGGTCTGAGAACACCCAAGCTTGAGTTTGAAGATTATGCATTCTAAGAGTAGAGGCAAGAAAAATAAAATCAATTCAGGTGGAGAAGGGGCCCCTGGAGTAAGTATGCCCACCTGTTGGAAACTGAGTTCTGTACGGATCTAGTAAATCTGCAGTAGTGACAATATTCTGTAAGGCCAACAAGTCACAAAACAGTTTATTAGTTCTTAAACTCCTATCATCTTTTTTCAGGTCACAGTTAAAGTCCACAGCCCAAATAATTAGATGAGCAATATGCAAAAAAGGCTGTATTTCTTTAAACAATGCAACTCTCTGAACCTTTGTCTGTGGAGCATGTATCCTAACTACCTGAAACCTTTCCTGATCATAATTTATATCAGGCAATAATGCCCTTCCTGGATGGATATCCACCAACCTTGACACTTTTAAGTCTGAATTAGCAAAAAGTATACCTATACCATCACATACATCTTCTCCAATGGACCAGAAGGCAGAGTGTCTAGTCCATGCCTGTGTAGCCTGGTGAAGTTCCAAGAGGGTTTTGAGCCTGGTGTCCTGGAGGCAAAAAATGTCACTTTTCACATTATGTAGGGAGTGGCATACCCCAATCCTTTTCTTAGACCCGTTAATGCTATTTATATTGATAAAGGTAATGAAGAGAGAATGCATATTCATTTATGAAAGGGGAGAAAAGTCTATACAAATCAGAGCTACGGGGTCTTAGAAAGCTTCCTGTGCCTGGTTCTTTTAGGTATAGAATCTTCTCCCTCCCTCTTCTGTATGTGAGGTGATGTCCATGGTTGTGGAGGACACAGAAGAGGAATCAGATCTCTCATCCCCTGAGTCTCTCATTTGCCTATCTGTAGTAAGAGATGTAAACTTATTTCCAATCCTCCAACCGGGGAAGGGTTTGTCTTTCCCCTTCTTAGTTTGGGATGATTTGGCAGGGGAAACAGTCTTTCCTAATCTAGATCTCTTTTTGGAAAGACCGTTTTAAAGGAGGAATCTTGGTTGCGGAGAAGGGGGCATAACATCAGGCTTGGTTTCTTTAGAGGCAGTAACCTGCTCAGCCTCCATCACCATAACTTCATTGTTCTGGGCCTCTGACTCTACTGTGAAAATTAACATTTGATCATCCTCATTGTCTATATTTCCATCCTGCTGACAGGTGCTAGTAGGGTCAGAATCTTGTTCTACTATCTCCACCCTGTCTCTAGTAGTTATCTCCTCTTGGGCTGCCACCCTTTTAGCCTGCATTTGTTGTGCTCTGTTAATGAGCCCTTTATGTGAGGGTCTGTCCTCGCTGTTGTGCAATGCCCTGGATACCCCATAGGCATGTCCAATTCTCTCACATAGGTTACAAGTAAACAAATTAAGACAGCTGGCTGAGATGTGCCCATATTCCAAACAGTGACTGCATCTACCTATGTCACAGGTGGAGCCCAAATGAGTTCTAGCTCCACATTTGAAACAAGAACGAGGTTCCCTGGTGTAGAATAAAGACCATTTATCTTTCCCTAAGAAAAAACTGTTGAGTAGGTGGACTGGTCCTGTATTGGAGGAAAATAGCTTAACTCTGATTTTCCATCCTCCATTCCACATTTACTCACTATCAAGAAAGGGGGAGGGTCTGTTCAATACCTCGCACCTCTCTTTAAGCCAAAACAGAATATCATCCACATTGATCTCCTCATTCCTAAACATCTAAGTTAAGTTTTTTTAACAAGGGTTTTGTAAGGGGGACAGCTAAAAAATAAATCTATATAGGTGTATTTTTTAGAGTCTAGTACTGCAACCAAAATCTATCCAGCCCTGAAAAACTCTTAAAACTGATGTCATAGTTTGCATTCCTTATATGAATTAAAGCAAAAATCTCTGAAGAAAAAACATTTCATGGACCCCTCTAACAACAATTTAGCAATGTACAGCCTGTCATGAGGGTTTTCTAGACCACCTTGTAAATCCAATGGCTTGCATTCCTTCTGGGGGCTGGTTCCCCCTTGTTCTGAAACAAGTCCATGAGCCTAAACATCGGCTCCTACCAGGTTCTTCGGCCAGAGTCCCTCAAAGTTGCTTCATATGGTCCCTTTCTATTTAAGTCATTGTTCTGGTGACCTGGATTAAAAACCTCTGGGGGATGAGTATTTCAGCTAGGAGGACCAGAGCATTTTGAGTACTACTGGAGTCATTAATATTTGACCTAGTGCTAGCTTCCTCATTTCTATAGCTGTTGTACCCCAGGATAATTCAGAATGTGCACCTTCATTCAAAGAAGTTGACTAAAACTTTGTCAATAGTACCGGTGGCCACCTTATCTGCTGAGTCTGTACTGCTCAATGATTCATTAAACATTTTTACCTGACTGTATTCTGGGTCAGGACTCTAGCACCCTTCTGTCGAAAGACTCCAACCAGCATCTTCTAGAACGTGGACCAGAGACCAGTTCCCTGACCAGATCTCCATGTTCCTAGAAAGGAAAGTCATGCATTACCTGTACTACAATGAGCTTCTGCTGTGCTGTGCAATAGATGTTGCTCTGTGTCTGGGGGTGTTTTTTTTCCAATACTGGCAGATTTGACCTTTCCAAATGGCTTTGATGTTCCTTTGGCATGTTAGTCTTTGCAGCTCTTTGTAACTCCACATTTGTACCCAAGGTCCACTGTGGACAGAGCCTCAGATGGGTCTTTTGTGTAAGCCCCACTGGAACTCCTGGGATCTTCTCCTGCAGCTCTGGGCATGTGACCGACAGGCCGTTTGAGCTGCCAGCCACATTTTTAGAAGGAGAAGCTGAAGAATCCTTGGCGTTCTCTGAAAGTCCTGAGACCACAGGATGGGCTGCCATCTCCTTTTATGAAGCTGCGTTGTCCTGCAGCTGATTGGCTTCAACAGGCTGCAACTCCTCCATGACAGGAGCAAAACTTTGATTCAATGTAGCAATGCAAGCTTGCAATTCATGTTTTTTTCTTCAAAGAGCTTTACTGCTCTGCCTTCAGTTGCTTTTAGAGGAGTTCCATCTGACTGATTGCTGGCTGCTCTACAACTCTGCAAACTTTTTGCTGCATAAAATTCACCTCAGTCTAATTATAATCTGCCTCTACACTCAAGTGTTCCATCGATAGAAAAATATCTGGACCCATTTCATCTTCTTGACAGTGTACTATAATCATAGCATTTTTGGCAGCCTCTGGAAATGTAAAGACAGGGGAGGAGGTCTTCCCTGCCTCTGATGCATCCATCCTCTCCCTGTGTCTTGCCCATGGTGGCCATCTTGGACAAATGGCCAGTGTTTCCCCTACTAGAAAGTAGGGGAATTTTATTGGGGGGAAGAGGGTAGTAAAATTCAAAAACACAAATGAACAGTCCAAATAATGTCTATTCAATATTTACAATTAGTCTATACATTAATTTTCTTCACTTTCACTTGTCTCTCACTTTCTTCCCTTTCTTTCACCTTTCTTTTCCAATCCTTATTTCATATTGCTGGTACCACCTTCACCATTTTCAAACCCAACCATTTAACTTTTTTTAAATTCTCTATTATTTTTTCCTTTATGTTAAAAGTCATTCACACCCCTTCCACAATAAGATGGATTGTGCATTTTTCTCATACAGTATATTTGTCTCAATGAGATTGCAATTTTTTTTTAATACTGCCTCTTGTTTCATATATTGTTGCTGCAGTACCCACTTACACCTCAACTGCCATAAGTAGTATTTTAAAATTGTGAATATTATTTGCAGTGTCTCTTTCTGAAAAAAATCCCATCTCTGTAAGTAATTTGCCAGAACCAATTCTGTATATGTTAAGCACTTGAATTGTGGTAGGTTCCATTCATATGCTACCATTTCCCATAGTACCTTAGCATAACTGCATTCTAGAAACACATTTTCTTTGGTTTCTATAACTTGACCACAATCCTGTCTTGGACAGTTCCTTTCAGTAATAGGTTTATGTTTTTTGTTACCATTTACATTAAGTCTTCCATGTACTGAAAGTCACATTAAGTCCCTTGTGTATGCCAGTATTCTGGTATTTGTCAATTGGGACAATGCCATCTTTTGTTGAGTGCTTGTACACTGTGGTAACATTACTTCCTCTGAACAAGAAGATACTCAAATGGTGGTATACATTTCTGGCCTGGCACTTGCTGCCTCCATTTGGTATGGGACTTTCCATCTAATTATTTTTCACATCATTGATTTGACATGTGTTGGTACTATATTTACCCTAGACAATATTCTACTTTTCTCCTGCAGCCATGACTGTTTGCAGATTTCTACCCATTCGTTTGTCACCTCCTGCCATGGTCTAACAATTTGTCCTGGCCAGCATTCCCCTTCCCATTAAACCAGTTCATGCAATTTTCCAAGGCTGTGTTGATGTGTGAAATGCTGCTACTTCACATTTAGTCACTTCACTACCAGTCTCTCATTGTTTGTAAAGTGCATTGGAATACATTGCATATGAAAAATCCTATATAAATAATGATTCTTCTTCTAAGTCTATATGGGCAAGCTTAGACAAAATAAAAAGGTGGGGAAGGGATAAAATATTTAACCAGAAAGGAACTACAGATACTATAAGAACTGCTCTACAGAGATAAATGGATTCATTGATGATAAGTGTTTGTGAAAGCTAAATTCCACATGTGAAATTCTATTGACATTATCTATTGTGCTTCAAAGAATTTTGGAGTATATTTGCCAATTAGTAATCTGTGGCATTTCCATTTTAAATTTTAAACTGCTAGACAAAATGTATCCAGTTTTGTTACATCACATGACCCACTGACATTGGGTTTAACTTTTTATGTCAAATTTCAGGTGTTTATATGCAATAGAAGAGGTTCTACTAATATCCAGATTTTGAAAAAAAAAAACACATCTCACAAATAATTAAATTGTGAAATTATGAACCCCTGTAACATAAAATTTCCCTAACCAAATCCATTCACATTCAGAAGTCAGGACCATTCCAAGAAGGTTATGAATGTAAATTTTCAGAGCTCTACTATGCTGATTTGACAACCCTTTTTTTGACTGGCATCTCGATGACAGGAATCATGTTGACCGCAAGTTGCAATTTACATGATTCATGTGTGTCTCTCAGTCTGTTTTTTTATTGGGGGGCATCACCCCTGGACCCCCAGGCAGAGGGCTCTGCCCCTGCCCCCCCATCTTTAGGATTATCAGCTCCAGTCACAGTTGATTCAGGGTGGGGGTGCAGGACTGGGCGACAGTGTGCCCCTGTCTCGGGCACACCAACACAGTGACCTGTTGGCAAAGTGTAAATTTTGCCCACAGGATTGTAGTTCACTATGTAAATGTCACCACACATGGGGCATACCAATTTGGCGATATCTAGCTCCAAATGTAATTAAGTTGTAGGCAGAAAAATTGTTTTACGAAAGTATGCAAAAAATAAACTGCAGATTTTGAGCCATTTAACTCTATGTACAAAACTACTCATCCAAATGTCATAACATTTAACATTTCCTTAGGATACCTATCAACATTAAGGTCAGCTCTCCAACTACAAGAGTAGCTGCAATATGATAAAATAATTTTACAAAATGTTATGAAATTGCACAAAATTTCATGAAACTTCCATTAAAGGGGAATTTGATAATTTCATACAGCTCTGGGGAGAGTGAGGCAGTTTCACTAGTGCCCTCTAACAGTAAATCAGCAAAGAATTTCACACTTGTATTGTTGTCAGGTTTACTGTTGCCACTCCAATATGCACCATAAGCAGTGAATCAGCCATGCATTTGCAATTTCTCTATGTGAATGCTGCCTGTACCTGTCTGTTATATTCTGTATAATTCATCTGCCCTGTACTTTTTTTTTATCCTGTGTTCCTTAATGTTGTTACCTCATCTCCGAGGTCTGTATTGAAAAAGGGACTCTCTGTAGTATACCCTGTCAATCAATCAATAGAAACATAGAAGACATAGACACAAAGACTTTGACAGCAGATAAGGACCATTTGGCCCACCCAGTCTGCCCATTTCCCTACCTATTGGATAAGCAGCAGATCCTAGTTAACCAACAGCCTACTTCCTCCTGCCCCCACTATTATTATCTTATGTCTGTCCCATGCATTCTTGAATTTCCCCACTGATTTTGACCCCACAACCTCCTCAGGAAGGCTGTTCCATGTATCCACCATCCTCTCCATAAAAAAAAAAACTTCTTTGTGTTGGCCCTGAGCCGTCTCCCCTCTATCTTCAAATTGTGCCAGCTTGTTCTTGCACATCTCTTTTTCTGAATGATGCTACCATCTTGGACTTTGTTAATTCCCTTGAGGTACTTGAAAGTTTCTATCATGTCCCCCTCTCCTTCCTTTCCTAGAGGGTATACATATTAAGCTTCTTTAGTCTCTCTTCGTATGGTGTCTGGTGTAAACCCTGCACCATTTTCATTGCACTCCTCTGGGCTGCCTCCATCCTCTCTAAGTCCCTGTGGAGATGAGGTCTCCAGAACTGCACGCAGTACTTCAGATGGGGTCTTGCCAACTGTCGGTGCAGAGGGATGACAACTTCTTGTTTTCTACTCGTGATGCCTCTCCCTATGCATCCCATTGATTGCAATGAATGAATTAATCAATCAATCAATGGATTTTATGAACTCATGGCTTTACTCACTGTTTTAATTTATTGGTGCATGCTTTTCAATATGTCATAATTGCCTTGTAAATTCTATGCCATCATCTCATTTTTCAGCCGCCTGGCAGCATGTTTATTGAAAATGTGGTTTTGCACATACCGCATGTCATGACACTGATGAATTGAGTTCCATGCAGAACCAAAATAAGCTGTCCAGTCCTTTTCAATCTGACATGTAGCCAGAGTCAATAAATTCTATATTTTGGAATTTATGTGTGCACTGCAATGTAGGAGGGGTGGGCACAGTGATATATGAGACATGAGATATGTGCACAGCAGCTGAAAGATAGACATTTTGTTCTGCATCCAAATTAGTAGGGGAGCAAAAATTAGACACTTTTTTTTCTTTCCTGGAGTTCAGTGCAGAGGAAGGGTTGCTAACGTCATTGCTAGAAAAGGCTTTAAGCACAGTATGGCAATTTAGTTTCACCTTAGTGGTTATATTTCATTCCGACTAGGAAAGCTAGTGCAAAAGTCATCTTGCCTGCAGATTTTCTCAGGTTCTCAGAGCACTGGAATAACAGGAAGCTGTTGCATCCAGGGATCACTCCAGTGGAATTCTCATTCCCTGCGAAGGCGCATCAAATGGCAACCTGTTCAGTGCAGCAGTTTGTGGAGTGAGTGTCAGTGTAACTGTTGGTGAAAACCCATTAAAGAGCTGCTGACACCACAAAGAGAACTTTAAAAAACATAGTAATTAGGCACAATTCAGCTTGCATTCCAAACATATTCTATAGATTTCTCCTCCCCATCTTTTATTACAGAGGAAATTTGCACGAATACGTGGTCTTTATCTGTTAGAGTTCATCTATCTCCATAGTTTAAACCCTACTTCCATTCATAATCCTGTGTTGTGACATCACAGTCTGTTGCTGTGGCAGTACCTGTGATATCACAAGTGGTACGCTATGACCTCAGGTGAGGAGAAAGCAACAGGAATAGATGAACTCTTCAGGAGCAGAGATCCTGTTTTCATATAAATGTCCTCAGTAATGAATAATAGTGAGGAAAAATATAGAACTAATGTGAAATATAAACTGAACTGTGTCTAAATATTATGTTTTGTTTAAGTTATCCTGAAGGCATCAGTTGCTCTTTAAGAGTGAGTGTAGAATCAGTTTCATTGGAACCACAGAAGAAGGAACCCAATTGAGCTGGTGCTGTGGTACAGAGAGTCAGCATGCCAATGTGGTGGTGACCGGGAAAAACACAGTAAAAGAGAAATGATCAAGGTTTCAGATGAGATAGCGTGATCAACCAGGTAGAGGCCTGAGTGATGGGTGAGCTAAATATTTTTGTTGCAGAAGGCTGAACAGTCCCTGCAAATTTTCATCTGCAATTTGTTCCATTTTTCCTGTCCAAATCATGTACCTTAAGGTTGGCCTGAAGTTAATGGATAGCACTATGGTGTTCCTTGAGGGGAGAGACTTGAGGACCCTTAAAATGTACACAGTAAGTGGATTTTTAATTGATTAAATGCCTTGACTTATTGTCACCAAATTGAAGAAGAAAATGTTACCTTGTTCTTCTTTATATAGACTAACTGCCAGTTTTCACTGTACTTGCTAATTGCTGTGGAATGGTTTTGTTTTATTTGTCATTGTTCTATATTGTTAAGGTATTTTGGTCTGAGTATATCAGATTTATTGTGTTTAAAACAACAAATGATGGACTTAAGAGTGAGTGTAGTGGAGAAGAGCACAAATTGTGACTTATTTTTAGTAGTGGTGAACAGGGGGGTGGTTGGGAGGTAATTATTATTAATTTATTAGCTGAACAGTAGTGGACTGATATGTGTAAAAGTGAGGCTGTCCTTTCCTAGGCAACCTCCCAGTTATGGAAGCTTTGTTCTTTCTTTACAGGAACATACTGTAACTGTACATGATCTGTCATAGTCTGAAAGCCCAGTGTTGGTCAGTCAAATACTCACTGAGGTACAGATGGCCCAGTTCTTTCAGCAACTTATAAATTAACAACACCACCCCACTGGGTGCCAGTGCAGTGCATACAATGCTGGGTGATGCGTTCAGGCCTACTGGTAGAAGTTAGAAGATTAGCAACTATATTCTGCAAAACCTTAATGCAGTGGATTTGATTTGTAGGTAGGCCCTGGTAGAATGTGCTGCAATAATTTAGTTAGGAAGTGGCAAAAGTATGTGCTAGAGTTATCAGCTCACCCCAGTCGAGGGAGGGTGCTACCTGGCAATAGTTTTAAAATGATGTAGGCCATGCCAGGCAACAGCTTGACACCTGCTGGTCTAGGGACAACTGATAGTCCTGAGCAACTCCCAAGTCATGCACCATCTGCCTAGCTTATAGCTGAACTTCGTCAAACATGGGAAGAATGAGGCTGTCCAAAATGGCTGACCTAAAGTGGTCTGGCCCTACCAGCAACAACTCTGTTTTGTCTATGTTAAGCATCAACACACTGAGGGCCATCCATTCTCTGATCTAAGCAATGCCTTTCTTCAACACAGCTACTGGATCACCCTGTCTGCATGCAGGTGAAAGGTACAGCTGGGTGTCATCTGCACAGCAGTTACATCTTAAACCTTACCTTTGAATCACCATGCCAAGAGGAAGCAAGAACAATGAGAACAACAAAAGGGAAATCATTGAGTCTTGTGGCATGACAGAGTGTGTATCTTGAGAAGAAGATTTAAAATTACCCAAAAAAACTGACAGCCTTCACTCCATCAGGAAAGAATGGAACTCATTAAGAACAACTCCTGACAATACATTTCCTTGGGCAATCTGTCAATTTCTGGTGCTTAACAGTGTTAAATTGTTTGCAAAAATGTATTTCTTACAAATTCAGGAAAAGGATAACCCTTTGAGCGGTTAGACTCATTTTCAATGGGGTCCAGTACAAGTCTTAAAACAGTAAAATGCTGAGCATAAATCTAGAAGAGCCACCAAAGATAGTTTCCATGATCCCACTTAAGGAAGAGATAACTCAGTATACTCACCAAAGTGGTTCTGATGCTATGTTTGAGCTAAAAAAAACCAAAACTGAAAAGGATTATTGAAGATGTGCTTTTGCAGATGCTCCCATAGTTGGGTCACACCTACCTTCTCACTAACCTTGCTTAAGAATGGCAGGTTAGAGATCAGCCAATAATTTCCAAGATTGCAAGAATCTAAAAATGGCTTCTTCAGTAGAGGTCTTACCACTGCTTCCTTTAAAGCAGGCAAAAAAGATCCAGTCTTGCAATGAAGCATTAGCAATCTTCACATAATTATGGAGCTACAGTTGTAGCCACTGCCATGGTCAGATATGTCTTGATGTTTCTGTGATATTGCTAGAGAAATTCATGACTGCTTGCAGTACCACTTCATGGCCACCAGAAATAATCTTTCTAGAAACGTTGCAAACTATCTGGAAGTATTTGATTGTGTCAGTGCCTGAAACTGTAGTGCCCCACACCCAACCTTCACCAGGTACAATGGCACCAGGTCAAAAATACAACTTTAAGAACACCTGGGGAATCACTGAACACTCCGTGCAACATGCACTCAATGAGAGCAATGGAGATTCTGATGCTCCCATATCTAGAACACTATATCACCTAACAACAGAGGAGGAACTCTGTGATTTAATATCTGCAATCCTGTCAGAGAAGAAATCACAAAAAACATGAAATTCTACAGAGACCTCAATCCAAGAACAGGGGAAGGCAGTTAGCACACTGAGTTGTGATCCACGAGACACAGCAGACATGGTTTTAAAACCTACAACTTCCACTTGCATACTGTGTGATCATGAGCAAATTACTTAATCTCATCGTGCAGCTGGAATCCACCTGGATGTGTGCTTTCACTTAACATGCATTTTCTGCACAGAAATGTCCAAATAAAACAAAAAAAAAGAGTTATCAGGGAGAAGGGGAAGAAGGAGTGGAAGGATGGGGAGACTAGTCCAAAGAAATGGAATGGTGTATGAGAAGGCAGCCTGCTTAAGTAAGGTCTTGGGGTAGCAAGGGGGGAAGGAGTGAGACTGAGAGTAAATACCATCTCTATGGCAGAAGATATACAGTGGCCCCAGTGTCAGGTTCCGTTTAGTCTCAGGCCTATTCTGAGTGATATATTTTATTAATGGATTTTATAAGTATTCATGTACAGTATATTTGTATTTTGTGTTATGTGTATTTTAGCTTTTGTAATGGTGCCTTGGTTATAGAAAGGTGCATTATAAATAAAATTATTATTATTATTAGTCTATTAGTATCTTGAGTGAATAACATTTGAGATTAGTCTAGGCCAGCACTGTAAACTGTATTTTCTTATTACAATTTGCCAGCTGACTACTAGCCCACATGCTAAAGAGCGTGTGGAGGCACACACATGTGCAGTACTCTTTCTGAACAGTGACTCTTCAACAAAGTGTAAATAACAATGTGTTTTTTAGCATTTAAATAGACGTGAAACAATGTGACATCAAGCATTACAATTAGTTGTGACAGAGTACATTATGACAGCAGTGTCTGAGTATTATTTGTCATGATATAGCTAGACACTGGTCACCACTGTATGGGCAATAATTCTGCCAGACATTTAAATATTTAAAGGGGGGAATTACTTCCAGCTGGAAGTCATCCAGGGTCACAAAGGCTGGGGTGGAGTAGATGTTGACCAGAGTAACCAGTCAAAACCCCGACCATACATATGCATGGTCAAAAACCACGTGGGCATAAAAGCGTGCATGGTCTCAGAGATTCTTTATATAATCTAGCATGGTTTTGGACCACACTAGATTACACAGACTGCACAGCACTTTTTTTGCCAGTGTGTTTTTTGACCATGAGGTTTTGACACAGTGCCACAGTCACTGCCTAGTGCCCAATAACATTGAGACCTTTATATGTAGAGTGTAGATTAAGTGGTTAGCACACAAGCAGTGTTGTTGATTGTTGAAGTCATAGTAGAACTATTCTAACACTCAGAGGCTCAGGGATTGTAGGCAGAAAGCACAATATCATCCTTATGCATGTGAATGTTCAAGGAAACACAGGCCTTAGGAAGCTTTCTCAAGATAATTGAGAACAGGAAAAGTCCAAGTCCCAGGACAGAGCCTTAGGAAACAGGTTTACATATGGAAGTGCACAGAATGAATATGGTGCTCATGAAACACAGAAGTAACTTTGTAGGCTCAAATTTTGGGCACTCACCATTTCATATAGTCAAAGGATGCCAAGAGCTTATTCAAGTAAAAAAGTCATTTATTGACACTCCATAAACACATCCCCCCAACACATTTTGGACAGGGTCCTTTCTTTGCTAAAGGACAGACTCTGTCCGAAACACATCGGCAGGACGTGTATATGGAGTCATCTCACCTAGCAAGTTTCAGACAGGGTCTTTCCTTTATTCAGGAGGGATGTGTATATGGAGAGTCAATAAATTACTTTTACTTTTTTACTTGAATAAGCTGTTGGTGTCCTTTGACTACATGAGGTAGTGAATGTTTTGGCCTTCGTTTTTTCAACAATCTTCTTTTGTTACTCCAGAATGTTCTTTTGTGAGCAATCAGAAGACAAGACTGGTGGCTCTGCCTGCTTCTGCAATTGGGGGCTGGGGGGGTGCCACTAGGACCTTGGGAAATAATTATAACTGGGACAGCAATCTGAGGTTGGGGTGCCACTAGACACCAGGGAAATAATTATAATAGGGACAGCAATTGGAGAGTGGGGGGGGGTTTCCACTAGACACCAGGGAAATACTGAACTGTTATGGGAATGGCAATCGGGGGGGGGGGGTCAACTAGACACCAGGGAAGTAATTATTATGAGGACAGACTGTGTTCTTTTCACTAGAAATAAAAAAGGAGGTTCCATTCATAATATCAATAAATAGTATGTATAAAAATCCATAAATAGCCATTTCTGTCAATACCCCATATAATAACCATATGTCTCATCATCCTTTTTTCATTTGAAGGAATCCTTTTCCATATCAAATGAAAGAAAGGAGCAAAAAAGAATTCTCTAAAATGGAAAAGGAATCAGGGGAGAAGGGGAAACTAAGTCCAAAATCCTTTTCTGTTATAAGGGATCCTTTTTTGTTTGAATGAAATTATCAAACAAAAAAGGATCCCTTAAAATGAAAAAAGAACCAGCAAAAAAAAAAAAAGTCCAAAATCCATTTCTGTGACAAGGGATCCTTTTCTGTTTGAACAAAAATATCCACTGGAAAAGGACCATTGAAATTAAAAAAGAATTGGAAAAATAACTAAGTCCAAAATCATTTTTCATCATATGAGATCCTTTTTTGTTTGAATGAAAAAGCCAAAATGAAAAAAGCAGAAGAGAGTGACAAAAAAAGATTTAAAATGTTCAAATAAAGACAGTTCTGGGTCATTTCTCCAACAGTAAAGTGCAGAATCTAGGTAAAGGAGTCCCGAAGAGCATGATGCATGTTTTGGTATCTCTACCGGCGTGGGGATGAAATTTTTTCTAAAAAAATGGAAAACAAGATGGTGGCAAACAAAAAAGGAATTTTTCCTCATGAAAAAGGATTAGCCCCAAATAAAAAAAGGATCCTTTTTCATTTCACCAAATTATTTTTTAACTCCAAACATCTCTCCAAAAGACTGTACTGCCTGCCCATTGACATAAACTGACATTATAAAAGTTAATAACTTCAAAATTAATTAATATTTTTTCACCAAACAAGCACAAGGCAGATCTGTAGGCCAAGCCCGTTCAACCCTGAAAATTTCAGACCAAAATTCCAAACCATCTGGGTGCAAAGTGATGAGAAAAAAAATTAGTAAAAAAGCAGCAATTTCTTTATGTTTTTTCACTATGCACATCTCAGAATCCACACATCTGACCAGAATGAAACTTGCCACATCAAGCGGTCTGTCCCATGGGACCACACATGCAAAATTATTAACAAATCTGTTGAACAGTTACAAAGATATTGAAGTTCAAAATGTAAAGATTACCATAGAAAGCCCTACTCAAGCCTAAACATAGGGGTGCTACCTTGCCCCTGCAATATATATATTTATATCTATATATGTGAAATACCATGTCCCTCCCTGAAATAGTGCTGACATTTTCCCTGAGGGCAGTTTGAACATATGACATTCCAAGTGGTTTCACCACTCATGATGTCTAAGGTCAAACTGCACTCAGGAAATATCAGCACTATTACAGGGAGGGCCATGGCATATTCCATTTATGCAACACATTTTTCTGTTTGTGTACTTTTATTGTTTACATTTTTTTTTTATGTTTAGGATCACTGAGCATTATTCAGGATGTCCGAGTGAGTTTACTTTCACTTTGATGCATACTCCATTAGTGCAAGCATCAATGTGCCTTGGCAGTGTGCTGACAGGTCTAGCATGTAGAGGGAGTAGGTGAGAGTCAGAGAGACAACTGTGGAAGAAATCATGGTTCCCGGTGTGGTGTGGAGTGAAGTGCTGATTGGAGAAAGACAGTGGAATATTTGGCACGGAGAGGAAGGTAAGGGGCAACAGTAATGTGGCAGGCAAGGGGAATCTGGAGCAGCACAGGAAAGAAGACTTTAACTAGAAATCTGTAGCTTTTATTTGAATTTGTAATTTTAAGGTCATTGGTGAAAAAACGAAACGAGTTGATGTGAACACCCAAGGAAATGAATGTGAAGGGCAGGAGCCAGTGCACACATGAGAAGCTGCATTGTGATTGTGGTGCTTGTGCTACCATCTCCAGCCAATAGTGAGTATATTTCATCTCCTGGGGATCTTGATTGAAAATATTTTGAAATTCTTACTCTAGGTCACATGGAAGGAAGAATATCACTAATAGGTGCCCTTTAATATACTTATGGGTGTTGCATAAATCCGGATGTAAAACAGAAGTCCAACTGAAATAATGAGGATTTCTGGTAAAATACCAAGATATATCTTTATATCCAGAGACATGTCTCTGGATAACACTGTATGAATATTTTTGAATCTGGACAGATGCCTACTTTCTGGAAGGTTAATATTTTTTTCCCATTTCACATAAAGAGCTCTAAAACTGATCCACCAAATATTGTCCAATCAGGTTGACCAATAGAATAGAAAAGATCTTTTGTACTGTAGATGCTGCTTGTGTGTAGTTAATACTTGGATACATTTTTAGGGGAACAAGCTGACAGAAGGCTATCATACAGTACTGTACATCAGATAACTGTTTTACTTTTATTAATGAAATATGTCAGGGTTAAAAAATCTAAACTTTGTGTTGCATTCATAGAGTTTAAGTCTGTTTTCATAAAGTCCAAAGATCTACAGTATCTTACAGGAAAAAAAAAGCTGAGATAGTTAGGAATGGCTGATTATTTTCTGTACCATATAAAGCATCACCAGGAAGGGACATGGATACACATGAGAGTTTGAATAGAAAGTAAGCTTTCTTTTGACATTGATTCCACACACGGGGTAAGGCAGGGCTGTGTATTAGGTTGCACTCTTTTTAACCTGTTTCTTAATGATTGGTCAATCTATTTAGCTGATTTACTGCATGTTTTGCTCTCCAGTAGCCTCAGTACACAAAATACCATTATTATTATTATTATTCTTTGCAAAAACTACATTAATGCACCATCTAGAGTTCAAGTTAATGCCCAAAAAGTAGAGAAATGTGGCATTAGGTTTCCAACCTTAACTCCAAACCCCCATCCCCCAAGCAGCAAAAGGAAACAACATTAGGGTTTTGGGCCCACAGAGTCTTGGCGAATAAGTGATGGGATCTTCTTTACATGAAGAAGGTATTCATGTCTGACATTACTTGTTCAGGGAAAGGATGGGCATTAGCATTGACTACCCCAACACTGATTCACCAGAACTACTGAGACTCAGAACCCTAATGTTTTTTCCCTTTGATGCTTGGAGGGGGTGGGGGTGGGGCGGAGTTATAGTTGGAAACCTTAACACCACATTTCCCTACTTTTTTGACAATAGGTTAAACCCTAACTATTGCATTAATGTAGTTTCCTGTAAAGAATTTCCTTTCTTTTTGAGATAGTAGAACTGTATCCTCATTCACAAAGGTGTCAAAGGGACCTGCATGAACAGATGCAGACATGCAGGGTCCTTTGAGCCCTTTGTCAAGGGAAGACATTGTATGGCTATAAAAGTGCAGGGCCATTGCAGACCCTGCACTTCTGTGCAGTGATTGAACTGAAGAATTCATACGGCTATCTTGTGGGCTGCAGAAGTACAGGCTCTCTGGTTCCTGATAATGCATGTGGCTAGAGATACAGATGCACAGGCAAATAGTCCATCTGTCAGCCAATGAACAGCCCCTCTGCTATTCACAGGTGCGGAGATACGGGTCTGTATACCAAGAGAAGAGATGTCTTCACTGTATGGTACCCAGGCCCATGTGGGCAACCCTGCAGCTTTCATACCTAGGCTGGGAGGGGTATGTCACATAACAGCACCATCCCAGCACCCTCACCATATATAGCTGGGTCACTGAACTCACCCCTGAACTCATCTCACCACCATGTGATCACAAAGCATACCTGCTGGGGTGAAGACTGGCACTACACACAACGTTTCTTAATAATTATGTTTTTTTTTATTTTGACCCCAGATTTTCAAGATAGGCATGGTATGACTCCCCTTATAAACATGACATGTGGCATTTATAGTATAGTGTCTGAAACATCATTTGGTACCACTAGTGTGCAAACGCATCTTGCCAAAGATTTAAAAAATATCACCTATCACATTTATGATGTAGTGTGGAAAAAAAGGTATATTGAAAGTTCTGAGTTAAAATATTGAAAATTAGCAAAGATATGAGTGAACATTGTACTATTGCAATGTTCACTCATAACTTGCTCATTTTGCTATATCTGTACACTAAATTTTCAGCATAGTCTTCTTAATATCCTACCTCATGAACCCAGTAGGTGAATATGCTCAAAGCCCCATCAAAGCATAATTCCATGCCACATGTGGAAAAACATATTTTGGCCAGGATTCAAAAGATGAACTCTATCACTTTCCTGAAGTGATGTGAAAAAATGTCTGTGTTGAAAATGTGGGGTAAAAATATTGAAAATGACCAAAGTTATGAGGCAGCATAGAAAAATGTTAATGTACACTCATAACTTTGTCATTTTTTGCATATTTATACACCAAAATTTCAACATAGCTTCTTATGACCCTACCTCATGAGCAAGGGTGGTGAAAATGTTAAAACCCTGCTTGAAAGGTGATTTAGCAAAGCGACCATGAGCTTACCTTTCACATCAGATTTGCTTAATTCCACCATCGTTGATCACAAGGTGGGGTCCCAAAAAGGTCATATTGAAAACCTGGGGTTAAAATATGTAAAAATAGCAAAGTTATGAAACAAAGTTCAAACCCCATTGAAGTACATTAAACAACACTTACCATATTTTCTCATACATCAATTGACGGTTCCAGCAGGAAGATGTGTCTTCAACTGGAGGGTGGATCTACACTGTGGGATTTGTTCAGGTGAATGAGGGTGTGGTTGTGTCTGTATGGAGGGCATATTCCAACATTGGGGATTGGACACCCTGGTGCCTAGCTACTGTTTGCGGCACTGGGGGTGGGCACCCTATTACTGTCATGTACATACTGGGAATAGGCCGGCAGGTGACCTGGAGGGCAGGGGGATCAACAGAACAAGTACTGGGGGAGAGCACCCTGATCCACAAAGTTTAAAATTCAGAAATGGGGTAGGCAACCTGGAGGGTAGGGTGAAGAAAAAAGTGGTAACAAGGTGGGCACTAAAAATTAAATTTGGTAGGTAGATAGATAGATAGAGAGAGAGAGAGAGAGAGAGAGAGAGAGAGAAATAGATAGCTAAATAGACACATACATGCATAGACAGGCAGATAGGTAGATACATACATACATACATATATTCAGGAAGCAATAGTTTGTGCTCTGTCCAATGCTATATCTGCTGTAGAAAAGATGCAGTCTAAAGTCAAAAGATGAAAGTTTATACAGAAAAATACAAACAGACACTGGAGATCTCATGCCTCCTTGGACCAATGTTTCACATGCCACTGCATGCTTTATCATGGTACCCACTGTTAGTGATAACAGGCATTTTAAGCAATGGTCTTAAAAGGCAAAGCTCATATTCTCAAACAGGTAATATTTAAAACAGTGGGACCTGGAGGTTAACAGTTCAATTAGATAATCAATTATAAGTCAAAAATGCAGCATTTCTAAAATTGTTAATCAGCACATAACATAATCAATCCATCACATCTGTAACTTAAGGCACATATTAAAAAAATGTGTATGAACAAAAATAATCATAAGTTGCATAAGATCTGATTGTCTAAACACACACACATAAACAACATAAAACACAGATGCCATCACTAATGAGTATGCACTTACAGTATTTCATTGTCCTTGTTTAGACCCAGGCAATCCCTAGTCCCTGTACAAAAAATCAAGTAGCTTTCACGTTTCAACACTTTCTTGTTAAAATCGCCCTAGTAGAATCTTCTTGAACTTTTTCTAAACTAATAAAGTTGTGCTTCCCTCTTTGTTTTATATGTACAACTGTAGTGTCCTCACAATTATTGTCTCTAATAGAAACATAGAAAGGTGACAGCAGAAGGAGACAAAGGGTCCATCAAGTCTGCACTTAAGATTCCACGATCCTAGGTGATCCTGGGTCCTAGCTAGAAGATTCTCTTGTGGATTTGAGTCTAGCATACATCATATCCCAACCCCTTTTGAATGCTGATGCAGTCTTAGCTCCTACCACCTCCGCAGGTAGCTTGTTCCATGGCTCCACAATAGTTTCTGAGAAATAGTGCTTCCTAAGATCCCTCCTAAAACTCCCACCCCTCAGTTTCCATCTATGCTGCCTTGTGATTGAATTGGAAGCCTTGGTGAATAGTTTAGCATATGGTACTGAATTTAAACCCCTCATGTACTTAAAGGTTTCTATCATATCCCCCTTTCTGTCCTAGATTCAAGTGAGTTCATGTTTAATGCCTTCAGCCATCCCTCGTACAGCAGACCCTGAAGACCCTGTATCATTTTGGTTGTGCTTTTCTCAATGGTCTCTGTCCCGTCCCTATCCTTCTTAAAGTATGGTCTCCAAAACTGTACACAGTATTTTAAATGGGGTCTCACCATAGATCTGTACAGTGGGAATATCACCTCCCTGTGCCTACTGTCAAATTCTCTCCCTGCTGCATTGCATTGGCTGGTTTAAGGGTGTCACTAATAATAATTCCTACTGTAGATCCCTTTCCTCTTTTGAACAACAAGCAATCAACTCCTCTCAGTGTAGTTTATGAGCCACTGCAAGACTAATATTTCCTATGTTGAGTCACTGAGTTTGACCCCGTTTAGCCAATAGGTTGTTCTAGGGTTATTCCTGTCAATATGCATCACTTTACATTTCTTGGTGTTAAATTTCAGCTGCCAGATACTAGACCATTGTTCTAACCTTTTCAAATCAATTTGTATGATTATCATTGCTTCTTCACTGTCTACCCTTCCCCCTAATTTAGTGTTATCCACGAACAGTGCTATCTTTCCCTGGATACCTACTCCTATGTTGCTGATGAACACATGAAACAGGATTGGGCCTAAGAATGAGCCCTGTAGGACCCCACTCATCATTTCTTCCTCCTCTGACATCTCCCCACTGACCACCACTTTTTGCCTCCTTCCATCCTCAATAAAGGAATGCCAGCACTCCATGCATCAGGTTTAAAATTGTTTTACTGTGCAAAATAAAGTAGATTGCAGCAACACTACCTTTTTTAAAGATCCAACTTTCAATACAGGTTCAAGACCACAAAAACAGTGTACCAGCCTCCTTCCACCCAAGCAGTTTCTCACCCACTTAATGATGCAGTTTGCTATGCCCAGATCCTCTAGCTTCTTCAGCAAGAATTTGTGTGGTACTGAATCAAAGGCTTTGCTGAAGTGAAAATAGAGGAGGGCCACTGACTGGCCACTATCCATTTCCAATCAAAGAAAGTAATCAGGTTTGTCTGGCATGACCTGCCTGTAATGATACCATGTTGTTTGTTGTCCTGTAGGCCATGCTTATCCAAGTCATCCACTAGGTCTTCTTTAATCAGGGCTTCCATTTGCCTTCCTAGCACTGATCTGAGGCTGACTGATCTGTAGTTACTGACTTGTTCTCTGCTTCTACCCTTATGCAGAGACACCACATCGGCTCTTTTCCAGTCATTAGGTATGACTCCTGTCTAGAGAGAATGGTTAAACAGGTGCACTAAGGGGTCTTCTAATTCACTTGCTAACTCTTTAATTATCCTCAGATGTATTCAATCCGGACCAGGGGATTTCTCAATCTTTAAATGCTCAAGAAGCTCTCTGACCCTGTTGTTTCCATTTTTGGCACTCCCCTGCCATGTGCTAAAATTCCGCAGTCAGGCACTGGGCCACTGTGTTCTTTGGTGAACACTGAACAGAAGCATTTGTTCAGAACGGTGACCTTCTGCCTGTCCTCTATCACTCCTATCCCAATCACTGATTTTAACTAATCCTCCACCCTTCTTTCTTTTCTCTTGCAAATATCTGAATACCTGTGCGTTCCCCTCCCTGACACGTTTAGCTACCTGAAGTTCTGCAGCCAACTTTGTTTGTCCCTCTACCGACTTAGCCCCCTTATTCTTTAGTATGTATTCCTCCCATAGTTCGTTACTCAGCTTACTTTTGGAGTTGCACAATGCTTCCTTCTTGACCCTAATGGCTGTCCTGACTTGACTCATGAACCAAATGGGGCATTTGTGTCTATTTCTTTTGGCCACTGTCCTTGTACATGCCATTGTGGCTTCTGTGATGGTTTGTTTAATCATTCCCCAAATGTCTTCTACTACTAAATGATAGTGAACCTTAGTTAGTTTTTCCTCCTGCTAGTTCCCTCATTTTATCAAAATTTGCCCTAAAATTTAGGACTTCTGCCCTTGACTGGGATTGAACATCCTTCAGGGTTATTTAAACAAAACTGAGTTGTGGTCACTGTTCGACAGCAGCTCCCCAACTATGACTGCCTCAATTTTTTTTCTGCGTTAATGAGGACCATATCCAAGAGGTTGTTCAGCTTAGTAGGATTGGTGGCTAACTGTGTGAGAAAGCAATCCTGTAAGGCTTCTATCATCGATTGACTCCTTAATGATCTAGCCATCGGGATGCCCCAGTCCACATCTGGCATGTTAAGGCCCCCTACTGCCACTAGTTCTCCTTTTAGTGACATTTATTTGATTTCCTCTATAAGGTTTTTATCCTTGTCCTCTGCTTGGTTTGGAGGTTTATATACCACCAAGACCTGGATTTTCTTTCCCGGGGATGAACTAAGCTGAACCCAAAGGGATTCCACTAAGATTCATTTCACAGAATGTGGCCTCTATCCACTCCTTAATATAGAGTGCAACCCCTCCCCCCCCGGTTCACTTGACACCCCTCCAGTCTTTTCTAAAGAGCACATACCCAGGGGCTGTGAGAGACAAGTCATTGTTGTTAGATGCCCAGGTCCCAGTGACTGTCACAGGATCCATACAGGACTCTGCCATCCATGCCTGAAGGTCACTTATCTTGTTACCTAGCCTTCTAGCATTAATGCACACCCGTGTCCACGAGCCTGTGGCCAAATTATTGCTTTTTCCACCTGGTAAATTTCTGTGTTTCCCATTATCCTGGACCCTTTTTTGGTTCTTTAGCACCTTTTTCTGATTATTCTGGTTGCACCTGTGGTGTGATTCAGTATGTCTTGATTGTGGGGGAGTGGTGACTAAGTTCCCATCTTGTAAACTATCAATGATAGGTTTCCTAGCATCATAGCCTGTATGTGTTCCCCCACTTGAATCTTGAATTGCCTTCGTGTCTTTCCTATATAAAAACAGCCACATTGGCATACTGTAGCATACACCACTCCTTTTGTGTCACATGTTACTATTGAACCCAGTTGCATAATTTGCCCTGTTTTCAGATTTAAAAACACTTTTGCCCTCACACTTTCTTTGCATGACTGACATTTACCACAAGGGGCAGTACCCACAGGGGGACATGTCAATAGCATTTGATGAGTAGTTACAGGTTGTACACCATGTACTAAATGAGGCTTCAGATTTCTGTCCCTCCTATATATAATTTATGGTGTATTTAGATGTCTAAGCCCAGAGTCCGCTTTTATGATTGGTTTGCACAGAATGTGTAGACAGTTGAATATCAAATTATTTTTTAACTGTAAAAAGAATGCTTTGGATATAATGAAAACCAATATTATGCAAGTGCATAGAAATCCATTAAAACAAAAATTTGACTTCTGCCCCCATCTAAGACTGTTGAAATATTCAGGAAGAAATGTGACATGGATATTGAGAGTCTTTTGTCAATCACCACACTCTGTGCCATTGTATAATGTTGCAAAAAATGAAAAATAAATTTGACATGATTTAGAGAATAATCATGCTATAACAATAAAACCCACTGACGGGAGTGGGGGGGGGTGTGGGGGCAGCATGGTCATCCTGAATATATGTGATTAAGAGAATAAGGTTTTAAGACAATTAAAGGATAGTAGGTTTTATGTTAAACTTGATCAAAATCCTGTCAGTGGTTTTAAAAGTGAAATTGATGAAATTACTAATATGGTCTTGGAAACTGGTATAATTTCAAAGACAATTAAATATTTCTTTACTGTACCCAATCCAATTAAACCTGCTAAATATATTTTACCAAAGATTCATAAGAGTTTAGAAAGCCCTCCTAACTGCCCAATTATAAGTGGTATTGGTTCAGTGATCATAGAGACATAGAATTTGATGGCAGATAAGGACCTCTTAGCCCACCCAGGTTGCCCATTTCCCTACCTAATGGATAAGTTGCAGATCCTAGTTAACCAGCAGCCTACTTCTTCCTACCCCCAACCCTTAGAATTGCCATATGACTGTCCCATGCATGCTTGAATTCCACCACTGTTTTTCACTCCACAACCTCCTCCGGAAGGCCGTTCCATGCATCCACCACCCTCTCTGTGAAAAAATACTTCCTTACATTACCTCTGAGCCACCCTCCCTCTATCTTCAAATTGTGCCCCTTGTTCTTGCACACCTCTTTTCTGAAAGATGGTACCTCTTGGACTTTGTTGATTCTCTTGAGGTACTTGAAAGTTTCTATCATGTCCCTCTACCTCCTTTCCTCGAGGCTATACATTAAGCTCCTTAAGTCTCTCTTCATATGTCTTCCAGTGCAGACCCTGCACCATTTTAGTTGCCCTCCTCTGGACAGCCTCCATCCTGTCTATGTCTTTGCGGAGAGTTGGTCTCCAGAACTGCATGCAGTACTCCAGATGGGGTCTCACCAGCTACCTGTACAGAGGGATAACAACTTCCTGTTTTCTACTGGTGATGCCTCTCCCTATGCATCCCAGTAGACCCCCAGCCCTCCTTACTGCCCTCTCACATTGATTGCCCACCTTTAGGTCATCTGATATGACTACCCCCAAGTCCCTTTCCATTTTTGTTGTTGTTAGTATTTCACCCCCCATTGTGTACTCTTCCCCTGGGTTTTTGTTTCCCAGGTGCATTACCTTGCACTTCTTAGCATTGAATCTAACCTGCCATACATTTGACCATTCTTCTAACCTTGCCAAGTCCCTTCTCATCCTTTCCACCCCACCTTATGCATCAACTGTATTGCAGATCTTTGTGTCATCTGCAAAGAGACATACTTTTCCTTCCAGTCCCTCTGCAATGTCACTTATAAAGACATTGAAGAGGACTGGTCCTAATACTGAACCCTGCGGTACCCCACTAGTAACCCCCCTTTCTTCAGAGTGGACTCCATTTACTATTACCCTCTGTGTCCTATTCTCGAGCCAATTTTTACCCAGGCTGTCATCTTGGGACCCACTCCCAGGCTGGCTAACTTGTATATTAATCTTTGTGTGGGACTGTGTCAAATGCCTTGCTAAAGTCTAGGTAGACCATGTCCACAGCCCCTCCTGATCTACTACTTTGGTCACCCAGTCAAAGAAATCTATTAGATTCATCTGACATGACCTTCCCATTGTGAATCCATGCCTTGGGTCCTGTGCCCCTCTGGCATCTAGGTACTCGACTATTCTTTCCTTCAGAAGTGATTCCATCATTTTCCCTATCACTGAGGTTAAACTAACAGGTCTGTAGTTTCCTGCTTCTGCCTTGCTCCCACTTTTGTGAAGTGGAATTACATCTGCCCTCCTCCAGTCCTCAGGAACCACCCCATCCTCCCACGATTTGTTAAAGAGGGTAGTCAGTGGTGACACTAGTTCTACCCTTAGTTCTTTTAGAATTCTGGGATGAATCCCATCAGGCCCCATTGCGTTGTCCACCTTTAGTTTTAAGAGTTCTTTCAGAACCCTTTCTTCTGTAAATGGGCTGGTATCAACTTCTGTATCCAGAGTGTTTCTATTGTTTGGTTTAGGTACCTCCCTCTCTTCATTTTGTAAATACTGAGCAAAAATATTTGTTTAGTATCTCTGCCTTTTCACAGTCACCCTCTGCCCCCCCCCCATTAAGCCTCACTATCCCTCCCTTGGTCTTCCTTCACTCCCTGGTGTACCTATAAAAGGTTTTATCCCCTTCTTAACTGAGTTGGCTATCTTTTCCTCGGTTTGGGCCTTTGCTGTTCTGACTGCCTTCCCAGCTTCCTTTTGCTTTAACTGATACAATTCTCTGTCCTGCTTCTTCTGTGATTCCTTGTACTTCCTGAATGTTTTCTTTTTCTCTTGAACCTTCACTGCCACCTCCTTTGAGAACCATAGTGGTTTCTTACATCATTTTGTTGTTTATTTGCTTCACACAAAGGCTTATTGCCTCTGTGATGGCAGTTTTGATTATTCCCCATTGTACTTCCACCCCTCCTTCCTGCCCATTTGCTAGTGCATTCCTTAGGCACTCACCCATTTTGACAAAGTCAGCCCTCCTAAAGTCCAGTACTTTTGTCTTTGTATGGCTTGACTCTACTGCTGTGTTTATTGTGAACCATACTGTTTGATGTTCGCTAGTTCCCAGATGGTTACCCACTTTTGCATCTGTGATCCTCTCTCCATCACCATTTGAGAGAACCAGGTCTAAGATTGCTCCCTCTTGAGTGGGTTCCAATACAAGTTGTCTAAGGCATGCGCCCTGTAGGGCATCTAGAAAAAACCCACTCTTAGAGGTGGCTGCTGCAACTGCACTCCAGTTAACATCTGGCATATTCAGATCCCCCATCAGCAATATCTCCCCTTTTTCTGTCATTCTAAGTATCAAGCCACTTTCCCAATATGTTGATCTTTTGCTAAAACCTTTTGTCCAAGAGCAACTTTCTATTTAAAATACATAACTGATGTGTTGAAAACTTTACATAATATAGAGGTTGAACATAACTGTTTATTGGTAACTATGGACATTGAATAACTTTACTACCCCCTTGATGGGGATTTAGAGGCTGTCAGCCATTTCCTAGATAAGACAGAGGAAAAGGACCCACCCACTTAGGTAGGTAGGTAAGTAAACTTTACATATGGTGCTCAATATCGGAGGCTTTGGGTGCCTTACAAGGTTTAAACAGGCAGGGTAGATACATCAACATACACATAAAAGGGAGGCAATATAGCACAGTGGTTTAAAGCTCTGAGCTGCAAATCTGAAGACCTGGGACTGAATCCCACATTCTCCATTTGCATACTGTGTGACCCTGAGCAAGTCACTTAACTTTCCTGTGCTCCCAGGTTGCACCTGTAAACAAGCTTTCAGTTTAGTGCGCCACTCCTGGTTAAACAATGGGGGGGGAGCTGCACAAGGATTATATAAACACAAAATAAATTTATACAGTAAATAGTCATCAATAATAATAATAAATACACCATTAAAATTGGCTGCAGTTAGTCTGGGAAAACTTCTTTAAAAAGATAGGTTTTTAGACCCCTCTAAAATGCCTCCACTGATGGGGCCTCCCTCAGAGATCTGGGGAGTGAGTTCCAGAGGACTGGGTCAGCAACTTCAAATGTGCAGTCACTTAGCTTTTCAGCTGGTCCCTTGGAGCTGCTAGGAGGCCCCCAGTGGAGGAGCAGAGGGAGTGGTCTGGGATGGCAGGTGTAAGGAGGTCAGACAGGTAGCTAGATCCTGAGCCATATAGGGCCTTATAGGTGAGCAAGCCCACCCTGAAGATGATCTTCCACCTGACAGGCAGCCACTGCAGATCTTGCAGGACTGGGGCCACATGACAAGATCTAGGTAGGCCCATCAGTAACCTGGCCACTGCGTTCTGCATGAACTGCAGTCAGCAGAGGTTCCCTCCAGTGACCCTGAAGTAAAAAGCATTACAGTAGACCATCCTGGATAAAACAAAGGCGTGTACCAGTGAGGGCAGGTCCTGGGATAAACTAGGGGTTTAATCTAGGTGACATTCCTTAAGTGGTAGAAACCACTTTGTATGACAGATGAAACCTGAGTGTCACCTGTCAACTTTTCATGAGGGATGATGCCCAGATTTCTCACCCTAGAGGATGCCATCAATGGTGTAGATCCTAGGATAAGTCCTGTTGCCACCCTGGTGGCATGCCCATCATGCTTGTGACCAGGCTCAATCACCAGCACCTCCGTCTTGCCTGGGTTCAGTCTCATTCAGTCCTGGATCTTGGCAAAGCAATTATTTAGCACTTTAATGGTGCGATTTGTTCTAGGGGCAAAAGACATATACAGCTCAGTATCATCTGCATAGCAGTGAAAACCTAGACTGTAACATCTGATAAGCTCTCCCAGGGGTGGCATATACACCACGGACAACATTGGTGATAGGATCAAACCTTGAGGAACTCCACATGGTAGGAGCTTTGGAGAGGAAGAGAAATTCCCTATCACTACCCGTTGCTTCCTACCTGAGAGATAGGACTCAGACCAGCTGATGACCATACCAGTGAGTACACAATACTCTCTAAGGCAATCCAGAAGCACAATGTGGTCCACTGTATTGAATGCTGAAGAGAGAGATCAAGGAGAACAAGAATTGACCAGTCTTCTTTATCCCTTGCCCTGAGGAGGTCATTTTGCACCCTAACCAATGCTGTCTCAGTCTTATGCCTTGTCCTAAATCTGGACTGGAAGGGCTAATAGATGTCAAAGGTCACAAGGTGTGCCTCAAGCTGCAGTGCCACCACTTTCTCCACAACCTTCCCTGAGAATGGGAGGTTGGAGATAGGTTGATAATTCGCTAGAACATCAGGGTCGAGCAATGGTTTCTTCAGAAGGGGCCTCACCAATGCTTCCTTCAAGGCATCAAGGAAACCCACCCTGTGAGTGAGCACCATATTATCATGGTGAACACTAGACAAATGATCTCAGCACATTCCACTAAGAGATGTGTTGGCTCCAAATCCTGTTCACAAAAGGTGGGCTGCAGCTTCAGGATCACCTCAATGTCCTCAGCTAGCACCTCCACTGGTCAAAACTCCTCCCAGACAATGGGAGTGCCCATGTTTCTACCAGGCCCTCTACTGCAGGGCTGATCTTTCCCCACTGGAGAGGTTCTGGACTGGATAGGGGACACCCTATCAGTGAAGAACTGAGCAAACTCTTCACACAGCACAATTGAAAATGCTCTTTTTGGCTGCAGACAGACAGGATGAAGTAGTCTGTCTACAGTCTGAAAAAACTGAACCAGTCTGTTCTTCCCTGTGGCAATCTTCCTGGACAGGAACTCTGCCTTCTTATGGTCAATTGTCCCTTGATAGTCACAATAGTGAGTTCTCATGGCCAGTGTGTCCTTCTCAGACCAGGTCCTCTGCAACCAATGCTCCAACTTCCTACCCTTGATCTTCATCTCCTTGAGAGCCCCATAAAATCATGGGGGTCTCAAGTGAAAAGATCTGGGTCATATACGGACCAGTGCAATGACATTGAGAGCTTTAAAGACAGCCATATTATATGTTACCACTGCCTCGCCTGTGCCAACCACACATGCAGAACTCACACCAGACAAATCAACCATTGCCAAAAGTCCCTTTGGAGACAGTCCCCTTAAAGGATGATAGCTGACCATCTCAACAGGGGAGGAAGTATCAGGGGGACCCCAAACGAGAAATCTACAGTGCAATGATCAGACCAAGCGACCTGATCTCAAGACCCATTGAGAACACCAAGTCCAAGGTGTGGCCATGGTGATGGGTCACAGAGGCAACTGCTTGTGCAAGGCCCAGTGATGTCATCAACTGGAGGAGGTCATGTCCAAATTGTGATGATTCATCATTGACCCAAGCATTGAAGTCCCACAAGGATTAACCATCTAGAGGACTCTAGTACTCTGTCAATGATGAAATACATAACCTCCTGCAGGAAATCCCCCCTTCCCAGAGGACGGTAAACATGGAGAATCCTGCAACCTGCACCTGGACCCCCATGCGCTACCACACATTCAAAGGATGAAGTTGAACTCACTGGGTGCATGGCAAAGCTTTACTGATGTGGTGAGAGAGAGAGAGAGAGAGATAGATGCAGTGTGCAAGGCTGTGTGATCAGTTTGTGAACTCAGAGATGGTACTGGTCTAGGTAGAACTTCCTGAATTGAGAGGTGAGACACACTACAGACCTAGACCAATGATACTAGACTCTTGTATAGCTGTGCTGTCAGAGTGACACAAGTCAATTCAGTGGCTTCTGTTAAACAGGACTGCCACTTAATTGGGACAAAAAGCCCACCCTCAGGGAATCCCGATTAAGTTGCTTCTATTGTAATTCAGTGCAAGTAAATTAAGGTTATACCAGCTTAATCAATTGATCAGCTTAACCAATTAATGGCTCATTACAAGAAAGCACTCTCAAACTCCTGGGGGTGACAGCAGGAAGTTTTGGGACAACCTAAAAAAACTTACTGGCAAACTCAGCAAAACCCCTCCCCACCATGCTTAGCGTTGAAGATACAATCACCCAAGACCCTCTGCAGATAGCCAACACTCTCAAAGCCACTTTCATATACTTTAGTGGTGTACTCCCCCCGACTTCTTTAACCCCCGACCCCCCAACTGGCCAAAAGGACACAGGCTCATCATCAACTAACCCACCCTTTTACTTCAAAACAGTCTCCCTGCGCACAGCCAAAAAATACCTACTCAAGGTCCTCGGCAATTCCCGTTTTAGCAGTGACATGCTAGACCTGAAGCTGCTATACCTGGCATTGGATTTGGTCCTAATAACCATCACAAAAATACTGAGTCATTCTCTCAGTCTCAGGCAATTACCATCATGGTGGAAAGCCGCAGTAGTGACCCCCCTCCATATAAGTGGAGATAGAGCCTTCCACTCAAACTACCACCCAATCTTCATTCTCCCTCCCCTCTCAAAAGCCCTAGAATGGATAGTTGCTGACCAGCTTCTCAGAGTACCTGGCCAAACATAACATCCAGTGCCCTGAGCAACGTGGCTTTAGGAAAAGCCACAGCACCACCTCGACTCTACTAGAATATGTTAACTATATCCATAAAGCCCTGGAATGTGGTCACTTAGTGGGGTCAATGTACATTGACCTCACTAAGGATTTTGATATGATTAATCACTCTCTCCTTATCGACTCCCTTTGTACCATAGAGGCCTCCTCTGAGACTGTGGGCAGGTTTAAACACTACCTGGAGGATAAATCTCAACAAGTAAAAATTAGCGATGCACTATCCTCCAGTCAACCAGTACACTCAGGAGTCCCACAAGAATCCATTCTGGGCCCCTTACTATTCAGCCTCTTTCTGAACTCCCTCCCTCAAGCCTGATCTGGTGAGCTACTCCTGTATGTGGGTGATGCAGTGTTATTCTCCAGTCATGCTGACTCACTTTCCCTAGTTAGCAGCCTACAAGACAATTTCACAGCTGCTGAAGAATGGTTCACACAACACAAACTAATCTTAAATTATAAAAAAAAAGTCCATCCTTTTTGTTAGCTCCCACAACAGATTAAGATTAACCCCGCTTACCATACTCAACAACAACAATGTCCCTGTTGAACCAGTAGTCCAGACCTTTAAATATCTCGGTGTTACTCTCGACTGCATCCTGTCCTTCACTGAATACATCAACATTGTCTCCAAGGCAGTTAAATGTAGATTACGGATCCTATATAAACACAGAAATAGCATGACCCAAGAAGCACTCCTGACTGCAGTTACCAGCTCCATATTCACAGTTGTGGACTATGGTTTTGTCATTTACAGCACGGCCACAGACATGACCCTTAAAAGAGTTAGCACTGCACACAACAGATCTTGTCGTTTGGTTGTGGGTGTCCATAACTGCACACATACATGCAACTTTTAACCAATTTTTTTTTTTTATTTAGTACACTTTATTATGTTGCTTGATTAAGTGTAAGCTGGTAACATATGACAAGCATATTTCTAGGTCATTAAAGAAGCAAATACAGAACATATACAGCATGACAATGAGATACATCGCCTGCAGCTTACAAATCCCTCCATGCCTCCCCTCCCCCACCCGTATCCACCCAGTCTGCCACCAGTATTATGGGTGCAAGCCATGAATGCAAACAATATATCCATCCTAATGGGACACAGATATGCCAGGTACTTGAGCTCCCACAGCCCACTAGTTACTTGTTAGGAGAGTACAGAGAGGCTCCCATCTAATAATGTATTTCTTAGTGTTATTGGACAACTTAGCAATTGTGTGCTCAGCTTGCAGAGCAAACATGATTTCATGAAACCATTCCAAATAACTGGGAGCATCAGAGTCCTTCCAGTGTCTTAATATAACATTTTTTGCACACGCCGATATCAGAGCCATATGGGCTCTCTGATTGCCTCCAGGTATTAATGTGTACTCCCCAATGAGACATGTTTCGATTCGGAAGTAGTCTGTCAAAGCCAGCAAGGGGCTTAATCTATTCTCTACACTTCGCCAGAAAGTAACTATTTTTTCACACGACCATAACATATGAATCATATCAGCAGCCTCTTGCTGGCATTTAGGGCAACGGCTATTGTGCAGGAGACCAAATCGGTGTAATTTGAGGGGGGAATAGTATAGATTATGAATTATGTGAAACTGCATATATCTATATTTATCCCATTTAATATACTTATATAGATGCGTCCAAATAGGGGCCCAGTCTTTAGAATTCGACGAGATCCGGGAAATCCATTGGACGTAACTATGTTTGTCCTCTGAATCAACTGTTGATCTAATGAAATCATAAGAAAATGATATTACGTGGGAAAGAGGTATGGTCTCCAAGTAAGGGGCTAGTATTTTAGAAAAGGAGTCATGCTATAACCCAGCCCCCAAGTGCTGCATCAATGAGTGAGATAGTTGAAAGTATTTAAAAATTGAGTTTTCCTTCCAGTGAAATAAAGAACAGCCTTCCTAAAAGGAAATCATCCTCTGGGCAATGACCAGTTGTTCAACCCTCTCTATACCTATCTGGGGCCAAAACGTCTGAGCTTTTATTGGTTTGCCAGCAATAGAGAAATTAGGATTGCCGAATAGGGGTTGAGCTATATCCTTCAGTCTATCTTTTTTAAGGAAGGCACTGAGTTGTTGCTGGGACCGGATGAGAGAGTTTAAGGAAGTGTCTCGTAGGGATCTAGGAAGCTTTCTTAGTGAAATAAAAGGTAGAGCTTTCGGATCCATCCCTGTATCAGCACAAAGATCCTGCTCAATCCTGACCCAGGAGGGTAAGTGGCGAACCTCCTGACTGGGCCGTAGCCAGTATCAGACTCGTGCCAGATGTATTGCTAGGTAGTATATATAGAAATTGGGGGCCTGTAGACCACCATCTAATTTTTTCTTTGTTAATTTTAGGTAACTTCTTCTCACTTTTTTATTTTGCCATATGAATTTACTCAAGATACCATGCAGCTGAACAAACCATGAATATGGTAGAGTTTGGTTCAGCATTTGAAATGGATATAGTAATTGTGGCAGCACATTCATTTTAATAATGTTTACTTGCCCCCATAAGGTTAGTGGTAATTTAGACCAGCGTTTAAAGTCTTCCGTTAGACTATGGACCAAGTTATCCAAATTAAGTTGTCGCATAACTCTCAGGGAAGGATGAATATAAATGCCAAGATATTTCAATTTATCCGAGTTCCATTGTATCCCCAAATGTGCTACATCTGCTTTCATTATATATTTATTAAGAGGGAGAATTTCTGTTTTGTCCCGGTTTAGCTTATAATTTGAAAAGGATTCAAATTGTGTTATAATCTGGAACACCCAGGCGAGGGATTGCCCTGGATCTACAATATGTAGGAGCAGATCATCTGCATACGCAGAAACCTTGTATTCGTGATGACCTATTCGGATACCCCTAACCAATGTGGAGAGGTAAATTTTTCTAATAAGAGGTTCTAGATATAAATTAAATAAATAGGATGACAAGGGGCAGCCTTGCCGTGTACCTTGTGACAGGGTGAATGGGCGAGACAGGATTCCATTGCATTGTATTCTGGCTGATGGAGTAGCACATAGTACTTTGACCCATTGTATAAATTCCTGAGGTATTTGATATTTGGGGAGTAGAAGAAAAAGGTATTCCCACGAGACTCTATCGAACGCCTTCTCCACGTCCAGGGACACAAGAGCAGTGGAGTGGTCTGAGTTCCTGGATGCGGAGAGGAGATAAGCCAACTTTCTGAGATGGTCTGAAGAGATTCTGTTTTTGACAAAGCCTACTTGTTCAGGGCTGACGAGATGTTCCCATACCTGAGCAAGTCTAGGCGAGAGAATTTTGCCTAGGATCTTAAAATCCACATTAATAAGAGAGATGTGTCTGTAATTAGATATTCTAAGGGGATCCTTGTTGGGCTTCTGAATAAGAACTATAGTAGCTAACGATAACGAGGAGTCTGATAGACCATTTCAAGATAAATAATTAAATGTTGCAAATAAAATAGGGGCAATAATATCTTTGAGAGCCTTATAGAAATTAGCAGTAAAGCAATCAGGCCCAGGTGACTTGTCGGCCGAAAGGGAATCAATAGCATCACAAATTTCAGATAAGACAATGGGACATTTTAATATGTCTACTTGACGGTCAGCTTGGATGGGGAGTGTAATATCTTGGAGAAACGACTCCATGTGATTCAAGAGTTGGTGATTGGGGGGGCTGTATAAAGCTGCTGATAGAAGTCTCGAAAAGCATTAGTATCGAAAAGCATTGACAATATCAAAAGGTGAGTTTAGAAGTGTACCTGATGGGGAGCAGACTCTCTGCTAATTGAGTACGTAAACGTAGGGCTAGTAATTTGCCCGCTTTCTCACCCTGATCAAAATATCTGATCTTTGAATGTACTACCATAAGCTCTGCTTTTTCAGTTAGTAGTTTATTATATTGAGCCCGAAGGGATTCCAGTTTGACCCAATCCCCATCAGGGGATGAGGGAGAAAGGGAATTTTCTAACTCAGAGATCTGACCTAATTTTAGGGACAGCTCTGAATTTTTTTGTTTCTTACGTATGGTCACAAACGGATTATTTCACCCCTCAGAGCGCATTTGAGGGAGCCCCACAAAATGTCCTTCTTGGGCATGGATGAGGCATTATTCTCCATGTATGTCCTGATAAAATCTCGCATTGAACGGACATGCTCAACTGAGTTTAGAATCTGGTTGTTGAATCTCCAGACCCTGTCTCTGTGAATATTTGGGAAAAAGCATACTTGAAGATAGACCAAGCGATGGTCTGAGATGGCCTGAGATGAGTAGTACACTGTAGAAACCCCTGAATTGTAATCTGCTGATAGAAGAAAGTAATCAATATGGGAAAAGGTGTTATGCGGTATAGAATGGAAAGAGTATTCTCTCTCATCTGGGTATGCAAGTCTCCATGGGTCAATTAGACTCAAGGAGGAACTTAATTCGTGCAAGGCTCTCTGACCGGGGGAAGAACGTGGCCTAGTGGACCCCAATCTGTCTAATATATTTGAGAGCACCATATTCCAATCTCCCCCAAGTAAGATTGGTAATTTAGACCAAGGAGCCAGTATGGACATAATGGAGGTAAAAAATTGCGGGTCGTCTGAGTTCTGGCCTTACCCAAATGACCGAACCCAAAATGACTTCTGCGTGAATCAACAGGCCTCTTATAATAATATATCTACCTTCAGGGTCGACTGTGGACTGTAAAAGTTGGAAGGGTACCCTGCAGGCAATTAGAATGGCTACACCACTTCTCTTGGTTTCTTTGCCCGCACCATACACCTGTCCCACCCAGTTTCTGCGAAAGTAATGGGAGTTTGTGGATTTACGGTGTGTCTCTTGCAGAAAAGCGATATCAATCTGCAAATTTTTAACATGGACTAAAATTTTGGAGCGTTTAGCAGGGGATTGTGCCCCTTTGATATTCCAAGAGCCATATTTAATCCCCATTGTGGATCTTAATTGAAAACTCAAGACAAGTAGAAACTAGAGGGGTATGCATCCATGCACAACAAAAATGAGTTAAATCAGTATAGTACCTCATGGTGGCAGACAACCCAATACCCATTGTCATGCCCCTCCTCCCCCTACCCTGAATTCCCCACAAGCCATGAAGAATACATATTAAACCATTTAAACATAGACACATCACCCAGACCCCAAAGACATAACTATGCAAACTTGTCCAACAACGTAAATAGAAATCACTAGCCACATCAACCCTTCGCAAATGAGGACTATTAAATGTGATGAGTATCTGGTACAAACATACAATGTTTAAGCTTGCTCTTAAGGAATACCAAAACGAAGGGTTGAACCTGGCTGTGATATTATCCCCTACTTGTCCATAGCACATGATGCGCTGTTAGTGTGCCAGTTGCTGAATGGCCTCCCCCCCCCGGAGAACGCCAAATCCTTCCATTTAAGAAACTAAAATTACTGTCAATAACTGTCCAGATCACTCAGATGCGTGATAAACTGGCATTTTTAAATTGAAACCAAATGTGAAGCCTTTAGTTTGACAAAGTATTGAGACGCCCAGAGCAATTGCGAGGAGCATATGACCCCACATGCACAGTACCTTCTCCCTGTTATATTGCTTCTGCTCACATCACAAAAACGTTCAATTTACACGCGATAGTCCGGGGCAAGCCTTACTATGAAAACGGAGGGACCTCCGCCATTTAATCTCGGGCTCTGCTACTCACGAGTAGTCCCTGGTTAAATAGACTGGGCGTTAAAAATTCCATAATACCCCATTAAACTGCACAAGTCATTGAACTGAGAGGAAAGTAAAATAAAATACGTGAGACCATCTGAGAGCCCGCTGAAATATAACAGCATCTAGTGAAAATAAGGGTTCGTCGAACAGTCTGTCAGAAGCTCCATAAGCTAAGAAAAAGAAGAAGGCAGCCAAATAATAGTGACTCTGCAATTTTGCGGTGTCTTCTTGACCATACATGAGAAAAAGCAGGGAGGAAGGTTCGAATCCCACTGTGCATCCGGTTATGCCGCTCAACAATGGGTCCCAACAAGCCCACGAGCCACTGTTAAATGTTGAACCATGGCCCGAAAAAGAAAAAAAAAAATAAGTATCATTCAGTTCATAAGGATTTCAGCAGATCACCAACAAATTAGGTATACAGGGTTGAGAGACTGGAGGCTCTTGCTGGGCATTTTCAAAATTGGAGTCTCCTTGATATATTACTTCTGTTCACATGGCAGATCCGTTAGATTCACAGACAATGATCAAAGGGAGACTTTGTTGTGAAAGTGGAGAGACCCTTCCATTTAATCTTGAGGTCAGCTGCTCATTAGAGATCCTTGGATAGCAACTCCAAGCGTTAAGGATTCCGTATGTCCCATTAGCCCGCACAGGTCATTGAACTGAGGGAGGAAAATAAAATAAGGTATGGGATACATTCAGAGAGCCCGCTACCATTATAACAACATCTAGTAAAAATAAAAGATTGTAAGCAGATTTGTCGTATGTTCCAAAAACAGGAGCAGATAACTAATAATGATTCTACAATTTCGCAGTGCATTCTTGTCCATATATAAGACATGACAGGAAAGAAGGTTCGAGTCCCACTGTATATCTAGCTATGCCACTAAACAATAGATCTTAGAATGTTAATCGGACACCATTAATTGTTAAGCCATGGCTAGGGAAGTATCTTCAGCCCGTGAAGATTTCAACGGGCCACGAACAGATCGGGTAGAAGGGACTGAAGTGCTGGAAGTGCTTGCTGGGCGCTCGGTTATGCCATGAGCCTGCCACATTGACAGAGAAGCTTAATGGGTATTGACTCTGAATCGAATCCTCGCCAAGTATCAGCTTCATGGACCATAGGGTGGGTATTCTGCCTGCCTCTGTTCATGGTGGCCGGTAGGTTCTATGGAAGTGGAGTTGTCGACCTTCCCAGAGAACTTGATGTGTTTCTCTAGTCTGATTCAACGTGCCATTTGTCTTGATAGTTCAGAAATTTAATGATGAGGGGTCGAGGGGGTTTCCCAGTTTTGGGTTTTGGGCACAAGGAGCGGTGTGCCCGTTCAATAATGTATGTGGAGTTATTGGGCGATGGCCCCGCAACTTTGGTTAGTAATTTTTGTAGAAAAGTATTGGGCATTGCACCTTTGGTGTCCTCTGGAAGACCGAGTATGAGAATATTATTTCGTCTACTTCTTTCTTCTAGGTCTTCGAGTTTGGAGTCTATTTTCTGTTGCTTCATTTTAATATTTGAGATATCACTGTTGGTCACCAGTATCCATTTTTCCAGAGATGTTATTCGTGCCGAGTTATCAGAAATGGCTCTTTAGTTTCTGCCAAGTCTCTCTAAGTGATTTTAGCTCGAAGTCAGCTCCTGTGGGGCGGATTTGAAGGCTGGAGCTCTTCAATAAACCATTTTCGGTTAGCGGGGCATTCGATCATGCGTCGGTGGTACTGCTGACAGGCTTATGAAGCAGCCGGTTGGGATTTCACATCTTCTGTCCTTTTTCGCATAGATGGTGTGGACTGAGGGGCCTGTCTCATTTTGGCCCATTGTAGATTTAGGCCCAGCTTCCCCCTTCGCTGAAACATTTTGTAATTCACTGATGATCAGGAAATATCGTTCAGTAGTGATGAGGTGGTGAGTCAGATTAAAGATAAGTTCCTTATTGGTTGCTGAAGGGATTTAAATTTTTGCAAAATAGCAGAGAAATCATGGCTCCGGGAGGGAGACAATAAGCTAGGCTGCTTCCACTACAGTGTCATCACGTGACTCCACATACATGTAACTTGTACTCCATGACAAAATGGTTGAACCTCAGAGACAGGATTAAATATCATACTTGTCTTTATCCAATGAAAATCAGCATGGGCCTAAGTTCCTCAATCTCCCAGCACCTTCTCACATGCACCCCCCTACTCACAAAGCACTAGGAGGGTACCTTGTCAAGTAAGCAGTACCAGAATAGTGCAGCACTATATGCCCCCCACAAAAACAAGATGGTGCTGTTTTTACCAAGTGCACCATGCCAACACTATCCCTTTCTGCTGCACCTTGCAAGCCCAATGATCCTTCAGCTTCCGAGTGCCCAGTTGGCTAAATGGTCTCCCAGTTGATATCCTAGATGTATCCAAGCTTGATCCTTTCAAGTTTCTCCTTAGACAACACCTGGTTGCAGGCAGCCACTGTGACTGCACTGTCTAGCCCTCCATCCAACCTATCTGTCCCTCTTCTCTTTTCCCTTTTCTACTCTATCTCCTCCACTCCTAGCACAGCCTGTCTGATCACTCTTGTATTTTATGCCTCCTCCTCTCCTAACATAACCTATCTGATCACTCTTGTATTTTCTGCCTTCTCCTCCACTCCTAACACAACCTATCTGCCCACTCTTGTATTTTTTTTGTCAACCCTGCATTTCTGACAACTGACCCACCCATATGATTCCAAGGACTGCTCCCAGCCTGATATCGCCAGTCTCTGGCTGATCCCTTTACCCAACAATGCTAATCCTCTGGCTGCCTATGCTAGCCTGTACTCCAGCAAGTCTCTTGTTGGATGCCACAGTGACACCATCTGGCTCTCATTAACTTGTATCCACCTCAAGTTTTTTTTTACTGTTTAAACATGCTAATTTGTAACATGTATGTTTGTCTGCAATGTTTTATGCATTTCATTATTTCTCTGTATGTATTTTGTTTTTGGTTCAGAATTGACATGGAACCTATGTAAAAGAGTCTCTTACTCCAGGTATTGTAATCCAAGAACATAATTAATAAATAAATAAATAAATAATCACTTGTAGTTGCTGAGCCAGGGCTGGTGTGCATCTACGGGGTACCAAATCTGCTTGGCACCTTGTAGGTCACGATCCTGCCCTCCAAAAAAAAAAAAAAAATAGCCGGTTTCATTCCACAAATCCTTGGCTTTCACCCACCATCAAGTCATTCAGAACACAGAGAGCAGCGATCTTGGTCTGGTGTTGAACTTGATGCCCCCAACCCAGCAACCACTAACACTCATAGAAGCCAAGCTGTCATTGTTCTATAAAAGCACCCTTCTGTGATCAAACCAACCTGACAAAAACATGAGAGGAATTCCAAAATGAAACAGGTGTGTTTTCTACACAAAGCAAGATTGTGATCCAGAAGGTACCAAGCAGACTTGGTTTCACAACCAGGGACCCAGCTGATGGGTGGTCCACCTCAATAATGTTAGCTGAGCAACTTGACAACATGGCCCTTAAGTGACTACCAAGAGACTCCCACTCCTTTTGAAATCAAATTAGTATGTAGCCAATCCAGGCTAAAAAATGTTTATTACATTTACCCCTTTCATGGGGGTGCAGTGATTTTTTTTGTTTTTATTTATGTATACCATATGCAGTAGCACCCCTCATTTAGAATCTCATTTATAGTTTGTGTATGAGCAAGGGTGAGCAGCTAACATTGGTTCAGGTTAGTAAAGGGAGAAGTATGGTTCTCTTACTAGCTAGCTCCCCACCAGTTACTGCACATTGGCTGTGGACCACACCTTAATTAAGCCCATTTCAGGCTGATGTACCCTATATAAAGGAAACTATTTGAAGCAGATGCAGTTTGGAGTAGGGACCCAGCTGATGGGTGGTCCACCTCAATGATGGTAGCGGGGCTACTTCACAACAGGGCCCTGAGATGAATACCAAGGGATTCCCCCACTCCTTTTGAAATCAAATTAGTAAGTAGCCAATCCAGGCTAAAAAATGTTTATTACATATACCGCTTTCTTGGGGGGTGGGGGCATGAGGGCATGCACTGACTTCTGTTGTTTTTATTGGTTTTAAACCCAACATTGCAACAAATACTGTATTTGCCTCTGATCTTTCACACAGGCTAGTCAAGCTTGTTCATGAGTCAGTGACATGAGCATTTTAAAGTTGCCAGGTGTTTACACATGGATGCAAAAAATAAATTAGCAGAATCAGACAATCCTGTCTTTGAATTAATGAAAGTGAAGATACGCTAAAATAAGAATAACAAAGTGATGCTAACCACAGGGACAGTAATAATAAGACACACTGACACCACTTTCTGGTTACTAAGATTTATATAGCATTTTTTTTTGTTTCTATAGTTGCCATTGATCTTTAAACTACAGCCCAACTCCTTTCACTTTCCTGCTCCACATTCAACAGCATTGAAACTGTTCTGTACATGTGGGACATTAACTCCAAGACTGACTCATGGAGCAGACTTCTAAATGCTAACAATCCATTTTTTTCAAATTTAAATAGCTTAAAAAATACAAGACTTCCAAGCATCAAACCCCACTAGGAAATCCTTCTCCACCAATATACATAGCAATGCAAAATTTCACAATGTAGAGATTTCTAGATTTTTATCTATAAAAGAGCAAAAATTCAGAAAAAAACATAATTGAAATCTATGGTAAATTACAAATATCTCTAAAAATGCTAAGCCAATTTACACTGGACTTGCAGAGATTGTGGATTCTGCAAAGAACAACAAATCCTTAAAGTTTCATGTAAATCTAGAAAGCCATCTTTCTGCAAGCAGCAAACAAAAACTTGAGTTTAGCATAGAACTCACCAGCCACCCTAACTATTGGGGCATTGCTGCACCCCTAATATGCAGATGATTTGGTTCTAACATCAATGTCCCAAGCTGGTTTGTAAGCATGCTGAACAGGTTATTGGAACTTATACAATACTTGGGACATGCAAATAAATATTTCCGAAACTAAAGTTATGTTTAAGTTTTTTTTCTTTACATTGTTTTGGTGTCTCCATTGAGCTGTCTGTAACATGTTTCATCAAATAAATGTCTGTGCACCTCTTTAATATAACCTGCTGTATTTATAATAGCTGCTGGTGCTGTTCCTTCATTAGCTGGTTTTATAGTGATATTGAGGCTGGTTTTCAGTGACTGTATTGCTATTTTCTCCATTTGTGAGAGATTGTAGCATTATTCTAGTTCTCTATCACTATTAAACCAGCCAACAAAAGTGGAACACTGAATTCTGTTTATTACCATCCATCATTAGTAGCCCTGCAAAGCCTACTAATTAAAGAGATATGATTAAAGCAAAGTGAGTTAGCTGAGTTGAGCAGGTTAAACTTCATTTGTACTTTGGAGAGGTGTGATACTTTGTTTTTATCATAATCCCTTGTGATCACCTGAGAGTTTCCTGTGCAATGCACACTGATATACCAGGCATAGCATTTTCACACAGCTGCACAATGATATTTGCCCAAGCTGCCATAATTTATTGATTTATTTATTTATTGAAATGTTTCACCAGGAAGACATACTAAGCAAAGTTGATAATTTCCAGATGTGTCCTGGTGGATAGGGGATAGGTTGGTTACATAGGAGGGAAGTATAAAAGCAAAAAGTACAGTACATAATTCAACATAGAGTACAGAATACAGAGACATGCTAACAACTGACACTACAAGCAGGGGTGCAAAGGTAATGACCAGCAACATTAAATTGATGGTAAAAGATGCAAAATTAAGTGTTGAATACAAGTTCAGTAATGACCTTGTATCTCAGCTAGGCTGGAAAGCAACAAGGGATGGAGGAGCTGAGTTAGGTTACGTGGACGTCATGGAAGAGGCAGGGGAATTAGGGGCAGTTGCCAGATGGGGAGGTAAAGGAGTGAAGCAGAGTGGATAGAGAGTGAAATGTTGGGGCATTCTGAAGGTTAATAAGGAGGCAGTTCCACAGTTTAGGAAAGAGGTGGGAGAGAGATGTCTTTCCAGCAGATGAGGGCTGGTAGGGGACAGCAAGGGTACAGGCATTGCTATTCCTGAGGGAGCGGGTGGATGAGGGAAGGAGAGAGAGAAAGAGAGGACAGAAGGTTAGAGGGGAGCTTTCCGAACCAAAACTTGCTAACGAAGTTGGAGCAGTGCACCATGTGCCTATCATTGAGGGAGGATTGATCTAGGAATTGGTAAAGGAAGCAGTGGTGAGTGCAGGGTGGGCAGTTAAGAACAAAGCAGCAGAAGGACTGGAAGAGTGTATCCAGTCTGGCTAGGGTCACTTTAGGGGCAGCACTGTACTACATCACTGTAGTCAAATGTTGGATCATTTTCAGAAGGAGTTCTCTGGCAAGAGGATACATTCATGATTCTGGTATAAGGCCCTCAGTTTGGGGAGTAGTTTCTTGTGAATAGCAGCCATATGATTAGAGAAATGTAGGTGTTTGTCAAGCTAGACCCAGAGATACCTTAAGGAGGAGGTGTCTTCGAACATGGACCCTTCAAGCGTTTGGAAGGAGGGGGTGAAAATGAGCCTTAAGAGTCTCTGCCTTATGCCAAAGGTCATGGAGACAGTCTTCCTAGCATTTAAGAATAGTTGGTTAGCACATAGCCACTGCTGGACTTTATCAAAGTCCTGTTGCAAGGTGGACGTCACCCACCAAGGGAGAGGTAGGGCCAGAAGTATACAGGACAGTGTCATCCACAAACATGTGAATGGATGTGGATGAGCAGATGGAGTGGAGATCATTGAGGAAGATGGAAAAGAGAATCAGACCAAAAACTGAGCCTTGTAGGACCACAATGTGGATGGGTGGGGATGGTGAGAGGGAGTCCCCGATTCTAACTGATTGCATTCAGTCTAATAGGTAAGATCTGAACCAGCTCATGGCAGTAGCAGACAACCCAGTTGAGGAGAGTTTGTCCAGTAGTAGGGTGTGGGAGACAGTGTTGAACGCTTTGGCTAGGTCAATAAAGATAGTGCAAGTCATGTGGCTCTGATCTATAGCAAAAAGGATGGAGTCAATTAGCCAGAGGAGGGAGGTAGAGGTGGAGTGGTGCTTGCAGAAGCCAAACTGGTAAGGGGTAAAGAAGGAAGTTTTATCAAGATGAGGAGTGAGCTGAGCAAGGACTATGTTCTCTTGCAGTTTAGCAAGAAGGGGAAGGAGGGAGCTAGAAAGGCAGTTTCCAGCTGTAAAGAAATAACCACCTTTGTGGAGTGGGATCATGGTAGCATACTTCCAAGCCAAGGGGACAGTGGCTAACTTAAATGAAAGGTTAAGTAGTGCTAGGAGGGGGTAGAAAATGACTGGAGCTGACAGATATAGTAATTATGCATGGAGGTCATCAGGACTTTTACCTTGGGAAGGATTAAGGGCTAGAAGTGAATTGAGCACAGTAAAGGGGATACTAGGGTGAAACTGAAGGGACGGCCTGGGGGCATAGTGGTTGTGGGTGGTGGAGTGGGTAAGGTAGGGAGAGTGGCGAGAAGGGAGGAGGCACAAGAGTTAAAGAACATGGTGAATTCTGAAGCTACCAAGGGGGGGTCAGAGATGGTGGAGTCAGCCACACTACGGATAGGTGATGGAGGATTATTAGAAGGGGAGAATAGGGAATGGACTACCTTCCAGAATTTGGCCAGATGGTTAGTATTTGCCTGTAAGGAGCATGAAAAGTAATTTGCTTTGGCTTGCCTGACAAACCTGGTACAGGAATTGCGGAGTGGGCGATACCTTTGGAAGGTCAAGGTAGAGGGTATCTTTTTATGTTCTTTCCACACTAGGTCTTGGGTCCTCAGACAGTCCATCAGGTCAGAGGTTATTCAAAGGAGGTGGGATCCATGGACCCTAGTGCATCTAAGTGAGGGAGTGGAGGTTCCAGATGTTAAGGAAAGTGGTTTTAAAATACTCAATAGCAGAATTGATTGAGGTAGCAGAGTTGTTGTGGCCCAGTAAGTATTAGACAGGTCTGCATGTAGCAGTGAGAGGTTTAGAGATTTAAAAGAGCTGATGTGTACAAATTTCGGGGGAGCTCTGAGGTGCCGAATTTTCAGGATGCAGATGGTGGCATGATGGTTGCTTAATGCATTTGGCAGGATGCCTGCCTTGATGATGCAGTGAGGGTGTGATGCCAGGACACAGTCTAAGAGGGAATGGTTGTTGGTTTTAAGGTTGAGATGCTCAGGATCAGAGATTAGCTGTGCTAGATTTAGGGCTGAGATTTTGGCATGAGTGTTTGGAGGCAAGCTAATTTAAGTTGAAGTTCATAAAATGTGGAACAGATCACACAAGGCAACCATTTGAACACTGAGTGTAGGCTGAAAAAATGATGGCTATGCAAGCGTCCCTTCTCTTGCACAATTTTTTTTGCTGCAGATGCACAATTTCTTCCCTTTTGAAAATGTGGCCCCTGTCCTATAAGCAGTCACCTAGTCACAAGTGATCAGGCTTAGGTTACGCTTTAGCTTCAATATGAAAAGTAATAACTCATTCCTAAACTATGGCAAGAAACAAGAATTCAATTGAGAAAATAGAAGTTAAGAGATTGCTAGGCCCCCTTGGGTTCTCTGGAAAGCACGGGATATGGTTTATTAATTTGTCAAATAAAAGGTATGACAATCTGCAACAAATCCAGTATAGTTTTATTATGAATTTTAATTGCACACAAACACAGCTGATAAACTGAAACAAAACTAAATAATCTTTAATATTTTAGTTCTCATATATAATACTCAACATGGATTAGATTGAGTTCATACTACTTTCTACAGATACATAAGTAAAAAGAGGAAAGCAAGGGGAGGGATAGTAAGGATTAGGAGGCAGGGGGAGACTGTGCAGAAGACCAAGAGAAAGCCACCATTCTGAACAGATACTTCTGCTCACTCTTTACAGTGGAAGGAGTCAGACCATCAAGGAGTAGCCAGAACACAGGGGAGAGGGAGGTAGATACAAGTCAATTTTCAGAGGAAAGAGTCCTTAAGGGATATGCAGCTGTGAAGGTGAACCAGGCTATGGGACTAGAGTGGATACATCCAATTGTACTAAAGGAACTCAGGGAGGTGCTAGCTTTCCCACTGATGTCCTTATTCAACAGTTCACTGACAACAGGCATGGTCCCAGAGAACTGGAGAAAAGCTAATGTGGTCCCTCTACATAACAGTGGCAGCAGGCAGGAGGCTAGCTACTATAGACCAGTCAACCGTACAGTACATCAGTGGGTGGGACATTAAAGGAAACCCTGAAAAAGGAAAGACTGGTAGAGCATCCTGAATCCAATGTATTGCAAGTCCACAGGCTGCAAGAATTCATGGGAGGGTCATGCCAGATACATCTGATTGATTTCTTTAACTGTACAAACAGGGAAATAGATCAAGGGGGGCAGTGGACATAGCCTGTCTGGACTTTAGCAAGGCCTTTGACATTGTGTCACACAAAAGACTGATAAAGAGATTGAGCAGCCCAGAAGTGGGATCTAAAGTGATTTATTTGGGTTAGAAACTGGTTAATAAATAAGCGACAGAGGCTTAATGGCACTCACTCACTCAGTCACTCAGTCAGTCACTCACTCACTCACTCACTCACTCACTCACTCACTCATTCACTCACTCTAATGATGAGAGATTGACCAGTAGGGTGCCATAGAGCTCAGTACTGGGGCAAGTCCTCTTTAATGTCTTTATAAGTGACATTGCAGAAGAACTGGAAGGGAAGGTATGCCTTTTTTTGCAGATGACACAAAAATCTGCAATAGGGTGGACACACACAAGGTAGTGGACTGAATGGCCTTGGATTTTGGGAAACTCAAGGGCAGAAATGAGCATGACAGCTGGGTTCAGTGCCTGAAAAAGTGCAAAGTCATTAACCTAGGGCATAATATGAATCCCAGGAGCAGAGTATGGGTTGAGAGATACTGACAGTCACCAAGCAGGAAAAGGACCTCGACGTTATCATCACTGATGACCTGAAAGTGACAGGGCAATGTAGCAAAGCAATGGTTATGACTTGTGGTATGCTGGGATACATAGAGAGAGAGATATCTGGCAGGAGGAGAGAGGTGGTGTTGGCACAGTTTGACTCACTGAATAGAGCCCACACAGAATGTTGTCTCCAGTATTGGAGACTGTTCATCAGAAAGGACATAGACAGAGTGGAGGCAGTCCAGTGGAGGGCAACTAAAATGGTGCAAGGTTGCATGAGAAGCTCTATGAGGACAGGCTGAGGGATCTCATCATGCACACCCTAGAAGGGAGAAGAGTAAGAAGGGACATAATAGAGACTTAGAGGTGCCTCACAGGCATGCACAGGGTATTGTTGAAAGTCTCTTTCAAATGATAAAGAGCACCTTGACCAGGGGGCATGTGGTGAAGCTGGGGGAGGGTAATTTAATAGGGATTCAAGGAAATACTGCTTCACTGAAGGGGTGATAGGCACCTGGAAAAGACTGCCAGTGGAAGTGGTTAAGGCAAAAAAGTGGATGGCTTCAAGCATGCATGGAATAGACATGGGGGTATTTTAGTAAATAGGTAGGGAGGAGGGAGGATGGCCAGAGACCAGTCAGAGTCTGCAGTATAGCTGTGCAGAATGAAAATTGCTCTGGTGGAATACCTGCAGAATTACTATTCCAAGTCTGTGGAATTTCATGAAATAGGCATGAAAATTCTGTGGTATTTTGCCACGTTTTAAATTTCAGTTATTTTGATCTAGTTTTCAAAGTGCATATCTAAATGATAACAAATCTGGCAGGTATACAGGTTCTAAAGGCCATCATAAGTATTTCACAGTCCTAGATTGAAAGGTAGATGAGTTATTCGTGGCTAAACATTTAATCAAAATGTAATTTTCAGTGATTGCCATCTAAATTTAAAATTTCTTATTCAAATTTTTCCAGAGTTTCAGGACTTAGAGAAAAATGAAACATAGGTATGTGCACCAAGCTTTAAGTCTCAAGCTGTAAAGGGGGCTGTGTTGTAGGTAGCCAAACATTTAGACAAAAGTTTGATTTTAGTAATTTTAGTATAAATTTGAAAGCATTCATCAAAATGTTATAACATTTGGAAGATATATGGGTTATTATTACATTTACTGTATATATGTACCAAGGTTCAGATTTCTAGCTCCAAAGGTGACAGAGTTATATGCAGATAAATAATTTCATGAAATTTCCCATGAAAAATAAAATAACAGATTTTGAGTACCTGTCATTTTAAGATGATGATGCAATCTAATATCATGACATTTGGCATAACACTCAAGCTCTTATCAACAAATAGTTATGCAACATTTCAGATCTCTAGGTCAACTGAAGGCTGCATTATGACCAAATTAACCAATTTCAAAAACACCACAGATTTCTGACAAATTTTTTATTTCAGTTATCTTGGTCTAGTTTTCAAAGTACATGTCCAGATGATACCAGGTTTGTCAGATATACAAGTGACAATGTTCTTCATAAGTGTAACAAATCTCAGAGTCCTAGACTGAAAGGAGGTGAGTTGTGGGTGCTAAACATGTAATCAAAATTAAATTTTCAGTTCTTTCCATCTAATTTCAAAATTTCTTATCTTTGTAATGTTATAAAATTTTGCAGGTATACTGTACAGCTTATTACTACATTTATAAATGTATCTAGTGTCAGATTTCTAGCTCCAAGGGTGCCTGAGTTATATGTAGATAAATAATTTCATGAAATGTCCCACAAAAAATAAAACAACCGACTTTGAACACCAATAATTTTGAGTCAATTTGTCCTAATGTCATGATCCTGTATTTTGCACACCATTAGAGTACTGGTCAACAAGTAAATATTCCAAATGTTAGATCACTAGCTCAATAGACAGTGGAGTTATGACCAAATAAACATTTTTTTAAAATTCCACGACTTTGTGATGAAATTCTGCAGAATTCAACAAATTTAGAAATTTCTCATACTGTACAGCTCTAGTCTACAGCGATAGACTGGGTGGGCCAAGTGGCCCTTTCCTGTTAACAAATTATATGCTTTTAGCCAGCCCAGTGGTGCTGAGGGTTATGGCACTGGACACCACACCTCGCGCCACACCAGCGACCTGGGTTCGGGAACAGACGCGGGCTGTCAGGGGTCGGCAGGGGAGAGGGAGGATTGAGCATCCCAAGGACTACTCTCCTTCCTCTGGGGTGGGTATGGGAGATGCACCATGCTCGAGCAGCCCCTGAGAATGACCGAGGGTGGCACAGGTGTGGCGCCAATAATGGGGCAGAGCACGGCAAGATGCCCACATAAGCATAGTGCGTCATTGCACTGCCAGCTCCAGGGGACCTAATTGGAGGAAAAAAGGCTGGGTGTGACTGTGCAGCTTGATGGCTGTGCCCCTGCCAACCTGGAGGCCTGTGGTGGAATTGCGTCAGGGAGTCTGGTTCAGTCCGCAACGGAGAGGTAAGGGGAGACCCTCTGATAGACTGGAATGACTGTACCAGACCCCTACATTTTGAGTGAGCCTGCTGTCCTCCGGGTCAGTGAGGGACAGTGGCTGGATGCCCCCACCAGTGCACTGCAGAAGGTGCATAAACCCAAGGAATAAAAATAAATAAATAAATGCTTTTATGATTAGATGTTTCATAATACCTCTATGATATTGGGAACCCTTATTCTACCACCTTTGTTCTGCTGGGGCAGACCCTTTAGATGTCCCCAGGTCATGCATGAAATCACCAGGGGACAAAGCATTTGAGTTTGCAGTCACACATTTGTGGAAAGCACAACGTATCTTCATCCTGCAACAGCAGTAGAGTTTTTTAAGGGTCACCTTAAAGACACATTTTGAATTATGCATATATGTGGAATTACTTCCATGTGTGTCCGTTTTATTGTGGTTAAGATTCTTTGTATTCTGTGTTTCATATTGTAAAGTGCCCATAGCCATTTAAGACTGGGCACCACATAAAGTGAAACAAATTGCCTTTACTTTACTTTCTCCCCCCTTCCTCTCCTCTCTCCTCTCCTCTCCTCTCCTCTCCTCTCCTCAGTCAGAGATAACTATTTTCTTATTGGCAGATGCTAATGTTTTTCTCTTTAGGTGTCAATTCCTCTACCAGGGTGCTTATCCATCCAATAACTGGGTATTGGAAGTTCCATTACTGTTCATGTTCATTATTGATAGCCTATGGCATGCTGTTGCAGCCAAAGCTAGCCTCACCAAGAGCTATGGGTTCCAGTATTTCTATGTCTGTGAATCACAGGTAAATTTTACTTGATCTTGATTTTTTTTTGTTTCACTTTCTTCTCCCCTCCAGATGGCTTCCATCCCTGGATATGTCCAACCACATCAGCCCGATGTCCTCTAGGACTTACTTGCCAGCTGTCTTCCCCTAGTGGTTCCCCAAACCCCACCATTGAGCAGGATCTGTATCAATTTGCTGGTTCAGATAGTCTGGTGCAAGGACTGTGGGTGTCCAGCATCATCCTGCTGGCTGGCAAATGTTCCTCGATTTGTCCTCCTGAGACAGAGCAGCATGCAATGTCATCAAGACTTATGCCATACATTCCTGGTAGCAAGTGATTTCTGTTTTCTCAGAAGAAGCCAGAAGGAGAAGGAAACATATTAATTTCAGTGCTTTACAGTAACTGGTAATTGCTATTTTTGTTTTAAACTTAGATTGTGGGCTTTTAGTGACACTGCAATTTCTTTGCTGTCTTTACTTAGAATTGTTTTTGGGCTGTTGAAAATTTAAAACATAGTGGTGGTGTATTTTTTTTCTGTCTTTAATTGCTGCATGTGTTCGTCCTCCCTTTCAACAAAACTTAATTATATGCCCTGTTAAATCTGATTGACAGGAGCTAAACACAGGGGATAGTAGGGGGTGTGGAGTAGGAGGGGCATAAGGGGGAAGAAGCTCACCCTCAGCACGGCAAGTGTTTTGACTCATTTATTTATTTATTTATTTCATTTTTTTAAAGAAAAATATCTGAGGATCAGTGGCAGGATTTTTAGGGCAGTAAATTAATAAAAAGGGAACTAGGAGAGCTTCAGTAACATACAAGTAGTGGAATAGCAGTATAATGTGGGGAGTGGTGCAATGCAGTGGCTGCAGGGCAGCCATACTCAGGCAGACCTTCTAAACACTGAATGTGCTGCCCTATCTGCATGCATCTCTCTGGACTGTGGGATGAGGTAGCCAGACTCAGAGCGGAAGTAAACTGGGTCAGGACTACCATCACCCCTATCCAGAGACCACCCAGTCCAATGCCGCTGCCTCAAAGGATGCTGAGAATGAGGAGCACTTGGATGACAGTGGGCTCAGTGAGGGTTAGGGCGGTCAGGCAGAGGCACATCCCAGATCCTATTCCACACAAGAACTCGTATGCCACACTGGCAAATGGGGAAAACCAAAGAGAGGTACCCAGAGAAGTGGAAGGAAAGGATGTGGAGGTTAGCCAAGGAGGTGACCTCAGCGGGGAGAGCAGTGGATCCCAGAGGAGGAGGAAGAAAATCCTGGTGGGGGACTCCATCATAAGAGGGATCCAGCTAGGAACACAGTAGGGGGAGGATAGGGAGGTGAGGTGCCTACCAGATGCCATGGCATGGAGGGATGGAAGGAAGATCCTGGGGATTACTGGGAAGACAAGATGGGAGGGTGAGCTGGATGTCATTATCCCCTAGGTACTGTACTAATGACCTGGCAAATGGGGAGCCAAAGGAAGTTCAGGAAGAGTTTAGGAAATTGGGGAAGGGTCTCAAGCAAGTAGCTACTTCTGTCACCTTCTCAGAAGTACTACCTGCGAAAGGCATGGGAGAGCATAGGAGTACATGCAGCAGGAACTTTAACTCATGGTTGAAGAACTGGTGCTGTGGGGAATTGTTTGGATTCAGGGGTGACTGGGGACCCACCTGGAGGAATGGAGGTTTGTTCAAGCCTGATGGCCTGCATCCATCCTGGAGGGGAATCCAAGCACTCAATGATAAGTTGAAATGCTACATTGACAAGCATTTAAACTAGCTAAGAGGGGTGGCAGACCAGCAAGGAGGGTACCTACTTGCTCACCCCCCACAGCTAGCAGTGTAACCAGTGAACCAGAGGAGTGGATATCTCTACAAAGTAGTGTGCAAAAGATGGAGATTAGTGCCCAAGAGGTGGATAGGCAGAAAAGGGGCAAAATTCAGCAGAAGGGCAGACAGCAATGATAACCAGGGAAAAAGGACAACCAGGGAAGGGGCTGAATAGAACAGCTAAACAGTCTAGGAGGTCAAATCATGGAAAGCCATGTGTGCCAATGCCAGGAGCCTTAGCAACAAGATGGAAGATCTGGAGGCTGTCATGGTGCAGTCAGACCTAGACATTGTGGCCATCACAGAAACCTGGTGTAGTGATAACCATGACTAGGAGATGGCCATACCTGCTACAACATATTCAGAAGAGACAGGACAGGTAGGAAGGGAGGAGGAGTGGCAGTGTATGTGAAAAATGACATAAGGGCTACAGAGATCCAGGAGTAACAACATGGGGGAGAGATAAAGTGGGTTAAGCTGGAAAGGAAAATGGGGCCAGCCATCCACACAGGTGTGGTCTATAGACCACCAGCCCAGGAGGAAGAAACAGATAGGGAGCTGATACTAGCCATCCAAAGGATGGCAGACAAGGGGGAGGTAGTGCTGGTTGGAGACCTCAGTATTCCAGACATGGACTGGAGCATCCCAGCAGCAGCATCAACTAGGAGCAGATTTGTCCTGGACTCCCTTCAGGGTGCCTTCCTTAAGCAACTGGTCATAGGACCAACTCGGCAGAAGGCAATACTGGATCTTGTGCTCTCAAACAGGGACAGTGTGATGTGGGTAACAGTGGGGGAGTACCTGGGGAACAGAGACCACCAGTCATTGTGGTTTGAAATCACAGAAGGAGCAGAACCAAACCACACAAAAACACGTATCCTGGATTTTAGGGGGGCAGACATTGGGAAAATGGGGAGATACTTGAAAGTGATATTAAGAGGAATGGGGTAGAAATCAGGGGTTGAGGAACAGTGGGCAGTATTTAAAACGGGGATTACAAGAGCAACATAATTATGCATTAAGCAGGTAAGCAAGAGGAAAAGGAAGAGGAGACCATTATGGTTTTCCAAAGAGGTAGCAAAGAAAGTGAAAGCCAAAAAGATTGCGTTCAGGCAATACAAAAAGACACAGGCAGAAGGGGATAGGGAGAAGTACCAAGAGAAGCAAAGGGAGGCAAGGGGGTCAGTAAGGGAAGCCAAAGCTCAGTCAGAAGAGCACATTGCAAAATCAGTGAGTAGAGGGGACAAAACCTTTTACAGGTACATAAGTGAAAAAAGAAAGGCAAAGGGAAGGATAGTGAGACTGAAGGGGGAAGATGGGGGGCCGCATGGAAGATGACAACAGTAAAGCTGACATATTGAACAGGTATTTCTGCTCAGTCTTTACTGAGGAAGATGAGTGTAATGGGTCTGAAGGGGGTACAAGGGGTGAGAATGGTGCAGAAATGGACACAAGTCCCTTTACATGAGAAAGGGTCCTGAAGGAGGCAGTGTAGCGCAGTGGTCTAAGGCTCTGAGCTGCAAATTTGATGACATCCAGCAGGCCAGACCTGGGTTTGAATCCCACAGCTTCCACTTGCATACTGTGTGACCCTGAGCAAGACACTTAACCTCCTTGTGCTCCCAGGTCGCTCCTGTAAAAAAGCTTTCAGCTTAGTGTGCTATACCTGGTTAAACAACTAAAAAAAAAAAAAGGAACTGGAAGTAATAAGAGTTGATAAAGCAATGGGTCCAGATGGGGTGCACCCCAAGGTCCTTAAAGAACTAAGAGGGGTGGTGGCTGAATCTCTGGCATTCCTGTTTAGCCGATCACTGGAAACAGGGGAGGTACCCAAAGACTGGAGGACAGCAGATGTAGTCCCCTTATACAAAAGTGGGAACAAAGAGGAAGCAGGGAACCACAGACCAGTCAGCCTCACCTCGGTAGTGGGGAAGATCATGGAAGCACTACAGAAGGACAGATTGGTGGAACATCTGGTTGTCAATGGACTACAGAACCTAAGGCAGCATGGTTTCACCGGGGGAGGTCATGTCAGGCCAACCTCATTGAATTTTTTGACTGGGTGACTAGGGAGGTGGATCGGGGAGGGCAGTGGACATGGCCTATCTAGACTTCAACAAGGCCTTTAACACTGTTCCACATAGAAGACTATTATACAAACTGGGGAATATGGGTGTGGGCAGGACGGAAATGTGGTGGGTAGGTAACTGGCTGGGAGGCAGGACACAGAGGGTTGTGGTAAATGGCTGTCACCCACAGAGGAAGAGGACCAGTGGGGTACTAGTAGGATCAGTGCTGAGCGGTCCTATTCAACATCTTCATCAGTGACATTGCGCAGGACCTAGAAGGCAGAATTTCACTGTTCGCTGATGACACAAAGCTCTGTAACAGAGTAGACACACCAGAGGGTGTACACAGAATGAGAAGGGACCTGCAGAAACTTGAAGAATGGTCAGGGGTTTGGCAGTTGAAATTCAATGCAAAGAAGTGAAGATAATGTATATGGGGCACAAAATCCCTTGCACAATATATCAGTTGGGGGGAGTGAGGATATAGCATGCACCAAGCAAGAAAGGGATCTTAAGGTTATCATCTCTGATGACCTCAAGGTAGGGAAACAGTGTGACAAGGCAGCAGGTAAGGCAAATAGGATGCTAGGATGCATAGGCAGGGGCATTACCAGCAGGAAAAGGGAGGTCATAATTCCACTATATAAGACACTAGTGAGGCTCCACCTGGAGTACAGTGTAATTTCTGGAGACCTTGCCTACGTAAAGACATAGACAGGGTAGAGAAGGTTCAGAGGAGGGCAACAAAGATGGTACATGGATTGCATCACAAGTCCTATAAGAACAGGTTGAAGGAACTGAATATGTACTCCCTGGAGGAGAAGAGGGATAGAGGAGACAAAATAGAGACATCCAAGTATCTTACAGGGAGGAACAGATTGCAGGAATACACTATTTTTAAGCGAAAAAGATGTTCCAGGACTAGAGAGCATGGGATGAATTTGGAAGGAGAACGATTCAGAGGAAATGTGAAGAAGAATTTCTTCACAGAATCGGTGGTGGAAAGTGGAACACCCTGCCAGAGGAAGTGGTGGGGGCTGAAACAATCACGGGATTTAAGAATGCATGAGATAGACATAAAGGAATTCTGGAGGTCAAGAGTAAGGGGCAACAGACTTCTAGGAAAACAAACTGAACTTACAAGCTCAAATGGGCTGACGGGTGGGCCATAGGCCCTTATCTGCCGACACTGTCTTTGTACCTATGCATCTATGTTCATCAATGATTGACATTCCCCCATGCTGTCTGACAATCCTGAACTGCCTTTCCCACAGCTTCCTCTAGGAGTCAGGTATTGTCCAGGATCTGAAAACCTTCCCCACAGAGAAGGAGAGGAGTCTGTCAGATGACTGATTATCCACCCCCTGCTGAACTCTGATGCCCCGAGTTTGTTTCTGAACCAAGGTTGTTGGGACCGCAATTTGTAGTGCTACTGCTGAACTGGCAGCCTGGTCCTGGTCTTGATATTTGATGAATGGCTTCAGTTTTATTTGAAAATAGCACAATTTATTTATTTAATTTTTGTTGACTGGGTAAATGCATTAGACAAATTCTTGACTATTTTCAGGCATGAACCGGGGGGAAGGGGATGCAGATGAATGTCAACTAACCTTGAACCAGATTATGCTGCTAGTGGTATTTTGAGTGAATAGGGGGAAATTTGGCCAGGGCACCAGGGAAATTTCCCTACTTACCTCTAGCGGAACCTCTGGCCAGCAAGATGGCTGCCCAGGTGTATCCAGGTGGAGGAGAAGGAGCTATGGCTGCAGGGAAGATGGCCTCCTTCCCTGTAGAGTCTATGCAAGAGGCTGAAGAAATTGGCATTGATATGGGAGACGTCCCAGATAAATTCTTTGATACAGAATTGGATGTGACACAGTTGGAGATTGCTAAGGATAAGAATGGGGAGATTTCTGAGAATGATGATCTGGATGAGCAGATCATGATTATAAATACTAAAGAAAAACAGTTGCAAGAAATAAATGCAGAAGAACTGTTGTGTAAAAAAAAAAGAGGCCTTACAAGCAGAATTGTTAGAACTGCGGTCTAAAACAGAACAAGTGAAAGCCGTTGACTCATACTTAACATAACAGCTGTGTTCGAGTGCGTCATCCTCAAAGGGAACCAAATAGCTGAACTTGCAAATGTCTCGTGAAGAGCAGGACTGTCAAAAGGCTGGCAGCTTTTCATGCCAAAAGCCTTCTACTTCTGGAAATAATGCAGCACAGACTGGAAGAAAATGATTTGGGCCACAGCAGCCGACGGGAAACCCAGGTACTTTCTCAAACTCTGTAAATAAAGCACTACAAGATACTGCTAATAATTCTCCTCCAGCTGTAAATTTGGTGATAACGCTGCCTAGAGTAAAAGAGGAAGCAGATATACAGTGGCGTGAAAAAGTATTTGCCCCCTTCCTGATTTTCTCTATTATTGCATATTTGTCACACTGGATGTTTTCAGGTCTTTAGACAAAATATAATATTAGATAAAGGGAACCTGAGTGAACAAATAACACTTTTTTTTTTTTACTTATTTCATTTATTTAATGAAAAAAGTTAACCAACACCAACTGGCACTGTGGAAAAAGTAATCTGCTCCCCTAGTTAAATCAACCCAATTAAAGGGATAATTAGAGTCAGCTGATTGAACACAGCCAGGCTTGATTACAGCCAGCCCTGCTCAATATAAACCTCACTTATTTTGGCCTTACCATCAGAGTCATGTTGCCAGCACAAAGATTCAACAAGCACATTATGCCATGATCAAAGGAAGTTCCTGAAAAGATCAGAAAAATTTGTTGCCTCTGTCAGTCTGGAAAGGGTTACAAAGCTATTTCTAAGGCTCTGGGACTCCATCGAACCACAGTGAGAGCCATAATCTCCAAATGGAGAACACTGGAACAGTAGTGAACCTTCCCAGGAGTGGGCGGCCGCCAAAATTACTCCAAGGGCACAGTGTAAAATCATCCAAGAAGTCTCAAAGGATCCTAAAACAACATCCAAAGAACTGCAGGCTACTCTTGCCTCAGCTAAGGTCAGTGTTCATGACTCCACAATCAGAAAGAGACTGGGCAAAATGGGCTTCATGTGAGAGAGCAGTGGAAACCACTCAACCAAGAAGAACATAAATGCTCATCTCTTATTTGCCAAGAAGCACCTGGATGATCCACAAGCCTTTGGGAAAATGTTCTATGGACAGATGAGTCCAAAGTGGAACTTTTGGACAACATGGATCCCATAATGTCTCAGAAAGCAAACACAGCATTCCACAGTAAGAACACCATACCAACAGTCAAACATGGTGGTAGTAAAGGATGGTGTGGGATGCTTTGCTGCCTAAGGACCTGGATGACTTGCCATAATTAAAGGAACCATGAATTCTGCTCTGTACCAGAAAATTCTTAAGGAGAATGTCCAGTCATCCTTCTGTCAGCCGAAGCTGAGGTAGAAGGTCATGCAGCAAGACAATGATCCAAAACACAAAAGCAAGTCCACATCAGAATGGCTAAAAGAAGTAAAATTAAAGTTTTGGAGGGCTCTAGTCAAAGTCCAGACTGAAACCTAATAGAGATGCTGTGGCAGGACCTGAAACGAGCAGTTCATGCTCGAAAACCTACCAAATGTTACTGAATTAAAGCAGTTCATGAGGAAGAGTGGGTTAAAAGTCCTCCACAGCGATGTGAAAGACTGATATTGAATTATAGGAAGTTTTGGTTGCAGTCATTGCAGCTAAATGTGGCATAACCAGTTATTAAGTGTAAGGGGCAATTACTTTTTCACACAGTGCCAGTTGGTGTTGGTTAACTTTTTTCATTAAATAAGTGAAATTAAAAAAACAAGTGTTATTTGTTCACTCAGGTTCCTTTATCTAATATTACATTTTCTCTAAAGACCTGAAAACATCCAGTGTGACAAATATGCAATAATAGAGAAAATCAGGAAGGGGGCAAATACTTTTTCACGCCACTGTATACAAATCAGGGGAAAGCACTGAGGTAACTGTTCTTTCGGGTACTGACCTGCCCCAGGCCCAAACAGGCATTGAAAACAGTAGTTGGACTCCGGCTGAAGCTTTGAAAGATGCCGGCTGGCTTCAGGATAAGAACAGGCAATTAGAGCCAGATCCCAGTGACCCAGATGTTCAAAGATTTCGCAACCATGTGAGCAGGCACCAGGAAAAGAATGCTGAATCTATGAATATATCTGCAGAGCAAACAGAAATAAATAGTAATGTGACTGTGAACAGTATGGGCCCCAATGACACTGGTAGAGATAATTCTATGGTGCACCATAATTTATTGCAAGAATCCTATACAACTCCTGATATGCAAAGAATAAGGCCTTCAGAATCTGTTCTTCAGGATCTTGCAAGCAGCTCCTGGATAGCCCCTATGTTTAAGCAGGCTGATCTATTTCAGAATAAAGGCAAACCAGCCCCTTGTAAGAACACTATCCAGTTAATCTACAAAGGAGGTCTGGAAGAGCCCCCAGACTGTTTATATGTCACCAAACAACTTTTAAAGGGGTCCATGACATTTTTTTCCTCTGAGATTTTTGCACTGATACATTCGGAGAATTCTAACTATGTTATTAGTTTTAAAACAGTCACAGGGTTGGATAGATTTTGGGCCTAGTACCAATCTCTTAAAAAAACTCCTGTTTGGATTCCTTATATGGCAGTTCCCCTTACTAAGCCTGCAATTAAGTACATAACTGTTATGTTCCGGAATGAGGGGATCAATATTGAAGATATCCTTTTTTGGCTCAGACAAAGGTGTGAGGTACTGGATAAACCCCTCCCCCATTCGAGATATCAAGCAGATCTAGAATGGGGGATGGAAAATTAAAGTCAAGTTGTTTTCCATGAATAATGGGCCAGTGCATTTGCCAGGCAGTTTTTTCTTGGGGAAAGATAGGGACATGCTGTTTTATCAAGGGCAGCCCAGGTCATGTTTTAAGTGTGGGGCTATGACACATATATGTTCTGTCTGTGACACTCCAAAATGTAACCACTGTTTAGAATATGGACAAACAGCAGCACAGTGTTTGAAATTATTCAAATGTAACCTATGTGAGAGAACAGGGCATTGGTATGGGAAGTGTCCGTGGGCTTCTCACAATAGAGAAGACTGTCCTTCACAGGAGGGTCTAATTAATATAGCACAGCAGATGCAGGCTCAGAAGGTGGCATCACAGAGCATTGTTGCACAACAAGTTTCTGAGCCCACCCCCCCAGCACGTCAGCAGAGGCCACGCAAATATAACTAAACCTGCCGGAGGCAAGGCAGACCATAGAGGTTGCACCAGAAGCAGTACCTGTTCCCATTGATGAGCCTGTAGTAGGTCATGATGTAGCAGAAATGCCCCCTCCACCCCCTCCCAGACAGCCCTAGCCTTTTAAAAAAGGTAGTTGCAAAAAAAAGGAATACGTCCTCTGCTTCTCTTCCGACTAACCCCCAGGTAGGAAAGAAAGGGAGTAAATCCAGGGAAACATGGAAGGTAGGAAATAAATATGCAGCACTGGTACCAGAAACACTGGGAGAAGAGTCAGGAGGAGATGAATCAGATTCGTCATTTCTGGCTTCCACTACACTTGTTGTTACTTCTGATCCAGAGGAGGGAGGGGGGGAAGAACATATCCCCCGCCAGTCTTGGAACAGAATGACTTCCGAGACTACATGATTGTAACAGCAAGCAGTTAGCCTTAAATTTTAATTTTATAGGATGGGATCTCTCACCATAATAACAGTCAATGTTAATAGTATTAAGAGCCATAGAAAAATGTTGACTACATTGAACTTGTTACTGGGGAAGGTAGTGACATCTACTGCATTCAGGGTATAAGGTTAAAAACACAACAAGAATTACAGCAGGCAACCAGGATACGGTCTATAGGGGCTACTTTGTGGCCCATAGGGGAAGAACAATGTGATGGTGTAGGGGTATTGTTTAATTATTCAGACTTAAGGGTGTCCAGACTAGTAGATATCAGCTTGGCAGGGCTTTGTTATTAGATATTAATTGGCAAAATGAGCGATTTAGACATCACTATCTATGCTCCCCAAACGAAAGCACAGAGAATGTCTTTGTTCACAAATATCCAAACTTATCTACATACATCTAGAATAGTGATTTGGGCTGGAGATTTTAATTGTGGGTTAGGACAAAGGGATAGGGAACTCAGGACTGATAAAATATTTTGTGACTCCCATGCCTTGCAGAACATTATTAATATGGCCAATTTAGTGGATGCTGGTAAAATTCCAAAAGATAAGGAGGCACACACATATTTTCGAGGGTCCATTTCTACTAGGATAGATTTCATTTTTTTATCATCTGTCATACAGGCTTCTAACTTAAAATTGCAGGCCTGGGAATTCACAGATCACAGGTCTGTTTCTATACAAGTCAGTTGGGGGCTGTCTCCCAGGTGTAGGAAATGCACTTGGAAAAAATTGTTTAGTTTTGGAGAATGAAGGACTGAAGTAAGCTTGGAGACAGGACTGGCAAGCTAGGCTTTCAGTGGTGGGATTATATGATAATATAACTTCATGGTGGGAAGACACAAAACAATCTTGGAGAATTGTTTTTCAAGAGAAAGCTAGTCATGTGGCAAATAAGAAGTACCTAGGTTATTTGCAATTAAGGAATCAGTTGCAAAAGATTATATCCCTGACAGAAAGAGAGAAAACAGATTATAGTATCCAAATTAATAACATTAAACAGCTAATATTTTTCAAGTGAAACGACCTCTGGCTGGTAGCTGCAATACTGAACATAGGATTTGCAAGAAAGCGAGTTGTGCTCACAACACAAGGAGGTGAACCTTACAATTGTCTTTGGTTTGTAGCAGATATTCTGCAGGTGGAGGCTACTTCTAACTGAAAGATGATATAAGGAACTTAGAATTGTTAGGAAAAGACAGTCCTTCAAGCAACAGAGGGAGGTGGATCTAGCTTTAAGTTTGTTACAGTTCTTAAGATTTTCAGTGCAGGAAAAGTTTAAAGCACAGCTGACTTATTTTGGGGCTGACTGCTTTCAGAGCACAAACCACCAGGCTGTTTTGGGGCTGGGGAGGTTTACCTGTGTCTGACTTGGATGTCTGGATTTTTCCTGTTTGATTAGCAGAGTATTTTCTCTGTCAAATTGTTGTGTAGGGCATCTTGCTGACAGGAAGGCACTCATCGCAGCGGTGGGTCAGAGCTTTAGCTGATTGTTTTGTGAGGGCACAGTTTAGGCCTAACCCTTCCCACCCTCACCCCACCCACCCCTGGAAATAGTTCATTTATACCTGGGGTTCTGACATCATTTCCTCAAGAGTGCAAGGTGCATATATATCACTGTCATATTCTCTCTAGCACACTGCACTGACAATAGAAGCATACACATTGTATAATATATATATATTTCTATATAACAAACCCAATCACACACACAAACACACACACACACAAAAAAGAAGATAAACATGTGGGGAGTAGTGCAATGTAATGGCTGTGGGGCAGCAGTCTTCCGGGAGTTTTCTGGAGGCTAAGATGCTGCCCTATTTGCAGACAACTCTCTGCCCTGAGGGAGGAAGTTGCCAGTCTTTAGGCCACACTGGACAGTAGTAAGGGAACCTTCCCCCAGACCACACTGGATGGTAGGAAGGGAACCACCCCCATCCAGGAAGCACCAGAGCCACCACCACTACCTCAGAGGTTGCGAAGGAAGCACAGCAGTTGGACCACAGTGGGCTCAGAGAGGGTGAGAATAGTGGAACAGAGGCACTCCCAGTCAGTTGTTCCACTCCACAATCCATACACCATTCTGGGGGAGCATAGCTCCCCCTATGGATGCACCCACAGAGGAGACTAAGGAGGCTGAGGACAACTGTCACAAGGAAGGCCCACAGGAAGGAGGCAGAGGACACCACAAGGAAAGGAAGCAGCTCCTGGTGGGGGACTCCATTATTAGGGGGCTAGAACTGGGGGGAGCATGGAAAACTGAAGTAAGGTGCCTGCCTGGTGCCATGGCTTGGAGGGACAGGAAGCGCATCCTCAGGATTACGAGAACAGCTGCACAGGAGTCTGAGCTGGACGTCATTGTCCACCTAGGGACAAATGACTTGGCTCATCATGAGATTAGAGCAGTACAGAAGGACTTTGTAGAATTGGGGAGGGGCCTAAAACAAGTAGCACACACAGTATCCTTCTCAGAGGTGCTGCCTGTCAATGGCATGAGTGAGGCGAGGGTACATTACACCATGCAGCTTAATGAATGGTTGAAAAAATGGTGTGAAGCACAGGGGTTTGGCTTCAATGGGGACTGGGGTTCCACCTGGAAGGACACCAGCTTATACTGGCAGGATGGTCTGCATCTGTCCAGGAAGGGAACAAGTCTTTTGAGCAATCGGTTTAAATGCTTCATTGGCAAGCTTTTAAGCTAGTCAAGGGGGGGGCACTGATAAGCAGCAGAAAAATCCCAGCCTCTCCCTACAAAACAGGGTACTAAATGAGAAAAGGACCGAGGTAGAAAGGTCAGTGGCGATGCTGCAACAGCAGGTAAAGCCATCAAAAAATGGAGAGCAATGAGTACCAATGCTCGTAGTCTGAGTAACAAGCTTTCTGAATTAGTGGCCTTGAAGGAGGAGGAACATCTGGATATCGTGGCAGTCACAGAAGCATGGTACACACAAAACCATGACTGGGACGTAAACATACCAGTATACACTATCTACAGGAGGGACAGGGAAGGTAAAAGAGGAGGAGGAGTAGCTCTTTACATAAGGGAAGGAATCAAAGCAACAGAACAAAAGGGTAAACAGGGAGGAGAAGAAGCACTGTGGGCAAATGTGGAGACCGGCAATGGCACCACAATCTGCACAGGGGTTGTATACAGAACCCCTTCTCAGGGGGAGGAAATGGACAAGGAAATGATAGAAAGTATACTTAGAATGGCAAAAAAAGGGGAGATATTGCTGATGGGTGATCTGAATATGCCAGATGTTAACTGGAGTGCAGTTGCAGCAGCCACTTCAAAGAGTGGGGTTATTCTAGATGCCCTACAGTGGGCATGTCTTAGACAATTAGTATTGGAGCCCACTCGAGAGGGAGCAATCTTAGACCTGGTTCTCTCAAATGGAGATGAAACGAGGATCACAGATGTAGAAGTGGGTAGCCATCTGGAAACTAGCAACCATCGAACAGTATGGTTCACAATAAACATAGCAATAGAGTCAAGCCATACAAAGGCAAAAGTACTGGACTTTAGAAGGGCTGACTTTGCCAAAATGGGTGAGTGCCTAAGGAATACACTAGCAAATTAGCAGGAAGGAGGGGTGGAAGAACAATGGGGAATAATAAAAACTGCCATCACAGAGGTAACACGCCTTTGTGTGAAGCAAATAAACAAAACGGAACAATGTAAGAAACCACTATGGTTCTCAAAGGAAGTGGCAGTGAAGGTTCAAGAGAAAAAGAAAGCATTCAGGAAGTACAAGGAATCACAGAAGGAGCAGGACAGAGAACTGCATCAGTTAAAGCAAAAGGAAGCTGGGAAGGCAGTCAGAACAGCAAAGGCCCAAACTGAGGAAAAGATAGCCAACTCAGTTAAGAAGGGGGATAAAACCTTTTATAGGTACATCAGGAGCGAAGGAAGACCAAGGGAGGGATAGTGAGGCTTAATAAAGGGAGGGAGGGTGGGCAGAGGGTGACTGTGAAAAGGCAGAGATACTAAACAAATATTTTTGCTCAGTATTTACAAAGGAAGAGGGGGAGGTACCTAAAACAAACAGCAGAAACACTCTTGATACAGAAGTTGATACCAGTCCATTTACAGAAGAAAGGATTCTGAAAGAACTCTTAATACTGAAGGTGGACACAGCAGTGGGGCCTGATGGGATTCATCCCAGAATTCTAAAAGAACTAAGGGTAGAACTAGTGACACCACTGACTACCCTCTTTAACAAATCATGGGAGGATGTGGTGGTACCCGAGGACTGGAGGAGGGCAGATATGATTCCCCTTCACAAAAGTGGGAGCAAGGCAGAAGCAGGAAACTACAGACCTGTTAGTTTAACCTCAGTGGTAGGTAAAATGGTGGAATCACTTCTGAAGGAAAGAATTGTCGAGTATCTAGAGGCCAGAGGGGCACAGGACCCAAGGCAGCATGGATTCACAGCGGGAAGGTCATGCCAGACAAATCTGATAGATTTCTTTGACTGGGTGACCAAAGTAGTAGATCAGGGAGGGGCTGTGGACATGGCCTACCTAGACTTTAGCAAGGCATTTGACACAGTCCCAGACAAAAGATTAATATACAAGTTAGCCAGCCTGGGAGTGGGTCCCAAGATGACAGCCTGGGTAAAGAATTGGCTGGAGAATAGGACACAGAGAGTAATAGTGAATGGAGTCCACTCTGAAGAAAGGGGAGTTACTAGTGGGGTAGCGCAGGGTTCAGTATTAGGACCGGTCCTCTTCCATGTCTTTATAAGCGACATTGCAGAGGGACTGGAAGGAAAAGATGTCTTTTGCAGATGACACAAAGATCTGCAACAGAGTTGATGCACAAGGTGGAGTGGAAAGGATGAGGGAGGACTTGGCAAGGTTAGAGGAATGGTCGAATGTATGGCAGCTTAGATTCAATGCTAGAAGTGCAAGGTAATGCACCTGGGAAACAAAAACCCAGGGGAAGAGTACACAATGGGGGGTGAGATACTAACAACAACAAAAATGGAAAGGGACCTGGGGGTAGTCATATCAGATGACCTAAGGGTGGGCAAGCAATGTGAGAGGGCAGCAAGGAGGGCTGGGGGGATACTGGAATGCATAGGGAGAGGCATCACCAGTAGAAAACAGGAAGTTATTATCCCTCTGTACAGACAGCTGGTGAGACCCCATCTGGAGTACTGCGTGCAGTTCTGGAGACCCAATCTCTACAAAGACATAGACAGGATGGAAGCTGTCCAGAGGAGGGCAACTAAAATGGTGCAGGGTCTGCACCGGAAGACATATGAAGAGGGACTTAAAGAGCTTAATATGTATAGCCTCGAGGAAAGGAGGGAGAGGGGGGACATGATAGAAACTTTCAAGTACCTCAAGGGAATCAACAAAGTCCAAGAGGGTAGCATCTTTCAAAAAAAGAGGTGTGCAAGAACAAGGGGGCACAATTTGAAGATAGAGGGGGGGCGGCTCAGAGGTAATTTAAGGAAGTATTTTTTCACAGACAGGGTTGTGGATGCATGGAACGGCCTTCCAGAGGAGGTTGTGGAGTCAAAAACAGTGGTGGAATTCAAGCATGCATGGGACAGTCATAAGGCAATTCTATGGGATGCGGGTAGGAAGAAGTAGGCTGCTGGTTAACTAGGATCTGCAGCTTATCCATTAGGTAGGGAAATGGGCAGACTGGGTGGGTCAAGCGGTCCTTATCTGCCGTCAAATTCTATATTTCTATGTTAAACAAAAAATGTCCTCTTTACAACATAATAGGGCAAAATCTTTAGAGCAAGAGCTCAGGTTTGGGACGCATATGAAAAAGGGTTCTATTAACCCATATAAAGAATGTAATAATAGAGTAGGGCAGAGGGTGACTACAGAGTTGTTAACAGAAACAGGTCAAAAGGTTACACCTATGGATATTCTACAGCAGGTAGAATGTTATGTGACTTCTTCATATAGTGAGGCTGCACTTGTAGAAGAATCTGCTACATATTTTGAAAATGTAGGTTTGCCACAAATATCAAGACAAGAAGGTTTACAATTTACTAACCCAATTATTATGAGGAATTCAATTCAGCCATCTCTGCTTTAAAAAATAAATCTGCATCAGGCACAGATGGCATAGTATCTGAATTTTACAAAACATTTCAAGAAGATTTAGCCCCAGCATTAACAATTATGTATAATGAGATGTTACAAAAAGTACACTTGTTGAAATCAATGAACCAAGCCCTTCTTATATTGCTATTTAAAAAAGGAGATCGGGAAGATTTACAAAATTAGAGATCAGTGAGTCTCTTAAATTCAGACCTAAAGATCTTAAGTAAAATTCTGCTTAACAGGTTGCTGATAAATTGATAAGTGCTTTCCAGACCTGTGCTGTCCCGAATAGGTATCAGCATGACAAGCTTATTCTGTTGAGAGATATCTTCCAGATGGCTAAATCATCACACATACATGGATATGTTTAAGGTATTGATCAAGAAAAGGCTTTAAGTCTCACATGCCTTTTTGTTTACAACTCTCAAAGCTTATGGGGTGCTGTGACACATTCATATTGTGGCTAAAATGTATGTATAACAAAGCCACCATTATCCCTAACATTAATGGTTGGCAGGGGAATGAAATTAGAGTTAGGAAAGGAGTTCGACAAGGCTGCCCCATAAGCCCCCTTCTGTATGCTTTTAGTATTGACATCTTAATTAGATCTATTGTACATAATGAACAGATTTATGGCTTTAACCTTAATGGGGGTACAACCACAATAAATGTTCTGGCCTATGCAGATAATTTAGTATTGTGTTCAGACCACAACACACATGAGCAGCATTTGAAGGGATCCTTGACAGTGTATTACAAACAGTCAGGGGCAAAAATTAATTATAATGAAAGTTCAGGAATTCCATTAGGAAATACTCCTCTTCCTATTGGGCAGAAGTTTGCAGAAATACCTGTATCACGGAAATAGTATTACAATCTTAGTTATAGAATTTGGGGGTACTGACATGGTTAAGGAAAATTGGGAGAGGAGATTGCAGATAGCCAGTGGCTTGGTGTCTTCATGGAAGGGGAACAGATTGCCAAAAAATAAAGAGTTCTTCTAATTAAAACCTTGCTCATACCGGTATTTTTGTACCTTTGTTATGTATTTCCTCCCCCACAGTCTTTATACACTGCTTTATACAACATGTTCTTTCAAGCCTTTTGGGGAAACAGGCTGAACTCCATTAAAAGAGAGTTCACATATAAGAAGATACAGGAAGGAGGGTGGGTATGATAAACCCTGTGGCCTTTTTTAGCAGTGTGTTTTTATCATAAAATATAGGGTCGGCTTTAAGGCCTGGGTATAAAATTTGGAAATCTTGTATAACGGAGTGGCTAGATAAATGCCTAGGTCCTTGGACACAGATGCAACCTGGATTATTAAATAAGGTACCACAGGTGCCAGGCTATGGGCTGCAGCAAGTTAAGAATGCTATTAGTTGGAATATGATTGTTCTACAAATCCAAACCATGGATAGGAAAAGCCTTTATTCTTGTATTTTGAAGGCAGAATTTAAAGAAATGATAGCCTTCCTTGAGTGCCGCAGGTTAGCATGCCTTTTCTAGTAAAACAGCTCTCAAATAAGCGATTTCCAGAATTTGTATGGGACTCTGTGTGGTTGGGTAATTATGGTAGGCTAGGGGTGCGTAATAATAATAAGCATGAACAGCTGAGCGAGAGGTATCGTTTAAGATCTAATTATATACAGATGCTTGAAACACAGTCACATTTGTTTTTGGAGTGTGAATATGTAAAAGAATTTTGGATATATTTGTCAAGGGCATGGAAGGAGCCTTTGTTTATGTCTCTGACATATGGTACTTTAATGTATGGGGACTATTCAGGAGGTTGGGGTAAATTTCACCCAGAAACTGTATACATTATTTTTTTCAATACTAAGATACTACATACGGCAAGCAAGATATGTTTGGGTTACTCAGCAGAGATTGTTGCATTATGTTGAAATAATGAAGAATGTCCAGACCTCTTTAAAACCGGCTCCCACTCCTTTGGAACAACCTTCCACCCAACCTCCAACAGGCCCACTCTTTATCAGCCTTTAAACAGCTACTCAGGCTTCTCCCCCCTACTCCCTGCCAAAGCAGCACAGCAAATCCCCCCTCTCTCAGGCCCAGTACTACCTCCAGTTAGCCACACCAGGTAACTATTACTCCTCATGCCAGCTCAAACTGCCCAACCTCCCCCCACCGCACCCTCTCTTTGCTAGACCACTTTCCGGACAATACCACTACTGTAAATATGTATATACATGCACTGGAAATTATACAGCAAAGTGACTGTTTTTGAAATGACATGTCATGATGTTTTTCCCACTGGCTGTTCCAACTAACAATTGTTACCACACTACCTAATACTATGAAATGTCCTTGTACTGCATTGTCCAACAGATACTTGTTTGCTTGTACGTCTCTGCCTTCCACTTTGTACACCTTGTACCTGGGTCGCACCTGGAAACGAGCCTCTGCTCAGTGTGCCTTTTCCGGTCACTAATTTTAAATAAATAAATTAATTAATTAAATTAAAGGTATATATAACAGACTCTAGATTTTATAGACCAGAGACAGTGAAAATGTTTTGGGTACATTGTGAAAATTGGATCATTTATGAATGAATTTATATTCAAAGATCTAATTTGTATATGTGATGTTTAAATTTGTATGACATATTTGAATTTAGAATGTAATATTTGATTGTGATTTATATATGATATTTGATGTCATGTAAAGTATCTTCTTTTGTTATATGAATGTAATGAAGTTCCTATTTTCAATAAAAATTCCCCTACTCTTTTGAAGAAGTGCCATGGGATCTTTAACATCCACCTCAACTATCACAGAACAGGCAAATGGGACCTCAGTTTAACATCACATCTGAAAGATGGCACCTCAGGAGTGCAGCACCCCCTTCATATTGTACTGCAGTGTCAGTATTGGGATATTAACCCAAGTGCCTGGTGTGGCGATAGAACCCACAGCCTTCTGATCCCCCAGCCTCAGAGGCGAGTATGCTACCTGCTGAGCTACTGACACTGCTAATGTGATTTATTTAAAGTGGGAAATGAGCAGTAGCACAGTACACTGCAAATACTAAAACAGATGATATACAAATATCAGTTCAGTATTTGCTCCATTAATTTATTACGGGAAAAATACTTATCCTGAAACAAGTTTTTATTTCTGTGGATGTTTTGTTATCTCAGTTATCATGAAACAGCTCACTCACTCCTACTCTAAATGTAGAAGACTTAGCTACTGTAATGTTTAAAATGATGGCATGCTTGTTACCCTTACAAATGAAGCATGCACAGTACTTGGTCACATTTTTAATTCAGATTAGAATGGTGATTGTATATGGTTTGTACTGAGAAGCTGTAGGTCATTCTCACAAAAGAGAATGTTCTTATTTCTCCTTAAAGAGATTTTTTTCTAGTCTCTAGCAAATATTTAAGAACACAATATTCAGACACAAATCAGCTTTTAATTGAAATATTTTCTCAGTGTATCACCCCATATTCTTTATTATAGTGATGTAGCTTTGTTCTTCAGACTTCATCAGCTCCTCTTGCTTTTCCCCTGCTAAAGACATAGGGCAGGATTCACAAAAGAGATGCACCAGGTGCAAGTGAGATGCACTGGCACAAACCAAAAATGTGCCATGAAATGATTCACACACAGGATGGATACACTGGAGCATCCTAGATGCATCACACCGAACCAGATGAGCTGGAGACATGTTATAATGTTATGTGGCACATCTAGAGGGGACATACACATGCACAGTACAAAGTGATTCACAGTGCAAAATGAAGGTGCAATGAGAGAGCAAACCCAGCACAAGTACCAAATGCACCATGAAATGATAAGTATAAAAGAAGCAGACTTAAGTGCAAGCCACCAGCAGGTCAGCGGCAGAACAGCAGCACCAGCACAGTGGCAGAGAGAGAGTGAGAGAGTGCGACAGACAGGCATAGAGAGAGAGAGAGAGAGAGAGAGAGAGACATCACCGCCATCAGCATGGATGTAGCACCATTTGCATTGGTCGGAGTACTAATGGAGATGAGGGGATGAGGAGGCAGAAGGCATCGTAGGTGGCCTGCCCCACAGTGATATGGTGCCAGGTTGTCGTTTGAGCAGCTGATGGATGTGGAGACAGTAGGCCAATATCCCCTGAACAGTGCCATTTTGAGGCATCTCTGTGAGCTGTGCCATGATGAAATGCAGGCACCCACCGCACATGGTCATGCCATCTCAGTGGAGACCAAGGTGACAACAGTAATGTGCTTGCTCACCATGGGAACCTTCCAGAGGCCTACTGGGGACACCATTGGTGTATCATAGGCCTCCACTTCCTACCTCCTCACACAGTTCCTCACTGCACTGCTACCACATGCTTCAGAATATATCCATTTCCGCAGCACACAGGCAGTGTGGACAAAAGAAATGCAGGGGTTCCACAGGGTGGCACGCATGCTAGGCATCATAGGGGCTATTAACTGCACCCATGTGGCAATCCATACATCACCTGGCGATGATGCCATCACATACGTCAACCACAAGGGATACCACTCAGTCAACTTCCAGGTGGTGTGCAATGCCACAGGGTGCATCAGCAATGTCTGTGTCACACACACTGGGAGCACATATGATGCCTTCATATAGCAACAGTTGGCCCTCTGCCAGAGATTCCAGGCAGGAGAAATACCAAGTAGCTATCTATTAGGTGCTTGGGACATGGCAACTAGCTTCACAACAGGGCACCAAAGCCAGGACGGGGGGGTGCGGAAAGCAACATGTGCAACGTGCATAAGGTGCAGCAGGCTTGGGACAGGCAGACACCAGCAGGTACAGGGAGACACACGGGCAATGCACAGTATGTGTGGTGCAGTGCAATGGGGGAGCATGTGTGGCAGCGACATGCACAGCACAAACAGACATCGGCCAGTGGAGGAATGCACACTGGCAGGGCAATGGTGGGTGTGGCACATGTCACCCCAATGGCATTGGTGGCCTTGGGCCAACAACAGGTGCAGGCCCAGCAATAGCTGCTGAGGTAGGGTTGTGGGTATGCAGGAAAGGGACAGGCACTGGCAGTGGTGGATGCCTGGTGCGCACACACCAGTGCAGACTGGAGCAGGGTATGGGGGCACGCCACACTTGGGACTAGTGTATTAACAGCCATCTCCCCCCTCACAGGTGATGCTGCATACCCACTGAGGCCCTGGCTCCTCACCCCCTCCAATGACCCAGAACAGAGGTGAAGAAGCAGTACAATTAGGCACACATCGCTACATGCACCATCATAAAGCACGTCTTTGACATGTTAAAGATGCGTTCCGGTGCCTGTGTAGGTTGGGTTGGGCACTACAGTATAACCCTGAGAAGGCCTGTGGCATACTTCTGGCCTGTTGTATGCTACACAACAAGGCCATTAACCATAGACTACCTGTTGAGGCCAGTGAGGGTGACAGTTCTGAGGAGGAGGAGGAGGGTGGGGGGGATGAAGCAGTGCCACAGGGCCCCAACACCAGAACACCAGTAGACCACTGGGACCCACAGCTGGCAGCATGGTCCAGGCAGTACAGAAGTAGGCTGGTGGAGGAGCATTTTGGGAACCACAGGTGCATATCAGAGGTATGTATCTGGGAAGTGCACAATGCTGAGAACAGGTAGTCACAGAGCTGTGCAGTGCACGGCAGACACAGGACAATACATGGACAGCTCTACACAGGTGTGCACATGCACACACACACACACACACACACACACACATCTTGCAACACACACGTACCACCATGACTGTGCCATTGATGGCATGGATCATTGTGCACTGCAGCTGGCACACAGGAACAGCAGACACTGGACTGCACTCATCATGCCCATGCCACACGGCTAAATAGTGGTTCACAAAGACATGCAGATGGCACTGCAGAGAGAGCCTACACTGGAAGTGCACTTGAGGCAGGTGCCTGCCACACACATGCTGCCTCAGGCATTGTCATCCAGGCATGTGGGACACAAAGGTCGTATGTGCAGCTGCCGACGGAACGGGGACCTGGATGTCACAGGGTGGCACCATGGTTGCCATGGACACATGGGTGGCCTCTTCCATGACTGGTTGATGCAGTCACACCCCCACTAGCCACAGGAGGTGTTTCCAACACCCCTGTAGGGGTACTGGAGTGAAACTGTGAATGGGTGCTCATTGGTGTGGTGGCCACACAAGCCATGTCTGGGCCAGGGATGCTGGGCACTGTGACGTGTGGCGACAGCGTTAGCAGCAGAGGGTCCACCTGATGCCTCTGCCTGTGTGTGCAGGAGGTGCTCCTGGGTGTCCGACTGGATGCCAGATGGCCACGGCACACAACAGCTGCAGACAGTACCTCTACAGCAGCTGCTGCCACCCGCACAGGTATCTGCATTCTGCATGTCCCACTGTTGGCCGTTTCCCACTCAATCTGTGTGGAGTCATCATCCACAGTGACATCGCTGTACACCCCAGCATGCCAGATGCAAGCACAAGGAGGACATTAGTGATGTCCACCGTGTCTGCAGGGTCATTGTCAGACAAACCCAGCAGACACCCCAGCCATGTGTTGTCATCACCAGCCACCCTGCTGGAATTGGCCAAGGGGTCTGATAGGCCTGCCACCACTGGGGCTGTGTCTGGTGGGGTCAGTGCAGTAGATGGTCCAGGGATGCCACCATCCACTGCAGTGACCACAGTCCTGTGCGACAGGCCTGCATCATCACCCGCTAGGGTGTCCTGTGCAGCCGTGCCCATGGCTGCACCTGTGAGGCATGATGGAGCTGTGAAAAGAAGATGGGAGAAGATGGTTAGTGCACAAGAATATACAGTGGCATACATACATGCAGACAGACAGACATGTACAGTGTGTCACAGTGTAGTGCCATGGGTGCGCATGACAGTCTGCAGTGTGGCTGTGCAGTGCCCACCATGCCACACCAGCAATGCACCTGCTGTGACTGGTACTGTATGGTGACAGGCCATGGCCACATGGCACCATGTGTGACACTGGCAGAACAGGCACACCCAACAGTGTATGTGACCCACTGGCCTGACCTGCGGTGGCACCACACATGTGCCACCATGGGTATGGGCATTGCAGCCCAGTGTAGCAAAGCATGGGACACACATGTGCCACCCCCACACATGGCACAGCCCCTGGGTACACAGTTACACTGCACAGCACACCGGGGCAGGCATGGCAACCATGGCACACATGTGGCCAGACACATGTCATGTCCATGGCTACTTACAGTGCTGCGACGGGCTTCCACCAGTCTGGAACCTCCCACCTGGCACACCCTGTGCAGTAGCCCTGGCAGTGGTTGCCATGAGTAGCTGTTCATTGGGACTCAGGTGGACATCTGCCAGCGGGCCACCCCTGTCCGATGCAGGGAAGCCTCTATGTGGGCCACCTTATCCTTAGCCCTCCATTTCCCATCATTCAGATGCTTCCTGCACTCCAAGGGGGTTCTGTTGACTGTCCCTATGATGTTGTCATGGCAGGCCAGCCTTCCTCCCATGCCATATGGCTGCCACCCCTGCCCATCAGTACATCATGCCATAGATGGTATGCCTCAATGAGGGCCTGCTCCTCATCCTTTGTGAAGTTTGGCCACCATCTGCTGGTGGCACTGTTGCCTCCTGACATTGTGGTTTCTGTGGGAGAGTACAAACAGACATTAGCCATGCTCATGTAGATTCAAGTAGCGCTACTCCTGGTTAAACAACTAAATTAAAATTAAAAAAAGAAGATTCCCATGTGACCATTACTGACAGACAGCGGTTGCAGTAGGACACACCAGCACCTGTCAGACAGGGCCTGCAGACAGTGCACATCCATGGGCATGCACAGTGAGCCATGGTGGTTGTGTCTGCATTTGGTGTGTACATCGAACATGCCATGGACAGCTGCAAGGCCACGGCTATGCCACCTGTACCGCATGTCCAGCTACACATGCAGCTATCTGCACATCACACACACTATGCATGCCATGTTGTTGGTTCAGGTACATTGGCCGTCATGCTCCACCCAATGACGTGGCCTGTGGAGCAGTGTGTGGCACACCATGTCACTCAACAGATGCCCCTGCACAAGGCAGCCTGGTGACAGGCTGTGCTCAGCCAGCTCCAGCATGTGGCTTGACTACACTGCAACTGCGCCTGTACACAAATGGATGTCTGCATCATACATTCCTGTTGCAGTCTACTGTATCCCCCTCCCTTGTGTTGTGCCTAGGTGTAGGCAGTGGTCTATGACAGTACATACCCACTCCACAGAACCTGCTGTATTGCATGCAGAACTAGCCGTGTACTCACCATCAATGCCATGAATCCTGAATCACCTATTCTCAGTGAGTTGGGAGCATTTGTGGCTCAGAGCATGCAAATGTGGTCTGGGCAGTGTTAATGAGATGCTAAACAGCTGAGTTTTCCCTGCATATGATATTAGGCCATTTTGGGAGCATTGTCTGTGAATTGCATTATTGCTCTCGGCTCATCTCAATCAGCATGGTGCATCTGCTGAGTTGAGTGCATCCCTACATGACGCATGTACCATGCATTCACATTGCATTCGGAGCATATTCCTGGATTGGGTGCATATGTCTCAGTGCATACTGCACACATGTGCTGTGCATTGTACCCATGGTACAGAACCTCAGATGTGCAGCTGTACTGTCGATCGCATCATGGATATGCAGATTGTGTCCATCGCATGCTGCAGTTTGTCTGTGCATTGCATGCCCACCTGCATGGTGCCCATTGTGCTCATTGATGGTGTTGTACATGGAATAAGCATTATGTCCCAGTGTGCAACAGTGTGCTACCGTGCTTCATGGGCACTGTGCATGATCACGCATGCCACTCGTAACATGGTGGCCGCGTAAGCATTACACATGCCCAACCTGGTCATGACCCATGCCCCACAGTCCTGCCATAACATTGCACATTGTGCATGTGCCAGTGGGCACTTGACAGACCAATCACTCTTCACACTGCAGTGCATGGTGCCATGCACTTGGCCTACTGGTGCATGTGGCACCATTTTGGATTTCAGCTCCACAAACTGTGCTTGCACCAGTGGGTTGCATCTTGTGTGGGAATGCCTAGGGCAGAGAGGACTGGTTCTAGGACCATGAACTGGTCTGAGCTGGAGCTGCTTCACCTGGTGGCCTTGGTGATGTGTGTGTGGAGGGGTAACTGTTTGGCTGCGAGGACCTGCAGGTGCCCATGTCACAGGTGTGGACCACCATTGCCCAGTGGCTAGTGCAGGGCACGGGGGTTCCCTGCACCAGGGAATAGTGTAGGCACTGTTATGGTGACCTTAGCCAGTGGGATGGGGCCTGTCTTCAGCAGCTGCATAGCCATGCATTTAGGGATGCGCTTCCATGGACAGGTAGATTGCGTGCATACATGTGCAGCACAGGTGCATGAAGGGTGGGGATGGGTCACATCACAACATCACACTCACAAGGGTACACCACACTATGCACACATGGCTGTGGCTGCACCTGTCCCATGGTGTCCTGTCCTGCATGTGACATGGGGTGTACACTCCGCAGTGATGTGTGTGGGATGGGCACACTGTGTCTCACATGAGGTGGGACTACCATGTGCGGTGCATATCCACAGGAAGGCACTTTGGGGATTTGGGCACAGCAACTGTGTGCTGCTGTGGTCTGCATGGATGGACACTGGTGTTGCACCGGCTGTGTACACCTACACTGCATGTCCACACTTGTGTTGGGGTGGGTTTGTGCACTGATGTGTCTACTCATGGCGGTATCTGTCTGTTGTGTCTTGCAGTACTGGAGGCCAGGCAGCGGGCCACAAAGGCTGCTGAAGCAAGCTGTTAGGGGGCTGCTGCTGGGGATCATCAAGGTGTCCATCTGGGAGCAGGTAGGTGGTGCCCTTCTAGGTTTACTGGGTTTTATTGGAAAAAAGAAGGCTGTAGCCCTTCGTGATTTTCCCCCACACACTGTGGGCTCATTTAGACAGAGGTAATCCTGTAAGGCAACTATCAAGACCTCTTCTGAAAATATTGACACTATCCGAATCCACCAGTGCTTGGGGCAATTGGTTCCAAAGTCTGGGTGCCCTAACCGAGAAAAAATGTTTTCTAAGATTAGTACTAGCAAATGGAACAAATAATTGTTTATTATGGCTTCTCGGCACTATATGGCGATTTGTAAAATGAAGGTCACACTTTTTCATAAGTTCAGTGTTTTGCATAAGTTTATAAATTAATATTTGATCTCCTCTAATTCTTCTGTTATGCAGAGTATGCAATCCTGTCAATTTTAGTCTATCTGGATAAGAGTATTTAGACAGCCTTGGAACCATCTTTGCAGCTCGTTGTTGGATCTTGTCTAACCGGTTTATGTCACCTTTCAGATGGGGGCTCCAAAAAGGAGACCCATAATCAATTAGGGGGTGAATACATGCCCTATAAAGAGGTACTAAACACTGTTCATTTCTTGTGACAAAGGAGCGCCGAATTTGTCTCAGTATGCCATTTGTGGTATTGGCTATTTTTAAACAATGGCCTGAAAAGGTTAATGACGAATACACCAAAATACCTAGATCTCTTTCTGTTTTGGTTGATTTAATCAAATTATTATTTATATAGTAATTATATTCTGAGTTTTGGGCACCATAATGTAAGGTCATGCATTTGTCTAAGTTAAAGTCCATTTTGTTTATAGTTGCCCAATTTTCAATTTTTAATAAGTCGAGTTTAAGTGAATTATGGTCATAATCGTTATTGACCATGCCCCCATGTTTGGAATCATCAGCAAACTTACATAACCAATTTTTATTACTTATTTCCATGTTACTGATGTATAAATTGAACAGTATGGGGCCAAGCACTGAGCCGTGCGGTACCCAACTGGAGATGATGGCTAAGTTTGAAACACAGTCGTTTATAGAGACCCTTTGCATTCTGTTCGATAGCCAAGTGTTTATCCAGTTTACTAACCCTTCAGAAAATCCCAATGATTTTAGTTTTCTAATTAAATTTCCATGGGGCAATTTGTCAAATGGCTTACTAAAATCCAACAGTATGACATCCATATTTTGTTTATTTTCTAGTCCCATGCTAATGTTATTATAAAAAGACAACAAATTAGTAGTGCAGGAGTGACTGGCTTTAAAGCCATGTTGGGTAGAGTCTACTATACTCAGTTCCTCCATTTCATTGAGTCTTTTACCTGTTTTTAGTTTTGTAAATAACTTTTTTTTTCTTTTGATCTGAATCATAATGGATTTATTTAGCCAAATTGGAATTCTGCCTTTTTTGTTATATTTATTTTTTGTTGGCACGTTTCCTTTCTAGTACAAAAATCACAACCTTTAATTTTAACCAGGCCTCATTTATCATGAGGCCAAAGAAGAGTTGTGACCATCTAACACTATTCAATTTATCTGTAATCACTCAAAAGTTAGCATTATCATAGTTCCTAAAGACAGTTTTTTTGTTCAATCTATGGTGTACACTCATTAATTCAAATATAATAGAGTGATGGTCACTATTGCCTAAGGGATCAGATGCTAAAATATTGGTGAGTTTGTGGCTTATGTTAGAAATGAGGAGATCAAGAATGTTCCCTCCTCTGGTGGGAAAATTTACTAATTGTGTTAGACCATTCTCAGTTAACATATTCAAAAAATCAACATGTTGTTTGCTGTTGTTAGAATGAGTGGACCAGTTTATACAGGGCATGTTAAAGTCGCCCATGATTACCACATCTTTATAATCAAAGAATGTTTCAAGGTCCATAAGTAAAGCCTCCCTATAACTATGATCAGAAGAAGGGGGGGTTATAACAATTCCCCACAACAATTTGGGGGTGACCTTGGATCTGAATAGACACCCATATAGGTTATACGTTAGCTGTTGACTGTAATTCATAAGATCTAATATCTTCTCTAACATAGAGTCCCACTACCCCACCTTTTTTATTATTTCTGTTTTTATGATAAAGTTTGTAACCTGGAATTTGCTGATTCCAAACAGAATTTGAGTCCCACCAGGTTTCAGTTATCCCTATTATATCTAAATGTAATAATTTAATCTTAGCCTCTAGTTCTGCTAGTTTAGTGATATTCAGTGATCTAGCATTTAAAGACAAGAATTTGTAACCCCTAAAAGACTGGTTTACCCAATGATTAAGAGTTAGGGGAAGTACCCCTTTCTCTCCCTTCTGCTTTAGTTTAAATGGTTTGTAATTATCCTCAAAAGGGATTTCCCCAACATAGTACTACCCTGTCTACTGAGGTGTAGACCATCCCAACAATACAGAGGAAATTTATCCACAAAGTTCTCCCAGTGGGTTATACATGCTATGTCTTGGGATATGCACCATTTGCGAAGCCATTCATTTGTTAGTTTAATCCTAGTAATGACCAGATCTGTTGCTCTAGGGATGGGTAAAATTTCGGAAAAACACACAGTATAGTCTCTATCTACCAGCATGTTGTTTAAAGCAATTATGTCCTGTTGTAAGGACTTGTGGTTGGAACTTAAGATATCGTTAATTCCAGCATGTATAATGACTAAGGGATTTTGACCAGAGTCTTTTAAAATATCCGGTATCATGTTGGTAATGTTGGATACTTTAACCCCTCTAAAACTGGAACAGGTACGATTTACCTTGTCCTGGCCACAGACAATCCTGTCCGTGTGTTTGATTAGAGAGTCCCCCAATACAAAGATCTGTTTTGAGTTCCCAGTAGAATGTTGTGATGTAATATCTCTGGGCTATTATAATGTTGGGTAGGGGGAGTTTCAATACCAGAGGGGGCACTGCAATTTGGTGGAGAAAGAGGGCTATTATTTAGAGTAATGCTTTTTGGTTTTTTTCCCCTCTGGATTTAATAGTGTTAACTAACTTTGTTTTTTCACAAATCATGGATGTGTTCAATTCATCCGCTAAGTCATAATCCTCATAGTCTATTAGGGTTTGGTATCTATTATGTAGAGGAACCTGATCAGAGTGATAAGTTTGACCACCTCTGTGTTTGGTTTTTACTTTCTGTACCACAGCCCAATCCTCAATATAGGGAGATGAGGGGTCCACAGTGTTAGTTGAAGGGGAACAGTAGGACTCATCATTTAATGCAGGTGACTGGGAGCTAGTTGAAGTGTACTGGGTGACTGCCTTGTCTATAAAGTTTTCCAGTTGTGCAATGTCCATGTCTGTAGACTGTCTGTATAGTAGGCTAGCTATTTCTTTTTGTAAAACGATAATCAACAAACAGTTGTCACACATGAAGGTGTTATCAGATTCTCCATAACAAAACATAGAACAGTTTACACACTGCTTAATAGGGCCCTCCATTTTAATAGGAAGCAAAAACTTTAAATAGAGGCAGCTTACATATAATCACGGCAAAATTTGTATGACTCGGATCCCCAGGGTCCCCAGCAGACACAGCAAACACGTGCAGACACGCATGTCTCTGCATGCGTCTCCACAAGTGCAAACGCATGCCCTGCCATACTCGCCCTGCTCGCTACCAGGCTGGTATTTACAGCACAGGAGACCCGGAAGTAAAGCTTGGGGTTACGGGTGTCTCGTAACCACGTTGCGAAATTTACACTAACAGGGTGGTCTTGTGCGTCAACCACTCATACGTGGAAAAGGCACAGACAAATTTGTAGATTGCAGCCCACAAAGTAAACACACAGCATGAATAAAACGTTTTTAAAAGAACTGGCATGGTTTAATAACTGTAGTTCTTCACTGCCACCAAAGAACTACAGTTCCCTTCCTGCTTCCATGTATGACGTGGGATAGCAGGGCTCACAAGAAAGGTTTTTGCTATTATTAGAGTGCCTTTGAGTAAAAAGAACAGTCTGTGAGCTGCTAACAGTGTCTGAGCCCTCACAGTAGTGGCACTCACTGCACAAATCTCACTACTAGCACACTTCTGTGTGTTTTGTCTGTCTGGTGGGGTGGATTACTGCTTGGTGGGGGTTGTGTGTCTGTCATGGTCCTTAGTATGTGTTCTCTTTGTCCTTGCTGTAGGTCCCCAGTATCATCGTGTAGCAGCCAGAGGTGGAGGTGCCATAGACTGGCTTCAGGACCTGGACAGGAGAATTGCTTGGGCTATCCAGGGGTCACTCAGGCCCATCCAGCAGATGACTGGGCACCTGAGTCAGGCCATTGGGCCATTCTCCGGCTCCTGCCGGCACGTGGCCATCTGGGGTTGGGGTGCAGAGGTGCGAGGCCACGCCTGTAGCCCCCTTCCTTGTGCAGACCTTTCTGTGCTGTATATAGCCTGCTGTAACCCACCCCTCCATACCTACATTGTTGTTCTTGCACCCTACCCCCTTCTGCACACATGTACCTGTATATAGTCTGTCACTACCCCTCCCTTTTGATTCCCCTGTGCACATAGTTTCTACTATTAATGCTCTGTATATTGTTGACTTGTCCATTTGTGTTTTATAGAAATCTTTTGGATCTCTGACATGGTGTCTGTGGTCATTCACTCTTCCATATTCCTGGGTTTGTGTACTGTCAGGGGCTCTTCCCTGTACCCTTCTTGCCATGGCTGTTTGTGCCCATGGCTATGTATGGTCTCCATCCCCCCCCTGCTACAGCCCCACCCTTTGTGTGGCCCCACTGTTGCCTATGGCATGTGCATGGGAGTCTGTCCTGTTGCTCATGTCCCTGCCCCTGGTCTCTGTGTCTGTGCTGCTTGTGGCTTACATACATTGCACTGTTGTGCTATTGCTCCGTGAACCTGTGAGTGGTGTTCTGTAGTTGGGGATGTGGCATGGCTGTGTGGCAGCATGGTAGCATGGTGTGCTGGCACCTGTTTAGCATGGTGTCACCCTGTGTGTCCCCTCACATGTCCACAGTCATGGCCACCTGTGGTGTTGGCCATATCCAGTGGCCTTCACCTTGCTTTTTGCACCTGCACGCTGTTGTGTGGCACCATTCCTGCTACAGTGTGCTTGTTCTGTGTGCCGGCCATGGACCTGTGTGGATTGTGGCCTGGAGCTCTGTGTGTGTTGTTCTCTGGTCCCTGTCATGGTTCTGTGCCTGCTGTGGCCACTGTTGTGCCCTTGGCCTCTCTGGTGTGTCCCATTGGTCCTGTGTTCCTCTCTCCTTTGTCTCACTGCTCTGTCCCCTGTTACTCCCTCATGCCTTGCTGGCTTGCTCAGTATTCACTGTATTGCTCCCCTGGGTGGATTTGCACATCCTGGTTGCACTGGTGCATCTCTACTTGCAGCCTGCCCTTTCCATGTTCTTCACAGTGGGGTTGCGCATGGCGCATCCCTTGGTTCATCCCTTTGTGGATCGCTCGGCATTTCATGGGCGCATTCTCTTTGTGCTGGCGCATCTCATTTGTACCTGGTGCATCTCTTTTGTGAATCCTGACCATAATCCATCCCTTGTGACATCAAAATCACTGCAGAAGCAACATACTGTGATATCACAGAGGACTGTAATGCCACGGGAGAGAAAAGCAAGAAAATAAGATTGTGTTCGAAAGATAAAAATCCAGTTTTAATGCAGACACCCCAAAAAAACAAGGGAAGATAGACACACACATATAAAGGGGAAACAAAGTTTGCCCTGAACAATTTTCTGGAACAGCAGGCACCGAGTAAAAAAATTGTCCACATATAATTTTTAATACTCACTTTTGCAAAAAATGTTAACTTTATCTGGTTGGTCCTGCTACACCACACCACACCCCCCATCTGCAGCACCTTGATTGGAAAAACACCCATGAGACTCAGCAGGGACTGTGATCAGTTTGTGTAGCCATTAACACTTCTGAGAGCTAGTGCATCACTCATGCCAGGTAGTAGTGTAGTAGTAGTTGTGGTGGAGGTAGTAGTAGTAGTAGGAGTAAGAGTAGTAGCAATAGCAGTAGTGGTGGTAGCAGTGGTAGTAGTAGTAGTAGCAGCAGCAGTAGTAGTAGTGGTGGTAGCAGTATTTGGAATAGAGGTTAAAGGAGGAGGAGGGGGGTATATTTCTTTCTTTGGCACTCATTGCCATGTGCTCAGGGCACCACACATCTAAATGGACAATAAATTACAATACAAATATTTTGCAACAAATAGGGAAACATGGGGCACTGTACATTGCACACAACAGCAGTCCCTGGACAGCTCAGCATGAGCAAAACAAGATTTAACTCTCTACTCAGCACTGGCCAGCATGAAAAGAAGAAACTTCAAGCCCTTATTAGACATGTCCACTGAGAGGACTTCCCAAAGATTTCTCACAATGAGTTTCACAACATCAAGACAGCCATAGCAAATGCCCAGTCCTCTGGGAGTTTTAAGCAGGAATATGGAATTATAAGAAGACTTACCTTAGAGGAACCGCAGACTGCAATGTTCTTAGCATGTGAATGGAAAGAGCTACTGGCCTTGTCAGTAGCACTAAATGATGACGTAAACTGTTACCAGGATAGCACTGAAGGAAGTCCCCTGTGGTTAGTTTCAATGATGAGGTCAGCCAAGGGAGATTCTGAGCGTTTTCTGACCAAAAAGGTGGGCAGGGCAGTGGCCACCTGATCAAAGAGTCAATTTTAAATTTTCTCAGCAAGGAAGTACTTTACATCTTTTATTTCAGGATGACCTGACAGTCTGAAAAAGTTGTTCAGTGGTGGTATCACATCAAGTGGGCCAAAGCAAAATGGGGACCGTGAAAGCAGCGATTGTTTTTGATATCCAAACTACAAAGACCAAAAGAATTAGGGAGATTACAAATCCCTAATATATATCTTTATTATCTTGCTGCTAATTGCTTAGTTGTCTCACAATGACTGACTTTTTTTTCACCTCCCAGATCGGAAATCTATGTCCCTTTGTGGCTGCAGATAGAAGAATCGCTCTGTACCTCAGCCGGGGTAGACATAAGGGCACTACCATACCTTTCACTTAATAAGATACCAAAACAGCTTACAAATACTCCCATTATGAAAACCCTTCATATCCATAAACAGTTGAATCATACTATAAGAGAAACCATGGAGAAAGACATTTCCCAGTGTATTCTGGGTAACCCTAATTTTAAAATAGGGGGGAAGATTATTACTCAAAGGTTTTTGGTGGAGGGGGTTGGGAAAAAGGTCATAAACTTAACAGAAAACTATAGATTATTATCCTTTCCGGAGGTAGTGGCTAAGTATAATGTGCCTGTATCCTTTTGTTTTAAGTATCTTCAGATTTCCCAGGTCCTTTTAGGACATTTTGGTAGTGGGCTATGGGATCATCATTTGTCTGGACCCATACTTAGTACTTTACATATAAGGCCAAATTCTCATTTAATTTCATACTATTATAAAGAGCTGCAGAAAAAAGTTGCAGACCTGGACAGTATTCCTCATTATGTTTGGGACAGCTCCCTCCTTCCAACCACCGAGGATTCCCGCCAATGGTCACAGATCTGGAAAAGGCTGTATAAGGATGTTAGATGGGACCATTATAGATTGCTATAATTTCAGATAATACAGGATCTATACTACACTCCTGTTAAACTTTTTTAAAATGGGTAAGCTCCAGGCAGATCTGTGTACCAGATGTGGGAAACAGCGGGGTACACTACTCCATATTTTATGGGAATGTGACAAAGCTTTTCCCCTCTGGGAGAGTATTACTGCTAGACTTAACCCATTATTAGGTTTGCAAAATGCCTTTCAACCAGGAATTTGTATTTTGGGTGACTCAAGTGATATCCTTATTGGTAATCAAAGGAAACATATGATGCTAATCTCCTTATGTGCTAAAAAAGTGATATTGCGTCACTGGCTGGATCAACAGACTCCCACATATGTAGAGTGGCTTCAGGAAATTCTTTTTGCTCTGCAAGCAGAATACAGTATAGCGAGCTACTCTAGAAATAGTAAAAAGTATCAGAAGACCTGGGCCCCTCTACATTACCTGTTATGTAATTAACATGCCCTGCAGTGGCACTGGGAATTTACCCTAAAATATCTGGATAAATACCGATTATATATGGCTATTTTCTGTTGATCCAGCTTCTCTCTTCTAATCTATGCTCCTTTTTTTCTTCCTCCTTTTCTTGTTTATTATCTTTTCCCGATGGCAAGGGACAGGGAGGGTGGGGAAGGGGAGGTGCTGGGGTGGGGGCGGTGGTTTAGATATCTATTGTTTACTGATTTTCTTTTTTACTTCCCCTTTCAATTTTATTATGGTAGAATGCTTTCTTACACCACTAGGCCCTGATCAGCTATTGTGTTTAAAGTAATAATGTGGTGTATTGTACCATGTTATGTAACAGAAATATGGATTAATTGTTGTTTGGTAAATTTAATAAAGTTTATTAAATATGAAAAAAAAAGCAGTGATTGTTTCACCGTGACTGGAATTAGAGTGATATTCCATTCCCAGTGCTATGACCTTGGAGGTGGTATATTAGAAAGAGGTGTGGGAGAGACCCCTGATAGAGTTGCGGCATAGCCCCTGCAAATACAACTGTTGCCCTAATTCTGTTCACAGTGAAACACACGCTGTTTTCATGTTCGCAGTTTTGATTTTGCTGACATGCTATGGAACCTTCAGGGGCAAGAGTTTGTTCCCTGAAATGCAAACTGAACTCTATCTAAACATTATATTTTAAAAATGTTTTTTGTGCCAGCCCAGTGGCGCTGAGAGCAGAGGCACTGGATGCCTTACCTCATTCTACACCAGAAACCCGTGTTCAGGAACAAGCATGGGCCACCAGGGGTTGGCAGGGTTGGAGAAGGACTGAGGATCCAAGGGACTGCTCTCCATCTCCTGGAAGGGGGGATGCCAGTGATCTGCACTTGATTGGCCCCTAGCAGAGGCTGGGGGCAGTGTGCCAATGCTGCAGAAGAGGGGCGGAGATGAGGCAGATGCCTGGAGCAGTGCATGTGGATGCGTGAGTGCTCCCTCCACTGGCATCATTGCATGCCCCTCTCCACAGGGAAGAAAATGGAAAATGGGAGTCCTTGCCATGGATGATGATTGTCCCACTTGCAGCACCACCATGAGGGCACCTCCCCCGAACAGGATCTGGACTGGTGGGTTGAGGGTCTCCCCAACCCCTGTCATGAGGGTTAAGTCATGGGGGCTGAAGGAGAGGGGGTCTCACACCAGTTCAGCATGGGAGGAGAACATCAGATGGCAAGGTGGGACTCCAGAAACAACACCAACAAAAATATATATATATGTTTTTCATGTTACTAGAAACAATACTTTAAGTGGAAACAAACTAAGTACAGAGGTCACATATCTTTAAATGATTGCCAAAGCAGCAGTTCCTGTTAAAAATGTATTTTATTATGCACTCCTTTTCAACCCCTGATGTTAATCCCCACTGTTACTTAATTGTTCCCAAATTAATTAATTTAGTGCCATATTCCGGTATATGTTCATCATGTTAAAGCTCTTTTTTGTGGCCTGCAATTAGTCTTTTTGTCTTCCATATTCCCTACGGTCAGGGAGAAGATTATGCTGCACACTGCTACATCTTAGTCACAAATAAAAGTTGATTTTTAACAATGAGGGCCAATGTTCCATTCCAAATGTATGTGCTCCAAAATAGGACACAATATGCCCCTTTGTGCTCACACATAAAATTGCAATACTGAGAACATTAGATCTGCACCAGGGCAGACCCCCAAGCACAACTTTTGGAATGCAAATTAGGAACTCCAGCTGGCACTGTGAACAAATACAGTTTAGTCACAATAAAGGCACACATTACAAGGTCATATAAGCCTGGGATGGCACAGTGGCATGCATAGACATGCATAAGCCCTAACAGCAGTCTAACACATCCCCCACCTACCCAATCCATACCTTTGGCACTCTTATGGGTCCACAACCATGTTCATGCATCCATACCTCATTGTCATCCCTGGTAGTCCAGTGGGCCCCAAACCAAACTACTGCCTCTAACAGTCCCTGGTGGTTCATTGGATCCTTCACCCTAGCTTAATTTCCTCAAGTAAATCTTTGGATGGCACTGGTCCATAGCCAAATTCTGTCTCCTAATGTCCCTGCACATTGGAGCAATATTCCAACACCCCTGGTAAAAAAAAAATTAAAAATTCTTTATGCATGGGAATGAATGTTTTTGCACTATGTAATCTGAATCTGTAATTTACCTTTTCTGATTGTTAATTTATTGCATCAGGGTACTAATGTTTATTTATTTCAAAGACATACCGAGCTTGTAACAGTTTTTTCCAGATGCATCCTGGGGGGAATCTACATAACAAGATACGTAAAAGAAATGTACGTTACAGTAGTTATAAAAATAACTACAGTAAAAATGCACGCGATAAGACAGAAAAAAAATAGGTGACAGTATACAGTCACATTTAGCCAGAATATGCAGGGCTATAAAAATAAAGATGAGATATAATGCAGACTAAGACATAACTGCTATTACTACACAGTGCAATGTCAGATAGTGGCAGGATTAGCACCAATCAGACTGCAAAGGTGTGAGCTGACACTGAAGCATAGAAATGTATGCAATCACCCCAGAGAAATCACGCAGTACCCAAGTTACCACAGGGTTCAGTATTAGGACCGGTCCTCTTCCATGTCTTTATAAGCGACATTGCAGAGGGACTGGAAGGAAAAGTATGTCTCTTTGCAGATGACACAAAGATCTGCAACAGAGTTGATGCACAAGGTGGAGTGCAAAGGATGAGAAGGGACTTGGCAAGGTTAGAGGAGTGATCAAATGTATGGCAGCTTAGATTCAATGCTAAGAAGTGCAAGGTAATGCACCTGGGAAACAAAAACCCAGGGGAAGAGTACACAAGGGGGGGTGAGATACTAACAACAACAAAAATGGAAAGGGACCTGGGGGTAGTCATATCAGATGACCTAAAGGTGGGCAAGCAATGTGAGAGGGTTGCAAGGAGGGCTGGGGAGATACTGGGATGCATAGGGAGAGGCATCACCAGTAGAAAACAGGAAGTTATTATCCCTCTGTACAGACAGTTGGTGAGACCCCATCTGGAGTACTGCATGCAGTTCTGGAGACCCAATCTCTGCAAAGACATAGACAGGATGGAGGCTGTCCAGAGGAGGGCAACTAAAATGATGCAGGGTCTGCACCGGAAGACATATGAAGAGAGACTTAAGGAGCTGAATATGTATAGCCTCGAGGAAAGGAGGGAGAGGGGGGACATGATAGAAACTTTCAAGTACCTCAAGGGAATCAACAAAGTCCAAGAGGGTAGCATCTTTCAAAAAAAGAGGTGTGCAAGAACAAGGGGGCACAATTTGAAGACAGAAGGGGCGGCTCAGAGGTAATTTAAGGAAGTATTTTTCACAGAGGGTTGTGGATGCATGGAACGGCCTTCTGGAGGAGGTTGTGAGTCAAAAACAGTGGTGGAATTCAAGCATGCATGGGACAGTCATAAGGCAATCCTAGGGGGTGGGGGTAGGAAGAAGTAGGCTGCTGGTTAACTAGGATCTGCAGCTTATCCATTAGGTAGGGAAATGGGCAGACTGGGTGGGCCAAGCGGTCCTTATCTGCCATCAAAATCTATGTATCTATGAAGTTGCTCACAGCCGGGGAGGGGACAAGGGGGTGTGACAACACTTGCAGAGGTAATACAAGGGTCAGGGATAAGGAACCATTGCAGGAAGGGGTGGAAAGTTCTCGAAGAGGGAATTTGAGGGAAGAGAAGGATGAGGCTGCGCAGATAGACAGGAGTGGGAGAACCAGACTGTAAATGATATAAGAAGGTGGCTTGACACATCAAAGTTCTTGGTGAAGAGGAGAGGGACATGTACTAAATGTTCCATAGGGGGTGGGGGAGGAAAGAGGGCAAAAGAATTAGAAAGGAAGAGCCAAACCAGTATTTAGGGGTGAAGGTGGCATGGTGGGTGAGATATCTGGATCAAGGAAAGGAAGGTAGAGGGAGGAGAGAGAGAGAGCAGTGATGTGTATGTGGGGGCTCTGAAAGCAAAATGGCAGAAAGAGTGGAAGAAGGGGCCCCGTCTGCAAAGAGTGGACATGGGATTGGTGCTGTAGACAAAGTGGCTGTAGTTGAAGATGAGAAGTATCATCTTCTTGACAAGCTCCCTGCAGGCAGAGAGAAGGATACTGGCTTTATTTCTATACAGTGCACCCATTTGGGGGTAAAGCTTGAGGTGGATTGCATCACTGTGCACCGACAAGTCAAGGTACTGGTCCAGACAGACCCCAAAGTACTTAAAAGAGGTGACATCATCAAGCACAGTACCATCAATGGTGTAAAAGGATGGGCGGGGAGAGTGTGACAAGACTCTGCTGGAAGCCAAAGTCATGGAGACAGTGGCGTTGAGGACAGAAGGTTTGAATGACACCAACTCTGAACATTGTCAAACTCCTGTTGGAGATGGATGGCAAAGTCAGCAACAGAGGAACCTGAAGCAAAAAGCAGTATTATCTGAGTACATAAGGATGGACACAGAGGAACAGACAGACAGAAGGTCATTTAGGAATATGGAGAAGAGTATGAGGCCCAAGACAGATACTTGGGGGAAGCCTGAGCATATAGCATGTGGGAGGGGGGGCATGTCTTCAATATGGACAACTTTCAACCTGCCCTCTAGGTAGGAGCAGAACTAGATGATTGAGTAGGCAGAGAGCCACTCTGTTTTAAGCTTGTCCAGGAGATGGGGGTATGAGACAGTATTGAAGGCTGTGGCAAAGTCAAGAAAGATGGTGGAAGTGATTCAATCCTGGTCCGTACTGGTCAGGATGGAGTCAGTGAGCTGGAGGAGAGAGGTAGATGTGGAGCGCGATCTTCTGAAAACCTCACTGGAAGGCAGTGATAAAGAAGGTGGAGTCAAGGAACTGGGTGAGCTGTGAGAAGACAAGATGTTTCTGAAGCTTTGTCAGTGTGGGGAGGAGAGAAATGAGATGAAAGTTTTTTCAGCAGTGGAAGGATCACCCCCTTTTGGGAGGGGATGGCAGCTGCCTTCTTCCAGGTAATGGGAATGGAGGTGGCAGAGAAGGAGAGATTAAGATGGAGGGAAATAGGGAAGGCTATTACTGGTACAGAGAGGCAAAAAAGCTTTGGGTCAAGGCCCTCTGTGCTCATATCCTTGTGTGGATTTAGAGCTGGAAGGGTCTTAAGGGAGGCTGAGGAAGTGGGGGAAAAGAAGGAGAAGGAGTGTAATGGAAAAGGGGTGGGAAGGTGGGAAGGAGAGGGACAGTGGGAAGGAGAGTAAAGCAACAGGTGGTGAAAAATGAGTTGAAGGAAGGAGCAGCGGCAACAGGTCTGTAATGTGGAAGTTGCAAGCCTTAGGGACAGGTAATGAGGATTGTGTTGGGAGGGGGAGAAAAGGGAGTTGATAACTTTCCGGAAGTTGGGAGGGTGGTTAAGGTTGTTCTGGCGTATGGATGGGAAATAATCAGATTTTTGCAAGCCTAGTGGCTTTGCTGCAAACATTGTGAAGGGTTTAATAATTGTACAAGGTGGCAGGTGAACTGGTATTCTTATTAATCAATCAATCAATCATAGATCAATCAATCAAAGTTATGTTTATAGAGCACTCCTTCCTGTGGGCTCGGAGCACTGTACAATATAATAAACTAATAGGACCACCAGGACAGATCATGAGCTCAAAAGCAGACCAGCCGCTCAGCAGAGATTCAGGGACAGTGAGAACCTTGGAACCTGGTTTTCCTTATGGGGCATGGTAGTACCAGACAGTCATAAATGTTTTATGAAAGGAAACACAGGTGGAGTTGATATTGGTGAATACTGAAATATGGAGCCAGTAGGGATGCAGTGAAATGTAATTTTGCCAGTGAAATTCTGTTAAAATCATGAATTTTGTAGTATGAAATATTTCGTGAAATTTTGCGCATTCCGCAAAATATTTTGAGGGTGTGAATTGTGGAATTTTGCCCGCAAATGGCAGAATTTTGCCCATGAGTGGCAAAATTCCACCATTCTTGGGCAAAATTCCGCTGTTCTCTGGTGAAATTCTGCATTTTTCAGGTGAAATTCCACATCTTGCCAGTGGAATTTTGTATTTCGCACTCGCAAAATATTTCTTGAAATGCACAAATTTTGTGAAATATTTCACATAAAATTTGCGGATTTCACCCATCTTTAGGGGCTAGTCAGTGGCTGGCAGGTCTATGTGGAGGGAGGAGGAATCTTGGACTGCAGGAGAATGATTTTAGTGAGTCTGTGGGGTGATGGATCTTATGTACCCAACTGATCATATGAAGGTCACTGAGTGCATCTGGGAAGATACCTGCATCCACAATACAGAGGGGGTGAGAGAATGCTCTGTCCAGTAGAATGTGGTTCAAGGATTTATGATTATGATGGGTGGAGTTCAAAATTAGTTAAAATGACTCAAGAGAATTAAAGTTCTGGGTAAGTCTCTGTACTGAAAGGGAGGGCCAATTAGTGTTAAAATCCTTGAGTATCCGCAACTCACCAGAAGAGGAGTGGGAGCAGATTTAGGAGAGGAGTTTAGTGATCAAAGCAGGGGATACGCCAGGGCAGCAGTACACTCCAGTAACAAAACGTGGGCCATTATAATGGAGGGAGAGTTTGAGGAGGAGCAGCTTATAGGCAGAGGAGGAAGACACTGATAGCATGGGCACAAATTGGATACCAGAGGAGAAGTAGATTGCTACACCTCCACATCTCATGGGGCAAGCATGCCTTGTGATGGAGTGACTAGGTATGGACACTGCAGAATCTTGGACCTTATGGAAGACCCAAGACTCTGAGATAATAAGACCATCTGGCAGAAGGTTGACCATGAGTAATTGCAACAGATTCAGCTTTGGGAGGAAGCTACGGATGTTGAGGTGTGTGATTTGCAGTCCTGTGGGAAGCTGCATTGGTGAGGTTGTGGCAGGACCAGAACTAAGCTCAATGTCTCCTGCCACCCAGAGTAGTAAGAATACAAAGATCTTAAAGGAGCCACAGAGCTCTTAAAGAGAGGGGGAAGGGGGGATAGAAAAGGGGGAGAGCTGGAGTGAGGGAGGGGGAGAAGGGGCACCAGAGAGCTTCTAATTGGCTGCCAGTATAGCATGGAGGTTAGAGTAACGAGCTGTCAATGAGCTTGGTACAGCCAGTAGACCTGGATTTGAATCCCACATCCTCCATTTGCATACTATGTTACTTTAAACTGATCACTTAACCTCCCCAGTGCTTTCAGGTCGCCCCTGAAAATAGCCACTTGTGCCTAGTGTGCCTTACCCAATTACCAATGAATTAAAAACAATGGAGCCAATGAGCAGGTAAAAGGCATAGAAACATAGAAACATAGAATTTGACGGCAGATAAGGACCGCTTGGCCCACCCAGTCTGCCCATATCCCTACCTGATGGATAAGCTGCAGATCCTAGTTAACCAGCAGCCTACTTCTTCCTACCCCCACCCCCTAGAATTGCCTTATGACTGTCCCATGAATGCTTGAATTCCACCACTGTTTGTGACTCCACAACCTCCTCCGGAAGGCCGTTCCATACATCCACCACCCTCTCTGTAAAAATACTTCTTAAATTACCTCTGAGCCGCCCCCTTCTGTCTTCAAATTGTGCCCCCTTGTTCTTGCACACCTCTTTTTCGAAAGATGCTACCCTCTTGGACTTTGTTGATTCCCTTGAGGTACTTGAAAGTTTCTATCATGTCCCCCCTCTCCCTCCTTTCCTCGAGGCTATACATATTAAGCTCCTTAAGTCTCTCTTCATATGTCTTCCGGTGCAGACCCTGCACCATTTTAGTTGCCCTCCTCTGGACAGCTTCCATCCTGTCTATGTCTTTGTGGAGATTGGGTCTCCAGAACTGCACACAGTACTCCAGATGGGGTCTCACTAGCTGTCTGTACAAAGGGATAATAACTTCCTGTTTTCTACTGGTGATGCCTCTCCCTATGCATCCCAGTATCCCCCCAGCCCTCCTTGCTGCCCTCTCACATTGCTTGCCCACCTTTAGGTCATCTGATATGACTACCCCCAGGTCCCTTTCCATTTTTGTTGTTGTTAGTATCTCACCCCCCATTGTGTACTCTTCCCCTGGGTTTTTGTTTCCCAGGTGCATTACCTTGCACTTCTTAGCATTGAATCTAAGCTGCCATACATTTGACCATTCCTCTAACCTTGCCAAGTCCCTTCTCATCCTTTCCACTCCACCTTGTGCATCAACTCTGTTGCAGATCTTTGTGTCATCTGCAAAGAGACATACTTTTCCTTCCAGTCCCTCTGCAATGTCGCTTATAAAGACATTGAAGAGGACTGATCTAACACTGAACCTCTGGCGTACCCACTACTAACCCCCTTTTTTCAGAGTGGACTCCATTTACTATTACTCTCTGTGTCCTATTCTCCAGCCAATTCTTTACCCAGGCTGTCATCTTGGGACCCACTCCCAGGCTGGCTAACTTGTATATTAATCTTTTGTGTGGGACTGTGTCAAATGCCTTGCTAAAGTCTAGGTAGGCCATGTCCACAGCCCCTCCCTGATCTACTACTTTAATCACCCAGTCAAAGAAATCTATCAGATTTGTCTGGCATGACCTTCCTGCTGTGACTCCATGCTGCCTTGGGTCCTGAGCCCCTCTGGCCTCTAGATACTCAACAATTCTTTCCTTCAGAAGTGATTCCATCATTTTCCCTACCACTGAGGTTAAACTAACAGGTCTGTAGTTTTCTGCTTCTGCCTTGCTCCCACTTTTGTGAAGGGGAATCACATCTGCCCTTCTCCAGTCCTCGGGTACCACCACATCCTCCCATGATTTGTTAAAGAGGGTAGTCAGTGGTGTCACTAGTTCTACCCTTAGTTCTTTTAGATTTCTGGGATGAATCCCATCAGGCCCCATTGCTTTGTCCACCTTTAGTTTTAAGAGTTCTTTCAGAACCCTTTCTTCTGTAAATGGGCTGGTATCAACTTCTGTATCCAGAGTGTTTCTACTGTTTGTTTTAGGTACCTCCCCCACTTCCTTTGTAAATACTGAGCAAAATATTTGTTTAGTATCTCTGCCTTTCACAGTCACCCTCTGCCTACCCTCCTCCTTTATTAAGCCTCACTAACCCTCCCTTGGTCTTCTTCGCTCCTGATGTACCTATAAAAGGTTTTATCCCTTCTTAACTGAGTTGGCTATCTTTTCCTCGGTTTGGGCCTTTGCTGTTCTGACTGCCTTCCCAGCTTCCTTTTGCTTTAACTGATACAGTTCTCTGTCCTGTTCCTTCTGTGATTCCTTGTACTTACTGAATGCTCTCTTTTTCTCTTGAACCTTCACTGCCACTTCCTTTGAGAACCATAGTGGTTTCTTACCTCATTTCATTTTGTTTATTTGCTTTACACAAAGGCTTGATACCTCTGTGATGGCAGTTTTTATTATTCCCCATTGTTCTTCCACCCCTCCTTCCTGCCCATTTGCTAGTGCATTCCTTAGGCACTCACCCATTTTGACAAAGTCAGCCCTCCTAAAATCCAGTACCTTTGTCTTTGTATGGCTTGACTCTATTGCTGTGTTTATTGTGAACCATACTGTTCGATGGTCACTAGTTCCCAGATGGCATCACCTAGATCCCTGGAAAAGTGGGGAAGGGAGGAGAGGGAGGGGAGGGGAGGAGAGGGAAGGGAAGGGAAGGGAAGGGAAGGGAAGGGAAATGAATGGAAGGAAGGAAAGAGTAAGGCCGGGTGGAGGAGGGAGAGGGTGGAGGGAGTGGGAGAGAGGAAAGGCGGTGCAGTGAATGGAGGAGAGGAGGAGGAGAAGAAGACAAGGAGGGGGAGGATGGCCAGGATGTGGAGTAACATGGTGGATTTTAACCAATATACATCCCAATAAATAATTGAAAAAAAAACAATTTAATTGGGTGTTGCAAAAGCGCTGCTTATACTGTGTTGGTGGTAACTGGCATTGTGAATAGAATAGCAAGCATGAATTCCAACCCTGCCCCCTTGCATGCACCAGTGCACTTTGATATGTGCTGGTACAGAAGCACTATCTTACCCCCTTTAAGCATAGCTCAGGGGTGTTGCAGCCAAGGAACTGATGCTAAATCATGTCACAATAATTTAGCCCCAGTCCCTTGCAGCTGAGCATTAGGCCCTCAGTGTGAAATACTATACAGCTGAGAATGTTGATGAAAACCTGAGGAACAATAACTAAACTCTCTTTTATTTCAGTCTTAACAAAATGCTACAGTATACTCAAAACAAAGAAGGGGATATCTTAAAAGGCTGTAGAGAAATTGTAACCTGAAATGGAATAAAAAAAATTAAGTACAGAAGTTTCACCATGATGGCCTGCTGTTTATAGTCTTTCTCTCTCTCTCTCACCACAACACAGCCTGCTAAAAAGCTAAGTATAGAGCAACAACAAGAGACAGGATTCGTCTGTTCATTAGCAGTGAATCCTCAAGCTCATCAACACTTTGCTCGTTTAGCACTAATAGGCATTGTGTTACAAATAACACTGCAGAAGAGGCAACCATTCTTTAGCCCATAAAATACCTAACAGAATTCTAGCTAAAAATCTCTTCAAGAGATAATATCCCCTCCACTGTCTATTAAAAGATAATTGGGGGGGGGGGGTAGTCAGCCAGGACCTTTTAGAAATACTGAGGCCTTCATCTGCAGACAGCTGACTCAGCACTATGTCTTTGTACGCATTTATCATTTATTTTTTTTTCCTCTGGCATTATAAGAGGGAGTCTGTGAATCCACCACCTTCACACTTTATGTTCTACTGTAAACATTTAAGCATTTCTAAGTCACTGTAGGAAGTCATGCTGACATTTTACTCAGAGCCATACAAGCTCTCAATCATCTGGTTTAAGACAGGGACAGTGCACTATGAAACTGCACCTAAAACATTCTATCAAGATGCATGTCTGGAGTGCAAGTTCAAAGCAGGTCTGTGGCCAGCTTGTTTATTTCATGGGTGAGCATTCCTGGTGAAGGGTGCTGCACCTGAAGAGTGGGAATACTATACACAATTAAAAATGTGTGCCGGCCTGGTGGCGTAGACGGCTGAGGCACTGGCACCTTACTTCAAACCACACCGGCGACCTGGGTTTGGGAAAGGACCAGGGACGCTGGGGGTCAGCAGGGAAAGAGAGGATTGAGCGTCCGTTGGGCTGCTCTCCTCTCCTGGGGTGGGTTAGGGTAGCATGTCACTCTGCAGCAGCTCCGGGTGGAGACCGGGAGCACTACAGAGGAACATTGATGTGGGAAAAACACCAAAAAAGCAGAAACTGCATTGGAATTGGCCAGATGATGGCGGACAACCCTGACAATGCCTTCAAGCACTCCCGGCAGAGCAACGACTGCCTCAGCAGTGCCCGGGCAAGACAGTAAAAGTACGCTGGCCTGCCCCAACTGGTGCCCTCCCTCTTGGAGGAGGGAGACCCACCTGGTGAAGGGATATGCCTGGCTAACTCGTAGGAGTCTGCAATATGAGGTAGGAGGCTCGGGGGAGTTAGAGGGGGATCGTGGTGGTACTAGGTGGCCTGAAGGAGGAGCAGGTCCCAGTGAGCAAGGGGGAAAAAAGATAATACAAAAAAAAAATGTGTGCAACAAAATAAAAAAAAATGTGCTACACTACTTTGCCAATGTACATTTACTTTGTCTAGGAACCATGGATGGCAAAGTCTTCAGAGGAGAAATTATAGCAAATGTTTCTGTAACATTCACATGCTGTTTTCGACAATGACACCAGTCCTGGATCTAAATGACCACCATTGACTCTTCATTCTCCTCTTATGTTGCAGCTCCTGACATGCTCCCCAGCACTCATGCACAAGGTAGTGTGCATTTGTACCCATGTGCATGTGCAGATGAGAAAGCATGGCCAGACACACAAATATCCTCACATGTGCACATCCACATTTGCATGTTGGCAGCTGGTGCAATGAAACAGATCGTAATTACAATAAAAAAAAACACAATCTGTAAAGAAAGAAATCTTCCTGATGTATTATTTGAAATTAATGATGGCAAAGATTGCCATACCTGTGAAATAATATCATCTCGGGGCCTAACAGACTCATAAAGGCCACTCCCCCTTCAGGCTCATGATTTTATGAGCTCATTCTCCCAATTGTATTATTTCTCTGTACACCCACTTTGCCATTATTTATTGCCTATATAGTATACCAGTGTGGTATACATGAGGAATACACAAGGTGGATTGCTAACTGACTTTGGGGCAGTCAGCAGAATGTTGTGGTGTATGTGCACTACCCTGAGTGCAGAGAACTACTCGGCAGCATCCCTCATGGATCAGTGCTGAAACCATGCTCTTCAACATCTTACTCAATCATCTGGAAGCTGGACTCACCAGACAGCTGCTTACTTTTACAAATGACACTAACCTTGCCAGGGTGGTGGACTCTCTTGAGGATGGGGACAAATGTCAGGAGGACCTGAAGCTAGGGCTGTGCATGGGTCGAATAGTATTTTCCGAATACCACGAATAGCAGGCTTCCTGAATATTCGGATGCATTTTCCGAATAGTTCACTATTCGGCCACTATTTGGGAACTACTATTCGGTGAGATTTCCAAGTCTCGCAGAGCTTTCTTGGACAATCAAAAACTGTTTCTTGAGCTCAAAGGCAAGCACACCATGTGACTTCCTCACTCTGAGCTGGTAGAAAACAGGAGACAGTGGTTTCTGAGAGCTGCTCTGCAGTACTTTTGGGACCTTAAACTTGCTAAAAAAGAAATTGATTTTTGCTTCACAGGCTTTTTTGGGTCAGTATAGTTTTTTTGATCAGTGTTAGAAAAGCTGTGTTTGGCTTTCTGACAGGTATTTTGTCCTTATTGCTGTACTCAGTTACAAGGACTAGGAGGGCTGTCTACTAACACCCCTTCTCTGCTGCTGTCTGACATAGCTCCAGAGTGATTTGTTTTGGGTGGAGCACATTTTATTTTTGTGTTTTTTTTGTTTTTTTTTGCTGCTGTCTGGTTCCAGGCTTGGTTTCCTGTATGACTGATGAGGGTGTCTGCTAACTCCCCCTCCTGCAGGTCACTGCTTATAATTTGCTGTATATGTGCAAAATATTTGATTTTGTGAGCTTCAACCTGCATGTGCATGCTTAATATATTTTTTCATGAGGCAGGGCCACACATCTGCAAAGCTGTGTGCACACAGATTTTGAAAGAAACTTCTTCAGTTCTAAGCCAGTCAGGCTTGACTCACTGAATTAATATTATTAGTCTCCTCTGGTTCTGGGGATAGATCCCTGTACACATGAGGAGAAGAAGAAGAAGAATCCGCATTTATATAGTGATTTTCATACACAGTGTATCCCAAAGCACTTAACAAGCAATGCTAGACTGGTAGTGAAGTGACAATGTGTGGTGGCTGCCATATCGTACATCATCACCCACACACAGCCTGGATAATTGCATGAACTGGTTTATGGGAAGGGGAATGTTGGCCAGGACACTGGGAATGTTCCCTACTCTTTGCAAAGAGTGCCCTGGGTTCTTTTACTTCCACCTGGACACCCACCAGGATGGGCAGAAGGGACCTTGGTTTAACGTCTCATCCGAAGGATGGCACACCCCAGCAATACAGCACCCCCCAATACTGCATTCAGATGCTAGCGATTTTTAGGTGCAAGTTCAATCTCAGTGTGAGACGAGAACCCACAACCTTCTGGTCCAGAGGTGGATGTGCTACCAACTGAGCCACGCTGACACGGTGGCTGACCTGCCCCCCCGACACTTCTACAGCCCACTGCACACAATTAAGCTGTGCTTGTGAAATACATCCCCCTTCGAGTCTGTGCCATGTGTGCGTGAACAGTTGTGCACATGCATTTTTCTTGTTTGTTTATTGTTGTTTTTTAACTAAACCATTGCACTTAGGGGCAGGCTTGTCTCACTGAGTTAACTGTATGTCATCTGTCTGTTCCTTGCTCGGTTCCATGTTTGACTAAATAGGCTGCCCTTTTCTTCCCCTTCTTAGTAGCAGTGTTTTTCTTTACTGCTACTTTTTTGTGGTGCAGTGTAACTGGAAAGGTTGGTGTATTACTGTAGTTCCACAAGCACTAAGTAAAGCATCTCACACACAGGTACTACGTAGTAATAGTTTGTGTTTTTCCCAGTAACCAGTAGCGACCTGATCCATCATATCTTTAGCAATCTTGCAAACATGCTTGGTCCAGCCCCAGCAAAGCATCTGCACTGTTGGCCCCAAGTGGTGAGGGACAGGACGATAGACCACAAACATACAGCACATCCACACAATTACTGCTAGTGTTGTCCCTGGGCTGCCAAACCCCCAAACAATCTATGTAGAACAAAGGAAGCACTCAGGGGGGGGGCTGCAGTAACAAAATACAGTTAAGAGCACTGCAGCATAAAGTTGCCAATACATTTGTTTGTGCTAAGGCTGGAGGATGCCAATAGAGCCCTGGTGCTTTGACTAGAACCTGGTCTTTGTCAGGGTGCATGTCGGGAACATACAAACACGCTATGAATATACAACCCTTAAAGAAACACACACTATAAATAAGTGAAGTTAAAATGAATGAGACTGACATGCCCTTGTAACAAAACAATCCACAACTAACATACCCAAGGATGAAACACTGCATCAAGATTATAGGACATAGTTCATACTATGGTGCCAGACAGTAGCAATGCAGTATCTTGCAAAATTGTTGTAAAATGCTGCAGTATGCTGCAAGGAGCAGTGTAATTTAATGGCGAGTAAGCCCCCCAGTCATCTAATATTTTGTGGCATGTAATTTACTGCAAAGTACTGAATTGCATCTTGTCTTGCTCCACTGTAAATTATTGATACATAATACAATTCCAGAGAAGGTGGTGAGATAGACTACATAGACAATGACATACAGGTGTCTCTCTTTATTTGATGGGCTCAAATATTGTTCTCCCCAAGCAAGCCTTTTAGTTCTTGTAGCATTGGTAATAGTACTACTACCACTAATACCATTAGCAGTACCACTACTGCTAGTGTCACCACCTGTCCATCTGTACGTTCACTGTTACATCCTGTTGTGCAGTAGAAGGGGGGAATTAGAGCATACATGCTTTGTGCAGCAAGCAGCAGACACCACCACCAGTGTCTCCACTGCTACCATTATGGCTGCTACATCCACAACCAGTGTGCTTCCCACCACCACCAGTGCCATTCTTGCAGCAGCCACCCTTTCAGCTGTCACCACTACTGCAGCCACTGCTACCACTATTCCTATGCCCATGGCTGAAACACCTTCTACCCCGTGTCTGTGACCATGAACACCCTCTAGTGCTGACCCAATGCAATGCTTGACATTGTTTTCAGAGTGCTATGTGTGTGTTGTGGTGGATCGAGTGTGCCACATGAAACTTGTGTTGCATTAGTGAGAGCTCAATGTTGGTGGCTGAAGTGTCATTGAGGTGTATATGGTATACCAGGTTCAATGGGTGATTAATGTTGTTGCTGAAGTGCTTTTTTAAAGTTTCCTTAAAAAAACACCTTTTTTGGCCGAATACCGAATAACGAATACCGAATACTTGGGAACCGGATACCGAATACTTGGCCAAATATTCGGGAAAAGGTATTCGCACAGCCCTACCTGAAGCTGCTGGCTGAAACATAGCAATATCAAACATTAAATGTTTTGGTAGAAAAAGACCAGGAGGACAGATTCAGATCTGGCCAGATGCACATGCAGAACAGTGAGTCACGCAAAAAAGATGCGCCGGCAGGCACTGTTGCAATATTCAAACAGACTGTATGATCAGAACAGACCCTGCATCCTGTTTGAATATTGGACCCTGGATGCATGCTGCATAGTAGATGCCCACCATGTATGATGCGATGCATCCAGGATGCGGGGCTGAAGAACGCCCATAGGGGAATGCCTGGTGCATACCTGGATGCTCTGAGTCCCCCCATGGGCGATATTCAGCCCAAACATGCAAATGAGCTCATTGGGCATGCATAGTGTAAAGAGGCCTCATACATGCCCATTATGGGCTCATTTGCACAGTTGCACTTGGCAGAATGTACTGGGCCAGCCCCTTCCCTAGCCCCAATGCCCACTGAATTAAAATAAAGTGACTCTGATTCCTTATTTTCCATATGGTGGTGTCCCCCTCTCCAGCCCTGATCCCCATTGAATTAAAATAAAGTGGCACCGATTCCTTATTTTCCATAGTGTAGTGTCCCCCTCTCTGCAGCCCCAATCCCTGTCATACTGCAAAAAGTCTGAGATGCGCAGGCACAACTAGAGATGCACCGTACATCTCTTCTGAATACGTGGGCCCAGCTGTCCATCAAGTCTGCCCTCACCTGTTTATGTTTTGCCAGCCTGACACTGGCAGGGTCAAAGCTAAGTGCCCTATTAGCAGCCCTGCCTCACTACCTGCCTGACTCCCCCCTCCTCCCCCAGCTTATGCTGTCCCTAATCCTTTGTATCTATTGTACCTTTTCTTCAATCTGGTTACACAACCTGCATCAGCCACCTCACTGGGCAAGTAATTCCACTTAGACACCACTCTCTTAATGTAGAAGTACTTCTTCACATCTTTTCAGAATACACCCCACACACACCAGCTTGTAGTTGTGTTCCCTTGTTGTTGTACTCTCACATCACCTGATCAACTGTTGGCAAACTACCCTGTTGAGCAAGCAATAATACCCAACAGGGTCAATGGTATTGAGTTATACTAGACTGCCCAGGGGCATAATAAGGTCTGACACCACAGGCTTAGGGTCTTATAGCCCCTGGGAGGTCTAGTTCACATCATCAATCCTCGAAGGTGTTATTGCTCTTAGAAAATGAGTTTCTTATCAAATTCTAATTACAGTGTTTGAAAAATATAAAAGTACATAAAATAAATACAATTTAGTAGATATGTTTATTGTAAAGTATTCCCTCAACTGCCACAATTGCCACTAGAGGGTGCTGGTGTTAGATCCTATAAGTTTTGTTACTGGGGTCATCATCCCCTTCCTACCATCACTGTGGTAGCTAGCAATGTTTGCATATTACATGACAGAGCAACTAAATCTGCAATAAAAAAGTGACTTCTAAAACCACTGAAGATTAAAATGTTTCTGCTTTTTCAATAGATTTTTGTATTATTTCTGAAGCAAAGAACCCTGTTGATACACTTGGTCATTCTGGCAGCAACAATGGAGAGCTGTTTTAATATTAAAAACAAGGCAGAGGTGTTACAAGATGGACTTGGTGTTTGTGGGTGTTTAAATAAAATTATTTACAGAAGGAAAACAAGCGAAGATAAACGAGCAGCATCTGGTGTAATTGGACCATCCTGGACTGCGTAATACTGCTAATGGAATACATTGTTGTTCCTGGTTTCCAGCACATTTTAGCAGATACCATTGAATAAGGGAGATTAGAACCTGTCTGTCCCTGATACAGTTTAGAATATGCGACTGTAAGTGGAGGAAGAGAAAGTGCCATACTATAGCGTTATCTCGCCAATGAAACTACCGGTATTTTCTTCACTTTGTCTTCTGCAGATGGAGACATGCTGTCGACTTGCAGCATTTAAGAAAGTGGGCAGGCAACTGGATGCGGAGGGACCGAGTAGTGCTCAGAGCTAAGAATGCTCTGTAATAGCACTAAATTAACAGTTTTAAATAATCAAGTGTTTTTTTCTTACAGTTTGTGGCACTTCATCATCACAGCAGATATTTTGGGGGAATTGTGCAGGGGGGCAGTGTCTCACTTAGTAAGTGATAGAAAAAAAAATTATGGAAAGGATTTGTGGTCAGTAATATTTTGACTGTTGGCCATGTGAACAGACAGCTGCCAGTGGGTCTTATTTTAGGTAGCATTGTTTCGTAATGCCCACCTTGGCAATCCCCTTAACCGATGAGAATATGGAAAATATTCTGTCCATGTTCTAACCCCCCCTTAGAAATTCAAATGTTTCAATAATTTCTCCCCTCTCCCTTCTTGTCTCTAGTGTGGACATGTTTAAGTTGCCCATCTGAACATATTAACATAGGAACATGTGTATTAGCCAGCAGAAGATCTTTTAGTCTGTTGAGTCTGCTCAATTGCAGAGACCCTAATCTAGAGATTACAGTGGTCTCCCCCCCGCCAACCCTGACCTCCCCTTCTCCCTGTTCCACTCACTATTGAACTCCCAACCATATTTTGATTGACAATCTCAGATGGGAGCTCATTCCACCCAGACATTCTGTATATAAATGCCTTTTGACCTTCTTTGTGAACCTTCCCCCCCAGTTTATAACAATGCCCCATGTGGTCCTGTTTTTCACTGAGTCAAAATAGGTCCCTGATATCCATCTTGTTAATACCTTTCAGGTACTTGAAGGTTTTAATCTTAACCCCTTTCTGTCTCTTCTCCTCAAGGGAATACATATTGAGCTCTCTCAGTCTGTCCTGATATGCCTTGCACTGCTGTCCTTGAATCATCTTTGTCATCCTCCTCTGAACTGCCTCATGCTGTTTGATATCCATCTTCAGGTAGAGGCTCCAATAATGCATGGCGTACTCCAGGTGCAGCCCACCAAGGATCTGTACAGTGCAGGATAATCTCCACTCCTTTTTATGATTCCCTTGCAGCCCCTGAATCATCTTGCTTGCCCTTCTCTGCACTGATTCAGTATGATCCTTATCCGGTTTTCTGATGAGGACTCCAGAACTGCATGCAGTGTTTCAGATGTGGTCTTACTGAGGACTTGTAGAGGGGAAGAATCTCTTTCTCTTTCCCTCTGCTAGGAAACATCCCATGCCAGAACACCCCAGCATTCTGTTGGCTTGCTCATGCAATAGGTTTTATTGTACTAGGTTGTAGATTTGAGGCTATAACTAATGATAACCCCAAGGCCCCTTGCTTCTAATATCTGGTCTACCTTAATGCCATTCATCACATACTCTGTTTTAAGGTTCCTTTTGCCTAAATGCATGACTGTGCACTTTTTGGTATTGAACCTGAGCAGCCAGATCTCTGATCAGCTTTCTAATTTCTCTAAGTCCTCTTCATGTCTCTAATGCCCTTTTCATCGTCCATCCTGCTGCAGGTTTTAGTTTCATCTTCAGAGGCAAATTTTACTCTAGCTCCCTACCCAGTGTTACACTGTCACATGATCTTATTTAAATGTACTGGTCCCAGGAGTGTCCCCTATGGAATCCTCTTCATCACGTTCTTTACTCCTAAGTACTGGCCAAAAATACAGTCATTTGGGTTCTACCCACTCCCCACTACTTGCCTATCTTTGATGTATTACTGTGATAGGGCCTGGGTCAGGTGAATGATCCTTGGAGATGTACTTACAGAGTACCAAGGGCACAGGTTATTTTCTAATAACTATCTTCAGTTTAAGGAGTCGGGTACCACATACAGTATGATGCAGAACAAAGGAATTTTATTGAAATACTGCCAAAACCATACCAGGACACCAAATATAATGACATGAAAATGCACATCGAGAACAGCACTATTTAAAGTGTTACTACAAATGTGCAATTACAGTTCTATATGCACTTCCGAAATGCAGCTTAACACTCTAGGCTGAATGACTCTTAATTTATAGAAACATAGAAGTAGAATCTGATGGCAGATAAGGACTACTTGGCCCACGTAGTCTGCCCATTTCTCCTGCCTGTTTTACATACTGCAGATCCTAAGTAATCTGTGGCTTACCCCCTCTTTCCTGTCGCTAGGATTCCCTTATGTCTATCCATGCATTTTTTAATTCATCTATCATTTCTGGTGCCCCAACCTCCACTGGTAGGCTGTTCCATGCATCCACTACCCTTTCCATAAGAAATACTTCATCATGTTACCCCTGAGTCTACCCCCTCTGTTTTCATTTCATGGCCCCTTGTTCTTGAACATCTTCTTTTCTGAAAGATGCTACCCTCTTGCATCTTTATACCTTTGAGGTGTTTGAAATTCTTTATTCAATCTCCTCTTTCTCTTCTCTCTTCCATGTAATACATATTGAGTTCATCTAGTCTCTTTTCATATGGCTTCTGGCACAGCCCCTGCACCATTTTTGTTGCCCTTTTCTGAACCGCTTCTGCTCTGTCTATGTCCTTTCGGAAATGTGGTCCCCAGAACTGAACACAGTACTCAAGATGAGGTCTTATGGTTAAGAGAGTAAGGCTCTAAATTGTATCTTAAGAGTCTAAACTGTATAGCTTATATTCTGTGGAAAATACAAACTTTTGGTTGCTGCTGTTATGCTCTAAATAGTAGCTTAAGACTCTAAACTCATTAGACCCTATAAACATCTAAGTATGACTGTAAGGCTCTAAACTGCGACTAAAGACTAAATTCTATAACTTATGACTCCAAGTTCTATACAGTATATGAGCTTCTAATTATGATTGTAAGGCACTAAACTGTAATTTAAGACTTTAAATTCTATAGAGTCTATAGGTTTCTATTTATGACTGTAAGGCTCTAAATTGCAATTTAAGACACTAAATTCTGGATACTCTTAAGCTTTTAGGTATAACTGTAAAGCTCTAAATTGCAACATAAGACTCTAAATTATATAAACTCTATGAACTTCAAAATACCACTGTAAGGCTTTACATTAGAACTTAAGACTGCACATTCAATAGGTTTTAAGGCAATAAAGTTAGTTAGAGGTCAGGTTGCTGAAATTCACCTGAAATGTCTGAGGTCAGACCAAGAATCAAGCATGAAATTGAAATGACCAAATCAGTAATGTAGCTGATTGACCCTGGATTAACAGACAGCCATTTTCTAGTGCTGAGCTCAGACTGCAAAGGAAACAAGGACAATATTGTAATCCTCTGTCACCAGAATCCTGATTACCTTCAGATCAACAGTCTGGATTGGAGACATAAACAATAATTTCTATTTATTTATTTATTTATTTAAGAGTTTTACCAGGAAGGCATACTGAGCAGTGTACCGCTCAATTCCAGATGCGCCCTAGGTAATCCTTGCCGGTATGCAGATCACCTTTGGATCACCAGTCAGGGATGGAGACGCAAACAACAGCTATACTCACTCATCTGTCACTGGTATGCAGATTACCTTCAGACCACCAGTCAGGACTGGAGCAGTAAACAATAATTGTAATCCACTTCTGGAATGGAATGATCATCTTCTGCAATGGAATCATCCTTTCATGGAATAGGATAATCCTCTTCTGGAACATAATGATCTCTTCTGAAAATAGCTGGTCCCCTTTAATTGAACATTAAAACAGGCCTTTTTCCCCACTGAACATCAATGAGCCTCACTAGGAGCCAGGGTGGCTCCTATTCTACCTCACTCACTATTGGAGTAATATGGTACACTGATTATCTAACACTATGACTAGCTAAGCAACTGACATACAAGTCCATGAAGCAAATGTCTTATGGTACACTGGAGATCACAGCTGGATGAGTTTGGATTAAAACTGGATCATGCAAGATTCTGATCAGGCTGAAGAAAGGCAAGTGGCTAAGAGTACAGCAGAATGCATTTTCAAACTGAGAGTTAAGTTATAGTGAAATGCCACTTTGAAAGATTTTCACTATTGAAAACAATTGCAAAATGGCAGTTCATATGAACTCCTCAGACTCAGATGAAATGTTAGATACAATGCAAGCTTCATACCTTAAAAAAGAGTTGTCTATTCCTGACATTTGCACACCACTTCTGTGCCGGGGGTGGGGAGTGGGGACAACATAAGTAAATAAAAAAAGGCTTTAAACCATTTGAGATAAAGTTCAGTGATTTATAATCAATTAATAAGGCATCTGAGGGGTATCTCTTATGGTATGAGTGACACCTCTCAGGTAAAAAGCATCACATTAAAAATAGAGACAGCAATGAGACCTCAGCTCTGATATGACAAGTTAAAATGTGATGCTTTTTACTTGACCGATGGAGGTGGTCGCTTTGCCGAAGTGATCAGACTTAATCTCATGGTTCATCTGGATAATGAGAACTAAGATCCCATCCAAAAAGTATTAAAAGTAAGAGCATTGGAGTTACTTTTAAAAAATTGCAGGCTTTAAATGCATCAAAATGAGGAGGGGGGGACGTGCCCTGGTACTTTAACTGTATGTTTCTGTTTGGTCACACACCAGGAGCCACCCCACTAATTTTACTAAGTTGTATTGTAAATACAGGGGTTGAGCTTGCAAACCTTTTGTACTGATTTGAATGTAGGAGAATTGTGGCCTTCTTCTAACTGCAAGCTCCCTATTAAACACCTGTGAGCCTTCCATTGGCCAGAGCATAATATAATTAATGAAGCTAGGAGAGTGGTCTCTTCATTAAAAATAGAGGAAGCAAGGAGACCTCAACTCTGATATGCCAAGTTAAAATGTGATGCTTTTTACCTGACCAATGGAGGTGGTTACTTTGCCAAAGTGGTCAGGTTTAATCATGGTTCAGCTGGATAATGAGAACTAAGAGTCCCTCTGAAAAGTATGAAAAGTAAGAGCATTGGAGTTACTTTTAAAAAATTGCATGCCCGGGTATGTCCCCTGGCACTTTAACTATATGTTTCTGTTTGGTCACACACCAGGAGCCACCCCAAAAATGTTATTAAGTTGTATTGTAAATACAGGAGTTGAGCTTGCAAACCTTTTGTACTGATTTGAATGTAGGAGAATTGTGGATTTATTTTAATTGCAAGCTTCCTATTAAACACCTGTGAGCCTTTCATTGGCCAGAGCATAATATAATTAATGAAGCCAGGAAAGTGGTCTTTTCATTAAAAATAGAGGAAGCAAGGAGACCTCAGCCCTAATATGGCAAGTTAAAACGTGATGCTTTTTACCTGACTGATGGAGGTGGTCACTTTGCTGAAGTGGTCAGGCTTAATCATGGTTCAGCTGGATAATGAGAACTAAGAGCCCCTCTGAAAAGTATGAAAAGTAAGAACATTGGAGTTACTTTTAAAAAATTGCAGGCTTTAAATGCAGTAAAATGGGTGGGTGGTGGGGCATGCCCTGGTGCTTCAACTGTAGAGTTATGAGAATCCCACATTCAGGGATGTGACAACTTGTCTCTGCCACATGCCCAATAATGCAATCTTGCAGCCCATTTTTGGGTGCTGGGGTGGGCAAGCCCTGTTTGGGACAGGCAGCCTGCACTTGACACAGTTTGCCATTGAGAATCGCTCCCTGTGCATTGTTTGGTGCAATGGGCACTTTGCACCATTCATTGTAGTGCAAGCCCCTTGTGCTGTGCCAGGAGCTTTGAGAATCGAGCCTCTGGTGTTCAAGCTCACTACCCTTCAGGATGTAATCCAATCTCTATTACCAGCTTCCTTGATTCTTCTACTCCCTTCCCTTGTACTGTCTAATCCCATCACTATGCCTTCTGTGCCTGCCTCCCCTCATTCTTCTGTGTCCCTCCTCCTCACTTTGTACTTACCCCTTCTCCATAACCTCTTCCACCCTCTTAACCTGGGGAGTACTTACCAGATCACCCAGTTTATACTTGCCCCAAGGTTCTCCATGCCTCAAGCCTCTCCCATTAACAATTTAAATGGCTGCTAATGAATTCATCAAATTTATGCTCTTTGACTCTAGTCCATCCACACTGGGATGAAAGCCATCTGCTTTGTACAGCTTCCTATCCTCCCAGAAGTTACCCTACCCCATGGAATGGAATCCCTTTGCTGTACAACAGCCCTTTAAGTACAGTACTCCTTAAATGTGGTGATTTTGAGCTTTCTCCTCTCCCCCTCCCATGTACTCTAAGCACTTCTGAGAAGATCACTCATGATCTTGGGTTTTTCCTTCAGGACCGTAAGTCATCCTTGAACTCCACCAAGGGCTTTCCCACCAGATCATTCATCCCTATGTGGATCACGACATCTGGCATTCCTCCTACTTCACTGATAATGTATTCAGTTCTACTCCCCATCGTTTTGGTTGTTGTCTCTGGGAGATATCTGGCAGCCCTCACATTCTTGCCCCTTGCACAGAGCATTAGCTCTGTCCTTCTGACAACAGAGTTCCCACATTGAGTACATTCTTTGCATCAAGCTTTCCCTGTTCACTCCCACCCTGCCCAATATGTCCTTTTTCCCTGTCCCCTGCTTGAGTCATGTTTTCTCCCCTAACCACCTTGCCATCTTCATACCCTCACTCCCCTTCACCCACTTTTGTTTAACTCCCTCTCTCCACTGGTCTTCATCGATTTTCCCCTTCTCACATCCTCCCACTTTCCAGCTCCTATGTGTCAGCCTTTTCCATCTGCACCCTGTGGTGCCTCTTCCCCACTCTTCATCCCCTTACCTACTATCTGTTTTCCGCTACTTATCTCTCTCTCCTGGTGTCCTCCCTCAGGGACATTGACCTCTCCTTCCGGGGTGGAAAAGTGATTGCTTAACATTAAGTTGACAGTACCAGTCAACTTTGGGGAGTCCCTCCCTTGACCCCTTCCCTGTGCACCACCATCCATTCTTTTCCCAACCCAGTGTTTGATATGGCAGTGGGAGAAGCATGATCACCTCCTATTCCCAGTCTAATCCACTCGCATCTGCCTTACCATGGCACAGGGTCTTGATAGTTCAGTCTGCATTGTCCCCATTCTTAGACATACTGGAAAGTACCCCCCCCCATCTCCTTGGTGCATCTCTTTGGATTGCAGCCCTACAGCCTGAACAGCTTGTTAGGTCCCAACCCATAACCCCATTCATCAGCTCCCCAACTACCCTACCTGGTTCACATTTTGTCCCAGCCCTCATTCATAGATCTACACTTGTCATGCAGTATGTTCCCACAACTGCTCTGTCTTGTAGGCATGCCCAGATATAGTGTTTGTGCCCTTGTGTATTTCACAAAGGCACCTCTCTCTTTCTAGGCCCACCCTTGATAGGGTATAGTACCTATCAGAATATCTCCCTGCTTTCTCTTACTGTCTTCCACTTAATAGGTCTAATACAGATAGACTGAAGAGCTTAATCTATATTCACCCCTCTTCCCCCTACTGCCATCCCACTATATAGGTCTACCTCAGGTAGTGTGCAGTGTCTATCATAATTATCCCCTTCTTTTCCTACTGCCTTCCCTATTAATAAACCTGGCTCACAGAGTGTGGCTAAACTGCATTTCCTACTGCTTTTCCATACTGTCCTCCAACATAAGGCTTCCCCTTCAGCATACCTCCTTATCGTCCCAAGATGTTTCCCAATAAATGTTTGCTCCAGCCTAAGCAGCATCACCTGTGGGCCTGCTGCCTGCTTTGCAGAAGACCTGCAGATGCTCCTTGGTCTGATGGCACACTCCTGCTTCTTGGCATTCATGCTTTGGGAGTTGCTCATGTGAATGGTCACTTGGTCTTCTGAGACTGAAATACTACACTACAGTCATGCTAGACAGCATCTGTAGTTATGTGACCTGCATGCCCACAGGAGCACTGCTTGCAGCCACTTTCTTCCTCCTACCCACAATGCACACTTCTCCCCCTCACATCCATTCAACAATTCTTCTGAATTAGTACAGCATTTCATAAAAAACAATTTCGCTCACAAGTTGCAGTTCTGCAGGTGATGCTTGGACTTATAAATAGGAAAAAAATATGCAGCACACTTGTTTTAAAATATACATTACAGGTGTGCTATTGGGCAGTCATAGTCACATGACCTTTATGCCCACAATGGCATCACTTGTGGCTGCCCTCTCCAACATCCAACCTATAATGTACATTTTTTCCTCCCCTTCCTTTCTCCTCCCTTCACATCACTTAACTGCATGTGCTGCAAGACCAATTAACAGAAATATATGCCGCATCCCGTTAAATAAATGATGTTACCTCTCCATTACATTTACAATTCCCAGAGATCAGAATTTTATTTTAGTACTAAAACTAAATTGAGCAGACCACATCTGAAACATGAAAAATGTATTTTATTATGGTATTTTGATTTAATAAAACTTAAAAAAGAAACATGATTAGCACATATGATTTTCAGATCATTCTAGTGTACAGAAGGTGGCTGTCAAAAGAGTCTTGCTGTCAGTATATGGATTTTACTGTAGCAAATCCTTTGAATCAGTGCCACATAGAAGATTAGTGAAAAGGTTAGGAGACTAAGCAGTGTGACAAGACAATGGGGAAGGTCAGCAGGATTCTGGGTTGCATAGGCAAAGGTATCACCAGCAGAAGGAGGGAAATCATAATGCCACTGTACAGGTCATTGGCGAGATCTCACCTTGACTACTGTGCACAGTTTTGGAGGCCTTATCTCCGTAAGGACATAGACAGTGTTGAAGGGGTTCAAAGGATGGAAATCCAGATGGTGCATGGCCTACACCTGAAGCTTTATGAGGAGAGACTCAGGAAATTAAACATGTACTTTCTGGAAGAGAGGAACCAGAGGGGTGACATGATAGGAGGCATATAAATATCTCATGGGTGTGAACAAGGTACAGGAAGGGTTCCAGAGAAAGAGTTGCACAGGAACTAGAAGGCATGCAATGAAGCTGGAGGGGGGAGACTGAGGGGAATGTCAGGAAGTTTTTCTTTATGGAGAGGGTGGTGGGAGCTTGGAAAAGACTCCCAGAGGAGGGTATCTGCTTCACTCCATCATGTTCTACAAGCACCACTGGCAGCCTCCAACCTGCCCACTCTTGTCCCTCCTTCTCCTTGCCCTGCTTGCGGGTGACATAGAAACAAACCCTGGCCCTATAAATACACACATTGACCACACTGATGCCACATGGGCAGGACACCATGGAATAAAGATCTCCCACCTAAATGTCTGTAGCCTTCCCTCCAAATTAGCAGAGATAGAGGCCTGGGTGACCCTTTACAAGCACCACCTACTGGGTCTATCAAAAACATGGCTAAAGGCTAGCCATGAATCTGCCTTGTACCGGCTCCAAGGCTACTCCTTCCTCTGGCTGGATAGACCAGGTAGGAAGAGAAGAGGAGGTGTTGCACTGTATGTCCAGGATCATATATCAGCTGCCATTGTTGCCTGCTCTACCACCAACTCCATAAGCAAATGGATTATCTCTGAGCTAACTATTAGTGCTTCAAAAAACTTTATGTCATTTGTTGCTACAACCCCCATCCAGCTACTACCCAGGGCCTGTCAAGCTTCCTCTCCAGTCTAGCATGCACAGCACCATCTAGGGATGCATTTCTGCTCAGTGATTTCAGTCTAAACTGGACAGTGAGCCCAAATCCAGACTACACAACCCAACTAAAGTCCCAAAACCTACAGCAAGTAATCTCTACCACAACCAGATACAACCAATGCACAACAAACCACTCTATCCTCGACTGGATTATAACTAACCAGTTTGATCAAATCCTCTAAGCAGGCACCATGTCCGACACAATTAGTGACCGCGCCCCCACCTATATCGTCGTGAACAACAAGTCAGTGTGCCCCCCACCAAAACTTCTGTCTTTCAGGAATTTTAACAAGACACCCCCAATCCCCATCTATGGAATGCGTACAGGCAGCTACGAAATGCCTGTAAGCAGATGACAAAGTCACTCAAAAAGAAACATTTCACCAACCTCCAACAAAATACCCTGGGGAATCCTTGTAGTTTCTGGACATCTATTGGGTCCATATTAAACCCCAAGGCCAACAAGAAAATAACGCAACTTACATCCCCATCAGGCAAAATCGATGACCCTGCAGACATCGCTGAACTTTTCAATGCTATGTTTACCGACCTGACCCCGTACCTAAGCAAGCTTGCCCCTCACCCTCTCGCCAACCTAAATAGCAATGCTAGCCCCTCCACACTGGTGCCTCTAAACCCCCTTTCTATTTCAGAGCTATTAGTACCAAAACCATGATAAAACTCCTTAAAACCCTCCCTTCCAGTGGGAGTCCTGTAAGTGATGGTCTTTACCCTGCTTTCCTGAGGATCATCTCCACAGCCATTGTCAGGCCACTAACATACATCTATAACCTTGCGATGTCTATGTCCATGGTGCCAGACACCTGGAAACATGCTAACATGATCCCTATCTTCAAGGCAGGGGACCCCCTATCCCCAGAGAACTACAGACCCATTTCCCTGCTCCCACACCTTAGCAAACTGCTTGAGAAGGTTGTCCATTCCCAGCTATCCGAACACCTCAATAAGTACAACCTCCTAAATCCCTTCCAGCATGGTTTCTGTAAGCATCACAGCACCTCCTCTGCCCTGGCCATTTTTTCAAACCATGCCGTTATAAATAAGGACATGAGTAAGGCCACAGGTGCAGTTTTTTTTTTTTATAATTAATCATCTTTATTGTTTTCACAAACATCCCAACCATATAAACAGAAAATGATGTACTGAACTGAAAGCGTAGAATAAAGTCACATAGAACACTCAATTGCCAACTTCGCACATTCAGTCGGGATAAAAAATCCTCCTCCCTCCCTCCCCCATCACCCCCACCCAAGGTTACGCAAAGAAAGGAGCACATTATCAACCCTGAGGCATTCTAGAACTGGGTCTCCAAGCCATAAGGCCTTCTAAAGAACTCCAGAAGCGACACATATGAATTCTGCCTACCATGCATATGACGCGATATGTTTCTCCAACTGGAGCGCAAAGGTACATTCACGGTACCACTTCATCAGAGATGGGGTTTATCAGTCGACCAGTGTCTTAAAATTGACAATTTCGAAACAGCTGAAACAAGCGACATTTGTGCTTTTCTAATCTTGGGGGTGCCTGCTGGAAAAAGACACAGCAAACATGCCTCAGGGGTGAACATATTAGTTAAGCCAAGGATAGGGTCTAAGAGACTATTAATGGCACTCCAAAAGCCCTGCATTACAGGACATGGCCATAGCATGTGATATAGAGTGCCATCATCCTTCTTGCATTTCCAGCAAGGAAACGTGTCCTTTGCCCCACGCCTACGTAGACGAGATGGAGTTAGATATAGATGATGCATTATGTTAAAATGCACCATCCTGAGTCTATCTTGTTTTATGCATTTATACATTGTGCTCCAGAGCTTTTTCCAAAGGCCAGGAGTGTCCGGAATGCCTAAATCCCTTACCCAGTAAAAGCATACCCCTAAAGGGAACCTATAATCCCAATCCTGAAGTAACTTGTAAACTTTGGAAACCGCGCGCAGTTGGACAGCTATAGCTAGAAGGGCGTCAATATCCTTAACCCCATGGTCAGCTGGGGACACCTGAGGGAAAACCGGGGCTAGGGCCTTACTAATTTGCAACCACTTAAATAAATCTCGGTCCGCAACTCCATGAGACTTCATCAAGTGATCGAAGGGTAGAGGGCTACCATGAGCCCAAAAATCCGAGACTTTAAAGTGACTTATCTGGGACCAGAAGGCCGTGGCCACAGTAGTACCTCCAACCTTAATATGCGGGTTTTCAAAAATAGGTTGGCTGTCTGATAGATACCATTTGGACCCAAGATAGTTTTGCAGTTGTTCAAATGCCTTTAACGACCATCCCATAGGGTTATTTTCAGAGGTTTAGGGTAGCTGACGGAAAACAAATAGCAAGGCCCGTAAAGAGCTCTTCACTCTCTTCGCTAAACCACGCCGATGTCCAGCCATAAAGGTAAATAGGCCGAGTGCCTACTCCAATCACTCCAAAGCTCAATTTTCAAACATGCTGTGCGCATAATATAGGAAAAGAGGAGCAGCTAAGCCACCCTTTAGCTTTGGGGTTGTCAGCTTAAGATAAGATCTTGGATACTCTTCCCCTGCCACAGAAAGGAATTAAACATCCTCTGTAAATTGGAAAACCACCTTTTCGGAAGGTACACCCCAAGCATACCCAGGGGGTATAATAATCTAGGTAGAATGTTCATTTTTAAGATATTCAACCTACCCCAAAGGGACAGAGAGAGTAATTGCCACCTGTCTAAATCTCCCGATATAGTTTGAACTAGGCTGCCTAGATTGTTCCTAATCATTATGCTCAGGTTTGTGCTAATGTTAATTCCCAAGTATATTAATGATTTTGCCTCCCAACAAAAGCCAAAAGGCAGCAAGTCCACCTTTATAACATTATTATTTAAGGTAAGGATCTTCGTCTTTACTCGATTTAACTTGTAATAAGATACCTTGGAGAAAGAATCGATTTCCTCCAAGATAACCGGGAGTGAAGTCTCCGGATTTTCAATATGTAGTAACACATCATCAGCATAAACCGAGTGTATATAGCTGGTTTCCCCCACCTGTATACCCTTAATGAGCGGATTTCCTGCCAATCTGTGCAAGAATGGCTCTAGATATAAGTTAAATAATAGCGGGGACAAGCGGCATCCTTGCCTCGTACCTCGCTCTAACTTTATTACTGGAGACAATATCCCGTTGCACTTAACTCTAGCAGAGGGAAAGGAGTATAAAATTTGCACCCATCTCAAGAAAACCTCTGGCAAACCAAAGGCCGACAGAGTAGCAAATAGATAATCCCAGGACACTCTGTCAAATGCCTTTTCGGCATCCAAAGAGACGAGCACTGCTGGGGTTTTGGACTCTTTGGCCACCACGATAAGGTGTAATAGTTTCCTCAAGTGATCTTGGGGTGATCTCCCCACCATAAAACCCACTTGTTCCCTACTGACCAGCTTGTCCATAACTCTGGACAACCTATTAGCAAGAATTTTTGCCAAAATTTTCATGTCCGTATTTAGGAGAGATATAGGGCGGTAGCTGTCCATACTAAAATGATCCTTCCCCTGCTTCAAAATTAATGAGATCGTCGCCTCTTGAAATATAGGATCAGATAGTCCATTATCAAACCAATATTGGAAGACTTCCAACAAAATTGGAGATACTAATGGGAGACGTATCTTGTAGAAATTGCTGGGGAACCCATCAGGGCCAGGGGACTTGTCTAAGGGCATCTGTTGGATAGCTTGATGAATCTCTAAAGCCGAGATTGGGGCACTCAAAAAGGCTGTATCTCCCTCAGCTAGCTTTGGCAGTACAACTGAACTGAGATATGAGTTAATATCATCTGTTGAGGGTTTGGATTCCGGATCTACCGCATATAACCTCTGGAAATACACCCTGAAGGCCTTCGACATTTCCCCCAGGTCCTTGCAGACCTGCTTACCCTGCCCTATGCAAATACCCGCTATGAAATGAACTGAATCTAAATGACGGATTCGCGTGGCAAGTAACTTCCCGGCTTTCTCCCCTATATCCAAATATTGGAGCCTCGTCCGCAAAAGGGCCAGTTCCGTCTGCTGCAATATTAAACCAGAGTATTGAGCCTGCAACTGATGGAGCCTTGCCCAATTTGCCTCAGTCGAGAAACGGGATAGACTATTCTCTACGTCCCTAATTGAAGTTAGTAGGGAATCCAATTACTCCCTCTGAGTATGTTTCTTTCTAGAGGCTATCTTAATCAGCTCTCCCCTCAAGGAGCATTTTAAGGCAGCCCATATTAGGTCTCTTTGGACCACTGAGCCTTGGTTATCTTCCAGGAAGCGCTTGATAAACTCTTCAATGCATCTCAGGGAGGATTCTTCCTTCAGCATCTGTCAGTTTAGTCTTTGCGGAGATCGTCTACACCCCAGGGCTAACCTGTACACCAAACTAACTGGCGCATGATCAGATATTACTCTAGCAAATATATCTGCCTGAGTTATACCGGGCATAGCAGATGAGCTGGCCAGAATATAATCTATTCGTGAATAAGTCTTATGTACAGCAGAGGAAAAAGTGTATTGTCAACAGGATTAATTATACGCCAAACATCGACCAGGGCAGCCTTACTAATGAGATCCTTCAAGGCCCTTTGTGCTGGGGATAAACCTCGCCTCTCTTTACACGATCTATCTAGGTCATTCTGAAGAACTAAGTTCCAATCTCCCCCCAATACCGTAAGCTTTTCAGGATCGGATACCACCAGACGCAGCAATCTCATGAAAAAAGCTGGGGAATCACAATTAGGGCCGTATATAGAGCCCGATAAAATCGGCTGTGATTCAAGCAGACCATGTATAATAATGTATCGACCTTCAGGGTCCCAAATCTCGTTCACTAATTTAAAAGGGATGTTCCTTGCAATAAGGATGGCAACCCCCCCTCCGTGGATGTCCCCGGCCCAAAAACTTGTCCTACCCATGCCCTTCTGAAGTAATAAATGTCGCTTCTTATTAAATGTGTCTCTTGAAGAAACACAATTTGCGCTCCCAATTGACGTAGGTGTCTTAATATAATTTGTCGCTTGACCCTGTCCTTGGCTCCTTTAACGCTCCAGCTTATGAACTTGTATAAATTGCTCATTTAGCTCAACTGTAAAATTAAAGGAGAGATGCATAAAGAATGTCTCGGCTGATTGTGCTACAACACTCTTTAGGAGTTTACAAGCTCCCTGACTCAATACATCAATGTTAGGTCCAGTCAAAACGTAACCTTGGTATCCCACCCCATCCCTCAAGACCAACCATCTCCTTTTGCATCACAACCCTTCCGCCCCCCTTATAGAAATCACCTCAATAAAGCCCTCCCGCCCCAAAACAATGCACACACCCCAGTTCCAAGAAACTGCCCTCCTAAACATAACCCACCACATGATTCACTTCAAACAGCCCGATCTGCTCAACCACCCCGGAGCTCCCCGATGAGACCCACTACAAGATAACTACTCTGCGATACCAAACTAACCTCATTGCAGATATCTTGTGCCCTAGCTATATAAGAATTAACCCCAACAAACTAGTGCCAGCTATTGTCAGAAAATTAACTTAAAGCATTAGCTGACCTTCTCCGGGTGGTCTTAATAGTCCAATACTAAAATTAATTAGCCCCCAAGTGTCCACTGACTCCTTGTACATATGTATAGAAAAAAAAAAAAAAAGGGGAGGGGAAAAAGTAAAAGGAAGTTCCTCATATTCGGATCCTGTAGGTAAGTCCGGAACATATGAAGTCACATAATTTGAAAATTAATTCAGAAGGACTAGTATGAGACTCTGCAGTTCTCCTATTTAGCCACCACAGTGTCGGGTGCTCAAATTCCATGGTTCGTCGCACTGGCCAATGCCAATCCCAGGTCTCCACTCGTGCCGGCACCCTCGAAGTGTCCAGTGACTTCTATACATATTTAAAAAAAAAAAAAAAGGAGGGAAGGAGGAGGAGAAAGTCCATCATATTCCAATCCTGCAGATAAGTCCGGAACACACGAAGTCACACCATATAAAGAGTTAATTCGGAGGGTTCAGCATGAGACTCTGCAATTCTCCTTTTAGCAACTCCAGTGGCAGGTGCTCAAAAGTCGATGGTTCATAACACTATTCAATGCCAGTCCCAGGTCTCCACACATTCCAGCTCCCCCGTGAAACAGGGTGATTACTGCACGCTGTGCCATCATGTAGGGTCCATCCGCTGGCAAGCCCCTAAAAACATGCGGGGCTAATCTGAGTCGCAACTTCAACATAAAATGCCAGCGGCCCGAGATGAAAGAGCTAATGAACTCAGAAGTGCCCAGAATCGCGCAGGGCCTTAGTCACATAGTAAAAAATAACATAGGTCTACCTTGCCCACATCAGGAACACCGATAACCAACAAAAAGGCTCTGTCTTGCATAACCGCAGACAGCCACCAGGGGGCGCAAGACATAACTCCACCGACTGCCCCCAAGTATCATACTTAGGACTCCTTTGATGTATCCCCCAGAGGGGCTAATTACTTATCCAATGATGCCATCAGGACTCTCAAGTAAAACAGAAAGATCACCACATGCAGATTTCAAAACTAGGAGATCACTAAAACTAGTCACTTAAAAAGATCCGGGAAAATGACCTTCAACTCTTGCATTGCTTGTGCATGAGATTCGAATGACAGCCACTTTTCCTCGTGTTTTATCAGCAGGACTGCAGGGTATTTGACCTTGTATGGCTTAGATGCTGCCATCAACTTAGAAACAATCGGGTGCAATTCCTGTCTTCGTACTCTCACCGAGTGAGGTAAGTCCTGGCCGATACGAATCTTCTTGCCCTCCCATGACAGCTCTTTCACATCCCTTGCTTTGGCGAGAACATGCTGTTTATCTAAATAATTCAAGAATCTCAGTATTAGTGGCCTGGGTGGCTGGACCTGGGCAGGTGGTGGGCAAAAGCTCGGTGGGCTCTCTCGATAACATACTCTCCCCGGGAGCGCCAGCTATTTTGTGGCAAAATTTCTGTAGAAAAGTAATTACGGCATTCCCTTCTTCCTTTTCTGGTATCCCGATGATTATTAGGTTATTCCTTCTAATGCGGCCTTCTAAATCCTCTAATTTATCTTCTAGTTTCTTCATTCTCCGTCTTACACTGACTAATTCTGTTTCGCTCCTGTCTTGCTTATTTTCCAATGAAGTAATCTTGACTTCTGTGTCCCCGACCCTTCTAGACAAAACATCCACTGCTTTTTTGATATCTTGCAAGTCCTCTGAAATGGACGCAACAGTCGTCTGGAGAGGCTGCATGATTTCCAAGAATCTGGCTTCCGACAAGGGAGTGTCAGATGTGGGTAACTTAGAGAGACTAGCGGCCTGCTGTTTGGCCCACTTTGCGGCCTTCTCTTTCTCTGGTGTCTAAGGAGGTGAGTGCCTCGGTGGTGCCTTCTTCATGTTAATTTCCATTCGCAAGCTGAGTTCAGGCTCCAGATCACAGTCCACAAGCGCACCACTCGATTTGGGATGATTTGGCTGCAGGAATGCCGCTATAAAAGGCCAAAATGAAGAGGTTAGTACACTGTCTGCACTCAGGCTGCCATCACGTGACACGGGTGCAGTTTTTGTCGACTTATCAAAGGCGTTTAACCTCATAGACCATCATCTCCTTCTCTCCACACTTTGACTACTTGGCTGTGCCCCTGAACCTGCAGCCTGGTTCCATAGCTACCTCACTAACAGGTCCCAATCTGTGCTCATAGGCAAAGTTGCCTCAGCTTCCCTTCCTACAAGCACCAGAGTTCCCCAAGGATCAATTCTTGGCCCCTTCTCTTCTCTATGTTTATCAACACTCTACTGGTAGAAAGTTTCAATTGCAAAGCACTCCTTTATGTGGATGACCTAGTCCTGTACCACAGCGATAAGTCTTTGCAGTCCATCTCCTCCACCTCACTGGCAACTACACTGCGGCAGAAAGCTGGTTCGCATCCAGAAAACTCCTAGTCAATGGGAAAAAGATGATGGTCATGCTCTTTGGATCAAAGCCTTCCTTAATAAGGACACCAGATCAAACTCTTCCTTCACTGTATATACACCCGCAGGCCCCCCACTAGAGCAGGTCACCTCTTTCAAATATATATCTCAGCGTTACTCTCGACCCATCCCTCACTTTCAATGCTCACACAACCCTGATGGTAAAACAGATTAATCAGAAGTTAGGTGAGGTGTACCATGCAGTTCATCTGCTCTCACCTGAAGCCTGCCTTGCCACTGCGCAAGGCAACCTTCTCCCTCTCCTCGACTACTGCTCCCCCATCTATTCCCTCATGTCCTTGAAGCAACACTCCTGATTATACACGACATATAATGCTATCTATTGCTTTGTCCTCAAGGCCTCCTCATCTACCCACCACTGTACACTCTAGCAATCCCTAGGATGGCTCCCTCTCCATGCACACCTTGACTATACAACAGGCTGCCTTGTGGTCAGCACTCTCAGGAGTAACCTACTATCCCCATATGCCTACCTTCTCACAAACAGAGTGGCCACAAGACCCCTTAGGGCCTCCTCCATTCCAACCTTGGAAGTTCCTCGTGTCGCTACAGTCATGGGCAGTAAGGCCTTCTCTGTATCTGCCCCATCCCTCTGGAACCATCTTCATGCATCTATTCACACATCTCTATCCCATGCATTTTTTAAATCTAACCTGAAGGCCTGGCTACTGGAAGAGTCCACCAGTAAATGCTCGCTGGGTCATGCAGAAGCCCGTAAGCCACCTTAAGCCTACTAAAAATGAGATGCTATGCCCCCTCCTTTTCTTTCCACTGCACATGCCCCCTACTGTCCCCAGCACCCCATCATGCGAAACTCTTATTTCTGTCTCACACAGCCTGCCTGATAGGCTTTCTCAACGCGGCCTGCTCCGGTAATATGCTGGGACAGGAGAGTCTACCATAGATTAAATGTCAATTTGTCTGCTGGGCTAAACTGCTACCGGGCTAGTTTGTGCAAATGCTTAACTACTTTCTCCTCTGTACTTCTGCATGTATTTCTCTGTTCTCCTTATCTGCCTGGCCTGTATGCAATATGCAATTTTTGTGTCTGTTTTTCACTGTCCATAACTATTTTGTATTTGACTGATTAACTTGATGTAAACTGTTCACATTTGACTGTTTACCATAATGTAAATTGTGTGCAAATCCTTAATTCCTGATTACTATAATGTATTTTGTGTGCAAACCCCAATTACTTTCTCCTCTGTATTTCTGCCTGTATTTATGTTCTTTTATTTGCCAAGCCTGTATACAATATGTAATTTATGTCCTTTTTTCATTGTCCACAACTGTTTGCATTTTCTGACTGATTACCATAATGTAAATTGTGTTTCCACTGTTGTTCTCACTGTATCATCACCTTGTCGCCGAGGTCGTGACTGAAAATGGTCCTCTGGATCAGTGTATTTACCTGGTTACCAAAAACATAGATAGACAGATAAATAAATAAATAGATAAATAAATAAATAAATGAATGAAAGTGGTGGAAGCTAAAATGATCACTGGCTTCAAGAACATGTGGGATAGGCATAAAGGAATCCTGGCACCAAGGCAAACATAGGGAAAATCTGAGGACCTACAGGGGTCTAAGACAGGATTGGCAGGGTGGACTAGGCGGGCTAGAGTGTCCTTATCTGCAGACAACTTCTGTGTTCTATGAGATCTCTATATGAATTTACTCCTTGTACCCCAGATTTAAAGGGGCACTATCAGCTTTGCCCCTCCGTTTTCTCTCAGTTTTCAACAGTGATTCTGCAGGCACATACTTGCACCAATGTTAGAGTAGAATGTCCCTTCATAAATGAAAAACTTAACTGGTTACCCATTTAAGTAAACAAAAAGCATTCTTTTGGCTTACTTGTGGACCAAAGTAAACCCCAGCCCACTGGAAGCAGATCCCGCACTGAGAACGTGTGTCTAGTGGGAGCATGGTGCCAAAGTGTAGTTTTTATGGTCCCCATCACAATAAACATATAATTCAATAGAGCTCCTTAATGTAAAGTGCTGCTGGTATTTTTTTTATTTTCTCTTTTTGGCCCTGGCTTCCCCTAACCTCGCGAGCGGGGTTCACCTGCCCCATCCACGGACCCCACATGCTCGGGACTGACCCATCCTGAATGGGGCTGCTGTAGCAGAATTTAGGTGGTCAGAGGGTCAGCGAACTGGAGCCGGCTCATTAGCGGGGAGCCGAGGAATTTTTTCTATTGTTTTTTCCCTGGGGGCGGGGACATGTAATGATGGTCAGCGTCCGCCCCGCCCCCTTCCAGCAGGTGCCAGAGTGCTTGTGGTACCTCCAGCCTCCGCTGGAGGTCTGCATTGCACCAAGCACTTGACACCCATCCCCCAGGAGCAGGATAGCAGTCCTACGGATGCTGAATCCTGCTCCCCCGGCCGGCACTCCAATACCCTGATCCGTTACCGAACCAGGGTCGTCGGCACTGCAGATGGCCACCATACCTCTGCACCAGTGGGCCGGCTTGCTGCTGGTATTTTTAATGTAAACCTGAGTGCCAATTCAGCTGCAAAATACTTTCAAAGTGTGGTGCTGAAATCCCCCGTATGTGCAATAGCGACCAGAGGAAAGATCTTGTGCAGGTGCAAGAAAATTCTGCCATTGAGCATGTGCAGGATTTTGGTGCCACACTTTGAACATTTTTTGCAGCTGAACCGGTGCTCAGGCTTACATTATAAATACCAGTAGCACTTTACATTGAGGAGCTCTACTGAGTTATATGTTTGTTGCGATGGGAACCATAAAAAGCATACTTTGGCACCGCACTCCAACTAGATGTGCATTCTCAGTGTGGGATCTGTTTTCACTCAGCCGGGGTTTGCTTTGGTTTGTAAGTAAAGTGGAAGACTAGGTTTGCTGGACAGGGAACCTAGCTTCACCTGAGCTATTTTCTTCTAGGTTGCCTGAAAGGACAGAGCAAAGAACCTTACCAGAGCAAGGAAAAGGATTAAGGCTTCTTTTGGCTAGGTAGATTTACTCTGTGTTGTTATTTTTATTTTGTACTCACAGGGATTGTTACTGTTTGTTGTTAACATTTTATTGCTTTATTTTTCTCTGATTCAAATTGTTGTTGCTGGGTATACCTTATGCTGCATTATTACAGGGTGTGTCTACTGGTGTGTGTTTACAGATTAGTGGTGTAATCTTCTGATTCAAATTGTCTTTTGCAAGGTATATCTTCTGTTACTGCTTTATTTTTCTTTGTAGCAAAGTGTTTCTTACAGGGTATGTCTTCTGTGAAATTATTAGAGGTGGTGCTTACATTTTTGTGACTTTTTATCATTAGGCTAAGCAAAATTACTGTTTGCCACTATTTTAATTTTTTTGCTGAACTTTTTTTATTTGTCTCAGAGGTGTTGCAGTCTCCTCCTCACACTGAAAGAGCTAACTGCTTTCCTCCCACAGCTCTTCCAGGGGACTAGGTGTGTATCTAGGGCGGTGGAGCTGACAAACTGTCAGTAACTTCCAACAGAAGGAAGGGTTAAAGGGTCAGGTTAGTTGGTATCTTGGAGGTGAAAGACTAGGTTTGCTGGCCAAAGCACCTAGCTTCACCTGATGTCTTTTCTTCTAGGTTGGTTGAAAGGACAGAGCAAAGAACATTACCAGAGCAAGGAAAATGATTAAGGCTTATTTTGGCTAGGCAGATTTAGTCTGTGTTGTTATTTTTATTTTGTACTCACATGGATTATTACTGTTTGTTGCTAAAATTGTATTGCTTTATTTTTCTCTGATTCAAATTGTTGTTGCTGAGTATACCTTCTACTGCATTATTACAGGGTGTGCCTACTTGTGTGTGCTTACAGATTACTGATGTAATCTTCTGATTCAAATTGTCTTTTGCAAGGTAAATAGTCTGTTACTGCTTTATTTTTATCTGTAGCAAAGTGTTTCTTACAGGATATATCATCTGTAAAATTATTACAGGTGGTGCTTTCAGGTTTTACAGTTTTATCTATCATTAGGATAAGCTTTTGGGGCTACTGCATTTGTTGCTGGCTGATTGTTTCTGCTCTTATCTCCTTGTTTCTTTCATCTGTGGTTCTTCTTTTTTGGCAGGAGAAGGGCCCAGCCACCCTCACCCATTCCCAACCTCCACACACTACACTCCTTTAATAGGGTTGCACAGTCATGACATTTCCTGTAGCAAAGCAGGAAGGGGTAGATCAGAGGAGATTCCACACAGTGACCTCATTTACAGGGGCACTAGTAATTTAACTGGTTATAACAAGTTATACAAAAACAAATAAACAAAACACAAAATCAAACTTCTGCTTTCAATTTCTTCCCTCTAATTACTCTGAATAGGTTATAAACCCAGCAACTTATATGGAATGGATATCATCAACTGCAGGTACTGTGGAACACTTTTCAGAATGGCAGTTTTACAGGATTTAGGACACTGTCATACATACTGGGCCATTTGAGATCTAAGGGCTCAGCTCCAGGCAGCATGGACAGAGATTGTGTACCTCAAATTGCATATTCAAGAGGAAATATATTATAAGAACCACCTGCCATTTCTCCAAAATCCAAAAGAAGCACCTCAACCACAGAGGGTAGTTGGTCTGAGAGGTTGGCAGGTGGTTAGGAGGGGAAAATTGGGCACCCCATTACTCGGTGATCTCCAACACATCACCTCTGCAAACTATATAAAAACTACAAACAGGTATCTGTCTCTATCTCCGAAATCAAACAAAAGTGCAGAGGACACTGCAGAGCAGGACACTGCAGCACAAGAGCTAGCACAACAAAACTCACCCAAAACAGGAATCAAAACCAAAAAAAGCAAAAAGTAGATCCAAAAAACTTCTGATCATAGGAGACTCCATGATTTTGGGAGTTGCTACGTATCTCCAGCAAGGGGTAATGGTCAGATGTCTCCCAGGTACATCAACGTGGAGAGACACTGACCGCATTGCTAAAATTGTTCAGGAGACAAGAGAAAACACTGACATCCTGGTACACATAGGGACTAATGATCTCACCAGCCAATCAGCTGTGGAGACCAAGGAACATCTGACCAGAAGGGGTGACAAACTATCATCAATTTCATCTGGAATCATCTTCTCTGAGATCCTGCCAGTCTGGGAGAGGGGGGAAGATGGATGGAAGGTCAGAGAAGGGAAGATAGGGAGCTAAACATGTGGCTCAAGGGCTGGTGCCAGGAAAAAGGACACAAATTTGTAGGGAACTGAGAACAGTTTTGGAAGTGAAAGTTCTTTAAATTTGATGGACTGCATCTGACTAAGGAGGGAGTCCATGCATTGGGGCAGAAGTTTGATGTCTCTGCAGAATATTTAAACTAGCAAATGGGGAAGGGGTGCAACACCCCGTACATCGAATGGGAAGAACACCTCTCCCCCCTCAGCTAGTGGTCAGACAGGAGTTCAGCATGTTTGTAGTTCATTTGCATCACCAGGTAAGGAAAAAGGTCTGGCTCCCCATATGACACACAGGGGAAATGCCAGACCTCACCCAACAATTAAAACACTGAAATCTGGCCAGTGGAAAGTCATGTACACAAATGCTTGCAATCTTGGAAACAAGATCCCAGACCTGCAGGCAATAATGACTGAGGCTAAACTGGACATAGTAGCCATTAGTGAGACATGGTGTACCAGTAACCACACTTGGGAGACTTCAGTACCTGGCCATGTACTGTTCAGAAGAGACTGAGGTGCAAAAAGGGGGGTGGAGTGGCCCTTTATATCAATGAAAATATCAAAGCTACAGAAATTCAGAATACATGTAAGGAGCCAGAAGAACTGTGTGTCACCCTGGAAACAGGAAATGGGATAGCCATATGAACTGGGGTTATGTACAGGCCTCCAGACCAGGGGGAGGATGTAGACACATTACTGTTAGAAGATATATAAAACATGACAACTAAAGGGGAGATTCTGATAATGGGAGACTTCAACATGCCAGATACAGGTTGGTCAATACCAGCAGGAATATCTGCCAGAGCTAGACACATGGTGGATTCCCTGCAGGGGAGGGCCTCAAACAACTGGTACAACAACCCACCAGAGGCAGGGCTATCCTAGATCTATTAATGACTAACAGGGAAAGGATCACAGATCCCCAGGTAGAAGGTCACCTGGGGGCCAGTGACCATCACATGGTATTGTTCAATTTGGCCACTAGAACTAAATCATCCCATTCCAAGGCAAAAATATGGGACTTCAGAGGAGCTGACTTTGATAAGATGGCCAACAGAGTTAAGCTAGCCCTGGCAAAAAGAAATACAGGTGAGGGGGTACAGGCAAAGTGGGCAAGCATTAAGATGCAATACTTGAAGCAACATTCCATTGTGTTAAAGAGAAAAGGAAGTGCAAAAGAAGAAGGAAACCACTTTGGTTCTCAGAAATAGTAGCAGAAAAGGTCAGAGCCAAAAGGCTGGCCTTCAGGAAATATAAGGGAATGCAACAGGATGAAGATAGGGAGGCATGCCAAACTTCCCTAAGGGAAGCAGGGAAGGCAGTAAGGCATGCAAAGGCTCAAACTGAGAAAACATTAGTACAAACAGTAAAAGAAGATGACAAGACTTTCTATAGATACATTAGTGAAAGGAGAAAGTCCAGTGGGGGTATTGCTAAGATCAAAGGGGATAAGGGGGCATGTGAGGAGGACCATGTAAAAGCATTTATCATAAATAGATACTTCTGCTCAGAGGCTGGCCTGTGGAGTTGAGGGTTGAGGCGCTGGATGCCACACCTTGCTCCATGCCGGTGACCCGGGTTTGAGAATGAGCCTGGGTCATTGGGGGTTGGCAGGGGAGGACTAGGATTGAATGTCTGATGACAGCTCTCCTAGCCCTGGGGAGAAGTGAGAGATGCACACCATGCTCTGCTGGTCCCTGGGGACGCCTGGTTGTACTGCAATAGCATGGGTGCCAGTGGGGGGGGAACCACATCAGACATCCACACGTTAGTGCACTGACATCCTTGCACATCCATGCTTTCAGGGGAAAAAAAGGAGGAAAAATCAGCACAGATCTGTAGCAGCTTGATAGTCACAGTTTCACTGGCCGATGATGAATGGAACACATGTGCTGGTAATGGTTCCTTGTCGGGTGTTGGGTCTATGGGGAGGGCTCCCTTCAAAGGCAAAGATGCATCTGCCAGCTGGGCATGGAACTTCAGGGTCAGAGGTGGAACGGAGGAGTGGTGGCTGGAGGTAAGGCAGGACTGTGGCTTCAAGGCAGGATAAAATGTTAAATGATAAAAAAAGATACTTCTGCTCAGTATTTATTGAGGAGAAGGTAGGGCAGGGCCCACAGCTCAGCACCATGGACTCAGGGGGGAGGGAGGTGTTCACTGGTCCCTTCGCAATAGAAAGGGTCCTACAAGAGGATATACAAAATTTGAAAAAAATTGGTCAAACACTAGGGGAGGTGGAATTGTATTATATGTGAAAAATACACTTAAAAGCTATTTAGTAGATAACGCTCAATATCAGATAGCACTCAATATCAGGATAATACATGTGAATTAATATGGATTAAAATAATACTTACAATAAATCATACAATTACAATAGGCTTAGGTTATAGAGCACCAGACTTAAACAAAGATGACAATGCTACATTTATAAGACAAAGAACCTCTGTGTGCAAGCACTGAGGCAATGGTTACCCTAAAGGGCATTTGGCCGGGAAGCCAAGTTTCAAAGAAATACAAAATCACACACGCCCCACAATGCTACACTTATAATTAATATTGAAGACAACCTTATGATTAAGATTGTATATTAATGGGAGACTTTACTCTCCCAAATATTGACTGGGACACCTGTAAAGGAAGCTCCACTCTTGAAACATCAGCCTTAGATCTTATGATAATAAATAATATGGAACAAATACTCAAATTACCTACAAGAGAAAAAAAAACATTGGACTTAGTTTTTTCAAACATCGAAAATGCAAATGCACAAGTTAAGATTATACACCCCCTGTCTAATAGTGATCACAATATGATCCTTACCACTATGAAGCTTACATATTCCCCAACACTAGTTGGCTGTTCTGTTATTAAAAAAAACTTTAATAAAGCTAACTATGTTAGTATTACAGAATATCTTAGTAGTTGGAACTGGGCTACTGATCTCGCAGGCTGCAATCTTGATGAAACTTGGAACAAAATTGATGAAAAACTTCAACATTGTATCAAATCCTGGGTTCCTATTAGGAAAAAATGCAACAAAAATAGAAGAGTTCCTCCATGGTGGAACATAAACACACAAAAAAAGTCTAGCAAAAAAGCAGAGACGATATAAGAAATACAAAAAAAATCCTTCAGTATCTAATTGCAATTCATATAAAAAAAATCTAATAAATGTAAGAACTTGATAAAAAAGCAAAAACAAACACTTGAAGTGAAGCTGGCTAAAACTGTTATAGACAATAATTTTTTTTTTCAATTATATTGGTTCATCAAAACAAAACAGTTCCCCTATTGGTCCTTTACATACTTCTGAAGGCATCATAACTGATGAAACTGAAATTGCTGCTCAATTAAATGATTATTTTTTTAATGTGTTTAAACCCAAATATGCAGACTATTCACAAAAATTAACAACTGATATCCCATTTATCCCAATATCAGAACAGGAAGTCATTGATAGTATTACTTTATTAAAAACTAGTGGGTCACCAGGTCCTGATGGCATTCCACCAATATTTGTTAAAAATTTAACTGAATCATTGATTGGACCCTTGACATTACTGTTCAATTGGTCTTTGTACTCTAGTACTAGTGTACCATTATGGAACAAAGCCATAGTTATCCCCTTGCATAAAGGTGGCAGTAAAACCCTAGTAGAAAATTATAGATCTATAAACCTTACTGCCGTATTTTGCAAACTGTTGGAAAGGATATTAAAAAACAGAATTACCATTCACCTGGAAGAAATAGGACATGTCGACATTTATTAGCATGGTTTTGTTAAAGGAAGATCATGTCAGACTAACCTTCTACACTTTCTGGAACCAGTCAGCTAAGAACTAGATAACGGTTTATCAGTGGATATAATATTCATTGGCTTTTCCAAAGCATTTGACTCTGTAACATGTCATGTGCTTATTAAATAACTTGAGCTCTTAAAAATTCATCCAGTGATTATAAACTGGATAAATGCTTGGTTAATGGATCAGACACAGCAAGTCTTGGTTAAAGGTTATCTGTCAAACTGGGGCCCGGTTACTAGTGGGGTTCCCCAGGGCTCAGTACTGGGTCCTATTTTCTTTAATATATTGCAATCCGCTATGAGTCTTCAATCTAATACATGCTGGATTGCCAAGTTTGCTGATGGCTGCAAATTGGAAAGTATAATACCGATGCAATCTCAGCAATTAATTTACAAAACAATTTAACTCATCTGGTTGAATGGTCTAAAAGAAACAATTTACTGTTCAATGAATTAAAATGTGAAATAATGCACTTGGGTAAGAATAACCCTTGTCATACATATTCAATGAATAATATAGATGTTCAGATGACTAATCAGGAAAAAGATCTAGGTGTTACTTTATCTAAAGAGTTTTCCTTTGATAAACACATAACTAATGCAGCAAAAAAAGGCAATAAAATAGTAAGCTACATCTTAAGAAATATTAAAAGTAGGGACAAAAATGTTATCATCCCCTTGTATGTTGGACTAGTTAGACCTCATTTAGAATATTGTTCCTCTGTGGTTGCACCATATTTAATAAGAAATAAAAAACTTGTAGAAAGGATACTATGTATAGCGACAAAAAAAGTTTCAACATTACGAGCAACCGATTATAAAACCAGATTAAAAAGAACACATCTCTATTTCTATGAAATATAGAAGGTTACGTGGAGATTTATATCAGACATACAAAGCTTTTCAAGATGATGCAATTCTTGAAATAATAGGCCTAGTTAGACATCAGTCATTGGTAAATACAAGATCCCATTCATTAAAATTAAAAGGCACCCAAAATAATACTGTAAGAAGAAACATGTGGTTCACTCAAAGAGTGGTAAACACCTGGAATAACTTCCTGCCAATATAGTACTTAGTTCTACTCTTGACTCATTTAAAACAAATTTAGATTTATACATGGGTGACACCAAGTTTGAATTCCACCAATGAGAATGGTAGTGAGTCCATTAAGGGTAATCTACCCACTGAACTTGTACAAAATCTATGAACCTATGAACCTAAGAACCTAAGAGCTCGATAAGCTCAGGGTGGATAAGGCAATGGGACCTGATGGCATACATCCCAAGGTACTAAAGGAGCTAAGGGTGGAATTAGCAGATCCATTATCAGAACTGTTTAGTGAGTTTCTGAGCATGGGAGTAGTCCCAGAAGGCTGGAGAAGGGCTCATGTGATCCCACTCCACAACAGTGGTAGCAGGGAGGAGGCAGGGAACTACAGACCAGTCAGTCTTACCTCAGTAGTGGGCAAGATTATGGAGGCACTCCTTAAGGAAAGGATAGTGCAACACCTGGAATCCATAGGAGAACAGGATCCAAGACAGCATGGGTTTACGAAAGGAAGGTCCTGTCAAACTAATCTCATAGATTTCTTTGACTGGGTAACCAGAGTGGTGGACCAAGGGGGAGCAGTTGATGTTGCCTACCTTGACTTCAGCAAAGCTTTCAATACTGTTCCACATAGAAGATTGATTAATAAGCTGGGTAGGCTCGGGGTGGGTCAGAAGTTGGTCAACTGGGTGGCAAACTGGTTGACGGGCAGAAAACAGAGAGTGGTAGTAAATGGTATAGTCAGAAGAGATGCAAGTCACAAGTGGGGTACCTCAGGGATGAGTCCTGGGGCCAGTCCTCTTCAATATCTTCATCAGTGACATTAGAGATGGACTGGAGGGTATGGTTTGCCTGTTTGCAGATGACACCAAGATCTGCAACAGAGTAGATGATCCAGATGGGGTGGGCAGAATGAGAAGAGACCTGGATAAACTTGCAAAATGGTCGGAAGAGTGGCAACTGGGGTTTAATGCACAGAAGTGCAAGATCATGCACATAGGGAAGAGAAACACTGAAGCCACCTATAGGCTGGGAGGGGAGTTGCTGGCAGTCACAAGGGAAGAAAGAGACTTGGGCATCATCATCATCACCGATGACCTGAAATCATCCAAGCAGACCACTAAAGCAGTAGGTAAGGCTAGGGTGATGTTAGGGTGTATTAGTAGGGATATCACAAGTCAAAAGAGGGAGGTAATAATCCTTCTTAACAAGACACTGGTTAGGCCCCATCTAGAGTACTGTATACAGTACTGGAGGCCACACCTTCACAAGGACATTAACCAAATTGAGGCAGTCCAGAGAAGGGCAACCAAAATGGTGCAGGGACTGCATCAGAAAACATATGAGGACAGATTAATGGAGCTCAATATGTATACCCTAGAGCAAAGGAGGAAGAGAGGTGATATGAACGAAACATTCAAACACCTTAAGGACATTAACAAGGTGAAAGAGTCTAGCTTGTTTCAATATAACAAAAATAGCAGGAGAAGAGGACACAGCATGAGATTAGAGGGAGGCCAATTAAGGGGTAATGTGACAAAGTTCTTTTTCACAGAAAGGGTGGTGGATGCATGGAACAGCCTACCTCAGGCACTGGTGGATATGAATACAGTGTAGGGCTTCAAACAGGCATGGGATAGGCATTAGGGAGCAATACAGATGAGTATGAATAGATAGGCAATTGACAGAGAAAAGGCCGATGACACATTCATAAGTCAGAAAAAGAAATGGACAGCCCTCGACTTCTACTGTATGTTTCTATGTAAGCTGAAATAAAGGGTTTTTTTATTAAAACAGGTAACCAGTTAAGTTTTTCATTTATGAAGGGGTATTCTACTCTAACATTGGTGAAAGTATGTGCTTGTGGAATCATTATTGAAATCTGAGAGAAAACCAAGGTGCAAAGCTGACAGGTCCCCTTTAATGTAATCAAATGCAAGGTGCTACACAGAGGAGAAAAAGAAAGGAGAGGCAGGTTCTATACTCAATATACAGTATGGTGCTACTCTTGCTGCAGTTGAGGAGGAAAAGGACATGGGGTTTATTATAGATAAGTGATTGAAGCAGTACAAGCAGTAAATGACCACCGTCAAGAGGGCCAGCACAATGCTGGGGTGTATCAAAATGGGTGACCATCAGAGCAGGGAAAGCAATAGTGACATTTTGCAAGACTCTGGTCAGGCCCCACCTTGCATATTGATGCAGATTTACTTTCCTTAATACAACAAATTCTGGTAAGAGCCAATAGAACTGCAAAATAATGATTTTGCACCATAGCTTTTTTATTATCCCCTCATGAACCACAATGGTGAAAGTGTTCAGATCCCTGCCAAAATGTGATTGTGTGCCATCAAAACATTATTCCATGTCACAGATGAAAAAAAACATTTTGGCTAGTATTTGAAAAATGGCAGCTCTCATATTCATGAGGTGATGTGAGAAAACGTCTATGTTGAAAATTTGGGGGTCACAATATTTAAAATTACAGAAGTTATGAGACAGCATAGAAAAATATAATTGTATGCTTGTAACATTGTCATGTTTACATATTTTGACCCCAAATTTTCAACATAGACTTTTTATGACCCCACCTCATGAGCTATGGTGGTGAAAATATTCAAATCCTGCCAGAAAGATGATTTTGCCAAGTGACAGCAAAATCACCTTTTGGGCCCAATTTACATAATTCCACCACCATTTCTCATGAGGCAGGGTCCCAAAAGGTTATGTTGAGAATGTGGGGTGAAAATATACAAAAATGACAAAGTTATGTAATATAGTTCAAAACCCCATTGAAATACACTGAACTGCACTTACTGTACCTTAATTTCTCATATTGCAATCATTGGTTCCAGCAACAATATATGTTTTCAATCAGCAAGTGGATCTTTGCCCTGGAATCTGTTCAGGTGAGTGAGAGTGTGTGTGTTGTGGGGGGTGGTGGTGACTGCTGAGTGGGAGGTCAGGGGTGGCAGAGGTCAGATCAGCGAGGGACCATTTTCTTTTTTACAGGTCTACAGAAAAAAACAAAACATTGAGGGATGATTTTCTTTATTACAGGCTACATTTTCAAGGGGATGGCAATCAAAGGGGGGTGCCAGTAGACAACAGGGAAATAATATATATTTAGGAGGATGAAAATCTGAGGATGGGGGTGTCACTAGACACCAGAGAAACAGTATGAAAATATGGGGATGGTGATCAGAGGGCAGGAGGATCACTAGACACCAGGGAAATATTACTGAAATATAGGGAAGGTAAATGGAGTGGTGGTACCACTAGACACCAGGGAAACATTACATAAATATGGGGATGGTGATCTGAGGACAAGGATGGCACTAAAGAATAGGGAAACATTATGATAATATGGGGACAGTGATGGGGGGCAGGGGTACCACTAGACTCCAGGGAAACATAATGAAAATATGGGGATGGCAGTTGGATGGTGGGGAGCCACAAGACACCAGGGAAATATTACGGAAATATGGGGATGGTGAGTGGAGCGTAGGGAGGTGCCACTAGATGCCAGAGAAATAGTACATAGGTAGGGTGACAGCAATCAGAGGGTGGGGGATGCCACTAGACACCATGGAACATTAGGGAAATATGGAACCAGTGATAGGAGGTCAGGGGGTGCCACTACACAGCAGGGAGATATTACAGTGTGGGGCTGCCATATAGCTATGAACTCTGGAAGTGAACCAGAAGTGAGCACGGAACATTAAAATAGTGTGGGAGAGAGGGAGGAACAGCCATATAGTAAATAGAGAAGACCATATGTGCTTCAACTCCACTGTAGAATGACACAGTCGAGATATCCAGTCACATGCTTAAAGAGTCCCCTCTCTCTAGTATGTAAGAGCAATATGTTGCATAGCTCTGCTATGAAGCTGTAAAAAGGAGATTGAGGCAGTAGAGAGGGTGCAATGCAGGGTGAACAAAATGATCACCATCATGGGGTAAAAAGGTATGAAGAGACATTGGAGAACCTTAACATCATCACCTTGGAGAAAAGAAGGCTGAGAGGAGACATGATCTCAGTCTTGCACATACTCACAGGCATTGACAAGATCAAATTGGCAGACATATTTGATCTGGCATCCTGCAGCAAGATGCAGTGACATGCTGTGTGTCTCAGGACTGGTAAACTCAGGAGTACCATTAGAAGGCACATTCTCTCCCAGCAGCTGAGAAAGCCATGGAACAGCTTACATTGGAGACAGTAGACATGAAGAAAGAACAGGAATTTAAGGTAAGCCTGGACAAATTTGTACTTACCAAGGGAATTACAAGGTACCCTGGGTAGTAGAGTAGGTCAGGAGTATCCATAAATTGGTATGTGTTTGATCACATATCTTATTTTATCCCTCTTTATGAAATGGGGGTAGGGGGCAAACAGAATGGAGCTAGAGATCCTTCTGACATTAAATTACTATTTTACCATATTACACTAATAATTTAACAAATATATACATTGTTAATTTAAAAATTCGTCACAAATTGGAAACATATGCAAATTCAGAAGACAGGAACATGTAAAGGCCTAAAACCTGTTTTCTACTCCAATCATATTTAGGAACTTTCAGTTTAAATATTTTTTTTATATGCTAACAAAAACTACTGTACTATATGTGCTTTATTACACTGTGCCTAACAACCATGGTATAATACAGAGCACCCCAGTAAATGTAGCCCTGAAAGCAAACACACAAAATATTCAAAAAGGGGATGCCAGAAGTACAGTACCCCTGACTGCATGCATACCATGCTTAAATCCACATACTATATTCCGGCAATGTAGGTTAGAATGGTCCATGCAGTGATAAAGTCAGGGAGCACATGTAGACATTATTGGAACTGTTGGAAATGTAGTTGACAAAAATAAAACCTCAATTCACTAATGCTGAAGACAACCAACAGTAAAATGAAAGCATCAGTTTACAACTCTCCCCTCCCACACACAGTAATACATCATAGGACAAAACTCATACTGTTAAAGTACCTTTCTACCAACCAGTTCATATGGATAGTAATAATGTAGCCTGTTTTGGGCTCTAATTCTGTTTTTGCAACTTGATCTGGGCAAGAGTGCAATCCCCTACTCTAGATTTAAAGCAGCTGTACTGCGGCAGTTGACTGTGCAATGTGTAATAGTATTTATCCAGAAGGTTAGTTATTTATCAATTATGGGATCTAGAGTCTGACTCATATTGTTAGCATGGCTTCAGTGTCCCAGAATCAAAGTAAAATGAACACAAAACAGCAGCTGGAAGAAATTATAACACTAAAGCGAAAATAAATGGGAACTTAGAAACATATAAAATTAAGACACTGTTAAGGTTATATTTTACATTAGTTCAGAAAGTTCTCAACCGCAACACTAGACTATTGTAATTGTGTCATTTCCCCCTTATTTTTCAGTATTGTGGGGCACATGAACTTCAGTAGAAAGGTAAAGGATCACCTTTCTGTGTTAATTTCCTCAGGGATGGAATTGCACAGGAGGACTTCAACATGTGCATAATTTCATGAAACACAACTTGACTTCAAAACATGAAAAGAAAAGCTTACAATTTACTTGAAGCACACAAACAGATAATTTGATATGTTTTATTGGACCAACAGAGTTGTTACAAAAGAACACAGTTTCTTCTAACTTTCGAATTACACAGAATCCTTCGTCAGAAAACAATGGCAGTTGTTTTGGAAGAACATACTTTCTCAAGACTCAGATAATGCATACACAACTGATGAAAAGTTGTTAAGGATCCCAACTGGCTAAAACTGCATTCAAAAACACAACAAAGCCATATAAAGACAACAAAAGTTCCATCAAATGAAAAGTATTCCAAGGGCAAATGTCACTAAATTGAAAGCTCACTCCCTGAGAAAAGCCATAAACCAATTGAAGCTTCATTTTAAAACCCTGTCCGTGTGTGTGTGTGTGTGTGTGTGTGTGTGTGTGTGTGTGTGTGTGTGTATGTGTGTCTGTGCTTGCATTAGTAAATTACTATGATTAAAAACCACAAGTAAAAATAAGCTTAAGTAATACATATTAAATAATGTTTAAAGTCTTCTAAATACAAAATATCTTTGTGTTAAGTAAACAATAGTTTAGAAGACAACCTACCCTAGTGTGAATTAAGTATTCACTAACTGTTTCATACATTTATACAGTTTAAGTACCATTCAGATACATTTGTTTTAAACTCCATGTACAATAAGTCAGTATTACTCATGAATATTTGAACCTACTGTATACTGTCTTAAACACAATATATCTACAATTCTGTAACAAGTAACTACTGTATGTGTACATTCAAAACTCAAACCTAACATGGACCCCTTTGTAATTGAGATACTCTTATCCTAATATGTCCATGTATCAACATGTGTCTATATGTACCTAATCTTCTGTTATATTAAATAACAGTTCTTTAAATCTAAATCCAAAACTGAGGGAAACAACACCCAGCCATCACACCCTACCCCCTCACTGGGGTGAAATCATTCTATAGGGAACCAGTAAAAAGGAATCCATAAAACCATGTTGTATCTAATCATACTGATACACCACCATGTACCACAATAATATTTCCATGTTTTGTCCCTGAAGCAGGTAAAAAAAAAAAAAAAAAAAAAGGAGTTGTTTAAGCAGTATAATGTGACATAAAACCAAAATCTATATTCATCCCATCACCCACCATGTTCAAAAGTAAAATGAGTCTGACCTCAAAAGCCACCTTTGTTGTGTATTTTTGAAATGTCCTTTCAAAACCAGTACAGACATATCAGAGATGGAGTGATCAGACTGAGAGAAGTGTTGCTCCACTTGTTTATCAGTCAGCTTCATTTTAATAGTATGTCTGTGTAATGTCATTCAGGTGCAGAGTGATTGTCCAGTCTGTCCAACATAACCTGTTTGTGGACATCTCTTACATTGAATAAAATAAACAACATTATAAGATGCACAAATATAATTCCCCTGCATCTTGAATTGTTTGCTTTGTGGGGTATTGATACAATCGGAAGTAGAAATGTGCTCACAAATCTTACATTTAGCATAATTGCAGGGTCTTGTGCCATTTAGTGTTCTGTTATTTTGTTCAGGTACAAGCTAGCTCCTAACAATCAGATTGGTTAAATTAGGTGGTTGCTTAAAAGACAGTAGTGGTAATAGTTCTTGAAGAATACATTTCAGGGTGTGTTCATCACTGAATACTGGTTTGAGGTCCTTAATAATTTTCTGTAGAAGCTCCAGATTAGGATGATAAGCAACAGCTAAGGGTATACGATCAGTGGTAGTCCTTTCCTTATACTGTAGTAGTTGTTTCCTTGGTAGCTGTACTGCACATTCTACTGCTCTGTCAAATTCCCTGTCTCTGCTCAATAAATGCCTTTTTTCAAACTGGCCAAGTGTTTATCTCTGTCCTCCTCACTTGAACAGATTCAGTAGTAATGGAGCGCTTGACTGCACATTAGTGATTTGTTAATTTGCCTTGGGTTATTACTATTCCTATACAAGTATCTTTGCCTGTCTGTCAGTTTCCTGTAATACATGTCTGCAAAGTTCCATCTTTGATGGTAACTGTGGTGTCCAGAAAATGAATACGGGTGTCAGAATATTCCAAGGAAAGTTTAATGGATGGGTGGAAGTTGTCAAGTTCCTGATGGAACCCTTTAGGTGTGTCAAAACTTTCTATACAAATTATAAATAAATCATCAATGTAATGGAAATAAGTAAGTGGTTTGTGTGCACGGTGTTTTAGGAACTCATCCTCCAAATTCATCATGAAAAGGTTGTCATACTGTGGAGCCATCCTGGTACCCATTGCTGTTCCCATAATTTGAATATAATGGCTCCCAATGAAGCTGAAATTGATGTACATAAGATAGAGATGCAGCACATTTTTAATCTGCTCGTGAAGTGGATGCGAGAAGTGGGCACTTTATGTCCATGGAGCACAATGCGAAATGGACACTGCAAAGTGCTCACTTCGAGTTATTATTATTACCACTTTGTGTTGCCATTATGCCTTAACGCGAAGTAAGGTGAAGTGAGAAGAAAATAGGCACATCACAAGGTTTGCAGTATTGTAAGTCACGTGCTTTAGCCAGGCAGGAAGGAAGTGAGTCACAGAAGCAGTTTCACTTTCTCCTTTCCATTTGTAGAGGGAGAAAGCATTTGTGAGAGGAGAGGAGTTACTGCTTGAATGCCTTGTTGCCACTTCGTTACGTGTCAGTGCCAGAATAAAACAAACAGCTTTTTTAAAAGCTATTTCTTTATTTAGTTTTTGTATTGTATTTGTATTTTTTGTTAGTGAATTTTTTTGTATGTTTTGTTTTGTGTGTGACTGACTGTGTGTGTGTGTGTGTGTGTGTGTTGTGTGTGTGTGTGTGTGTCCACTGTCTGTGTGTGTATGTTGGCCCATGGACTTCAGGAGAATGGCCCTAGGAGAAGGCGTCACTGGCCCATGGGCACGGTAGTAGGGGAGTGCGAACATGTGGGATGTGAGGCAGTTGTGTCATTTTGGACCACTCCTGACTCCTGGCTGGTGTTGCTTCCCCCGTTGAAGCAACAGGAGCAGCAGCACCAGCACCAGTGCCACCGATGGCTGCTGTGCGTCCACCTTCTCTGCCACTACTACCACCACCACTAGCAGCAGCTGTTGGGGCTCCAGCAGCACCCCCTCCACTACCTCCACAGCCACAGGAGGTGGCACCAGAAATTGTGGGTGGTAGTGGGACTCGTGCTCGACGTGCAAGAACTGTGTCTGGTCCCCCTCCACAGCTCCCAGTGTGGGATTGTTTTAACTGTGTGGGGGGAGACAGCACAGTGGTGGAGTGCCATGTGTGTAGTGTGCTGGTGCACCATGCCCCTGTGGGACACATTTGGGGACCGGTGGCCAGCACACCCACATGCTGAACCACCACAGGGTAGAGTGGCAGGCTGCCATGGAAGGGGCCTGGCATTCACCTGCTGGCCCTTCCGTGGCAGTGGCCAAGGGTGCTGCTGGGGTGGGAGTTGTGCCTCACAGTCACACCTGCAGCAGGAGGAGGACTACTACAGCAGCTGCTCCAGCACCACCACCACCGCCACCACAGCCACCAGCAAACATAAACATAAATTGTGAAAAGAATCATATCATTCAAGTCACGACTCGGAGGTAACTAGTGGTGGCTGTGGCAATGTAAAGTAGCATAAAAAAGTACAGTTCAGAACTGTAAGGACATTCTTGCAATGCTGCTTTAATTGTAAAAATGTCAGTATGACATCATGAGCTCACAGCAACAATCACAGAACACATAAAAGTGGCACAGAGTCCCCAGATTTTTTCTGCCAGCCCAAAATGCATCCTGCTTCTGTGCAGAAAGTTGACAAGTGGTTAAACAGTGAAATGAGACTGTTTCAGCACATACAAAGTCCCCCAGAATTAATGACGCACTCAGTCATGTGCGCAGTGGTTGCACAGAGTCCCAGATTTTTTCTGCAGGCTCAAAATGCATCCTGCTTCTGTGCAGAAATTGACAAGTGGTTACTCAGGGAAAAGAGACTGTTTCAGCACATACAAAGTCCCTGAGAAATAATGGCACACTGAGTCATGCATGCAGTGGTGGCACAGAGTCCCCAGATTTTTTCTGCCAGCCCAAAATGCATCCTGCTTCTGTGAAGAAAATTGACAAGTGGTTACACAGTAAAATGAGACTGTTTCAGTTCATACAAAGTCCCCCAGTAATAATGGCACACTCAGTCATGCACCTGCTGCTGGACCACCACAGCATCCCACGGCCATAGTAAGTGAGGGGATTGTTTTCTGTCCCCACCCCCACCCCACTACTGTGTTGTACTGTTTTTGTGTGTTTTTTCTTTGTTATTGCTTAATCATGCACATTTTTCCTTCCAGGGGAATCTTTCTTGCACCACATAATGCAATACATTTTTATGAAGACTGCCCATAATTTCATTACAGTGTGTCACGTGATGGAGGAATTCCCATTCTGAAAATCTGCCCACATTCTACCTCCCTTCTCAGCAACGTTAGGACGTGATGGCAGGGACAGAGCGTTTGCATGCTCCTTACAGTGAATATCCGATTGGCAGGTTTCTGAATGTTTCTTTATGTTATAATGGTCAGTTTGTGGTGAAATGTGTGGGCACATTTCCAGTAAGAAGAGCCTTGTTAGTGGAAGCATTCCCACATTTCACCACAAAGTCAACCTTATAACATAAGGAAACATTGGGATAGCTGCCAGACATTCACTATAGTGGAGCATGCAACTGTGCTCCCCCGGCATCACATACTAATGTTGCTGAGAAAGGGTGGCAGAATGTGGGTGGCTTTTCTGATCGGTAATTCCTCTGTCACGTGACTCACTGTAATGCAATTATGGGCGGTTTTCACCAAAATATATTGCACTCTGTGGAGCAAGAACTATTCCAGTGGGAGTAATGTCCCCACATATTAGTTTATGTGCATCACCATAACTATGTAATGCGGTGAATCTCTGTAAAGCAGCAGTGCAACAATCTGTTGATAACTCTGACCTATATTTTTTAATGCTGTGTTACAACTTCCTTTACTTACATCCTGACTGACTGGAATGATACTAGAATTTACAGTAGTTGAGTCTGCTGTACTACCTTTTTTCATGTGTGAAATAATGAAAGGAGCATTCCTTTAAATTGGTGCTGACCAGGTCTTTGTCATTGTTTTCCTCTGCTTTTCTCCATCACATCAAGTAGTTGTTATATATCACTTCTGTTGTTAATTAACAGTTATGCATCAGGCAGTGTTTTATGACACCACAGAACAATAGTTTTTAAAAAGCAACTGCAAATAAATACAAACCTGGTCCGAACAATATTGGAAGGCATACTCATTTTTTTTTCAGACATGAAAAAAAGTAGTCAAGTAAGTAAAGCAGACATAAATTGTGAAAAGAATTGTATCATTCAAGTCACAACTTGGAGGTAACTAGTGGTGGCTGTAGCCATGTAAAGTAGCATAAAAAAGTGTAGTTCAGAACTGTGAGGACATTCTTGCAATGCTGCTTCAATTGTAAAAATGTCAGTATGACATCATGAGCTCACAGCACAAATCACAGAACACATAAAAGTGGCACAGAGTCCCCAGATTTTTTCTGCCAGCCCAAAATGCATCCTGCTTCTGTGCAGAAAATTGACAAGTGGTTAAACAGTGAAATGAGACTGTTTCAGCACATACAAAGTCCCCTAGAATTAATGACGCACTCAGTCATGCACGCAATGGTGGCACAGAGCCCCAGATTTTTTCTGCAGGCTCAAAATGCATCCTGCTTCTGTGCAGAAAATTGACAAGTGGTTACACAGTGAAATGAGATTGTTTAAGCACATACAAAGTCCTCCAGAATTAGTGGCACACTCAGTCATGCGCACAGAAGTGGCATAGAGTCCCCAGATTTTTTCTGCCAGCCCAAAATGCATCTTATTTCTGTGCAGAAAATTGACAAGAGGTTACACAGTGAAATGAGAGTGTTTCAGCACATACAAAGTCCCAAAGAATTAATGGAGCACTCAGTCATGCATGCAGTGGTGGCACAGAGTCCCAGAATTTTTTCTGCCAGCCCAAAATGCATCCTGCTTCTGTGCAGAAAATTGACAAGTGGTTACACAGTGAAATGAGACTGTTTCAGCATATACAAAGTCCCCCAAAATTAATGGCGCACTCAGTCATGCGCGCAGTGGTGGCACAGAGTCCTCAGATTTTTTCTGCAGGCCCAAAATGCTTCTTCCTTGTGTGCCGAAAATTGACAAGTGATTACACAGTGAAATGAGACTGTTTCAGCACATACAAAGTCCTCCAGAATTAATGGCGCACTCAGTCATGCACACAGAAGTGGCACAGAGTCCCAGATTTTTTCTGCCAGCCCAAAACGCATCCTGCTTCTGTATAGAAAACTGATAAGTGGTTACGCAGTGAAATGAGACTGTTTTAGCACATCCCCCAGTATAAAATGATGACTGTGAACGTTGTGTTGCTGGTCCAGTGTGTTCTGCGAGATGATTCCAGCAAATGCAATGTGATTATCTCAACTGGATTGAAGGGTGCCCTTTGGCTGTACACTAGTAGTAGCCTTGGTGAGCAGATATATATATATATATATATATATATATGGTTGTGTTGTGTATCTTGTAGGTGAGGAGGGGGGTTGACATGGACATGTACTCATGGTATTGTTCTGCATCACAGGACACACAGAAACTGTAGGTGTGCACATTCCAGTGCTCAATGAGAATTATTTGTGCTGAAATTGGAAACGGAAAACTCTCAAGCACATGAAGGTAAGTATTTTTTTTGTGGGGGGGTTGGGGAATCATATTTGCAAGATTGTCTCTAATGGTTTCTTATTTTGTTACTTCTTCACAGATTTCATCAGCATCCTTCTGGAGTCTGGTTGTCTTAGGATGGTCATGGTCATCTAATGAAATGACTTCTGCATGTTGCGTGTGTGCCCAAGCTCAGCAGACGGGGGTTCCTGATGTTGAAGAACTTTTTTGGATAAGGCCACTTTGAAAGAACAACAAAGCATCCCGAAGTTTCCTAAAAAAATAAATGAATGACTTCTTACAACTTAATTGATATGTGTTCCTCCCTGGTTCTCAAATCTCAATCTAAAGTCAAGTTACATTTCAAACCCACATCTTGCCAACTAACACAACCTGTGTGCAATATTTGCTGCAGTCTTTCCAAAACAATGAAATGGATGAAATAAAATCTTCATACTTACCAGAATGGATTTGTCATGGATATTACATCACTTCCTCTCTGTACAGTACAGCTACAGTACCATTCCCAACGAGTTTTAGTGATGGAGCCTTTTTTTGTTACCCTGTAAAAGAAACAAAATAAGTGTACTGTATGTGTTTTACCACTGTGGCTCTGAAAAGCTACAGAAAATAAAACTTGCAACTAAAGGAAGTGAAGCAGTATAACAAACATGAATATACATACTCACTTTATGATTTAAATATTAAGAAGCTTTGTGTCTCTGGCTGATGGATATGGTGGTCCGGACAGACTCAGGTGCAGTGGTGACAGTGGCTATCATCAGTCCCAGTGGTGGTGGTCTGGGGGGGCAGACAGACTCATGGTGGAAGTGGCTAACATTAGTTCTGGTGGCAGTGGTGGTCTGGGGGGCAGACAGACTCATGGTGGCAATGGCTAACATCAGTCCTGGTGGTGGTCCAGGGGGGGCAGACAGACTCATGGTGGCAGTGGCTAACATCAATCCTGGTGGTGGTGGTCCGGGGGGGGCACACTGCCTTTTAAAAGCTTCAGTTAAAACCTGCCAACATTAACCACATCATCATCCTCATAAAGAAAGCTGCCCTCACAGTCATCAATGTCTGAAGTCTGACCACTAGGAAATTCTTTCTCCATTGTGTCGTCATCTACATCAGTGGTGGGCCGTTTCAGGCAGCCACCACCAGTGCCACCAGGATGCTCCATTTCCACATCAGCAAGACCAACATGACTAGGCCGGGGTATGAATACTAAGGTTGCAGTCTGTGCTGGTATGTGCCTCTCATTCATTTTAATGAATATTCGCAAACTTACATTTGCAGGAGACAGGTTTGTCTGATGATCCCTGAATATTGCACCTGCTGAGCTGAATACCTTCTCAACACTTACACTGGAGGGTGGGCATGTGAGGTACTTCAGTGCCACTGCAGTCAGCTCTGGCCATTCACTGACCTTTCCACTCCAGTACAAAAGAGGATCTTCAGTTATTGTCAGATGCCTGTTTTCAGACAAATATGACTCAACCATTCTCTGTGCCGCACTAAGTCCAATCGTTGATGCATCATCCTGTTCTCCCGAATCATTTATTTCACAAATACCCACTTGGGATAAAGCCTCCCAAAGTGGGTTGATGCCAGCCACTTTGGATGACAGACCACCTGGAACTGCAGTCCCCTTCACCTTGCAGGATATCCTTGATGGTCCTCCAGGTACACCTCCCGCCGGATTATGCTGCTGAGGTTTGCTGACCTTGGCACGTGACTTATGTGCCCCATGAACCAAGCACACCAGTTGACCACTGATATTTTTTACCTGTTCAGGCCCTCCCTTCAGTACTGATGCAATTTCACGTTTGTATTGTGGATCCAGCATTGTTGCTATGGCAAAGTTGTCACTACGCTGAATGTTCACAGTGTGACAATTCTGATCGAATACTGTCAGCATGTGTTGCAGCAACACACTGCTACCACTGTCTCCGGCAACATCAAGGCTATGCTGTACATTTACCAATGTCTGCTTCAGCACCTGCAGCAGTGGAATTGATTGGTTAATGGAGGCAGACTCGCCACTCACTGCCTGTGTGGCATGTTCAAAATGCTGCAAAATTGTTATTACAGAGTCCATGAGGCACCACTGTTCAGTCGTTACAGACATGGAGGCCTCAGAACTGTCATGGCTAGTGTGCATAACAAGATATTCTGAGATGGCTTTGTATTGTTCATACAACCTCTCTGCCATGTATCAAGTGGAGTTCCATCAGGTGACAACTTCCAGCTTCAAGTGGTGCTGAGGCAGACTGTTTTGTATCTGCAACTGCTGCAGTTGGTCACGGGCCTTTCCAGATCATGAAAAGTGAGAGCAGATACGTAGTGCAACGGTCAGCATTTCTTTTATATCAGGGTGCTTCTGAAACTCCTGAACTACAAGATTTAAACAGTGGGCCATGTATGGAACATGAAAAAACCCACTATTCGTGATGCATTTCACCACATTTGACCCATTGTCACTTGCTATGAACCCAGTTCTCAGTTACAGAAGGTTTAGCTATCTGTCAATTTCAGTCAGTATCACATCCAACATGTTCTCACCAGTATGTGAACAGGTCACACTGTGTACAGCAATCGTTGCATGCTGTTGAATTCCTGGAAGATTGCTACTGCGACAATCCACCTTACTGCACTGATTATTCACACTACCAACATCATAAACAACCCTCGGCACCTGCGCCCAGTGTGCAGTTGTACACAAATGTGAACTCCCCACTGTTTTTCCACTTGTCCACATAACCATACTTAAATGGATGAATGGAGAGGAGGAATGTTGACGGGCATGTCTTACTGAGTCTGACACAGTGCGGAACAACTCGGGGACAGCACAAGTAGAAAAGTATGTCCTGGATGGGACTTTCCATTTTGGACAGGCACGTGCAGAAAACCACCGGAACTCTGCATTCTCCACAAAGGAGAAGGGCAAAAGATCAATTGCCAGCATTTCCACTACAGCAGCATTGAGTTCACATGACACTGTATGATTCGGGGGGTACTTCAGCTTATGCACAAAAACACTCTGTAACAAATGGCTGACTTAAACTTTTTACACGGGGTGTGTTGATCACAAATGGTTGTACTCTGTGATGAATGGCATTGGCAGGGCATGGAGTGTGGGCATTTAATGAAGATGGTTGCACAGGTGATGATGACAAACCCAGAAATGCTGTTATTTTGCCAGATTTGCCAACTGGGTTGATGTACCACTTGCACTAGACATACTGCATTCACCACCACCACCACAAAAACTGCTACTCTCACCAGCACTGGACAACATTTCAAAGTCATTATAGTCCTCTACTTCATCATGCCTGTAGTAATCCTCTGATCTTATTACCGCACTACTGCACACATTTAATTTCCTACTGGGCTTAACAGTCATGGATGGGGATAACATGCTGGCTATGGTTGCTGGTGATGTGGGTGAATGCTCCACTGTGGTATTAGCCACCAGCTTGTGCTGGGTCCACAGTGCCAAGTGCCTATTCTTAAGATACTTATGCTGTCATTCTGTGCCAAGATGGCTCCCCTTTTTACCTCGACTCACAAGCACATGGCAAACTTGGCAGATTGCAACTGAATAATCATTTGCATCTTGAACAAAAAAATCCCAAACAAGGGATTGTGATGGTCTGCTTTTAACATGTCCATGATGTGGCTTATTTAAGTCAGTTATTTTACACACCTGGACTGCAACTGACCACCATGACCATCTATCATATTGATTACTGGGTCTTCATCATCATCAACTAAAACCGTAGATCACAAGTTTTACGGGGAGGGATTACTGCAAACAGACTTGGACACAACCACTTTTAATTTCCTTTTCTCTGGTTCCCAACTGGGGTCAATTACATCATCATCATATTCATCAACGTCACACACATCCACATCTTCTGCTTGGATGCTAGCATGTGGACTGCAGGTTGCAACAACAGCAACATCATCATCATCATCACATTCATCATCAGCATCTACACCACCATCACCTGATATTTTTTCACCACACTGTGAATCACTGAATGGAAAATGCATGATGTTGAGTGCCACGGTGGACGGAATATCACATTGTATGCTATCGTTGACATGATTATCAGAATCCTCAGGTTCAGTTACTGGGATGTTACTGGGAAGTAAGACATCATCTATGCTGCCACTCACTTGCACTGCTTCACACTCAATATTTTTGGATACAGTACACTGGTTGGAATTAGAACTTGATGCAACAATACTAATACTACCTCCACTACCACTAACACCAGTAACACTAACACCACCAGCTGGGAAAACATCATCTCCTCCAACTATGGGTGAAGCTACTGATTGGGCTGTAAAAAATATTGCAGAAGAAATACCTTTCCTCACATCAGCAATGCACTTCTGCGTCTGCGTACTACTACCATGCTCACAGACCATCTTACTGCCAACATTGCCATGGCGAGAAAAAGCCTTGCTTGCACATCTCTTTGCAGGCATTTTGGGGGATCAACCTCAAATATTATAACCAAATTCAGATTTTGATACGTCCACTCTCTGATTGGAGGGACGCTGGATGTGAAGCCAAATAAACAACTGTGGCTTCAACAATAGATAAGAGACTACTCTGAGATTGTCACGGAATTCAAACAACTTCAGTAACCAGTAACCAGTGGTGCTGATGAGGTCACAAAAACAATCCAATCTGGTAAAAAATACCTTTTGAATGTGGGGGTGGGGGGGAGCACTGAATGCAGACAGTACTGATTTTTACGGCACTACAAGCAGCAAAACTAAGAACAGATACCATGATCGCAGTACAAAATCAGGCAGCTGCAGTGGATAGCAGGTTCACACTGCTGCACCTGCAATTACACTAGTTTGTGGCACAATAAAAGGTGTATTATTTGATGCATGCAACACTGCACACACACACACAGAACAGTTTGTGTACAATGCTGAGCAAGGAATGTGTTGCAAATGCAAAAGTTCAGTACTATGCCACGTTACGTATTGTAAATTTGTAAAGTAAACAACCTGAACTTATGAACTACTGCATCACATCCACACGAAAAACAGCAATAACATTTCTACTGTTACTAACAATATTACTGTGTGTACATTAACACAGTCAGTTACATAACAAAAATATAACAAAAAAACAAAGAAATCACTATTTCTCCAACTTATAGCTACCTACACCACAGATACACCCCTCCCCAAAGCATACTTTCACTGTCTTTCACCACATACACTCAATGTTGTAAATTGACATTCAAAATCTACACAAAAACAAAAATGCTTGATGATATCAGCACAGGAGGGTTTCCTACAATCGATGAACTAAAGTTGGATCCCAAAAAATAAAGCAAAAATGCTTTTTGAACAGCTTTTACAAGATTCCTATCACAGACAGTTATCAGAGCACACTGTCTCCTATTCCTTCCTACTCATGCTACCCCAAACTGAGGCTGTGCAGATCAGTATAGAGCCCATGTGACCTGAAATCCCATGAATCACAGCAAAATTGACCTTTGGAGCTCAAAAACAAGGCGAAGTGAGGCAAAGTGCACTGCCTACAATGCACTTCGCCATAAATTTGGCACAGTGGTGGCCTGGGGAGGCAGAATAATGCAAAGTCATTGCTTCCAATGGACTTCACGTTCCTCATTATAACATGAAGTACTCCACTTTGCATTGCAGAGCACTCCATGGATCTGCCTTTGCTCTGCAAATCGCTTCATGGAGCGGCTTGAGCCCACTTTGCCCACCACCAACATAAGAATAAATTCAGTAAGTTCCCCCACTAATTCTGGGTCAATGTCTTAGTGCTGTCCTTTCTCATGTAGGTATTTAAGACAGGCTGAAATGCCATCCATATATGGAATATTGGTGTGGAGGGAGATTACATACACCGTAATTAATATGGTATTAGGTGGTAAGTCCCTATAACCAGAAGGTTTGTGCAAGAAGTGTCTAGTGTCCTGCATGTAGCTGTCCCTTTCCATAACAAGTGGTTTAAAAATGGTTTTGTAAAACCTGAGATCCCCTCTGTCAGGGTACCATTGCCATAAACTATGGGTCTCCCTGGGTTCCCAGGTTTATGAGTTTTAGGTAGCATGTAGAATGTCCCTAGCTTAGGTTCATCAGGGATGAGGTCAATTATTCTGTCCTGGACATGCTTAGGAAAAGATCCAATTAAGTCCCATAGTTCCCTGGTGTTATGAGAGTGGGATCACTATGCAGTTCCCTATAGTAGGTGTGATCTGTTGGCTTCATTGACATAATCCTCATAGTTTATGATCACCACTGCAGAACCTTTATCAGCTTTTTTTATAACAATGTTGTGGTTCAATTTCAGTGATTGTATTGCTCTCTTTTCCAGTGGGGATAGGTTATAGCAGAGCTGCTTTTGCTTATTAGGAATTTGGCAATTAACTCTCTGGTGAAACATTGAATATAGTTGTCCAGTTTCATATTGCACCCACTTCGGGGTTAAAAATGGTTTTATGGATTCCATTTTACTGGTTACTCACAGCCATTGGTCACCCCCTCTGTAAGTGTATTGTTTCAGTTTTGGATTTAGATTTATAGAACTGTTATTTAATACAACAGAAGATTAGGTACATATGGACACATGTTGATACATGAATATATGAGGATAACAGTATCTCAATTACAAGGGTGTCTGTGCTAGGTTTTGGTTTTGAATGTACACATACACTAGTCATTTGTTACAGACTTGCAGATATATCATGTTTAAGACAGTATAAGTCTGAATATTCATAAGTAATACTGACTTACTGTGCACAGGGCTTAAGACTAATGTATCTGAACAGTACTTACACTGCATGAATGTGTGAAACAGCTGGTGAATGCATAATTTAAACTAGAGCAGGTTGTCTTCTAATATATTGTTTACTTAATACAAATATATTTTTGTATTTAGAAGACTTTTAACATTATTTAATAGGTATTGCTTAAGCATATTTTTCCTTGTGGTTTTTAATCATAGTCATTTACTATTGCAAGCACAGACACACAAATACAGGGTTTTAAAATTAAGCTTCATTGGTTTATAACTTTTCTCAGGGAGTGACCTGTCAATTCAGTGACATTTGACCTTGGAATACCTTTCTTATGAAGGAACATTTGCTGTCTTTATATTGTTGTGTTGTTTTCGAATGCAGTTTTAGCCAGTGGGGATCCTAACAACTGTTCATCTGTTTTTTTTATGTATGGTCTTAGTTTTAAGAAAGTATGTTGTTCCAAACCAACTGCCATTGTTTTCTGATGAAGGATTCTGTGTAATCCAAAAGCTAAAAGCATCTGTGTTCTTTTATAACAACTCTGTTGGTCCAATAAAAGGTATCAAATCATCTGTTTGTGTGGATCTTGTCTTACAAGGACCAATACAGCAGCAAGTTTTTCCTGTGGCATTTACGGGAACTCAGACATACAGTAACAAGTGAACAAATAGGAAAAACTATTTTCAAATCAGTTGCTCAGAAGATGCTGCTGGAGCCATCATCTGTCTGTTAACTTGTTATCCTCTCAGTAGGGCTCACACCATCAGGATCAAAAAATGACTGGAGCTCAGCTGTAGGATTATATTTCAAAGATATACTGAAGATACATAACAGCAGTGCACTTCGCACAGCAGCCAAATGTCATCATGCTGTGCACGTTGTCAAGGCTATAATGGTATCACCTGGATGTGCCTTCACATGCCCACTAGGTGTTAACAAAAAACATTTATCCAATTAACAGTGAACAGGAAAACTTAACATTTAATTGTCATTTGTCATTGCAAAGCTCCCTATTGTGTGCCACTATTATGTTCAATACTTAAATGTCAGTCATCAAGAACACAATGTCAGACAACATCAAGAATACCATAATTTAAAACACAAACACATAATCATATTGAGTATAAGCTGTATTGTGCATAAAAATAAGTATTAATAATTTACAATTGTCTAATATAGACTGAATTTGAAGAATAATGCTTAATGTGCTGACAGACTGATATCAATTGCATGCACCATTAAAGACTATGCCCCACTCCGTGATGTACACAATATATTAAACACTGATACAGTGTGCCAAAGTTTGAATCAATAAATTACACCACCACCCATATGTGATACATAAAAAATATGCAAACTAACAAATATTAAGAAGTGAAAGGAGGGAGTTCAAAAAGGAGGGGGGTTAAGACGTGGGAAACAAATTCATATAATACATGGTTCAACAATAAAGTATAGGCAGTAAGGTTGTCCTAAGCATACAACATTAATTTTTAAAAAGGAAGGAGGATGTCTGAAATTTCAATTATTAAAAATGAAAAATATTAACATATGCAGGCATGTTTACTAAGTACAGTAGTCATAAACTATAATCATTACACATTGGATTGCTAATACCCCAGTTTACTATTGCACTCCTTATACTGCACAATACTTATTCCACTATAAATTGACTTGTTTAATGTTATACACCATAATTCTTCAGTTATTTCACAATTTACCACTTACAGTTATATACATAATGATTTTTCACTAACATATTGATTTTTGGTTGCCTTAGATCATAAACATGTTAATATTCTTGCTGTCATAGCAAGGAGGCATCAGACTGGGGAAGCTAGAACTTTTCTAACTAGGGGGTCAGCAGACAGTTACTTTATTAGAAGTGTAGGGTCTTCCGTGTAAATTGGGACTTTCAGTCAGGGTAAAAACACAATCACAGTCATCCATGTGCTAGTCCGTGTGCTAGAAGATGTTAATCATATTTTCAGTCATCTGGCTCAGGAGGATAGTTGTGAATTGGAGGGTGTGGCTTAGGTAGAAGTGAAGCAGTTGTCTGCATTTAGACTTCCCTAGCCTTCTTACAAGAGCACTATAAAAGACTCCCTCATAACATAGCCAGCACATTTGCATCTCAGTGAGTGAGTGGAACAGAGAAGAAGTAGAACAGGTGTAAGACTGGCATCTTCAGCATAGGCAGGCATCAGCAGAAGGAAGCAGAGAAGTGGGGTACTCTGCCAGTCAACTAAGATAAGGAACCTAGTCACTCTTGTTGTTGCATTCACTGCTGGGAAGGGAGGAAGGTAAATGGTATGCCTAAACTGGGAATAGGAGCAACACCCTATCTAGGGTAACAGTATAAGGTGAAGTATACCAGGTACAGGGGAACACAAGTAGCAATACACACACAAAAAGGGGGAAGCTAGGAACACCGTATCAGGGGTAAGGGCACATAAGTATTTTCAGGTAACATAGGGAGTATAGAAGCTGGGAATACTGGGAGTGGTGCAATGCAGTGGCTGTTTTGCAGCAGTTTTCAGAGAGACCATCTGGAGACTGCACTGCTGCCCCATCTGCGAGCACCTCTTTGGGTTGAGGGAGAAGGTTGCTAGACTCCAGGCTTAGTTGGTTACAATTCAGGGGACACCTGCCCTCACCCAGTGGCCACCAAGTCTGACATCATTACCCCAGAGGGTGCCAGGGAAGAGGAATGGCTGGACTATGGTGGAGTCTGGAAGGGTGGGAGTGGTGGGTCAGGGGCAAAGTCCTCAACCAGTACCACTACAAAATTATATACACTGCTTTAGTGAGGTAGAACTGCCAGGAGGAGTCACCCATGGTAGTGGCCAGTGGATCCACGACAGGAGTCTGACAGAATTTCTGTTGAATGCCCTGTCAGCAACACCGGCAGGTCAACTGCATTCTGTAGTTGGCTGCCAGTTTGCTATTGATTTCTTTGTTTTCTTATTGGGGTCTTTGCCCCCGAAACCCACACATGGGGGGCTGCACCCCTCACACCCCCCACCTAAGGATTCTCAACTCCAGTTGGAGCTGATTGGGGGGTTGCAGGACCTCCGACAGGCAGCACCGGGTTCCAGCGGGTCTCCTAACATGGCTAGGCACTGTAGTCACTATGGGGGCCTCACTGGTGAAATGTCACTGCGGGGGGGGGTAAACAGTGGCCAGCGAAGATGTGGGGGGTTCTTCAGAGTGGATACCTCAAGGAAGGAGGACAAGAACCCTAAAAGAGGAGGAAGAAACTTCTGATGATGGACTCGATTGTGAGGGGCATAGATTTGGGAATAGGAAATGTGGGAGAGGGAGGTTAGGTGCCTACATGATGCCATGGCCCAAAGGGATGGGAAGTGGATCCAGAGGATCACTAGGGCAGCAGGATGAGAGACAGAGTTGGATGTCTTTTTCCACTTGGAGACTACTGACCTGGCAATAGATGGAGCTGTGATAATGCAGGGGGGAGTTTAAGGAGCTTTAGAGGGGTCTTAGGTAGCATGCCCAGTGTAATTCTTTGAGGTGTTGCCTGTCTATGATGGGGGAGGAGAGGGTTCATGGTTGATGGAATAGTACCCAGAGGAAGGGTTCAGCTGCACTGTGAACTGGGGATCCACCTGGACAGATAAGGGCCTTTACAGGGGTGATGGCCTGCATTCATCTGGGAGGTGAACCACAGTCCTCAGTGGACAGTTTAGATATTACTTAGATGAACATTTAAACTACTCAATAGGCATGGCAGAAGAAACCAGGGAGGCTGTAGTTGTCTCCTACAGACTGAAGAGGAAAGTAGTGAGATCACAAGGCGAGAGTAATCCTCCAGGGTAGAAATTAATGAAGGAAGTAGGGCGGTAGAAATTAAGTGGGAGTGGGAACAGAAGCATTAAAAAGAGAGGGAGGCAGAGGGCAAAGAGGAAAGAAAGAGGATGACAAGCAGAATGGTAAAATCTAGGAGGCCATGTGTGTGAATGCTAGAAGTCTAGGAAATAAGATTCCAGACCTACCATATTAACTCACCTTGCCTTAAGAAGGCACTGACCCAAACAAAACAATGCCCTGCAGGGCTGCTACCTATGTTCCAGCACCTATATTACAATTACCGAAAATACATTTTTAACCCAGTGCCATAAAAATGCACAGACCTATCCGGAGACAATGCCCATTGGGCTGCTACCTATGTTTCAGCACTTATATCACTGTGAGCCACTATACCTATTGTAGTGTAAACTTGACCTGTGCACTAGATGTTGTGCCACCAAATTTCTGTACTGTAAATGCATATGCAAATCTGTTATCTGATGAAGTGTGATGATATATTGTAAACTGTGTGATAATGTATTCTATAAATTGGGTCTAGAATTTTCTTGGTACTGATTGGCTGAGAGATACCTTTGCCTGTGTCCTTATCAAGGCATAACCTGACAACCGGTACCTCTTCAGCCATTCAGGACTCACCACAGAACAAAAATCATATTGTTAGCAATGAGGATCTCCATGACTGAGCTGCCCAGCTGCCCGTCTCCCCGTCTCACCCTGCCCTGCCCTGCAGCACGTCAGTTACTGCAGAAACCCTTTTACACAGCACACCATCACTACAGAAAAACATTTTTATTTCTTTCCCCTCATTTAAAACTAACAATCTCACCTCAGCTTCTGGTGAAAAGTGCTCCCGAACTGATCAGCGTCACATATTCGGACAGGACCCGGCTTTCAAATGAAAGCCCATACCGGTTCCTTCACAACTCAGCAGACCCATTCTTGTGCAACTCCTCCACTGGATATACCAGGCAATTTTTTGTTTTTTGAGAATTAGCAAGGGAATGCAGAGTGAGGCATTCCTGTTTTCAGTATTTTACAGCACAGTGAGCAGCTGGAACTGCAATCTCAGAAGCAGTAAATACAGCGTGCTGGCAAGGGAGATGTTCGGTGCCACTCTTACTAGAACTCACTCTGCATTCCCTCACTAGTAATTCACAAAAAACATGCAAGGAATAAAAGACAGTGCATATTGTGAAGAATTGTGGAATTGTGTGTGTGGGATACACACACGCACACACACGACCTAAATATAGTGGCTCTGCTCCTCTGAGTAAACTTCTTTGGGTGTTTGCTCCACGATCAAACACACACACACACACACACACACACACACACACACACACACACACGCGCACACACACACACACATATATTGTGGAGGATTCTGTGTGGTTGTTGGAGTCGGGAGGGGGGAATGGACACTCAAAACAGCCCCCTAGTTAACTTATGTCCACTACAATACAAAGAGAAGGACTACTTTTTGTGTTTTCTATTGATGATGTCATAATTTTTTAATCTTCTTATTTACACTTTTTATGTGCATTTTTATAAAGTTTTTTCATTGGGGTACCCATTTTATAAGCTCAATAAGTCACTTTGAGGTGTGAGTTATGGCCTGATAAGAGCACTTCCCAGGTGCTAAAGGCACTCGGGGCAAGTGCCTCATGCCTCATAACTCACCTGGGGCACACTCTTGTTAGGCCATAACCCATACCTTGTCATGCCAGATGTAGCTTGGAGCCACCTTGCCCTGGCGCTTCAGGTGAAAACCCTTCATCAGGGGGCGTGGCATTGGGAGTCAGATGCATCAATTCATACAGTGACAACATGAATAAACAATTGACTCATGAATATTAATTACAAAGTGCCAAACCATAAAAATGAAAGAAATGTCAAAAAACATAAAAGTTTCCATTGTGTTTCTTATATGGCTATAAATTAATTATTTAAACCTTAAATTATTTTTTCAGATTAATTGCATTCTACTCATAGCCATAATGAATAGTGTAGTTTCACCATCAAACTATGCTAAAATGACAAACAAAAGTTAGAGAAGGAGAAGGAAGTGAGCCGCCATCCCATGTGATCAGCTCAATGACCCCTACTGCTGAGAAAAAGATAGAGGTTCACAGACCTTGAAAGAACAAACAAGAAAGGAATGTTAGGATCATAACACAAAAAATCCACATTAAGTTTTCACAGAATTTAAAGTAGTAGAAAAATACATGAAAGAAGGGACATGATCATTTCAAGTGTTTTCAAAACTAAAGGTAACCATCATGAGGTATTCATTCTTCCTAAAGGGTGGTGAGACAAAACATTCACTTTCATATATTTTTTTAGACAAATTCTAAATAAAGCATATAGGAAAACCTCATGAAGTCCCGATATTTTTACACTAAACATTAAAGCAAGTATATAAACAAATGTAATGTGCCACATGCTAATCAGGCAAACCTTAAAGGAGAACTGTGCTGAACCTGTAAGTCATTTTTCCCAATAGAAGCTGTTTTTAAGTACTGATTAAATTTCTGTTATTGTGGTCTTTTAGTAACCTCAGTGACTGTTTCTGCTTTACACTCTGGTGTTACGTGCCATTTTAGAACTGTATGATTGAGCAATAAGGCATGACCAGGTGTGTGTTATCGTGTAATAACATCACTCCTGGGGTGGGTTGATGCGTGAGCCGAAGCTGAGTGCTTCCACCACCCCAGGAGTGACGTTATTACATGATAACACACACCTTTGCGTCCCTTATTGCAATTATACAATGGCTCGATGTTATACAAAACAAAAATAAAAATAAAAATATTTTTAGTAGATTTTTAGTGAGGCAGTATACCTTTGTTTCTGAAAAAAAAGCTCCATATCCTCCAAAAAATCAACACAGTGATGTTATTGTGTAATATCATCACTGTCTCAGGCACACACTGACCAATCAGAGTCCAGGAAATTTTCTTGCCATTGTGTAATTAAGCAATAAGGCATGACAGGTGTAAGCCATATCATACAGGATATCATCACGCCGGTGGTTGGGCACGAGGCCACAGGCCGAATGTGTCCAACCATCCAAGAAGTGACGATATCCCATGATATACCACACCCTGTCGTGCCTTATTGCTATTATGAACTGGCTTAAAAGTTTTAGCAGTAAAAATATTAAAAAAAACTTAAAAAACCTTTTGAACATTCCTTTGAAATGCCTGTTTTGGGGTGTTGGAGGAGTATCTTTTCAGAAAATAGTTCCCAGAGGGCTCAGAGCAGCAGGTGGTGCTGTTGTGGAAGTGTACTGTGTTACTATGTTCTCCCTGCGTTTGACCCAGCTCCGCTTCCTGCTCTGGGACTGTGTGAACATTTGTGTGTGATTTTTTTCCCTCAAAACACAGTCTGTGAAATTCGGGATCTTTAGGGAAAGAAGAGCTTTCATTTTTGTGGTGGCAGTCGGTAAGAGAGCGTTCACTTTTGCGGCGGCAATCGGGAAGTCAGTTTTCATTTTTGTGGTAGCAATCGGTAAGTGAACTGGAAGGCCAGTTGATAGAACTGCTTTATGAAAAAAAAATACACATATTGTGGCCAGTTTTGGCATCCTCACACGAATATTCTGAGCTGTCATTGGTGGCTTTTAATTGGTGTGGTGATGTTGCGCTACTGTTGTGTGAAGAGCGGGTGCGTGCATGAGTCAGGAAAAGCTTTAAAACAACACAGAAGAGGTAAAGTCAGTTGGAAGGACTGTTTTCCATGAGCTGGCTGGAGCACTGCTGCAGTTTGTAAGAGGAGTGGGTGGGCCAGTATGTTTTCGTCTGTACTTGGTGGCCAGCAAGGAGCGAGGGGGTGGTTTTTGGTAACTGTTTCGGAGTGGCCATTGGAATTTGAAGTTGCCGGACAATAGGATGGTTTTAATTAAAAAGAAAGAGATGCATCCTCTGGCTGGCTTTGGAGGGATTTTTCTGTATTTTTTGGGGTGGGTAGAAAGAGTCACTCGAGCCGTGACTTGCGCCATGCCACCGAATACACACATACCAGGGAGGGGTGGCCTGCTGCTGCTGCAGACTGTTTGTGTGGAGAATCCCACAGTAAGCATGCAGATAAAGTTCTAGGCAGTAAGAAGGCTGGTGGCCGGAGGTTTTCTGAAGCCGTGATGATGTAGCTCGATATCATCATGGCTTCAGAAACATCTCGGGCCAATCAGCGACGTCCATTTATGATCGCCAGTTCATAATGTAGCTTATATCCCCCTCAACCACAGAGTTCTATATTAGAACATGAATGCATTGTGCCAACAATAGAAGAGTAAACTAGGGATATAACCTACATCATACAGTTCTAAAATAGTTCTTACCAGCAGCATGTGAATCAGAAACACCTAATAGGATAACTAAAAAGCCTGGATAGCAAGACCAATAACAAAATATGAAACACTATTTTAAAAATAACTTCAACTGGGAAAAATGACTTATAGTTTCAACAGTTCTCCTTTAAGCAAATATGATTTGATGTCCCAAGAATTATTTAGACTTGTTAGTTTAACAGATCTGAATGTGTAAATCCAAAAGCTTTTTCACTTTAGGAGGTCATTTGTTCTATTACCACCCTTAATTTTTTAATTTTACATTTTCAATTCACATGAAATTCATAAGTTCTGCATTTGAACTGTGGCACCCCTACTGGGGTGTCAAACCTATAGTTCAAAATAGATCTAATGTGTTCTTCGATGTGTTGTTTTAATGGTCTAATCCTACACCCTACATACAGTTTCTTGCAATGACACCATAGTGCATACACAGTGAAGGTAGTGTCACAAGTGATGCACTGTTTTAAGTCTGCAGAAATTTCATTGAAAAGGGGATGCACAAAACTGTTTCCTGTTTTAGTAAACTTGCAAATACTGCATCTTCTGCATTGAAAGATCCCAGAGGATCTGTTGGGTAGCCAGTTCCTAAATGTGGGAGTTGGGGCTGGGACCCTACTGTAAACTACCAGGTCCTTGATGTTTCTGGCCCTACTGAAAGAGATTCTTGGTTTATTTCCCACAGCTTCCTGAACATCCAAGTCACTCATTAAGATACCCCAATTCTTGTAAACTATGTTTCCAATTCGACCAGCCATTCCATTGTACTCTGTGACAAATGTCACAGGCTTATTAACTTGATGTATTTGTAATGAATTCTTTTTAGGCTGTAATATCTGGGTTCTGTCTAGAGAAAGTTCTTTGTTTTTGGCTTTAGTTAATGTATCCTTCGAATAGCCCCTGTCCAGGAATCTATTCTCTGTTCTCTAGTTCTAGTGCGTGCTTCAAGAAAATTTCTGTGTTGCTACAGTTTCTCAGCAGTCTCAGCTTCTGGCTGAATGGGACTGATTCTTTCAACCTGGGTGGGTGAGAACTTTCTTCTCTCAAGACAGAATTTGTTGCAGTCTCCTTTTTATAACATCTGGCACTTATTTTCTCCCCAGGTTTTCCAAACACTTCTAAATCTAAGAACTATAATTTTTCTTTATCCAATGTGCAAGTGAATTTTAAATTTAGCTCATTTTCATTTAGCCATGCTACAAATTCCTTGATCTAATTTGGGTCCTCTTCCCAGATGCAGATGCAATCATCTATGTACTTTTTCCAAAACCTCTCATTGGCAAAGAAATGATTAGTTACTGAATTGAAAACTTTGAATTGCTCCCACCACCCAAGAAAGACAGTCACTTAACTGGGTGCCATACTGGCACCCATTACTGTACCACATAGTTGTAGATATATGTTGTTCTGAAATTCAAAAACATTATTGTCAAGGGGACATCCCCACCTGAAATAAAACTCACACATAATACTGTATTTTGGGTGCTCGATTGGCAAAACTTATTAAACAGTTAAACATCTAACTTGTTTCATCTCAACATAAGAAACACATAATCCACACGTAACCATCAATCCCCACTTTCTTCTTGAGCCCAGGTGTCACCCGATGTCCTAAGACGCCTTCCCCATCCTTCTTGGATTGTTTTGTGGCTCAGGTGTTGCATCCGATGCCCTGTTCTGTTCCTCTCCATCATGTTGCCTTCTCCTCAGAAGGTTCCCCCACCCATGTGGATGTAGACCCTGCTCAGGCCTGCTGCTTGTGTTCCCCACCCACCCTGATTTCTCCTACCCTTCCCATTTCTTCCTTCCCACTTTCTTACTTCTTCCTTCCTTCTGCTGCCCTCTGCAGGCAACCCATATGCCAGTGTCCGGCCTGTTGCTCTCTGTTAGCAACCCATAACCCCCGAAAACTGGCCACCCGCTGTTGCCTCATCTGGCAACCCACTCCCTGATCACCTGCACCTGCTGCTTCCTGGATCACCCCTCTCCTTCTGAGGGTGAGAGGGTGGGCATCTCAGAAACCCAGCAGCAGGTGATAAGATCCTGCCTGACCCTACCAATACCCCCTGGTGACCACTGTCAGTATCCTGCTGGCCAAATGCCTGGTACCCAACCTCCTGATTGGCACCCCAGCCCCTCCCATTCTTGGCTCTCCCTTTTCTCCGCTCTCTCTCTCTCTCTCCCCACTCCCAATTCCAGGCAAGGATCCCCCTGACAATCTGAGTCACCCTGCATTGACAACCCCCTTTGTCAAGGGGACATCCCCATCTGAAATGAAACTCGCACACAGTACTGTATTTTGGGTGCTTGATTGGCAAAATGTATTAAATGGTTAAACATCCATCTTGTTTCTTCTCAACATAAGAAACACATAACACACATAACCATCAGTAGCCACTTTCTTCTCAAGCCTGGGTGTGTCACCCAGTCCCTAAGATGCCTCCCCCCTCTTCCTTGTTCTGTTCCTCTCCATCATGTTGCCTTCTCCTCAGAAGGTGCCCCTCACCCACCTGGATGTAGACCCAGCCCAGGCCTGCTGCTAGTGTCCCCCCCAACCCGATGTCTCCCCCCTTCCCATTTCTTCCTTCCACTAGGGCACCTCCAGCTCTGCGTTGGACAGCACGCTTCCCCCCTCAAACCCCTCCTCCTCCCTCCCACCCTTCAATTGCTTCATCAAGTTTGTTCATAAACAATGCCATGCCCACCTCTGACAAGTGAACCCCATCTTGTTGATATTTCCCGGATTATCATAAGTAATGTCCTGCTTAATGTATATCCCCCCTGAAGCCTTGATAAATGCCACCATCCTGTTTACCCTTTTCTAGCCCTTTCTACCACTATCAAATTCCTGGCCTGCCTCCACACCCACCTGGGGATGATCTCTGGCGATGTGATACAAACCCCAGGCCACCAACAGCATATTATTCGCATATGGTTCTGCATCTCCAATAACAAATTAACCCACGGCCTCCCCCCCCCCCAGGTCATTATTTTATTTATTTATTTTTATTTATTAAACTCTAGGATTACAATAACAGTTGAGCATGGACAGCTCATTTACAAAGGTTCCATGTCATTATAGAGGGTAAACAAACATACAAAGGTCAACATAGTTGCACAGTATCAGTAACACAGAGAAGGCAGAGGTATAACTATTACAATAATTCAATAGGAGAGACTACTTATGGCTAAGATCTAAGCAGAGTACTAAAGTCAACTGCTCGTAAAAGCATATGGAGTAAAGAGACAGTGGGGAAGTGCCAGGAAGAGTAAGCAAGCTGGAGGGCCTTTGTCAAAGTGGGAGGAGGGGAGGAGGAGAAGGGTTAGGGTGAAAGTGGAGAAAGGACAGGGGTCAGAGAAGTGCCAGTGTGGGATGAGGGTCATTGTGAAGGGGGGGGTCTGAGTGAGGGAGGATGGGGTGGGGAAAGGGTGAACGGGGGAGACTGTAAGAGGAGGAAGTTAAAAGTGGAAGAACTTTATGAGCCAGCTTCAACTGAACAATTAGCCAACAACAGCCCCAAATGAACAATTAAGAGGTCTGGTTTTTGTACTCTGATCCTTTGTTCTTGTGAAAGTGTCAGCAACTGCCCCCACCTCATACCCCGTATTCCCTTCCAGTGCAGCCTGGCCAAATCAGCTGCCTTCTGACAAAGCCTGCGATCAGGTGAAACATACGTGAGAAGGTTTTACTGTGTCCATGGAAAATGGACTTTATGCTTGCTGCTGCTGCTTGTTTTATTTATCCGTAAAAATAAAAATTATTTTTTAAAAAAGCCATGTGTGGAAAGCCTTTTTGTTCAACTAAGGTGTGCTCAGACCTACGTTGTGACTTGCCTTCTGTAGCTGCCTGCCACCTGGCCTGTTGATGACACTCTTTTCGGACCAGAAAATAAAGGAGTGCCCTATGATCCAAACCATCATCTGGCACTCCTCACCTGTAATGAAAGAGCAGCATACTGTAACAAAACCTATTCCTGAACATATGACTTGTAACTCTCTGACTTCCATCTCCCCCTCTCTTTGATGGCCTCAACCGAGGTGCCCCCCACCTCTGATGCAGCCCCTATCCAGAATGAGTGAAAGGAAAACCTTCCAGGGTCCTCCCCTACAAATGCCATACCTCTTTTTATGATGGCCAACACCTGATATGCAGTTACTGGGTTACCATTCCTGTGCACAAAGAAAAACTCCCCCCCAGCGGGTCTGCTGTCCCCGAACCTGTCTAAGGCCTGCAGATGCTCCCTATCCCACCTGCCCTGTTTGGTAAACTGACCCTTACTCCCCCTCCCATCTGATCTGTCTTTGATACCCCTTCCTTTTCTCAGTATATGTCCTCCCCCACCTCAGTCCTCCTTGCCTAGCTCCCTGCTTGCTCACAACTACCTCACTGACCTTGAAGGGCACTTGCTACATGACTAAAAATATAGCTCTAAACCCCATCTCTTCATATGCTGACCTGCAAATGCTGCCCAGGCTACATAGTAGCCTGTGAAAAAGCCTGCCATAAATTGGGCACCTCCCATCCTTCAATTTTCCTTTTAATCTCTGCCATCCAGACAGCATCCTGTGAACTGCCAAGGACCTGGCAGGGGCCCCCCAACCCCTCGCTTCACACGCTGCACCTATGCCTGCTAAGTATGTCCTCACAGTGGAATGCGCTAACCCTTCATCCCATTTATGCACCATGAACCTGAATGACTTGATGTCCTGACACATTCCCCTCTAACTCCCAACCCATTTCCTGATGGAACTTGTGGAAAACCTCCCACACTCTAGCATATGCCCTTAACGTGTTGGCAGACCATGAACAGCATGCTGGATCTCCCCTCCCAATCTCCAATAATGGGGGAAGACCATTGTCTTCTTGGCTGCTGCGGCAGGGGATGCCTTCCTGAACCTGTGAAGCTGCAAACGGGAAAGGCAGTCAGCTATCTCATTGTGGATCCCCACAATGTGCTTTGCTTTGAAAGACAGGTTCAACCTTAATCCCTCCAAAACCATCTGCCACATCACCCTGTTGACTCTATCAGTGGACCCTCCATGCTGGTTTAAGATCTCTACCACCCCCATATTATCGCACCAGAAAATAATTTTCTGGCTGCGCAACCTCTTAACCCAGACCTTAACCACCACCCAGATGGAAAATATCTCCAGAAATGTGATATCCTTGAGTAGACCCTCACTTTCCCATCTGTTTCGACAAACTTCTGATATCCACTTCCCTCGAAAATAAGCCCCCATCCCATATGTTCCTGCTGCATCCATGTACAACTTTAACTCCATGTTGTGTACCCAATCCTCCTACCAGAAAGTCACCCCATTAAAGTCTTCCAGGAACTGCTCCCATACTCTCAGGTCCTCCCTCACCCCTATCTGGATGTCTGCCCAATTGTGGGGCAGCTTCGCCCATCCTGTGGCCATACTAGCCTCAGAGTGAACACCCTCCCTGGTGCCACAGCTCTGCAGGCAAAGTTGAGGTGGCCCAGGTGTTGCTGCACTACCGACAGCCGTACCCGCCTCCTGCTGAAGACCAGTCTCAACAAACCCTTCAACCTCTTCACGTTGTCTACCGGAAGCCTGAACACCCCAATCTCTGCATCCACCTCAATCCCTAAAAATGCTAGCTTCCTCACCGGACCCTCCATTTTGTCCTTTGCTAGCAGTACCCCAAAATTTGGCACATCTCCTGGAACTGCTCCAACATTCATCTGGTCCGCCTTTCCCCTTCCCCGACTAATAAAAAATCATCCAAATTGTGCACCACCCTCTTGTACCCCCATCTGTGCCCAAAAACCTATTGCAGCCAAGTGCTGAACATTTCAAAGGCTGCACATGCCACCAAACAGCCCATTGGTATGGCTTTGTCAAAATAGAAACTCCCACTGAATTAGAAACCTAGCAAATCCCAATCCTCTTCCCTCACCAGCAGTAATTAAAAGACAGACTCATTGTCCATCTTTGCTAGCCAAGCCCCATCCACTGCCCTGATCAAGGCGATGGCCAGATCCAGCATGGCATAAGAAACTGCCCTATCCCCTTCTGAAATGCCATCACTTACCGACCTTCTCTCTGGATACAATCAGTGATGAATAAGCCTGTATTCCCGTGGATTCTTCTTGGGCACCAGGCCCAACAGGGAAACTCTAAGTTCCGCCCACGGTGGCTCTTCAAAGGGGCTCTCTGACCTCCCTGCCTCTATTTTTTCTCTAATTTTTGTCTTACCATACCCTCTCTCCCCTTTGTGGACCCCAAATTCCTCACCCTCATCCCTAACCATGAGCCTGTGTACTGCAGGTTAAACCCATTTGTGAAACCTTCCCTGAGTCACTCCCTCACATCCCTGTTCTGGTATCCCTCCATTCATTCCCACAAAATCTCTCTCTCCTGATCAGCATGTACGCCTTCTGGTAGCCCCTTCTCCCTCCCATCCTGCCCCCTTTCTCCCCATCATTGATTGTTACCCCCTGTCCCAGCCACCCTCATTTTCATGTAGCACATCCTTGTTCCCCGTTGTGTGCTGCCCCCCCAGCACCCCATCTGCACCTGCGAAATGGCTGCCCTCCATATTGCTGAAACCCCTACTGCTCCCCCATATTCCTGCATCATGCTACTGGGTGAGGCCTGAAACATTTTGATGAGACATGCAAGAATTTGCAGTTCGCCCAGCTGCATTAGGCTTTGTTAAATCCCCAACATGTCTTGATACCTGCCCCACCGGGGTTCCTTGCCTCTTCAAACAGTCCTGCATTGTTCCCTGTGAGAGTTCGGACCCACAGGTCCACTTGCATGATGTCCCATTGCACATCCCTCCATTCTGTCATGGACTGGCAGAACCGCTCATCATAAATGAGCTATCCATAGCCTCCCTTTGCCTTGTATATATCCCTGATAGTGGCAGAATATGTTAGTAAAGGAATGGCCAGCTCGAGCTGTTTCTGCAGTAGGTTGGCACTGAAGTCCGTAAACTCTGCTAGCCAATTATCAAATATTTTCCCCTTGAAACCTTTGTCCTCTGTGTACTTGCCCACCAATGCTAGCGCCACTGCCATCTCTGATCTTCTCACTGACTCTCTCTCTCCATATAGTTCTTTGCTGCCTCTTTGTCCACCAACGCGAACATATCTACTTATTCCCTTTTCCAAATCTTCTCCTTTACTGTCTGTGGAATATGATCTCCTAGTGTCATACCCATCAGCCCAAACCCTTTCCCTCCACCCCTTCCTTGCCCCTGTCCTTGCTACCCTTTCTCTTTTAATTCCGTGAGCACTTTTTCCATCTCTTCCAAGCCCTTCTCCCCTCTTTCTTCTATAAGCTTCACCAAATATTCCTTCAAATTCCCATCTCTCATCAAATCAACCTCGTCCTTACCCTCCTCGGCTGGTGTCTCTCCCCTCACCACCTTCTTTGGTTCCTTTATGGCTCATCCCCTATTTCCTAGCTCTTCTGGCACCTTCCGTGTCTGCACCCCAAGCTTGTCTTCTTCTGCCTTGTGAGCCCTCTCCAGCATGGCTTGCACCTACCCCACCATTGTCGCTGCCTGCTTGGTCAGCTCTCCATGGCTGTCTCCTTCTTGCCTGTGTTTTTCTTGGGTGCCATCTGCCGCTGCCAACAAACAAAACTACATGTTAAGCAGTTATCAAGAAATGTCCCATCCTTTCTCACCTCTGCTGTCTGTTAATTTTTTTTTTAATTCTATGTCCTCCCCCCCACAGGATAGATACGGCCCAATCCAGTCTCTTTAATACTCCTTGTTGTTTTTATTTTTGTTTTGTTTTTAGGTTTGCCAGTGAAAGCTTCACCTTTTATACAGCCAGCATCCTTTGTCCCCCTTGCTCTTAAATCACAAGAGAATACTTGCCCCTCCAATCAACTGTCATGTGTTTGTCCCTCTTGAAAGTGCTGTGGATCCAAGAGTCCCCTTTCCTCAGTGTAGCATCTGAAGATATAATGCCTACCTTTTAAAGCTGCAGCTACCGCTAATACCCTATGTGGCAGCCCCCAACCTCCCTCTGTGGCAGTCCCCTACCTCTGGGGCAGAGCTGTGTTTGGGGGGGTAAAAGGAATCCCCATCCCTATTATGCGAGGACAGCTCCCTTGTGCTTGAATTTAGCCCCTGCAGTCTTGTGCCTGCCCTTACCCTGGAGTTGCAGCCAGCTTATGTGTGGACAGCCCCTTGCGTCCAGGGTCAGACCCATTGGAAGGGACTGGGCTGCCTCCCTAACTGGAGGACTGTTAGAAATGCACCCTTACTGTAGCGGGTCGTGCTTTTTAAAATTTGTTATATTTAGCCATCCTTGCAGTTGCACCGCCGTTCCTGCTAATCATCTATTGCATCAAATTAAACCTGTGCCTCTCCTTCTATTCTACCTTCTGTATGCATCCTTACAGTTCCTGATGAATATGCTATGGCCTCCTTGTGGCTGCTCACTGATCAGGGCAGCCTCATGGCTGTGCGGCTGATCATAAAATGGTGGCCATCTTGCAGCCTCCCAAAATGGCGGGTGCCGCATGTCAGACCTCCCTGGCCATGTGCCCTCGGCCTCCCCACTCCTCTGATGGTCTCCTGCTCCTGCCACTTGCTGACAGTATCTGTACCAGACTAACCCCCGTGCACCTTTTCCTCTTGTTTTTCCATTTATTTATTTATTTTTTGGGGAAACCAACCAAATTTCCCACTTCAGGAGTGCCGAGCTGCTACGGCCTGTGGCTGGTGGGGTAACTCCTGAATCCCCCCCCAGCTGATGCATCGTGCTACTTGTCACCCAGCCCTGATCGCTGGTTAATCTTGGTGCCAGCCCGCAGACTCCCTACCTGCTACCAGGTCTCTCCTCTCGAGCCCAGTGAACCCCCCCATCCCCACCCTCCATAACAACCCACTTGCCAACACCAAAGCTGATGCACAAATAAAACCCAACCACATTGGCCAGAGCACCACCAGGGAACCTGTGGGTCAGTCTCCCCCCGACCAGAAACTGGAACCCTCACCTAATCAGCCTGTGTGCCAAACCGAGGGACTGCGGATCAATCACCTCCCCCCTGACCCAAGGCACAGCCCACTGAAGGCCACACAGGAGATCCTTCCATGCCTGGTCTGCTCGGTGCACCCCTTCTGCCAGTGTGGCTGCATCAAAAAAATTCTGGTTGCAACCTGGCCGCTCTGTGGATCCTTGCTGCTGCTGGGCCACCCTGTGGCCCAGTCCCTGCCGCTGTCAGGTGCATTGAAGGATCCTCCGCTCCTTAACTGCCACACCAAACAGTCCTACCCAAAGGCCATACACCATGTCAGGCCCATCACCCTGTTCCAGGTTCCTACCCCCCCCCCGGCAAATCTCCCGTCTCACTTCCAGATCTGCCGGGGGATGCATCTGCCAGCCTGCTCTGCACATGCACTCCATTGCCTTCTCTCAAAAAATGCCACCACACCTGTCAGGCTGCCGCATCTCCCTGCAACTGCCTTCCTCTCCCCAGTCAGGCCTCCCTGTACACTCTTTCCTCACGAATTTCTTTCTCCCGATCCTCCATTTCTCTTCTTTTTTTTTTTTTTTTAACCATACCCACAGGGAGAGAAGGATCCCTTAACACTTACCTTCCCTGTGCCCCCAAAACTCCTCTACCTTACCTTGATCCTTTATCAAATTTTGCCAGTTGATGTGCTGGTTCTCTGGTATCTCAAAAATCCTGCAGCAAGTGGCAAGACCCTGTCTGACCCTATCAATACTACCTGGTGGCCACTCCCAGTATCCTGCTGGCCAACTGCCTGGCACCCAACCTCCTGATTAGCACCCCAGCCCCTCCCCTTCTTGGCTCTCCCTTTTATCCTCTCTCTCTCTCTCTCCCCAGCCCCCATTCTAGGCAGGGATGCCCCTGACAGTCTGGGTCATCCTGCACTGGCAACCCTCCTTTGTTCAATATGAACTCTAATGCCTGTAGCAAAAAATTCAATAGGCATTTCCTCAGCCTGTGGATGTTTTTTAAGTAATGTCTGCAAGCACGGATACCAAGATCATGCTTGATGCTGGTACAGAGGGACTGGGACTCTGTATCAGTAGAAAGCCATGTCTAGTTAGCTTCCCATATTACATTTTCTAACTTTTTGTAAAGTGTCTGTGGTATCCTTCAGATAGGATGATAAATCTGCCACACGTACTTTCAAGAAAAAATCAACAGTGTCCAAAATTGTCAGGCAGTGCACCATTGCCTGACACAATCAGTCTCCCTGGGGGTTGGTGACATTTTTGTGCACTTTTGGCAAGATATAAAAGCCTGGGGTTATGGGAAACTCACACCACAAAAACTTAAACTCCTTCTCAGCTATGACACCATGTTTAACAGCATCAGCTAACATTGTAAAAAGGCATTTTTTGTTTTCATTGATTGGATTAAAGCACAATTTTTTACAGTTATTTAAATTATCAAGTAAGTTTATCACAATTCAGATGTAATGATCCCTATCTAGCACCACAATGTTACCCCCTTTGTCAACTGCTTTAATTACAGTGTTTACAGTGTTGGAAAGATTAGTAAGTTCTGACATTTCTTTTTTGCTTAGACTAAATATTCTGGGGTGGGCTACATGTGTGCTATAATTTCTTGAACCTGGTGAAGAACAGTTTTCCCATATGTCAAAAGTGCAGCATTAGTCATAGATAGGCAAAAAACTGACTTGGCTTTAAACATGAGTCTCCTTAATTCTGAAAAATCAACCTCTCTTTACACACCTTCTGCACCTGCAGTCCCGGTTAATGTTATTTTTTTTTCCCCCAATTATTTAACCAGGAGAGACACACTAAGCTGAAAGCTTGTTTAACAGGTGTGACCTGGGAGCACATGGAAATTAAGTGACTTGCTCAGGGTCACACAGTATATGCAAGTGGGGGCTTCGGGACTCAAACCCAGGTCTCCAGATTTGCAGCTCAGAGTCTTAAACCACTGCGCTCAGTGCTGTAGGAAGGCATTTTGGTGCCCTGGGCAAGAGACTAAGTTTGTGCCCCCCCAAGAAAAGAGCCGAGGGTCTGGGGGCCGCAAGGCCCCCAGAAGCTCTGAGGTGTTTGCATGCTCTCTGGTGAGTTTTGGGGCCCTTCTAGAAGAAAAAACATACTTTTGTTACAGTCCCCTTCCCCTGATTTCAGGGAGGGAATATTTTTCCTCCATGGAATATGAGATGTGGAAGACTCTGAGTGGGTGGTATAGAGTGTGCAGCCACAATTGTTGTGGATGAGTGGCTGACCAAGAATGCCATCAAGTACCCACCCTATATGCATTTCTGAAATATACTGTTAAAGATTGCTACATAAAGCATGGGGGTCAGGTGACTGCAAGGCCCCCAGAAGCTCTGAGGGGTTTACATGATCTGTGGTGAGTTTTGGGGCTTTTCTTAAAGAAAAAACATACTTTTGTTACAGTTCCCCACCCATGATTTCAGGGAATATTTTGCTCCCATGGAATTTGAGATGTGGGAGACTCTGGCTTGGTGGTATACAGAGAATGCAGCCACAATTGTTGTGGATGAGTGGTTGACCAACAATGTCATCAACCACCCTATATGCATTTCTGAAATGTACTGTGAAAGATTGCTACATAAAGCATGGGGTTAGGGGTCCTCTAGGCCCACTGAAGCTCTTGGAGGGAGACAGTTACATGTTGTAGCCTGATTTTGTAGTTGTGGGTCATCTAGAAACATAGAAACATAGAATTGGATGGCAGATAAGGACCGCTTGGCCCACCTAGTCTACCCATTTTCCTACCTAACAGATAAGCTGCAGATCCTAGTTAACCAACAGCTTACTTCCTCTTACCCGCCACTAGGACTGCCTTATGCCTGTCCCATGCATTCTTGAAGTCCCCCACTGTTCTTGACTCTACAACCTCCTCAGGGAGGCTGTTCCATGCATCCACAACCCTCTCTGTGAAAAAATACTTCCTCACATTACCCCTGAGCTGTCCCCCCTCTATCTTCAAATTGTGCCCCCTTGTTCTTGCACATCTCTTTTTCTGGAAGATGCTACCCTCTTGGACTTTGTTAATTCCCTTGAGGTACATGAAAGTTTCTATCATGTCCCCTCTCTCCCATCTTTCCTCAAGAGTATACATATTAAGCTCCTTTAGTCTTTCTTCGTATGTCTTCTGGTGCAGACCCTGCACCATTTTGGTTGCCCTCCTCTGGACAGCCTCCAATCTGTCTATGTCTTTGCAGAGATGGGGTCTCCAGAACTGCACACAGTAGTCCAGATGGGGTCTCACCAACTGTCTGTACAGAGGGATAACAACTTCCTGTTTTCTACTATTGATGCCTCTTCCTATGCATCCCAGTATCCCCCCAGCCTTCCTTACTGCCTTCTCACATTGCTTGCCCACCTTTAGGTCATCTGATATAATTACCCCCAGGTCCCTTTCTATTTTTACTGTTGTCAGTATCTCACCCCCTATTGTGTACGCTTCCCCTGGGTTTTTGTTTCCCATGTGCATTACCTTGCACTTCTTTGCATTGAATCTGAGCTGCCATACATTTGACCATTCCTCCAACCTTGCCAAGTCCCTTCTCATCCTTTCCACTCCATCTTGTGTATCAACCCTGTTGCAGATCTTTGTGTCATCTGCAAAGAGACATACTTTTCCTTCCAGTTCCTCTGCAATGTCACTTATAAAGACATTAAAAAGGACCGGTCCCAGTACTGAACCCTGCAGTACCCCACTAGTAACCCTCCTTTCTTCACTGTGTACTCCATTTACTACTACCCTTTGCGCCCTGTTGTCTAGCCAATTTTTTATCCAGGCTACCACCTTGGGACCCACTCCAAGGCTGGCTATCTTGTGTATTAATCTTTTGTGTGGGACTGTATCAAATGCCTTGCTAAAATCTAGGTAGGCCATATCCACAGCCCCTCCCTGGTCTACTACTTTGGTCACCCAGTCAAAGAAATCTATTAGATTCATCTGACACGACCTTCCCATCGTGAATCCATGCTGCCTTGGGTCCTGTGCCTCACTGGCCTCTAGGTACTCAACAATTCTTTCCTTCAGAAGTGATTCCATCATTTTCCCTACCACTGAGGTCAAAGTAACTGGTCTGTAGTTTCCTGCCTCTGTTCTGCTCCCACTTTTGTGAAGAGGAATCACATCTGCCCTCCTCCAGTCCTCGGGTACCACCCCATCCTCCCATGATTTGTTAAAGGGAGCAGTCAGAGGTGTCACTAGTTCTACCCTTAGTTCTTTTAGAATTCTTGGGTGAATCCCATCAGGCCCCATTGCTTTGTCCACCTTCAATTTTATTAGTTCTTCCATTACTCTTTGTTCTGTAAATGGACTGGTATCGACCCCCTTCTTCAGACTGTTTCTCTTGTTTGGTTTAGGTAACTCCCCCTCTTCTTCCTTTGTGAATACTGAGCAGAAATATTTGTTCAGTATCCCTGCTTTTTCACTGTCACCCTCTACACACATTCTCTCCCCTTTATTAAGCTTCAGTATCCCTCCTTTGGTCTTTCTTCGCTCCCTAATGTACCTGTAAAAGGTCTTATCCCCCTTCTTAACAGAATTGGCTATCCTTTCCTCGGTTTGGGCCTTTGCTATTCTGACTTCCTTCCCAGCCTCTTTCTGCTTTAACTGATAAAGTTATCTGTCCTGCTCCTTCTGTGTTTCCTTATATTTCCTGAATGCTGTCCTTTTCTCCTTAACCTTCCCTGCCACCTCTTTTGTGAACTATAGCGTTTTTTTCCTTCATTGTGTTTTATTGATTTTCTTCACACAAAGGCTTGTTGCCTCTGTGATGGCTGTTTTGATCACTCCTCATTGTTTCTCCACCCCTCCTTCTTGCCTGTTTGCTAGTGCTTTTCTGAGGCACTCTCTAATTTTCCCAAAGTGAGCCCTCCTAAAGTCTAGTACTCTTGCTTTTGTATGGCTTGATTGTATGGCTGTGTTTATCGTGAACCACACTGTTTGGTGGTCACTTGTTCCCAGATGGCTACCCACTTCCAAATCTGAGATTCTTTCTCCATCCCCATGTGAAAGTACCAGGTCTAAAATTGCTCCCTCCCGAGTGGGTTCCGATACTAGCTGTCTGAGGCATGCCCCCTGTAGGGCATCAAGAATGACCCTGCTCTTGGATGTGCCTGCAGCAAAGGTGCTCCAGTTAACATTTGGCATATTCAGGTCCCCCATCAACAATATTTCCCCTTTTTCTGCCATTCTAAGAAAGCCTTCTATCATTTCCTTGTCCATTCCCTTCCCCTGAGATGGGGGTCTGTATACAACCCCCATGCAGATTGTGGTGCCATTTCCTGTCTCCAGGGTGACCCAAAGTGCCTCATCTGCTCCCTGTTTCCTCTTTAGTTCTGTTGCTTTGATCCTTTCCTTTACATAGAGTAAAGGGTACTACTGAATCACTCCCCTTCTGAACCAAAACACGCTTGTGTTATATGTTCGTCTGACTATAGTATCCCTAGCAACCCCTGATTTCAGATTTTTTTTTTCATCATGGAATCAGAACAAATTGTGTTGTAAAGTAGCCAAATGAGAACCAGTGGTTAGTATTTAAATTAAAATCAGTTTCTAACAGAGGATTCTGCATTAGAAAGTAATGCAGATGCTGATGCCAGATCAGTACTCCAACTTAATTGATAAATATATGAAATGTGAGAATTGAACAATCCATACAACACACAAGAACAGTTACACAGCAATACAAGATATGGAGCTGGAGCTGAATGAACCAACACCCCACACACAACACAACAGGCCACTGAGTACTAAACCAAAAACCTCAAGGCAATCAGGACATGAGGGGAAACCCGGTAACTGACGAGAGGTGATACTATACATTTTCATGCAAAGATGTTATTCAAATCCGAATCGCATATCCACAGTAGTCAGATACAGGGTACACATTTCATAATTGTCTGTCTGGTCTATGTGTGAACCTTTCTTGCCTTCAAAGAAGCAAATTCATCAATGACTTTGTCGAGGTTAGTGGAACTGGCTACAGCATTTTCAATAGATAGTATAGCGAGATTTGTCAGTCTTTCTTGTCCCATAGATGACCTTAAATAGGTCTTGATCAGCTTCAGTTTGCTGAAACTATGATCACAAGAAGCAACAGTCACAGGGAGCATCAAGAAGAGTCGGAGAGCAATTTCAATGTTTGGATAGGAAGTACTCAAAGACCATTTGTGAATAAGCTTCAACAAGCTGAGGGGTGTGGCATTAGAAAAATTGGGCAGTACTGAAGCTGCCTGAAATCTGAAGCTCTCTACCTCATATACTATTTCACAAGCATCTAGATCCTTAGAATATTTCATTGCCAGATCTGCTGCACATTTCTTTAACTCGCTAACTTCCATTGTTGAGAAAGATAGCCCTATAAGGAAGTTAAAGTCAGCAGCCACTTCAGACAATGCCTCATACCTCCACTGAATCTGGGAAGTGAGGGTGTCTAGAACATTGTTGAACTGCATTTTGAAATCCTGCTCAGCAGAAATCAAGTGCCCTTCATCTTCAGTTCTCATCGGCCATCCTTTTCACCTTTCTTTTTCTTTTTTCTGTGAATTCTGCAGTCAGTGACATCTGTTCAGCAAGTTCTGCTGCATGTTGTACAACATCATTTATTCCAGCATCCCGCATGTGCTGCAGTGCATCCTTTAATCCATTGATATGCTTTGAGGCACTATCGACAGGCAATCCCTTACATTGCAACAGTTGGTTTACTCGTTCAGTCAGGTTCAATATTTTGTCCCACATTGCTAGGGTACAAAGAAATTTGAAATCTATCTGCTTGATTAGGCTCTGGGCTGTTGATACTGCGTCGGCATTGGTTGCAACTCCACTTATTTGGTACAATGCCTTTAAAACATCGGGTATTTGAAGATGAAGGGAATGAACTGAGAGAAACTTTGAAGACCATCTTGTTTCAGTGTGACCCTTCAGAGTGACCTTTACTGCTTGGGAAAAGCACCTCCCAGCGGCTTGTTGAAGCTACAAAGAATGTACATAATCTCTGCACTGTGCCAAAAAATTATACCATGTCCACTGATACACTCGCAGCATGGACCCCAACTAAATTAAGAGAATGAGCTGCACATGGGACAAATCTAGCATGTTCATTCACTTGTGCTATATGGGCTTGCACACCACAATACTTTCCTGCCATATTAGCGCCGTTGTCATACCCCTGTCTATGACAGTTAGCTATATCTAAGCCATCATCACTTAATTTCTTTTCAATTTCTGCAGCTAGCCCACTTCCTGTCTTTTCATGTGAAATGATGAAATCAACGAAACTTTCCTCAGCACTACAATCATTATCCTGTATCCTCACATACCGAATGATTTGAGACATTTGCTCCTTGTGAGCCACATCTGGCATACAATCAAACATAATAGAGAAATATTTTGCTTCTTTAATTTTTGAGATTATTTCACATCTCACAGTGAAACCCAGCAAGTTAATAAACTCATTCTGAATTGTAGGAGAAAAATAAGTGGTAGACCCCTTCTTATGGTTGGCAATGTGCACTGCAAGCTCCGGATTATAGTGACTTATCAGTTCTAGCAGATTAAGAAAAATTCCAGAATGTGTGTGTCCAATCATCTTTGTGGACCCCCTGAGAGCCAAGTTGTTCTTTGCACAGAAGAGTGTAGCATCAAGAATAATTTTCAGAATGGTGCGCCACTTTTCTTTTTCTGAGGCAGTGGACCTCTGCAGCTGATCATCTATTGAGGCCCCTGTCTTCAAGCACATTTCAAAATTCTTCCAACATAAATAACTGTCACGGTGCTCAGGGGAGTTTTCATGATCTGGAATTCTGGGATTTGAATGTCTCCAGTCACAAAATCCTTTTTTTGGATTTGCCAGACTCAACGTGGTGGATGATATTTTTGCAAACAGCATGCATGGGAAGCAATAGATAGCTTTCTTGGTCTCAGCATACATTAGCCATGTACATTCCACAGTTTCTCCATTAGGAAGAATTTTCATGAATCATTCCCGATAGAAGCGCCTGCCATCATCAGATGCTGAGAAACTAAAATCAGCATTTTTCTTCTGTTCAGGACCATGTTCCACCAAGCAACATCTAACTTTGTCAGTCATATCAGGCCATGACATTGGGTCATTAAAATTAAGTTGGAGTACTGAACTGGCAACAGCATCTACATTACTTTCTAATGCAAGATCCTCTGTATATTTCTCAAAGTTGCACGCAGACGGTGTTGGTTGGCAATCATCAACTTCTTCTTCAACTTCTTCTTCTTCTTCTGTAATATTGCTCTCAGCATCTATCTCAGTAGGGGTAGGCTCATCGAAGTCAATTGGTGTTGCTACTGACTGAGTAGCTAAACTTCCCTCCTGCTCCTTAGACTAGGTAAGCCAATTTTGCCACTGCTGGGAGAGTTTTTGATTTTCTTCTTCTCTTGCTTTCCGCAGTTTTCTAAACTCTGCCCCTGATGGTTTCTTCAGTGGCATCTTCAAGAATCAGACCTTTCTTTACAAAATACTGAAGAGATAAGTGTACAGTATAATAGGTGTAGTTAACTTCAGAGCATCTCAGTCAATGTCCTATCCAACTTTCTGTTTGTGTAATCAATAAGGCACAACAGGATGTGGGTTACTGGGGGTTTACCCACGCCTTGTGTGGTGTGTCAGGAGGCGGTCGCGGCGCAGCTGAGTGACTTAACCATAAACACACAAGAAGTGGGACAGGACATTGACTGGGATGCTCTGAAGTTAAGTACACCTATTTATCCAGTCACGTGACATGTTTTGACCAGTGAGGTTACAGGATTTTCCTACACCATTGTATAATTTGCAAGTAAGACCTCAGGTGTGACAGCAGTGTTTGTTATCACTGATCACAGCATTATATGAAATCAAAACTCTGATCAATGAGTATCTCAAGAAATTACCACACAGTGCTGATGATTCTACAGAAGGTAGCCTATAGAATCACAATAATGCACTTCAGTGAATGTGTAGTAGTCATATTTACACACTTCGTATGTGGTTAATAAACTCACTTGGCTGTGCCTTGTGACACACCACACAAGGCGTGTGTAAATCTCACAACACATGCACTGTTGTGCAATATTGCTCAAATCTAGCCTTGTCAAAATGCTGTTGTACCAAAGTTCATGTGATATTAGAACCCTACCAAACCAATACCATTCCTATCTGTGATAGGACATCTGCATTATGGAACCTCGAGAGAACGCTGAAGGTCAGAAGGCAGTTTTCATTGTGCAAGATAAATATTTTTTTTTTTTTAGACTTTGCTACCCGAGTTAGGCCTACTTGTCACAAGTGCCTCTTTTCAGGGGTGACCTGGGAACACTGGGCAATTAAATGAATTGCTGAGACTCAGCGTCACACAGTATGCAAGTGGAGGTTGTGGGAATCAAACCCAGGCCACTGGATGACAAGCTTGAAATTCATAGCTTATTTCTCTAACCTCTAGGCTATACAGCCAGCCCCTGTCCTAAAGTCATCTGACTGGCTTTGCTGTTCGGATCAGCCTTACATTATCCATGTTCAGCTGTCTTGCACAGTCTGATTGCCATGGCATATCGATTCTTCCTGAGTTTTAGCATTCCATCCTGTCACTGCTGACTGACTGGAATGCTGCATTATGATTTTGAGCCAACTTTCATAAACTGTTGGTGGAAGAACTTTGTTCTTAAATATTTACTTTTTAAATGATATAAACTGTTGACATTATTGTAAGATAGACTTTTAAGAAAAAAGTTCTTCTTCCATTAACAGTTTTCGAATGCTGGCTCAAAATCACAATGCAGCATTCCAACATTTTTACTGTAGGCTACAGTAAAATTCATAAACCATACTTGCAACTGTTTTCTCTTTTGAATACATTTCTATAATAGCAATAAGGCTCTCACAAGAGTTAGATTAACAGCCAGTTAATTACAACCTAGGGGCAATATGTCACTGGGGCCACGCCTCGTGCAGCATTACACTGACATCCCTAGGTAGTGGTTACTGACTATTAATCTAACCTCTGGGAGTGTCTTGTTGCTTAGTAACTCATTGCCATGCTCTCCAACCACCATTGTTACGGTACTGCCCCTACCCCCCCTACCCCCCTACTCCCATCCCTACCCCAACCTGGAAAGTCAGACAAAGTACCAGTCAATGTTACACAAATGCAATTACGACACACCCAGTTTAAAAACACATTGACTTACCTTTAATGTATTGACTGTCGGAGCTGACTCCTTGCACAACCTCAGCTGACTGCTGCAACACGAAGTTGTGTAGGATAGGAACTCTAATGTTTGACGGACTCCACACTCAAGTTTGGTCCTACAAATGAAAGTTCATAATTTATTGCTATTTTCACTCAAGAACAGAGCACCTCCTTACACACATGCAAACAGAAATTAAGAAATAAAGTACTAGTCATGGTTTCTATTGCTGGTGTTTCTTTGATAACCATGGAAAATAACCCTACCCTGGCTCCATATTATTTAATTTACTAGCTTTCAAGGGTGAGGCTGAGCGGACAGGGGGTACTGCTGGAATTAATCAAACGTTTATACTTGAAAAGGGTCACTTTATCTGAACTGCAAATTTAAACTGAGTTATTAAATAGAGGATAATGCCAGATGAACAGGTGATAACCACGGTCGGTGTAATTACCTCAAGTTGTTGCTATGGCATCAGTAAACCTTGAGAGCATATATCGAGAGGTTTGCCATTGCCCTAGCAACCACAGCCTGGAGGTAGTTATACCGTGGTTATCACCTTCACATCAGGCATTGACATTTATAAGGTATGGGACTCAGACTCAACAGAAGAAGTTATTTCCCCCACACCCCAAACACAAGTTATTTAGCCTTACGTTATTAATGAATCTGCACTATGGCCACATAAATACATAGGAAAACAATTTATTATGATACACAGACTGAACTACAGCAGGACAAAATAGCACCAGAGTTAACACCGCTATCAGACATGGTGATTGCTAGACTCAGTAACAGTAAAGTGTGACAACTGGAATTATGTTATTTGAATATAATGTATGGGGAGAGGGAGATCCCTTACCATTGTCCCAATTTTAGCAAGTTTATCTTGTTATGGTATCGATGTTACATCAAGGTTGTTAACCCCTCTTGAGTAGCTTTTGTTTATCGGGTAGGTACACTAGACAAGTTATATGCCTATTCACATTGATACCATGACAACGGGAGTGGATCTGTGCATGTGTGGGTCCTTTACACACGCGGAGCACAACAGACAACTGCGGTGGTGAGATGTTCTTCCACAGATCTAAGGCACCAGCGACAGTCCAGCACTGTAATTAAACATATGTAACACCATACGGTTGTCCCACACACTATAAAGAATAATGGATGGTGGCCAGAAAATAACCACACAGTAATCGCATCGCACGGTTTACATTGTTGACAAGGAAACTGTTAGATGTGATTACTGTGTGGTTATTGTCTGTCTCCCATCCATTATCCTCTATATTGTACTGAGACTAACAATAACAATTTGCATTCTGAGTGTGCTGAATATTAACCCCTGAACAAAGGGAAAGAAATACGCCATAATAAACCACAGTCACCTAAACATCTGCCTTAAAATTCACAATTTAAAAACCCATTGCCATTACCTTACTTTATAAGACTCAGCTGAGTCGTGTCGTTCTTGCCCGGACGCTCACCTGCAATGCAAATCCAAAACCCGTCCACTCCAGGAGTCACCTTCAGACTGCACTGAATTTCAGCACTGGCTACAAAATAAAAGTCCACACATTACATTAAGTAGTCTACTACAGTAGATAATCAACTACAGTTACTAAATTATTCATTGTTATTTTCATTGAAGATCACAGCCCCTCCTTAGACACATTACATACAGACAAGTCAGACATAACTATTTCAGATTACCTAAAGGTGGGCATGCAGTGTTAGAAGGAATTTGGAAATAGGGAGGGTGAGTGGGATGCTGGGACTGGGACATGGCCCCGGGTGCAAGGCAGTAGATCAAAGCAGGGCTGTGGATGTTGCTGCCCACCTAGACTTTAACAAGGCATTTGACACAGTCCCACACAAAAGATTAATATACAAGAAAGCAAGCTTGGGAGTGGGTCTAGCCTCAGGGTAAAAAATGTCTGGGCATGGGCAACAGGATACAGGGCAATGGTAAACAACGGAGTCCATGTCCAATGAAGAAAGTGAGGAGTTACTAGTCCCATAGGGTTAGAACCGGTGCCAGTCCTCTTTATTGTCTTTATAAGTGGCACTACACTGCAGAGGGACTGTAAGGAAAAATGCCTCTTTGCAGACAACATGAAGATCTTCAACAGGGTGGGTTGTTACACAATAGGGGTGGAAAGGATGAGAAGGGACAACTTGGCAAATTGAGATGACTGATCTAAAGTATGGCAGCTTACATTCAATGCAAAGAAGTGCAAAGTAATGCACCTGGGAAACCAAAACCCGAGGGAAGACTACACATTGGGGGGTGTGGTACTAACTAAAATGGAAAGGAACCTGGTCATAGTCAAATCAGATTACCTAAAAGTAGGCAAGCAATTTGAGAAGGCAGTTAGGAGGGCTTGTGGATTCTCAGATCCATAGGAAGAGGCATCGCTATTAGAAAACAGGGGGCTGTTATCCCTCTGTACAGACAGTTGGTGTGAGACCCCACCTGGAATACTGCTAAATGGTGCAAGAGTCTAACATGGTTCAACATTGTGCTCTGCAATATCACGGGGCAAACACAGACCAGCAAGGCCAAGAGGACTAGATGCCCTACAACAAAACTAGTCTGCAAAATGATTAAAGTGTACCTTCTTAGGATACTACTCATGCTACTTTTGATATCTGGAAATGTTCATCCTAACCTGGGGCCTACTGGCCGAGCACCCCATGCCACAAAAAGGTGGGAGGGGTTCCTCACATTAGCCTCAATCAATGTCTGCAGCCTCCTTAACAAACTTGACATCTTGCAAACCTGGGTCCAGCAACATAGCCCTGATGTACTCTCTGTTGTTGAAACATGGCTTAACCCCAAGATACCAGATGCTGCAGTCACCATCCCTGGATACTCTATATTCAGGCAGGACAGGGTTTCCAAATGAGGTGGAGGCTGTGCCATCTACCTGAGGAATTCCTATCTGGGTCAAGTCTTCCCGTTCTCAAACCCTAAACCACCCTCACAGGTTCTCGCTATTAAAGTTCTACTCGGGGCGCACAACAAGGAGCTCACCATTGCCTTTGTGTACCTACCCCCTAAAGATCAGCCCAATGGATTTATGAGCATATTGGAAAGCCTACAGGGATTACACCATAACTCTGAACTCATAGTACTAGGTGACTTCAACATAAATTGGCTATCGCTGGAGGCCAAAAACTACAAGGATGCTGTCACATCACAGAACCTCACCCAGCTTGTTACCACCCCCACCAGATGCAACTATATGACAGGGCTGCACACACTCCTGGACTGGATCCTTACTAATCACCCTGAATGAATCTCAAAAGTCTCAGTGCTCCCTGATGGGATCAGTGATCACTCACTAGTCACATGTATCTGGACAAACAAATTCATTAAGCCCCCTCCTAAAATAATCCACACCAGAGTGTTAAAGCAGGGGTACCTTGAGCTACTAAAGACACACCTAGGCCACCTGGACTGGACACCAATCGACTCTGCCATTGATGTAAACCAAGCCCTAGACCTTTTCATCAGCCACTTCACTGCGCCCTGCAATATCTTTGCACCTCTCAAAAAGCTGAAGGTCAGAGGCAGAGCTAACCCTTGGATAACCCCCGATTTAATCACTTTACTCAAACATAGGGATCATCTCTGGCACTGTGCCTGTGCAACATCCAAACCTGGGGATATTCATAAGTATAAAGCTGCCAGAAATTAGTGCACGTGGGCAGTTAGGAGTGCCAAAAGCAAATACTTCAAGGAAGCTCTCTCCAACTCCTGGGGTGATGGAAAAAAATTTTGGAGTAACTTTAAAGACCTTACAGGCAAGGACTCTAAGTCACCACCCACCATGCTCAACATAAATGGAACACCAACATCTGACCTGTACACAATCACCACCACCTTTAACAATGCATTCTCCAACTTGGATAGTGTCCTCCCTTCTAATTTCTTTGATGACCCTTCTGGTAGTAACCCTCCTGCAATTACTTCTCTCCTACACCCTGCCCCACAATTCTACTTCAAGGAGATCCCAGTGCATGAAGCCAGAGCCTATATTTGGAAGGCCATTCACAACACAGGCTACAGCGGTGACTCCCTTGACCTGAAGTTGTTAGCACTTGTCCTTGAAGAAGTCCTTGAACCCCTGACAAAGGTCCTCAATCTATCACTAAGTATATCCCAGTTCCCATCTTGCTGGAAACAGGCGGCCATCACACTGGTACACAAAAGTGGAGACAAATCACTGCACTCCAACTACAGACCTATCTCCAGCCTCCCTCCATTGTTGAAGGCCCTGGAGCGCATCGCCTCAGACCAACTAGTCAAGTACCTGGAAAATAAACATCCAGTGTCCTGAGCAACATGGTTTCTGAAAAGGGCACAGTACCACTACTGCACTATTAGAATTATGGGCTTCATCCATACCACGCCGATCAAGGAAACTGTGTAGGGCAGTATCTATCCACCCACGAAAGCCTTTGATACTGTGAACCACCCACCCTATTCAAGCAATTATCAAACATTGGGCTCTCTAATGAAGCGCTGCTCTGGTTTTCAAGCTACCTTGGGGAGAGGGTCCAGTGGGTTAGGATTGCCGATGTCACCTCGGAAGAAAAGCCAGTCTTTTCAGGGGTCCCACAGGGGTCCATCCTGGGGCCACTACTCTTCAGCCTCTTCCTCAGTAACCTTCCCAGTGTCTGCTACCAGAAATTACTGCTCTACACCGATGATGCAGTCATGTTCACCAACCACCAAAGTGCAGAGCTCCTTGAGAAACAATTACAGCTTGAATTCATGCGCATCGAAGAATGGTTCAGGTCACACAAACTGGTCATGAACTACAGCAAAACAAAGGTTATGACCTTCTACAATGCCAGGAGCAAGTACAAATCCCTTGACCTCACCATCTTAAACCAAACAGGGACCTTACTTGAACACATTCCTGATTTTAAATACCTAGGTGTCACATTGGACAGCTCACTCTCCTACCATCGGCACATAGATTCTCTCGCCAAAGCCACCAACATCCGTATAGGCCTGCTTTACAGACACAAGCACTGCATGACTCCTGACACTCTCCAGTTGGCTATCAACAGCTCTGTCACCTCCATCATCGATTACGGGCTAGCAATTTATGGCTCTGCCTCCACCTCTGCCCTCCGCAGAATTACAGTTGCACTCAACAAAGCATTCAGGCTGCTAATGGGGGCTGACCGACTTACACACACTTCAGACCTGTACACTCAGGCAGGATGGCTTCTCTCATCAGCCGGATACAGTATCAAACCTGCCTCTAGCCAAAAGTCCTCCTCGGGTCATGCCCCGGCATTGAAAAGCTCCTCATTGACCACCACAGCACCCAGTGAACTAGAAGTTCACAACAACTAACCTTTCTTGTCCCCAGATGCCGGACTCCATGGGCCAGAGGGCCTTTGCCCACAGAGCACCACAGTGGTACAATACTCTCAACAAAGAAACTCTTACTGCTGCTGCTTTTGGCCCTTTTAAGAGACAACTCTGACTTAATCTCATTTCAACTAGTCATTGTGACTGCCTCGCCTAATCAGGGGCCCATCGCTCACTGCCCTCCACTTCAGTCTTGACAGCTACCTCTCCCCGCCTTGCCCCTCCTACCTGCCTACCCCTTGCCCCTCCCTTTCCTCCCCAGGCATTTCCTGACTTTTATCCCTCCTCCCTCCCTTTAGAGCTCTACCTCACCCTCACCTCCGACAATGGCCTCCTGCCTGCATACCCCTTCCTCTCACCTGCAGTGCTTATTTCTAAGATTGCCCTTGGCTGGTATATGTCATGCTACCTAACATTTGGCACATTTTGAATTACTGGAATTTCCTAAGCCTCAGTCTCTTACTTCTTTTATTGTGTAACTATGTATTATTATGTTGACCTTTGTATGTATGTATACCCCCATTCCTTCGATGTGGAACCTTTGTAAACAAGCAGTTCCTGCTCAAAGGTATTTGTAATTCTAGATTTCAATAAAATAAAAAAAATAAATATAAAAAAATAGTAGGACGGACAAAAGGACACAGCATGAGATTAGAGGAGGCCGATTAAGGGGTAATGTGAGGAACTTTTTTCACAGACAGGGCAGTGGATGCATGGAACACTACGGCCTGTGACACGAGTTCTGAGTACTCCATCATTTTTTGTAAAATAATAATTGGTTATGGACTCTCTTGAGAAAGGCTGAAACAGCATGTATGACACCCACCCACAAAGGTTTTTTAGATACATGGTGTTACACGGAAGGCCAGAAGCTAATTACAGACTGTAACTATGTTAATTATAGCTTTGACTGCTAAGAGGAAAGGAAGTATCCCTTTTATTGCGTTTTGAGGGGGAAACCAGGTTTAGTACACTGGTGAGAGATCATAAATGCTTTGGTGTCTGTGTGACAGAGGATACTGTTTAAAGATCAAAGAAATGTCATTTGAAATTGAGTTATGCTGAGGTTTCAGAATTAATGCTTTGAAAAGACATCCATCCTGTGTTTGTATATATATATATTTTTTATATATTCTGACAGAGGAGGAGCTAGGTGACGTCACACAAAAGAGGTGGGCAAAACAAGCTTTTAAACATTATTCAGTTTTACTTCAGACAGTGACACTTTCATCTAGACTTTGACAAAGAAACATCTTTGGAGCACTTTAAGCAAGTATACAGGTAGAGAGAGACAAGGAATTGCACTGTTAAAACCTGTTTTGTTTAAGAGATTTGTATGTTTGGTAATATAATAGTCAAGTTCTGTATTTTATGTGTTACACATTTTTTTATCTATTTCAGTAAAACTCTATTTTTAGATTTTACTACTTGGTCTGTCTTTGATTTCTTTCCTTTACAAGTACAGTATCTATTGTTTAAAGGACACACTATATGTAAGCTTGAAGGGTGATACCAAACTGGAAAAAGGTAAGATTAATCTGAGGTCTTTTATTAGAGTTTAGGGGTTCATTTCTGCACACCTGGTTTGGTGCCCTCAGGCAAAAATATCTGGCCCCAAAGACAGAATTATCTGAGCCTGTGTATTGGGTACATTAACAGGAGGTTCACAGTTTGAATCCCTCCAGAACTTGAGACCAAAGGTTGATTTGAACCCACAAAACAGACAAGAGGGTTACCTTGTTCTGTTAACTGTTCACAACACTATGCTCGGAGGTTGGCACTTGGGAGTAGAGGGCCGACACAGACCTGCTGAGTGGGTTTGTGACATGACACGGCCTACCTCAGGAAGTGGTGGACATGAATACAGTGCAGGGCTTCAAACAGGCATGGGTTAGGATTGGCATAAGGTAGCTCCTAGCAATACAGATGAATATGACTAGATAGGCCATTGGCAGAGTAAAGTACTATGGCACATTCATAAGGTAGAAAAAATGGGCAGACTAGATGGGCCCTTGCGGTACTTATCTGCCATCAACTCTATCTATGTCAGTTATCTGACTGTTTATCATCAGCCTAGAGGATAGCAGTATGGGTCACTCCCAGTTCTGTTTAGGTGACTCACTCCCTCCCAGACAAAACCAAGAGGGACCCATCCAACTCAGGAAGTACAGTACCACTACTACTGCTGGTGCTGCTACCCTCTAGGCTAATGATAAACAATCAAATAACATAATTACTGAAGTCAGGTGACACCACACTAGACTGACATGACTACTGCACTGGCTGGCTCCCTGTGACTGGGGCAGATGGCCCGCCAGTGACAGCCAGATCCAACTGTGTACAATATTATTCTGCTGTCCGCTCATCTCTGAGAGAATGAATCCTACTGTACCTATTTCTTAAAAAAGTTTCCAAATAAATAGGTACAGTAGTAAGAGACAATGGTCTTTATTAATAAGGCCATATATTAAACAGGATTCAGTGTGAGATACAGTGGACGAGTAAGTGTATCTGTCATTGATGCCTGGTAAGCCCAACCAAAACAAACTAACTAATTTGCAAATTTTGATATTTACTGGCGTCGTTACTATGATACAGAGTATCACGATGCTGACACCAGTAAATATCAAAAGATGTCTAATTCTGTGAAAATAAATGGGCAACAGAGTGAGCAGCAGTGTCCGGCTGGCCAGTGGCTAGTGATGGATGTGACACATCAGCACCCACCCCTTATAATATAATTACAATTTACATGATAATAATACTATTTTTTCCCCATAACCCCAGTCAGTTGTTGGGATGCAGGGCATTTGTGGAGGACGTTGTACCGGTGGTGCACTTTTTTGGAAACTTCACACACTACAGTAGAGGCGTGATCACGCTATGGGCATGTTCCTGTTGCAAAGTCCAACCGCCTCCACAATCACTGAAACCTAGCAATGAGGGAACTCATAATTATTGATGGGGTGTGTAGGCGTTCTGGAGCCCAGGCATCAATTACAAGAATTTTACATTTACAGTAAGACTGCTTGTTTAACCTGACCTCACCATACAATAGCAACAACGTGATGCAATAATTACAACTGACTGACTTTTGACTGGAGCACAATGTGCCAGGGTGCCAATTTGCCAAACAGGCAGAGGGGAATGAGGATCCACAATAATTGAACTGCCTAACTAGTTGTGAGGTTGCTCTTTATGTTATGTTTTGTAATATTATGTGATATTCTTTCTGTGGGGGTGCTCTGCTCAGCCCCCCCCAGGTAAAAAATACAACTTCATCGGTGGGCCCGGGGGGTGTGAGGAGGAGTGCCCCCCACAGAAAGAATAATATCAAAGAGTATCACAAAACAGAAGACCAGCAGAAACCATAAAAAACTAAAGGCATTGCTGTGAATGTACAGCATGTAACAGGGGCAACTGCTGCTTTGTTTTACAGTGGAGGACAGTGGACGGTGGACCAGTTATAATTATTGCATCAGGTTGTAGGTATGGGGAAGTTAATCTCCTTAATGTAATTCTTGTAAATGGGGGGCTTTGCCTCCACCTCCACAGCCCCCATCATAATTATGAAATATCTATCAATTTAATTGATGGGGGGGGGAGACTAAGCCCCACAATTACAAGAATATAATTAATAACAAGTAGCATTATTCCCAACACAGGCATATAGTTTTACTTCTGACGTCTTGCTTTGTGACAGGGGACGCGGTGTTGCACTTGCATTTCAGCAGGTTACTGTAACAGCAACCTAACAAGCTCCAGCAGTCCAGCGCGTCCTCCACAAAGAAATGCTTAATTGCTGTACTACTTCCTCCCTGCCTGGTAAGGGGTATTATGATCAGTCACATCATATGGTATCTTATAATCTTGGTATGTGTGGGGGGGCAGGAAGAGATATGTAAAACTGTGAATAACTACTTCCTTCCTTTATGACAGGACAGGTAAAATAAATAATACTTTAATACATAAGCATTGACAAGTAGTTGAACTGTATCATCCAACTGACTCTCACTCTCTCAGGTCAGGGAAGAGCTGCAAGGGAAGGGAAGGGCATTTCTATTACATCATCAACAAGGAAATCAAACTACAGTGTGTGTGTGTAATTTGGTTTCCTTGTTGATGTAAATTAAACTGTGTGTCACTCACTCAGTCAGTTCTGTTACTGTGCTTGTGCTTAATTTATACAGTGTGTGCTTGAACAGAACTTCTGTGCCATTTAATTTATTTATTTGCTGCTTAGAAATTGCTCATGCTCTCTACCTATGGTGCTGCCCTAGTGCCTGGCGGATGCCCACCCAGCCCCTGGAGTGCATGACCCCCAAATGAAATAAATCAATGCTAGCCTGCAGCATTGCTGCCAATTGATTAGCAGCCATAATGTCTTTAAGCCTACCTATAATTCCCCTGCACTGCCCCCCCGCTGCCAACTAAACTATCATGAGGGTCTGGCAGCTGGCTGGCTGCAGTTCAATGAGCTAAGCTCATACAGAATAATTTCCCTTATTTCCGAAATTCCAATCACCGATCTAGATCTACTACTGGAGGCTCCCTCATTTCAGGACTGCCCCAGAAAATTCTAGACAGATGATCACCCTATATCCCTTACCCTGCCCCTGCCCCCTTTGGGCTGATTCACCTCAGCTTGAGACAGCCTAAAATTATTGCTTCTGCACTCAGTTCCTTTTCCTTAACTAGACTCACTCTTTATTTTTGAAAAGTGGAGAGGGCACTGTTTAAATGTTTTTGTTTCAGCCACAAGTGCCAAGAAAAGAGCACTGTGATTGAAATTATGAAAGAACCCTTTGCAGCTCAACTAAACTGCCATCCTCTGACTTTCTGACTGAACAAAAATTCCCTTGCTCTGTGAGAGAACCCTGTGGTTTCACTCAGTGCTGCCCAGTGGTGTCCACTGTCCGGTCCCCTTGCTTGCTGTTTTCCACTTGCAGGTAGCCAGCTCAACTGTCTGTAACATACGTTACTCATCCACTGATGCCAGCCTGCCCAATCATGCTCCTCTTCTCAGCCTGCATAGCAGAAAAAAGCCTTGGCTGGACTTTGAATGTCCCCCTGTGCACAATTCCCAGGTGCAGGGAAAAATCTGTGCAGCTGCCAGCTGTGAAAATGCTATTTTCATTATTTTGTGATAATGTGCAATAGGTGGTAATGGTATTTTCCTTTTTTCCCTACAACTGTGGAAAAAAATGATACATAGCATTTTTCTGCAGCTGTAAATTGTGAAATACAATATGTAAGCTATCAAGACTAATAGAGAAACTAAAGATGGACTTGGAGCAGGTTGAGAAGGCCACCGCAGGGCGCGCCGCTCACACAGCCTCCACAGCCGCACAGGCACTTGCTCGCCCTCCACCTCCAATCCTCCGCTCACAGTCGTTGTGCGTCTAATGACTGTGAGTCTTATTGACTCACTGAGCCGTCCGTCGCCACGGCCACTCCTTGGCTCTTAGTCTCTTACAGATAACCACAGGTACACTGCCAAGTCTTTGATCCATTTCAGAAGAGGCAAGCAAAAACATTGCTGTATTTAAGGCAAAGCGGTCTCAGTTGTGACATAAGGGGTGGATCATTTGCCCTTTGGTAAGGAGTACTGTACTGTGTGAGCACTGGCTCTTGTGGGATTCAGACCTAGTGATATCCCTCAAAGTGAGATTGCAGCTGAATGGTGGCAGCATACTAAGGTAACCCTGTCAGGCATCTGAAGGGTTGTGAGAAGTGGTAACAGTGCAGACTGAGTTCTCGGAGAGAACACGCTCTTGACAGTGCCCATGCAAATGAAGGATACCTTGCTACAGGGCGCTGATGTATATTCAAAGGTTTTGACAGTCCTAAACAACTGCCACTTCCAGTAGAAGAGCTGGGGGGATGGGTGAGCTGGGATGGTAATTGGCCCTCCTGGCTGAACCAGCATCAGTACTGGTGCCCTTCTAAAGACTATTCACTGTTGGGCGCCAATTGTGGAGCTCATGGTTGGCTGCCCCCCCACCCTAGTTCCCAAACCTGGCTCCTCTACTGGCCACTGCAGTGCTGTTTAATGATACATAAACCATACCCTTATTGTTGCACATAGTGACCCCCCCAAAAAAAAAATCAGTGATTACAGAGCTGAATGAATTATTTGGCTTATACAGTATTAAACATTGCCTATTACATGTATAGCATCGGTTTTTGCAAAGGATATACTATAGAACTAGTATCAGCCCATTAAAAACAGTTATACCTGTCCCTGACAGTTTATTCCGCTGATAATTAACAAATATTACCCTTTATTCCACCAAATAGTAGCCTCATGCCTTGGTGTTCCATGATCTCCTGTCTCTCACTGACTGTCTCTCATAATCACATGACACAGATCATCTGAATGATCTTAAAAAACAAGATGAGTGAGACTAGACTGACTGACTGACTGACTGAGATAGACTGAGTCTGTCGACTCTACACACAACTGGACTCACCAAGTCAATCAGCAGTGCACTTCAGGCTAAAGTTAGCTGGTAGCAAGGGATTCTTCCTCCCCAAGATTTGTGGTGGCTTTCTCGCTCACACACGCGACTTGCCTTCACAGCTCCTTGCCCGCTCACTCACACACAAAAACAACTTTAAGTTGAAGGAAGGCAAAGGGACACCCAGTAAGCCAGCCGCAGCTGCCTCTGCGCTCTGCCTGTGTTGTGGACGTCGGGACAGGATGGGAGGCAGGAGAGTCAGAACCTACGCTAGTTCTTCACCGACACTCAGTTTTAACATCAACATCTACCTATTTTCAGAATCAGACAGACTACACCAGCAGTGCACCCAGCAGCCTGGCCTGCAGCCCCACCACCTTGCACCCACCACGCAACCCTCCCCAGCAACTTTTCAAGCAGCACTTTCACTAAGCAGCAAATAGTGACTGAGGAAGTGAGAATGTGAGGAATGGGATCATGGAATCCTTTTGTCTTATCATGGTTGTTGCACTGTTGCTTTGCTTGCCTATTTTTTGCTGCCCTAATGTTACACTCTCTCGTCTCTCCGGTCTCCGTGCACTCCACCCCACTCGGCTTTAGTCTGCGCTCTGTCTCCTCTCTCTAGTCTCTCCCTAATTTCTTCTTGACCGACTTTTCACCTTTTTATTAAATTATCACCGCTTGCTCTGTGTTTTATTTATTTTTTTTCTCTCTCAACGTCTTGAACCGCTTCGCTCTCTCTCTCTCTCTTTAAGCACACTCGAGTCTCCTGCGACCTACCTTATATACTGTCTTGGACGGACCCCACCTGACTTTTTCTTTTAGTCGAGACAGCAGACCATGTGACCACCCCCCCCACTGCTGCTGCTGTGGATGCGCCCCTGCTGGCAGAAATGAGTAATTTCATGATGCTGGAAAAAAATGTGTTTTACATTCACAGCCAGCAGTCCCAGCACAGATTAGATTTGTCTAAACTTTTTTTTTTTATAACTGCGGTGCGCCCGTCGGAGGCATGCGCCTGAGGCAGGCACCCCACCAGCCCCACCTTCCCTATGGTACTGACTGAGCTATCCTGCCTCCTCCTTCCCTTTCTTCAGCCAAAGCTTCCATTAAAGTTAAGTCATCCACTGAATCCAAAATAAAGATGGGTTCTCCTTCAGAGGTGACTGAAAGTGTCCCTTTCAGCTACATTCCTAATGTGTCTTATAACATTCAAAATGGAATGCAGATCCTCCAAGTCTGGTGGTACTGTTTCTTCAATAATTCTCATATTGTTCTTTAGAAAGAATAATTTCAACCTCAACTTCCTGAAAAATTACTTGCATTCAAGATTTATATTAAGCACATTAACTTTGGGGGTGGGGATCAACGACACATTGCATTTCAAAACTGACTCTTGCTCACAAGTCAGCATTGCTGAAGAAATATTACTTATTTGTATGCTGTTTTCTAGGTTACAGTTCTCTGTGGCCTTTCTTAGTTTTTTTAATCCATCCTCTTTCCCCCCTCCTTGTTTTCCTTTTCCTTGCTGGTTTTGCTGAGGTTGTGTTCTTTTCTCTAAAAAAACTTTTTCTTTGGGTTGATTGGTAGCGCTACCCTCTTCTGTGATTTCACCATTCTGGTTTTGTTGTTGTGAACCCTCTTCCTGTTCTTTCTGCTCCCCCTTGTTCACCATTTTACTGCTGACATTTTTATTTGGCAAATACAGCTCTTGATCTGTCCCAACTTTGACTGAATGATCTTGACTGGCATTTGCTTTACTATAATCCTCAGTGTCTCTTGTTAATTTGTTCTGCTTCCTTATGATTATATCTTTTCCATATTTGTCAAGTTTCCTCTGTAAAGCTGCTTTACAGTCCTTGTATTCCCCTCTGTCTTTGTATTGTATTGCCTGCTCTCTCACCTTCTTTAACTTGTCATTCAGAGTCTCAAGTTTATTCGTCTATGACTTTATAATGAGTTCAATAAAGGTTTTGGAGCACACGCAGGCTGCCTTCAGCCACTCCTCTTTAAACTCAAATTCTAGTCTAGTCCACTCGAGGGAATAATATTTATTCTTAAACCCCATGAGGCTTGTTCTTTAGCCAGGTAATCTTGTAGCATTATAACGTTATAGGTTATATCAATGTATTTTAACAGCAGCTTTTCTAATTTAAAAAAACAAGTTTTAAAATCACCTGATGTTGAAGTTCCAGCTTCTGGGCCACTTAAGTTCTTTGCCCTTTGGATTTTCTTGGTGAAACTAGCAGACTTCCCCCACCTGAAGCTCATTTCGTCTGAGAGTCTCCCACTGTAGCTTCATACTGCATGCTTTCCAGATTCCTTTCCATGTGTTTTAAATACTCTCTTGGGGTGTGTGCATGGTTTAGTGGTTGTCATAGAGTAACACTGTTTACTGCTGGCTAAGTGAATGTTCAGACGGCTTTGTTATTCTGTTATTTAACTTCTTGAATTGACAATGGCAAGGTTATTTAGCCCATGTTAGACTGGGCATTGTTAGGGATGTAAGTTTGTCATGGCAGTCATATACATCATTGATTCCATGACGTTTGATCTTTATTCAGGACTTCCATGACTTTCACTAGTGTCATCAGAATGTAGCAATGATGACAGTGCCATAACATTTACTACTGTTTACTAATGATTTCATGAACAAACAATGAGTCATTAAAACCTCATCCATGAAAAATTTACATCCCTAGACATTGTTCCTCACCTTTCGGGGAGGTAGGGACCCAAAATGATTTGAAATGGAACCCAACAGAACCCGATGGAGATTTCTCCATGAAGACGAGGATTTGATGTCCGAGAAGAAGTTGAAAGGAGGAGGATTGGAAATGTGGCAGCATGGAAGCCGGGCGGCATTTCAAATGCTGATAGGCTAATATTAGCCTTAGTAAAGGTATGCCAATGCTGTCAAGGGGATGGGGTCATTCGAAAAGCTCAGAGAAATTGTTTGAAGTTATTGAGCTTAGAGGAGTGCTTTTTCTGATTTTGTTTTAACAGGTGCCACACTTGAGCCAGTAAGGGAAAATGGAAGAAGGAATGCTCTGGATTTTGGAAAGACCTCTGAAAACATATAATGAACTCCTTGAGTAGGAGACAGGAAATCTCTTTGAAATATGTTTTTCACACACTACAGCATGATAAATGGTAGGAGCAGTTGGTGTCTACCTTGCTCACTGGATTTTGTGAGTGTGTACTTTCGGGGATAAAGGAAAGGATTTTGTCCCCCCCATGGGGTTTACTCTGAACAATCTTTGGTTGGACAAGGTATGGAACACTAAAATCAATAATGGCTGGAATAAAATGGAGTAAGTGGAAGATTTTTGTCCCTGAGGTACTTTAGTTCCCTTGAATCTTGTTAAGAGAGGTGAGCTGGGACTTTAAAATCAAAACTATTACTATTACTACGTATTTTAGTAAAAAGGGAACGCTGTTTTTGTATGACAAATAATTTTATGAGGTATGATGTAGTCCACATGGACTTCAGAATTTGTTAATTTGGAGCTGCATTCTGAAAATCTTCTGGGTGACTCCTAGATCAATTGGACCCTTTAAAATGGTTTGGGTGTTGGCTGTGCACTCGAGTGGCCTGATGGACTTCTGGGCCTCTGTTTGCTGGCAAATTTTATTTGTTTGTATGCTCGTATAATGTTTCATATAAGTTTATTTTTAAATTATATTTGAAATGTTTAGAAATTGTTTAAATGATTAATTGTTTAGGATCATTTGTTTAATATGTCTTCAGCTATTCGGTACAAAGTAAGTTTTTGAAACTGCCAAATTGAGTCTGGAATATTATTTGGCAATTTTTATTGTATGAAAGTGGGTGCTGTCTATCTTAAGTGAATTCCTAATTTGATGGAATGGACAGATAAAAGAGACAAACTGTTTGGTAAATGATAATTGAACACTGGTTTCTGGTGTTTACATTTATGGAACTGGTATAACAATAATGAATACAATAGAACTCAGGTGGGTCAGCATAATTGGCTCATGTTAGTATGACCAGGGACATGATCATGAGACTATCAGTATTGGTATGGCAATTGAATAGTGAGTTTAGGTCTCCAATCATCTTTTGGGCATAATGAGACCCAATTGGCCTTATAGCCTAAGAGAAAGGTTTTCCCTCCAGAAAGGAAGCTAATATATAGGTCTAAAATTGCTAACAGGTGATGAATTGGAGATATATTCTAGTTGTCTTGACTATCCCTGTAGACTGAGGGTCTAGACTGATGGAGTTCCTCAGTGGTGCTATGGATGATTTATAATGTCTGGAATCCCTCTGAGCATAATCAGAAAACTATTAGTTATCTAGTAATGATGTTTTAACTAGAGTGCCACTTGGATATAGTCATTTCATTATGCAATTTTTATGCTTTTGGATGTTGTTCTACAAGGTGGGATGCAAATTTAAAGGATGGACTACAAATTTCTTATCGGATCTTAAATAGATTTCAGATTTAAGGGGAAAGATGGATTAAATGTTAATTTGTATGTAACCCCACTTCTAATTGACCACTGATGAAATGGACAGTTTCAGTCTCATATATACCAAAATGTATATGAAGATTTATTGTATTTTATGATCTGCTGGTGATTGCAAAATGTATAGTTGATCTTTCGTAATGACTTTGTATCGAATGAATAAACTAATTGATTAATTGATACTCTCTCGGTTTTGTGAACAGGTAAAACATACCGAAACTCGAACAGCTTCAGGAAATTAATGTAGTGCAAAATTCTCCAAAACACCAGCTTCTAATCACAGCATTCTGAGAATGCTAAGATTTTCTACGGTCCCAAGGTACAACAACACGAATCCACACACTGGACCGCGAAAACTCTTGGAGGGTGGGTGCAAACATAAGGGCAGCCAGCCTTGCACAATGAATCAAAATCTGACCAGTTTGCACTCCCGAAGAAAGCAGAAAGCACACCTTCACAAATGGGTGAATGAAAATTAACTGCTTTATTGCTGATAGTAGAAGTGTGTTCAGAACACACTACAAGCCACCTTGTCCAGGTGCTTCGGGTGAAAACCCTTTGTCGGGGGCATGGCATTGGAAGTCAGGTGCATCAATTTATGCAGTGACAACATGAATAAACAAGTGACTCATGAATATTAGTTACAAAGTGCCAAACCATAAAAAATGAAAGAAATGTCAATAAACATAAACATTTCCACTGTATTTCTTAGGCAGCTAGTCAGTGAACCCACTTGTGATGGGGCAATACTGGACCTGGTACTCACTAGATAGATCAATAGATTTTTTATTGTTTGAGATAAATAATGTTGTTACAATTTAAAAACGCTTTGCTTATATCACTATTAATTTGCATAATTATTTCAATCTCTTATTTACAATTCTTAATCTATATAAAACATTTCTCCATATAAAATTCATATATTTGACAAACAATATATCCCTTATAAGCAACCATTCAACCTTTTACTCACTAACAGAGACAGTGTTGCAGATGTCAAGGTAAATGGCAACCTGGGGAACAGCGGTCACCGTACAGTGTGGTTAAGTATAAGGATGGCTGAAAAAGTGAACCACACAAGGGCAAGGGTCCTAGGCTTCTGGAGAGCAGATTTTAAAAAGATGGGTGAATGCATCAGTTATGACCTGGCAGGGGGTGGATGACTTGGTTGAGGTGGAGGAACAGTGAGCAAAGCAAAAAAAGGGCCATAGGGAAGGTAAGAAAACTTTGTGTCAAGCAAGTGAGCAAAACCAAGAGGAAAAAGAGACTGCTATGATTCTCAAACAGGGTGTCAGAAAAGGTAAAGGCTAAAAGGGTAGCATTCAGAATGTACAAGGAGATGCAGAGGGAGGAGGATAGGGAGGTGTATCAGGGGAAACAGAAGAAAGCAGGGAGAGCAGTAAGGAGCACAAAGATTCCAGAGAATAGGATCTCCTGGGGGTTATCCAGGACTGTTTTCTGGTGCAAGGGGTCACAGAGCCAACCAGGGATGTGCCATACTGGATCTGATGCTGTCAGATGGAGAGCATGTCCAGGAAATAGCAGTGGGGGACACCCCCTTGCAGGCAACAACCACCACATGGTGTGGTTCTACATCAATATGGGCAAGGAAACAGCCAAGACTAAGACAAGGGTGGTGAATTTCAGAAGGGTAGACTTTGGTAGGATGGGTAACATCCTAGTAGGGCACCTTGCAAAAATCAGGATGGAGATGGATGCTGATCAGAAATGGTCCGTCATTCAGTTGGGTCTGATTGAGGCCACAAACTCATGTACAAAGACCCAGAGTAAGAAGTCCAGATGAAGAGACCAACTTGGTTCAACAAGGAGGTGGCAGTGAAAGTAAGGGACAAGACAGCAGCCTTTCGGAAGTACAAACATACTATGAGAGAAGAGGACAGGGAGGTTTACTCATGGAAATCCAGAGAGGCAGGAAGAGTCATCCTGGCAGCTAAGGCTGCAAGAGAACTAGGGCTATTGCAGGGGATCAGAGAAGGGGAACAAAACTTTTTAAGATATATAAAGGAGAGAAGAAGCTGAAAGGATGGGATTGTCAGGATTTAGAGGGAGGGGAAGGGGATGGGTGGAAAGTAGTGAGGATCAAGCGGAGGTGTTGAATAAGTACTTCAGCTCTGTCTTCACTAGGGAAAAGGATGGACATATGCCACAGGGGAAAATAAGGGTTTGAATGGGCCCCTTGAGTGGACAAGGCACCTGGCCTTGATGGCATGCATCCAAGTGTCCTGGAACTGGTAGAGGTCCTGGCTGGCCCCCTGGCAGATCTGTTTAACACCTCGCTGGAGACAGGGTGCATGTCTCACCACTGGAGAATGGCACATATGGTGCCACTCCATAAGAGTGGTCCCAGAGATTAATCTGGTAATTACAGGCTGATCAGCCTTAGCTCAATTAATGGAGACCATTCTAAAAGAAAGACTGGTGAACTTTCTGGAGGTAAATGGTCTCCAGGACAGTAAGCAGCATGGTTTTGTCTTGGGAAGATCCTGCCAGAACAACCTGATAGACTTTTTCAACTGGGTCACTAGTTCATTGGACAAGGGTCTGGCAGTAGATGTCCTGTACCTGGACTTCTGTAAGGCCTTCAACTCTGTGCCATATGGAAGGTTGTTCAGCAAACAGTAAATTAGGAGCCAGGCACAAACTGTTGAGGTGGGTCAAGAGCTGACTGCAAGACAGGAACCAGAGGGTGATTGTAAAGGGGGAACTATCAAAGCCTAGACCTGTAGCCAGTAGGATACCACAGGGCTCAGTTCTTGGACCAGTGTTATTCATCATCTTTATTGGTGACATGGCAGATGGGGTCAAAAGTAAAATGCCTATTCACAGATGATACTAAGCTCTGTAGAAGAGTGGACACAAAGGAGGGGAGACAGGATCTTAGGGAGGATCTGGCTAGGCTTGAAAACTGGTCTGGCATCTGACAGCTAGAGTTCAAGCCAAGAAAAACAAGGTCAAGGACAGAAACACTGGGGCCTACTACTGGCTGGGGGGTGTAAGGGTGTCCAGTTCAGAGGAGGAAAAGAATCTAGGGGTGATAGTCAGGGGATATATGAGACACTCTGCATAGTGCTTTAAAGCAGCAGCCAAAGCAAATAAAATGCTGGACTGCATCACCAGAAGAGTCACTTCCAGGAATGAGGAAGTCAATCTGCCAATGTACAGGTAATTGACGAGACCCCACTTCGAGTACTATGTGCAGTTCTGGTGCCCTTATTTGAAGAAAGACATCAAGCTACTGGATGGGGTGCAACGTAGGTTGACCAAGATGATCCAGGGCCTGGGGGACAAACCGTATGAGGCGAGATTACAGGAGCTCAGTATGTATTTCCTGGAAGACAGAAGGAAGAGGAGGGATATAATAGAAACCTTCAAGTACCTAAAAGGTATAAACTAGGTTGGAATGGAGGGCATTTTCAATTTAAAAAGGGAAGGGACCACAAGGAGGCATGGTCTGAACCTGGGGGGGGTGAGTTTAGGAAGGAAGTGAGGAGGCACTATTTTATGGAAAGGGTGGTGTTACAGTGGAATGAACTGCAGGAAGAGGTGGTTTCATAGAATATGGTGGGCAGTTTTAAAAGGGGGTGGGGTAGAGTAAATAGGAGTCATAACTGGAGGGAGGATGGGGAGGGGGAAAGAGAGTAGGGGAGGAGAACTCTGGGGATAAAGGGGAAGGGGGGCAGCTCCAGTAAAACAGACTGAGCTGCACACTCAAGCAGACTTGATAGACCATTATGTCTTGCTTCTGTTGGCATTTTCATATGTTCATAAAGATGCAAACTGAAGAGAGAATAGCTCAAGCAGTGCCAAAGAGGTACCAGACATTTTTTGGTATGTAAGTGAAAGGAGGAAGACCAGGGGTGGGATCATAAGATTAAAAAAGAAAGAGGGGGGACTTTGCAGAGGGAGGCAATGAAAAGGCAGACATCCTGAACAAATACTCTTGTTCAGTGTTTATAGAGGAAGAAGAAGGGGATGGGCCACAAATATGTAACAGGAGCACTGGAGGAGGGGAGGTGGGCACTAGTCCAAAAGGACTCACTAATCTGAAAGCAGACAAAGCAGTGAGGCCAGACAGGGTGCATCCAAAGTGTTGAGGGACCTTAGCAAGATACAGACTGCCAGTCCTATTTAACAGCTCATTGGAAACAGTAGTTCAGGAGGACTGGAGGAGGGCAGATGTAGTCTCACATCATAAAAGTGGTAGCAGGGAAGTGCCTGGCAACTGTAGGCCAGTCAGCCTGCCTTCGATGGTGGGAAAGTTATTGGAGTCACTGCTGAAGGCAAGGCAAGGCAAGGCGATTTTGTTTATAAGACACCCAATCCCAGAGGCTCTGGGCACCGAACATGAGTAAAATATACAGCAATAAATTAAAACATGTAACAAAACCTCATTAAAACTATGACCAAATGAATACTCTACAGTAATAAACAATTTCCATAGGACAAAAACTTAAAGGGACTGGTCGATAATAAAGATGACATCAGCTATCAAAGGCCAGACTGAAGAAGTGGACCTTCAGCCTCCCCTTAAACACCTCAATCGAGGGAGCCTCCCAAACGTCAGATAGAAGCGAGTTCCACAGGGTCATCCTAGAGACACTAAAAGCACAATCTCCTGAGGTCTTGAGATGAACCCTGGGAATGTCCAGGAGGACCCTTGAGGAGGAGTGAAGGGAGAGAGCAGAGGACACCGGTGTAAGGAGCTCAGATAGGTAACCAGAACCCAGCCCACATAGGGCCTTAAAGGTAAAAAGACCCATCTTGAAAAGGACACTCCACCTGACTGGCAGACAGTGCAGGGCACACAGGACCAGAGTCACATAACTGGACCTTGAAAGGCCCATCAGCAACCTGGCCACTGAGTTCTGCACTAGCTGCAATCTGTGGAGGGTCCCTCCCGTGACCCCAAAGTACAGAGCATTATAGCAGTCAAGTCTAGAGGTCACAAAGGCATGCACTAGTGTTGGCAGGTCCTTGGGCGGAATGAGGGGCTCAATCCGGGCAATGTTCCACAAGTGGTAAAAAACACTGCTGACTATAGATGACACCTGATCTTCAAAGGTCAATCTGCAGTCAAGGCTCATACCCAGATTTAGTACCCTCAGAAAAAACACCAGTGGCACAGACCCCAGAACAAGTCCAGAGTCTTCCCCGGTGACAACCCATCACACCCATGACCAGGCTCGATCACCAGCACCTCAGTCTTAGCTTGTTTGAGTCTCAACCAGCTGGAAGCCATCCAGTCATTGATTTTAGCCAGACAGCTGTTAAGCACATCAACCACTCCTGATGTTCCGGGTGCAAAAGACAAATACAGTTAGGTGTCATCCGTGTAGTAGTGAAGCTCCACACTGTTTTGTTGAATGATCTCACCCAGGGGCAAAATATACACTGTGAACAACATCTATGACAAGATCGAACCCTGAGGCACTCCGCAGGACAGAGGCATTGGGGAGGAGGAGGAGAAATTCCCCATCACCACCCGCTGCACTCTGTCAGAGAGATAAGACTCAAACCATTTGATGACAGTACCGGCGAGTCCACAAAAGTCACAGAGCTGATCAAGAATCACAACATGATCCACAGTGCCAAAAGCTGAGGAGAGATTGAGGAGCACAAGAACTGACCTGTCTTCTCTATCTCTAGCCCTGAGCAGATCATTATGCACTCTCACTAGAGCAGTTTCAGTGCTATGTCTGGGCCGAAAACCAGACTGGAAAGGCTCGTAGATCTCCAAGGACACCAGGCAATCCTCAAGCAGTTGTGCCATCAGTTTCTCAACAACCTTGCTCAGAAAAGGCAGGTTGGAGATCTGACAGTAATTCGCCAGGACGTCTGGGTCGAGAGAAGATTTCTTTAGGAGGGACTTCACCAGTGCTTCTTTCAAAGTAACTGGGAAGACCCCTTCCACCATCAAGCACCTGGCAATCCTGGTGCACACCAGGCCGATGGCACTGACACATCCCATTGAGAAATGCATTGGTGTCGGGTCCAATTCACAATAGGTGTGCTTCAGCTCTAAGATCACCTTAGTCACTTCAGACACCTCCACTGGCCTAAACTCCTCCCAGGCACACTGAGTTCCTCTGAAACTCCCAACTTGATTACTGCGAGGCAAAAGCCTCATTGGCAGAATCCCCGATAAGGTGGCTGACACTCTGTCGGAGAAAAACAGAGCAAACTCTTCACATAAAGTGGATGAAAAAGCTTTTTACAGCCGAAGACAGGCAGGATGTAAAAGCCTGTCCATGATCTGAGACAGCTGAGATGGTCTGTTTCTCCCTGAGGAAATTTCCCTGGACAGAAATGTTGCCTTCTTACAGGAAATTGCCCCCTGGTACTCAACACAGTGAGCATGTAGGATCAGCCTATTGGCCTCCAGCCAGGTCTTCTGCCAGCAAAGCTCCAACTTCCAACCCCTGATCATGATCGCCTTGTGAAACCAAGGGGATCTCAAGTGAGAGAATCTGGGTCATATTCAGACCGGTGCGATGACATCTACAGCTTCAGCAACCACCCTATTATAGGTGGCCACTGCCTTTCCAGTGCTAATCGCACATGCTGCATCAACCCTAGATAGGTCAGCTAACTCCAGTAGGCCCTCTGGGTCAACACCCCTTAAAGGACGATAGCTGACCATCTCCACAGAGGATGGACTTTCAAGGGGGGCCTCAAAGTTGAAATCCATGGTGCAGTGATCAGACCAAACGACCTGATCAATCTTGAGGTTATCAATCTCTTCACAGAGATGGCACACCAGATCAAGTGTGTGGCCATGCTGGTGGGTAACAGCAGCAACCACTTGTGACAGGCCCAGTGATTGCATCAACTGGAGGAGGTTGTAACCAAACCGTGAGGATTCGTTGTTGACCCATGTATTGAAATCCCCCAGGATTAAACACCTGGGGGACTCCAACACCTGGCCAACAATGAAGTTGGCTACCTCCTGCAACAATTCCCCCCTGCCCCAGAGGGGCAGTAAATGAGGAGAATCCTGCGACCTGCACCTGTACCCCCATGTATGCCAACACACTCAAAATATCAGGTGCTACCAACTGGGTGCACCAAGAAGCCCAAACTGGATTGAAAAACGATGGTCACCCCTGCCCCTGTGATCCTTCCTTGGACAGTGCGCCATGGTGTAGCTAGTGGGGATGGCGGCCTCAAAAACTGAACCCACATAGTCACCCAGCCCGGTCTCCATGATGCAAGCAAGGTTGACAAAAGAAATCAAGTCCACAAAAATTGCGGTCTTGTTCCTCATTGACCTGGCATTGCAAAGCACTGCACAAAGAGAATTAGAGGATATAGCAGGTCCTCTAGCTACCTGCCCACTCGCTTTGGTGGGAACCCTGGGTATGGAGACTAAACATGTCAGGCCTCTCCCTAGGCTCTGTTTACAACCAGGGCACCTCCTGCACCCGACAACCTCAATGCTGCTCACCGCCCCCTCCACATCTGCCCTCAGCAGTCAATGAACCACATGCCTCCTAGTAATACTGACCTCCCTGCAGTGCCTCGCCACAGTATCAGAAACTGGGAGGTCGGTTAAGGGGAGAAGGTTGTAAAGCCAAGAGGTAGCATAGGTGATATGGGGAAGGCCGCAGCACCAACACATCTGCCTGACAAGACCAGTCCCCCATTCAAACTAAAACAAACCACATAAACATGGATGGACACACACACACACACACCCCTAATACAAAAATATCCTACACACACACCTCCACATACATTCACTACAAAACACACCCACTACAAAATTAAAAACAAAACCCTCAATCACTTTATATTAAAGCCACCCCTACCCCACAACCTCCCAACCACCACAATCAAATCATAAAATATATAAACTTGAGGGAAAGATAGCTAAGTGAGCTGCAGTAAACACTCCAAATTCAATACTAAACAGGACAGTCAGTTTAATGTAATGAAGGAGTCACACAAGGCCTCACAAGCTAATAGCTTGCACTTGAAAAGTCAGTAGACGGTGGTGCTCACACCACCACAGTCATAGAAATTACTGTAAGTTCAAGGCAGAAATTTTGAAAAGTATTCCTAGTTTTTAAAGAGGCCAATGAAGAAAGCAAAGTAAAGTGGGAGCAACACTCCTCTCACTGGTGCTACCCCTAAAACTATAATGTCGAGCACTCACCCTCATACGATCAAGGAGAGTTCCAAAATATAGCAGGGAAAATGCTCTCACCAAATTCTCCAAACCATATTCAGAGGTTCAACAGAAGAGCAGAACCATCACAGTAAAGTCCACAAATGCAAGCTTTCCAGTGAAAAAGCAGGTAGAACACGAAACACGTCCAGGAGGAAACCACCAAGCAGGTGCACCCTTCACCCACAGGGAAATCAGAGATCAGCCACTTCACTCAGGCCTACTGATCCAAATAGCAGCTCGACCAAGACAGCGGGAGATGGGAAGAGTTATCCTGAGAGGCAGTGGCACTCCTACCTCTTGCTGCACCGGTTAATCCCACTTCTCAACCATCGACCCTGTACAAAGGATCTTCCTGACCTCCAAAGTGAACACAGGGAAGCAGCTGACAAACTTCCTCCTTTCTCCTTCAGGCAGCTACCGGGTGGCAGAAGACAAATTTCCCTCCTTAACGGGATTCATTCCTGTGATGCAGCAACTCTGTTGCAGCTGGTACCAAGTTGGTGATTCAGCCCTGTGATGAAGCAACTCCAATGTAGCCAGTACCAAGTCGACGTCCCGTACCTCCAGCCACAAGCTCCGTTCTATAATCCACTATTAACTCAGGTGAGTGGTCACAGTTACACTGGCTTCAAACTGCTCCCTCAACAACTTGAAACACAAAAGATTGACGACTGCAACACACTAAGCTTTCAAAAGCTATCAGCAATTACCCTATTAAAAGAAACCCTAAGCTCCTATTCTTTCTCACTTCTTGAGCCCTGCCTGACACTAATTCCTTAACTAAACTAAAAACAAAAACTAGAAGTTTTAAAAGCATTAGCTCTCCTACTATAACATTCTCTTGATATTTAATTAAATTGAAGGAGAGGATTATGGAATATCTTGAATGAATGGCAGCATGAATTCATAGGGGGAGGTCATGTCAAATGAATTTGATAGATTTCTTTCACTGGGTGACCAAGGAAGTAGCTCAGAGTGGAGCAGTGGACATGGCCTACATACTGTAGTTTTCATTAAAGCTTTCAGCATCATTCTACATAGGAGGCTGGTAAGGACAGTAAACTGGGTAGCTTAGGAGTGGATCCAAAGCTGGTAAACTAGGTAAGAAATTGGTTAGGGGATAGGCAACAGAGGGTGGTGGTAAACAGAGTTTATTCAGAGGAAGGGAGGATGACAAGTGAGGTGCCTCAGGGATCAGTGCTGGAACCAGTCCTCTTTACTGTCCTTATAAAATACATTACAGAGGAGCTGGAAGGTAAGGCCTGCCTCTTTGCAGATGACACCAAAATTGGCAATAGGGTTGACACTGTGGGGGGAGGGGTGGAAAGGGTGAACAGGGACCTGAGAAAACTCAAGCAGTGGTCAAGGGTATGGCAGCGGGGTTTCAACATGATAAAGTGCAAAGTAATGCACTTGGGCACAGAAACTCAGTGGCAGAGTCCAAAATGGGAGGAGTGGTACTGACAACCACCTAGTAGGAAAGACACCTGGGGTGATTATATCGGATGACATAAAGGTGGACAGGCAGTGGAACAAGGCAGTTGGGAGGGGTTAGTGAGATACTGGGGTGCATAGGGAGGGGTATCACCAGCAGAAAGAGAGAGGAGGTATTGCCTCTGTAGAGGTTACTAGTAGTAACCCACCTAGAGTACTGTGTCCACTTCTGGAGACCACGGGCCTGATTCTCAAAAGACTAAGATTGACGCAAGGTGCCTGCGTCAAACATAAATGACGCAAGTGGCATCTTGTGTCAAAAAAATGCACCCTAAGCAATTCTCAAAAGCAGTCTGCGACAAACACAAGCTGCATGGACCAGAGGAAGCTTGCACCAGCCTTGTGCCACATAGTGGACTGCGACTTGGTACTAAAGGCTTGCGGCAGACACAGGCTGCCATATCCCCTCAGTTAGTGTCCTTAAAATCCTCCCAGAGGACAATGGTCTAAGTACCGTTAGACCAGCCAAGGCCCACTGTGTGCCTCCCCCAAGTCCTGATCCCCCATTATAACATAAAAATTATCCCTGGTAGCCTGGTGCCCCCCCAGCCCTGATCTCCCATTATATGTATAAATATGTATAGTAGAATAGTTTGCATCCCTGGTGGTCTAGTGGACCACTGCAGCCCCAATCTGCCATTATGTGATATCTCCAACTTCCTGGTGGTCTAGTGAACCCCCCCACCTGGCAGTGCCTCACCACTCCCCACTACCCTCAACCAGTAACCGTTAGCTCACCATCATCACCCACTGAAACCGCCTCACCGAGCTTTGAATGAATGCGCACTGTATACAGTACACGCTTAGTGAATGACAGCTACTGTTAATCACTGAGCACATACTATATACAGTACATGCTTATTCAGAGTTCAGTTGGTGGCTGGCTGGGTGGTGAGCAGTGGGCTGTGCCAGTCATTGGCTTGATTATGGGTTGGGGGGGAAGCGTGTTAGGGCACTGTCAGGTGGGAGGTCCACTAGACCACCAAGATGTTGGGGATATTATATATAGAGATGCAGCAAAGTTTTACTTCGCTGGAGAATTTTGGGCAAAGTTGCCAAATTAGCCTTTATGAATCAGTTTGCGAAGTTGCCCAGTATAATGAGAATTAGCTATTTGTAACTTCACATTGCTATTGGGTTTTTTAAGTGCAAATTGCACTTAAAAAAAAACAAAACAAAGGAAGAAGTTACACATGACAAATCCCCCAAATACCTGCTATCTAGTGCCCCTTCCCTTTGATCACCAGCAAAAAAGTACATACTGTCTTTTAATTAAATCCCTGGTGTTTAGTGGTCTAGTCTCCTGCCGAATGCTGGCCAGTTAGCCACAATGTAAAAAAATATGTTTATGTATTTTTTTTTTTGCAGTGGATCTTTTTGTTGAGATTCATACAAGAAAGCTTAACATTATAATAAGTTATATAGAGTGTTAAATCCATGCAGTGGGTCAGCTATGCAGGCATTGTAAAGATGATGATTTATTACTACTGTATTTTTATATTATACCATTCAACAGCCTGAATTGTACTTTTACTCGAGCCCCACAAACTTACCTTCTGTAATCTCTCTTGATGGATTCTATGAACTTGTACTCTTGTTATGGGGGGATGTGGGAGGGTGGGCTTTGTCAGTTGCCTTGGGGTGGAGTAAGACCGGGATGGGGGGCTAGGTGGAGGTGAATTCATCCCCAAGTTTGGCAGTATTGGTTGGGGGGGGGGGGAGTGATGGTCTAGTCTGGTCCTTACCCCTAATCCTACCCTTCTCAGGGAGGAGGGGGGTTACCTCTCTTACCTTATGTAGGTTTCAGGAGATCCTTCATCCAGTCTGGGAGGTTGTCAGAGGTTTGATTCAGGATGTACTGAAGATAAAGGCCCCACACCAAGTGATACATATGAAGAGTCTGCAAAGAGAAGTACAGTAACCTTGTCTTACTAGCTAACCCTTCCATAGCGTGGTACCAGTCAATAAAAGTGGGTTGGTCACCGTTCTCCATTTGGCAAGGATTAATCTTTTAGTATCTAATGTAGCCTGAGTTAACCATTGCATCTGCACTCCTTTCAGCTGAAAATCAGTAGATCTGATACCTAAAAGCATCAAGGTGGGGGGCATGGTTTCCTCGACCTGCAAAATGTCAGAGAATGCAGCTCCAACCTGTGACCAGAAGGGACATACTATAGGGCATTCCCATAATACATGAGACAGATCAGTCCCTGGGCTGTCACACTTCCAGCAATTATCGTTAGACATTAGACACATTTTGTGAAGCACTGTGGGGGTGCGGTATCACAGGTGCATGATCTTGTTTTGTATCAGGAGGCTTCTCTGGTCCTTGCATGCTTCATCTGCCAGACTCCAACACCCCCTCCACTCATCTTCAGTAATCGTGATCTTTAGCATGCCCTGGAATATATAATTTGCTGGCAAGGAGGGGTCTTTATCTGTTAGTCTGCACTGCTTTAGTAGCCTCCCTGTAAGGCCCTTAGGCTTATTGGCCCAGCAACTTATAGGAAGTTTTGGAAGGATTCTCTTTTGGGCTCTTTTACAGATAGTGCAGGCACATCTCCTTTTTTGTCATGCCAGGATGAGGCTTCTCATCTGGAGTTATTACCAGAATTCACCTTTAGGAAGATCCTACCTCTCCTGGAGGTCCTGAAAGGAGGCCACCATGCTTCCTTCCTCCATTAGGATGTCTTTGAATCTCTGTATCCCTCTACCCCACCATTCTGCCCATTCTGCCCATTCCAATGTGTATTCCCCTAGTTGTAACTAATAATTATTCCATAAAGGGGTGTATTCCCCTGTGTGCAGACAGCTCTCAGTGAGCTTCCCTATTATCACGAGGTCTAAACCTTAATCTCAGGTTCTTGGCAATAATGGGCATGCAAGGAATCGCAGACACATTGCATAAGAGTAATAAAATGTGTTTATTACTACCAAAAAGGAAACTCACAGTTGCCTTAAGCAGTTCTTACCAACAGGAACTGGGACTCAATACTAAGTGTTCCCTATACCTCGAGGAATCTCCCTGTCTCCTGGGGTCTTTGAGGTAGAAGACGTAGGCCCGGATATTCAAAAGGGATATGCCATGCACAACAGGGATGTGCCAGCGCAAGTGTGGAAATGCACCATTGTACACGTATTCAGTGGGAGGCAGCTCATGGCTAGTGGCGCAAGGCGCGTAATGAATAATGTATGTGCAACTGTAGGGGCGGAACCATGAATAACATGTGCAGTGCGATATTCAACAGCTTGTGCCATGCGCAATAGGGGAGCTAGCGGAAGTTGCGTGACAGTGAAAATGATCCAAAATAAAAAGGAGCAAGAGAGGGGCGCAAGTACACTACAGGGAAGCCATAGGTGGGAGCATGCTGACAGGCACAAGGCAGAGGGTAGCAATGAGCAGGACTGGGCAGGAGCAGGGCAGGGCACACCTGAAGTGAACCAGGAACAGGATAGGAGTGGGGAGCCTGTGTCACTGTGCAGGATTGAAAGTGGAGTGCCACAGTGGACAGAGGGCAGTGGCAGGAGTCAGAACAGCCACAGTCAAAGGCCGGAGGTGTATCCGGTGCAGGGGGAGCATCAGAAATGGACAGCGGGGGGAACGGGATAACAGCCGCTTGGGGGAACACCAGCCAGGGACATGGCCAGCATCACCTTCCAGATGGAGGCAGTAATGAGGGGTGTGAGAAGGCAGGCAGCAGGGGGGCGCGGCCATAGAAGGGCCCATCAGTGGTACACCTAGAACAGACAGTACTGAGCCTGCACCACCTTTGAACACTACTCTGACACAGAGATTGTGGGCCAGTACTGCCTGAACCGGGTGATCCTGAGACAGCTCTGTGAGCTGTGCAGTGATGAGATGCAGGCACCCACACGACAGAGCCATGCTCTGTCAGTGGAGATGAAGGTGACAGTCATCATCTGCCAGCTCACCACGGGCACCTTCCTGAGACCAACAGGGGACACAACAGGCATAACCCAGCCAGCCGCGTCATGTCTATTCACACAATTCCTCAGTGCACTGCTGCCACATGCTGCGGAGTACATCCATTTCCCCAGCACACAGGTGGAGTGCACAGCACAAATATAAGAGTTCCACAGGGTAGCACGGTTGCCTGGCGTGCTTGGGGCCATTGATTGCACCCATGTGGCCATCCGAATGCCACCTGGCCCAGATGGTGTGTCCTACATCAACCGGAAGGGGTATGCCAGCATCAACTGCCAGGTGGTGTGCGAAGCCAGGGGATGCATAACCAATGTCTGTGCCATGCACCCTGAGGGAGCACATGATGCCTTCATCTGGCACCAGTCTGCACTGTGCCACAGGTCTGAGAGTGGGGACATCCTCACTGACCACCTAGTGGGTGAGTATGCATATCACGCAGGACGACATGAGCAGTCGTGGAGGGGTGCATAGTCAGGTGCCATGGGTACCGGCCTTGTTGGCCCATGGCAAAGCGATGAAGACCCACCATACTAATGTCCACCCTCTACACACAGGTGACAGTGGCTACCCACTCCATCCCTGGCTGCTCACACCATACCGGTGCCCCACGACCCCATCACAGCTATGGTACAATGAGGCTCATGCCACAACACATAATGTCATCAAGCGGGTGTTCGGGATGCTGCAGGCACACTTCCGGTGCCTGGACACATCTGACAGTGCTCTACAGTACAGTCCCTCAAAGGCCTGTGGGCTATTCATGGCCTGTAGCATCCTGCACAACATGGCCAACGATGGTGGGATAACCATAGAGGTCGAAGAGAAGGACAGCTGTGGGGATGATGAGGACGCCGGTCTAGACGGTGATAGGCAGCCACCCCCTGGGTGAAGGGACACCTGCCTGATCTGGATGTCACAGCTGCAGAGGGACACCATCACAGAAGAGCCTTTGGTCAACACAGGTAGGTTACGGGGCCATGTGCAACTGCCAATGGCACGGGCACAGCCCACAGACAGGCAGGGACGAACCCCAGGGGCCGATGGCGGTAAGGAAATGGGTCTGAGTGTGGCACCGCACATGGTGTCAGGGATGGGCAGGGCCAAACACGACACGTGTGCACACACACACACACACACACACACACACACCACAAGACATGCACAAGGGGTAGATGGCACGCCAACCCCAAATGCCACCCCTACCCCCACACAGGTCCACACATGACCATGCCCAGTGGCTGTCACTGTGTGTGCCTCAGATGCTGGGCACCATTGTACACTGGCAGACAGCACAACGCAGGCATCATCATGCACACGCCACAGTGGCCAGCAGCCAGGAGGATGTGCACAGGGACCGTGTGTGTGCAGGGCCGGGTACCCCACCCGTGCATCGCACGATGCACACCACACTGCACATAGGGCAGCGGCAGACAGTGGCCATGGTGGGAGACAGGTCAGTCACATGGCACAGTGCCACGGATGTATTGGCAGCCCCGCTGAGACCTACCAGTCATGCCAGGCTGACCATTGGCCTCATGGGGTGGCACCGACAGTCCCCCAGGGGTGACGCTGCATGAATGTGACTGTGTTTCAGCAGGGGTCTGCAGCTCACCGAACATGCCCGCGCCAGGTGTGCTCGGTATGCCCACAGCCGAACCCAGTGTCGACATAGCAGGTGTCGCACAGTGCCGGGAATGGGGGTGAACATGACACTGTGCAGTGTCTGCGGCGCATGGGCACCGAACTGGGTGCCCAATGTGGCCATGACAGCTATGAATGCATGTATCTGCCTGTCAATGGCAGCAGTCACATCCTTCCGCTGCCGGGTCATCTCTGCCAGGAGCAGACCGTGGGCTCTGCTGCGCCGCTCCTCTGCCTGGCGCAGAACCGCACTGAGTGCATCCACTGCAGTCACAAGCTGCAACTGCTGATCCACTGAAGCCTGGAGTAGATGGCTGTGCTCATCAAAGAAGTCATCTGCCGGTCTGGCATGCTGTCCCTCGTGTTGTTCCTGGCCCTGCTGGGTAGGACCCCTTGACAATGGGTGCTGCACACCAGAGCCATGCCGGGGCACGTCCACATGCGGTGCACTGCCACCGCCCCCATGACACTGTCCCCCTGTCGCCATTGGCTGACTGCTGGCACTGTCCTTCCGGCTGCCGATCGCCAGGGTTCACCGGCGCTGCCGCAGCGGCCACAACAACCCCATCGGCCTGGACGCACACCAGTGCTGCCCCACTGGGGCATACAGGCACAGGCTGGGACTGTGTTGTCATGCAGGCCTCCATGGCGACACCACCCATGGCTACGCCCATGCCGTTTCCTGCTGTGGGACCATTCTGCATCCCACACGTATCACTGTCCAGGACGTGTGATCCATCATCATCGGTGCCGGATCTGGCACCAATCTGTGCCCCAGCACGCTGGAGTCTGTGGACGCTGTCATGCTGGGACACAGGCAGGGCCTCGTCTGCACCCGCACCACCATCTACAGTCCGGACAGACAGGCAGGTATGCATTGGTCTGGTCCCTCAGACTCCTGTGAAGGTGGATGGGCATTCCTCCATGTCCAGGGCATCACCCTCAGTGGACACACACACCACTGCTGACCCATGTAGATGCTCAGGAGCTGTAAGGGAACACAGTAGTGTTATTGTCTCCGCCCTGCCCTGTGGCATTCCCCCCACCACCCACACAGTGACAGCACAGGACCTACCATGCAGTGATGGGCTGCCACCCATCTGGAAGCCACCACCAGGAACATTCTCTATAGCACAACGTCGCATGCTGCCAGCCACCCATTCCTCCTATGGCATCAGGCGTGGCACATCCAGCTGTCCACCACCGGTGGCAGCACGTGCTGCCCTGATGGCAGCCACTTTATCCTTTATCCTCCTCCTGTCCATGCTGACCTTCTTTTTACACTCCTGCACAGACTGCTGGTGGCTGCCATGCTGGTTCACGGCATGCGCCACCTCACCCCACACCACAGCATGGGCCTGTGGCATTCCCCGCTGTCGGCTGAGCAGTGGTTCCCTGTTGAGATATGCCTCGAACAGGGCATCTGATTCAGCCCGGGTGAAGTTGAGCCTCCTCCTTCTCCCCATCTCTGTTCCTCCTCATCCTCTTGTTCGGTCATGATCGAGCCTGTGGGAATGACAGGTGTTACCTTTGAATATGCAGTCCCATTCAGCCCTCACAAACCACAGTCCACACATCCCAACAGCATGCAACCCACCACAATAGACTGCAATACCAAACTATGTCCTTTACAGCCCCATGTCACATTTATATAGTGCAACACATGCAAATGAGGAGTGGTGTAAATTTAAGTGGATGCTAATGTAGTGGTTTTGCCATGGAATTGCTGATGACCTGATTTGCATATGCTGGCTGAATATCGTGCTGTTGCATCTTGCGCAATGTTGTTGAGTGTGCTCTGGCTATGGTGCAGATCTGCAACGTGTGCAGTAGGCACCGCACAGTGCATGCCTGGGGTGCTGATGCCGACGCGTGCTGCGCTGATGACGTGCTGTGCATGGGAGGCAGTGCAGGGCATGGCCACCAGTGTTCCAGTGGTGCTAGTGCACTGTTTGCCCATGTGGCGCTCGTGCCCTGGTGCGCCGTAGGTGCCATGGAGCCTCAGCGTGGTAGGCCACTGCAGGGTGTCATACACAGGCACCCTACCACGCTACATGCAGGGAGTCCCAATAGCGCTGTTGAGCTCCATGTGCAGACAGACCCTTGACCCTGCGGTCTTCCTTTACCCCCTAGGTGCCATGCATCCACATGGGTGCACCCCAATTGCGCAGTTCGGTGACAGTGCAATGGGGAATAGCAGCGCTGTACTGCACTGCCTACGCACATGGGGAACGTGCACTACAGAGCACCATTTTTTTATTGGTACTCACTGCAGGATGTCACACAGGCGAGCACAGCAGTGGATCGCAGTAGAGCTGGCAAACCTTGTGGCCATTGTTGAGCCCTATGCTGGGACCCTGTTCGGCCAGGACCCACTCGACAGGCCACGCAGTGCCATGTGGGAGGAGGTTGCTGAGGGCATGGAGGAGGCCACCGGTATCTCCAGGTCCAATGATCAGTGTTGCCACCAGTATGAAGACCTCCAGCAGAGGGACCCAGACAGACTGGGGCATCTGCAGGCATGCGCCCAGTGAGGCTCCGTGCCACGGCCAGGTAGGTGCTCCATCCATACACTGGTAGCGTCTGTCCATCCAGGTATCGTGGTGTGCATGTGTCCACCCCGCAGGGAGGTGGTGGCCATCTAGCAGGGGCAGTGGTGGTGGTGGTGGGGTTATGGCATGGCTGTGCTGTGTGAGAACACACACACACCGGGGGGGTTTGCTACTGGTTTGTACTGATGTTTCCCTTCCCGTGTTTGCACCCTAGGCCCGGAGGAGCGCCGTAGGGTGAGGCAAGCCTGAGCAGAGCAGGACAGGGCTGGTGTGCCACAGCTGCAGCAGATTCGTGGAGGAGGGGCCATGGGCCAGCAGCACCCAGCCAGCCTGGATGCAGGTGAGTGCCTTTTTTCCCCTCACATCTGTGCATGCTGTGTTGCAGGGTTGGCGGCAGGGCGTGGTCTCCCGCACTTGGCCCCACCACTGTGCACACCACACGGTACACTCAACACTGTCCTGTGGCACTGCATGTGTGGGTGGGTGTCACTGGTGGTCTGTGCATGCAATGGGTACATGGCTGTGCCACTGCCTTTGCACCACATAGCCATGTCACTGTACGGCCATGGTGGTGCTGTGCGGTACATGGGCAGTGGGTGTGTGCAGTGGTCCGCATGGCTGTGGGTGCCTGGGTAGGTGGGTCTTGTGGGCACGATCACTGTGTGTGGTTGCATGCCATCACAGGAGCATGGCCAATGGCTATATACCATGCACAATGGGTGGGCTGCAGGGGTCTGGCCAGTCACGCGTATTGACTCTGCTCCCTTGTCCTAGATGGACAACGCTGGATGGCACTGGACAGAAGGGTACAGGAGCTGCTGCAGCTCACCAGAGCCACCCTCGAGATCCTGCAAAGGATGGATCGGGATGGGGTATGGCACCACAGAAGAAGGCGAAGGCACAGAAGTGGGGAGAGGGGCAGGCGATAGGGCCTCTATGCCCCTTTATTGAATTCCCCCCCTGGACTCACCCTCACACCCCTTCATCCCTCTCCCATTTGTTCACCCCTGTCCCATGCCCACCCCCACCTGGTTTCTGGCCCTTTTCCCCGCCCCATTGTATATAGTTGTACATATGCTTTGTTGTTCACATTCGTTTAATATATACATTTTGTTATGACAACTGTGGTGGTCTCTGATTTGCAGTGGGCTAATGGTGCATGGCTGCAGTGGTGTGCATGGCGTCGGGGGTGGTACAGGCCTGGGCATCTGTGTGTCCGGCAGGGACCCACCTATGGTGTGGGTGGGGGACTCGGTCACTCTCTGTGGTATGTGTGTTTTTCCCTGTGCACTGGACACCTGTGTGCAGTGGTCCCCGGTGCATGCACTGTGTCCATGGTGCCCCTGTCAGTATGTCCATGGCCCATGCACCTGACACCCTTGCATGGCTGTACTATGCACGGTCTGCTGGCATGTCAGTGATGGCTGTCCATGCTGGCCATCCCCTGGACCAGACGCAATGGTGGATTGCCTCCTGTCACCGGTATGGTGCATATCTGCTTCGGGTGGCATTGTGGCCTCTGCTGTTGTTGTCCCCCCTCCATGCTGTTGCTGGTGTCTGTTGCAAGGTCTGTGCTCTGATGTCTGTCACTTGTGCTCCAGCTGCATGCTGGTGGCAGACGGCTTCATGGTGCATGCACAGGGTGGCTGGTACACCTGTGTCATGGTGGGGTGTTGGCCATGGGTACACGGCTGCTGTGATCGCAAGCCAGTGGGTTTGTTGCCCCGCTATTGTTTCCCTGTGTTTGGGATGCCCTTGGGTTTGGGTGGGTGTTTATCCATGCCCTGTGTTGTATCCTGTGTGGCGCATGCCTCCATGCACCACTGTGGGCATCTGTGCTGGCTGTTGGGGCCAGTGTTGGGACAGGGTGTGTGCTTGGGTGGGTGTGTGGGGTGCTGTCCTGCTGGTGGTGGGGTCCAGGGCAGGCCCTGTCACATGCAGGGTACCTCGGGTGCTGACACAGGGTCAACCTCTTGGCTGTGCCTCGGGGGGACCATGCAGGGTGGCACTGTGTCTGCAGTTGTTGCATCGGTGGCTGCTGCTGCCCACTGTGGGGTGCTCATGGTGGGGCTGCCATGCATGGCTCCATGGTGCACAGGGTTGCATTGTCATGGTGGGGGTGGTGGCATGCATATGGAGCCATGCACTGTTGGGTGCTGCTTCTGGGCAGGGTGTCTGGGGATCACTGTGCAGGGTGTGCTCTGCATTGGTGGGATGGGGTGGCACAGGGTGGCCGGACCTCCTTGTGTTACAGTCACTGCTTGCCAGGGGGTGTGCTGGGGCACCATGCCCCGACTGTGGATTCGGTGCTGGTGTTCAGGGGCTGGTGGTTCATCCAGCTCACCACAGGTTTTGCAGTTCATGGGCTGTGGGGGGAGCACTGTCTGATCTGCTGCGTGCTCCTCTGCCCATGTCTTCCATGGGTGGTGCACCCCAGCATCCTGTACCTGCGCATCCCTGGTTGAGCTACTGCGCTGCTTCCCTGTTCCACAGCAAATCCCTGGTTGTGCTACTGTGTATCAGCCCTGTGCCACTGCGCATCCCTGGTTGCGCCATGGCGCAGTTGGTGCAATATTCAGTTGTGCTGCGCAAGCGCACCTTGGCCTGCGCTGTGTTTGAATATCACACGTGTTGCACATGGGTGCACTGCACTTGTACCTGCTCCTGCTATTGCACCTCTTTGTGGTGCAGTTTGAATATCTGGGCCCTAATGTCTTATATTATATACCTAAGATAATTACTGTGGTTACTGTAAGATAGAAACATTTCTAGTTACAGAGATGAGCCCTTTTGGCTAAATTAGACATGGCTCCTCAGTCCAAGATAACATTATAAAATGTTGTTATAGTCATCACTTTGTGGAAACAAAGAGGTACAGTTTGTACATAGCCGTGTAGTAATAATAAATCATCAGAAGATGGCAATGCCAACTTATATATTATAATCATTACAAGGACACAGGTGTCCTAACATCTTGTAAGCAAGAAATACATGTGCATATTGGAAAGTAAAGTGTATAGCAATAATGTGCATACATATCCTGACATCTACTTTTATACGTTAGATGCCCTTAGCCCTATATGTTAGTATAACATATACCTAAATGGTAGCTGTCTGTGGTGTACCTCTGGGGTACCAATCAAGGTGCAGGGACCTCATGTAACATTCCACCCCTTGTTGCCTCTCAAGGGGCAACACAAACAAGAGTTAGGAAGTGGAAAGAGAGTAGAGGTCGTTTACAGACCTGCTGTGTGAGTCTTGTAAAGAACTCCAGCTGCTCACAGTGTTGGGGTAATGTGTGCCATAGGCAGCAAAGCATAATAATGAGAAAAAAGATAAAAAATGCTTGTATAATAACAAATCCTTTAAAGGTAGTCTCTAACCATGTGATAGTAAGCGTACTATTCAAATCACCATAATTAATGAGGGCATAGACAGCTTCATCAGCTTTGGAGACATTATTGCTGATGTGGATGAGGTGTGTGTCCTTCCTGTCTAAAAGAGATTTTAATGTCAATGATAAAGGATCAATGTGTACATTAAAATAGGGTAAATACTCTGAAAGAGTAAGCAGATAATTGGGGTTACCATCAATGATATCAGGGTCCATGATGGGGACAGAGGTAATAACTGTGTGCCCAATAATAGTGTTCTGGTGAGGTATGAAGCAAAAGTTTGAATCATTAATAAAACATGTTTTCTCACTACAGGTGAATTGTTTAAAGTTTGTTACCACACACAATTCACCATCTGAATTATATTGCATTTCACAGTAGGCCATCTCCAGTTTTGTAACTGTACTAGGCAAGTATAAGTCTGTTTGGAAATCCATGTTGACAGGTGGTGAACCTCCTTCCGATAAGACTGGTACAACTTGGAATTGTCTGGAGCAGATGTTGAGTCCTGGTATTCTGTGCCATTGGTGGTGATGTCATCGTCCATGGAAAGGGACCAATCAATACTGTCTGGGAAATATCCACATACAGGTTTAATAACATCAAATACGTCACATCGATACAAATAAATATACCCTTTCTTCACACAGCAATCCATGTGCAGAGAGACCCATGCATCCAGAAGAGGCTGGAAAACCAGTAGAGGAGGCAAGTCAAGACGTTCTCTGTAGATGTCATCATTAAGGTGCCCAATGGAGTGAACGGTTTATCAAATATAGCTGTAGTAGTATCAAAACATGGTAAAGACGCAGTAAAAGACACAAACATAGTATCCTTAATTGAACATTTCTTAGAAGTAAAACAAGGACCAGTATTATGGTGCCTGGTCACAAAACCTACATTTCTAGCAGTAGAAATAGGAATAGTAAGAGACTGTAACATACACATGAAAACACAGTTAGGGAATTTGCAATGAGGGCAATACCATTTGGAGATACGTCGATCATGTATGATATCAGGGATTCTTCTGGATTCTAGATCACGGAAAAGATTGTTGATTGTACTGATAATATATGATCCATAGGCAGAGCATATTTCACGGGCAATATATTGCTTATCTGCTTCTTTATTGTTTTCTGCAATAAGTACGTTAATCTTATCTTTAGAATCTGTAAATGCCTTAGCAATGTCGTGCTTATTGTATACAATGTATCTTTCTTCCTGACTGAGACCATCCACACCATGCAATAATGGGGGTATGATGTCATTGATCATACCAGTTTGAAACTTCTGTGAATGTGCTTTGATAGTAGCAATGTCTGCTTTATTCCAGGTAGACATTGCTGTACCAAAAACACCAGTGACTGTGCCTGTGGTACCAGTGACATCAGATGTGTCACATGTATTTCTTTTATGACTTTGATCATCTGGTTTAGGTTTTCTCCTAAAATTGCCTCTATTCTCGGTGGTATGTACACCGGCAATAGGGTTTTGGTTGCTAATCTGAAAAGCTGCTAAGCTATCAAGTAACAAAGTACTATAAAACAGTGATGTATTAGTAGTATGACACATACCAAATTCTTTCATATTCCAGTAAGTTAAGTTAAACAAAACAGGTATATGAATATATTGTAAGTTGTTAATAAGTGAGTCAGGTAGTGCAGTGGCTGTGAGACCACTACGAGGACCAGGGGTTTGTTTTGGACATTCCAAAAGCTGTTTCTCTGTAGGGGGTAACACAGATAAATACATGACACCTGAGGCCATGTTTTGTACAACACAAACTTTCCTGGCAAAATCTTTAGACAATGAATCACAATATGAGGGTTCAATTAAGGTAGTGATATTGTATAAACCAGAATGCCTAAGAGAGGTTTGGAGCAAGGACAACGTACCATTTGGGGATAATTTTGCATTTGGCCATCCATGGAAAGTTCCCTTGGAGAATTTGGTCATGGGGAGTATCTGCCCTTGAGACTTGGTTTGCCACTCAATTTGTAGGGTAGATTTATCAGAAGCAACAATCGAGGCAGTGAGGTAGGCATCTGAACTTTCCCGGACAGTAATCAAATTGTCAGGAATATTGATGAGACTCCCTCTGGGGTAGTTGCAGGTGGATCAAGGTGAGGAAGGAGGTGTTTTACCGTGCCTTGGATACAGGGGATAACTCCTGAAATGAGGAGAAAATGGAACAAGATAGCCATCTTGTCAGTGTTTCTGAAAAGGAAAATCAAACATTAGCAAATTAGTACTATTCCACCCAATGGGGTGCGGAAAGTAAATATACTCCTTTATACAGTTACAACTGGTTTGCATACAACCATTTGTCAGTCAGTTTGTTGTTTTGCATGAGTCTAACCTGACAGACTGCTGGACTGAGCTTGTTGACAATGTGATAGAGTCTTTCCCACTTATTGGAGAAGGAATGTGTTGGGTGCACAAATCTGAGAACCATTACCTGATCCACAACTTGCCAATCCATCTCTTGTGCATGCTTGTCAAACTGAACCTTGGATTGCTGCTGGACCTTGCCCATGCAGTTGGTAGCATACAAATGAGTGTGTATGAGGTCTTGTCTGAGTTTTTCCACATATTGGTCCACTGAGACATAGTCTGCAGTGGGGGGGGGGTGCAGGTCAAACAACAGGTGTTCAGGTAATCTCATGTTTCTACCAGTCATCACCTAAAGTGTGTCAGCTGGGTGGTGGCTGAGGGTGTACCCCTAATTGCCATAAGGAGTAATGGCAGTAGGGAATCCCAGTCCTTGGGATTGTCCTCAATGAATTTGGAAAGCATTTGCTTAATCCGTCTGTTGGCTTTCTCTACTTGACCTGAGGATTGTGGGTGGTAGGGAATGTGGAATTTCTGATGAACTCCAAGGAGTTCAAGGGCTTCTTTCATCAACTCACCTGTAAAACTGGTTCCTTTGTCAGAGTCTACCTTGAGAGGCAGGCCACACCTGAAGAAAATCTGTTCCACCAGGATTTTGGCAGTGGTTTTAGCAGTGCATGTCTTAGTGGGGAAAGCTTCAACCCACTTAGAGAAAAGATCAGTTACCACAAGGGTATATTTGTTGTTCTAGTAGTATTGGTCAGGGGACCCATAAAATCAATCTGTATGGCATGCCAAGGGCCAGAATGCCATTGTGGGAGTAGTTTGGCATTTCATTTGGTAGAGATGGGGTTGTTTTGTGCACAAACAAGGCAGTTGTCTATGTACTGCTTGACATCCTTGGTGACACCAGGCCACCAGGTGGTGGTCTTGAGCCTTTGGGGTGTGTTTTCCACTCTATGGTGTCCACCAGTGGTGGTATTATGCACTTGGTGCAGAAATTTGGACCCAAGATGATGAGGGACCACCCACAATTTGGTGAGGGTGTCATCTGGTTGGTACCAGATGAGCTTGTCATCTGGGGACATGTGTAACTTACCTTCATGCCTTCGATAGGGGTTATGAGTAGGTAAGTTCTTCTCAGTACCTTTGTCCAGGAATATGAACACATCCTTGAGTTCAGAGTCAGCATGCTGGGCTTCTGACAAGTCCAAGGGAGAGAAGGGTTCAGGTTTCTTCCTGACTGCTGCGATGTGTATGGCTGCTCTGGCCTCTGGATGGTCCATCATCCAGGAGTCCACCCCTCGGGCCCCTTCCTTGGCAAGGGTGTCAGCAGTGTCATTGAAGGCATGGTAGGGGTCCTGAATAGAATGGGCCTTAACTTTATGTACATAGAGTTTGTCTGCAAATTTCTATGCTAGTGAATGAATGTATATTACCAGTTCCTTATGTTTCAATTGGGTGCCATCAGAAGAGGTAAAGGAGTTCTTCTGCCAGAAAGGAAGAAATTCTGTAAGGGAACAGCAAACCCAATTAGAGTCTGTAAAAATGATGGTATCTTCGGTTCCATGCTGGATGAACTCAAGGGCACAGGCCACCGGTGCCATCTCTGCGTACTGTGATGATGCCACACTGCAACGTTTAGAACTCTTCACAGTGTTACCAAAAGGGTAAATTACTAATATGCCCATTCCTGCTATCTGTTCTCCCTGATAATAGGAAGCTGATCCATCTGGGAAGACATGACACAATGAGGTGTTCTCAAGTAGTTGTGGTGTAGCAGGAAGGAAAGGACCTGGATCTGCTAGATCAGGTGTCTGCAGTGTACAGTCATGGGGTTCTCCTTGGAAGAGGAGACCATGTGTCAGCATGGATATCCTTTTGGTTGTGTAGACCTTGATGTCTCTGTCCTGGAGGAGGAGGGACAAGTGCATCAGTCTGGTATTGGAGACTGACCCATCCTTCACTCTATCTGATAGCAAAAAGGTTGTTGGGGTGTGGTTTGTATTGATGATCTGGAGGAGTACCCAATGATAAACAGAAAGTGCTTGACAACCCAGTAGGTGGCCAGAAGGTTCCTTTCACAAAGGCTGTATTTCTGTTCCACTGGGGTCAAGAGCTGTGATGCAGATGAAATGGGTCTTCTGTGGACCTTCTGGGCCAGCACTGCTGACATAGCAATGTCAGAGGTGGTGGATTCCAGATGGAATGGCAAGACTGGATTGGGGTTAACCAAAGCTGGAGCTGAGGCCAAGGCCTGCTTCAGTGACATCATAGCTTGGGTGTGAATGGGGTCCCAAGTCCAGGGGACATCCTTTTTCAGTAGTTCATACAGAGGGGCAGCCTTCTGAGCAAAATCACAAATAAAATCTCTAGAATAGTTTACCATACCTAGAAACCTTCAAAGGGTGGCCACGCTGGTGGGTAGTAGCAGATCATGCAATCTTTGTATCTTCTTCCATGTATGGCTTAGTCCTTGATCTGTTATCTTCAGGCCCAGAAAGAGTACCTCTTTCTGACATGGTTGTGCTTTTGCTGGGTTACACTTGAGGCCTGCCCTCTGGATGAGGGTCAGTAGTTCATCTAAGAGATCCAGATGTTGTTCCTGTGTGGCTGTGGCCAACAACAGGTCATCCACATACTGCAAGAGACAGTGGGGTATAGAGCAACCCTCAAGGGTGTCCATCATGTGCAGATGGAACAGGGAAGGGCTGTTATGGAACCCCTGTGGTAAGCAGGTCCATGTGTACTGCCTGCCCTCAAAGGTGAAGGCAAACATATATTGACTTTTGGGGGCCAATGGCAATGACCAAAAACCATTGGAGATGTCCAGGGCACTAAACCATTGTTGGTCAGGGGTCAGTAGTCATAGCACGTCTGGTGCTGATGCCACAGTTGGGGCACAACTGGGGGTGACCTGGTTTGGTCTCCTATAGTCAATAGTAAGTCTCCAGGCACCTGTGGGTTTTTTCACGGGCCACACTGGGGAATTTGCAGTGGAAACACATGTCCTAATTACACCTTGCTTGAGGAGTGATTTAATTGTTTCCCTAAGAGAAGGCAAGGCCTCAGGTGGAAAGGGGTATTGTCGTTGCCTGTCATGTGCTGGGCCTGTCTCTTCAATGACAGTGTGTATCCTGCCACAATCATGCTTGTTGAAGGAAAATGCCTCCAGATGCCTTTGTAGGGTTGGGAGGAGCTTTGGGAAAAGCTCATGGTTCTTGAACAAATCTATGACATCATACTCTTTGTTGTTCGCTGATATTGTTGCAACCACACGTGAGTCAGGGATCATGATGGTGTGATATTGTCCCTGAATTTGTATCAGTAACATGTTAGCTAGGTCTACCACACAGCTGTGTGGTGCCAAAAAGTCAATTCTGATTATACTAGGGTGATCACGCAGTGCCATCAGCTGAAAGGTCTGATATGCCTTTAGGTGTCCCAGTGTTACAGGTAGTGGCAAGGAGCAGTATGTAGGTAACCTAGTTCTGTCTGCACCAGACATATTGGTCCTCTGTCCAGTAGACCAAGGTGATGTGTCTAGGTTGTCATCCTGTAATACAGACACAGCCGTGCCTGTATCCAGTAGTACTATCAGTAGGCGGCCCCCGACCTCGACCTCTGTGCAGGGCCTTCTGTTTGTATCCAAGACCAGCTTGTTTACAAAACAGACTAGGGCCTGTAATTGTCAATCTGTACCAGTGAAGGAATGGGGGAGCTCTTGAAAGAGAGTCTGGGCCTGGTTCCTTTGAAAAATCTCACCATGCTGTACCGATGCTATATAGGGATTGGCTTCCAGGGTCAGGCCTGTAGGGGCCTGAGAGCCTGGACTTCCCGTATCCCCATGGCCTGTGGAGGTCTGCTCTTCTGGTTGTATCACAGCAAGGGCCCGTACCAGAACAGCATCCGCTATGGAGGTGCACTTTCCCAAGGAGGTCTCGGAGACTCCAGTTCTCATCAGCTATTTCCCTATATGAGGTGCCTAGTCTTTGCTGTTTACCCTTATTGTTCTTATGGTGTTTCTTATTTTTGTGGTGGTTCTGGTTCCACACCACTGGATTGTTGTTGTTGTTGTTGGGCCTGCTGGGGATGTTGGTTATCTGTGGGAAGGGGCTGTTTCTCTTGGGCCTGCCCTCCACCGTGTAGTGTGTTGTGGCCTCCGGGATGGCTTTCACGGCGGCTACTTTCTTTGAACCTGAGCCTGAATCACAGATACAGAGTTGATAAACTCTCTCTCTGTTTTCCAAAGAATATCGGCAAATCTCTCTGTGTTGGGATAGGTGGTTGGCTCTACCTTTTCTCATACTGCAGGGATCATGTTCCTAAAGAACAGGGTCTTGTATTCAATGAGGTCCACATCTCCGGCTTCTCCTGCAAGGTGCTTCCCTGCTCGGTAGGCCATCCAGAGCCTCTGGTGGAAGGTCGCTGGACTTTCCTTCACATTTTGTTTCACAGGGTATGTGAGCATCACTCCCACCACACCTGGGTTGTGTGCAGTGATAAGTTCAGATGCTACTTCGTCAAAGGTGGCGTGGCCGTCCTGGCAGACAACATTGGGGAGTTTCACCTACAGGCCAGGATTGATGATCTGGTGCAGGATCTGGACCTGGTAGTCTGCAGTGAGACTAAGCATTTCACATTTAGCACGCACCTTCTCCAAGTGGCAACTAAGGTTGTCGGACTGGCTCATCTGACCAATACTGTTAGCTATTTGCTGGACAGAGTGGGCCATTTGTAGGAAATTATTGGGAGGATCAAGTGGAGGTAGATTACCTTGGGCACCTTCCAGGGCTGCCTGAGCTGTGACTTCAGCCACAGTATGGACCATTCCCTCCTTTGTACCAGCCTGTTGCAGAAGTTGCTTAATCTGGGTCTTGAGAACTCCTTTTTTTTTGTCTCGGGGATGGACACATTGCCTAAGGCATTCTCAATCATTTTCTCTATCTCCTGCCTGTCTTCCACATTAATAACGGCTATCAGTGGTGCCATTGGAACTAGTCCTTTGCCTGCTCCCCCCATCATGGGGGTCACCATGTTGGCATCGCCCATGATGAGCATCATGCCGTCGATGACGTAGGGATGTGGGGTCATGTGACAGGTGGTTGCCATGTTGTGGATGGCAGGGAGGAGTGTCTGGCCCATAGTAGTGGTGTGACTGGGTGTTGTACTGGGAGATGTCATCATCTGACTCCTCCTCTTCAGATTACGTGGACAAGGCAGGGGCTACACCTCTCATTGCCTTGACGTGACCAGCCAACACCTCTCGCTGATGGCGCAGTTTCACCAATTTATATTCACAATCCTCATGACTCACTTTTGCAACATTCTGATTCACATCATCCTGCATCTGCTTCTGTAACACTCTATACACAGTGCTCAATTCACGATTGTTCCAAGTAGCTACTCCTAAATCATTATGTACCTGGTTTATCTCGTTCTGTAACTCTCCCAACTCCTCACGCATCTGATCATTCATTCTACTTAACAAGTCATTCATCTGCAAAGCCTGCCCCTTATCCTGTCTCAAACTTTCACACTCCTGCTTCAACATGTACAGTTTCTGCTCACTTGCCTGAGCAGCATGATGCAAAAGGGAATCCTTTTCATTCCGCAGAGTTTGGAGTTCAGACTCCAAATCCTGCTCACGTATTACACATTCAGTTTTCTGCAACCCCATCTCCTGCTTAAGAGATGAGATTTGCAGTTCAAGGGTTTGAAACCTCACTTCAGAGGCTTCCAAAGCAGTGTAGAGAGCTGCGACCAACAGCCCTTTAGCTTCTCGGTTTCTGGCTGTTTGTCTCATCTCTGTGTACTGGATTGAAATCCCCAGCATGGGGTTTTGAATTGACTTGCGTCCCATGCAAAGTCAGCCCATCCTCCATGGTAGGCAAGGAAGTTCGAGACATTGAGTCTCAGCTCTGTGCAGTTATTTGATACAGTGGCCATTGTGTGGGAGGGAATGAAAAATCAAACTGTGAAAAGGTGCCATGTTGTGTATCAATCCACAACAGGTGTACTAGTTCACAGTCGGGCTACTGTGCACTTGTAAGCTTACAATTCAAAATTACTGTGGGGTGGGTTGAGTCGGCATCAGCCATACCCAGTAAGCAGCCAGACTTTGCAAATGATTACAAAGTGGGTGAAAAATGGGAGAAGTGGTGCGGGAATGCACACCTGCTGTCTCCGTTGAGAAGGGAAAGTTGTAGCAACAAGTGAAACTTTGCAATCTCCAAATATTGCCTGCACACAGTCGTCAATTGTCAAGAAGTCTAAACCTCACTCTCAGGTCCTTGGTAATAATGGTCATGCAAGGAATCACAGAAACGTTGCGTAAGACTAATAAAACTTGTTTATTACTACCAAAAAGGAAAATCACAGTTGCCCTAAGCAGTTCTTACCAATAGGAACTGGGAGCCAATGCTAAGTGTTCCCTATACCTCAAGGAATCTCCGTGTCTCCTGGGGTCTCTGAGGTAGAAGACGTAATGTCTTATATTATATACCTAAGATAATTACCATGGTTACTGTAAGATAGAAACATTTCTAATTGCAGAGATGAGCCCTATTGGCTAAATTAGAGGTGGCTCCTCAGTCCAAGATAACATTATACAATTTTGTTATAATCAACCCTTTGTGGAAATAAAGAGGTACAGTTTGTACATAGCCGTGTAATAATATAAATCATCAAAAGATGGCAATGCCGACTTATATATCATAATCATTACAAGGACACAGGTGTCCTAACATCTTGTAAGCAAGAAATACATGTGTATATTGGAAAGTAAAGTGCATAGCAATAATGTGCACACATATCCTGACATCTACTCTTATACGGTAGATGCCCTTAGCCCTATATGTTATTATAATATATACCTAAATGGTAGCTGTCTGCAGTGTACCTCTGGGGGTACCAGTCAGGGTGCAGGGACCTCATGTAACACTGTCTTTTGCCATGCTGCATGAGACCTCCTGATTGCCAGCCATTCCTCTGATCCCATGGGTAGTGCTGACCCAAGGTGGGCTACAAGATGGGAGTTCCCAAGTGCTGCCTCTTCTGTTAGCACCCACGCTGGAGCCCCTACCTTGTGTGTTTTGAACATTTTGCTTATCATGACCATTAAGCTAGATAATCCAAAGTGGTGGAAATGGGGAAGATTCTGCCCCTTCCCATCCTTAGGGGCCCCTAACTTTTTTATTAAGGTTTACATCCAGATGTCTCCCCCCATGGGGAAATCTCAGTAACATACAGACATGGCTTAAAAAAATAACAAACCCTAACATACCTGCCTCCCCCCATCCTCATCCATCCCACATCCCATATTATTTCCCCTACCCCCCCTTGTGCCAACCTTACAATTATACAGAAGGTTATATAATATTGTTTTGAACTGCAACAGATTTATCTGGTCAATCATCACACACTGTTTTCAGATAGAGTACAAGAGTTGTAAATTTTCCCATCTCTTTTTATAGATATGCAATCTGTTGTTGAGGCTGGCCATCATTTTTTCTATTCGTAAATTAAAAAGAAGTTCTTGTAGCCATTCAGTGTAGGTAGGTTGGATGGGGTCTTTCCAATGCTTAAGAACAATTTTCTTGATGGACATAGATATTAACACTATATGGTAGTTTCTGACCATGGGAGGAAATGCAGTGAAGTCACCCAATAGGCACACCTTTGATGTAAAGTAATCTTGTAGCCCTAAGAGAGGATTCATTTTGGACTTTATTTGATCCCGTAATGGGGTTATTTTAGAACATTCCCAGAATAGATGTTGCAAGGTTATTTGACCTTGGTGACATCTATTACAGGTTGGGGATGTTGCTCTACCCATTTTATATAACTTATGTGGGGTTAGATACATGTCATTTAGAAACTGCATTTGCATTATACGAAGTCGGTCTTGTGTGATCAGTTTGTGGCATGCTTTCCAAATTTTAGTCCAACCAGAATTTGAGTTTGGATATCAGTTATTCCAGTATTGGAGGATACCATCCACTTTGGGAAATATTAAAAGGTAGAGCAAGGTATAAAGGGAAGATAGAGCATGTGGGGCTAGTGCTAGGTTTCTACTGGTATTGGTCCATTGTTGCAATTCTATTCTGTTGGCACCAGCCTTAAAGTACCCATTGAGCATGTGCCTTAATTGGAATATTTTAAATGCCCAGTTTTTAGAGAGACTAAATTTTGTTAATATTTCGGGAGTGGATAACCAGGTTAATTCAGAGTTACAGAAATTCTGAGCCACACATGTTTGGGGGAGTGGGATCCAGTGCATAGGAATCATTTTCCCTTCTATTTTAAGGTTTGGGTTTTGAAATATGGGTTGAGATAGTTCTTGGGTAATATCATATCCCAAAGTGGAGCATAGTTGTATGTGGGTACAAACTGAATACCCTATTGGGTTATGTTGTAAGTCAGAGGGTAGGTTTTTATACTTCAGGAAAAGTGGTATAGCAGGATGTTACCTGAATGAGTTATCAAGTGTTTTTCTATAGCAAGCCATGCAGGGGTATAGTCACTGAGATTCGAGGAGTCCCAACTGAGGTATTTACTCAGCTGACTAGCCCAGTAGTACAAGTGAAAATTTGGTAGTTTGAGGCCCCCTAATGATTTGGGTGCTGCTAATTTATTATATGCTTTGTGGGGGTGCTTGTTTTTCCAAATGAAATTGGAAACATTGTGGTGGATAGTTTTGAACCAGACTTTGGGGAGCCAGATATCAAGGAGATTTAGGGGGTAGAAGATTCGTGGAAGGAGATTCATTTTGATAATGTTTATTCTACCCGACAGAGTCAAAGGAAGATCCTGCCATCTTTTGAGATCTTGTTGTACTAATTTATTTAAATCATCCAAATTTAGTCTCCGTAATTGAGTTATATTGGTAGAAAGGTGTATTCCAAAATATTTAATGTTTTTTTGACCCATTTAAACCCAAGTTCCAAGACTTCCTGTTTATAGACCTTAGCATTAAGTGGAAAGATTAGTGATTTTTCAGCATTTAGTTTATAATTGGAAAGAGAACTATATTCTTGTATTAATTCTAAAAGTTTTTGGATGGAGAGTTTTATTTGGGTGAGATGAAGCAGGATATCATCTGTGTAAACCATAATTTTAGAATTAATTAGGCCTAGTTGTATTCCATGTATCTCTGAGGCATTTTGAGTAGAAACTATTGGGGATTCTAAGTATAGATTGAACCGTAGAGGTGATAAAGGACATCCTTGTCTGGTGCCAGATTCAAGGGGGAAAGTTAGAGGAGAGAACACCATTACTAAAGACATTGGCTGTAGAATATTTGATTCCAGGAAATACATTTTTTGGGGAAATGGAATCTATGAAGAGTTCTGAATAAGAATTGCCAGTCTACCTTGTCAAACACTTTCTCTGCATCCAGGAAGACCAATGCCATACCTTTGGGGCAGTCCCTGGATGCAGAGAATACGTGATACAGATGACAAAGATGGAATACAGATGACCTTCTGGTCATGAAACCTACTTGGTCTGCACCAATTAGTGAGGAGAGGACTTACTCTACTCTAAGTGCTAATAGTTTAGCTAAAATTTTGAGGTCCGTATTGAGTGGGAATATCGGATGGTAATTTGAGATTTGTGTTAAGTCCCTGTCTGGTTTGGGGAGGATAACTATAGTGGCTTCTAGCATAGAAGGGTCAACATTAGCATCATTGAGCATTTTGGTAAACACCATTTTAAGCAAGGGGGCTAAATAAGGAGCACATTTTTTATAGAAGTTGGAAGTGTATCCGTCTGGACCCAGTGCTTTATCTAATGGAAGATTATTGATTACCTGGATTATATCAGCTTCCATGAAGGGTAAAATTAGTTACTCACTTTGGGTGGGTGATAGGGAAGGGAGAGGGAGACCTTCTAAGTAAGTATCTACTTTAATTTGTGCAAATCACCACAGAATGTTATGCTGGTCCAACTTTAAGCAGAATTGCATGGTGCCCGCACCATGCAATTCTGCTTAAAGTTGGACCAGCATAACATTCTGTGGTGATTTGCATATGCATCCCATGATGCTTTGCATTGTGTGGGCATGTGTGATTTTGTATTTTCTTGAAACTTGGCTTCCCAGCCAAATGCCCTTTGGGGTAACCCTTGCCTCAGTGTTTGCACACAGAGGTTCTTTGTCTTTTAAATACTTTAATTTGTGGTTATCGGGGAGTCATAATGAAATATAAAAGTTTGTAGTATTGCTCAAACTCCTTATTAATATCTACTGCCCTTGTCAAGTGAGGATTTTGAGGGTCTTTCTGTATTGCTGCAATACATTTTATCACTTCTATCTTTTTAAGTCGAAGAGCTAATAGTTTCCCGGGTTTTTCCCCCTGTTCAGTGTAAGTTGCTTTAGTTTTCAATAGTACCCATTCCACCTTTTCCCTAAGAAGTTCTGAGTAGGAGTTCTGTAACTTAACCAGTGCTTCCCTCTCAGATTCCGTGGTATGTTTCAATAAATTTTTCTCTTTAGTTCTAATTTGCTTTAAAAGATGCTTAGTCTCCTGGGTTTCCTTCCTTTTCTTGATTATGGACCATTTTATGAATTTGCCTCTTAGAAAGCATTTCAAAGCCCCTCCATTCATTAGCAACTGACCGGGTAGTGCCCCAAATGTTGTCTTTATACATCTCTGTTGCAGATATGATATTGTCTGTTACATTTTCATCCTTTAATAGCTGATTGTTAAGCCTCCATTAAGAGTTAGTCCGCTAATTTAGAGACAAAGAGAGAAGACAGGTCACCATGGTATGATCGGATCCTACCCCCTGTTCCATTCTGCTGTCCAGTAGGCCCTGAATAAGTGATTTACTCATCCAGAAATAGTCAATACGTGAATCAGAGTAGTGGACAGGAGAGTGGAAGGTGTACTCTCGTGCAGTTGGGTGGAGAGTCCGTCAGGGATCACATAAACTTAAATTATCAATTACATCTCTACAAGCTCTTTGAGCTGGAGAGATGCCCCATGATCTCACTCCCTGTGACTTATCCATTAAAGGATCAAATGGTAAATTCCAGTCTCCCCCAATCACCATGGGTATATGTAAAAAAGGTGATAAAATTGAGATAAGATCCATGAAAAAAGATGGGGAATCGACATTAGGCCCATATACGCTGCCCAAGAGTATATTATATGAGTAGATTTTACCTATAAGGAAGATGTACCTTCCCTCTTTGTCTCTTATGCAGTTTTCACATGTAAAAGGGAAAGATCTATTGATAAGAATGGTTACTCCCTTGCTGGAATGGGAGTTCCCTGAGGCAAAAACCTGACCCATTTGTTGCTTTCTCAAAAGTAGCTCCTCATCTTGGAGGAGGTGGGTTTCTTGCAAAAATGTAACTTCACTATGTAACATGTTTAGGTGTTTTAAAATACGTATATGCTTATTAGGGTGTCTTGCCCCCTTTAACATTCCACGTACCAAATCTAACTGAGTGCATCATAGTAACATTTTCTTTTTCATATAGGTTGTCTTGAATATAGCTATTCTAAGGTTTGACCAGTAATAATTCTCAATTTGACCCCTTGGTTGGCCCAAGTCCCTTCCCATCATTGAATCTTGCAACTCAGGATTTACTTCTTGTGGTCCTTTTCCCCCCAGCCCCCCCTTTCCTACTTCCCCCTTAACAACAGTCCCCTTCCCACCCTCAAATGAAAACTGTGATGTGAGCCCAGCATAAAAAGTGAGAAAAATTCTACCCTGACCTTGTGCCTTAAAATGCGCTCTACCCGTTATTGAACTACCCACCCCCCCACCATGTTGGTCCATGGTGATCAGCTTGCTGGAGACTCTCCACTCTCCCCGCTCACCCATACAACACAAACTATTGCATCCTACTTTATCCTAACATTAACTATGTGCACCTTCAAGTGCTATTTATAAACTGCAATCCCATATTAAAACCAACGGACCCACTTAATGGGGTGTAAAATTGTAACACTATTCCAGCCCATGTATCTAGGGCCGTTGTGGAATTTTAGACATTCAAAAAAATATAATCTACCTAGCAGCTGCACCCTAATGGGATTTGGTTCTGCTACTAAGTCAGGGGACTAAAATAATATAACATTGGCCATCTTTAAATCCAAAACTTCAGATGGTATGAGGAAGCCACTGAATTAAACCTCTGTGGGATGTGGTATTCTGTTCCCATTCTTAAAATACTGAACAGAGATTCCTATATCTATAAAGAAGGAAATTAACATTGTCATCAAGGAAATTAAGGTATCAAAGTCAACTTTAAGCCTTTTAAGCAGAAAACAGATGGACTGAGATGTAATTCAGTTTCTAGTTCACAGGATGCAACTGCTTCATTAAAGATACAACGGGTCCTGCAAATATACTTAGGCAGTCAAGATTCAAGAGGATCGTTGCAGAGGAGGCCACTGTCAAAACCTTAAATCTAGACAGCGAGCCTGCTGATAACCCTCTGTAAACTTGTGTCCAGGTAGAAATTAGTCCCTGCTTAAACAGCGATTCCACATAATTTGGTGGAATGTGTACGTTATACTGCTCTGGTTTTAGTAGTCGAGCCCTTAGGGTCAGAATCGATCTGAAACCATTCGTTTATGTTCCAGGCTGCAAATGGATCGAGCCATCAGGGACCAGTCATCGGTCGGAAAACAACGCCAGTCGCTTTTGCTTGAGAAGAGACAAAGCAGAGTCTAGGTCCTCAAATGAAAACCAGGAATCATCCAAGAAGACTTGAAATTTGGCAGGGTAAACTAGCCGAAACATTATGCCTGCAGCTATGTATTTGGAGGCGATCGGATGGAATAAGGTACGTCGTTGACGTACTGTTGCTGGGAGATCCTGAGTAATTCTTACTTTTTGCCCTTCCCATAAAATCTCTTGCAATCCCCTTGATTTTTGCAGAATATGCTGTTTCTCCTGGTAATTAAGTAAACAACAAATCAGGGGTCTAGGATTAGCTGTAGCTGGTGGCATAGACCTAAGGGCTCGATGAGCTCTTTCTAAGGTGTATGTAGGTCCAAATGGGGATGGCCCAGCTATTTTTTGTAGACATTTTTGCAGGAATAATAAGGCATCAGTACCTTCTTCTTTTTCAGGAACTCCAATGATGACAATATTATTGCGCCAACTTCTCCCTTCTAAATCCTCAATCTTATTCTCAAGTTTCTTAATGGTCTGTCGCATCATAGTAATTAATTCTTCCCATCTTCTCCATAAACTTCTCTACAGAAAATATTCAGGTTGCATTTTCTCTCACCCCTCTATTCGTATCCACCAGTGCCTCTGAGATTGCTTTGACTTCGGACACGAGAGATCTAGCTTTATCTCTCCAGGCTGAGTGGGGTTGTTTCTGCCATTTGCAGAGCTGAGGCCACAGATTGTTGGGAGTGACCTGAAGTAGTTGTGCACACCCTAGGCTGTTTGGGCTGTTTCTCCGGCGTGACTGACAGCGTATGTCTTGGTGCCACCAGTTGCATCTCTACTTCCATTGCAGACTTCGGTCCATTGTTGGAGCTTTCAGGGGTTTGCAGCACGATTATAATCTTATCAGAGACCCTGATAACTGATGAATTTCAGTGTTTTAAGTTAGATTTAGAGGTTGGGTGAGCGGAGCACTAGTAGAGTGCGTCTTACCCAGTCGGCTGCATCACCTGACTCTAGGGGCCCATAACTTAGCCCAGCTGAATCTCGGACTTCCTGTGTCCCATAAGAATTTGCTGACAATCCTGTTCAGCTTCTGGAACCATACCTCTGGGATTGAAATTGGGAAATGTGAGATCAAATGATATACTCTAGGGGCTGCCATCATTTTAACCACCTCTATTCTACCTGCTAACGAAATTTTTAGGAAAGCCCATCTGTCCATTTCTTCCTTTAGGTTATTTAGGAGGGGGCTAAAGTTAATGGGAATGATTCTATGTATTTCACTAGGTATTTGTATTCCCAGGTATTTTATCTCTGTTTTTTTCCAAAGAAGCCCTGAGTCCAGCACCTGCTGTGGCAGTGGGACTTTATTCAGAGGGAGAATTTCAGATTTGGTAACATTGATTCTAAGCCCTAATAATTTTGCAAAAGACTGCAGGATATCTAGGATGTGAGGCAGGCTCTCCCCAATATCCTTGGTAAGGATGAGGCAGTCATCTGCATAGAGATGTGTGCAGTTTGCAATTCCATGTCATAATAGTGAATGCAAAACAGCGATTGCTATTATGGCGAGTGTATATTGCCGAAAAGCAATTCGGCAATATACACTTCAAGGAGACCAGACATCTGGATTTAAAAAAAGTGTTTTTGCAGGGAGCGGGGGCTGTGTCCCCTGGACCCCATTACAGGGGTCTTTCCCCCCCCCCACACTCACCTTAATTAGGATTCTCAACTTCAGGGTAGTGCATATTGAGGAGGGGGCCAAAATCTGGATTTTGGCAAAATTTAAGTGCTGCAGCTTGTAGCTGTGACAAAATGTACACGCTCCTAGTCCGGAACCCAGTACCTGCTGTGCAAGATCTAGCCACCCACACCACCAAGCCACATGGCTAGCTCAGTGGCAGCAGGTACACCAGTGCCTAAAAACCCCTTCCCTTTCCCTCCACTTCCCCTCGTTATTCCCACTCTTCCATTCGCCCTTCACCCTTGTCGCTATCCCATACCCTCACTATTCTGCAGGGTGGCCCACAATAATAGTGCCCAAAATGAGTCGCTATATTTCTAGTCACTCATTTTGGGTCACTATTATGATGTGATACCATAGTATGCCTCTCCCCCTAATTTCATCACTCTGATCTTTGGATGGGTTCTGATGGCCCTGCAAAGGGTTCCATAGGTATGACAAATAGCAGCGGGGACAAAGGGCAGCCTTGCCTCATACCTTGGTGCTGGAGGAAGTGATCAGACAGAATATTGTTGGTTAGCAGCCATGCTGAGGGTGCTTGGTAGAGGGTGCGAATCCAGGAGCAGAAGTGAGCTCCGAAGTTTCCATGCTCTAGAACCATATGCAGGTATTCCTACTCCACTGAGTCAAATGCTTTTTTTAAATCCACTGCTAGGGCCACTGCTGGAGTGGGAAGGCCTGCCACAGACTGAACCAGGGCAATTAATGCTCAATATGGTCAGAGCTGGCTCTACCCTTCACATATCCCACCTGTGCAGGGTGAATTATGCTGTGGAGGATATGGTCAAGCTGATCAGCCAGAACTTTCACCAATATCTTTGTGTCCACATTGATCAGAGAAACAGGCCTGAAACTGGCCTACTTAATCATGTCCCTCCCTTCCTTAGGTCATGATTACTGCTTCTTGGAGCGTGGCTGGCAGTGTCCCTTGTACTTGAGCACTCTCCATCATATTTAGCAGGGAACTTTCTATGGCTTCTTGTACTATCTGGTAGGCATCTACTGGGAAGCCATCAAAATTTATATATTTTTTTAATTAAATCCCTGGTGTCTAATGGTCCCCTCAACCCCCCACTGATTGCCAGCCACAGTTGTAATAATTAAAAAGAAAAGTTTATTCCATAGTGTAGGGTCTGTCCCAAGTCTCAGATCTTATGAGGTCCCACCTGTTAATAATAAAAATAGTTTTCCATAGTATAGGGTCCCACCCCAGTCCCCGAACATCTGATCCCCCACCCGTTAATGATAAAAATAATATTCCATAGTGCAGTGTCCCTCCCCCTCCCCACCACAGATTTCCACACTGTAATACAATTATGACCCCTTTTTTCATAGCATAATGTTCCTCCCCCTCCCCACCATCGATCACCACACTGTATTGTAAAAATAAAATCTTTTCCACAGTATAGGGTCCCACCCCAGTCCCTGATCACCCACCTGAGAATAAAAAAATATGTTTCCATAGTGTAGGGTCTCACCCCATTGCCCAATCCAATGATCTCTCACCCATTCATAGGACAAATATTTTCCATAGTGTAGTGACCCACTCCATTGCTTGATCTCCCACCTGGTGTGAAAATTGATATCTTTCCATAGTGTAGTGGTCCACCCAGCTCCCTATCCACTTTGGTAATCACATATCACCCTGCTCCCCCTGCTCCAGCACAGCTGTCAGTCGGCAGCAAGCAGTGCAGCCCTCCTCACACCTCACACTTCCACAGCTGCCTGCTGATTAAACTGTCAATGACAGCATACAGTATACACTACAAGTCCACCAGTGGGCTTGTAGTGTATACTGTACATTGTCATTGATATTTCATTGGGCAGCCAGTCAACAGCCAGCCGTGTAGGTTTAGGAGAGCTGTGATGTTTTCCAGCGTCCATGCTGGGGCAGGGGGAGTGGGGTGGTATGTGATTACTGTAGTGGGTGGGGGTGTGAAAGAGTGAAGTCACCCCTTTTTTCTCTAGGCAGATAGTGAGTCCTGGATGTACTCCTGTTCTTTGTCATAACTGTAATATTCTGATTATTGGGCTGGCCACCCACGTGTTTATGTGTTTATATGTTGTCTTGTCACTTGTCGGTCCTCTTTTGTCCCTTTCCAGTACATCCCAGTACCGCTAATCTGCCTATAAAAAGACTTGTGATAATAATAAATGGTGAGGACATCAGGACTTCTTCCTGTATTTTAAAAGCATCCTGTCCTCTTTTTTTTTTTTTTTCCATTAACATTTTCTTTATTTCAGGCAGAGATACAACAGCACAAACAAGACATTACCAAGTATAAAAACAGATTGTGGTTACCATAATACAAACATAGCAAAACTTTCCTCTGCCTTCCCCCCCAACACTCACCAAACTATAAACCCCCTAGAACCCCCCATCCCTACCCCCCATACTGCCCTCTCCACCCTCATCCTGTCCTCTTTGTTTATGTGCCTGGAGCTTGCTATGTGCTCCTTCTAATGCAAAACATTTGTATTCCCTTTTTAAAATAGTATATGGAGCTGTTTGTGCTCCTCAGGCTTTCCCCCTGTTAAAATGCTTGCTTATAGTTTATTGTTTGTGAGGGTTTTATGAAGAAATAGCCCTCCATGAAATATATTGCAGGGCGCCGCTTTAAATGCCCTATCTAAGCCCTGTTTTGCCTGCTGTGCCTCTGTGGGCTTGTTTGCATCCTACAAGTTTTAAAAATCATGTTGAGAACCTCCTGATTCTCTTCCCTGTCCGTCATTTTGCCCTTCTGGCAGGAGCTCTTGAAAAATGTGTTTTTTTCTATGTAAATATGATGCTGAGCTCATGCACGACTGTGCGAATGCGAGCGCCAGTAATTTCAGACCCGCTCAAACATGCACACGATCGTGAAGGCATTTAGCCTTCTAATTCTGCCCCAAGTGATGTTTTCTGCCTAAAAATGATTGTTTTCAAGTCTACATACCCTCCAGAGCCGAACTGGAGCACTTTTGGGCTGTTTCTAAGCCTTTTATAAAACGAGGGATTTCATGCTTCTTACAGCATTTCAGAGCCCTGGATTCCATTATCCTTCTGCTGCAGCACTTCTCTAAGAGCCGGACTACCACAATCTGAATTCTTTTATGCTGCTGCTGGAAGGGGTGGTGCTTCCTGAGGCCAGAAACAATGTTTAAAACTCCTAAAAAGAGTGTAATTCACTTCTATGACTGTATATATGTTGTTATACTGATTTAAAGGTATATTGCTGCTGTAAATAAAATAATCTCATTTTAATAAAGATATAATGTTTAAACTAAGGTAGAGGGGTGGAGCTAGGTAGTCACCTGACCCCTGCATTGTATATAAACTGAGCACCTAGAACAGGTAGTCAGATAGGATGGAGAGGTAGAGTCAGTAAGGACAGAGCATCTGATGAGAGGACATCATCAGATTGGATGTGATGTTGGAAACCTCCTTAAAGCTAGCAATTCCTAGTCTTATTTTATGTTGTTTTACTTGTCTTTTATTTTTGCGGATATCAGTTCACTTTATAATTTCTGTAAATAAATATCTTTTTTTTGCTGCATTTATGCCTCGGTGGTCCATTTTTACCTACAGCCTGTGACAGATGGTGTCAACAGTGGGATGTTACGGTGAATTTGCACTGAAATTCTAAGTGGACCCCACATGTAAGAAGAGGCAGCAGCTTGGACTGGTGTGACTACAAGGTCCATTGTACAAAAGTTTCAGTTGTCATTGCTGACAGGAGTGGACCCTGTGGTATGGAGGAAGATGGCAAGAAGAGGAGCAATGATGGAGGACCTGCCAGTGGAGGACAAGAAGCAAGTGGAAGAGGCCCAGGTAGCTTAGCCAGAAGTGGAGGATCCTCCTGAAGATCCCCAGGATTTGCTCCACTGGCTATGTATCCGGTAGTTGTAATTGGACAGAGAGAGAGAGAGAGTGGAGAGAAAACCAAGCCCGATGGGAAGAAAACCAGGCAAGATGGGTGTATACCCTGATAGTGATTCAGTCCATGGGTACCAGCAGACCTCCTCCCTCACCTGTGAATGTTCAGAAGGACATTAAACTGGTAAAACTCTACCTCAGATGACATTAAAGCACTTTTATTGACTTTCGAGAGGGTGGCAACCGCTTGTGCCTGGCCTAGGGAGCAATGGGTAATTCGGTTGGCCCCCTACTTAACTGGGAAGGCTCAGCTTGCGTATAGCCATTTAGAGATTACGCATGCCAATGACTATGATCATGTAAAGCAAGCCATTTTGAAGAGGTACGATATTAGTACTGAAACATATAGGCAACATTTCCGGTCTTTCAAATTCCACAGTACAGACAATCCCCAAGATGTTTATATACAGTTAAAAGACTTGTGCAATAAATGGCTGCAACCAAACACCCGGACAGTCATACAGATACTGGAAATCATTATTCTGTATCAATTTATAAGAATTTTGCCTCACGACATCCAACTGTGGGTAAAGGAGCACCGCCCTGATTCAGCAGAGGTGGCCATAAGGTTGGCGGAGGACTATATTACAGCAACGCCTTATAGACACTGACCTCTGGGAAGCTCCATAACACATCATCCCATGGTAAGACAGTCTTCATTCACACCTAGTGCACAGAATAGTAGTACCCCTGGGACCAAACAGAACATTAAAGCTGGAAAGGGGTATAATCCAGACATTGTGTGTCATAATTGCAGTGGGAGAGGGCTCATAGCAAGATTCGACCCCAAAAAGAACGTTGATGATGCACACTTAGCCCTTGCTAACTGAGGACATTATTTGGTACCAGTTCAAGTTGGGAAGAAGGTGGTATCAGGTCTTATAGACTCTGGAAGCAAGCAGACTTTGATCCATGTTTCCCTGCTAGATACCCACACAAACTCAAAGGGACCAACTACTGGTGTCACATGTATACATGGAGATATACATCAGTATCCATTGAAAGAGGCAGTGGTAGAGGTATATGGGCACACCCAGAAGATGAAGGTGGGTGTGTGCCCCATCTCCCTGTTCCATTTGTTATTGGCCATCATTTTCCCAATTCTGAGACTTTGTTAGTCACCAATCTCTGTGTTGTTACCACCAGAGCACATGCCAAACAAGAAGAGATTCTGGGACACACATTTCCCTTTGATGAAGACCTTTATGATACTGTTGGTAAAGATAGGAAACCAAAGAGCCAGAAGAGAAAAGAGAAAGAACTGTGGACTTGCAAACATAGAACAAATGATGTACAAGACTTTAAATGTGACTCTATTCCTGATAAAATGCATACCTTTGATAGTTTTGAGTTCAAAGAAGCTCAAAAGAATGATGAATCACTAACCCCATTCTTTTTGCAGGCTGGAAAAACTGATGAGTCAAAAGGTCTTGTTTTTAAAATCATAAATGATCTATTATACAGGGTATGTACAAATGCTCACACTGGGGAGATAGTAGAGCAACTAATGGTGCCCCAGTCATATAGAACTCAGCTATTGGGTATAGCCCATGATAACCCAATGGCTGGACATTTGGGTAGGGACTGAACTTTGAGTCACCTTTTACACCGATTTTTCTGGCCTGGCATTCATGAGCAGGTGACAGAGTGCTGCAAAAGCTGTGAGGAATGCCAAAAGGTGGCTAAAATTGGTTGTAAAGATAAGGTCCCCTGCTACCCTTGCCATTGGTAACCACACCATTTGAGAAATAGCAATGGACAGTGTTGGTCCTTTGCCAAAGAGTTCAAAAGGGAATAGATTTATTCTAGTGGTGGTGACTTATGCTACAAAATATCCTGAGGCTATACCTTTGAGAACTGTCACAGCTCCCAAAATAGCTGATGAGCTGGTGAAAATCTTTAGTCGGTTGGGCATAACCAGGGAAATCTTAATGGACTGAGGTCCAAATTTCTGTTCAGTACTGCTTAAGCATCTGTACCAAGCTTTGGGTATTAAAGCACTGTTTACTACACCCTACCATCCCCAAAAAGATGGGTTGGTAGAGCTTTTTAACCAAACAATGAATCAGATGCTGAAGAAATTTGTGGTGGATGAAGGAAACAAATGGGACATCTACCTCCCTTACCTTATGTTCACATACAGAGAAGTCCCACAAGCTTCTACAGGCTTTTCACCTTTTGAGTTATTATATGGACATAACCCAAGGGGGCCACTTGATGTTATTAAAGAGGAATGGGAAGACAATAAGCAAACCAAAATAATTCCACCCCTACAATACTGGCAGAAACTGCACCAGCGTTTGATGACTTATGTTCAGAAAGTCCATAGTACCAACCTCCAACAATAAATAAAATAGAAAGAGTACTATGATAAAGGGACTGGGCATAAGGAATTTAATGAAGGGGATAAGGTATTACTGTTGTTACCATCTTCTGAACACAAACTGCTAATGAAGTGGCAAGGCCCTTATGTGGTTACCCAAAGAACTGGTCCTATAACTTATAAGATTGAATTACCTGATAAAAAGAACAAAAAAAATGCATATACCATGCCAATCTGTTAAAGGCTTGGGTAGAAAGACCATCCCCTTTATCAAGTTATGCCCTTCCTGAGTCCAATAACAACATAGACAAAGCGTATCAGCGTCTAGAAGGCATAGGGAAGGTTACTGACTTGCAGATCAACCCTGATTTAGCTGAAGATCAGAGAAATGACTTAGAGAGGGTACTGTCTAAGTTTAAAGATACCTTTACGGGTACACCGGGGAACATAAAGAATGCTAGCCACCTTATAAGGGTAACAGAAAAGCAACCCTTGAGACAGAAGCTGTATAGACTTCCTGAGAGGGTGAGAAAGGATGTAATCCAAGAAGTCAAAAAGATGCAAGAAATGGGAATCATTGAGCCATCACATAGTGAATGGTGTTTCCCTATGGTTGTGGTTGGAAAAAAGGAAGGGGGCATACATATATGTTTAGACTTCAGGAGACTGAACGCAGTGTCTCAATTTGACAGCGACCTGATGCCATGCATCGATGATATCCTTGATCATTTATGTAGTGCCAGGTACATTAGTACCCTAGATCTAACCATCCTGCAGACAAGGAGAAAACTGTGCTTAGCACTCCTGTAGGTCTATTTCATTTCACAGTCATGCCATTTGGTTTGTATGGTGCCCCTGCAACTTTTCAGATGGTGATGGACACCTTATTAACCCCTTACACAGCTTACTGTGCAGCCTACCTAGATGATGCTATTATCTTCAGTCCCTCTTGGGAGGAGCACATAAAACATCTGTCAGAGGTATTGGCCCAGATATTCAAAAGTGTTGCACATGGCGCAACAGTGTTGCACCATGCGCAACCCACTGATGCACCCTGGTGCGATATTCAAATGGAAAAACTACACAGCACAAATCCCAATGTGCCGGAGCACATCAGTAATGTATGAAGGCGCGGGTGGGGGGGGGCATGCCCATGCATACTCTGCACAGCCCAATATTCAGCCAGGATGTACAGAGCCATCATGTCTGCTTCACCTGTGCCACCACAAAGTTGATCCAAAAAAAGGAACAAATGATGGCCACCCACAGGTGAGCTGCCACATTGCAGGGTGCAACACGGTAGCTGCCACCTGTGGGTGGCTACCTGAGCTCCAGCTGCACCTGGTGGCACCCCTCCATGCCCGATCATGGGCATTTGTAAATGAAAAGAACCCCTATATCCCTGGTGGTCCAGTGGACAGATATCTGCCCGCTTGCAGGCATCTGTAAAAAAAGAGAAGGTGCTTCCAATATCCCTGGTGGTCCAGTGAACTGCTATCTGCCCGCTCGCAGGCATTTGTAAAAAAAGAGAAGGTGCTTCCAATATCCCTAGTGGTCCAGTGGACCGCTATCTGCCCGATCGCAGGCATTTGTAAAAAAAAAAAAATATGTCTAATATCCCTGGTGGTCTAGGGGTACCCCCCTCCCCATCTGCCCACTGAGCCACACTGCCCCGCTCCCCCCCAGTTAGCCGGCAGGCAGCAGCACCCCACCTGCCTGCCACCCCACCACCCACAGACTGACACCGTCGGTTGGGCTGTACGCCCATTGGTCCACAGCGTGAGCTAATGGGTGTGCAGCCCATAAAGTACCATCATTCCAGATATGTGAACCAATGGCGCCCAGCCTACTGATGGTGTCAGTCAGCGGGCAGCAGGGTGGCAGGTGGGTGGGTGCTGCTGTACGCCAGCTGACTGGGGAGCGGGCGGTGGCTCAGTGGCGTGGTGGGAGGCACTCTAGACCACCAGGGATATTAGACATATTTTTTTACAAATGCCTGCGATCTGGCAGATAGCGGTCCACTGGACCACTAGGAATATTGGAAGCACCTTCTCTTTTTTTACAAATGCCCGTGAGCAGGCAGATAGTGGTCCACTGGACCACCAGGGATATTGGAGATATTTATTTATTTTCTGACAAATGCCCGCAATTGGGCAGACAGTGGTCCACTGGACCACCAGGGATATTGGAGATATTTATTTATTTTTTGACAAATGCCCATGATCGAGCACACAGCGGTCCACTGGACCACCAGGGATATTGGAGATATTTATTTTTTTTTTGACAAATGCCAGCGATCGGGCTGTGGAGCACATTGCCGGCTGCAGGGGGCGTCGGTCCCCGATGGCTGCTGCCTGGCAGGGCATCAGGCACAAGTCATAGGGGATGGGTGCACCTGCATGAAAATGGGGCCATAATGACATGCAAATGGCCCATGTGTGCCTTGCATACATTATGGCCCCATTTGCATGTCAAGTTTTGAATATCGCCGTTGCTGTGCATAGCACAATGGAACTTTGCACTAGAGCATCCCCATGCTCCTCTCTGGCCACTTGCGCTGGTGCAGTGCCACTGCACCATGCACACTGAGGGTGGCCAGGGTGTGCTATTCAATGCTGCTGAGCCATGGTGCAGCTCCGTTGAATATTGCCCAGTCCACACCCCTGCGCATCCAAGTTGAGCTGCGCCCAAGCTTGCACCACAGCCTGTAGCAGTTTGAATATCTGGGCCTTTGGCTACAATCACTGAAGCTGGCTTAACCATAAATCCCAAGAAGTGTGCTATAGCAATGCAGGAGACAAAATATATTGGACTCCAAATTGGTAATGGATGTATACAGCAAGAAATCAACAAGGTAGCGGCAGTAGCAAACAGCCCTAGACCCCTTTCCAAGAAAGACATGCGTTCTTTTCTAGGACTTGCTGGCTACTACAGGCAGTTCTTACCCAATTTCTCCACTCTAGCTGGTCCATTAACTGACCTAATGAAGAAAAGGAATCCGGAGAAGGTCAAGTGGTCAGATGAGTGTGAGGATGCCTTTCAGTCCATTAAGGCCAACTTGTGTTCTTCTCCTGTTCTAAGGACCTCTGACTTTTCACAGCCTTTTATTTTACAAACAGACACATCCAATTATGGAATAGGGGCTGTGTTAACACAGATCCTAGATGGAGAAGAGCATCCTATCATATATATAAGCAGGAAACTGCATGCGAAGGAAACTCATTATTATGTTATAGAGAAAGAGTGTCTGGCCATTAGATGGGTCATAGAAGCTCTCCAATTTTACTTATGGGACATAGAGTTTGAGTTGTGGACTGACCACATCCCACTGTGCTGGTTGCATGTAATGAAAGACAGGAACCCTCGCATTATGCAATGGTATCTTTCTCTGTAACCCTATAGGTTCACTATAAAACACCGGAAAGGTACAGCACACTGTAGTGCAGATTTCATGTCCAGATACAGAATGGAAGATGTAAGTGCTTGTCATCAGACCACGGGGTAATGATTGTAATGGACTATGGAGGAAGTAGTCCTTCACAGTTATTTCATAATGTATTAAGAGGGACTCCGAGGTGGAGCCTTAGGGGAGGGTGGGCTATGGCTCCATCTCTTCTTGTGTGAGATCTGATGACAAGTACACTATAAAGACTTGTTTGTGAACCAAAGGTGCTAGTTTGGTTTTAGGTGGTGTCAGAAGGTCTAAACCTCACTCTCAGGTTCTTGGCAATATTGGGAATGCGAGGAAACACAAACATGTTGCATAAGAGTAATAAACTTGTTTATTACTGCCTAAGGATAAATCACAGTTGCCCTAAGCAGTTCTTACCAATATGAACTGGGAGCCAATGCTAAGCGTTCCCTATACCTTGAGGTTTCTTCATGTCTCTTGGGGTCTCTGAGGTATAAGACTTAGTGTCTCACATTATATACCTATGATATTTACTATGGTTACTGTAACACAGAAACATTTCTAGCTACAGAGATGAGCCCTATTGGCTAAATTAGAGGTGGTGCCACAGTCCAAGATAACATTATACAATTTTGTAGATGTCAGCAGTTTGTAAAACAAAAGAGTACAGTGTACAGAGTCTTACATAACTCAGTGTAGTAGTACAAATCACCAAAAGGTGGCAATGCCGACTTATATATTATAATCATTCCAAAGACACAGATGTCCTAACATCTTATAAGTAATACACAGAAAATACATAGAAAAATATATGTATTAGTAAGCAAAGTGTATAACAATAATATGCGTACATATCCTGACATCTACTCTTATACTGTAGATGCCCTTAGCCCTAGATGTTAGTATAACATATGCCTAAGCACTTGCAGTCTATGGTGCACTTCTGGGGGCACAGTCAGGGTTCAGGAACCTCGTGTAACATTCCACCCTTGTTGCCTCCAAAGGCAACACAGGCAAATCCAGGGAAAGGTCAGGGAGCAGGGGCCGTTTACAAACCTGACGCACGAGCTTTGTAAAGGAACTCCAGCTGCTCACGGTGTTGGTGCAGTGTGCACCATAGGCAGTATAGAATAATAATCAAGAAAAAATATCAAAAATGCTTGAATAATAACAAAACCTTTAAAAGTAATCTCTAACCAAGTGTTAGTTAATGCATCATTTATATCACCATAATTAATCAAGGAAAGGATAGCTTCAATAGCTTTGGTCATGTTATTGCTGATGTGGATGAGGTGGGTGTCTTTTCTCTCTAAAAGTGATTTTAATGTAAGTGACAATGGATCTATGTGTATATTAAAATAAGGTAGATATTCAGAAAGGGTAAGCAGATAATTGGGGTTACCATCAATGATGTCCGCATTGATAAGGGGAATGGGGGTAATAAAGGTATGTCCAATGACAGACTTTTGATGAGGACAAAACAAAAATTTGGAAAATCAAGAACACATGTCTCAGTTCCGTATGTGTATGACTTGTAATTAGTCACCACACAATACTCCCCATCTGAATTGTACTGCATCTTAACAGTAGGGAGTCTCCACTTTTGCAGCAGAATTGGGCAGGTGTAGGTTGTCTTGGAAGTCTGTGTTGACAGGTGATGAACCTCCTCTTGATAAGACTAATAGAGTTTATCTGGAGCCAATGTTGAGTCCTGAAAGGCGGTGTTGTTCATGCTAATGTCATTGTCCATGGAAAAGGATCAGTCTATACTATCTGGAGAATAACCACATACAGGTTTAATAACATCAAATACATCACATTGACACAAGTAAGTATACTGTTTCTTCACACAGCAGTCTGTGTGCGGAGCGACCCAGGCATCCAGGAAAGGATGGAAGACCAATAGAGGAGGAAAGTCCAAGTGTTATCTGTAGATGTCATCATCAAGGTGCCCAACTGAATGTATTAATGCCAGCTTGTCGAACAAGGCTGTAGTGGGATCAAAGCATGGTAAAGAGACAGTAAAAGCAACAAACATTGTATCTCTAATAGAACATTTCTTAGAAGTAAAACAGGGACCAGTATTAGGGCACCTGGTCACAAAACCCAAATTTCTAGTTGTAGAAAGAGGAATAGTTAGAGATTGTTGCATACACATAGCAATACAGCTAGGGGTTTGACATCGTGGACAATACCATTTGGAAATACGTCTGTCATGTATGATATCAGGGATTCTTCCAGATTCTAGATCATGGAAGAGATTGTTGATGGTAGTGATGATATAAGAGCCATAGGCTGAGCATAAGATTTCTCTAGCAATGTATTGTTTATCTGCTTCTTTGTTATTCTGTGCAATGAGTGCATTAATCTTGTCTTTAGAATCAGTAAATGCCTTAGCAATGTCATGCATATTGTAAACAGTGTATCTTTCTTCCTGACTTAGACCATCCACACCATGCATTAATGTGGGTAGTATATTATTTACCAAACCAATCTGAAATTTGACTGAATGAGATTTGATAGCAGCAATGTCTTCCTTATTCCAGATAGACATAGCCATGCCAAAGATACCTGTGACAGTGCTTGTTGCACCAGTGAAATCAGAACTGTCAACTTCACATGTATTACATTCATGATTTTGAACATCAGGATTGGGTTTTCTCCTGAAGTTGCCTCTATGCTCGGTGGTATGTACCCCATCAATAGGGTCTTGAGTATGAATCTGAAATGCTGCTAAATTATCAAGCAATAACATACTATAAAATGCTGAAGTGTTAGTATTGTGACACATACCAAATTCTTTCATATTCCAGTAAGTAAGATTAAACAACACAGGTATATGCATAAATTGTAAATTGTTAATCAATGAACCAGGTAAAGCAGTGGCTGTGAGACCACTGCGGGGACCAGGGGTGTGCTTTGGACATTCCAAAAGCTGTTTGTCAGTGGGTGGTAGTACAGAGAGGTACATGGCATCAGAGGCCATGTTGTGTACAGCACACAATTTATGAGCAGAGTCCTTACACAAAGAATTACAAAACAAAGGATCAATTAGAGCAGTAATATTGTATAAACCAGAATGTCTAAGAGCAGTTTGTAGCAAGGACAGAGAACCATTTGGGGATAATTTAGCATTTGGCCAACCCTGGAATGTTCCCTTGGAGAGTTTGGCCACAGGGAGAATTTGTCCTTGCGATGTGGTTTGCCACTCAATTTGTAGGGTAGATTTATCAGGCGCAACAACTGAGGCAGTGAGGTAAGCATCAGAACCTTCCTGGACAGTAATCAAACTATTGGGTATTTTGATGGGTACTCCCTCTGGAGCAGATGATGGATGATCAAGGTGTGGTAGGAGGTTCGGTACCATGCCTTGGATGCAGGGGATAACTCCTAAGATGAGGAGAAAATGGAACAAGATCGCCATCTTGTCAGTGTATCTGAAAAGTAAAATCAAACATTAGTAGGTTAGTACTATTCCTCCCAATGGGGTGAGGAAAAGTAATTAAGCTCCTTTATACAGTTTCAGTTGGTTTGCATGTAACCATTTGTCAGTTTATTGTTTTGCAGGAGTCTAACTTGATAGACTGCCAGACTGAGCTTGTTGACAATGGGGTAAGGACCTTCCCAGTTATTGGAGAATGAGTGTGTGGGATGTGCAAATTGGAGGACCATTACCTGATCTCCAACCTGCCAATCCACTTCTTGTGTGTGTTTGTCAAATTGTATTTTGGACTGTTGCTGGGCTTTGCCCATGCAATTGGCAGCATACAAGAGTGTGTGCATGAGGTATTTTCTGAGTTTTTCCACATATTGATCTACAGACACATGGTCTGCAGTGGGGGTGTGCAGGTCAAACAACAAGTGTTCAGGTAATCTCATTTGTCTTCCAGTCATCACCTTGAAGGGTGTCAACTGGGCGGTGGCTGAGGGTGTGCCCCTAATTGCCATAAGGAGTAATGGCAATAGGGTATCCCAGGTCTTGGGATTGTCCTCAATGAATTTGGAAAGCATTTGCTTAATCCGTCAGTTGGCTCTCTCTACTTGACCTGAAGATTGAGGGTGGTAGGGTATGTGGAACTTCTGTTGAACTCCGAGGAGTTCAAGGGATTCTTTCATCAACTCACCTGTAAAACTGGTTCCTTTGTCTGAGTCTACCTTAAGAGGTAGGCCCCTCCTGGAGAAAATTTGTTCAACCAGGATTTTGGCAGTGGTTTTAGCAGTGCATGTCTTAGTGGGGAAAGCTTCAACCCACTTAGAGAAAAGATCAGTTACCACAAGAGCATACTTATTATTTCTGCTGGTGTTGGTCAGGGCCCAATAAAATCAATCTGTGTGGCATGCCAAGGGTGGCCAGAGTGTCTTTGTGGTAGGAGTTTGGCATTTTGTTTGGTGGGAATGGGGTTCTTTTATGCACAAACAAAGCAGTTATCTATGCACTGTTTAACATCCTTATGACACCAGGCCACCAGGCAGTGGTCTTGAGCCTCTGAAGGGTATTTTCCACTCCCTGGTGTCCACCAGTGGGTGTATCATGCACTTGGTGCAAGAATTCAGACCTAAGGTCTCTGGGGACCACCCACAACTTGGTGGTGGAATCATCTGGCTGGTACCGGATGAGCTTGTCATCTGGTAACAAGTGTAACTTACCTTCATGCCTCAGGTAGGGGTTATGTGTGGGAAGTTTTTCTTCTGCACTCTTGTCAAGGAATTTGAACACTTCTTTGAGTTCAGTATCAACATGCTGGACTGCTGAAAGGTGCAAGGGGGAAAAGGGTTCAGGCTTTTTCCTGACTGCTGCAATGTGTATGGCCGCATTGGCCTCTGGATGATTCATCATCCATGTGTCCCCTGCTCGGGCCCCTTTCTTGGCAAAAGTGTCTGCTGTGTCATTGAAGGCATGATAGGGGTCATACAGGGAATGAGCTTTGACTTTGTGTACATAGAGTTTGTGCACAAATCTCTGTGCCAGTGAATGTATGTCTATTACCAGTTCTTTGTACTTCACTGGACTACCATCAGAAGAGAGGAAGGAATTCTTCTGCCAGAAAGGAAGGAATTCTGTAAGAGAACAACAAACCCAGTTAGGGTCTGTAAATATGATGGTATCCTCGGTTCCATGCTGGATGAACTCGAGGGCACAGGCCACCGCTGCCATCTATGCATACTGTGATGATGCTACACTACAGTGCTTAGAAATTTTAACAGTGTTACCATAGGGGTAAATCACTAAAATACCCATCCCTGCAATTTGTTCTCCCTGGTAATAGGAAGCTGAACCATCTGTAAAAATACAACACAAAGAGGTGCTCTCAAGTATTTGTGGCGTGGGAGGGAGTAAAGGACCTGGATCTGGAAGATCAGGTGACTGCGGTGTACAGTCATGGGGTTCTCCTTGGGAAAGGAGTCCATGTGCCAGCATAGATGGAATTTTGGTTGGGTGTACCTGTATGTCTCTATCCTGGAGAAGAAGTGACCAGTGTGTCAGCATGGTGTTAGAGACTGAACCATCCTTCACTCTGTCTGAGAGTAGAAAAGTAGTTGGGGTGTGGTTGGCATTAATAATCAGTGGAGAGTACCCAATGATATACAGAAAGTGCTTGACAGCCCATTAGGTGGCCAGAAGATTATTTTCACAAAGGCTGTACTTCTGTTCTACTGGGATCAAGAGCTGTGATGCATAAGCAATGGGTCTCAGAGTACCATGAACCTTCTGGGCCAGTACTGCTGACATGGCAATGTCAGAGGTGGCACATTCCAGATGGAATGGTAGTGCTAGATTGGGGTTGACCAGAGTTGTGGCGGAGGCCAAGGCCTGCTTCAGTGACATCACAGCCTGAGTGTGTATGGGAACCCAAGTCCAGAAAATGTCCTTCTTTAGTAACTCATACACAGCAGCAGCCTTCTGAACAAATCACAGATGAAATCTCTAGAGTAATTCACCATACCCAGAAACCTTGTAAGAGTTGCCACGCTGGTAGGCAAAGGCAAGTCTTGCAATCCTTGTATGTTTTTCCAGGTAGGGCTGCGGCCTTGGTCAGTTATCTTTAGACCCAGAAAGAGTACCTCTTTCTGACATAGCTGTGCTTTTGCTGGGTTACATTTGAGGCCTGATGTCTGGATGAGACTCAGTAGTTCATCCAAGAGATCTAAGTGTTGTTCCTGCATGGCAGTCACCAACAGCAGGTCATCCACATACTGCAAGAGACACTGGGGAGTAGAGAAACCCTCGAGGGTGTCCATCATGTGCAGATGGAACAGGGACGGGCTATTATGGAATCCCTGCGGTAAGCAGGGTCACGTATACTGTCTACCTTCAAAGGTAAAGGTTAAACTTATATTGACTTTTAGGAGCCAATGGCAGTGACCAGAGACCATTGGAAATATCCAGGGTGCTGAACCATTTCAGTTCAGGGGTCAAAAGTCATAGCACATCAGGTGTAGAGGCTACAGTTGGAGCGCAACTGGGGGTGACCTGGTTCAGTTTCCTGTAGTCAATAGTAAGTTTCCAGGCACCTGTGGGTTTTTTCATGGGCCACACTGGGGAGTTGGCAGTAGAAACATATGTTCTGATTACCCCTTGATTAAGAAGTGATTTTATTGTTTCCCTGAAAGAAGGCACGGCCTCAGATGGAAAAGGGTATTGCCTTTGCCTCTCATATGCTGTGCCTGGCACTTCGATGACAGCGTGCATTCTGCCACAGTCATGCTTGTTAATAGCAAATGCTTCCAGATGCCTTTGCAAAATTGGTAGGAGTTTTGGGAAAAGCTCATGATTCTTGAACAAATCTATGACATCATACTCCTTGTTGTTGGCAGATATTGTTGCCACAACGTATGAGTCAGGGATCAAGATAGTATGATATTGGCCATGAATCTGTATTAGTAGCATATTAGCTAAATCCAACACATAGCCGTGTGGGGCAAGAAAGTCAGTTCCAATGATACTAGGGTGATCATGCAATGCCACCAGTTGGAAGGTGTGTGAGGCCTTCAAGTGGCCCAACTCTACCAGTAGAGGTAGACAGCGGTATGCAAGTAACCTAGTGCCATCTACTCCTGACATGTTGGTCCTCTGTCCAGTGGACCAAGGAGATGTATCCGGGTGGTCATCATGTAATACAGACACAGCCGTGCCTGTATCCAATAATACTGTAAGTAGGCGGCCCCCGACCTTGGCCTCAGTGCAGGGCCTTCCATTTATATCCAAGACCAGCTTGTTTACAATCCAGACTGGGGCCTTTAATTATCAATCTGTACTGGAAGAAGCATGGAGAGGTTGGGCCTGGCTCCTTTGAACCACTTCACCATGCTGCACTGATGCTATATAGGGAGGTGCTTCTGGGTTCAGGCCTGTGTGGGCCTGAGGGCCTGTACTCACCCGTTGGGGCCTGGGTTCCCAGTTATATGGCTGCAAGGGACTAAGCAGGAACAGCATCTGCTACAGAGCGCACTTGCCCCAGGAGTTCTCTAAACTTCTGATTTTCTTTGGCTATCTCCCTACATGAAGGGGCTGGTCTTTGTTGTTGTTGTTTGCCCTTATTCTTATGGTGCTTTTTATTTTTATGATAGTTCTGGTTCCCACCCCATTGCTGCTGTTGTTGTTGTGGTTTTTGTTGGGCCTGCTGGGGGTGTTGGTTGTCTGCGGGGAGGGGCTGTTTGTGTTGGGCCTGTCCTTCCACCATGTAGTGCATCGCGGCCTCTTGAGTAGGCTCCACGGTGGCTACTTTCTTGGAACCAGAGCCCAGATCACGGATATAGAGTTGATAAACTCTCTCAGTTTTCCAGAGAATTCCGGCAAATCTTTCTGTGGAGGGATAAGTGGTTGGCTGTACTTTTTCTCTCACTGCAGGAATCATGTTCCTAAGGAACAGGGTCTTATATTCGATAGCGTCCTCATCTGCAGCTTCTTGAGCAAGGTGTTTTCCTGCTCGGTAGGCTATCCAGAGTCTCTGGTGGTAAGTCACTGGACTTTCCTTTGCATTCTGTTTTACAGGGTATGCAAGCACCACTCCTACTAGACCTGGGCTGTGTGCAGAAATGAGTTCAGCTGCAACCTCATCAAAGGTGGCGTTACCGTCCTGGCGGATAGCATCGGGGAGTTTGGCCCACAAGCCAGGCTCGATAGTTTGGCATAGTATTTGGACCTGATATTCTGCAGCGAGGCTAAGCATCTCGCATTTGGCATGCACGTTTTCTAAGTGGCAGCTGAGGTTGTCGGACGGGCTCATCCAACCGATACTGTCAGCTATTTGCTAGACAGAGTAGGCCATTTGTAGGGGATTATTTGGCTGATCAGGGGGAGGTAGGTTACCTCGGGCGCTGTCCAGGGCAGTCCGGGCTGTGACTTCTGCTGCAGTATGAACTATGCCTTCCTGAGTGCCAGCCTCATGTAGAAACTGCCTAATTTGGGTTTTAATGGCCTGTTTACTTCTCTCAAGAATAGGTACATTACCTATTGCATTTTCAATCATTGTTTCTATTTCCTGTCTGTCTTCCACATTAATTACAGCCACCGGTGGTGCCGTTGGGACCAGGCCAGGGCCTGCTCCCCCATCTATCATGGGGGCTGCCATGTTGGCATCTCCCATGATGTGCGTCACGACGTTGATGACGTATGACATGGTGTGGGTGGAGCGGGGACCCGCCATGTTGTGAATGGCTGGGTGGGGTTTCTGGGCCCTAGTAGGGGTGTGACTGGGTGTTGTACTGTGAAATGTCATCATCTGAGACCTCCCTTTCAGATGACGTATGTAAGGTGGGGGCTACGCCTCCCATCGCCTTAACATGTCCAGCCAGAACCTCCCACTGATGGCGCAGTTTTGCCATCTTGGATTGACATTCTGCATGATTCATATTTGCAACATCCATATCAACGTCATCCTGCATTTGTTTCTGCAAGACTCTATACGTGCCGCTCAATTCTCGATTGTCCCTAGTAGCCACTTCTAAGTTATCACATTCCTGGTTTATCCCATCTCCTCACTCAACTGTTCATTCGCTCTACATAACAAGTCATTCATATTCAAAGCATGTCCCTTATCCTGTCTCAAACTTTCACACTCCTGCTTCAACATACAAATTTCTTGCTCACCAGCCTGTGCTGAATGATGCAAAAGTGAATCCTTTTCATTACGCAAAGTCTGGAGTTCGGAGTTCTGCTGCAATCTAACACATCCCATTTCCTGCATACCCATCTCTTGCTTAAGAGATGCGATCTGCAGATCAAGGGTTCGAAACCTCGCTTCGGAGGCTTCCAGAGCAGCGTAGAGAGTCGCGACCAACAGCCCTTTGGCATGATGCTTATTGGCTGTTTGTCTCATCTCACAATACTGGGTTGAGATCCCCAGTATAGGGATTAATCAACACCCTGGGTGCATTGTGAGGCAAGAGGTCGCAGGCCAAGTGTCCTCCCAGCACTCCAGGTGTTTATTAATCCCCAATAACCCTACACCATGAAGTGGGTTATTGCACATATAACATGGGCCATCACCCCACAAAACATGACCTGTCACAGAAAAGAAGACTCAGAATGCTTCATTCAATGTTACAAAACAAGGGACTTTATTATGTGTCCTTCCGCTGTCATACATTGGCATCTTTGCAATCGTCTACATACAGACATTGCTATGTGGTGTATTAAGTATATGTCACTGATGGTGACTGCACCGTGGAAGGAATGAATTCACTAGCTGCTCAACAACTTTGCCTGCTATGCATGAAACAAGTGTCCTGCACTGCACACTGTTCGTATGTGCCAAGTGATGGCAGCTCAGAATGGAACAAGCCACGTGGTCCAGAGTGCCCATCACACAATGTTCAGGACACTGACATGTCTCAAGTCTTGCACTTACTTGTAGGAGTCTGCTGAGTCTGCAGTATGTCAACAATGTGCGTTAATATTCCCTGTCCCGAGAGGTGTCCAGCTGATGGTTTTGTCATTGCAAAACATCTGTGCTTCATGCAGCCCTGTTCTGCAGGCTTTTTTTTTGGACGGTGATGGAACTGTGGATTGGTGGGGTGCTCACAGTCTTGAGCAGCATCAAAAGCAGGTCTCCTGGAACTGGCATGATGACATCTGTGTCATTGGCATTGCTAGGCAACAGTGTTATGCTTGACGTGGTTGACATGGACGGGACTGTACAGTCATGCCCACTATTTGCAAGGATGGGAATGTTCAACAATGATGTGCAGTGTTCAGTGTCTATGGACTGTACAACTATTGAACTGTGCATGCATGCTGCATCTCAGAAAGTGTGTGGCTATGCACCTCTCCACTGTAGATATCTACAGGTCTGTTGGATTTCACAACTCTGCAGCTATGCAGATCAGTATTTACAAAATGTAATTGTGCCGCATGTAGCAACTCTGCGGCTGTACAACGTTCGAACTGTGGAGGTGTGCCGCATATCAGAACTGTGCGGCCGTATCCTGCAGCACTTTGGAACTCTGCTGCTGTGCTGCATTTGTGAACCGTGCTGCAAGGTACACACCACTTTGAAACTGAGCAAATGTGCCGCATTGCACAACTGTGTGGCTATGCAGGTCAACAATGTTTTAACTGTCCATACAACAGATACCGTGCCCGCATGTCAGAACTTTGTGGCTGCCTTCTGGCACTGAGGTAATAAACTGTGTGCCACATTACATGCTCTCAACTTTGAACACAACTGTAACTGTTGGCATTTTGGAAACTCAGCTATGACTCCTGCACTGATATCATATCAGTACTACTGTGCATGGTAGTGGAAACTGATGGGCCCATTCACCTTAAAATGTTGCAAGCTGAACCCTGGTATGTCAAGCCTACTGTGCACTGCGTCTGTTCCATGATTGTACCCTCACCCAGATCATCATGCTCAGTGCTGGGGGGCAGTGCTGTGACTCTAGAGATTGGGCTGTGATTTGGGTGCTTGGCACATGTGCAGTGCTGCTGGCAGGGACATATGGCATTGTGCTCTGTGGGGTCTGCTCATTTGATGGGGTCTCCAAGTTCACTGGCTCTGACTTTGGTGCTGTACTCAGTTTGGGGGAGGGCTGGTGATGTTTCTCCATTACTTCACTATGTTGCTGCACTGTTGTGGGGAGAAGGGCCATGTGATGTTCCACCAGTAGTCAGGAGACTACTCCACTTTTGATGATCAGATGGAGATGCACTCCAGAAGTGGCACAGACTTGTCCTGGAGTGGTGCTCAGTCACTGTCGTAATCTCCCAGGATGGTGGCACCGAGGGTTGAGGTGCTGGACGCCACACCTCATGCCATACCGGTGACCCAGGTTTGAGAATGAGCCCAGGTTTCTGGGGGTCGGCAGGGGAGGGAGAGGATTGAGCGTCCAGGGGATAGCTCTCCTCTCCCATGGAGGGACAGGGGTCCCAAGTCGGTGCATGACTACCCTCTGGCAGAAGCCGGAGATGCAGCAGGTGCTGATGACATAGAGAGAAGGGGTGGGGGAATGGCAGACGTCAGTTCCATGCATTGACATCAGGGCACCAGCCACTCCCAAAGAAACAGGGAAAAACACCCTTCAGCCCTGGTGGAGATAGAGCAATGGAGCTTGCCCTCGATCTGCTGCAGCCTGCCTGGCACTCTCCCGACCAATGCTACTGACTGCTCGGGGTGTTAGGGGCCCACCTCATCCCTGCCTGGGGAGTAAACCGAGGCTACAAGGGTGACATAGGACTGTCCAGGTAGGGCGGACCGCAGAGGGATGACTCCTTGGTGCTCCTGATGAGACCAGAGCTGAGGGGAGGAGAGGAGGATAAATATGAAAAGCAAGACCAGCATTGGATAATATTTGCATGGTGGTACTCTGAATAGAATGATTTGTTTAGCACCATGACAGCTGCACAGTCTCTGAGATTTTTGGCATCAGGTTGCCCGGATAGTTTACTCCCATTGGTGACTTTGTGTACCACACTGGGTTGTTTGGACAGACAATTCATTTGGGGCGGAGGTACAGGGCTGAAGCATCTGGAGGATGACTTATGTAGTACTTAAAAAGCTGAATAAGAGCTGGCCCGGTGGCGTAGAGGGTTGAGGCACTGGCACCTTACCTCTTCCCAAGCCGGTGACCCGAGTTCAGGAACTGACTTGGGTCGTCAGGGGTCGGCAAGGGGAGGATAGGATTGAGCATCCAATGGACTGCTTTCCTATCCTGTGGAGGGTTAGGGATTGCCTCGCTCATGAAGCGGCCCCCAGTGGAGACCAGGGGCGCTACAGAAGCAGTGCACTGGGGGAACCAGAAAATAGGAAAAATCTACACCGGAAGTCTAGCCGGATGATGGCTGCCAGCCCCAGGCATCCCTGAAGACTCCTCAAGAAGCAACAGAATACCTCAGTAGCTCCTGGGACTGCAAGAAAAATAGTGTGCTGGTGCTTCCTTCCCACTGGTGTCTTCCTCCTCAGAGAAGCGGGGACCCACCCGGAAAAGGGTTACACTGGGGCTACTCCATGGACGGCTGCGAATGTGAGGTAAGGTGGTGAAGGGGGGATAGTAGGGAGAATGCCTGTGCACCTTGGAAGCCTGAAGGAGAGGCAGCTCGGGTGCATGTAGGGGCGATAAAAAAGAATAATCAAAACAAGAAAAGCTGAATAGGGCAATGTGGGTTCTGTGGTTCAGCGAAGAGAAAGCCACTTTGACTCTCTTTCTTGACTTCATGGACATTATTATGGTTTTTGGTGTGTAGATTAAATGCCAGGGTGAGATACTCTTCTGCCATCTGTGTCCATGCTCAAGATGAAGGAATCTTGCTTAATTTATTTGAGTTTTGGTAACCGGGTAAATCCACTGAGACAATTACAGTCCCTTTTTCAGGGTCGACCAGTGGTTGAGGAACAGCCATTAAGTTACAAGTGAAATCAGCAATGCAGTTCTCGTGTTACAAAGTTGGCAGTAGGCAGAGTACATGTCGAGACAAGATATTGCAATTACACAAACAATCAATTTTAGACTTTCTTTTGGCGAGCGATGCAAGCCTAGATAGAGGAGGCTATATACAGTACAATTATAGTACAAACTTCATATTAAACAATTTAATTCCCAAACACCCTCTCTCCCCTTGCATGCATGTCCAAGCTAGGGTTCAAACCAGACTCTATGAACTGGACCAGCTAGGTTCACAGGGAACAGTGCCTCTGAGCTTTGTAGTTTCAACAAATCTGCAGCAGTGATGGCTAAATGATGAGAGGACCAGTTTTGGCCCTCTTTTCGCAGCTGTTTCAGAACAGCAACAAAGACATTATTGGCAGGCTTAAAAAGGAGGGGTCACTGGTAATGTTCACTTGCCTGCTGTTCTCTTCATTGTTGAGATATCTATTTATGCCTGCTCCGCAGCATATGAAGTTGCCGGTATACTGTTTCTGCTCCTCATCTCACACACTTGCATTGAAATCCCTCAACAGGGAGTTCAGATGAGGCACAGGGATGTCTTTGAAATTGATGTGTAGATTGTGGCTATTCAGCCAGTCTCTCAGCACATTAACATCCCAAACTTCTGGGTATTGGGCTTATCTTTGCACTTCTCCAAAGCATGAATGTTGGTGGTACTGAGCTGTGTATGCCTACTGCTGGCACATTGTTGGGCTTCACTGCTGCAGCTGTGTGACTGTCTGACAAAGCTGTTGTGCCAGGCTGTATCTGCACATCCTGATACTGCATGGCTTGGCTGTGCTGTTTGTCATCTTCGTTACCAAGGCTGCCTGCTGTCACAGCCTCAGTGTTGCACCTCTGTGCTGTGTTTGCTGAGATGGCCATTGTGCACAACTGTGTGACCACGTCTTCAAATTCTATATCTGTGCTGTCATCCCTAGGCTACTTTTTCACCCGCTTACCCTGTGGAAAGCGCTCTTTCAGCCATTCATGAAGTGACATCTCTCCGAGGATGGAGAATTTCACTTGCATTGCTCTTCTTTCTCTGCAGCTTACACTGCAAGTCTGGCCACTGCTGAAAACTGCTGTGAGGGGGGATCTCCGCCTCACAGCACACAAACAAGTCTGCTAGATCTCTGATTACTGTGCAATCAGCTGGTGTGTGCTTGCCAGTGAGGCACCACAGCACATACTCTGCAGGATGCACTGGGTGCTTGTTGCTGTGCAGATCATGCTGTCTGTGGCTTAGTGGGTACCTTTCATGGGGGGGGGCTCGCCGCCACCCATCTGCCATCTTTCATCTGTGAATATTGCCTGTGCAGTCAGACCCAGGAGTTCCATGGGGCAGGTGGGTGGGAAGGCACAGAGTTGCAATGCAACAGGATTGCCAACTACTGACACTGTGGAAACTCCACTGTGCAGTGTCTTTGAGGATCTCTGCAGGGTGGGTGGATGGGTAGACACTTGAAGATCGAAGAGGGGAACATTATTATACTGTGCATTGCTTTCCTGGTGCAGTATTGCTGAAAATATTAGTGCATGGACACTTCTCGGAGCTGCAGTATGCACAGGTTTCTCAGAGGTCCATGCGGTGGGTGGGTAGGCACAGAGTGAACCTTGCTTGTGCAGCTGGACCCCAGAGGTCCACAGGGCAGGTGGATGGGAAGGGACAGAGCTGCAATGTGTGAGGAGTGGCTCCTACTGAAATTGTGGGGTTTACAATGTGCAGTGTGTTCATGGAGCTCTGCAGGGCAGGTGGGTGAGTGGGCAGTCTCAGAGCGGAGAGGGGAAACTTATTATCATACTATTCATTGCCTGTGTGGCGCAGTACTTCTACAAATAATACTGCACAGACAGTACTTGGAGCTGCAGAATGCATGGGTTTCTCAGAGGTCCAAGGGACTGGTGGGTGGGTAGGCACACAATGATCATTATCACACTGTGCTGGTCTGCCTCCTACAAACATGAACTACTTTGCCTAGCACCCTACTATGACTCTGTGTCAGAATCCCTCGTGCTGTTGCTCCATCTCGTGCACCAACAGTTTCACCCACATAGCGAGTGAGTTTAATGGCTACCATCTGGAATTGATCTTGGTTCAAAAAAACAAAGTTAAGGTCTGCCCACGGTTTCCTCACACAGCCCTTTCTCAGCAACTGTGCTGGTACCAGACATTAATGCTCCATCATGTGATGGTCTTAAACCAGTGGCTGTCTTACTTTTCATGGCCCATGTTATAAGGAAACGTATTTTTTTATTCTCAGGTGGGTGATTGGGGACAGGGGTGGGACCCTACACTATGGAAAAGGTTTATTTTTACAATACAGTGCAGCAATCAGTGGCGGAGAAGGGCAAGGGACACTATGCTACAGAAAAGAGGGTATAATTGTATTACAGTGCAGCAATCGGTGGTTGAGGGGGGAAGGACACAGCACTATGGAATATTATTTTTATCATTAACGGGTTGGGGAATCATGCGATCGTGCATCGGGGTGAGATCCTACACTACGGAAAACTATTTTTATTATTAACGAGTGGGACATCATGAGATCGGGGACAGGGAAGGGACCATGCACTACGGAATAAACTTTTGTTTAATTATTACAACTGTGGCTGTCAATTGAGGGGGGTAGGGGGACCACTAGACATCAGGAATTTAATTTAAAAAAAAAATGTATATTTACATCATGGCCGAATTGGCGGCAATTGGCGAGGGGGAAGGGGGACCACTAGACACCAGGTATTCATATATATATATATATATATATATATATATGTGTATTTACATTGTGGCCAAACTTTGCGTGAAAACTGTGAAATTTGCAGGCAAAATTCCACACTTCGCATTCAATCCAGCATTCTGCGAACTGGAGAATTTAGTGAATTATTTTGTGGAATGAAGTTTGCGGACTTCGCACATAACTAATCATATAATGGCAAAATGTGGCTGGGGTGGTCCGCTAGACCATCAGGGATATGAACCTTTCTACTATATAAATTTATACATATAATGGCAGATCAAGGCTTGGGGGGGGGCTGCTAGACTGCCAGGGATATGAACTATTAGTTAATGCATATTCATACATATAATGGGAGATTGGGGTTGGGAGGGTGATAGCCACCAGGAACAACTGTCCATGGTGCTATTGACACACAGCTGCCCTTCGGCTTACAGCACACCTTTAGGATGCTCCATCTGTTTGGCACAGTGCCAGGGCTGGTGCAAGCCATGGGACTTTGCCTCTGGAACTCTACCCCATAGTGAATCAAGCACAGGGTCCCTGGTGCACTGGCGGTCAGTGCAAGCTGCATTCGGCACAGCTTGCATCAAAGTTTGTGAATCAGGCCCATTTCTGGATGGACATAGACAGAGTGGAGGCATTCCAGAAGATGACAACTAAAATAGTGCAGACTCTGCATCAGAAGCTCTATGAGTAGAGACTAAAGGACTTAAACATGTACACTTTGGAAGAGAGGGGAAGGGGATATAATAGAGACCTTTACATACCTCACAGGTGTAAATAAGGTACAGGAAAGAAGTGTTTTTCAGAAAAATGTTGCTTAAGGACAAGGAGGTATGATAAGAAGCTGGGGGGGAGGCATGATAAGAAGCTGGAGGGAGATTCTGGAGAGATGTGAGGAAGTACTTCTTCACAGAAAGAGTGGTGGATTCCCGGCACAGTCTTACAGCAGAGATGGTGGTGACGAAAACAGTGGTGCATTCAAGATTACATCAGATAGGCATAAGGGAATTTTAGGGAAAGGGAAGGGTAGGGTGAATGGGCTACAGATCAAGTAGGATCTGCAGTGGTACTATAGTCAGGGACAGACTAGGTAGGCTAGCAGTCCTTATCTGATGGCGAATTCTGTTTCTACATAATATCATAACAGGCTAATTGTTGCAAATATTGGCTCACTGGCTGATCCATTGGTCCAGTATGCAGACATTCATATTAAAGATGTGGCAAATGCATGTTTTACCTGTGTAAAAGACACCAGTAATATCCTTAGAGAGTTACAGGACAACGACAACACTGAAGCAGATACTAGGGACTTCCGGTGACGTCACCGACCGGGATGCAATGGTAAAACCTAGCTCTGCTGATCCTGAGCTAAAAACAGACTCTCTCACAAATAATAAGCAAAAATAATCAAAGAAGAATATCAGGGAGAGCCACAGCATTGAATGGGAGGCAAAAAACGGACTGTATGCAACCCCAGAAGCAAGGATTCGTCAGGATTCTCTCGCCCTTCATTAGCTCTGCAGAGATTCAACCAGACATGGTGGCTCCAGAAGGGGCCTCCTCTCAACAACCTAGCAATGCTACCATTCTAGCTGAGCTACATAAATTCAGGACTGAAGTTTGTACTTTTCGGTCAGAATTAACTACAGAAATCAGTAAACGTTCAACTCGTGTTGCTGAAGTTGAAGCACAACATACTGAATTAGATGATTGGACTGACAGGCTGGAACGTATGGTAGTGCACTTGCTAGATGAACAGCATGCTGTAAAAAAGAAATGTGAGGATCTGGAAAACAGATTGCGCAGGGACAATTTAAGAATACACTGGATTCCGGAGAACGAGGAAGGGAGAGATATTTTAAAATTTGTGGAGGAGCTCCTCCGTGACTCTCTGCAATTAGACCCAGCTTTTAAATTTGACATAGAGCGTGTCCATCGGGCTCTATCACCAAAACCAACTTAGCCAGACAGAAAACCTGGCTCCATCCTAATGAAGTTTTTAAATTACACTACTAAACAAACTATCCTTACCAGAGCCTGGAGAATGAGAGACACTAAGTATAAAGAAAAGAGCATTTATTTTGACAATGATAACTCCCCATCGATTTCAGCTAAGCACAGGGCCTATGCTCCAGTACTCCATCTTTTAAAGCAACAACAACTAAAATTTACAACTCCATACCCTGCTCAACTAGTCATTATGTTTCCGGATGGCCCCCAAACCTTTGAGACACCAGATGAAGCAACGAAAGCACTCCAACTCAGGGGCCTAGTTCAATCCACCCAGGAAGACTCCTCACTCAGGAAAACTCAGCAAGGCCTACATGATGCTGTTTGGGACACTGCTAGAGATCCGGGTTCCAGAAAGAGACAGAGCCAAGCAACCTTAGAAGATGTGAAAAAACTTTTACAAAGATTTCAGCAACCTACACCGGAGTGAGTGGCGAGAGAGGTTCTGCAGAGACTTTAAAACTGGTATATTGATGGGAGGTGACTCTGCATAACGAGACTATGCAATGTAACTCAGGGAAGCCTGTTTGGGCTGGGGACAGTGGAAAATGGAAATCCTGCTTATGTGCCCAAGCCCATAGAAGGGGAAAAAGGTTAGTGAACCAGAAGAATGTTTCTAAATGTCCCTTGGGTCATCTCCACCCCCCCCCCCGAAGCTTGCTGATAGTCCTCCCATAGTTATTGTTTAATTATACCATAGCCCTGGAAAGGTGGCTTGATTTAATGCATTTTTTGTTGTGCTGCATGCTCACCTGACCATTGAGGGGTCAGAAATGTATCCCTAAATGGTAGACGCACCTATAAGGCCTTACTGGAGATGAGACACACAGGGACCATTTCCTGGGGGTCTCTGCTCCTCATTTTTATTTCCAGTGTGGCCTGCTGCACCACTAGGTACCAGAGAAATAGTGGTGCTGGGGGCCCTTGGCATCACCTTGACACTCCCCCTCAGGGTGCATACATCTGCCCCTTCAAAGAAGAGGTATCTGCCCTCTCCCTACCTTGGGAGCCGCTTAAATTTTTTGCCAGGTTTAGAGACCTGTTACAGCAGGTACAATTTGCTGGTAAAAAAAAGTTGATGCCCTGTTGGCATTTAATTATTTTAGCAGGCCTAAAAGCACTGAGCATCAAGTATAATGTTAAGCTGCAACAGGCCTGCACATGTTTAGTTGTTATAAGTCTAGTGCTGAATCTTTTAGATCCTTGTGTAGTTCCAAACACTCGGACAGTATTATGGTGTTGGAATAGAACAATAGGCAGACATTATAATTCACTTACATCAATGACAGTACATAAAGCAATTAATAATACAATCTTATTGAATATAGGGGTGAAAAGGCATAAGTACGGTAGGAAGGGGATATATTGTACTCTTAACAGGCAGGAAATAATCATGCAAAGTCAGATCAGAAGCAGATATGGCTAAGTCAACTTTGATTTTATCTTTAAATGTGAATGGGATTGGTAACCCGATAAAGCACTCTCGATTATTTCAACTATTCAGAAAAGAGAGACCGGGGCTGATTATGCTGCAGGAAACCCACATGTCCTTGGATGAACATAAAAAATTTCAGAGGTGTGGGTATTCTGTAGTTACTGAATCATCCTACAGGGGTGGGAAAAGGAGAGGGGTAATGATTTTACTTTCTCAAGAGGTGCCCTTTGAAAAACAAAGTGAGATTAGTGACCCGGAGGGTCGCTACGACATAGTGACGGGCAAGCTGTACTCAAGACCCGTTACCCTAGCATCAGTCTATTTCCCACCTGGATCAGGGAAGCCCTTAGCAGTAAAATTCTTTGCGGATTTAATGTCCCTCATGGAGGGACAATTACTGTTGGGGGGAGACTTGAATATCACTTTAAACCCTTCTTTGGATACTGCTACCCCTCTGGACCATAGATCAAACACTCTCCAAAAATACACCAAACAAACCGTCACCTCTCTGGGCCTGGTGGACACCTGGAGACATTTTTTCCTTAAGACAAAAAAATACACCAACTGGGCCCTGCACGTGGGAAGTGAGGCTTGACTGGATTACTTTATTACCACTGTCGAGCATTTAGACTCTATTTGTGACGTATGGCATGGGGCCACCTTCTTATCGGATCATGCTCCCTTATATCTCAGGGTGGACTTGGGGGCACAATATAAGAAAACCAATTGGCACCTGAACCTTGCCCATCTTGGGGACCCAGAGTATCTTTAACTGGTGCAGATGGCTGTACCTAGAAATAAACAAGAAATCACGCAACATGAAGTAGCCCCCACAATTTTGTGGGATACTTTAAAAGTAGTATTAAGAGGAGAGATCATACAATTTTCTTGTCATTAAAAAACAGTAGAGGGAAAAAACACATAAAAACCTGCAGAAGGAGCTATTACATTTACAACATTGGCCAGATCAAAACGACCCCACGATATGACAACGATTAAGAATTGTAAAACAAAAGTTACAAAAAATAGTAAGTCAATCGGTTCAACAAAAACGATTTTATTTTAAGTTAAGAAATCATGAAGGGGGACCTAAGGCCTCCAGAAATTTAGCAAGAAAATTGAGTGAACAGAGAACCAGAGTGAACATAGTCAGCGTGATAGATCCTAAAACAGGGAGATTGGCAAAAAGACCACAGGAAATTAGACTAATCCTATAGCGGTTTTACCATGAGTTATACACTAAAGAAGAGGAAATTCCCCTTGACAACATCAAATCTTATTTACAGAATTTACTAATACCACAAATCAGCCCATTACAGGCTGAAGCCTTGTTGGCACCAATCAAAGAGGGAGAACTGCTCCAAGTTCTAAAAAAAGCTCAGACTCTGAAGGTGCCAGGACCAGATGGGTATCCCTCAAAATGTTATAATAAATTCAAAAAGCTGTTACTACCCATATTACTCCTGGCCCTACATGCAGTTCAGGAGGGAGAACCCCCCCCCCCAACATGGCAATATGCTACCATATCAGCCATATTTAAACCCCATAAAGATTTAAAACACCCCTCCTCATTTCGCCCATTTCAATGCTAAATTATGATTACAAAATGTTCATGTCAGCCATGGCCTCTAGAATAGATAATTTATTACCAGCTATTATTGATTCTGATCAAGTGGGCTTTATTAAGGGCAGACAGACCTATGATGCCATAAGACGTGTACATTTGTTAGTAGATTATGCCATTGAAAGACAAATCCCTTTAGTGCTACTGGGGTTAGATGCTGAAAAGGCATTCGACCGGGTCAGCGGGTCATTTTTATGGCAGACTCTGGAGCACTTTGGATTTATGAAACAACTTATAAAACAATTCCAAAATATTTATGCCTCCCCTAAAGCAAATATCAAGGTGGACGGGGCACTTTCAGATACATTTCAACTCTCTAGGGGCACCCGCCAGGGATGCCCAATGTCCCTAATGTTGTTTGCTTTATATCTTGAATCCCTGGCCATTGCCATCAGATCTTCTTGAGGCATAGAGGGCCTTCTTTTGGGAGGTACCCTGCACAAGATGTTACTTTTTGTGGATGATATTCTGCTGGCTCTTACCGAGCCTGAACAATCCATCTCAAAGGTATGGAAACAACTACAAATATTTGGTAAGCTAGCAGGATATAAAATTAACAAATCAAAAACCGAGGTATTGATATACAATTACCCCCCCCCCCACATATCAAAAAAGACTTCCCCTTTAAGTGGCACAGACAAGAGATGAGATACTTGGGAATAAAGCTCACAAGAAACCCCATTCATGCAGAGCTCTTAAATCTCGAACCCTTGACCCTAAAATTGACAGAAGGTTTATGTCGCTGGTCACGTCTCCCCCTAAGCCTTTTAAGTAGGATAGATACAATTAAGTAGAATGTATTTCCCCACATGTTGTTCTTTCTTCAGACATTGCCCTTCACCGTGACCAAAACTTACTTCCAGGCGTGGGACAGAATGATTTCCCGCTTTATTTGGAGTGGAAGGCATCCCAGAATTAGATATTCTGTTCTGTAAATAGCCAGAGAGAGAGGTGGCCTTAACCTCCCTAATCTCAGAAAGTATGCGATGGCAGCACAGTTAGGGGTAGTCCTACACTGTCTAAATAAATGGTATGATGCACACTGGAAACAATTAGAAGTAACTTGGGGGGACCTACACAACACTTAAGAGCTCCTTTTTGGGACGCCCCACCCCCAAGTCTCAAGAGATAATGAATTACCCGAAGTTCACCAGGGAAACCTTAAAAATATGGCTTAAGGTCAGTAATAATTATTTCACATTCCCTGAAAAAATGTTCTTGGGAACACTGAAGTATAATGCAGACTTGATAGCAGGTCCCTCAGGCCCCTATGTAGTTCAATGGCAGAGATATGGCATTTTATTAATTTTTCAGTTAGTGGGCAGAACAGGTCTCCTTTCCTTTGTCTCCCTTCAGAAGGAATATTACCTGCCTTATAAATATTTTATCTCTCATTTACATCTTAAATCATACCTTCAACCATATGAGCGGTCACTAGTGGCCCTAATTGAAAACCCTACCAAAATAGTACAACTGTTACAAGCTCATATCAGAGGAACGACATCAGAGCACCTGATCAATAAGATATATAAGGCCTTAAATGACAGGCAGAGAGATTTCTACCAACTCAATCAGGCTTAGGTGGGAACAGGAATTGCAAGTATCAATCAGAGAACAGGACTGGAATGAGTCTGCTTTACCAACTATAAAAATCTTTCTCTCACCATACTGTCGTGAATACATGTGGAAACTCCACTCTCGTTTCTTCCGTACACCAGCCTTGCTGGCCAGTATGGGAGAATTAGGGGAGGGACAGTGTTGGAGAGAATGTGGGGATGATAGAGCAAATTAGAGCCATGTCCTTTGGTCATGTCCTAAGCTATCCAAGTTTTGGAGGAAGATCATCAAGGAGCTGAGTGCAATTTAAGACACTACTGATTTATTCACTCCCACATTTATATTGACTTTTATTAAATCAGAAGGTCTGTGAAGTGACAAAAACTTGCTACAAGAAATTTAAAAAATTATAACAGCAAGCAGCCCACAGAATTATTACTAGACTGTGGTTTACAAATGAAATACCCACTAAAAAATCCTGGATTGTTTTATCTAGGGAGATATATGCCCTTGAGCGACTATCAGCCTAAATGTTGGACAAAGTCCAGAAATTTGATGTACAATGGCAAAAGTGGATAACATATCAACTAAATCATTATGATGGTTTTGTACCTTAAGCTAAGTACTGAACATGTAATTTTGCTCCTCTTCTGCACTGAAAAGATACTCGGGAGAGGACCAGTGATGTTCCTTGAATTTTTAATGGGATCAAAATATGGGAAGGAAAGGGGAGGACCCAGTAGGTCACAGACTGAATTTAAAATGAGTAATTATGATTTATTGGACACTGAAGTATTATGATGTTAATTTATTTCCCCCTAAAATGACTGTCACAAGTATATACAGTATGTAATGTACTGTGAAGTTATCAACTGGTATTAATAAGTAAAGTATTGTTGCCTATAAAATTGTTGCATTTTTAAATTAAATAAAAAGACTAAATTTAAAAAAAAACATTGAAGCAGATACTATCTCTGCAACTTTAGATGTACTGGCACTGTACACAAGCATCCCACATGAGAGGCATCTGGCAGCATTATGACAAGCATGATATGATAGATCTAGCTAATCTAAAGCTTTTATTAAATTTTTATTGACACTAAAATGGAAGGTACTGTGGAGTAACTACTTCACATTCTTAGGTAGATAATTACCACCAAATCAAAGGCACGGCAATGGGAGCAGCATTTGCCCCCAATTAAGTTAACATCTAGCTAGGAATGTGGGGGACAGAATATGTATTGGCAACAGAGAATAATCAATTTTTTGATAAACATGTTCAGAAGATTTACTGATGACCTGCTGCTGGTATGGCAAGGCACATCACATGAATTAGAACAGTTTGTGGAACATTTAGAAAATTCAAACCAACATATAAACTTTATGCTGAACTAGGACAAGGAAAATACTGTGTTTTTGGCCCTTAGAGTAAGGAAAGATGGGGAAGGGTGTGTGCAAACTGAGCTGCATAGGAAAGACACAGATGAAACGTGGTATTTCATTTCACAAGTAACCAGCTCAGACAAACGGTTGAAAATATACCCGAAGGACAGTTCATAAGGCTACAGTGTAACAGCACCACCACAGAGGCATATGAAAATGGTACTGTAGAGCTGAGTGAATAGTTCCTGCAAAGGCAGTATGATAGTACTCTAGTTGTGCTGAACAGACTAAAGCAGCAGTGGATGATATCCCAAGGGAAAGACTACTTCAGAGCAATAGGGAGAGAATGGTCCCCAATAACAATACCCCCCCTCCCAGTATTTATCACAACTTACAGTCTGCAAACTTTTAGCATACTAAAAATCTTGCGTGACAATTGGCATATACTTTTAAGTGAGCCAGAACTGCAAGAGTGTACCAGGGGGACACCATGGGCTGGATTTCAAAGCCCCAGCACGAATGAATGCAACTTGTGTCCACAAATCATGACTCCAGTGGCAAGATGCACCAAAAGATGCATCCAGTGGGATTCAGAATGCACCATGCACCAATGTGCAACAGCGCTGTGTCCAAGCTGTTACACCCAGAGATGCATCAAAAAAAAATTGCAACATGGCACACTGCAAGATGCGTCCTGAAAAAGTTGCAGTATCCCCTAATTTTGTATTCAGGAAGGTTCTCACAGTGAACTTGAGTCCATCTAAGTCCCCAACACTTAGACCAAGGGGAAGGTGGTCTAGATACACTAGACTATATAAAGGGAGGTGCAGCACAGTGCTAGGCAGACACACCAGAGCTAGCACAGTGCAAGCCAAGTGTGTGACACTAGAAAAGGACAATCATGCCTGCACCAATAGCCCTACTGGGCATCATGCTGGCAGCAGAAGGTGGCAGTGGAGGCGTAAGAGGCATCAGGATAACAGGATGCAATGGAATGGCCCACCACAGCAGCAGCAGTGGCCTGTCAGGCAGTATGCCCCCTGCATGATATGTGTGAGAACATGTTATGAGGATCACATAGAGCAGTGCTTAGTACGGTACCACCTGAACAAGACTGCTATTAGGATGCTATGCCAGGAGTTGGATCAGGATCTGCATAGTGCAACCCAGAGGGGGCATGCAATACCTGAAAATGTAAAGGTAAGCACAGCACTGTGCTGTCTCAGGACTGGGACATTCCAAACACCAAGTGGAGATAGAGTGGGTATATCCCAGTCCACTGAATCCCAGTGCCTGATACAGTTCGTGGACACCCTGCTGTGATGTTGTGACAGGTACATCTGCTTCCCATAGGGGGCACAGCAGCAGCAGCAGGCCATCAAGCTGGCCTTTTATGCTCTTGCTTAGTTCCCCAATGTACTGGGTGCCATTGATTGCACACATGTGGCTTTCAAAGCACCACATGAAGAGGGGGATGCCTATGTCAACCGCAAGGGCTGCCACTCACTGAACATCCAGGTGGTATATGATAGCCACTGTCACATAATAGATGTGGTGGCCCAGTACCCTGGATCCTGCCATGATACATACATATTCAGGCACAGTGGCCTATATTAGGCATTCCAAAGTGGAGAACTTGAAGGAGACTGGCTAATAGGTGGGTGATACTGTACCCCAAACTGCTTGATGGGTGGGCTGAGGGAAGGGCACACGGCCACATTGGTGCAAAACAGACAAGCAGTGGCCTGAATGGGTTACCAGCACAGCAAACAGTGTGGCTGGTAGAGAGGTGAATGATATGAACTGCATGATGTGGGTTGCACAGGGTGAAGGACTGACAATGCATGTGTATGGCAGGTGTGCACATGGGAATGTGTCACAGTAGGCCAAATGAAGGAGGACCACATGTGTAATCAAGGTGGACTGTGTGGTGTATACAGCAATGACCATGGTTGGGGAAGGAGTGGTGAGGGTGACGTGCAGCAAAGTGGCGTGCCATCAACACTGTGGTAGTGGTGAGTGGGGTGTCACATACCAGCATGCCATGGCAAACTGAAACACTGTCTCCAAAACCCCACAGGTGACAGCGGCTACCCACAACTGCCATGGTTGATGACCCCATTGCGGCACACACAGAACGTGGAAGAAGAAAGGTATAATGATGCACTGACTACAACAAAGACTGTGATAGAGAGAACCTTTGGGCTCCTAAAGCACTGATTCTGATGCCTGAACCGATCTGGCGGCACCCTGCAAAACTCCCCAGAGATGGCCTGCAAGATAATTGTTGCATGCTGCATCCTGCACAATATTGTAATCAGAGGGAAGGTGCCACTGCCAACAGAGGCTACGGTGAGTGGTGTCATGCAGAGGAGCACACTGTAGATGCAGACATGGGCCAACAACACTGAGCAGCAGATGCAAGAGGATCTGATAAGAAACTATTTCACCTGAGGGACATCATTGTTTCTTGGGTGGCACTGGCAGATGTATCCAACAACTAGGAGGAACCGCTCAGACCAGAGGACATCCACGTGTGTGTCTGCATGAACACCCCATGCCAGCACACATGGATGTCTGCCTGGTGCAGTGCTCCAGACATGGTTGCACTGTGAACAAATCAGTGACCATGGCTGGTGTAGTGCAACATAAGGACAATGGAGACAACAGGAGTTGCCGCAAGGCCATCAAGGGATACACAATGCAGTAGTGTACACCTCATATGCACACAGGGACATGGCCTACTGAGGTGAGTATGGTAAGTGTGCATGCGTTTGTGACAGGATGGTGGCATTGGTGGAGATACATGACCAGGAGGGCATGTCACTGGTACTGGCCAGCAGGTACATGGCACTGCCACTGGCCTGTCTAGGCCCCCTCAAAACCATACCTTGTGAACCCTGTACCCTCACCATCCCTCACCCAGCATTTTGCACTCTGTCCCCAACAGCACTGTCACCCTGCTTTCTCCCCTGTATCCTGGTCATTGTCCTTGTCCTAGCAACCCCACGGCAACCAGTAGTACCCCTGCACCACCATCTCAGTGCAGCTGTGCATCCTTCTGGCAGTGCATGATTCATCCCCCCACCAATGACAAAGCAGTCCACAATGTGACCTCTCCTGTCCCACACAACATATAAAATGATACAGTCCTGTACATGCATTATAAATGCAAACAATATGCATCAAGCGGCAAACAAATACCAAAAAGTCCGATATGTGGTAAAAAAACACTCAATAGCAGACGGCGTTGACACCCAGCATGTATATGCACAAACATGCACAACACAGCATGCGAGCAACAAAGGCAGCAATGGGGAGGCTTGTACATGCAAGACAAGTGTGGCCAACACAATACTGCTATCCCATCCTGTCAGGCCTGTCAGCAGACAGCATCATGGCAACCCTGTGTGACAGGGCTCTACATTTTACTGCTGATGAGACAGCAAAATTCATCAAACTTGTCCAGCAATGAGCAAGGTATTTGCTGACACCAGGCAGCAAAAGTCATCCACCAGGGGAGTGGGACATGATTTGGGCACGGATTGGCGACAAGCTGCAGAAAGTGTCTGGGGTCAAGAGGACACCCAGACACTTAAAACATAGGTGGCAGGATATGGTCAGGAGTGACCCCACCCTGCTGCGCAATCTGAAAGGGATGGCTGGGGTGGCTGATGTGGCAATGAGAACCAGAAGAGCACCACGGACAGGTAGGTATCACACCACATAAACATGTATTCATAACACCTAGCGGACAACAAATCGCATGACAGTGTGCCCCATCTCATGTCCATCTGCCATAATTGTGTACCCACAGGTGACAGTGATGGAGATGGATGCAGCACCCAAGTGGAAGGGGAGGCCAGGAGGTCAATGGACCGTCCTCCAACAAGGCCAGCAACACATCCTGGACAAAGTAAGTTGTTCAGTCCTATATAAGTATGACGGCCCTGCAGCTGTAGTACATGGCCACTGCCACAGTGTGTGGGTGAGTGTAGCATGGGCCCATGTCAACACTGAAGAGTGTATAACCACAACCATGCCATGTAACACCCACGCCCCTGTTGGTATGTATGCACACCGGCATAGCCTGTGGGTTGTGAGGTGTGATGTCCCATGTCACAGGGCCCCAGGTCAGGTTCTGGCAGACATGCATGGTGTCAGTCAATGGAAGGCACTGTGGAAATGATGCTGGGCCACAACTGGGGATGCTGTGGTCCTGCAGTGAGCTGTCCACAGTATGTTGCCTGTGTCCCTTGCAACACATAGTGGGGTTGGGTTGGCACTATGTCCTGTGCATGTAGGACCACATGTTGAACCACCTCATCATGCACAAATGCAGTGCAAACAGGACAAGTGACAATGATCATCATAGGTAGTTGGTATCAGCACAGTGACACCTGGCATGGTCTTCTGACATGACACACACATCTGGTGCTGGTTGTGTGCCACACTGACAATGCAGGATACTGTTGCCCATTCATGGCATGGACGCAGGCCACACATGTACAGTCCCAAACCAATGCACATTGGTGGGTGTGAATGGATCTGCACATGGTAGTGGTGTGTGGGGCTGTGTGTGCACACAGGTGGCATATATGCCACATCACGGCAGTGACAGTACTGCCTGTCCACATTTGTGGCACAATAACAATGTACCCCCAATAACCGACCCCTTGGTCCACCAGTAACTGTCAGGTTTCTATACGCAATGCTGTCACACATGCATAAGCCCAGGAATATACAAAGACAATATGCACATACCCTGACCCACCTGTTACGTACCAGTAGTGACCCCTAACACCAGAATGCCATGACCATGTAGATAGTCCACATGTGTGCAGCAGCACAGGAGGGTATGACCCACATTAGTGGCTCTGCCCTGCACTGTCCCACCCCTCGAAGATGACCACATGCCTGGGCTATATCACACTGCATTACATGGATCCCTGGCCTGGGTACCATGGTGGCATATAGGGAGTATGTTAGGGGTACTACAATGGCAAGCATGCCTAACCAGGTAGCCCATCAGGGCAGATCAATGCATCCAACAGCCTCCTGGCCCAGTGATGCAACACTCATGACATGCCACAAACACACCTGCATATGTGCACACATGCAGTGTATGGCATGTCATATTCCATGAATCCATTTGTCCACACAATCCACAGCCACATGGACAAACAGAGGAACGGTCAGGCCATGCACATTTGATAGCAGTCTATGGCTGGGTGACCAGGGAGGCAGACAGGGGAGTGCTGGTGGATGTGGACTATCGAGATGTCAGCAAGGCCTTCTACAACGTTCCACATGGGATATTAATAAATAGGTTATGCAGTATGGGCGTGTGCCCCAAGGTGATCAACTCAGTAACAAACTATGTTGGGGGCAGGGCACACAGGGTGGTGGCACATGGTGTTCAATACCGTGGGATGCAGAGACTCGTAACTAGAGGGTATGCCACATTGCAGATGTCAATTATATCTGCAACATAGCAGACAGTTTGGGGGGAGATACATGGGACAGGACCTAAACATGCATGAGGGGTGGTCATGTGGCAGATAATACATACACAGAGGCGAGACATAGGCACCTGTGCCACAGACACCACATGGAGGTGTACAGGATGGGAATGGGGAATGACAGCCACCCATCAAGAGGGGACATGGGTGTGATCATATCTGCTACCCAACAGGTAAACAAACATAGAGGTACAGAGGGAAGAGGGGGTGGGGGCTGGGCTTCTCACTAGCTTAATAAGCGTGAACTACCTGGAGCATGACAGTACTACCAGAAAAAAGATTATCACCTAAAGGTGAATGGTAAGCACAGCTAATTGGTGTGTATAAAAATTACTGAAGTATATGATTAAAAAATTCACTTTATTCAATAAAAACCAGAAAAAAATTATAAATACCACATGCAAGTACACAATACAGTGGAAAGAAACAAAAAAGCGCTGGTGTGCGGCTGAACCAATTTACGTATATCCTAACAAGAATATATATGTCCAAAATCAGAGTTCAAGTGACTTGAGCAAAAAAAACCCACAAAAAAGACATGTGTATTGTATATGCCGGTAAAAATACATAAACTGAATGCCATGGCTGGAAAAATAGCAGCTCCAGAAACTTTAAACTAATAGCTGCTTTCAGGGACACAATAACTGCTAAGTCAATTCATTTGCAAAAGCCAACCATCTATTTGTTGTGGATAGAGAACTTTGGATATGTATCTGCTAATGTGCAAAAAAGGAGGACATAACTACAAGGCTGTGATTATGGTCGGAAAAGGCAAAAAGCACCAGAAGCAAATATCTGCATCCAAACAAAGTCTGGATAATGACAGTCTGTTATTTGATAAAAAATAACTCTTGACATTACCTGCTGGTGCAAAAAATCAAGAGGGAGCATACCTGGGGGCCAAACACATGGCCGAAGGAATCCCAAACATCAAAAGCAGAGATCTTAATCCAAAGCGCATTGGGACTGGCTGTCAGCAACAGACTGCAGTGGAATGCAAAAATATGCCGAAATCGAGTGCTAAAAAAATACAGCCACCATTGTGCCATCATACCTTGCTAACAGTGAGCTGAACCCGACAGCAGTGGAGGTGTCACACTTTATTTATTTATTTATTTATATAAGAGTTTTTTCAGGAAAGGCATGCTGAGCGGGGACTGCTCAACTCCAGATGCGTCCTGGGGTAGGGGGAGCAGGAAAATATACAAATACAGTAACACACAGGAAGATACAGAGCAGTAAGCAGATACACAGCAGCAGATACATTTCGCTACAGAGCCGATATCCCACGAGGTTACACAGTGGTTGGAATACCGGAGTAGCAATCAGGCTGGTTAAAGGCACAATGCATAATATAGACCAAAAAGATGACTAGCATACTTAGACATGTACTAACTAGTTTGGTGGGCCCTGGATGCCCCAAGAGAGCAGATAGCTGGGCATGGTGGGAAGGGAAAAGAGCTAGGGGCATGTGATGTTGGAGGAGAAGTGCACCTTGAGAAGATGGTTTATTTATGTTTCAACCAATCAGGTCATCTTCAGAGTGTAATATTAAATGGACAGGTTCACAGTTAAAAAGAACACCTTTAAAGTGACAGTGCTATTGATTGTGCACTTTAAATTGTGTACTGAAAACATTTTATACAAAACTCCACATATTTCAATAAAACCACATACACACACAAATAACTACACATAATAAAACACATATATCACAGATTTAATAAAGTCACAAGCAGTTAGAAGACTGACATGTAGTGAGAGTGTTCATTCTCACTAGGTGATATAATTATGGTGCAATCACTTTTCTCTTGAACAGTCTTCATTTGGAATTCATATTTTAGGGCAGATACACATTCCATGGCAGAGCACACAAGTTATGCCATGGATCAAAGAGGCAGAGCTGGAGAAAGTCTTGCCTCCAAATGGACATTGTAACATGGCAGAGCAGGCAAGTCATATCATGTGAGCCCAGTGCTGTTCCGATCCTGGGTGACAGTGGCAGAGCACACAGGTCATGCCAAAAGTACAAGGAGGCAGAGCCAGAACAAGTCATGCCTTGATGCTGCCTGTAATAAAAAGATTAATTGCACCAGAAGAGCAGAGCTGATCACATTGTGCCTTGAAGCATTTTGAGGCTTTAAACATGTACCTGGCAGAGCATGAAAGACCAGGATGGCATGTTTTATTGAAATATGTGGAGTTTTGTATAAAATGTTTTCGGCACACAATTTAAAATGCACCGTCAATAGCACTGTCACTTTAAAGGTGTTCTGTTTAACTGTGACTCTGTCCATTGAGCATTACACTCTGAAGATGACCTGATTGGTTGAAATGTAAGTGTGACTCCTCCACTGCTTTCAGATTCAGCTCACTGTTAGCAAGGTGTAATGGCGCAATGGCAGCTGTGTTCTTTTAGCATTCGATTTTGTCGTTTTTTTTGCATCTGTTGCTAACTGCCAGTCCCAATGCAGTTTGGATTAAGATCCCTGCTTTTTGTGTTTGGGATTCTTTCGGCCATATGTGCAGCCCCTCCAGGTATGCTACCTCTTGTTTTTTTTTTTCTGCACCAGCAGGTAATGCCAAGAGTTAATTGTATCAAATAACAGACTGTCATTATCCGGATTTGTCTGGATGTAGATATCTGCTTCTGGTGGTTTTTGGCTTTTTCGACCATAATCACAGCCTTGTAGTTATGTCCTCCTTTTTTTGCACATTAGCAGATATATATCCAAAGTTCTCTATCCACAACAAATAAATGGTTGCCTTTTGCAAAAGAACTGACTTAGCAGTTACTGTGGCCCTGAAAGCTGCTATTAGTCTAGAATGTCTGGCATAGTTATTTTTCCAGCCGTGGCATTCAGTTTCCATATTTTTACCAGCATATGCAATGCACATGTCTTTTTTGTGTTTTTTTGCACAAGTGACTTGAATTCTGGTTTTGGACATATATATTGTTGTTAGGATATAAATAAATTGGTTCAAACACACGCCAGCACTTTTTTTCTTCTTTCCCCTATAATGTGTACTTGTATGTGGTATTTATAATTTTTGCCTGGTTTTTATTGAATAAAGTTAATTTTTTGATCATATACATAAGTATTTTTATATACACCAATTAGTTGTGTTTACCATTCCCCCTTAGGTGATAATCTTTTTTCTGGTAGTACTTTCACGTTCCAGGTAGTGCATGCTTATTAAGCTAGTGAGAAGCCCCCCCCCCAACTCCGTCCCCTCTTTACTTGTTATTTTTTGCTGAATTGAAGTGTGTTCAGCCTGGGGGAGAGCTCTACTTTTTGTTGTTAAAAAAGGTTTATGGCATTTAATGCCATGATGGAATCAGACAATACTAGTAACCCTGCACTAGTGGAAATTCTGTCGTTCACAGAACAAATGGGCAACGATATAGCCCTTCCACAGGACCAAATCATTGCTTTTTTTTCAGGTGCAGCATTAAATGGAAGTAGAGACCATGCTGATTTTAAAAATTGGGAATATCCGAAGAAAAAAGAGATATGCCTTAATATGCATGCAGCCTCTTTATCTCAGTATTGGAGGGACAAGATAATTCCTCAAAGTGTGAGAATCCAGTGACCCCTGTCTTTTTTTTTTTTTTTTTACTTTTTATTTAGTACTTTATACATATGCATAAAACACATATTTCCAGAGCATGTATAATCACAAAGGCCTAACATTGTACATTACTAAGGAGTGACATTACATACTACAGATGGTATAGCATTAGCTGGTGATATTTAGGTTCACATCATAAAAATAAGTCAGATTTATGAGCTATATATACAGCCAATGCCCAAATGTATCATATCCCACTTGAAAATGAAAAACAGAATTTTGTAACCGACCCTTGTGGGTCCTTTGAGTTAAATCATAAAATCAGAAACAATTTTCCCCATTCCAGAGCTCCCTTAAAGCTCCCATTTATGTAACAGTTAGCAAGTACTTCTCTAATAACTAGACCCCAGGAGATGTTGTCCGAATCAATAGAACATTTTCCATCTGCACCTCTCTCTTTATAGAGAAATTAGAGGATATCATAGTGAGCTAGAGACCAGCTCCTAGCCCCTACACTATCATACTGGATGTAAAGTGAGGGTCATGTTCAGTAAGACCATCTCTCCCATGAATCTAAACCCTTAAAATCAAAGGTAACCATTAGAATCTGTTAACTGTTATTCCACCTGTCAGTATTAAACAATAGGCACAGGAATAACAACATCACTATGACATAAGCTTAATTAACTCTCTGGGTCTAAATTTCCCTGAATTAAGTTAAGCTCAGAAAAGAGACTGTCGAATACCCGAAGTATCCCATAAAAGATATACTGTACGAATTAAACTGTGTACTGCAGAGGTGTGAACAATGTTTCATATAAAAGTCATGTCCAGCTAGAGGGAAACAGAAACATAGACTTTGACAGCAGATAAGGACCACTTGGCCCACCCAGTCTGCCCATTTCCCTACCTATTGGATAAGCTGCAGATTCTAGTTAACCAACAGCCTACTTCCTGCAACCCCCCCACTACAATTGCCTTATGTCTGTCCCATGCATGTTTGAATTCCCCCACTGTTTTAGACCCAGCAACCACCCCAGGAAGGTGGTTCCATGCATCCACTACTCTTTCCACGAAAAAAAAAAAAATTCCTCACATTACCCCTGAGCCGTCCCCCCCCTCTATCTTTAAATCGTGCCCCCTTGTTCTTACACATCTCTTTTTCTGAAAGATGCTACCCTCCTGGACTTTGTTGATTCCCTTGAGGTACTTAAAAGTTTCTATCATGTCCCCCCTGTCCTTCCTTTCATCAAGGGTATACATATTAAGATCTCTCAGTCTCTCTTCATATGGTTTCTGGTGCAGACCCTGCACCATTTTAGTTGCACTCCTCTGGACTGCTTTCATCCTGTCTATGTCCTTGCATAGATGGGGTCTGCAAAACTGCACACAGTATTCCAGATGGGGTCTAACCAACTGTCTGTACAGAGGGATAACCACTTCCCTTTTTCTACTTGTGATGCCCCTTCCTTTGCATCCCAGTATTCCCCTGGCTCTCCTTACTGATTTCTCACATTGCTTACCCACCTTTAGGTCATCTGATATGACTACCTCCAAGTCCCTTTCCATTTTTGTTGTTCTTAGTACTTCCCCTGCTATTGTGTACTCTTTTCTTGAGTTTTTGTTTCCCAGGTGCATTACTTTGCACTTCTTTGCATTGAATTTAAGTTGCCATATGTCTGACCATTCCTCCAACTTTGCCAAGTCCATTTTCATCCTTTCTACCCCCCCCTTGTGTATCAACTCTGTTACACATCTTTGTGTCATCTGCAAAGAGGCATACCTTTCCCTCCAGACCCTCTGCAATGTCACCTATAAAGATGTTAAAGAGGACTGGACCCAGTACTGAGCCCTGAGGTACTGCACTAGTAACCCCCCTTTCTTCAGAATGTGTTCCATTCACTATTACCTTCTGTGTCCTGTTGTGTATCCAGTTTGTTACCCAGGCTACCACCCTGGAACCCACTCCCAGGCTGGCTAACTTGATTATTAATCTTTTGTGCGGGACTGTGTCAAATGCCTTGCTAAAGTCTAGGTAGGCCATATCTACAGCCCCTCCCTGATCTATTACTTTGGTCACCCGGTCAAAGAAATCAATTAGATTCATCTGACATGACCTTCCTGCTGTAAATCCATGCTGCTTTGGGTCCTGTGCCCATCTGACCTCTAGGTACTCAACAATTCTTTCTTTCAGAAGTGATTCCATCATTTTCCCTACCACTGAGGTCAAACTTACAGGTCTGTAGTTTCCTGCTTCTGCCTTGCTCCCACTTTTGTGAAGGAGAATCACATCTGCCCTCCTCCAGTCCTCAGGTATCATCCCATCCTCTCATGATTTGTTAAAAAGTGTGGTCAGTGGTGTTACTAGGTCCTCCCTTAGGGATTTGCCACAACATAGAAATGAAATGCCACTAAGTGTGGTATCTTAAATAATCTGCAGTACATTAGCGAGCTCCCCTCTCCACTGAGCAATTAAAGAAATATACAGCAGTATGGCTTAGTAACACAGCAAACGTTAGATTAATGCAAACCAGATCGACAGTCCTGAATTAAATGTAGCAGCAGCTCTTATATTTAGTCTTCATCCAATTCATCTCCTGAGGACTGTTCTTCATGAGCTCTCCGTGCAGAGATCTTTTCAACACGGCTTCCTGCCTCCTTCATATCAATAAATCGGTATTGCTTGCGACCATCGGCAAAGCAAAGCCTGGCCGGGAAGGCCATTGAATATGGAATTCCTAAGTCTCGGAGCTTGTACTTTACCCCATCAAAGGCTTTGAGTTGCATTCTTGTGGCATATGCAAGATGTGGGAAGAAGAGAACTTGGTTTTCTTCGTGATAGTTAGGGCTTTTACTTCTAATAACGCCCAATATCAAGTTCTGCTCTGCTGCCGAGTTAAGACTGAGTAAGATGGTGCTCGGATTTTCTGAGTCAGCAATGGACCTGTGAAGGATAATCCTGTATGTGTGCTGGAGCTTAATGTCACTCAGTTCAGTAGTTTTGGAGAGCCATGGTCCCAAAAATGCAGAGAGGTTTTCTCCCTCAGCCCCTTTGGGAATGCCCAGAATCTGGATATTTGCAGCTCAAACTGCATTCTCGAGCTTCTCCATGTGGCTCTTTAGGGCTGCTTGTTCTTTGATGGAGGTTCTGGTTGCAGCCAGTGCCTTTCCCACTGTAGCCTCAGCTTTCTTAGTTAACTCCTCCATGGTGTCTACTCTCGATTGTACAGCAAGAAATCTCTGGGAGAAAGAGTCCAGTTTACAGTCGATCCCTTGCACAGTTTTTGTAAGTGCATTAACAGCCATTTGGAGGGAGTTTAGCATGGCTGATGGTGGGTCTATACTGGCTGCAGCTGCTGCTCTATCCAATGGGTCAGGTTGTTTTACTGCTGGAGCACGCGGATGGAAGAAGTCTTGTCTAGCAGGCTTCGTTTTTCCCATACTTGCTTGATTTTTATATACAGATATGCAGGACTCTGCCCATGATAATGGAATGTATCTTTTATCGATTTTAATATTGGATTAAGCAGTTTTTTGCCAAATAAAATAGATTTTCTCAGGAGCTCCAGAAAGTTGCTGCTTCTCGCTGGGCTGCTAGCTCTGCCCCTGAACCCCGTCATTTGGAATTTGATGATCCTGAATATATGCAGACTTGAGAATGAGTCTTGAATAAATGTAGTCAATACCTTATGCTTCTTGCAATGAAAAAAGCTAGAAAAAAGGCAGAAAAAGCTAAAAAATTATGCTACAACACTGGAACCTAAATTGAGAGAAAAATACCCCCCAAAAGAGTTTGACAATCAAAAAACAAAATCTGATGCAAAATTGGCTAAGCTGAACCACAAGTGCCAGAACCCCTCCGGTGCAACCAAGGAGGTCACAAGGGCTACAGCCAGCTCTCCCCCACCCCATGGAAACCGGAGCGCTGAACCACAAGTGCCAGAGCCCCTCCAATGCAACCAAGGAGGTCGTGAGGGCTACAGCCAGCTCTCCCCCACCCCATATAAACTGAAACACCGAACCACAAGTGCCAGGTACTTACTAAGCAGGAGCAGCCTCCCGATCGCAACCGAGTGCAGGAACCGCTGGCTGTATTTGAATTTTCTACTTTGGTGCCTTTTTCTCCAAGACTTTAAAGACTTTAATTTGAATTTGTATCGGCGCAGTTGTGGAGATAGTTTTTTCCATTTAAATTAACTGCAGCATTACTGTATTTATTTAGTTATTTTTGAGTTAAGGTATCTAGCTGTAGCAGACTCTTGCTCCATACTGCATTCTTTAACTCCCCTTTAAGTTAATTTTCTGTCATAGAGAAGTGAATTTCTGGGCATATTTCCTCCTGATACAGCCCCCACTGTGAAACTCCCCTCTCCTCCTACCTATTTTAACTCCCACTGTCTTTCTCTCTCTCTCTCCTCCACAGAACCTCTCCGGTGCAACCAAGGAGGTCGTGAGGGCTACTGCCAGCTCTTCCCCACCCCACGGAAACCAGAGCACTGAACCACAAGTGCCAGGTACTTACTAAGCAGGAGCAGCCTCCCCGATTGCGACCGAGTGCAGGAACTGCTGGCTCTGCCCCGCCGAACAGCTCCCCACCACCCCCACCACCACCCTTGGTCGGCATTCCAATATATAGGTAGTTTTCTGATCACATGATCACGAAATAACCTATCAGTCTACTTTCCCACCTGCAACTTATATTCTCCCACCACTAGAGGCCCCCTTCTTTCATACTACAAACCTGACTCTCACATCTAGCTCTCTATCCCAACCATGCTCCCACTCACCCTCATCACCCTCCTCTTACTACTCCTTCAAACACCTCATCCTCCCACCCATAATGCCACAAAGGGGAGCAAAACTGCTACATCCTATCCTCATACAGCCTGGCACTCCCTACCCTACCACCCCCCACACTACACTTGAGCTATCAGCCTTTACAAGCCCAGGCAGAAAAGCAGTCGACAGCACCTCCCCCACTACACCACATACATACACAGATACTTCAACATCTACACCCTCACCCCTGTTTTCCATCTCCCATGGCAAGAAACCCTCTGGGGCCCCTCCTTCTCTAGCCAACCCCCCCACCATACCCTCACCACAGTGAATCCCCCCCTTTCCCCACTTACTCCTCCTATCTGCCCCCCTTACCATGAAACTCCCAATACCAACCATGGGATGCACACAGCATAAATGCCACAGACCAACTCCTCGAGTTAGCAGCTACCACCTCAGGTCCCTCATACTCATTCTGCTTCTGACGGGAAATGTCCACCCTAACCCTGGCCCACTAAATTCCCCTACCGTCTCAACCATCTCCAGGAAATGGGCTACACATTGCCTCACAAAACATCTGCAGCTTTCAAAAAAAATGGGACTCCTTTCAGGGGTGGGTACTCTAGCACCGCCCTGATATCATTGCTTTGAGTGAAACCTGGCTCTCCCCCTCGGTCCCTGACTCAGCAGTTAACCTCCCTGGGTACATCCTCTACCACTCTAACCGAATAGGCAAGTGAGGGGGAGGCTGTGCTATCTACCTCAAGGACTTGCTCTCTAGCCACCTACTTCCCCTGCCCAAACTAACTTCCAGGGCTCAGGCCCTCACCCTAAAATTAACGCTCAGTAAGTCAACTTTCCCCTGTCTTCCTCACCACTGCATATGTCCCTCCCTGAGACCAGAAACCAATCTTCCAATCCATCATGTCCTACCTCACTACCTTTCCTCCAAAGCATGAAAAAATACTATTGGGGGATTTCAACATAAATTGACTGGCCAAAACAGCTGCCCCATACGTCAACGAGGTTGCGGCTTTCGACCTCTCACAGGTCATCACAACCCCCACCCAGTTACATACCCGCACTGGGACATCCTCCCTACTAGACCTAGTATTCACCAACCGCCCTCACAAAATAACCAGCACCCTAGTCCTCCCTGATGCCCTAAATGACCACTCACCAGTACTCTGCAACCGGTCTGGTACTCCCCTCAAAACCCCTCCTAAAATTACTTCACAACACAAACTAGGGCCTGGTAAACTAGCCCAACTCAAGGCCCACCTCAGAGACTGGGACTGGACACCCCTAACAAACACCCTCGATCCAGATCATGTCCTTGAACTATTTATCACCACTTTCAATGCAGCATGTGACCAGTTCGCCCCTTCACCAAAACTATGTCCAAGGGAAATCATGCCCCCTGGTTCTTGGACCACCTCCAAGGCCTACTACGACAACCTGACACCCTATGGCATCTTGCCAATGAGACCCAATGGCCTCCAGACAGGCAATGATATAGGGAGGCCCGAAACAAGTGCACCTGGGCCATATGCACTGCCAAAGCAAACTATTACAAAGCTACCCTAACCTCCACCTGGGGCACTGGACGCATGTTCTGGGAAAACATTAAGGAGCTGTGCGGCAAAGCCCCAAATCTGCCACCTGACCAAATGCAAGTTGATGGAAGTCTCTCCACCGACCCCCTCAGTATAGCCTCAGCCCTTAACTACTCTTTCACTGATCTCTCCCATGTACTGCCCCCAAACTTCTTCGATCCCCCGCCAGCCTGTATCGCTGCCCATCCTCCCCTTGCTCCACCTTTCTAGCTATGAGTCCTCACCCCAGAGGCAGCTAAGCCCTACTTAACCAAAGCCATTAGCCACTATCACTATAGTCAAGATACCCTGGACCTCAGATGTCTTCGCCTCACCCTCCTGGAAGTCCTGGCTCCACTCACCCACATTCTAAACCGCTCCCTCTGTCAAGGGAAATTCCTCTCCCACTGGAAATCAGCCTACATCACACCCATCCATAAAAGTTGGGACTGCACATCCACAAACAACTACGCCCCATCTTATTCTACCTCCCCTTTCTAAAGCTCTGGAATGCATAGTCACAGACCAACTTACTGACCACCTTAATAAATACAGTCTTCTATCCAGACAGCAGCATGGTTTCCATAAGGGTCATAGTACCACCACCACCCTCCTTGAATTTACCTCCCATGTCCACTCAGTCTTGGACCATGGCCACCTCACAGGTGCCATCTTTGTGGACCTATCTAAGGCATTTGATACCATTAACCATGCCCTCTTACTGAGCACCCTGGCTTACAATGGCCTCTCCAATGATGCCATAAACTGGGTCACGAGCTATCTCTCAAATAGAACACAGGTTGTCAAGGTTGGCCCTGTACTGTCCCCCTGCCTCCCTGTCCACTCCGGTGTCCCACAGGGCTCCATACTTGGTCCCTTACTTTTCAGCCTATACCTTAACTCCCTCCCATCAGCCTGCCCCGGGAACCTGCTCCTGTACGCAGATGATGCGGTCCTGTTCACCTCTGACCCTGCACCCCTCAAATTCCACCAAACTCTCCAACACTCTTTCCGTGAAATTGAACACTGGCTCACCACCCAGCGGCTTATAATTAACTACAATAAGACTAAAGTTATGATTTTCTCCCATCCTCAGAACCCACTCAAAAACCTCTGCCCCCAATTTCTCACTGCTAATCATACCCTCCTCGAACAAGTTAGCAACTTTAAATATCTAAGGGTCACGCTAGACCCTCCCCTCAACTTTGATCATCATATCTTGCAACTTTCAATAGCCCTTAGCTCCAGGCTAGGCGTACTGTACCGGTACAAACACTGCCTCACCCCTGAAGCTTTACAACTTACCATAAATTCCTCTATTTTCTCCCTGCTAGACTACGGCATTCTAGTCTACAGTGCTGCGCCCTCCACAGCCCTAGACAGACTCCGGCTTGTGCTCAACAAAGCCTGCCGTCTCATCCTTGGATGTGACCGCTTCACACACACCTGCTCCCTCTACAGGGCCACAAACTGACTAAACCTGGATAACAGAATCAGGTATCACACCTGCATAATGTCCAAAAAGGTAATCCTAGGCCTCACCCCCCCCCCGTCCTGGACCATATTATCCACCCAACACCACCTGGAAAAACTACCCGTAGCACAAACAAACTGCTGCTATGTGTACCCCGTGGCCGGACAGCCCAATTCCAGTGAACTTTGACTAGAGGCCTTCTGGACTAACGCACTCCCCTCCCAAATAACTGATGAAGCTAGGCTGGGCCCTTTCAAAACCAGGCTAAGAAATCACCTACTGGCCTCCAACCTTTGTGACTGCAATTGACCCAGAGCATCTCTGAGTCCCTATGCCAATGGCCTCTATGAGCAAACCTTTTTTTCTGGACAAGCAGCCCCGTCAATACCTCTTTGCTACCTTATGGCTGTGCTAATCTCTTGTAAATCATGTATCCTGGATGAGTAGTACACCCGCTGACCAAATGGGTAAACCATGTTAACGAATTGTAATATAATGTTATGTATAGCACCCTGTAAAAATAGTGTCCCTGTCTCTGTCCTATGAATGATGTGGAACCTTTGTAAACGAGTCTCTTGACTCAAAGGTCTTTCTGAATATCTCAAATAAATAAATAAAACATGTTAATATTTTTAATCTTTAACAATTAACATTTCAGACATCCTCCTCCCCTTTTAAAAAATATTGTTGTATGTTTAGAACAGCCTTACTCCCTCTTCATTATTGGTTAACCATGTTCTATGGGTTTGTTTCCGGAGTCCTAACACCCCCCCTTCAACTCCCCCATTCACTTCTTAATATTTGTTAGTTTGCATATTTTTTATGTGTCATATATGGATGGTGGTGTAATTTATTTGTTAAACCTTACCTTTGGTACACTGTATCAGTGTTTAATATATCATGCACATCGTGGAGTGGGGCACAGTCTTTTCATGGTACAGGCAATTGTTATCATCTATCAGTAAATGAAACATTATTCATCAAATTCAGTCTAAATTAGACAATTGTAAATTATTCAAACATATTTTTGCACAGTATCATTTATAATCAATATGACTATGTGTCTATGTTTTAAATTATGGTATTCTAGATGTTGTCTGACATTAAGTATTGAACATAATAGTGGTACATAAGAGGGAGCCTTGGAATGACAAATGAGAATTAAATGTTGTTTCCCTGTTCATTGTTAATTGGATACATGTGTTTTGTTAACATCTACTGGATATATGTAGGCAAATTCAGATGGTAGCATTACAGCCTTGACAAAGCACACTGTATGAAAATGTTTGACTGGTGTGGAAGTGTACTGCTGTTATGTATCTTCAACAAATCTTTGAAATATAATCCTCAAGCTGAGTTCAAGTCTTTTTGATCCTGATGGTGTGAACCCTTCTGTGAGGATGAGAAATAGGAAAAACAGTAATGCCAAACTGAAATGATGTCATGTCAAGGTGGAAAATGGCATGGTGTGGTATTTAACATCATCAGGTCAGAACTTTACAAGCACCTCCAACTGAACAATCAATCTGATCATGATGATTATACATTCCTATCAAATAGTTTCCTACCAAACCACCAGCTGCCAAAAACACCAGGGCCCAGATATTCAAAAGGGTTGTGCCATGTGCAACAGAGATGCGCCAGTGCAAGTCTGAAAATGCGCCATTGTGTGATATTCAGCGGGAGGCAGCTGTGCCCCCCAAAATTGCAATGCGCAAGAGCGCAATGGTAATGAATGCATGCACAACTGAAGGGGGAGGAACCATGAATAAATGGCACAGTGCGATATTCAACAGCATGCGCCATGCGTAATAGGGGAGCAAGCGGAAGTTGCGCGATAGCGGAAATTATCCAAAATAAAAAGGAACAAGAGAGAGGCACAAGAACGCTACAGGGAAGCCAGAGGTGGGAGCGAGGTGACAACAACAAGGCAGAGGGAAGCAGTGAGCAGGACTGGGCAGGAGCAGGACAGAGCACACTTGGAAACTACCAGGAATAGGACAGAAGTGGGGAGCCTGTGCCACTGTGCAGGAGTCAAAGGGAAGTGACACAGAGGACTGAGGGCAGTGACAGTGGGCAGGACAGCCAAATCTTGGAGGTGTTCCTGGTGCAGGGGGAGTAGCATAAAGGACAGTGGAGGAAATGGGAATACAGCTGCCGGGGGGGGGACACAAGCCAGGGACATGGCCAGTGCCACCATTCAGATGGAGGCAGTAATGAGGGATGCGAGAAGGCAGGCAGCAGGGGTGCGCGGCCATGGAAGGGCCCATCGGTGGTATGCCCCCAACAGCCGGTACCGAGCCCGCCCCGTACCAGCTTCAAGCACTACAGTGACACCGAGATAGTGGGCTGGTACCGCCTGAACCAGGCGATCCTTGGTGGCTCTGTGAGCTGTGCAGTGATGAGATGCAGGCACCCACACGACAGAGCCATGCTCTGTCAGTGGAGACAAAGGTGACAGCTGTCATGTGCCTGCTCACCACGGGCACCTTCCAGAGACCAACAGGGGACACAACAGGCATAACCCAGTCGGCCGAGTCATGCCTACTCACACAATTCCTCAGTGCACTGTTGCCACATGCTGTGGAGTACATTCATTTCCCCAGCACACAGGTGGAACGCACAGCACACATACAAGAGTTCCACAGGGCAGCATGTATGCCTGGCATGCTCGGGGCCATTGACTGCACCGATGTGGCCATCCACACACCACCTGGCCCAGAAGGTGCTGCATACATTAATCGGAAGGGCTATGCAAGCATCAACTGCCAGGTGGTGTGCGATGCTAGGGGGCGCATAACAAATGTCTGTGCCATGCACCCTGGGGGAACACATGATGCCTTCATCTGGCACCATTCTGCACTGTGCCACAGGTTCAAGAGTGGGGACATCCTCACTGGCCACCTAGTGGGTGAGTATGCAAATCACGCAGAAAGACATGGATCTTGGGAGGGGCATAGTCAGAGGTGACATGGGTACTGGCCTAGATGGCCCATGGCAGGGTGATGCTGATCACCAAACTAATGTCCACCCTCTACACTCAGGTGACAGTGGATATCCACTCTGTCCCTGGCTGCTCACACTATACTGGTGGCCCACGACCCCATCACAGCAATGGTACAATGAGGAACATGCCACCACACGCAATGTCATAGAGCAGGTATTCGGGATGCTGAAGGCACATTTCCGTTGCCTGGACACGTCTGGCGGTGCCCTACAGTACAGCCCCTCAAAGGCCTGCAGGCTATTCCTGGCCTGTTCCATCCTGCACAACATGGCCAATGACTGTGGGATAGCTGTACAGGTCGAAGAGGGGGACAGCAATGGTGATGATGAGGACGCTGGTGCAGATGGTGATGGGCAGCCCCCCTTGGTTGAAGGGGCCCCCGACTGATCCGGATGGTGCAGCTGCACCGGGACACCATCACAGAGGAGCACTTCAACCAACCCAGCTAAGTCATGGGGCCATGTGCAACCACCAATGGCAAGTGCACAACCCACAAACACGCATGGACAAACCCCAGGGGTGCATGTCGTAAAGGGAATTGGCTGAGCATGGAACTGCACACACCGTCAGGGATGGGCAAGGCCTAACACAGCACGCGGTCACACACACACACACACACACACACCCCCGACAAGACATGCACAAAGGGTAGGAGGCACACCGACCCCAACCACCACCCCTAGCCACACACACGTCCACAGCCCACCACGCCCAGGGCCTGTCATTGTGCATGTCTCAGACACTGGGCACCATTGTACAGTGGTGGACAGCACAACACAGGCATCATCATGCACACACCACAGTGGCCAGCAGCTGGGAGGGTGTGCACATGGAATGTGTGTGTGTGCAGGGCCGGGTACTCCACCCATGCATTGCACATTGAACAACACAATGCACACTGGGCAGTGTCAGACAGTAGCCATGGTGGGAGACAGGTCAGTCAAGCGGCACAGTGCCATGGCTCCACAGATGCATGGGCAGCCCTGCTGAGACCTGCCAGCAGTGACAGGCTGACCAATGGCCTCATGGAGTGGCACCGACGGTCCCCCAGGAGTGCCCCTGCGGGAACGTGACCATTCTCGAGCAGGGGTCTGCAGCTCACCGAACATGCCTGCGCCAGACATGCTCAGGATGCCCACAGCTGAAGCTGGTGTCGACAAGGAGGGTGTCACATGACACTGGGAATAGGGGGTTGACATGGCACTGCGCAGTGTCTGCAGCGCATGGGCAAATAACTGTATGCCCATTGTGGCCATGACAGCTGTGAATGCCTGTGTCTGCCTGTCAATGGCGGCGGTCACATCCTCCTGCAGCCGGTCCATCCCTGCCAGGAGAAGACCGGTGTCCCTGCTGTGCTGCTCCTCTGCCTGGTGCAGGATCGCACTGAGTGCATCCACCACCGTCACAAGCCGCAACTGCCGATCCACTGATTCATGGAGTATGCGGGTGTGCTCATCTAAGAGGTCATCTGCCTGATCGGCATGCTGTCCCTCATGGTGCTCGCGGCCGTGCTGGGCAACACTCCTTCAGGTTGGGTGCTGCACACCTGGGCATGTCCACAGGCAGTGCACTGATGCCTCCCCCCGACACTGTCCCCCCATTGCCATTGGCAAACTGCTGACACTACCCTCCGGCCGCCGCTCTCCAGGGCTTAACGGTGCCGCCGCAGCAGCTGCAACAGCCCCACTGTCCTGAACACACACCAATGCTGCCCCACTGGTGAAGACAGGCACAGGCTAGGACTGTGATGTGACGCAGGCCTCCACAGTGGCACCACCCATGGCTATGCCCATGCTGTAACCTGCTGTGTGGCCATCCTGCAGCCCACATGTATCACTGTCCATGATGTGAGCTCCACCATCATCAGTGATGGATCCGGCACCAGTCCGAGTCTCAGCATACTGGCATCCATGGACGCTGTCACGCTGGGACACGGGCAGGGCCTCCTCCGCACCTGTTTCACCAACATCAGTCCAGGCAGGCCCACTGTCGTCCTGACCCTCAGACACCTGTGGAGGTGGATGGGCCCTCCTCTGTGTCCAGGGTATCGCCCTCAGTGGATGAGCCTACCACCGCTGACCCATGTAGACGCTCAGGAGCTGTAAGGGAACACAGTAGCATTAATGTATCTGCTCTACCCTGTGGCATTCCCCCCCCCACAGTGACAGATCAGGACCTACCATGCAGTGACGGGCTACCACCCATCTGGAAGCCACCACCTGGAACACCCTCGATGGCACAATGCCGCATGCTGCAAGCAACCCGCTCTTCCTGTGGCATCAGGCGTTGGACGGCTGGCTGTCCCCCACTAGTTGCAGCCCATGCTGCCCTGATGGCAGCCACCTTATCTTTAATCCTCCTCCTGTTCATGCCCACCTTCTTCTTGCACTCCTGCACAGACTGCTGGTGGCTGCCATGCTGGTTGTGGCACGCGCCACCTCACCCCATGCCACAGCATGGGCCTATGGTGTTCCCCGCTGTCTGCTGAGCATCAGTTCCTGGTCAAGGTAGGCCTCAAACAGGGCATCTGATTCTGCCTTGGTAAAGTTTGGCCTCCTCCATTTCCCACATCTCTGTTCCTCCTCCTCCACCTCACATTCGCTCATCATTGATCCTGTGGGAATGACAGGTGCTACCTCTGACTGTGCAGTCCCATGCATCTCCCACACACCACAGTCCACACTCCCAAACAGCATGCAACTCAACACAATAGACTGCAATACCAAACTATGGCCTCTGCAGCCCCATGTCACATTTATATAGCGCAACGCATGCAAATGAGACGAGGCTCAATTTTAAGTGGATGCTAATGCAGTAGCTGCGCCATTGAATCGCTGATGAGCTGATTTGCATATGCTGACTGAATATCACACTGTTGTGCCTTGAGCAATTGTGTTGAACATGCTCAGGCAAGGGTGCAGCTCTGTGACGTACGCAGTAGACACCGAGCGGCGCATGCCCAGAGTGCTGACACTGACGCCTGCCACGCTTCTGACGTGCTGTGTGTGGGAGGCAGTGCAGGGCACGGCCACCACTGTGCCAGTAGCACTAGTGTGCTGTTGACATGTATGGTGCTCTTGCACTGGGGCACCATAGGCACCATGGATCCACAGCACGGTAGGCCACTACAGGGTGTCTCACACAGGCACCCAACCACGCTACACGCAGGGAGTACCAATCGCACTGTGTCGGTCCATGCGCAAGTGACCCTTGACACTGTGCCTGACCTTTGCCCCCTATGCACCATGCGTCCGCATGGGTGCACCCCATCGTGCTGTTCAGTGACAGCATGATGGGGAATGGCAGCGCTGTACCGCGCAGTATCTGCACGTGGTGGAAGTGCTCTACAGAGTGCCATTTTGTCTCCAAACTGATACAGAGATGGCAAGATGGAGGTCTGCTGTGTGGAGCCAAGTGGAGCTGGCCAATTTGGTGGTCATCGTGGAGCCCCATGCCTGGGCCCTTTTTGGCAAGGCACCCTTGGACAGGGCCAGAAGTGCTGTCTGGGAGGAGGTGGTGGTGGCACTGGAGGAGGCCACAGGATTTGCCCGGACATCGGAGCAGTGTCGCCACTGATATGGGGACCTCCAGCAGAGGGATCTGGACAGGCTTGCCCACCTGCGGGCATGCACCAGGTGAGGCACAGTGCCATGACCAGGTAGGTGCCCCATCCATACACTGGTTGTGTCTGTACAAGTATCGCTGTGGGCATGTGTCCACCACACGGGGGGGCAGTCCAGTGTGGGTGGTGGTGGTGGTGGTGGTGATGGCAGTCATGGTGGGGTTGCAGCATGGCTGGGCTATGTGGGATTGCATACACCTGGGGGGGCCTTTGCTACTGGTTTGTACTGATGGTCTCCTCTCCATGTTTGCATCCTAGGCCCTGAGAAATGGCAAAGAGCCAGGGAGGCATGACAATGCCGGGAGGCAGGCAATGCAGGGCAACAGCCACGGGCTGCCGGGCCCATCCAGCAACAGCGCACAGATCCAGACAATGCAGGTGAGTGCCTTTCTTCCAGGATATTCTGTGAATGCTGTGTTGCGGGGTAGGCCGCAGGGCATGGCCACCATCCTTTGACACCACTGATGTGCATGCCACATGGTACACTCAGCACTGTCCTGTGGCACTGCATGTGTGGGTGTGCATCGCTGGTGATCCATGTGTCCACTGGGTACATGGCTGTGCCACTGCCTTCGCATTGCATGGCCATGTCACTGTACAGCCACAGTGCTGCTGTGCGGGACTTGGGCAGTGGGTGTGTGCAGCGGTCCGCATGGCTGTGTGCACATGGGCAGGCAGGTCTTGTGGACACGATCACTGTGGGTGGTTGCACACCATCACAGGGGCGTGGCCTATGGCTGTATGCCATGCACAATAGGTGGGATGCAAGGCAATGGACATTCACACATATTGTCTCTGCTCCCTTGTCCTAGGTGGACGGTGGCTGATGCGGCTAGAGAGGGCCATGCAGGAGCTCCTTCACATAGCGAGGACATCATTGGAGTTACTCCAGTGATTGAAGCGGCATAGTGTCCGGAGGCGGAGGACAAGGAGGCACCACAGGAGTGGGGAACAGGGCAGCCGCTAATCACTCCATGCCCCCGGGTTCACGCTACCCCCCTGAACCCACCCTCACACCCCTTCTTCCCTTTCCCATTTGTTCACCCCTGTCCCTTACCCACCCTTGCCTGGTATGTGGCCCTCACCCCCCTTATGTAAATATTTGTATATAGTTGTTTGGACCTTTATATAATACATTTGTTTTGTTATGCCTACTGTGGTGGTCTCTGATTTGCAGCGGGCTACAGGTGCTCAGCTGCAGTGGTGTGCATGGTGTCAGGGGTGGTGCAGGCATGGGCGTGTGTGTGTATCTTGAGGGGAACCACCTATGGTGTGAGCGTAAGTATCAGTCACTGTCTGTGGTCTGTGTGTTGTTCTCTGTGCACTGGATGACTGTGTGCAGTGGTCCATGGTGCATGCACTGTGTCCATGGCGCCCCTGTCAGACCATCCATGGCCTGTGCAGCTGACACCCTTGCATGTCTGTGATCTGCATGGTCTTCTGTCATGTCAGTGGTGGATGTCCATGCTGGACAACCACTGTACTCAGCACAATGCTGGGTTACCTCCTGTCACCAGTATGGTGCATGTCTGCCTTGGGTGGCACTGTGGCCTCCGCTATTGTTGTCCCCCCTCCATGCTGTCATTTGTGTCTGTTGCAGGGGATGTGCTCCTCTGTCTGTCACTTATACTCTGGCCGCATGCTGGTGGCATACAGCTTCATGGTGCCTGCGCAGGGTGGCTGGCACACCTGTGCCATGGAGGGGTGCTGGCCATATGTACATGGCTGCTGTGATCACATGCCAGTGGCTTTATTAACCCTCTACTGTGTCCCTGTGTTGGTGTGCCCTTGGGTATGGGTGGGTGTTTGTCCATGCACTGTGTTGCATCCTGTGTGGTGCATGCTTCCATGCAACACTGTGGGTATCTGTGTTGGCTGTTGTGGCCAGTGCTGGGACGGGGTGTGTCCTTGGGAGGGTGTGCAGGGTGCTGTACCACTGGTGGTGGGCTCCAGGGAATGCCTTGTCACATGTGGGGTACCTCGTGTGCCAACGCATGGTCGGTCTCTCAGCTGTACCTCGGGGGGGACATGCAGGGTGGCACTGTGTATGCAGTTGTTGCATTGCTGTCTGCTGCCACCCACTGCAGGGTGCTCACAGTGGGGCTGCCTTGCATGGCTCTGTGGTGCACAGGGTTGCATTGTCACAGTGAGGGTGGTGTCCTGCATGGGGTGTCCTGCACTGTTAGGCACTACTCCTGGGCAGGGTGTCTGGGAATCATGGTGCAGGGTGTGCTCTGCATTGGTGGGATGGTGTGGCACTGGGTGGCCGGACATCCTTGTGTGCCGGTCACAGCTTGCCAGGGGGTGTGCTGGGGCACCATGCCCCGGCTGTGGGTTTGTTGCTGGTGTCCATGGGCTGGTGGTTCTTCCAGCTCTCCTCAAGTTGTGCAGTGCATGGGGTGTGGGAGGCGATGTCTGTTCTGCTGTGTGTTCCTCTGCCCATATCTACCATGGGTGGTGGACCCCTGCATCCTGTCCCTGTGCATCCCTGGTTGTGCTGATGCGCTGCTACCCTGCTCCACTGCGAATCCCTGGTTGTGCTGTTGTGCATCAGAACTGTGCCACAGTGCATCCCTGATTGCGCCATGGTGCAGTTGGCATGATATTCAGTTGTGTGGCGCAGGCGCATCTTGACCTGCGCAGTGTTTGAATATCACATGTGTTGCGCATGGGCGCACTGGATTTGCGCCTGCTCCTGCTGTTGCGCACTTTTGTGGTGCAGTTTGAATATCTGGGCCCATGTTTCTTATCCTGATATAGAAGCATAGAAACATAGAAAATGTCAACAGAAAAAGTAGTAGCAGTCAATTGAGTCTGCTCTTTCCAGTCTTGCCTGCCAGTATACTAGACTGAGCCTTTGTTAGTCCACCTGATCTCCCCTAGCCCCACCAGCATAACCAACCTTACTGTGTATATCTGATTGACTGATTGATTGATTGATTGATTGATTTAAATGTTGTTAACTGGAAAAGGCACACTAAGCTGAGGCTCATTTCCAGGTGTGACCCAGAGAAGGGGTTGTAGGGAGTAAAAACTTACAAAACAAATACAGATGCAGCATTACATTACTGGACAACCTATATGTCTGTCCATCTTTTCTTGAACCCCCTGCACAGTCACAGCACTTTGGAACACAAGCACCATCGACAACTCCAAGAGGTCGGTGGAAGGAAAGTTGAAGTGATATACCAGTATTATAAATGCGTTTTCATGAAGATTATGATGTAAGTGTGGATTAGGCTACTGGAGGAAGTGGTCTGTGGAAAATATGTGAGAGTGGTTCAAAAGAAGGTGGAACAAGGATTTGTTAAAGATCATACCATAAAGGGAGGGGTGGTGGGTTAGGAGTCTCCATGCCTCTCTTATTCAGTATTAGGTAGGAATGGATATGACTGGCTAACAGGCCTTTTTTGGTTGACAGATAGTTTGTTTCTGTGTTTCTATGCATGACTTTGTCTGGAAGTTTGCTCCATTTTGCTACCACCCTTTTAGTAAAAATACTTTCTGACAACTTTTTTACTCTCCCTCCCACCAGTTTAATGGAGCTATCTTTTCTGGAAATATAACTACTTAAAGTAAACACCTCCCTAATACACTGTATTGCTACCACAACAAAACTTGAACATCTCAATCGTGTTTAGTTATTTCCTCCTATTCTCCAGGGCATACAGTACGTGTTCAGATCCTCCAGATAATTCTTGTCTGCCCTCCCATGATGCCTATGGATCATCTTGTTAGCCCTCCTCTTCATGTTCCAGTCTATTAATCTCCTTCTTAAGGTGTAGTTTCCAAAAATCTGCACAGTACTCTAAGTAATAGTTTAAGTGAGGTTTGACCAGAGACCTATACTGGGCTATTATCACCTCCCTCCTTCTACTACTGATCACTCTACCTGTGCATCCTATCATCCTATTTGCCTTTCCCACTGCTTTATTGTATTGTAGCACTGCTTTTTAATTATCCATGATAATTAACTCCAGATCTTTTCACTCCACTGCACTGTATACCACCACCACTCTCCCATCCTGTATTCTGTTTTCAAGTTTTTGGCAACTATATGCATAACTTTATAATTCTTTCCATTAAGTCTCATTTGCCACACTATAGACCATCTTCACAGTTTCTCCAGATCCCACTTTATGGCCCTAGCCTTCTCCTCAGAGTCCAGTCTACCGCAGATACACCATAGATCTTGGTGTCACCTTAAAAGATGAATATCTTCCATTGGACTCCCACTCCTGTGTCACAAATGAATGCACTGAAGAGAACCAGTCCCAAGATCAACTCATGGGACACTCTTGGATCCCAGAGGAGTCTCCATTCATTGCTACCCTCTGTGTCTTCTGGCTAAGCCAGTTTTATACCCATCTTGGTATTTTATACTCAGACCCCCAAATCACCCAGATTTTTCATCAACCTTCCATGAGGGACAGAGTTTAAAATATTTAATTTCTATTTCACCACTGCTGTATCAAGTGGTCAGTAGATTTCAGTGACAGCATGATCAAAAGATGCAAGTACTGCTGCTGTGATTGCTCTCTTACATCTATTGATGTCAGTCCTTTTGAAAACTGCTCACCACTCAATGGTATGCTGAAATAAAGGGAGGGTTTTTTGTCAACTGAGTGGGTAGTCAAATGGGAAACTAGTTAATGGGAATATCAAATAGATTTTTTTGGATAGAAAGAAAGTGCTTCCTCTGTTGGGGGGAAGATATACTTGGTTTATAAACAGCCATTACTGTTTTCTGGAAGAAGAGAGGGTAGACACACTAAACTGAAGGAACATAAATCTACTTCAAAATTTGCCATATTGACATTTTTTGTGCCACTCAGAAAATCAAAGAAGGCAGCATTTCTAAAGTTTAAGATTCTTCAAGATCTGATTTACAAATAGGCTTGGTGAATTTTTTACCTAGTTGCTCATTATGGGGACAGACAACTAAGAAACAATAAACAAAGAGTACGTACAACAGAATCAGGACACCTTCTCATTAACCATATAATTATGGAACACTGAAACCAATCATCATTCTACTCAGTTAGAAGTAGGGGACATTTGGGTATAAATAGTTTATAACAGACAATCTTTGTTTTGCCCCTAAAATACTTAACAGAAGGCATTAAATGGAAATATTTTCAGGTCATAAAATTGATTAGCTCTGTTATGCCTGCATAGAAACTGCAATTGTCTAGGTTTTAAATTACAACCTCCCCCACTGAGCTTCCCTATTACTGGGACTGTAAATGCAAGTCCAGCATTTGGGGAGCTCTTGTAGCAGTAAAATGTTCTGAAGGCTGCAGTACATAGAGCACCTGTTTATAAATGGCATACCTATTGGCACTGACCTTCTGTAATTAAGTTGAGGAAATGTAAAACCTCCGGCTAAGCGACAGAAGCAGGTTACATATGCAGTCTCAATTCAGTAATTTAATTAAGGGCCTTATGAAGGCTGAATAGAGTTACAAAGCAGAACAAGCTGTTTTTTCTGAGATTGAAATAAATGATATTAACAGGAACCCAGAATAATAGTCCCTGGTACAACTTGTACAACTCCTGTCTAATTTAAGACCAATTTCTGGCCTCCCCTTTTGGGAGGATGACCGAAAAGAAGGTTGTTTTTTTATCTGCTGGTTCAACTCAGTTATTTTACAGGATTTTGAAAATATCAAGTCTATCTTATAAGCTGGCCTTAGCACTGACTGCATCTTTCTGGGCTGTAATGACTAAAGTATCTTAGAAATATGGAACAAAGTGCACTATCCCTTCTGTACTTTATAGATATACTGCCATACTTTAATTCCATGGATTACTGAATTGTGTTGCAGAAAGCATAGAGAAGTAAGCAGGCCTCATTTAAGCACTTCTCACCTGTTATGAGCCAGACCTCTTCCAGCACCTCTAGTTTGTTTCAGTAGGAAGTGTGCTATTTGAAATAGTCATTATTCTTTGTGTAATGCCTCACATAGTCATTCTGCCATTCCTTTCATTATCTATAAGATACACCAAATTCTGTTTGTCACCAGTGCAACCAAGACATGCAGTGTAATCCTGACGGTGCTAAAGTTTACTTTTTGAATTTCTGGTACAGCCTAAGAGAAGAGTTTTGGAACTATCCCGGGGTTCAGCAAATCTTCAATATTTGATGTCTCTAAGCTGGTTAAAACTTAACTCCGGTAAGAAAGATGTTCTTTTTTGAGGTTCAAACCATCCACTGGTAGATGTCATCAGTCTAACTATTCCCTCAGGTTTTGGTATTTGTTTTAAGCAGCACCATATTCCAACAACAGGGGTCATCAAAGGCAATCAATCAGCCAACTATTGAACCTCCATCATGACTCAGTAGTATGCTCCTCATGCTATTACCTTTGGAATATTGCTAACCTAAAGGCATTCCTCTCAGTTGAGTTGTAAACCCTTATTCACAGTGTCTAGGGGTATGTCTTATGGTAGAACAGAGAGGAGAGAATACACAGCACTGACCCACTTACTCAACCTCCAGTTGTTTGGTGATCTCTGAGCACTCCAGGACACATTAGGCATACAGGCTACAAGGCAATGGGGTTTAGACCACAGAACAACTATCTAATGAAAGGGCAATGTCTGAACTGTGAATAAACTTCAAAAGAGGATCCTTTTATTAACCAATTGCTCATGAGCACACACCTCATTTTCCCCAGACGGCAGGCTGCAGTTCCTCACTGTTGCTCATGTGCAGTATCCAAAAGCAGTTTCTGAACCCCAAGTCACCAAGGAGTGAAGATAAAGGCACTGAAGAGATAACAAAGCCCATTCTGATGACTTGATGGGTAATTCCTACAACCTAAGGGGCATACAGGTATTTCACTTCATCTCATTTCACAAGCAGACTCACAATGTATATTTCACAAGGCTCTGACTAGGACTGCATAAGCTACATGGGTCCCATGGAGCCTTGACCCACAAGAGATCAAACATAACAGGACACATTTCCTTCTCTAAAACTATCAGAACAGGTGCGTATTAACTTCTGACCTACTGTGAGAATTGGGTTTCACACTACAGAGTCTTTCTTCCACAGAATGGGGTATTTTGCTCTGTATAACTACCTGGGGAATAGCCACCAACTTTCCAAGAGTCCAGTACCAGGTTCCCTCTACCAGCCCTAGGCAGTGTGTTTTTGTGGTAGGAACCCCGGGCCCTTAGATTCACATGTAGTACACAAGCTTTCTGCACAGTTTAAATACTGGTACCCATGAGGAGTGTTTCCCCTTACAATTGACATTGCACAGAGAGGTAATCACTCTCTGGGGGTCTGTGGTTGCTACAGTGATGTATTCCACCCTCTCTCAAGAACCAAACTATGTGGGCAGGGAGTCCAAATCCAAATTAGAGCTTCACAGGCTTCTGAGGGGATCACAGTTTAGAGGCAATGAGAGGTGGACACCCACTGGAGGTCTAAGTTGACACCTCTCCCAATAACTGACTCCCACATGCAGAAGGTCCCAGACTGAATTAGAGATGCAGGGGCACACTTCTGAACTCTCCTGCCTAGCAGGGAGGGGGGCACCGCTGAGCAATCTGTGCAGTCCAGAGATAAAACAGCTTTTATATCACCTCCATTTCTCTGTTTGAACTTTATGTTAGTCCAAAGCTTCCTCTCATTTCTGAGCCTCTGAACTAATGGATAAGAAAAAGATTTCCCCTCCTGGGGATCTTTGCTAATGGTGGCCTCCATTATTCAACAAGATCCTAAGGGCCTTCTACACAGGATCAGAGGTTCAGCACCAGGGAACAGGCACTTCATGACTCACAATCACCTCCCCTGAACTGATCATCTTCCTGCAGCTCTCTCAGCCAAAGGCATCGGCTCCTCCCTTCAGGAAGCTAGAGCAGGCCACCTGGTCCAGCCCCCTGAGACACCAGAGAATTAACCCTTTATAGGATTCTAACCAGGTCACACAGACCTACATGGGTTTAAATAGGTGTAGTAGTCTAAATAAGGAGCAAAACTTATTTTCATAATTTTCATACTTTAATTAGTTAAAACAACTCCATGCTGTTAGAACTAACTTCCCCCTCATTAAAAATTCTAACTGGTTCATATTACACCTCTTAATGAGTTAACCCACAATACATTTACAAACTACATCACCTTAGGACTCTAAGCATGAGGCAACATTATTTTTAGTACTAGATAGGTTTTATTTTTTTTACTTACCTACAGAACACTTTTTCTGCCAAAATCCCACCCATTTTATGAAATTTGTATCTCAATTTATTATAGGTTATTCATTTGTGGGCTGACAGTATAATCTAGAGATTAGAGTAGCAAGCTGAGAATGAGTGTTGCATCCCCACAGACCTGAGTAAGATTCCCTCAAACTCCACTTGCATACTGTGTGACCCTGAGCAAGTCAATTAATCTTTCCATTGTTCCAGGGCCACCTCTGAAAATAGACATTGTGCATAGTGGGCCTTACCTGAATACCAAAGAATAATAAAAAAAAAAAAAATCACTCAGTAATTTTGCCCTGAGACTTTCCACAGTTGCATATTATTGTAAATGGAGTCTTTATTTACCAGGAACCATGGCCTTGCCACTGACCTTAAACTTTCTTGGGCAGTTTTAACTTAGGTTGACTTATACAAGTCACCGTGGACATAATTTTGTGGAGTGTGTGTTTGTGTGTGTGTGTGTGTGTGAGACTGACATCAAAAGACAGAATGGGATCCCAAGTGAATCCTTTTATCATTTCATGTTGATTAGGGCCAGATAAATCAAATCGTGTTACATAGTACAGAGTTTGAAAAAATAATAGAGAGAAGTACAACTCTTCCTCCATCTCTGCTCCAGTTGAGGTTTTGTACCTAGCTGCTGCATATTGCCATATAAGGATATGTGCAGGGTTTCTGGCAGAACTCGTCACTTTTGAGCAGAAACAAAACAAACATGAGCTCATCATACTATAATTAGGGCAAGTAGAGTCAAAATTGTATTCCACAGTTTCAGAGATGACATTGCTCATGTTTATTTCTCTTACCTATTTTGGCATTTCCATTTAGTTTTTTTTTTTCAGCAGGATCAGGCATGTGTGTAATCTTTATGATGAAAGGTATATTTCTGCACTACTTGTGTCATACAACATCCAGGCAAAAGCTAAATACAGAAGTCAATGACACAAAGCTCATGGTTTTGGTTTTTCTGAGATTCTGTTAAATGGACATTCCCAACTCTTTTTGCATCATATTATTTCAAGTTGGAAGTCTACATTTTATAATAGCATACTCTGTCTAATGTTCATTGGCATTGCAGGTGGTTTATTTACTTATTTATTGAATTTTGTTGACCCGGTAAGCTCACTGGGCCTAGAAGTCCCTTTTTCAGGGGCGACCGAGGGAGGGGGGCTACAGATGGTAAGCAACTAAAATTGAACCAGATTAAGCTGTTGGTGTTATTTTTAGGTTTAATCTGCTTAATTTCCTAGTAGAATTGAAGTGCAACTTTTGTTTCAAATCCTTGGTCTGCCTTTGTTCCATACTTTCAGTTTTAAGGAGCATAACCAATCAGCAACAAAGTTGTTTAGGAAGTTAACTGACAAGAATAGTATTTTACATGCTAATAGTTTTCATCCACAGATATTAAAACAATCTATTCCATATGGACAATTAGAGCCAAAAGGAATTGTACAAATTCAGATGAATTTGGAAAAGTGAGTCATGAAATGGTAACTAGGTTTCAGGAAAGGGGTTATGCGCAACAAACACTTATGAAAGCAATAGATAGAGTCAGTGACAAAGATAGACAAGATTTATTAATTATGAGAATAAAAGAACAAACAACATATGGTGACAGAGTTGTTATGGCCACCACCTACAGTGCTATATTTTATAATGTGAAAAAGATTATTAACAGACATTGAAATATCCTATAGGCAACACCAATGGGGGAAAAACCTTTCATAATTTCCCCCTTATGGTAGCAAAAAGGAACAGAACATTAGGAAATTGATTATTGAGGATGAATCACCATATTCCTGATTCAAGACCAAAAAATTGCTTTACTACTGAACAGATTATAGGCAATTATCCATGTGGTCACTGTGTAACTGCAATAACACATATCTGGTTAAGAAAATTAGGAATACTTCTAGAGATGAGGACATAGAAATAAAACAATTTATCAACTGTTCTACAACTGGGGTAATATACATGCTAAAATGTCCTTGCAATAAGGTTTACATTGGTAAAACAGAAAGATTACTTAAAAATAGAATTACTGAACACATGAGTGACATTAGAAGACAGGATGTCAAATCTCCTGTAGCGAGACATTTTGCTGAATATAACCATCAAGTTACACTGTTATGCTTTTTTGGAATAGAGAAAGTGAATCCAGATCCACGTGGGGGTGACTACAGAACAAAAATCCTCACTAGAGAAGCATATCACATTGTGAGATTTAAAGCAAATGGTAAAAGATACGGTCTAAACGAAGCAATTGATTGGCAACCTATTTTATAAAAAATTCTTTGAGAATACAGCAGGACTTGAAAATGCAATTATAAAGATTATAGGGTAATCTTTGGTTTACTTCAAATGACTTTGTCATTTTAAACTTATGAAAAAGTTAAATCGGTAGTCCTTTCATTTGTTGCTCCCCCCCAGTGCTCAGGTAAAGATTTACACCCTTCCCTTTACACCTTTTATCTTTTAAAGTATATTCTTTTCATAGACATAATATAAAATGATATATAAAAATAAAGAATTGATGCCTATATCTTTAATATTGCTTATTCATGATGGGTGACCTCCGTATGCATCTCTGACCTCCAATTCCATGGTAGAACAGAAGTAGGTATTTTTGAAGTAATAAAAACTTGCAATTGAGTAAATCATAAGCCTCCAACACTAAAGAGGACTTAGTTAAACTCCCCCTTTTTTCCACTGGAATATTTTTAATTGGAATACTTTTAACTATTTTAAAAAAACACTTCAGGTAAGACACCTTTCATTAGGTGCTGAAATTTTCAGGTCAGGCACCATGGAGTTAATGCATTCCCCTGGCAGGTGAGTCTCCCCAAGATGATGTGCTTTTCTCCTCGCCTGATTCTTACCTAGAAGAAAGGTAAAAACTAGTGCGCACAACGCTAGATGCACCTCCATTGAAGAGAAAGCAGCATGGGGGCTTAACAACTTTTGACTCTCTAAAAAGTAAGTTTCAGATTCTTGCCCCATTTATATGATTTCTTAAATCAGGACATGATCATTTAAAGTATGTAGAACATTCTATAAAATAAGCATTGATATATAAATATATTTGCTGTTTTCCTCCTCACAGATCAAATATATTATAAATACGCATTTCAAGTGCTCTATGAGGTAAAGATATTACAAACTTACTATGGTATTTCATTCTAACATTTGACCTTTTTGAATTTAAAGGAAATAGGTGATGAAATAATATATTATTCATTTGTTTTCCAGGGTATTGATGTGATATAATAAACTTGAGAAACATTAAAAAATTATTTTAACTTTAAGGTTGGTAATTATAAACTTATTTTTCTATTATCTAAGTCATTTTGAGAAGTAGAATGACGAATATTTATATGTATTTATTTTTTCAGATGTGAATTAAACTGTATGACAAGTATAAGGGTGATATACAAGATAAAGTTAATAAGGCAAGTCCATTTTTTGATATAAAAAAGACTATTAAGTTGATTCAAAATTAGCGCAGTAGTATAATAATGTTATAAAATGATGTATTTTTTAGGGTATTAACATATGCAGTAGGAAATTTATTATTATTGTGGTGAATGATGTACATTGATTGTGTTATTAAAGATATAACGTTTATGAACAATCTTAGAAATCATAGTTGGGAATCTTGAACAATTCATAGGTTAACTTATTGTCAATCAAATTTAGATTATCTGTATAAATCTATTAATGGATGTGCATTATTATTATATCTTTTTTAGATATACAGTACAAGCACTGCGGAAGCATTTTTTTCTGAAACATCTGCAATTTATGTACTGTATCATTTGTGTTACACATCAGTAATATTAATTATAAAATAAATTCTTATATGGATATATTTGGTGAGTGGGCTGTTTTAATTCCAATCCATCTTTTGAATATTTGCTCACATTGATTTGTTTACAGCTCCTCCCTTACAGTCACTTTTTTCTTTTTTGTACCGAGGTTCTGACTGTACTGGATCATAGCCATATTCTGCTTACATTTAAATCAACATGGATTCACGTAAATTTATTATATGGCAAATTGTGCTCATGCTTGTTTCCAAGTTCCTTTCATTTTTAAGTAAGATTCTTTTTAAATGATTGTGAAAGCAAAACACTATCAGTGGCACTGGGTAGGACATTAGCAGCTGGGTGCAGGGGGGGTTTATATGTTAAAATTAATTAAAAAATAGAACATTTCTGTGTTGGGTCTATGTGTGCATGTGTGGTCAGGGGAGACAACAATTGTGAGAATAACAGAGCATAGGTGGCACTGATTTTCCATTCTTATTAAAAAGTTATTAATCCACAGACAAGTGCGGCAGCATTCTATGACCCTTATCATGCGTGCTACCAAAGCATTTCAGTTTGGATGGAAAGCCATGCAGAACAGGCCCTAACTATATAATATAATGCTGTTCATATACACTGTAATCCTAAGTGCTTTACAAAGCACCAAGTGACAGGTAGTAAGGGGTTATGTGCAGCACAAATACTGTAGAGAGGCCACTGAGCACACTCATATGATACACATAGGCATACTACAATAAACCGATAGTTTTCAAGCCACATTTCTGGAGGGCCACACAGTGCAGCTGCCAAAAATTACTGGTGGCCTTCCTGTTTACATTTTTCATGCCATTCTCTTAATACAACACATCTCTTTCCCCATAGAGTACAGTACATATAAAATTAAGTTCCTATTGTCTTCTCTCTTTTGCCAGAAGGAAATGGCCAAAGGCAGGCATCAAAACAGTAGCTGAGTTACCATTCATAGGGCCAGCAACCTGAGTTCTGTAATAAGTCAGAGTTATTTGAGGATAGCCAGGGAGTGGAGGGCTGAGTGTCTCATAGGATGCTCCTCTCCTCCACAGTGGGGGATCTCTTTCTCCACTGCAATGCTGCTACCTGAGTGAACACAGGTAGAAGCAGAACAGAGGCATAGTGGGGGAGGCATATGCTGGGATCACAGCAGGCATGCAGATGTGCATACTACTGTTTGGAGCCCTGTGTGTGGATAGCCCAGGGATAGGGAGGAAAAATTAAATAGCTCCATGCTATTTTAGTAAATAGCTTCAGATATCATGTGACATAGGCAATGGCAATTGGGTACCTACAAAAATGGTGACTCAATTGGAGTGCCTGTCATTGGGGTGACCGAGCAGGGATGGTGACAGGATAGGGGGGTTTCACGCATATAGTGACAGGATGTCGCTATATGCATTTGCACATGGTGGGAGCGAGCACACTCAGCAAGGGGTGGGTGGGAGGAAGGATTGTGAGGGTGGTGCAGTGGTGTCAAGTTGCCAAGGTGCTCCTGTGGTGTGGTGGGTGGGTTCAGGGCTGGACTTCACAGGGTGCTAGCTTCAGGCCCGGGTACAGGTACCTTTTGTTGCACCTGGTCTGAAATGTAAATTTTTTTATTTTGCACCCCCTGACATGCACCCCGCAGAGTTGAGAATCCTTTAGTGGGGGGGGTGCAGGGGATGAAGTCCCCCACATGAACAAGTAACTCATAAGTCCCCACCACCCTTTCGCTGTGTGCTGGGGAGTACACCACCGAAATTTATTTTTGGTGATGTACATTCACTCTAATTGCAATCACTATTCTGCGATCACCATTATCACAGAAATCCCTCTGGAAGTAGTCAGAGATGATCCCCAGTATATCTGGAGGACTCCGCACCACTCACACCATGCTGCTTGATGCAACATTAGAGATTTGGGGAGGCTACTGCCCACTCATGCCCCTGTCTGTGGTAAAGTGCCACAGCTCAATGGAAGTGGTATGTTGCAGTCAGAGGTGACAGAGGTCTAATACTTTGGGGTAGCCTGAAGAAGAGCTGCACCTGAAATTGGAGGGATCATAAATAGTAAGTTAAACAAGCAATTGGGTGCTTACCATTTGCAGAGTGTTTAAATAACATTTAATTTGTGGGGGGGGGTTGAGGAGGGTGCAGTCCTCCTGAACTGCCATATCAACACAGAAAAGGTTCATAATAAGGTTCATACTAAGGTAAGTGCAAGATCGGGAAGGCAGAAGCCCATAATGCTCTTATACTAATCCATGAAGTAGTAGGAAAGATCATATCCACTACCTATCAGTCCATCTAAACAATGTTTAAAAATACTTTTAGTTTCACTAATAATGACTTGAAGTGGTAATCTGTTCCATGGACCAATGACTCTAAGAGTAAAAAAATATTTTCGACTGGTGCACGAGAATGTTTTTCTTACTAATTGCAAAGGATGTCCCCTAGTATTATGATTATAGTTTTAAAATACTAATCGTAGTTCACATAAAAGGTAGGGATCTTGGACAATATCATATAATAACATGAGATCACCTCGAAGACGACGTGTGGATAAGGGCATACGTTTTAAGGTGTCTAACCTATCCTCATATGAGACACTGCGTAGCCCAGAAAATGTTTTTTGTAAATTTTCTCTGGACTGTTTCCAATAAAATACCTTCAGATTTTTTATATGGACACCAGAGCTGGGAGGCGTATTCTAAATGTGGTCTAGTGTATGCTCAACACAGTGGTAACAGCACTTCACACTCCTTAGATCTGATGTTATGTAAGATAGACCATACTACTCTGTTGGTTTTATTGATAATACCATGTATGTGTTTGTTATAAGATAAATTACCTGAAATTACAATGCCCAAATCTCTTTCATCCGATGTTGTTTCAAGTAGTGATCCAGCCAATGAATAAGGAAAATGCTAATTTTTTGTGCCCAAGTGCATTACTTTACATTTTGAAATGTTTAAAGTCATACCTCAATTTTTGCCCATGAGGTAATATAATCAAGATCATTTTGGATGATGTTAGCCTGGGAGACAGAGACACAAAGGCCACCTATTTTAACGTCATCGACATATTTTGTAGTAAAAGAGAAACAACCTAGAGTTAAATCTGCAATGAAAGCTTGAAAAAGACACGGGCCCAGAACTGAACCCTGTGGCACCCCACTTATCACAATATCCTTAGCTGATTTTAATCTAATGATTCTTTTAATTGAAGTATTCATCCATTTATGGACTTTATGTTGATTAGCATTTTTAACCTTAGACGGACTGTATAACTCTCTTAGATGGCAAATGATATTCTTGAAGCTTTCCCAACAATCTGCAGGAGAAGAACCTGCTCTATCATACAAATATATTTTGGTCGGGTTGGAATTACAAACACAATTCTGTATAATATTAAAAGTGACAGTATTATGGTCACTATTCCCTATGGGATCACTAATCTGGATATTATCTAATATTAGATCATCATCACAAAGTACGAGGTCCAGGATATTTTTACTTCTACTTGGAGTGAGTATGTTCTGCTTGAGGCCTAGCTGAATGCATGTATTCAATAGCCTATTCCCCGACTGGTATTTGCACTTAGATTCTGCCAATCTATTTCACCTAGGTTGAAATCACCAGAGACTACAATTTTACCTATAGCTTTTGCCTGTTCAATTTCACTTAAGATTGCTTCTAATATGTTAACTGGAGAATTAGGATGACGATAGCAGGAGCCCAAAATAAGAACATCAGATGTGGACAACAATAACTTGACCCAAATAGTCTCAGTTTGTTTGGCATGTTTTTTAATACCCTTAGTAATATTAATTGAATTTAGTTGTTTTTTAACAAATAACGCAACTCCCCCTCCCTTTCTATTAGTCCTATTGTATGTATACACAGTGTAACCTGGTATATTTGTTTCCCAAGATGATTTTTCATCACCCCAAGTTTCACTGATTGAGATGATATCAATACCATCTTGATTAATTCTACATTTTAATTCATCCAGTTTTTGATTTAGACACCTGGCATTAAAACTTAAGCAATGCAAGTATTGACATTTCATTGTACTGCTGGCTGATGGTTTTAGAGATGGTGACCTGCCCACCATCTCACACCCCTGAATTCAGTTTAAAAGGTTATTGATGGATGAAAGGAACTGTTTTCCCAGGATAGCATCATCACGTCTGCTTAGGTGTAAAGCATCAATGCAGTACAGCTCAGAATGATATTCAAATTCTTCCCAATGGGTTAAGCATATAAAATTCTGTTGCAGACACCAAATCCTAAGCCATTCATTTATGACTTTAATTTTATTATTAAGGAAAGGTGAGAAGTGAGGAATAGGTAAAATCTCAGAAAGACAAATAATGCAACCAATATCAACCACTTTATTAGTCAATGCAACAAAATATTTTATTTTTTGAACAGAGTCCCAATAAATGTTGTTAGCACCTACATGTATAAGTGCAATAGGGTTATCACCACAGTTCCTCATAATCTCAGACAGCATTATAGTGAGATCAGATATCTTAATGCTGCTGAAGCTGGAACTAGTTCTGTTTGCTTTGTCAGGATTACAAATTGTCCTATCTAAGTGTTTAGTTAGAGAGTCACCTAAAACATAAATCTGTTGTTTACAGGGGTCACTAGCTTCATGATGGTTGCTAAACAACAAGGGAGTAGTTAGGTCAGCTGAAAAGTCAACAAGTGGGGCTTCATTAATTTGCATTTTGTTAATAAGAAGTGGGGCAGGAGAAGAGCCAAGAGTGTTAATTTGAGATAAAGTACAACAGTCAGTTAACCCTATGGGGGCATCTATAGTTACATCTGTGGTAGTAGACGAAGGGGTAGATAAGGGATCAAATCTATTAAATAGCTCAATGCTAAAATGTTGCGCCTTCCTACCCTTCTTAATGACTCTGGTGCCTTGTACATTCAACCAATTATCCTCATCATTACGACTGTTGTCAGTAAAACAATCATCCTCCCTAGCTCATTTTCTAAATTTCTTTGTTGTTGATACAGTATGTAGCTGGAAACTATCAGTAACTTTCTGAGTGGGAACCTCAGGAAAATGAGGTGTAATTGGTGTAATAACAGTCCCACATTCTGTTCCATGGTTAACTTCTTTAGATGGTGATGCAACAGTTACATTGAGATGTTTATGCATATCAGATTGGCTATTTTTGAGTGCTATTAAATGCAAATTAAAACATCTAACCATATTTTGTAATTCAACAATTTCCAGACATTTGCTACATGTATGAGACTGATAAGGTAAATCACCTGAGGTCAGTGTGAACATATTGCAGTCAGTGCATTGTACACCAATACATCCGGATGTTGTTTGAATAGTGAAATCACTACACGCAACCATTATAATACAATTACCAGATGTGACACAACGTAGAAGTGTTTAAACAAATGTTCTGTTAATCACGGCTTAGCTTACCCACAGTTACGAAACCAAACAGGGCTTAACCATACAAAACATATGTATCTTCTTGCCCTAGAAACCTCTGAAACTTCTAGATGCACTAAGACATATGCGAACATTGTTTCCCCCGACTATCTAGCACACCTGATACAGGAGCTACCAATAGCTTCCAGGAACAGCTACAACACAGACTGCTAAGTTATTGATCAATTGCTTCTATCAGATCAGAGATTTCTGACTCCTTAACTGTTTCACAGTCTCAGAAGAGTGTCTCATAGCATAGTCAGACAGAGGTGATATTGAAGCTCAATTGTGGAGCTTGCAAAAAAGGACAAGCAATTAGTGTCATGAGTACCGGAAATATATCACTGGGTCTCGGCTCCCTTTATTAAAGAAACACACTAAACTGCCAAATAGTATCAGAGTATAATACTCCCCAAGGCTCACTCAGACAGAGAGTGGCCAAATATACCTCAATGGATATAGCAATCTGTAGACTCTTGTATTACCTTCACATAGAGCTTCCACCCAGCAGACGGGCTGAATGCTGCAGAGTAGTGATAGAACCGGAATGTGGTGAGAGCAACAAATGATCATGAGCTATTCTACTTGGCACAATCTGTCATGCTTCCATGCTAAACATGCAAAACACATGTGGGGATGCGTGTGTCATTGCACGCGTCTTCACAAGTGCAACGCGCGCTCACCCTGCCCGAGCTCGCCTTGCTCACTGCAGGGCTGGATGAAGTAGCAGCCCCAACCCAGAAGTGCTGCCAATGGGTCATGGAGCTCTTGCTCCACAAACTACACAATGTAATGAATAAAAGTAAAATTCAACACCACCAAAGTGGTTCTAAAATGTAGGTGCAAAGCACAGCAGCGATGCTGACAATGGCTGCTTTAAAATCAAACTTGGACAATAATGTCCCTCTACCCGTTCAGTCCGAACAGGGCTCAAATATATATTAGACAGACTAAAACATTTTTACAAGCACAAAGGGTATATAGGTGGTAGCCATCCTGTGCAGAGCAGAGTCTCACACAGAAACACAGTTTATACTGCTCGCACTCGCTGCGGGGCTGGATTAAATAGCAGTCCCAACCCAGAAGTGCTGCCAATGGGTCATGGAGCTCTTGCTCCACAAACTACACAATGTAATGAATAAAAGTAAAATTTAACACCACCAAAGTGGTTCTAAAACGTAGGTGCAAAGCACCACGGTGATGCTGACAATGACTGCTTTAAAATTAAACTTGGACAATAATGTCCCTCTACCCGTTCAGCCTGAACAGGGCTCAAATATATATTAGACAGACTAAAACATTTTTACAAGCACAAAGGGTATATAGGTGGTAGCTATATATAAACAGAATTTCACTGAACACTGCCCAGTGCCAGTGATGACCCCCAGCAGACTGCAGAGGCTCTGAGGACTGGGAGCTGGAGAAGACAGGGCCAAAGAGGGTACAATATGTGGTTTATGGACAGACAGAAGGGGTTGTATAGCTGCTACTGCTGTACTTAGACAGGCATAGCTAATGACCTCCTCCACTGGCCCTATGCCTCAAGGAGTTTGTGTCCTGGAATGGGCAGATTCTGGGCTATGCCCCACTTTTCCACCAACCCGTAAAAGAGAGATGCACTGGTCAGGCATAGAGTATGTAGGGAGCACATACCAATACTGTGGATGCTCTATAGTACCCAGATGGTGTGCATATGCTACATAGGGAATGCTCCATGGCTTTTCCTGGACCTCTGCACTCATAGGGGGGCAGCGAACCATTTAAGGATTGGGCCCTGAATATTCAGGCTGCTTCAGATACACAAAACATGGTAATGAAATGAGATAAATACTGTACATTGCACTATAAAGATACACCTGTGAAGCTTCCTTCTACCTTGCCCCATCGGCTGTGAAGCTTGATCAAATAGAAATAATAAAAAGCATAAGTGGAGGTGCACACTGAACAGCATAATTTATCTGTCTGTCTGTCTGTCTATCTATCTATCTATCTATCTATCTATCTATCTATCTATTTGTTAACCAGCTGGATGCACTGATCCATTGGACTGTTTTCAGGCATGACCCAGGTCATGAAGATGGCACAAGGATTACAAAGAAATACAAGGTACAAATACCGAACAGAAGAAATTCAACTACAGTGTATGGGAAAAAAAGAAAAAAAATGAAAACGGGTTACAAGTACAGTGTAGTTCAAGACCACTGTAACATTTTGTACAGTAGAATCAATCAGTTAGAAGTGCACAGACATACAGATCACTGTATAAGTTGCTAGGCAGAGCTACTCAAAACAAAAGCAAAGACATTGTTATTCTTTTGTAGGATGCAATACAATAGATTGACTGATGGAAGACCTCAGCAACCTAGTGAGCTTGTTGGGGGTGGGGGTGGGGTATTTTATAATAAAATAAGACAAGTGAGAAATACTCTATAAAAACACAATGTCTTTAATATAGGTCTGATCTGAACAGGGAAATGCAAATTAAAGCATACCATTACAAGTGGCTGAAGATAAACTACCAGGATAACCAATGATTAAAAATTCCCTCAGTAAAGTGTGAATGATGAAAATCAGCTCTGTAATTTGATTCAGCTCAGTGTGAGAGCAAGCAAGCCAGAGAGAGAGAGAGAGAGAGAGAGAGACACACACACATACGCAGAACAGAAGAGGTGTGTGTGTATGTGTGTGTGTGTGTGTGTGTGTGTGCGCCAGAGAGAGAGAGAAAGAAAGAGACAGAGAGCAAGAGAGAGGAGAGAGCATGTTAGACAACGGCATTAGTTTAAAGTAACTCAGAGTGCTTTGTTCTTGTTTTTAATGTTGTTAACAATCAACGTTTGACAGGTTATATCCCCTCTGTTCCATGCTGTTTCTGCTGCAATGTTTCATGGGGCTTGCTTATCCCAGAGCCATCCTTCCTCACTGCTCTGTGTAATGCGCATGCTCTATTTAAAGCTTTGATTTTTAAAGAGCTAATTACAATATGAAAGAGCCCTTGTTTAAAAAAAAAATACTTATATTGTAAAAATCAGTGCAGTTAGCACTATACACAAAGCTGTCTATCTCACATGCCCTCAGAATGATGAATATGCGTTTCAATAGGAATCAGAGCAATTACTGCCAAAAACTCTCTTAACAGGCACAATTATTAAAGGGGCTGTAAAATGGCTTAAAAGGAAGTGATAGTTGAAGTACCTAGCTGACACAGTCCAGCAATGAATTGGTGCAGTTTAGTGCAGGCAGAGGTGGAGGAGGGGTGAGATACAAAAATACCACTGTCATAAATAAAGACAATGGCGGAGAGTTGTGAGTCATGTACAGCCAAACCACTGAGGGGAAGAAGTCAGTCTTGACATCACCATGCAGCTGAAAAAGGGCAGTCATGAGGTCACCAGTGGGCAACACATACACTTAAAGTCACAGCAATCTGAATGCTAAATTCAACACCAGAGCTAGTGCATGTGCAGGGGTAGCATCATCATGCAAGGCAGGTATAACTCTAGAAATATTCCAGAGGGATTAAGGGTTGGTATATGAGGCTCAGGTGGCAGCAGACAAATACATAGAAGAGGAAGAGCCTGGGGGGCTTCCTATTTGCAGGCATACTAGTATCAGCAAGCTGAGAAGTATTACCACCCAGCACAGTAAAACACCTATGTGGATGTCTCAAAAACATCACTGGTTTCCTCCAAACAACAAATGTGCAGCCTCAGGGATCAACTATAACTCCACTGCCAGTGACACCATGGTGAATCTAACTGTTTGCTAACCCTATTGTAAGAAAGGTGCACTCTACACTACCAAGGGCACTAGGTTTAAACCATGAATGCAACAGCACTGCCCAGAACATTGCAACATCAACAGCACCTGCAACAACAACACCCACCAAAAACACACACATATCCATATGGTAGTGGTCCAAACACACACCGAGGACTGCTACCACGGATGCAAAACAAAATACTAAATTTATGTTCCCACACACAACCTGTTACTAAAATAATCAACTATGAGAGGGAGTTGGATTTGGGGGGAAATGTAACACTTGGGGGGGGACTGTGATACAGGACTTGAAACAATTTGGGAAACCCATCTCACAGAAAGAAACTGGAGACTGGGACCAGAACTCTGGTCTCCAGAACTATGCTGGCCACCATGGGAACAGCTTGGCCAGCCACCACCTTTTTCCAGCTCTTCTTTACATCCTCTGGTCACTCTCTGTGACAAGACAGCTCACAGGGAATGGTAACTGCTGTTCACTCTTATACCCATCACTGTACTTGATTCACTCTTCTTAAAGCTCTCTTATTACCTGCGTTGTTCAGGAAGCGCTGTTCTGACTGGGTAGAGTAAATCCCCCCTCACTGTCCATGGTAGTACTTAGCAGACTAGCACTGTGAATTGTGTTGCTATTCTGGTAGCACTGTTTCAACCTGGTGCCCAGGAACTCTATGGGACAGTGTCACATGGATTAATGCATGCCCTGAAGAATTCTGTATCAGCATAAAAACACCTTATTATGGATATGTGGATTAGTGGGCGATGATCTGGTAACTCCTGTGCAGTTGAGCCTGTCATTATGCAACTCAAATTCTGCAGAATTCAGCAGCAGAGTTATTGCAGGAAACATGGCCATTTCAGTGGCAGTTAATCCCTTTTGTCATTCAGAAATCTGTGACACTGCATTACATCCTGTCGGGCTTCACTGCATGTGCAATACAGCACACTGGGCACAGGTAACATGGGAAGTATTTGACTTAGGGTTAGTAAGCAAGTGCACTCAGCTGAATTGCAGGGGTAGCAACATTTCTGATAGCATGCCATGCCGGCAAAGAAAAGTTTCACTGGAGGACACACTGCTCAGAAAATCTTGTCAGTACTCCTTACAGATATTGATGAGTGGCTTCAGCTCCCCCTTCCCCAATTGCTTAGGGTTAGTTTTACTGTGAGTGATAATGTCTCCAGTGTTGTGAACCGTATCAGCAGTGGTGTTTTTTCAGGGTGCTATGCCTGGCACACTGTATCTTGTGCAGGAGTTTATTTCACAACCTTATATAAAAGCAATATTGACTGTATCCTTTGAAATCTGTGTCCACTTTGCTCATTCTGGAAAGGCCCATGATCAGCTGCAACATCTACAGATATAGAACAACCTGCTTCAGCACCATTTGAACTTGAATGTTGTCACGAGATGGAACTCAACACTATACATGACAGAGAACTTGTATGAGCAGAACAAAGCTGTTTTGGAATATCGGCTTTCCACATAAGCCAAGACGGTGCCAGAGTATCCATGTTTCATTTAGTTTCATGTTTATTTTATACAGAAAGGCACATGGGCAATATTGCCCATTTTCACAGGTGTCCAGTTACAAGCATAAAAAACTTACAACTACAAAACCAGTAATATTCAGATACAACAAACATGTACATTCAGCACTATACATGATGATAAAATCACCTGAAACATTTACAAACAGTGTTGGTCAACAGGCAGTGTTTGAGGGACCTCTTAAAAACTCGTATACTTGAGCAACAAACTAGGGAGATTGGTAGCTTATTATATAATTTTACAGCAATAAAATATTTAATGAATTTTATACAAATGATGTGTGAAAAAGGCACTTGAAATGAATATCTGCTCTGTGTTCTTGTAGTAATAGTGCTAATGTTTTACTATGCACAAGGTTTACAAGGCCATACACAGTCAAGCTATTTTGTGGTAACTGTGCAATATAGCATTGGATCAAAAGAGGCTCACATGGACCACCACAACCTTATAGCTGGAAGTTGACTTTCAAAGGCTGTGCCTGCAGTTCACTGGACAGGAGCAACCAGCCACACACCCTTCCTGAGCTATTTAAACCAACTTCTGCCAGTCTGGTGCTGCGGAGAGCAGAGGCATCCATGCTTCTGCCACCATGCTGGTGACCTGCTGCCATGCTGGTGACCCGGGTTCAGGGATGGACTCAGGTCACTCGGGGGTTGGCCAGGAGGAGGAGGATTGAGCATTCCAGTGGATGATCTCCTTCTCTGGGCAAGGAGGCTAGACTACTCTGCTTCACTACTGCCACCTAGGTGACTATAGGTGGTGCTGTAAATTGGAGCAGCATTTCCGGGTGGGGGACACTCCCTGACAAAAGACATCAACACATCCTCTGACATGCATAGGTCAGGCTGTCACCTCCATGGAGCATCAGTGTGTCAGGGGAGTACAATGGAACATCCCCACCAGTGGCAGGATGCCACCCTGCAGAGCCCTGAAGACCTCACACCTCCTACTGGGCAAGGGACCACTGGATTAAGTGTGGCACTGGAAGGGTGTTTGGGGTCCCCCGATGGTCCCACCACAGGGGGCAATCTGTAGAGTAATCAGTGTTATCACAGGTATGTCCCAGAGATGGGGGGGTGATGGGGTTGTAGGAACCATGAGGGCCTAAGAGCTCACTCAAAAGCACAGTTTCTTTGCTGCAGCTGAAGACCCCCCCCCTTTTCTCCTATGTTTGTCTCCTGCTTTGTCCCTTGTGCTTTTGGTCTTCTTATTTGGCTTGTGCCTCCATCGGCTTTCTAGATCAGTATTTGGCGTCTACCTTCCTGGGTTCAGTTTGTGATTTTCTCAGTCAACATTTCCTGCTGCACTCCTGTTTTCATGTACCTCTTGTGTTTCTTTCTGTTTTTCTTCTTCCATGCTTCTAGTTTTCATAGTGTCTGGCCTTTGTTTTTTTTGCAAATAACTTTATTTTAATGCAGGGTGTAATCATGTACAGGAAAATAAGACAATTTCCAGCATTATAACTAAACAAACAAATGAATATTCCATGCCCCATAACCATAAACTAAAAAAAGGGAAAAAGAAAGAGAGAAAAAAAAATTCTATATACCTACTCGTCCCGACCCCACCCTGCAGCACCCACACACCCTCTTTTGACCCAACTTGGCATAAAAGGATAGAAGCATGATGCATTGGACCCTCTTGAGGCTTAGGCACAACCAACTAGAGAAGAGAAATCAGAGATGAGAAAAGAAGAGAAGAAAAGATAATAACCCCAAAATAGTCGTGAGGTTGAAAAAAAACAACCCCAGGGAGGGATAAAGGTATGAGGGGAAAAAAAAATATACAAAGATGAAGGGGGAGAAAGTTGGGAGCTGGTTCAATATCCAAATTTGCCTTTAAGAATTGAGAAGAAGACTCCCCAACATTCCTGGAATTTTTCCCAGGAGTGAGAGAACCTAGCCACACATCTTTCTGCATTTAGAGTGGTAAGAAATTCAGACCACCATTCTCCAAAAGAAGGTTCCCATTCCTCTTTCCAATGCCTTAGAATTAACAACTTTGTAACCATGGAAACCAAAGCAAATTGAACTTTCTGAAAGAATGTGGGAATAGATGAATACATTCCTAAGAGGCAGGTGTCCTCCTCGAAGTAGGAAGCAATTTTTAAAAAGGGTGCTATGCGTTTTTTGATCGTATCCCAGAATTTTGAGATCATGGGGCATGACCAAAGCTTATGGTATAGCGTAGCATAGTTGGATCCACAATCTTTGCATTCTGTGGAGGACAGCCTGCCCATCCGATATAATTTACTAGGTGTGTAATATATGTTGTGGAGAATGTTGAACTGAATGTTCCTCAGTCGGTCTTGCTTAATTAGAACAAAATTGTCTGACCACATTTCTTTCCATATGTTATCAGGAAAATTCTTGGTAAGGTTGTTTTTCCGATAATAAGCTATGGGAGAAGGATTCGTCCAAGTCTGAATTATAATTCCTTTGTACAATTTAGCAATTGACTTACGACCTTTGGCCGATTCCTGAAGAGTAGTTAACACTTTCTCTGCTTCATCCGACCATGGTGGATTGCCCAAGAAATGTTTAATACAATGGTGTATTTGAATTAGTTGAAAAAGAAGTTTAGGAGGAATATTATACTTAGTTTGTAAAGCAGAAATAGAATAGAATAGAATGAGTTCCCCTAAATGAAATATTTTAAACATAAATCAAAGTGGGATCCCCAGAGCTGGGTATTTAAAGTTTTCTTAGCTATTTTTAGGTTTGGGTTATTTAGCAGAGGTTGCCTCAAATCCTTTTTGGGATGAATCCGGAACAAGACACATAATTGTTGTGAGGCTTTCACATCCCAACCGAATGAGGAATCTCTGAGCTTTAATGGGATATTTGACCATGGGTTATACAACAATGCAGCCAAAGCAAAATTGCAGGAGTTTGCTTGTCGAATATCCAATTGTAACCATGAGGGACTTTCTGGAATATTTGACTCAGAAGTAAACCAATGCAGAAATCTGTTAGCATGAATTGCCAAATAATAAACATAAAAATCTGGTAATTGTAACCCCCCCTAATGCCCTAGGGCAAGTAAGTTTCCCATAAGCCCTTTGCGGAGACTTCTCATTCCAGAGAAAATCTGAGCATATTCTTTGGAGAGACAAAAAGAAAGATTTAGGAAGATATATATTAAGGTTATTTAGGGGTAAAAACACTTGGCAAAATGACCATTTTCAAAACATTTGACTGTCCCCAAAAGGATAACAGTAGATTCTTCCACCTAGCCAGGTCTTCCTTTGTCGTTTTTATCAAGGGGTCCAAATTAAGTTCCTCGAGTTTATTTATTTCTTTAGTAATTTTGATGCCTAAGTAAGTTAGATTTTCTTTTTCCCATTGGAGACCCATGCTTTCAGTTTGGTCCCTTGTAACTAGAGTGGATAGGGAATATACTGTACCATAATTTTATTTTTGTTGAGCTTGTATCCTGAAAAATCACTAAATTGTGATATAACATGGAGGGCAAGAGGGAGGGATTGCCTGATATTGGAAATGCGCAGAAGTAAATCATCTGCGAACAGAGATAACTAAAGTTCCAAATGTTCCAATTGCATGCCACTTATCCCCCGTTCTAGGTTGAGAACTCTAGCTAAAGGTTCTATATACAAGTTAAACAAGTAGGGAGAGAGGGGGCATCCCTGCTGAGTGCCACGACAGAGTGGAAAGGGATTGGAAAGGTGATTATTACACAGTAACCATGCTGATGGACATCGATACAAGACTCGAATTTGGTTAATAAAAGGCTGTGGAATACCGAATTTGGAAAGGGCCGCAAACAAATACGTCCACTCCACCCTGTCAAATTCTTTTTCTGCATCCAGTGACACCAAGACAGCTTCAAGCTTGGGGTCCCTGGATGCAGAAACAAGGTGATGTAATTTCCTAAAATGGTCTGATGAGGTGCTCCCCACCACAAACCCTGCCTGTTCTGGGCCCAACAGACTTGTCCACACTCCCGCTAGCCTGTTGGCCAGAATTTTTGCGTAGATTTTGTTGTCAACGTTAAGAAAGGAAATAGGGCGGTAATTACCAATCACCATAGGATCCTTCCCTGGTTTGGGAAGGAGAATTATTCTCACTTCAAATAATGAAGGGTCCTTGACTGGGAAAGACCCCCAGTAAGTATAAAGCTGTAACAACAAGGGAAGGAGATGCCTTTTAAAAGTTTTATAGAACAGGCCCGTGAAGCCATCTGGGTCAGGCGCCTTGTCCGGTTTTAAAGAATCAGTCAATGCGAGATTTCTTCAACAGTGATTGGTGCTGTCAGATGAGTCTGGTTGTCTCCCAGAAGGGTAGGAAAGTCTGCTCTAATCAAAAAAGCTGACATTGCTTTATATTGGGCGTCAGTCAAAAAGTAAGGGGAGTATAAGGATCAGTAATACTCTCTAAAAAGAGTTAGCATCTCTGGTGGGTTAGACACCAAAGAGCCTGTGTGTGGGTATTTAATGGTTGCAATCCATTTTGACGCTGCCTGTTGTTTTAATTGCCAGGCTAATAATTTACTCGCTTTGCTACTCTGGCCAATGTATGAAGCTTTTATTAAGGACGCTGATCTTTCTACTTTCTCCAATATAATACTTGCATAGTGGGCTCTTAGCCGAATAAGTTCTTGTTCTTCAGCAAATGAAAGGTTGTCCGATCCTTTAATTTTAAGATTTCTAATTTTCTGCAGAAACAGATTAGTTTGGTATATTTTTATCTTTTTTAATACCGTAGCAGTACGTATAAATTCCCCCCTCCATGTAGCTTTTAAAGCTGCCCAGACAAGATCCACCACAGGGACTGAGTTGTAATTAGCTTGAATGGAGTCCTGCAAGAATTGTTGTAACCTAGAAATTACTTGTTTGTCTTTTAACAAATTATTATTTAACGAACATGTATGGGGCCTGAAAGGAACGTTGGGTAGATCTAACTGGGCTGCAATTAAGGAGTGGTCAGAAATTTCCTGGGCATGTATTTGCAAATCAGTGATACAGGGGATTAACTGTTGGCTAACCAGAAAGTAATCAATGTGAGAATAGCTTTTATGTACCAGGGAGTAAAAAGTAAAATCTCTAGTTGACGGGTAGGATAGTCTCCATGGATCTAATAGACCTAGTGAGGAGATTAATTCACCCAAGGCCCTCTGAGCTGAAGAGGATCCTGCCCCTCTGTGGTATGTATGATCCAGATGACTTGATTGTACTAAATTCCAATCACCTCCAATTATAATTGGATATTGGAGAAAGGGAACCAGTACCGAGGCTAGGTGAGTGAAAAAAAAAGGGGTTTCTGCATTGGGGCCATAAATTGACCCCAATACTATGTCGGTGTTTCCCAGTTTACCAGAAACGAAGATAAACCTTCTCTCTGGGTCACTAACAGTATCGACTGGAGTAAAGGGTAATCCTTTAGGCTGAACCCCACTCTGAAGACCTGTCCTACCCAGCACTTTTTAAGGAACTTTAACTGTTCTGGGAGCATGTGTGTTTCCTGGAGGAACACTATCATAGGGTCAAATTTAGCAAGGAGGTATAATATAAAATATTTCTTGTTATTGTCCTTCCCCCCCTTAATATTCCATGAAAGAATATTCAGGGTGTTAACCATACATTATAGGATGGTCATACCAAGTTGTGCAAATGCTTTGAAGGGCTGTGCTGCCACCCCCCCTTCACCCCCCAAAAAAGGATCTACCCATACTTTGTCCCCTAAATAAGCTAAAGCAAGAAAGGGTGAAAACAACTGTTACACTATATGCAATCCTAGTCCCTCGGGCCCTAAGCCCACTCCCTATATTCTGGACCATGATACTTTTAAAGGGAAAGCAAGCGTCCTATCCCCAACCTATCTATTAAAAAAAAAACAGCAATAAATAAACTTTCACACCCTCCTTATCTTAAATAATGTACAGCAATTCCCCCTCTAAGTGTGGGAGCAGCGAAGGTACTGGAAATCTTCATATACTAGGCACCTAGCTTTCCTCTTTAGTGAGGAAATTAATAAAACAAAAAGCTTCCCAACTGGAGTAAACATTGAACTTAACACAGCATTGGACTGTAGACTTTTTAGCATAGCCTTAAAAGGAGAAAAATAAAGACAGTATTTTAATATAGTCTTAATGTCACTGGCTATGACTGAATTGCCTATTAATAACATGCCATTTTGGCACCATCTAGTGGATAAAACAAACAACAAGTAACACAAGCACTCCCTCACAGAATAATGCTAGATAGCATTAAGTGGAAGTGAAACTTTTAAATGCCATAATATGTTGACTCCGTATCAGTGCTTTACATTCCTTAACAGCGGTAATCTTCTTTGCATCTTGCCAGACAAAGAAAAAAGAAATGCAGGGATGTCTAGACAGCATGCAAATGGGCTATCTCATCTCAATTTAGCACATCTTGCTGTCTCTTTTTGTCCCGAGTGCTCAAATAAAACTTCTCCCTTCTCATTTGGGAAATAAATCAGGATGACTTCTTCGCAGCATCTTCAAGGCTTCCTCCACTGAATCGAAGCACTTGGCTCCTTCCGAAAGAGTAACCTCCAATCGGGCAGGATATAAAAGGTGATGGCGTATACCCGCTGCCCACAGCTTTGATGTTATGGGCCGAAAAGAGGCACGTAGCTGGTGGGTTTTTAGTGTTAAGTCCGGTACCAATCTCAACTTTTTGGCCTCCCAGAGTATAGCTGATAACTTCCTGGCTTCCTTGTGAATGAAATCCCGATCCAGATAGTTGAGAAATTTAAAGATGATCGGCCTAGGTGGGTCGGCCGGAGGGGGTTTAGCCCTAAGTGATCTGTGGGCTCGCTCTATGACAAATTCTGGACCATTAGGAGAAGAGCCCACTGTCTTTTTCAAGAACTGTTGGAGAAATTGTATGGTATTACGTCCCTCTTCTCCTTCGGGGAGACCCAACAGCACCAAATTATTCCTTCTATTTCCCCCCTCGAGATCATCTAAATGATCCTCTGGTTTAGTGAGGCACCTTTTAAGCTCCACTACCTCGGGCTCCATCTTGTCCTGTTTTCGCTCCACTGAAGCTACTCTGGCTTCTGTGTCAGCCACTCTTCGGGCTAGTTGCATGTGCGCTGGTTTAAAATCAGCAACATCCTCGATTAATTTCAGCAGAGCCTCCTTAATGGTAGTAATTTCTGCATATATATGAGAAGACGAGAGATCCTCTGGGTTGACTGGGGAGACGAGCTGCGACGAGGGCGCTTGGCCTCCGATTCTTGTAGGGCCGCCGTAACTGACTGTTGGCTTGACATACTTAGAGGTAAGCCCGTCTCCATCTGCTCTCGGAACAGCCAGTGAGTTCTTTTAGTTGTGATATATTTTATTAGCTGAAGTTGACTTGTAAGATTATTGGGTGTTTTTGCTGAATTAAGTCGGCGAAGGAACAGAGCTCCAACGAACACGTCCTATCCCTTCCTCAGCATCACGTGACTCCCCAGTGTCTGGCCTTTGTAATTTTTGTTTTGATTTGTGCTCTTTTGGGCTTCCATGATGCTGTTTCTTCCATACTATTTGTACTCTCCCAGTTCAACTACAATTCTGAAATGTTTTCACCCGGCTACTAGCAAAGCAACCACTTACATTTGTGTTCTTGTGGTTTCATTAATTCGCTCAGTCCAGCAGCATTCTGTGTCATAGTTTTCAGGTCTCAAATTCTCCTGTTTTTCCCTAGCAGTTGTTCTCTTGTCTCAGCCCTACCTGGCCTGCAGTGCATCAGCAGCTAACACTGATCTCCCTTATGGAACTGTGGGCATGTGTTCACCATTCAGTCCAGGTATGTACCATTCAGTCTCATACATGTCCTAGTTGTTATTTGATGTTTCAGTCAGTTCTTCAGTCTTGTCTATGTTTTGTTTCTGCCTTGTGTTCATGACTGTCGGGCTTCACCATCACCCTCCCACTATTACTGCACTCAAATGTATGCCAGCCATGACCATAGCACGGCTTCAAGGGTTATCTGCCCTCTATGCCAATGATCTTGCTTTGCTCCCTTGAAGTTTGCATCTTGAGGGTGAGTCCCTCTACTCTGGTGGGGCCCTTCTTTTTTGGCCCTTCAGATGAGAATTCTCTATCCACTGGGGGAAGCTTTGGCCATTCAGATTGAATTGGCAGCACCTCTTGATGTAGTATTTAAGATTTCAACTACTGGAGGGTGGAACCTCTAAGTCCATGGGGTCTCCTTTAGCTGTACAGACCATGTCAGCAGTACTTTAGAAAGCTATTCCCTCCTACGGCCACCTAAGGTTCATCTGATCTCTAGCTACTTCCCATCCTCTGCCCCCCAAGTATGACAATCATACAGATATGCAAGCCCTGGTACCTCAAGGGCCCAACTCCTATACCTTACCGCTTAAGGGTTCAGCTTCCTTTCTAGGTCTCCCCCCAGTGAAGGCCAGGTGACTGCCATTCAGTGGTTGTTGCTCTTCTCCTCCTCCCACCTTGGGGAGTGGGTCTCCTTCATTGGGAACCTCCATTAGCTAAAGAGATTGGCTCATGAAGTAAAAAAAATGAAGCTGGGCACACACCAAAATTTGCTGGGAAATACTAAAGATTTATTTATCTATTCTTTACAAATTATGGCTGAGCTTCTGGGCTAACACCCCTACGTATTGACCCAGTCACATGGGTCTTCCTTAGGGTTGGTACATAGGGGTGTTAGCCCAGAAGCTGAGCCAAGCTTTATAAAACATAAATATATAAATCTTCATTATTTCCCAGCTATTCGGCATGTGTCCAGCTTCTTTTTTCTTACTGCTTGTTGTACTTTTCGGCTGGTGCACCTTCAAGGGGCTGATGTATGCTTCTTCTTTCATTTGCCAGAGACTGACCCATGGCACCACCATGACGTTCCCATTAGAAGTATAGAGTAAGAGGAAAGATCCCTGATATTGTCTATATCATGTCAAGTATGCATTGTTTTTCTGGACCTGTTCTTATTATTGTGAAAAATCAATAAACTTTAATTTAAAAAAAAAAAAAGTATAGAGTGAGAACCCTTCCTCTAAAAATTTCCCCCGAAGAGGGTCTCTAAATTGCAGTAGCTGAGCTGTCACTAATTTTATCCCTAGCATGGAAAAAAGGCGACCAAGGCCTTGGCTCCCCAGAGGTTTCCTCCTCAGAGGATTTTTTTCGTCTCCTTCATGCCGAGGATCATAAAACTTAAGTAGTCTCTGAAGGATGGTCCATAATGTAGTAAACCTATAGCATTTAACCTGGTAAGTTTCTGCTGTGAGTTGGGGTGGGATGGTGGCCCACTTTTCCATCCTGCCATTCTCTCTCTCCTTAAGGAAGTCATGCCTCTGTCTTTTATCAATTATCACTTACTGTTAGTCTTTGCTCAATTTGGTCTATGTCTGTTATCAGTCATCACTAATTGCTATTATTCTGTCCTCACTCAGGCTCTGTGTTCACCATCTGCTGTGTAATACTCTTGGGCTCCTTCTTAAGTTACCTTTAGCATAGAGAAATTATGTTCCTGTGGCACCTCAAGTGGTGGAACCCTCCTCAGGAGGGTTCCTTTGCCTTCATAGTACCCCGACAGGGTGGTAGGTCTCCATGAGGCAGAGAGTGCAAATGGCCAACGTATCCATGTATGACAGTTGACAGCACACTCATTCAAATACCTTCAGAATATTAATAATGCCTCACGAACATAACTCCTTACTAAGTTACATACACCCATTGAACTGTAGGCTGGCTTTCAGTCACAGTGGTATTGGATGGAGTGGGGATAAGAGTCACTATTTACAAATGTTAACTGTGTTGGCTCTGTATGAGGTACCACATCATTGATGCATGGCCCCATACCTGTAGCTTGATCTAAGGTAAAAGGGGAAGGGAGGGGAGGGGGAAGGGTGGGAATTAGGTCTGATAACTCTATTAGCACATTTCCAAACTTTGTAAATACTTGGTCGAAAACCATAATAACACATGAAACCTTAATCTGCATTAAAACAGCAGTGCATAATAGTGGTAAAAATTCTGACCTATACTTTTTTATTTTATTTTAGATTAACCCTCATCCCTGACTTATAGAATACCCTTCTTTCCCAATTTTGAGTCTGCTTCAGCACTTTTTTCACATTTGAAACAGTAGAAGCAGCACTCCTTTTAATGTTTATCAAACCAGGATTTCCTCAGTATTCTAATCTGTCTTTATATTCCTGTTTTTCCATAAGGTCAGGTATCAGTGTCTGCTACATGCTACTTCATAATGGTCACAAGCAAAGTGATCGTAAACAATGGGTGTTTAAAAACAAGTGAGATTAGTGATGAAAACCTAGTTCTAGCCATATTAATGGAACACTCCTTTTATTATTTCAGCTATAAAAATCAAGTGGTAAAGCAGACTCAAAATGAAGAAAAAAAGGGTATCATACAAGTCATGAGATAAGGGGCAAGATAGATAGACAGACAGAAAGACAGACAGACAGACAGAGATAGATAGATAAATAATTTATTAAGTGCTCATTTCCACAGACTATGGCCTGTGTGCAAACAATAACAATAAAATGAACAAGTTAATAAAACCAACCAAGATACAATTACAGCAGTTCCAACAGTTCTATTCAGCAATTAGTCATAAAAGGCCAGCCGAAATAAACACTGTATGTTTTGAGACCCTTCTTAAAGGCTTCCACCAAGGGATCCCTCCTGAGATTTTCAGGCAAAGAGTTCCATAATGTGGGCATGGCAACCAAAAATGCCCCATCTCTGGTGCGCCACAGCCTCACCCTGGGAACCTCAAGGAGGGCTCCCCCGGCAGAACAAACTGCCTGGGAAGGGTGACAGGGGAGAAGGAGATCTTGCAGATAGACAGGCTCCCCATTGTGTAGGGTTTTGTAGATCAGGAGCCCTACATTAAAGACAATCCTCCACCTGACTGGCAGCCAATGCAGTTCTCAGTGGACAGGAGTAATATGCTCGGATCTTCTAGCTCCTGTCAGTAATCTTGCTGCTGCATTCTGCACCAGCTGCAGTCTGCAGAGGTTGCCTCCAGATAACCCTAGGTACAGGGCATTAACCTAAAATAGAATGAAAAAGTATAGGTCAAAATGTTCACTACTATCATTCACTGCTGCAGTAACATACTATTTTGCAATAAATTTCCTTAGCTTTTGAGACAGTGGAGTGTAACTTGTTTTGTGAGGGCCCTTGAGGCCCTAAGCAAAACAGAAGGTGACTTCTAACTTTCTTTGTGTCCTAACTTTCTTTGCACTAGACAAGATGTGCTGGTCACTTTGGTTCCTCTGCATGAGTCCTGTCTTTGTTAGTGCAGGGCCTGCAGTGTGTTAGAAAAGCAGAACTCATTGTCTAGTTATCTGTTAGTCTCCAAGGACAGACACCAGGACAGCACTGATGACTCTGTGAACTTTGAGTCTGAAGGCCATTTAATGTAGATCACCACTAACTCTGGTGGGATTGTATGGGATCACTAGGAAGGAGTGAACATCCAAAGGGGCTACCTTCAAGGGAACTCCCTGGTGGCCTTGTGATGCACAAAGAATTTCACCAAAGTGGGTGTTTTCAGTTGGGTGGGGGATTTTGGACCTGACTGTGATCAAGAGATACTATCTGCTGTGCTGAAGATGGTGAGGTATCTGTTGCTAAATACTGAGCTGCTAAAACAGGTAGGAGATGGGTCTACTATTCTTATGGAGAATTCCAAGCTGGTATGCTTACTGGAGACATTACTGTACATCTGGTGGAGAGCTTGGGGAGAGTGCCAGCCACTATCTGAGAGCATTCTGAGGTAGGTGCTGGCCCACTGGTACCCAGCAGACTGTCTGGTGAGCATAAAGAACTGGTTAATGTGAGATTCCCAGTGCCAGGGTGTACATTAGCCAGGAGTGCCAGAGTGAATGTCCCTACAGTGGTGCAGCACCCTGCACACCAACTAAACTTATGAAGTGTCATGGTAGTGTATGACAAATTAGTAAACCTAATTTGTATAGCACAGTGGGAGCTCTGGTAAACTCAGAAGACAGCATAAGAAAGGCTCTGCCCTATAGTAAAACCTCACCCACTCATAAATTACAAGGAACAAGAGGACTCATGGGGCTCCTGTATGAGATGTGAAGGAAGGAAACATATTCAATTCAGTGCTTCAGAGTAACTGGTAACTGGTATTTTTCTTTTAAACTTAGATTGTAGGCTTGTAGTGACACTATACTTTCTTTCTGTGTTGTCTTTACTTATAATTGTTTTTGGGCTGTTGAAAATTTAAAAAATAGTGGTGGTGTAATTCTGTGCTGTCTTTAATTGCTGCAAATTTTATCTTGGCTTGTCTGACTGTCCTGTAGCTGGGTGAAGAGTGTTAATTGTCTGGCCTCTGACCTCAGCTACGTGATAACTGGAGGTGGGGCTTAGTCACAGTTAAAGCAGCAAACAGAAGTTCATCTTCTCAGAAGAAGCCAGAAGGTGAAGGAAGGAAACATATTCAATTCAGTGCTTCAGAGTAACTGGTAACTGGTATTTTTCTTTTAAACTTAGATTGTAGGCTTGTAGTGATACTATACTTTCTTTCTGTGTTGTCTTTACTTATAATTGTTTTTGGGCTGTTGAAAATTTAAAAAATAGTGGTGGTGTAATTCTGTGCTGTCTTTAATTGCTGCAAATTTTATCTTGGCTTGTCTGACTGTCCTGTAGCTGGGTGAAGAGTGTTAATTGTCTGGCCTCTGACCTCAGCCACGTGATAACTGGAGGTGGGGCTTAGTCACAGTTAAAGCAGCAAACAGAAGTTCATCTTCTCAGAAGAAGCCAGAAGGTGAAGGAAGGAAACATATTCAATTCAGTGCTTCAGAGTAACTGGTAACTGGTATTTTTCTTTTAAACTTAGATTGTAGGCTTGTAGTGACACTATACTTTCTTTCTGTGTTGTCTTTACTTATAATTGTTTTTGGGCTGTTGAAAATTTAAAAAATAGTGGTGGTGTAATTCTGTGCTGTCTTTAATTGCTGCAAATTTTATCTTGGCTTGTCTGACTGTCCTGTAGCTGGGTGAAGAGTGTTAATTGTCTGGCCTCTGACCTCAGCTACGTGATAACTGGAGGTGGGGCTTAGTCACAGTTAAAGCAGCAAACAGAAGTTCATCTTCTCAGAAGAAGCCAGAAGGTGAAGGAAGGAAACATATTCAATTCAGTGCTTCAGAGTAACTGGTAACTGGTATTTTTCTTTTAAACTTAGATTGTAGGCTTGTAGTGACACTATACTTTCTTTCTGTGTTGTCTTTACTTATAATTGTTTTTGGGCTGTTGAAAATTTAAAAAATAGTGGTGGTGTAATTCTGTGCTGTCTTTAATTGCTGCAACCCCTTCCCCCAACTCTTAATTATATGCCCTGATAAATCTGATTGACAGGAGCTAAACACAGGGTATAGTAAGAGGTGTGAAGTAGGAGGGGCATAAGGGGGAAGAAGACCACCCTCAGCACAAGTGTTTTGACTCATTTATTTATTTATTGGTTTCTTTTTCCTTAAAAAAATATATATCTGAGGATCAGTTACAGGATTTTTAGTACTGTAAATAAATAAAAGAGAACTAAGAGAGCTTCAGTAGCAGATAAGTAGTGGAATGCAGTATAATGTGAGGGAGTGGTGCAATGCAGTGGCTGGGGGCAGCCATATTCAGGCAGACCTTCTGGACACTGAGGTGCTGCCCTATCTGCATGCATCTCTCGGGACTGTGGGATGAGGTAACCAGACTCAGAGCGGAAGTAAACTGGGTCAGGAGTACCATCACCCCTATCCAGGGACCACCCAGTCCAATGCAGCTGCCTCAAAGGATGCCTAGAACGAGGAGCACTTGGATGACAGTGGGCTCAGGGAGGGTTAGAGCAGTCAGGCAGAGGCACATCCCAGATCCTATTCCTCTCAAGAACTCATATGCCACACTGGCAAATGAGGACAACCAAATAGAGGTACCCAGGGAAGTGGAAGGAAAGGATGTGGAGGTTAGGCAGGAGGTGACCTCAGTGGGGAAGCAGTGGACCCCAGAGTTGGAGAAGCGAATCCTGGTGGGGACTCCATCATAAGAGGGATCAGCTAGGAACACAGGAGGGGAGGACAGGGAGGTGAGGTGCCTACCAGGTGCCACAGCATGGAGGGATGGAAGGAAGATACTGGGGATCACTGGGAAGGCAAGGCGGGAGGGTGAGCTGGATGTCATTATCCACCTAGGTACTAATGACTTGGCAAATGGGAGCCAAAGGAAGTTCAGGAAGAGTTTAGGAAACTGGGAGGGTCTCAAGAAAGTAGCTACTTCTGTCACTTTCTCAGAAGTACTACCTGTGAGAGGCAAGGAGAGCATAGGAGTGCATGCCAGGAACTTTAACTCATGGTTGAAGAACTGGTGCTGTGAGGAAGGGTTTGATTCATTGGTGACTGGGGACCCATCTGGAGGGATGGAGGTTTGTTCAAGCCTGACGGCCTGCATCCATCCTGGAGGAATCAAGCACTCAATGATAAGTTTAAATGCTACATTGACAAGCATTTAAACTAGCAAAAGGGTGTGAGCCAGCAAGGATGGTACCTACTTGCTCACCCCCACAGCTAGTAATGGAACCAGTGAACCAGAGGAGTGGCTATCTCTGCAAAGCAGTGTGCAAAAGATGGAGATTAGTGTCCAAAAGGTGGATAAGCAGAAAGGGGCAAAATTCAGCAGAAGGGCAGACAGCAAGGAGAACCAGGGATAAATGACAGCCAAGGAAGGGGCTGGAGTAGAACAGTGAAGCAGTCTAGGAGGTCAAATCATGGAAAGCCATGTGTGCAAATGCCAGGAGCCTTAGCAACAAGATGGAAGAATCTGGAGGCTGTCATGGTACAGTCAGACCTGGACATTGTGGCCATCACTGAAACCTGGTGTAATGATAACCATGACTGGGAGATGGCCATACCTGGCTACAACATATTCAGAAGAGACAGAGCAGGCAGGAAGGGAGGAGGGTGGCACTGTATGTGAAAAATGACATAAGGGCCACACAGATCCAGGAGGAACAAAATGGAGGAGAGATACTGTGGGTTAAGCTGGAAAGGAAAATGGGGCCAGCCATCCGCACAGGTGTGGTCTATAGACCACCAGCCCAGAGAAGAAACAGATAGGGAGCTGATGCTAGCCATCCAAGGATGGCAGACAAGAGGTGAGGTAGTACTGGTTGGAGACTTCAATATACCAGACGTGGACTGGAGCATCCCAGCAGCAGCATCAACTAGGAGCAGATTTATCCTGGACTCCCTTCAGGGTGCCTTCCTCAAGCAACTGGTCATGGAACCAACTCGGCAGAAGGCAATACTGGACCTTGTGCTCACAAACAGGGACAGTGTGATGGGGGTAACAGTGGGGAGCACCTGGGAACGTGACCACCAGTCATTGTGGTTTGAAATCACAGAAAGAGCAGAACCAAACCACAAAAACACGTATCCTGGATTTCAGGGGCAGACTTTGGGAAAATGGGAGATGCTTGAAAAGAGGCATTAAGGAATGGGACAGGAATCAGGTATTGAGGAACAGTGGGCAGTATTTAAAATGGGGATTATAAGAACAACAGAATTATGCATTAAGCAGGTTAGCAAGAGGAAAAGAAAGAGAGACCATTATGGTTTTCCAAAGAGGTAACAAAGAAAGTGAAAGCCAAAAGATTGCATTCAGGCAATACAAAGACACAGGCAGAAGGGGATAGGGAGAAGTACCAGGAGAAACAAAGGGAGGCAGGAAGTCAGTAAGGAAGCCAAAGCTCAGACAGAAGAACACATTGCAAAATCAGTGGTTAAAGGGACAAAACCTTTTACAGGTACATAAGTGAAAAAAGAAGGACAAAGGAGAGGATAGTGAGACTGAAGGGGAGGATGGGGCCGCGTGGAGGATGACAACAGTAAAGCTGACATATTGAACAGGTATTTCTGCTCAGTCTTTACTAAGGAAGAGGGTGTAATGGGTCTGAAGGGATACAAGGGGTGAGAATGGTGCAGAAATGGACACAAGTCCCTTTACGAGAAAGGTCCTGAAGGAACTGGAGTAATAAGAGCTGATAAAGCAATGGGGCCAGATGGGGTGCACCCAGGGTCCTTAAAGAACTAAGAGAGGTGGTGGCTGAACCTCTGGCTATCCTGTTCAGCCAATCACTGGAAACAGGGAGGTACCCAAAGACTGGAGGACAGCAGATGTAGTCCCCTTATACAAAAGTGGGAACAAGAGGAAGCAGGGAACTACAGACCAGTCAGCCTCACCTCGGTAGTGGGAAAGATCATGGAAGCACTACTGAAGGAGAGATTGGTGGAACATCTGGTTGTCAATGGACTACAGGACCCAAGGCAGCATGGTTTCACCAGGGGAGGTCATGTCAGACCAACCTCATTGAATTTTTGACTGGGTGACTAGGGAGGTGGATCAGGGAGGGCAGTGGACATGGCCTATCTGGACTTCAGCAAGGCCTTTGACACTGGCCACATGAAGACTATTACACAAACTGGGGAATATGGGTGTGGGCAGGACAGTAGTGTGGTGGGTAGGTAACTGGCTGGGTGGCAGGACACAGAGGGTGGTGGTAAATGGCTGTCACTCCACAGAGGAAGAGTGACCAGTGGGGTACCACAGGGATCAGTGCTGGGACCGGTCCTATTCAACATCTTCATCAGTGACATTGCACAGGATATAGAAGGCAGAATTTCACTGTTCGCTGATGACACAAAGCTCTGTAATAGAGTAGACACACCAGAGGGTGTAGACAGAATGAGAGGGACCTGCAGAAACTTGAAGAATGGTCAAGGGTTTGGCAGTTGAAATTCAATGCAAAGAAGTGCAAGATAATGCATATGGGGCACAAAAACCCTGGCACAATATATCAGTTGGGGGTGAGGATATAGCATGCACCAAGCAGGAAGGGATCTTGGGGTTGTCATCTCTGATGACCTCAAGGTGAGGAAACAGTGTGACAAGGCATCAGGTAAAGCAAATAGGATGCTGGGATGTATAGGCAGGGGCATCACCAGAAGGAAAGGAGGTCATAATTCGCTATACAAGACACTAGTGAGGCCCCACCTGGAGTACAGTGTACAGTTCTGGAGACCATACCTACATAAGGACATAGACAGGGTAGAGAAGGTTCAGAGGAGGGCAACAAAGATGGTGCATGGGTTGCATCACAAGTCCTATGAAGACAGGTTGAAGGAACTGAACATGTACTCTCTGGAGGAGAGGAGGGAGAGAGGGATATGATAGAGACATACAAGTATCTTACAGGAGGAACAGGGTGCAGGAAAACACTATTTTTAGCGAAAAGATGTTTCAGGACTAGAGGGCATAGGATGAAGTTGGAGGGAGGACGATTCAGAGGAAACATGAGAAAGAATTTCTTCACAGAACAGGTGGTGGACAAGTGGAACACCCTGCCAGAGGAAGTGGTGGGGGCTGAAACAATCACGGGATTTAAGAATGCATGGGATAGACATAAAGGAATTCTAGAGGTCAGGGGTAAGGGGTAATAGACTTCTAGGAAAACAAACTGAACTTACAAGCTCAAATGGGCAGAGTAGGTGGGCCATAGGCCCTTATCTGCCGACACTGTCTATGTATCTATGTATCTATGTGTAAAGGGTACAACCTTTTTTAAGGTACCCTAATGTTTTGACTTATGTCCAGGGTCAGAATTAAGCCTGCCTTGCACTGTTAACAAATAGTAATTTCTGGAGCCATTTTCTCATATGTGTAACTGTAAAAATGTCAGTAAATATCAATAAACATGACAACATCCCATCACATTTCAGAGCGATTTATTTCTCACATGACAAAAAAGGCACTTGGCAACGTTCATCAAGGAGTGAATGGAAAGGGAATGAACTGTAAATAGCCAAGGACTGAGTGTATTTGATTGAAATTGGTGGGCAGTTACCACCTACCCTAGACATGGACTGCCTGTAACATGTTTATGTGCAACCTCGGGAAATGGACACAATACTCCAGGTGGGGTCTCACAAGGGAGCAATACAGTGGCAACATGACCTCTCTCCTCCTGCAGGAGATACCTCTCCCTGTGCATCCCAAACTTCCACTGGCCCTACCCACTGCCTTATCACACAGTCCTACCATTTTGAAGTCATCAGATATGATAGCCCCAAGGTCCCTTTCCTGATTAGTTACTGTCAGTACCTCCCTCGATCCTATACTCAGCTCCTGGGTTCCTATGTCTTACATGCATGATTTTGCAGTTTTTGGAATAGGGCATATTTTTGGGTGCATAGGGTGGGGAACTACTAGCAGAAGGAGAGAGGTGGTGTTACCACTGTACTGATCGTTGGTGAGACTCTACCTGAAGTACTGTGTCCATTTCTGGAGATCACATCTCAGGAAGGACATACACAAGGTAGAGGCTGTCCAGGGGAGGGCAACTAAATGATGAAGGGGCTGCAATATAAGCCCAGTGAGGAGAGACTGAGGGATCTCAATCAGTGCACCCTGGAAGAAAAAAGGGAGAGAGAGAGAGAGAGAGAGTGAGATATGATAGAGACCTATAATTACCTCACGAGGTGAATAAGGCACAGGAGAGAAGTATTTTTCAGAACAGAAGGTGCACAAGAATAAGGGGGCATGCAATGAAGCTGGAAGAGGGGAATTTAACGGAAATGTGAGGAAGTACTTCTTCACTGATAGAATGGTAAACACCTGGACCAGTGTTCTAGCACAGCTGGTGGAGGAAAACACAGTGGTACGCTTCAAGCATGCATGGCACATGCATATAGGAATTTTTGTAGGAAAGCGGGGGGGGGGGGGAGTAGCTAGAGATCAGGTGTTTAATTAGTTATTTATTTATTGAAATTATCAGAGACAACCTTTGAACACAAATTGCTCATTTGCAAAGGTTCCATGTCAGATAACAGCAAATGGTAACAGCCATGTAGAGTGCCAAATAAATGGCGTGGTATCAGGGGGCAAGGCAAGAAGCGCTACCACGGGAAGGGTGACTGCACATAATGGGAGATAGACAGATCAAGAGTGAAAAGCACAGCAGCCCGATTACAGCACCCCCACGAACAGCTATCAGCAGCACTGAGAGCACCAGCAAGCCGGCAAGTGGGAGAGGCACCTCCGGCAGGGAGACACAACCAAATGTGCACAGGATGGCGGACACAGCAGGCTGCGGCCAGCGGTGGCAACAGGAGAAAGGGTGAGTGGTGAGTAGGCCACACAGGGGACAACACCCCTGCAATGGCACACACTGAAAGGCGCCACTGATGGTGCACAGTGTAAGGGGGAGGATGTACATGCCCATACCACCCGGCTGCTCCGGGGCCACACACACATGGACAGGGTGCAGGACAACAACCCCAACCCCATACACACCACAGTGGACTAATACACCTACTTCGCTGGACAACACATGGAGGAATGGAGCTCACGGCCCTGCCCAGGCACAGGGGCACCTCATCTGAGGGTGGCGGTCCACGGTACGCAGGGCCCACGGACATGGCAGCGCAGGGAATGGGGGCGTGAAACTACACCTCCTAATATGCAGCACAGACAGGAAGGGGGCATGTCCAGGTGGAAACAGGGCGGGGGCACCCAGCACCCATAACAATGGCAGCCACAGCACACCCATCAGATGTGACAGCATCTACACCATGGAGGTGCGCTACATCCAGAGCCAGAAGGACAAGCCCATGGCTGTCCACAGTGGCTTTGTGTATTGCAGAGACAAGGATGGACCAGAGAAAGTATATTGGAGGTGTGCTGAGCAAAGGAGGTACCATTGTATGGCTCGCCTGCACGCTGCTGAGGTCATGGTGGTAGCCACCATCCAGGAGCACAACCACACACCCGATGCAGCAGACGTGGGCATGCAGTGAGTGATAGGAAAGCTGTGGGATAGGGCATGGCATATCATGGATACCGTTTTGCATGTCATCGTGGCAAGCACATCGGGCATCCCTGCAGCCATGGCCGGTCGCCTACTAGGAGTGCGTCTCCTGCGCCGGATGGTACAGTGTGTGCGATACATGGCCCATAGCTGGCCAACCACTCCACTGTCTGTTGAGAGCCTAATCATCCCGGAGTAGTACACCCTTGCAACGGATGGTACGCGCTTCCTCCTGTATGACAGTGGGGGCGAGACCGCATCATCATCATCTATGCCACAGACCGTGGCATGCAGCAGCTGACCAGCAGTATGGAATGGTTCATGGATGGCACATTCAGGGCATGCCTTGCCCTGTTTGATCAGCTCTACACAATACACGCCATCCAGTTGGGCACAGTCCTGCCCGCTGTCTATGCCCTGACATGCACCAGGCAGGCACAGACGTACAGCAGACTGCTAGGCCAGCTGAAGCTGCACAGCCCTGCCATAACACCTGCCACAGTCCTGATGGACTTCGAGCATACCAGCTGGCATGGGGTCACTACCATATTCCCTGAGGCATGGGTCATGGGGTGCTTCTTCCACTTCACCCAGGCCCTGTGGCACAAGGTACAGCAGCTGCCTGATGTACTGGCACGGTATACCCATGAGCCTGACTTTGCGCTGCATGTTTGAATGCTGCCGGCATTGGCATTCCTGCCACCTGCCAATGTGCCAGCAGTCCTCGAGGAACTTAAGGAATGGGAGTACATCACCAGCAATGAGGACATCCTCCAGCCCCTGCTGGATTATGTGGAGGACACGTGGGTCGGCTGGCCCACTGGGTGGTCGGGTCACCGGAGTGCCCCATTCCCAATCGAGCAGTGGAACTCCTATGACTCCACCCTCCAGTGCCTGGCGAGGACTAACAATCTGGTGGAAGGGTGGCACAGGGCCTTCAACACCCACGTCGGTGCTTGCCACCCCAGCATCTGGTGCCTCCTCGAGTGCCTGAGAGAGGAGGAGTGTATTACTGCTGTGCGGTCTGAGATGCTGTTGTCTGGGGTGGAGGCACCACAACCGTGGAGACGATATTGGGACCTTGATGCCAGGATCCGTGCCATTGTGGCCAACTATGACACCAGAAGCCACTACGACTACCTGCGTGGGCTAGCACACAACTTCATCTTCAATGTCTAGCCTGCCAAGGCCATCCCTGACATGCACCTACCCCTGCTACTGATGACCAGCCCTGGGCAGCGTTGCCTGTGCAGCACCTCATGGTGCACAGTGTGTGCCCTACAACACCACCCTGCTTGGGTATGCCCTTCCAGGGCTGCCCATGCATCCACCGCCCCCCCTTAGTCACCCTTTTGACCCCTCCTGCAGGCCAGGGCCCTCATGAGTCTGCCACTTGCCACAGACAGGGGTGGCTGGCAGCTGCATGTTGGGCCACAGCACTGCCCCTCAGCTGTGCCCCCTGGTGTTCTGGCCATCCCCTGTCCCACTGTGCATATCCATTAGCTGGGCGCCCCTGTCCCTGGGTGGCGGCTCACTGCAAATGCCATACCCCCCTTGTGGTCATGCCTAGCCAGGCCATCCCTGGCTGCTCACACTCCCAGGCTCTCCTTCACCATGGTGTGGCCTTCCGGGCCCGGCCACGCTGTGGTGTGCTTTGTCCACACTGCCTTGCAGGGTGTGCTATGTGCTCGGCGCCCCTTTCTGCTGCTGTTTACTGCAGGCGCTATTGTGCAGTCGCCTTTGTGGCATTCACTGTGTCTCCCTTGCTGTTCTGGGCGGCGCGATTGCGGACATGCCCATATTACATAAAACCCAGCAAATACAATAAATAATACATAGAAATATAGAAGTTGATGGCAGATAAGGACCACAAGGCCTATCCAGTCTGCCCAGGGTACAAAAGTACAATTTACATTCGTAGTATTCAGCTCAAGGGGAGCCTCGCTGCCTGTCCACTAGTGGTTACATAGGTAGACATGATCAGTAGGTACATTGTAATATAAATAAATTATCCATATTTAGTACAATAATGTATCAGTGAGACTTAGGTTGGGTCAGGGCAGTGGCAAGCTGAGTTCAGGGCCCAATTATCTCTGAAGGCCCATTTGAATTGTGAGATTTTGGGTAGCCTGGTTATGTTGGTAGAAAGTTCATTTGTCCACACGGCTGCCCAGTTTGAAAAGGAGCACAGACCGAGGCTTTTTCTTCGAGGTGGGATTTCTTGGGCCTGCTGGATCATGCTCCATGTGGTGTAGGTGTTGCGGATGGGTCTCAAGAGGGAGCTAATGACTGGTGATGTGAGGACTAGTAGTGCTTTCTTGGCCAATAAGATTGTTTGGTAATGGAGCCTTGGAGGGAAGTGGAGCCAGTTTGTAAGGGCATATAGGTTGCAGGTGTGAGTGTATTTATGTGTGCCAGTTACAATGTGGCATGCTTTATTGAGCAGTATCCTGACTCTATCTAAGACCGTTTCAGTGGCTGACCCATAGAATGGAAGACCATAGTCGATAAATGAGACTACTGAACTGGATACTACCTGGTGTCTTGTTTCCTCAGCTAGATTCAGCCTTTGTCTAAAGAGGGCTCCCAGTTTCCTATTGCCAAGATAGGGTGTCATCGAGGATGACCCCAGGTATCTAAAGGTTTTTACTTGCTCCAGTGGGGCACCCAGTGCATTGTGTAAGCTGAGTGGGATTGATCTGTATTTACTGTGTGTCCCTGTGAAGAGCATAGTTTTAGTTTTTTTCTATAGTTAAGTACAAGTGTATTGTGCTTAAACCAAGATTCTAGGGCCTCAACGCTATGCTGGAGTTCCTGAGTAAAGTTGTTGTGCAGTGAGCTGCTGTAGTAAATTACTGCATTATCTGCATATAGCAGTATCTTTGCCTTAGTATTCACATTCATCAGGTTGTTAATAAATAGACTGAATAGTAGAGGGCCCAAGATTGATCCCTGAGGGACCCCTACTGTGACACTCCTCTCACTTAAGAGGACCCCATTTATCTTCACTCTCTGTAGGTTCTGAGATGCCAGTATAGGCAGCAACAAAATGGGCAGACTGAGTGGGCCAAGTGGGCTTTTTCTGCTGATAAAGTCTATGTTTTTATAAAAAGGAATGAGCCAGAGGCTGAGTTTGGGGTATGGTTTAGCATCCAGTTTTCTCCTCGTCCAAAGGTGGAAACACGGCATTGGTGAGCTTGTGTCTAGACTCAGTGATAGGTTGCACTATTACTATGTCTATGGCAGGATCTGGGAATTGGATATCTGGCAAGTTGCAGAAATATTTATTTAGGGTAGCTATAGTGTTTTTGTGACAGTTTTCTTCCACTGTAGTCGACAAAACTTGCTTCAGAGTTTTGGACTCCTGAGCCTTCAAGTCTCTTTTTTTAGATGCCGGTAAGATAATAATAATAATAATAATTCTTTATTTATAGTGCGCCTTTCCAAACCATGGCACATAACAGTCAGAACAGCTAAAACATATAAAACAGCATCACATTCAATAAATACAAACATGGTAGTCAACATCTTCACTATAAGCCTTATTCCACAGGAAAGTTTTTAAGGCCTGTTTGAATCCCCCCCCACAGTCGGACACTCCCTGATCCGATGGGGTAGAGAATTTCAGAGGGCCGGGGCCATGAATATAAATGCCTGGGCTCCCGCTGATTTTAAAGTCACCCACAGAATCTCTAGCAACCCCTCATCAGCCGAGTGAAGTGGTTGCTCAGGGTGATAAGGGTCCAGGAGCTCTTTAAGATAGACAGGGCCCAGTCCGTGTAGGGCTTTGTATGTCAGTAACCCGCCTTTGAAGGAGATCCACCACTGGACCGGCAGCCAGTGCAGTTCCCGTAATACCAGTGTAATATGAGCAGATCTTGAAATCCCCATCAACAACTGGGCTGTTGAGTTCTGCACCAGCTACAAGTGACGGATATCATCCCCTGGTAGCCCAAAGTAAAGCGAGTTGCAATAATCTAAGCGTGAGGTCACAAAGGCATGGATCAGTACAGGCAGATCTATGGATGGAACAAGGTGCTTGATCCTGGAGATGTTTCTTAGATGGTAAAAGGATGACTTTATGATGCCCGACACCTGCGCTTGAAGTGTCAGTCCCGTGTCTAACAACACCCCCAGGTCTCGCACCTGTTCAGAGGCCAGGAGCTCAGCTTCTCCCAGGAACAGTCCTAGGGAGCAGCCTGCCCCCAGCCCCCCTATCCAGCGGCCTGGATCCAAAACCATCACCTCTGTCTTCCCAAGGTTCAACTTCAACCAACTGGACTTCATCCAATCTTGGATTTCATCCAGGCAGTTATTAAATACCTAGACTGCTCCTTCCTGGTTGGGAGCAAAAGACAGGTAGAGCTGTGTATCATTGGCGTAGAAATGAAACCTCAGCCCATACCATCTTACAATGTCTCTGAGGGGAAGCATATACACTGCAAACAACATGGGGGACAACACTGAGCCCTGAGGAATCCCACATGACAGCAGGATTGGATCAGAGGAAAAAAATTCCGACACAACCCTCTGAGTTCTTCCAATGAGGTATGATGTAAACCATCTGTAGACCAAACCAGAAAGTCCACAGATAGATCTCAGGAGCTCAAGCAGCACCCCATGGTCAACGGTGTCAAATGCTGATGACAGATCTAAAAGTACCAAAATGGACCATTTTCTCTGGTCTCTCGCCATCAGGAGATCATTGAGCACCAGAACCAGTGCAGTCTCAGTACTATGCCTCTTCCGGAAACCAGATTGGAGAGGTTCGTAGATGCTAGGGATGGTCAAATGGTTCTCCACTTGTGCAGCCACTACTTTCTCGATCACCTTCCCCAAAAAGGGGAGGTTCGAGATAGGCCTGTAGTCAGCAAGAGAATCTGAGTCCAAAAAAGCTTTCTTCAACAACGGTGTCACCACTGCCTCTTTTACAGAACAGGGATAAACACCGGAGTCAAGGGATCACCAGATTATCTGTGCCAGAACCGGGCCAATAAGATCACCACAACCCATAATCAGGGATGTCGGGCCCGGGTCTAAACTACAGCATGTAGGGCACATCCCCTGGGCAATCCGCATAACATCCATGACTTCCGGATAGTTGAATGTACTCCAGGAGAACGGAGGAGTGACCAAATCCTGATCCTCCGCAACTCGCTTAGAATGTGTTGCAAGGATTTCTGATCAGATGTCAGCCACTTTATCAGCAAAGATCTGAACAAGCTCATCACACTGCAGTTGTGAAAAAGCTCCTTGGAGCTGCATACAGGTTGGGTTGTACAACCTGTCCACAGTTCTGAAGAGCTGAGCTGGTCGATTTTGAGTGGCAGAAATTTCCCTGGACAGGAACTCTGCCTTCTTATGGGAAACTTCTGACTGGTAGAACTGATAATATTCTAGCAGTCTAAGGTGGTCGGCATCCAGGCCCGTGGGTGGAGGGAGAGAGGATGCACATGCACTGGTGCAATGGTATCCAAAGCCAAGGTGATGGCAATATTATATGCCACAACCCAGGCTTCAGGATCCTTGCAATCGACAGGAAGTTCTGATAGGTCAAGAACTGCTGCTAGGTCATCGGATGTAACATTCCGTAAAGGTCGGAACTTGACCATCTCCACAGGGGTCGGCCTACAAGGGGGGATGTCAAAATTGAACCTCACCGTGTAGTGATCCGACCAACTGACTGGTTCCATCCCCACGTCCGAGGCCTCGATCCCCAGGAGGAAAACCAGGTCAAGGGAATGGCCGCCTTTATGAGTAGCAGCGGTGACCACCTTTGTCAGGCCCAGTGAATTCATCAACTGGAGGAAGTGTTGTCCAAATTGCAAGAGTTTGTCGTCGATCCAGGCATTGAAGTCACCCAGGACCATCAACCAAGATGGGGGTCCACTGTGACATTTATTTTATACTTGTAGTACTTCCTTTGGGACTTTTCTGATGTGACTTTTAAAATGATTCCTTATTTTCTTAAACAGCTCCCAGTCCTCAGACTGTAGTGTTCTGATTGCTTTTCCCAGATTCTCTCTATGACATTAAGTAGTTTCTGTATTTTCTTTCTGATTTTATTAATTTATTTTATTTATTTAGTTTTTGTTGACTGGGTAAGTGCACTAGACAAATTCTGCCTATTTTCAGGCATGACCCGGGGGAGGGAGATACAGATGAATGACAACTGACTTTGAACCAGATTAAGCTGTTGGTGGTATTTTAGTGAATGGGGGAAATTTGGCCAGGGCACCGGGGAAATTCCCCTACTTGATGGTAGGGTGAGCTGCTGTACCCATGGCCTCCATTTTGGATGGAAGTCAGTCTGCTGGTGCACCTGCAGGTGAGCTGATCTCCCTCCCTGCTGGTCCAGCTATGGAGAGCCAATCTACTGGACTTAACACTGGAGAGTGAAATGCCTACTGAACTATTTGTATCTAACACTGATAGCCCAGAAAAGGACACTACATTTCTGCAGTCCAATACGACTTTAGAAGAGGCATGGTTGCGAAAAGTTTGTCATGATAATCCACAGTATGTTCTTTCTTTGCTGCACGGTGGGAAGTTGGGAAATGTGGCACAACAATGCATACCACAACATGCACAGGCTTTATCCTTGGTGGAGATCCCGGATCCCGGATCCTGAGATTCTTGTTCAGCTACACTCCCCTGTTGAACCTAGGGGTTTGTTTCCACAGGAGATTTCTTCTTGTGAGTTTGAACATTTTGACACACTCCCTGACAGTTTTGCTGTTGCTGCCGCTGACGTGGAAGTTCACTCAGGTGGGGTTCCTTAGCCATCTGAATCCTTACCGCATGCTATTCCTCTGGACTCTTTTGCTGCCTCAACCCAGAGCCCTGCTGCAACTCCAGCTAATGCTTTGCACCCTGTAAGTACACTTACTACTGATATACATACTTCTGCTACTGATATTGATGTAGGGCGGTTGCTGGGTTTACATCATGGAAGGGTGGCTTCCCAATCTCTGACTGTCCCAGAACCTCCCCTCTTGGAGTTGCCAATGGTTTTTGAACTTTCTTTGACTCAGGCTGGATGGACCAAGTCAGTACAAGGGCAGTGGCTTCCTGACCCCTTGCATAGTCTGATACCAGGCTCCCCTGCTAGAGAAGCACAACGTCAGTGGAGCTTGGCCCAACCTCTGTCTGTTACTCTTTCCACTCCCTTTGCCACAGACTCTGACCTTGATCTTCATGTGGCTGATGTTCAGCATGCTGAGCCCTCTCTGAAATTACTGACAGCACCTTTGAATGCGTCTTTGGAGGAGTCGGGGATGAGGGGTCAAGTAGATGGCATACTACTTGGGGGGACCGCATGGACACTGACCTTCATGCCCCTGCCGAGTCTGCAGCTGACATTGCATGGAATAGCTGAGCTTCATTTTGGAAAAAGGACAATTTTGCACAACAGTCCCTTTCTGCATAGCGTCATAACGCTGTGCGTTTACAGTATCTAGGGGGCTTGGATACTCCACCAGATAGACTGTATGTGGGCAGAAAATTAATTAAGGAATTTTTGTTTTTGTTTTTTCTGATGAATTGTATGCCCTGATACATGCGTCAGGAGATATATTGTATGATGTGAGCTTTAAATCTCCTCAGGGGTTGGATAGGTTCTGGTTTAAATATGAAAATTTTAAACATTTTGTTTTGTGGTTACCTTTTAGGGCAATACCCCTTACCAAACCTGCCATTAAATGTGTTACTATCCTGTTTAGAAAAGAAAGTGTTGCTGTACATGATGTCTCCCATTGGCTGGAACAGCGTCGTGACCTCATAGGCCCTCCTCAACCCAATATGGATGCAGAACATATCTGGACTGGGGTGTGGAAATATAAAGTTAAGCTTAAATCCACCAATTTAGGCCCCCAACATCTTCCCAGTAGTTTTTTCTTAGGAAGAGATAAAGGTCACTGTTTTTATCCAGGCCAACCTAAAACATGTTTTAAATGTGGCTCTTTCCTTCATTTAAGTTCCACATGTGATAGACTGCGTTTTAATTTGTGCTTGGAATTTGGTCACTCTAGTTCTTCATGTCAAAACGAGATAATGTGTAATTTGTGTGAGGAAGGGGGTCACACATATAGGTCCTGCCCTTGGGCATACCATAATCAGACTGATCAAACTTGTCAGGATTCTATTATCATTGAAGCCCAGAAGAAGAGCATGGCATCTCACAAGGTTCAGAGGCCTCCTCCTCCTCCTCCTGCTGACACTGTGCCTGTTTCTTTGCCCTCTGAGCCTATGGTTATTTCTGAGGGGATGGACTCTCCTTCTGGCCTTGACCTCCAACCCCCTATCCCTGAGGACCTTGTCCTAGCTTCTGTTCTGCCTACCCCAGTTCTTTTAGAAAATGAGACACTTCCCACCCCATGCTTCTTCTTCGGTACAACCTGGGCCTTCTCTTTCTCCTGAAGACTCTGCAGTGATGATGACTCCCCCCCCCCATTTCCATAGTAGCAACCCGGAAGAGAACCCTGAAGCAAACTAGGCCCAGATCTAAAATTGCCAAATCTGCCACTTCACCTACTAGTCTTCCTACACAGAATGTTTGCTCATCTCTCAAAACTGTGGTCAGAATCAGATTTAGGAGATGATTTTGAATCATCCTCCACTGTCTCCTCTCAGCAGATTCTCTCCTCTGACTCTGAGGGGGAACGGACTCCTCTCCCCATGCCTACTGAACAAACAGCCACTGGGGCAAATCCATTCATAAGAGTACCAGACGTGGTAAGCTGCCTTGAATTGTTCTCAGTTTTTACCATTTCTCTCCCCTTTTTCACTCTCTTCTTCCTTTTTGAATATTGCTACTATTAATGTAAACAGTGTGAAAAATGCTAAAAGGAGGCTTCTTTCATTTTCCACCGTATATGAGTTGGGATTTGATATGGTTTTGTTACAATATACCAGACTAAATATGTCTTCAATTATGGCGGCACGTAGGTTAAGGTGCTGGGGCCCCTCTTATTTCTCTTACAGCACTGATGTCTTTGAAGGGGTCGGGGTTTTGTTTCGAGGGGATAGATTCTGTGTCACCAGAGTCATGGATATTTTCCCTGGCAGGGCACTACTATTGGATGTTACCTTTGATAATGCCTGTTGGAGGGTGATAGTAGTGTATGCACCACAAAAGAAGAAAGATAGGGTCCAGTTGTTCACAGATATACAACCCTATTTATTTACAGCAAAACACATAATCTGGGCCGGGGATTTTAATTGTGTCTTGGGTAACCAGGATAAGGGGGCAAAGACACAAAAGGATTTTTGTGACACCAACTGCCTTAAGACTATTGTCCAAAAAGCTGGCCTTCTAGATACATATCGATCTGTTCACCCTATGGGAGGGTGGACCTTTTATAAAGGTGTCCTCTCCATTCACATTGATTTTGTATTTTTATCTAAATATATAAAGATCGATAATGCTCAACATCTACCCCTGGAGACTACTGACCATGCCATTGTCTCCACTGGCATTGGTTTGGAGGAACCTGTTCCTATAGGTAAAGGATATTGGAAATTCAATAATACTTTACTGGAATTGCCCACTGTCTGTGACGACATACGGGATTTGCTGAAAGCGAGGATGTCCCTAGCCTGTTTAAAGACTGATCTTAGACTTTGGTGGGTGGAAACTAAAATGAGTATTAAATCACTATACTGAAACATGCTTATGCTAAACATGTTTTACAGTACCATCGGTATTTAACTCTTAGGAATCAGTTGGCAAAATTGTATTCTCTTGTTAATGAAGGTAGGCATGTGAACCCCAGTTAAGTAATTAATATCAAAAATGAAATGGTTGGGCTTCAATATACGAGAGCTACTTCCATGTTGTATGAACATAGGATATACACCCCAGGAAAGTCTTCCTGTAGTGATGTTTTTGCCAGTTGTAGAACTAGAGCAGAAAAACAGATTATGGTGACTTTATCTGCCCCGAATGGTACTATAGTGTCTGGTTCTAAGGCAATTCTAGGATTAGTGCAAGCGCATTTACGCTCATTTCATGATGTATCAAAGACATCAGATCTGGATATTCAGCATTATTTGGCTACTGTACCCTCCTTTATATGTCCCCCTGACAAATTGGATTCCCTAGTAGCCCAAATCTCAAAACAAGAAATTGAAACGGCCATTAAATCTTTAAAAAATAATATGACCCCAGGACTGGATGGTCTTACTACTGAATTCTTTAAAACGTTGCTTGACATCATGGTGGATATTCTTTTTGTTGTTTTTAATTGGATGTTGTCCTCAGACACCTTTAATTTTCACTTCTGTGTAGCACTACAGAGTTTCTTATACAAAAAAGGTGTGAAAAGTGATATTAATAACTGAAGACCCCTCAGTCTCCTTAATGTTGATTTCAAAATCTTTATGAAAATCTTAGCGTCCAGATTGGCTTCTGTCTCCCCATTCTTGATAGCAACGGTGCAAACATGCTCTGTCCCTGTTCGCCATATTTCTGAAAACTTGTTGCTTATTAGAGAACTGATTGAGCAAGGGAAGGAAGATTTGCCTTATGGGTATCTCCTTCCCCTTGATCAGGAAAAAGCATTTGATAAAGTATCATATAAATTCTTGTTTCAGATTCTACTGCATTATGGAATTCCTAGAGGATTCTGTGATTGGTTGTCCTTAGTATACGCAGCTGCCTTAGTCATTCCTTTGGTTAATGGGCACTTAGGATCCTATGTGTGCATCAAGAAAGGAGTACGACAAGGCTGTCCAATGAGCCCTCTCCTTTATGTCTTCTGCCTAGACCCTATATTGAGAAGTTTACAACACATGGTTCTCTTTAAGGGTGTATGACCAGTACATGTCGATATGGAGATTAAAGTTATGGCCTATGCAGATGATGTCTGTCTTGTGGCACAGGACTATACATCAGCACTGCAGGCATTAGGACATACACACATATGCAGTTGTAGTGGGGGCTTCCTTAAATAAGGACAAAAGTATGGGATACATACTTAATCCTTCTACAGAACTAGTGCATGACATACAGGGGATATCAGTCACTTATGATAATCTGACTCTATTGGGTGTAACTTTCGGTAGGGGTGATAACTCCTTATTAAATTGGACTGCAAAGCTAGACATGGGAAAATTAAAGTGATGCTATGGAAATCTTGGCAATAGTCCAAAAAGAAAAGAGTTCTATTGTTAAAAACATTTTGTTTTCCATTGTTCATGTACAACTTGTAGTTGGGAACTTACACAGATACATAGATACATAGACAGTGTCGGCAGATAAGGGCCTATGGCCCACCCAGTCTGCCCATTTGAGCTTGTAAGTTCAGTTTATATTTTCCTAGAAGTCTGTTGCCCCTTACCCCTGACCTCCAGAATTCCTTTATGTCTATCCCATGCATTCTTAAATCCCGTGATTGTTTCAGCCCCCACCTCTTCCTCTGGCAGGGTGTTCCACTTGTCCACCACCCGTTCTGTGTAGAAATTCTTCCTCACGTTTCCTCTGTATCATCCTCCCTCCAACTTCATCCCATGCCCTCTAGTCCTGGAACATCTTTTTCACTTAAAAATAGTGTATTCCTGCACCCTGTTCCTCCCTGTAAGATACTTGTATGTCTCTATCATATCCCTTCACTACCTCCTCTCCTCCAGGGAGTACATGTTTAGTTCCTTCAACCTGTCTTCATAGGACTTGTGATGCAATCCATGCACCATCTTTGTTGCCCTCCTCTGAACCTTCTCTACCCTGTCTACATCCTTACGTAGGTAAGGTCTCCAGAACTGTACACTATACTCCAGGTGGGACCTCACTAGTGTCTTGAATAGTGGAATTACGACTTCCCTTTTTCTGCTGGTGATGCCCCTGCCTATGCATCCCAGCATCCTATTTGCTTTACCTGCTGCCTTGTCACACTGTTTCCCTACCTTGAGGTCATCAGAGATGATAACCCCAAGATCCCTTTCCAGCTTGGTGCATGCTATATCCTCACCCCACAACTGATATATTGTGCCAGGGTTTTTGTGACCCATATGCATTAACTTGCACTTCTTTGCATTGAATTTCAACTGCCAAACCCTTGACCATTCTTCAAGTTTCTGCAGGTCTGTTCTCATTCTGTCTACACCCTCTGGTGTGTCTACTCTGTTACAGAGCTTTGTATCATCAGCGAACAGTGAAATTCTGCCTTCTAGGTCGTGCACAATGTCACTGATGAAGATGTTGAATAGGACCGGTTCCAGCACTGAACCCTGTGGTACCCCACTGGTCACTCTTCCCTCTGTAGAGTGACAGCCATTTACCACCACCCTCTGTGTCCTGCCGTCCAGCCAGTCACCTACCCACCACACTACTGTCCTGCCCACACCCATATTCCCCAGTTTGTGTAATAGTCTTCTATGTGGAACAGTGTCAAAGGCCTTGCTGAAGTCCAGATAGGCCATGTCCACTGCCCTCCCCTGATCCACCTCCCTAGTCACCCAGTCAAAAAATTCAATGAGGTTGGTCTGACATGACCTCCCCCTGGTGAAACCATGCTGCCTTGGGTCCTGTAGTCCATTGACAACCAGATGTTCCACCAATCTTTCCTTCAGTAGTGCTTCCATGATCTTTCATTGACAACATGGTCAAATCGGCTACACCTGCTGCCCTCGCCCCTCCCCCCAACCCTGACACCTCCTCATACCACCTAAGGTTGAAAGCAACACTTGACTGCTCGGTTCCTAGAACCCACACCCTTGCGGGGGACCGGACTTTCACCACCTATGCCCCTAAAATTTGGAATTCGCTCCCTGCCCTTACTTGGTCCTCCCCCTCCCATCTGGGCTTTAAAACCTCCCTCTGGAACTACTTGAAGGGATCCTCCACTTGTCCATGTACCTCATAGTACACCAGCCCAGGTATGCTGGGGTGGGCTCTGTGCCCACAGGGACAACTGCATTTATCCTCCTGGCAACTAGTCAAGTAACTGTTAAATTTCACCCTTGCACCAATCCTACCCCCCTCTCCTCCTCCCTGATTAGTTCACCAGGCCCCTGGTACCACCCCCCCCCCCGGTTGGTTCATCCTACCTGCTGGCACTTACTTCTGTTTGCTTTGACTGAACCTGTTATATAATTTTTGTGCACTATACCTATCTTATGCTAAATCATTTCTATTGCTGTTAGGTACCTACTCTAGCCCTGTTAAGCTTGTCATTTTTCTGGATATCAGTCTCTGATATTGCCTGTTATCTCATTGTATGTAAACTCGACTTCCTCACTGTTCTTCTGTGATCTAACTTGTAACCCTCCAGGGTCTCACCTGAAAATAGGCACTTGGCTGTCTAGTGTGACTTACCCGGTTAACAAAAGCAAATAAATAAATAAATAAATTAGCATGGTTTACCCTATTTCTACTTCTTTAGAAGTGGTATTGTTGAGTTTAGTGTTCCAGACCATATGGGCTAGTCTTTTAAATCCCATTAAGAGGGACATATTATACTTACTGATTAATAAGGGAGGTTTGGCCCTCTTAAATTCTATAGGACATTTTTTCAGTATTTTCTTTTTCATTATAATATTTGGAACCTGTCTGCTCCATCCCCTGCATTGTGGACCTTACTGGCGGTACAATGGTATGGACCTTTTTTAAATGCTGGACTGATAAAAACATTGTCTCTAATTCCTTTTGTGCTGTTCCCCAATACTTTAAGCCTGTCCCTACTAAACATAGGACATGGAAATTGTCCCCTCTACAGGTCATAGATAGACCTCAAAAAATGTTATATCAGACAATTCAAGAGCTTCTCTATACTATATCTCCAACTTTTGGTGAGATAGACAATCAATACCATCAAGTGATTCTTCACACTTTGTCTGATGTAAGGACCCCCCTTAAGATGTGGGATGTCTTGTGGTTATGTTGCCATGGAAGACTTCCTGTTAAAGGCAATGCGAAACATATACTGTAAGTATTCAGGAAAGGGCATGTCCTAGACTTACACGCACAGCAGTGCTAGAAACTATGGATAATTTTTATATTTCTTGTCCTTTTGCTTACGACTTTTGGCAGTTATTATCTCAAACATGGGGTGACTCGATGGTTACAGGTGTCGTATCATGAATTGATGGGAGGGTTTTCATTCCAGTTCTCTGACTATGATGAAGATACGATGAGGCATATATTTACTTGCATAAAATTCACTTTCTGGTAAAGCAGATGTAAGTTTCTTTTTCAACAATTAGTCATTGCTCCGGTTCATATGATTCAGACTATTGAAAATGAATTATGTATACAGTGCATGCATGAAAAACTCATGTACTCTGAATCAGTTTGGACATCTCGGTGGAATGTCATTCCTTTTTTGAAAGACAAAATAGGATAGACTGTAGTTTTCTACTGTTTGCACTGCATTTCTAGTATGTTGTGGGCATTATTTTTTCCTTGCAGTTTATGACTTTTCATTTTTGTTTTTTTTCCTCTTTTTATGTCATATATTTGTGTGACTTTTACACTGTCCAAGTTGTTTTTTTCTATAGTTTCCCTTTTTGTTTCAGTAGGTCAATTGTGATTATATGCTTGAATTGTTGCAAATTCTCTGTTCTTTTCCTTTTTTATTTTGCCTTTCTTTGCAATCGCTCCAATTGTAAGCTGTAATACTGTTGATATGTTTTGTTCTTGTTGTTCAAATACAAAAAAATTCCCTACTCACAGGTAGGGGACCTTGACATTCTGGTCCTTGGCTAAGATGGCAGAACCTGTGGATCCAGGAGGAGGTGGATGTGAGATGGATACAGGAGCACAGCAGCTTGCCTCCTCCTCTGTTCCAGTTTTACTAGAGTTTTCAGAGCATGAAAAGGTGGCTTTGGAAGTCGCAAACTTGGATCCTGTATTTGAGTACCAAGGAAAAATTATTCATGCTGACACTGAAGAATGATGCTTTCCTGAGCAAAGAGCTTTTGATGGTCTAAGTGGGCTACCTGCGATATCAGCGTGAGCTATGCTGAGTGAGGACTTACTAAGAGAACAGTAGTTTAAGTCCTGGAGTGATTATTTGCGGACGCTCTTAGCCGAGGAGGAGCACCGCGAGTGCAGAGAAAGAGCTCATGGCTTTACATGCGACTTGCCTAATATGGAGTTCAAGCCGAGCAGAGACATGTCCTCTGCAATTCTGAGTCCTGATGTTGGAGCTATAAGCAAGGGTATTTCTGGCTATAGAGGAGTTTCTACTGAATTGGGTTTGCCTGCTGGCAGTAGACTGCTGGAGCCTCTGACACTACAAAAGAGAAGTAAACATATTTTATCTGATGTTGAGGATGCAGACCTAATACACTCTGACATACCTTTGGCAGAGGTGGAGGGGGGCATTATTACAGATTTGGCCTCTGGGAGTGCGGGCTCTCAGATCATGCTCGATGAGGCACCATGCACTGTGAATCTTGTTGATGATGGAAAGCACCTTGACACTGTGTCAGGGCACACAAATTATGATGACAGCATTCTAGTTACTGGGAGAACTGTGCCTGAGGCTTTACAGGCTACAGGGTGGGTGAAGCAAGCCATGGGTGTCTCCGGCTCGGCCAGTGGAAGAACAGACGGACCCTTTAGACTTTCCCTCCTCCCTAGAAATGACAGTTCTATTCCCTGTGCCACATTATACTCCCATAGTTTCCCCACATACTAACGTTACTATTGGACATGGAACCCCCCCCAGCTGCCAGACTACTGCTATCTGAACCTATAATCTCTAAACCTGAGTTGCAAGATTCTGCCCCCTTCCCTGAGCCATGACATTTGGGTGATAACATCACTGGGGAATCTGACAATAAGGGTCGGGCCTCATCTAGCAGAACATATGCTGGCCTTTTCCATGCACCCCCAGAACCAGCAAAGAGACAAAATGTTGTCCTCATTAAATATAAGGGTGGCCTAGAGACTTATCCAGATCTTATATATGTAGCTCGCACTCTTCTAAAGGAAAGCTTAGGTTTTTCAGCACAAGAGATCTATACCTTTATCCATATGTCTGGGGATCCAAATTTTGACACCAAGTTTGAAGACGGCTGCTGGTTTAGAGCTTTTCTGGGAACGGTATCAAGCAGTTAAAAGAACACCAGAGTGGAAAGCATTTAGTGTGATTCCACTGACAAAACCTGTTTACCAGACGATAACTGTGTCATTTAAACATAGAAACATAGAAACATAGAAGTTGACGGCAGATAAGGACCGCAAGACCCATCCAGTCTGCCCATTTCTTTTTCTACCTTATAAATGTGCCATCGGCCTTTGCTCTGTCAGTGACCTATCTATTCATAGTCATTTGTATTGCTCCCTTATGCCTATCCCATGCCTGTTTGAAGCCCTGCACTGTATTCATAGCCACCACTTCTTGTGGTAAGCCATTCCATGCATCCACCACCCTTTCTGTGAAAAGAATTTCCTCACATTCCCCTTAATCGGCCTCCCTCTAATCTCATGCTGTGTCCTCTTGTCTTGCTATTTTTCTTATATTTAAACATGTTAGACTCTTTCACCTTGTTTATGCCCTTAAGGTGTTTAAATGTCTCGATCATATCACCTCTCCCTCCTTTGCTCAAGGGTATACATATTGAGCTCCGTTAATCTGTCCTCATATGTCTTCTGATGCAGTCCCTGCACCATTTTGGTTGCCCTTCTCTGGACTGCCTCAATTTGAGTTAATGTCCTTGTGAAGGTGTGGCCTCCAATACTGCATGCAGTACTCAGATGGGACCTAACCAATGTCTTGTACAGAGGGATTATTACCTCCCTCTTACGACTTGTGATACCCCTACTAATACACCCTAACACCCCCTAGCCTTACCTACTGCTTTGAGGTCTGCTTGGATGATTTTAGGTCATCAGTGATGATGACGCCCAAGTCTCTTTCTTCCTTTGTGACTGCTAGCAACTCCTCCCAGCCTATAAGTGGCTTCAGGGTTTCTCTTCCCTATGTGCATGATTTTGCACTTTTGCATTAAATCCCAGTTGCCACTCTTCTGACCATTCTGCTAGTTTATCCAGATCTCTTCTCATTCTGCCCACCCCATCTGGATCATCTACTCTGTTGCAGATCTTGGTGTCATCTGCAAACAGACAAGCCTTACCCTCTAGTCCATCTGCGAGGTCACTAATGAAGATGTTGAATAGGACTGGCCCCAGGACTGATCCCTGAGTACCCACTTGTGACTTGCATCTCTTCTGACTGTATACCATTTACCACCACTCTCTGTTTTCTGCCAGTCAACCAGTTTGCCACCCAGTTGACCAACTTCGCCCACCCCGAGCCTACCTAGCTTATTTATCAATCTTCTATGTGGAACAGTGTCAAAGCTTTGCTGAAGTCAAGGTGGCGACATCAACTGCTCCCCTTGGTCCACCACTCTGGTTGCCCAGTCAAAGAAATCTATGAGATTAGTTTGACAGGACCTTCCTTTGTAAACCCATGCTGTCTTGGATCCTGTGCCCCTATGGATTCCAGGTGTTGCACTATCCTTTCCTTAAGAGTGCCTCCATAATCTTGCCCACTACTGAGGTAAGACTGGCCGGTCTGTGTTCCCGCCTCCTCCCTGCTACCACTCTTGTGGAGTGGGATCCCATGAGCCCTTCTCCAGTCTTCTGGGACCTCTCCTGTGCTCAGAGACTCACTAAACAATTCTGCTAATGGCTCTGCTAGTTCCTCCTTTAGCTCCTTAAGTACCCTGGGATGTATGCCATCAGGTCCCATTGCTATCCACCCTGGGCTTAGAAGCTCTTGTAGGACCCTTTCTTTTGTGAAGGGTAGTGCTCACCTCCTCCCCTGTGTCCATGATGCTGAGCTGTGGGCCCTGCCCTACCTTCTCTTCAGTAAACACTGAGCAAAGTATCTATTTAGGATAGATGCCTTTACAGGGTCCTCCTCCTCACATGCTCCTTTTCTCCATTAAGCACAGCAATACCCCTCTGGACTTTCTCCTTTCACTAATGTATCTATAGAAAGTCTTGTCACCTTCTTTTACTATTTCGTGCTAGTGTTTCCTCAGTTTGGGACTTTGCCTGCCTTACTGCCTTACCTGCTTCCCTTAGGGCAGTTTGGTATGCCTCCTATCTTCATCCGCTGTGTTTCCTTATATTTTCTGAAGGCCAGCCTTTGGCTCTGACCTTTTCTGCTACTGTATTTGAGAACCAAAGTGGTTTCCTTCTTCTTTGCACTTCCTTTTCTGTCTAACACAATGGGATGTTGCTTCAGGTATTGTATCCTTAATGCTTGCCCACTTTGCCTGTACCTCCTCACCTGTGTTTCTTTTGCCAGGGCTAGCTTAACTCTGTTGGCCATCTTATCAAAGTCAGCTCCTCTGAAGTCCCATATTTTTGCTTTGGAATGGGATGATTTAGATGTAGTAGCCAAATTGAACCATACCATGTGATGGTCACTGGCCCCAGGTGACCTTCTACCTGGAGATCTGTGATCCTTCTTTGTTAGTCAGTACTAGATCTAGGATAGCCCTGTCTCTTGTGGGTTGCTGTACCAGTTGTTTGAGGCCCTCCCCTGCAGGAAATCCACTATGAGTCTAGTTCTGGCAGATGTTCCTGCTGGTATTGACCAATCTGTATCTGGCATGTTGAAGTCTCCCATTATCAGAACCTCCCTTTAGCTGTCATGTTTTGTATATCTTCTAACAGTAATGTGTCTATGTCCTCCCTCTGGTCTGGGGCCTGTAGACAACCCCAGTTCTTATGGCTGTCCCATTTCCTGTTTCCAGGGTGACCCACAGTTCTTCTGGCTCCTTATGTATTCTGAATTTCTGTAGCTTTGATATTTTATTAACATACAGGGCCACCCTCCCCCTACTCACCTCGGTCTCTTCTGAACAATACATAGCCAGGTACTGAAGTCTCCCAAGTGTGGTTACTGGTAAACCACGTCTCACTAATTGCTACTATGTCCAGTTTAACCTCTGACATTATTGCCTGCAGGTCTGGGATCTTATTTCCCAGGCTGTGAGCATTTGTGTACATGATTTTCCATTGGCCAGATTTTGGTGTGTTAGTTGTTGGGTGAAGTTTGGCATTACCCCTGTGCATCGTATGGGGAGACAAACCTTTTTTCTTACCTGGTGATGCAAATGAATGTCAAACACGCTGAATTCCTGTTTGACCACTAGCTGAGGGGGGAAGGGTGTTCTTCCCATTCGACGTATGGGGTGCTGCACCCCTCTCCCCATTTGCTAGTTTAAATATTCTGCAAAGACGTCAAACTTCTGCCCCAATGCACTGACTCCCTCTTTAGTCAGATGCAGTCCATCAAATTTAAAGAACTTTCGCTCCAAGAACTGTTGCCAGTTCCCTACAAATCTGTGTCCTTTTTCCTGGCACCAGTCCTTGAGCCACGTGTTTAGCTCCCTTATCTCCCCTTCTCTGACCTTCCGTCCATCTGCTCCCTTCTCCCAGACTGGCAGGATCTCGGAGAAGGAGATGCCGGACGAAAATGAAGGAGTGGCAATTTCTGACATTCTGTTTTGGTTACATGCAAAATGTTCTGTACTTGGACTTCCAGACCCCATCATTGATTCTGAGGACATTTGGATGGGTAGTGGCAGATTCAGGTGCAACTACCTCAAGAGAAAGGTCTTATTCAACATTTGCCTAGTTGCTTCTATCTTGGGAGGGACTGAGGCTTCATCTTTTATGCAGGCAGCCGAGGTCTTGCTTTCAGTGTGGGGCTCACACACACTTAAGTAGTGCTTGTGATAAGATGAGGCATTCTCTGTGCGGAGGGATTGGTCATGTGGCTTTTACATGCCAGACTCCTGTGGTATGTAATCTTTGTGATGATACCAGTCATACTTTCAAAAATTGCCCTTGGGCATCACATAATGCTGGGGACAAAGGATCTGATGAAGAAGAGGTGACTACTCCAAAGAAGACTGGGGATATGGCAAATATGGATTTTTCACAACAGCCTTTCACCCGACACCTCTCCCCCCCACATCATCAGTTCATTCTGCATCTTCTTTAGTTTCCCCTAGGGGGCAGGAAGATTCCCTCTCCTTTGTCACTGAGAAGTGCCCTTCAGCGGGGGTGGCTTCCTCGGAAGGGGGCAGCTTAGTTGAAATAGAAGGACCGCATTTGTCACAGGACTCGGTGGGTGACAGTGAAGATGTTGGTCAAGTTGTACTACCAGGACCATCCACACTGCAGGTATCCACTATGCCACCACCACAGACAGATGAGTGGGAGCATCAGAAATCTAGGAAGATGACGCATAGTGCTTCACAGAAATTGGGAAAGGGTTCTAGCGCATTGCCTGACACAGGAATTAGCATGAAGAATAGATTTCTTCCACTTGCTAAAAGGAAACAATGGGAGGAGGAGGGGGGGTGATTCGGATTCTTCTTTCATGATTTCTTCCCAGCCAGAGACTGTGACTGATTCTACAATTTCTATTCAAGAAACAGGGGGTTAAGAAGAAAAAGAAATCTAAAGAACTGCTACAAAAGCCCCAAGGGCAGTGGTATCTAAAATTGATGTCATTTCTAACACCTGACCATGGAGTTACACCTGACTTTGGGCTCTCTTAATGTTAATAGTATCAAGAACCAAAAAAGAAAGCAAACTGCCTTTTCTATTATTGCAGATCATCAGATGGACATTTGCCTGGTGTAGGACATTCATTTACATACGATCCGGGAAGCACTTTGGGCATCAAAAGACTGGTTTGGGGGTTCTTCTTTTTGGTTTCTGGGGGAGGAGATGTGCTCAGGGATTGGCTTTTTAATTGTAAATCCTGACCTCAGAGTATCTCGACTTATTGATGTGGTACCTGAGAGGGTGTGTATTTTGGATGCAAGACTTGGGACCCAGGAATTGAGGTTAATTAATGTGTATAATTATCAAACTAAATATCAAAGGGTGGATTTAATGAAACAAGTGCAACCATACCTTTATACAACCAGATCTGTGTTTTTTGAGGGGAATTTTAATTATATTCTATTTTTGTCTGATAAAACAGGTAGAACACAGAAATTGTATACTGATTCCAATTTTTTAAATAGACTGTATAAGCAGGCATGGCTTAAGGACTGTGCAGCTGAGATTGACCAGGTGCCAGATCATACCTTTTCTAAAGGGCATTTATCAACTCAAATTAACTTCTTGTTTGCCTCCCATTGGGTCCCAGTGCTAAATTTTTCAGTTTCTCCTGTGGAAAACTCTGACCATAGATTGATTTAAACTTTGGTGGGGAAACTATTAAATAAACCTGGCTCCAATCCAGTTTGGAGGATGAATACAGCTGCCTTGGAGGATGTAGAGGCATGGTCAGTAATTCTGGGGGAGTTGGAGGCCAGGTTTCTGGTTTTTGAGTTATATGACAACTCATTCTTTTGGTGGCAAGACACCAAATGGGACATTAAGTGTCATGCAGTTCCTTGGCTAAAAAAGAAGCAAATAATAAATATCTCGCCTATCTTTGCTTACGAGATAGACTCCAGCTATTGTTATCCCGGTCAGTAGAAACTAGAGAGGTTCTCACTGAGAACATTCAGGCTATTAAGGCAGAAATGTGCAACTATCAGTATGACAGAGCCCAATTGTTATTAGTGGAACAAAAATTTGGTACACAAGGGAAAGCTCAAAATGTCAATCCACATGATTGTTGTGCAAGAAGGGTTGAATCTAAATATATAGCTGCTCTTAGAACTGATTCTGAGATAGTGATGGATACTGGAGAAGAGCTAGGGGACACAGTCCAGGATTTTGTGGAAGCTTCATTTAGAGATAAAACTCCACATTTTGATGGGATTGCTGATTCTCTCCATCAGTTGGAAATACCGGGGTTGCTGGAGGTGGATAAAACACTGCTAACATTTTTGATATCTAAAAAGGAGGTGGAGGAGGTGATTGGCAGTTTACAGAATGGGTCTTCTCCTGGTCCAGATGGAACACCAGGGGAGTTCTATAAAAAACTATGGGGATGTTAAGTCATTTCATGGTGGGAATTTATAATGATATATTAACAGGTTTAGTTCCTTTTCCTGCAGCTTTGGTGGACAGACGTTTAATTTTTTTTTTATATAAAAAGGGTGATAGAGTGGATCTTCGGAATTGGTGGCCTATCAGTCTCATTAATGTTGACTGGAAGATTTTGTGCAAAATTTTATGCAACCGACTTTTAAGGGTGGCCCAGGAGGTGATTTCTTCTAGTCAAACTTGTGCCATTCCCCATCATAGTATGGGAGACGTGGCAAAAATAATAAGAGAGGCTTTTGACAGCGCAGGGGTTTCTGGGTATTTGATTTCATCGGACCAGGCCAAGGCCTTTGATGAGGTTCCCAATGAGTTTTTGTTTCATGTATTGGAACATTATGGAATCCCTGACATTTTTATTACTTGGCTTAGAATCATTTATAAGGTAGCTTCTTCTCGACCCCTGGTAAATGGCAGACCAGGGAAATACATGAAGGTTCGGTGGAGTGTCAGGCAGGGGTGCCCTTTGTGCCCTCTTCTATATGTTTTTTCCTTGGACCCTCTATTGAGGAAATTGAATGGGGGTAACAGGATTTCACCCATTCAGGGAATAGGGGCAGTATCTTTTCCAGTGGCCTTGGCCTATGCTGATGATACTAATGTATTGGTGGCAGATTTGGTATCTGGGGAACAGGCCATGGCAGTTGTGGACTCCTTTTCAGTCATATCAGGCTTTAACATAAATAAACAAAAGAGTAAAGCTGTGGGGATACATATTCAAGGTGGAGTCCAGCAGGTGATTGGGGGCATACCCATAACTGAACCATCAATTAAGATTTTAGGACTTTGGTTTGGAGCTCAGGATTCAGCAAGCATGAACTGGGAGTTGGCCTTGTCCCAAGCAGATGAGAAAGTGAGTAGGTGGAAAGGTTACCCCATGACAAAAATGTTCGAGGGAATCATTTTCATAAGAGTATTCTAGAAAGATCATGTTTACGGGAGGGTTGTGGGGCAGAAACAGAAACAATGATACACCTCTTTTTTGAGTGTGAGTATAGAAGGGATTTGTGGAAGTTATTGGCAAATTCTTGGGGTATCCCATAATTACAGGACATAAACTATGAGACCTTAATACAGTATATGGACAGTATAGGCAGGATGAATGGTGGGAATATCATAAAGGGACAACTAGAGTGGCGATGGCCATAATAAAATGGGTAATATGGCAGACAAAATGTAAATTTGTGTTACAACAGAAACAGTTACCTTTATTAGGAATGAAGCTTAAATTTGAACAAGAAATTTGCATGGTGTATAACAAAGAATGTGTTGTTTTATCAAGACCAATGATGCAAACCTGGTGATGGGGCTAGTTCCTTTCCTACAGGTTACTGGCTGATAGATATGAAGATGCTGGGTCTTGTTTATGTGATTGATGGTGGGAATTTATGAGGAGGGTGTATGTTCTGTATTGAAGTGCATTCCTTGACTTATGCTGTATCTACAAAAAGTAACTATATAGGGGTATTGAGTGGTTTGTAGTTGTGTGGGCTGGGTAGGATCTTAGAATATCTAGTATAAATGTCTGTGTTGAGTGTAAAAGTTGGCTGTGGGCATATGAGGTGCTTTACTGAGGATTTTATTTTATTTGGGTGCTGGGGTATGATTTAGGGGTACAGAATGTTTCACATTGTGTTTTGTATGTATTTTTGAAAGGTTTGTATTTCATTTTGTGTTGTACTTTTCGTGAATTGTTATGTAGTTTTGTCCAATAAAAAATTCCCCTACTCTTTTCGAGAAGTGCCATGGGATCATTTTAAAGGAGCATTTTGATTGCATATAGGTAGAAAGGAACCTGTAAAATAAACAACAGCTTTGTTCATATCAGGGATCTGGTCTAGTCTGTCCTATCTTTCTTTTTGTATACTATTGTTAAAGTTGCTGGGGTTGAAGCTTTTAAAACACTTGCTCAGATGAAACTCTGTGTTGGCTACTGTTTCCATGTTCCAGGAAATAAAGCATTCAAAGGGACCGTGGTCTGTTAAATTTGGGGACAGAACCTGGTGATTGTCTACAGTAATGTTTGATAAAACAGATAGTAGGTCCAGAATATTGCCAGTACTCTGATATAATTTCCTAATTGAAGCGTAATGATCTATTTCAGGCCCATGGAGGAGAAGCTTAGGGCAAGTTTGTCCCCCTTGGGTCTGATTCAGGCTGCAATAAAGCCACCCATTAGCATACTTTCTTTGCCTCTGGCTCCATTATTAATTAATTGGTTCAGTTTGTCAAAGTGTGATGCACAAGGTTTTGGTGCTGTGTAGACCACCCTAATACATACTCTATATCTTGTGGTGGCAGAAAAATCAGAATCATCTCTATGCCATGTACATTTCCCAAATACTTTATTTCCACACATCCTAGAGCATTTTTTTATGTAAAGCACAACCTCTCTCCCTCCATGGTTTGCAATAGGAGGTATGGATGCTCTCTGTGTGAGTCAGGGTGGGGGAGGGCTTTCACAGTGATCAAGTGGAATACACCAGTAGATTGCCATGGATGTGTTTCAGTACATTTCTACAATACTGGATTAGGTGAGGGAGGTGTTTCCCTAGACTACCAAGGAAAGGTTTTTGTACAATTCTAAACTATCAAAGGGATCGGGTAAGGGAAATGGGGTTCACTAGGCTGCATAGGAAGGGCTTTAGTATAGTTTCACAATACTGACAGGGTTCAATTAAGGGAGGGAGATCCACTAGACTACCACGAAAGGGCCATAGTATAGTTCCACAGTGCTGTCAGGGACTGGGTGAGGGAGGGGTGTTCATTAGACTGTCATGGTTCAGATCTTTAATATTGCACAGTACTGACAGGAATTGGGGGCAGGGGGACTATGGGACTGCTCTGATGGTAACAAGTTGTACATCATATCTGACCAGGTAATCATGGCAAATACTAGGGCCTCAGGAAAAGGCAGAGCACCTGGAATGTTTCCTGAAGTTCTTTATACGGTGGCATGAAAAAATAAAACTGAAGCTGTGGAAAGCAAATACTTACAGGGAGTGATTCTTTATATTCATGGATAACACTAGATTGCCAGGCATGGACTTCAGCACCTTTCCACAATACTAGATTGGGTGAGGGAGGAGTTCATTTGACTGCCAAAGCAGTGCTTTTGTACACCTCCAAAATACAGACAGTGATCAGGTGAGGAAAGGGGTTCTCCTGAGCGCAAGAGAAAGGCTTTAATACAGTTCCATGATACTGGCAGGGTTCAATTAAGGGAGGTGGCCCACTAGACTGTGAGGCAAGGGCTTTAGTGTAGTTCCATAATGCTGTCAGTGATTGGGTGAGGGAGTGGTGTCCATTAGACTGCCAGAGTTGGGATCTTTAATATTTCACAGTACTGATAAGGATTGGGGATAATGGAACCACCCGGCTACCAGGGCTGGGATTTGCAATATAACGCTGTACTAACAGGGATGTGGTAGGTGGAAGCAGCATTCACCAGCACCGCTGTTGCTTGGGGGACAGGTGTCACACACCACTGTGCACATTTATAAAAGCAAGGTTTCATAAGTATTAATTAGAGGTAAATCAGCAGCCTGTTACCACTTACAAAAGTCTTTGAATATACCACTGTATCTTGTATGCAAGAGGGCACCCTTAATTGCAGTGATGTATTGTGCAGTTTGTGTATCAGTCCTATTAACTGTGCACAGTGCCAGGTAACTCTTTGGATATGCCCCCCCCACCCTCCACCCAGGTGCACAGAGTTGGGTTAGCTTGGTGGTATATGTGTCAAGACTGTGCTAACCTTCATAATATAGGGGTCATTGTATGTTTCGTTCTACTGCTCCCTCACAAACACTGAAGTATGTTTTTAGTCATGTTGAACTTAAACACTAACTAAAAACACTGGCTCAAAAGGCACATTTTGAAAACCATTGTGCAGCATTTAGATTTTGAAAACCATCACACATCCACTAGATTTACAAAAGCTTCATGTGGAATTTTTGTTTTGTAAAAACCCACTGCTCAGCAACTAGATTTTGAAACCCATCATGCAGCACCAAGATTTTGGAAACTGTCGAGCAGCACTTAAATATTGAAAACCAATGTGTAGACATTCAAAATACTTGTGCAGCTGGTAGATTTTCAAAATAATTTGTGAGGGATTCCTTTCCAAAGATTATTTTTTTGAATTAAAAATATCTAAATTGCACTGCATTGTTTGAGTGTGTTATGACTAGGTCCTAGCCACTACATATCTGGGTGAGCACTACAAATTAATTTAGTCATCTGTTTAGTACTTTAATTGCTGAGTTTGCTGACTTCTGTTTAATATCATAGGGCAGGTAAATACCACACATTGTAAGCTCTGAATCTGTTGTTGGAAATCCACATTAGCTAGGTTTATCTTCATTCATAAGTCTGTATATGGATAGGGTTCTGAGGGGAGGCAGTCAGTTATGGTAGCTGTGGGGCACTCTTCTCTAGGGATATGCTCAGGTAGAGGGGGAACTGCTGCATCTGCAGGACCATGGCAGAGCTCCAGGCTCAGCTAATGGCAACAATGGTAGAAATATATCAGCTGCATCACCAGCTCAGCCACATCCCACCATGCACATCCCCACTCCCCCAGAGACCCACTTGCCTGGGGGGATAGTGGTGTGAAGGGGGAAGGTGTATCCATAAGGAAGTAATGCAGCCCAACACCATCCAGATGGTGAACCACTTCATACCCATAGAGGAGGCTGAGGCACCTGACTCTGCTGGAAGGCACCCCATGTCAGTCAATGGGAAAAGGCAGGACAATGTGATAGCACCCAAGGGGAGTAAGTCTACCAGAAGAATCTTAGTGGTTGGGGACTCAATGATTAGGTGGTAGAGAGGGTGGTGGAGGGGAGGTTGGATGGAAGAGGGATGGTCTGATGCTTTCCTGGTGCATCATTCATCTGGGATTTAGAGAGAATAGGGAGGATGGCAGAGAGGGAACAGGAGGATCTGGGTGTGAGTACCAATGATCTGGTGAACCAATCAGTGGAGATGGTGTAGAAGAACTTCCACAGACTGGGGGACATATTGGCGGTACACTCAGTCTCACTGGCACTTTCTAAAGTCTTTCCTGCATAAGCCAGGGAAGGAAAGCAGGATAGGATAAGGAGTGATGTAATAGAACAGTTTAACTGGTGGCTTCAGGGATGTTGTCAGGAGAAGGTGTACCACTTTGTGGTGGATTAGGGGGACGTCTGAGACAGGAGACTCTTCAAGTGTGACAGACTTTACCTGACAAGCCTGACAAGAGAGGAGGTCTGTGCACTGGGTCAGAAGTTTGATATCTATATCAGACACATAAACTGATAGCAGGGAAGAATGGAACAAGGGGAACTATGGTAGCAGCTTAGAGGAAGGGGATACTAGCTAGTACTCCCCCACAACTGGGGGCTTCTAGCAGCACAGTAGGTGCAAAGAGAGTTGTGGCCCTAACTGGACTGAGAGAGGGGACATTAGACAGGGGGAATGCAAAGTGCGCAAACACTAAGAAAAACAAGAAGATGAGAGGACAAGGAAAGCACAAAGGCAGTAGCAAAGCAGGATCATGGGTCAGATGGAAGGGGGTATGCTTTACTGCCAGGAGCCTGGACAACAAAAGAAATGAACTCCAGGTACTAATGGTGGACAATGAGGTAGACCTTGTGGCCATCACAGAAAATGTGGGGGTTCAGAAAATAATAACCAGGACCTGACAGTCCCTGGGTTCTCAATGTTCAGGAGGGAAGAGGAACAGGTGATGAGGAGTAGCAGCCCTTTTTTCCAGTGATTCCATTGAGGTGGTGGAAGATGGTGCATCAAGGGTAGTAATGGAGAAAGGGAGTGGCTGTGCATGAAACCCATGGCAGCCTCATACAAGAAACTGCAGTTGTGGATATTCTATAGACCTCTGAAGCAAGGGGAAGAGAGGGAGAAAGAGTCTGGGAAGAACTTGAAAGGGAGGTGGCAAAGGGAGACGTAGTGGCCATGGGAGATCCGAACCTGCCAAGCATTGGGATGTTCCAGTGCTCAGGACCATCAGAAGTCAGGCCTTACTGGATGCTTTCCAGGACTGTCAACTGGTACATCTAGTTAAGGAAGGCACCAGGCAGACTGCAAGTCTCAATGTGGTGCTCTCCAACTTGGAGGTGGTTGGAGCTGTGAGAATAGGAGAGCCAATGGGAAACAGCAACCATAACTCCATTTGGTTCTAACTGGCTTTTCTTTCTGGAAAACCTCAATATACAGATGGAGGCCTTGATTTTAGAAGAAGAATGCTGACTTCAACAAGTTAAGAGTACTGGTCAGGGAAAAGTTAGTTGGGGTGGACAAAATAGGGGGATGGAAGAGAGATGGAGGCAATAAAGGGAGCCATTCTTGAGGCATCTAAGTTATGCATGAGAATGGTAACCAAAAGAACAAGTTCAAGAGACCATTGTGGTTCTTGGCAAATGTCATGAAGTTGGTGGGGCCAAGAAAAAGGCCTCCGACAAGTAAAAAGAAGAGCAGGGGGAGAAAGAATGTGGAGAATACTTACTGAAAAATAGGGAGACAAACCAGGCAGTTAAGGAGAAAAACACAGACACAGTGATGCATATTGTGGAGGTGTTAAAAGAGGAGAAAATCAGTTATTCTGATATATTTGGGAAGAAAGGAGGAGGAATCAGAAGGCTAGTTGAGGGGGTAGGGTGTTAGAGGAGGACAGACATATGGCTGCTGTCCTTAATGTTTATTTTTGCTCAGTTTTCACTAGGGAGGATGGTGAGCCCTTGCCAGAGAGGGGCATCAAAATGACCACTAAGGGTGTAATGGAGATGAGGCAGCCAATATTTATAAGTGTAAGGGTCTAGAAGGGGCTGGTAGGCCTAATGATAGATAAGGTCCTTGGACTGGATGGGTTGCATCTGAGATTACTTAGGTAGCTGGCAGCGGTACTGGCTGAACCCTTGGTATGTCTATTCAGAGCTCACTAGGGACAGGGGGAGTTCTGAAGGATTGAAAGGTGCTAAATGAAGTTCTGCTCCATGGGGGGTACAAAGAAAAAGCTAGTAACTACAGACCTGTCAGTTATATCTCTATTATAGAAACATAGAAATATGGAATCTGATGGAAGATAAGGGCTGCTTGTCCCACCCAACCTGCCCATTTTTCTGCCTTCATTTTTGCTGCAGACACTAGTTGATTTACTGTGCTGTCTCCTCCCCCTCTTCCTTACCCCTATGATTCCCCTGTGTCTATCCCAGACATTTTTGAATCCCACCACTGTTTTCACCCCCACTACCTGTGCTGGAAGACTGTGCCAGGAATCCAACACTCTTTCTGTGAAGAAGTACTTTCTCACATCTCTCATACATCTATCCCCCCCTCCAGCTTCATATCATGTCCCCTTGTCCTAGAGTACCTTTTTGTTTCTGAAAGATACTCCCCTCCTGTACCTAATTAACTCCTGTGAGGTATTTAAAGGTCTCTAGTATATCCCCCATCTCCCTCCTCTCCTCCAGGGAGTACATATTGATCTCCTTTAGCCTCTCCTCATATGACATTTGCTGTAGACCCTGCAATATTTTGATAGCCTTCGTCTGGACTGCCTCCACTCTATGTCCTTCCTCAGATGAGGTCTCCAGAACTGGACATAGAACTCAAGGTGGGGTCTTACCAGCGACCTCTAAAGAGGCAACACCACCTCCCTCTATCTGCTGGTGATACCTCTTCCTGTGCACTCCAGCATCCCACTAGCTTTCCCAACTGTTCTGTTACACCGTCTAGCCACTTTAGGTCATCCAATATGATTACCCCAGGTCCCTTTCCTGCTTGGTCATTGTCAGTTTCACTCCTCCCATTTTGTACTCCGCCGCTGTGAGAGTGTGACTGAAGATGTGTAAAGTACGGGCATGAGGTCAGTTTGTCAGGGAAAACTACAGCATGGTAAACAAATGCACAGGCATGTTAGCAAAAAGGGAGGCAGCGCTCAGCAAAATGGAGAGTGCTATTGTCCATGAAAAAATACACAAAAACTACATGTTTGTGGGGGGCTTTGCCACCCCCAAACCCCCCCATCTTTAATTATCTATCTCTGAGGGGGGAACTATACTCAGAGAAAGGGAGAAAACTCAGGGGGAGTAAAAACAAACAAGAAAAATAAAATAAACCCCCAGCAATGGGAACTGAGCCCCAGTCCATCACCACTTCAGCACCCTCCACTGCCTTTTGCTGTACCACTGAACCATGGCAGCTGCTCAGCCAGCACATTGCCAGCCAGAGCCTTTCACCTCTCCCCCAATGGTAAAATAGCTACAGTACAGGGATAGCGGTAATTTACCTTCACTATGCTATCCCTGTAGCTATTATTGCTTTTAGCCATTGTAACTGTGCAGATTATTCCGTGCAGTTATTCCCCCGACAATATCGACGTAGTATCTAAAAAATGTATGTATGTATTCATTTATTTATTTTACAATTCTTGACCAGAAAAGACATGCTAGGATAGGGCTTATTTCCAGGTATGTCCTGGGAGCACAGGTAAGTTAATTGACTTGCTTATAGTCACACAATATGCAAGTGGTGGTTTTGGGATTCAAATCCAGTTTTCCAGGTTTGCAGCTCAGTGCTCTTAACTTATATGCTATGTTGCCTCTTATACTTATAGGGAAGCTGATGGAGTCAAAGAGGGCCTCATGGACTATTTGTAGTGTAATGGTCTCCAGGATAATAGACAGCATGGCTTTGTGGAAGGGAGGGCTTGTCAGACTAGCTTGATAATTGTGTTTGACTGGGTGATGAGGGAACTGGATAGGGACCATGCTGTGAATTTTCTCTGCTTCGACTTCAGCAAGGCTTTTGACTCAGAGCCTCACAGATGCTTGCTGAAGAAGATGGAGGATCTAGGTGCATCTAAGGTCATAGTAAACTGGGATGGCAACTTGCTAAAGGGGAGGCAGCAGATGGTTGTGATTAATGGGGTCAAATCAGAAGAGAGGGAGGTCATGAGCGGGGTACCACAGGGATCTGTCCTGGTTGTGATCCTCTTCAATATAATTAATCAGTGACATTGGTGAGGGAATCCAGGTTATCTCTCTTTGCAAATGATATTAAGCTCTGTGGGAAACTGGATAGTGATGGGGAATCAGGGAAATGCAACAAGACTCACAAAACCTAAATGAGGATCTAAGGATTGGCTGTTGAAATTCAGTGCCAAAATGTGCAAGGTAATGTACCTAGGGAACAAGATCCCCAGGACAGAGTACTGGATGGGTGGGGTGAGACTTAACACTATGGCTGAGGAATTGTACCTTGGAGTTATCATCAATGATTCTGTTAAGCAATTGAGTTAGTGCAACAAGGCATACAGCAAAGCAAGTAGGATGCTAGGAAGTATCATGAACAGTACTGATAGCAGAAGGGAAGATGTAATTCTTCCCATATATAGATCCTTAGTAAGGTCACACCTGGAGTACTGCACCCAGTTCTGAAGTTCTTACCTCAGGATGGATAGGGATAGGCTAGAGATGGTATAGCACAGGGTACAAAAAAGTATTCAGGACCAACAAGGCAGGTCCTATGACAAGCATCTCAATGCACTGAAACTCTACTTGCTGGAGACCAGAAGGGAGAGGGGAGATACGACAGAGACCTTTAAGTTTCTAAAATAATAAAATGGTGAACAGCAGGGAACTATTTCGACTGAATATTAGTTTGTGTTCACGTGCATGAGCGGAAACTGACAGGAGAGAGGTTCATGAGGGACATAAGGAGGTATTAATTTATAGAGAAGGTAGTTGAGCCATGGACAAGTATACCAGCAGAAGTGCTTGGTGCAAAAACCATTGGTGGTTTCAAGCACTGGTGGGAAGGATGGTAAAGGCTAGGACTCTGGCGGAACAGTAGGTCCCATGGCTAAATGGAGAATTCGGGTAGACTGGAAGGATCACTGATCTTTTTTCTGCCATCATTGTCTATGTTTCTGAGGTTCTATATTTCTAAATACTATCTACATAGATACATAGACAGTGTCGGCAGATAAGGGTCTATGGCCCACCCAGTCTGCCCATTTGAACTTGTAAGTTTGCTATATGTTTTCATAGAAGTCTGTTGCCCCTCACCCCTGACACCTAGAATTCCTTTATATCTATCCCATGCATTCTTAAATCCCGTGATTGTTTCAGCCCTCACCACTTCCTCTGGCAGGGTTTTCCACTTGTCTGCACTCGTTCTGTGAAGAAATTATTCCTCACGTTTCCTCTGAATCGTCCTCCCTCCAACTTCATCCCATGCCCTCTAGTTCTGGAACACCTTTTTTGCTTAAAAATAGTGTATTCCTACACCCCATTCCTCCTTGTAAGATACTTGAATGTCTCTATCATATCCCCTCTCTCCCTCCTCTCCTCCAGGGAGTACATATTCAAGTCCTTCAACCTGTCCTCATAGGACTTGTGATGCAATCCATGTACTATTTTTTTTGCCCTCCTCTGAACATTCTGTACCCTGTCTATGTTCTTACATAGGTAAGGTCTCAAGAACTGTACACTGTACTCCAGGTGGGGCCTCACTAGTGCCTTGTGTAGTGGAATTATGATCTCCCCTTTTTCCTGCAGGTGATGCCCCTGCCTATGCATCCAAGCATCCTATTTGAATTACCTGCTGCCTTGTTGCACTGGTTCCCTACCTTGAGGTCATCAGAGATGATAATCCCAAGATCCCTTTCCTGCTTGGTGCATGCTATATCCTCATCCCCCCCCCCCCCACTGATATATTGTGCCAGGTTTTTGTGCCCCATATGCATTATCTTGCACTTCTTTGCATTGAATTTCAACTGCCAAACCCTTGACCATTCTTCAAGTTTCTGCAGGTCCCTTCTCATTCTATCTACACCCTCTGGTGTGCCCACTGTTTCCGAGCTTTGTGTTATCAGCGAACATGGAAGTTCTGCCTTCAAGATCCTGTGCAATGTCACTGATGAAGGTGTTGAATAAGACAGGTCCCAGCACTGATTCCTGTGGTACCCCACTGGTTACTCTTCCCCTCTGTGGACTGACAGCCATTTACCACCACCCTCTGTGTCCTGCCACCCAGCCAGTTACCTACCCACCACACTACTGTCCTGCCCACACCCATATTCTCCAGTTTGTGTAATAGCCTTCTATGTGGCACAGTGTCAAAGGCCTTGCTGAAGTTCAGATAAGCCATGTCCACTGCCCTCTCCTGATCTACCTCCCTAGTCATCCTGTCAAAAAATTCAACGAGTTTGGTCTGACATGACCCCCGCCCCGGTGAAGCCATGCTGTCTTGGGTCCTGTAGTCCATTGACAACCAGATGTTCCACCAATCTCTCCTTCAGTAGTGCTTCCATGATCTTCCTCACTACAAAGGTGAGGTTGACTGGTCTGTAGTTCCCTGCTTCCTCTTTGTCCCCACTTTTCTATAAGGGGACTACATCTCCTGTCCTCCAGTCTTTTTGGTACCGCCCCTGTTTCCAGTGATCGGCTAAACAGGATTGCCAAAGCTTCATCCACCACCTCTCTTAGTTCTTTAAGGACCCTGGGGTGCACCCCATCTGGCCCCATTGCTTTATCAACTCTTATTCCTTCTAGTTCCTTCAGGACCCTTTCTCATGTAAAGGGACTTGTGTCCATTTCTGCATCATTCCCACCCCTTGTACTCCCTTCAGGCCCATCACCCTCCTCTTCCTCAGTAAAGACTGAGTAGAAATACCTGTTCAATATGTCAGCGTTACTGTTGTCATCCTCCACATGGGTCCCATCCTCAACCTTCAGTCTCACTATCCCACCCTTTGCTTTTCTTTTTTCACTAATGTACCTGTGAAAAGTTTTGTTTCCTCTACTCGCTGATTTTGTAGTGTGCCCTTCTGTCTGAGCTTTGGCTTCCCTTACCGACCTCCCTGCCTCCCTTTGCTTCTCCTTGTACTTCTCCCTATTCCCTTCTGGCTGTGTCTTTTTGTATTGCCTGAATGCAATCTTTTTGGCTTTCACTTTCTCCGCTACCTGCTTGGAAAACCATAATGGTCTCCTCTTCCTTTTTCCCTTGCTAACCCGCTTAATGCATAAATCTATTGCTCTTGTAATCCCCATTTTAAATACTGCCCACTGTTCCTCAACTGCCCCATTCCCCTTAATGACTCTTTCAAACATCTCTCCATTTTCCCAAAGTCTGCCCCCCTGAAATCCAGGATACATGTTTTTGTGTGGTTTAGTTCTGCTCCTTCTGTGATTTCAAACCACAATGACTGGTGGTCACTGTTCCCCAGGTGCTCCCCCACTGTTACCCCCATCACACTGTCACTGTTTGTAAGCACAAGGTCAAGTATTGCCTTCTGCTGAACTGGTTCCATGACCAGTTGCTTGAGGAATGCACCTTGAAGGAAGTCCAGGATAAATCTGCTCTTGGTTGATAGTGCTGCTGGGATGCTCCAGTCCAAATCTGGAATACTGAAGTCTCTAACCAGCACCATCTCACCCTTGTCTGCCATCCTTTGGATGGCTAGCATCAGCTCCCTATATGTTTCTTCCTCCTGGGCTGGTGGTCTATAAACCACACCTGTGTGGATGGCTGGCCCCATTTTTCTTTCCAGTTTAACCCACAGTATCTCTCCCTTATTTTGTTCCTCCTGGATCTCTGTGGCCTTTAGGTCATCTTTCACATGAAGTGCCTCTCATCCTTCCTTCCTACCTGCCCTATCTCTTCTGAATATATTGTAGCCAGGAATGGCTATCTCCCAGTCGTGGTTATCATTACATCAGGTTTCTGTGATGGCCACAATGTCCAGGTCCAACTGCACCATGACAGCCTCCAGATCATCCATCTTTTTGCAAAGGCTCCTGGCATTGGCACACATGGCTTTCCATAATTTGAACTTCTTAGACTGTTTAGCTGTTCTACTCCAGCCCTTTCCCTGGTTGTCCTTTATCCCTGGTTCTCCCTGCTGTCTGCCCTTCTGCTGAATCTTGCCCCTTTTCTGCCTATCCACCTCTTGGATGCTTATCTCCATCTTTTGCACACTGTTTTGCAGAGATATCCACTCCTCCTGTTCACTGGCTTGCACAGCTTTATATTTGTACTTGTAGCTTTCCCTTACAGAAATTATTTCATGAAATGTTTTAATGCTGCACAAATAAAACTACTCAAGTGATATGCATACTGCAAGTATGATTTAAATGTTAAATTGGAACTGACTGCATGCATATGACACGCGTGCAGCAAGTAAGTGTGGAAACCATGATTTTTATGTTAAATTTGGAAAGACTGCATGCATGTGGCATGTGTGTAAAAAGCAAGTGGTAACTGATAACTGCACATATAAATGTTAAGTGACTTGCTCAGGATCACACCATACACAAGTGGGGGTTGATGAAATTCAAACCTAGGTCTTCATGCCTCCAAGTCTCCTGGTTTGCAGTTCAGTGCCTTTAACCACTAAGCCATACTGTCTGCACACATATGACTCACTTGTACTTCAATACATACTGTATCTGATTACATCTGTGCACATGCAGCATGCTTGTAGTCACTGTAATGCTTTGCAGTTTTCTTTTTCTTCTCTTACTTATCTCAGTTTCAGAACTGAATTGTAGCACACATACCAATGGAAACACTTGTGGTTTTTACCACCCCAATACACAAACTTACCCACAAAACCACTTAATTATGTCTGTCTGTCCTGTACTCCTACTATTTTCTCTCCATAGTTTTGAATGCTTCAATGCAAACTGACTAAGGTGCAAACACAAAAGTAGCAATAACATCACAAACACACACACACACACACACACACACACACACACACACACACACACACATGGCTAGCCCCCCCATGCACACACACCGTAGTGGGTACAGCAATGCTACAGACAACCCAAGTATAGATCCAAGTAAAAAGTATCTTAATTGAGTTCTAGGGAGCCAGAGGCAGGAGTCTTTAAGAGATGATGTCCATAGGTCAGAGTGCTAGGGCTTACACCCTTGAAATGAATGGAGTTATTTTTGTTATTAATTTATATGTTATGATGGTGAGTTGGAGAATAATGAAGTCCACTGTTCTACTAACAAGGCCTTGTTAGTCGAGCAGTGAATTTCCTTAATCTCCAACTCTCCATTAACAATGCATAAAATAGAAATAAAAAAAATACCCCCATTCATTTCAAAGGTGCACACCCCTGTGGACTCCTTTGCCCTTTGTCATAATGTGCCTGAGTGTGGGGATGTGGAGGTCAATTCACAGGGAGAGGGGGGCATAAGCCTGACTATAATGGGGCTCCATTAGTCTATGCATACCATACCACTCAACTGTCTGTGAATGCAATGGACAGCTCTAGAATGTCTGTAACATGTCTAAAAAGGTACAACTTATTTGTTTTGACTGAAAAGTGATATGCAAATCAGGAAAAATTAAAATGTGGGCACCAAGTTACTAACCAATTTTTTTACTGGCTGAAGTTCTGCCCCCACTCCCAAAAAAGAAATTTGTCCTGCTTTTTTTTTTACCTGATTCCATTCCATTCAACACCCATTGCCCTATGGGTCATGAAGCTGCCCAAAGGTGAAGAAACATGAAACAAAAATCAATATTTCAGTCCTTGCTCCTTCCCCAATCCCCTGTAAAAAAACATATTTACTTTTACTTACTCAGCCATGTGGCCAGAACCTGCAGCCTGGCACAGTGTGCCACAAGCCCAGTTTTAAGTCTGCTCCCCTTCTGTCCTTCCACCAGAAGCAGGATGCTAGAACCAACAATCACAGGTCTCCGACATGATCTGCAGAAAAGTGACCTCAACAACCAAACCCACCCAACTTTGGTTGCTTGCTTCTTGCTTGGTTGCTGCTGTGGCTGCTGCCACACTGCACTGATCAAGACCACCCACACCATTGTCACCACTGCTGCTAAGCCTAGCTTGCTGCCGTGGGGGTCTGTGCTGGGTTTTGTTTGTATGGCAAGCCTAGCAGAGTAAGTCGTTAGACTAGTCTTGAGTTAGCTTCTAGCTCACCCTCTGCCTCTTCAGCCACCAGGGGAGATGGAGACTCACTAAGAGTAGACCAACAAAAATATGCTGCCACAACACTTCTATTGAGAGTTCAGTGCTCACCAACTCCTCCAAGTTGTAGTGGCAGTCTGTCTACTCTGTGGTGTGAAAGACAGTGTTGCACTTGCAAGACTCATGCACTATTTCTTGGCTGGTGCTCATCCACATCACATGTGATTGTACCGCTGCTAATAGGTGGAGAGAGTGGACAACACAAAAAAGACACAGTCACATCTGGAGAATACCTGCAGCATGAGCACACACAGGCCAGGTGGGCACTCATTGTGCAAAAGATTAAATCCAAATTTAATGCCATTATTGCCACACCATAAGAACAATATAGGCACAAATATGGGTTGGGGGGGGGACAGGACAACTGCCTTTGCCCTGCCTAAATGGCACCGTTGCTTAATGATAGAAATTTATTCTCAGGTGCTAATGCCATGGTTTCCACGGTGTTCTGAGGTACAGTACCTCCATGTTTCATCATGTGTCCTGATCATCATGCTGGTTATTGTCCCTCATTTTAAGTGTCCATGCTCCTCATTTCAGTGACAAAATGTGAGGTACAGTGCATGCTTCCAAGATCCTACTCAGCACAGAGTGTACATGCTCAATACAGAATGACAAAGGGAAAAGTAAGCAAGATGAAACAGTCATGGAGAAACACATTTGTAGCACTAAATATGCATAAGGGATTTGCATGGTCCAAAACAAAAAGGATGAGCTTCACAACACAGAGGCTTCTCTTCATACATCTGGAATGGGGGATGTTGACTGGCTGTATCCTAGGATATTAATTCAGTAAGCAAACAATACTTTACAAATTAATGGCAATTTAATGACAAAAATAAAATCCATTAAACAACTTGCAAAAGGATCAGAAATAATGAGTTTACCTAATTTTTATGGGAATCCAAATAAAAATGTATTTTAATGATGCTAATTGCTAGCAGTAGTATAAGAAATAGAAACTGATATTTTTTTTAGATGAGATTTGTACCAGCTTAGCTGCTGCACACATGGCAAGCATGCAGCATGTGAACCTAATGAGGTGTTTAAATAATGTTCACACCAGCTTAATTGATGTATTCATATCAAGCATGCAACACACAAACCTAATGTCATTTTTAGAAGATATTCACAGCAGCTTACCTGCCGCACAAATGTCAAGCTTGCAGCATGCAAACCTGATTTGCTTTTTAGACCTGCTTCGCTTAAGATCACTTTGTGTATGCTAGCTGTATGCAAACATTGCCCAATTAAGCATGTGGCATTCATTCTGCATGTACACAGCGCACCTATATTTCCGTAAGGGTTTATTCAAAGTGCCTTGTATTTGAGGATGGTTTGTTTTGTAAAACCAAATATTTAACTACTAAAAATAAAATATTACTCATCTTGGATTTGACCACATTTATTGTTAGTGGTCCATTTCATATACAAATAAGCAAAACATACTGTACATCAACTAAGAGAGTAAGTTTAAAAAACATCTGCAATAATGATCATATTTACAGAGATAAAAATCATGGAGTCCCACCCACAGTGTTTGATCTTCCATGACTTCAACCCAGACTTGAAGCCACAGCTGGTATTTGAGGGTGGCTTTTATTAAAAGCATTCATTTTGACCTGCAGCAGGCATTTGAGAGTGGCCTCTGTTTGAAGGCAGCTTCTATTTGATGAAGCACTGTATTTAGTTATTTTGTTTTCAGTGAGCTGAGCATGTGTGAACAATATATCACTAAAAACCTCAAAAGGAATTAGCATTTTATCACCTACCCACCAAAAGGACCCATGGTTCCATAACAGCTAACACACTTGGAAGTTTCAGAAAAATGCAAAATCCAAAAGGGGGTTTGGTAACCTGAGCTCAGTTCAAGGAGTGATGCACTGTAAACAGCAGCCACCCCAAATTAACAATCGAGTTCTAGAGTAACAGCACTTCCCAGAATTGGCAAAAAAATTCACGAGATTAAATGCCAACAAACTGTTAATTTATTTTCACCAAAGCAGTGAGCCCCGTCGCCTCAGCAAACTGCCTTCCAATGAGGCTCTAGCCATACAATTTCACAGTGCCTTTTAAATGTTACACAGTATGACAGCATAGAATCAAGTGACTATACCAACACCATTACAAAGAATGTGAAAAACTTGTATCTATCAAAAAAAAACTAGAATGCTACAAAAGTATTACATATGTTGTCATTCTTAATCTTAATTATTTCATAAGCAAGTCAATCACTGTGCAGCTTACAAAAGGGTAGACAGGAAAGAACAAAAATGGTTAAAGCACAAGATTAAATTAAACACACTCTATTCCATGTATTAAAAATGTAACTCCTTATATAGCAGCAGGGATCTCCTTAAAGGGATCTGACCTGCAAATTTAACCTTAGAGTATATAATTCATAGAAAGAGATGACCCTTAGCACAGCAGACAATTTAAACATCACAAATAAAAAATATAGAAGATGTAAGGAGGTTGAATCCATGGCCATCCATTCCTGAAATACAGATAGCATGACGATTCCTACAAAAAGAAAGAATGTGTATAGTGTCATTAAAATAATAATAATACTACAGTAAATCATTACATCATTTGTCAAGTGCAAAATACATTATTAATCTCATATTCTTTAATAAAGCTGGGGGGAGGGTTTAGGAAATGGAGGGGGAGGTGAATGGGTAGGGATATACGTAGGGAAGGGTTTAGGAAGGGGGAGGAAGGGGAGGAAGGGAGGGGAAAACATTTTGGTGTGTGGGGTGGTGGTGATAATTCAAGGAAATCTACTGAAGTGCATAGAGGAAGTTGGGAATTTAAGCTAAGAGCAGAGGTGGCAAGTGGGCAAGGGACATGCAGAGACAACAGGTTGGTAAAACATATGAGCTTTACCCCCATAACAGTGACAAAGGACAAAAGGCAATTACTAGTGGCGATGCTAGTAAAGGAGGGCAGAAGGGGATGGAGTGGATGGTGGTCATCCTAAATGCTAGGAGCCTTGGGAAGAAAACTGCAGAGCTACAGACTGTCATGGCAGAGGGGGAGATGGATATTGCAGCCATCACTGAAACATGGGTCACCCAATACAATGACTGAGATCTTTTGATACCAGGGTACATGATATTTCATAGGGATAGAGTGATTGGGAAAGGGGGGTGGCACTATATGTGAGGGAAGGACTGAAGCATGTACAGGAGGAAGGGTGGAGGGTAGTATGGAGTCACTATGGATGCAAGTCCAGGATAGCAAGGATAGGACTCTCAGGATGGGAGTGATGTATAGTGGTGTACAGGCCACCCTCTTAAACAGAGGAGTTAGACAGGGAACTAGTGGAACAGATCAGAAGGACCTGCGAGAAGGGTAGTGTGGTGATTGTGGAGGACTTCAGCATATCAGGAATAGTAGGGAGCAGGTACTGTTGGATGCCTTCCAGGACAGCTTCTTGTTGCAAATGGTCTGTGAACCAACCAGGTTAGGAAATACCCTAGACCTCATGCTGGTGAATGTAGGGTTTGTGAGTGAACTTAGGGTGGAAGAACCACTGGCGGGGAGTGACCACAACTTAGTAAGGTTCACATTGGATATGGGTAAGGAATCAGTGGAATCTGGCACACAGGGGCTAGACTTCAGGAGGGCTGATTTTGGGAGGATAGGGAAATGGTAAAAAGATACTTGGAATGAATTCAGTCTAGTATGGGCACTAACCAAAGGTGGGAGCTCATAAAGCTGGGGATAGTGGAGGCAATCAGAACCTGCAGCAAAGCCCAAAGCAAGAAGGCTAGGGCAAAGAAACCTAGCTAGGTGATCAAGGAGGTCATGGAAAAGATAAGGAGGAAAAGAGCTGCCTTTAGGAGGTACAAAAAAACAGGGAGGGGGAGGACAGGAAGGAGTACCTGAAGGAATCAAAGGAGGTGAGAAGGTCAGTAAGGGCAGCCAAGGCATCTATGGAGCTCAGGCTGGTGTAGGGCATTAAGAAGGGGGAGAAGGACTTTTTCAGGTACATCAGGGAGAAAAGGAGCTGTTAGGATTATATAATAAGGATTAGTAAGGAGGAGGGTTGGGTGGAAGCAGGGGGAGATAAAGCAGAAGCACTAAACAATTACTTCTGCTCGGTATTTACTAAGGAGAAGAGGGGGTGATACCCTAGGGGGGAGGGAGGGCAGAAACAGAGGGGAAGGGGGTGACAGATGGGGAAATCATGGCGGGCAGAGTTCTGGAGAGTTTGAGGTCACTGAGGGTGAACAAGGCACCAGGCACAGATGGCATCCACCCCGGGGTACTGAAGGAGCTGGCAGAGGTCCTGGTGGGACCTTTGGCAGACCTATTTAATGCCTCACTACACTCAGGGTGTGTACCTCAGGATTGAAGGATGGCTCATGTGGTGAACCAAGGAGCTACAGACAGGTGAGTCTCACATCCATCATGGGTAAGCTGATGGAGACTATCCTAAAGGAGAGGCTGGTGGCCCTCCTGGAGGCAAAATAACTAAAGAACAGCAGACAGCATGGCTTCATAAGTGGCAGATCCTGCCAAACCAACCTGGTGGAGTTCTATAAATGGGTAACTAGGCAATTGAATGGGGGCCATGCAGTGGATGTCCTGTACCGGGACTTTAGTAAGTCATTCGACTCGGTTCCACACGGGAGGCTAGGAAGTAAGTTAGAAGGCACATGGGTGGGTGAAAAGCAGGTGAAATAGGTAGGGAACTGGCTTCAGGGAAGGCAACAGAGGGTGGTGGTGGGTGGGTAGCTCTCATCCCCAAGGGTAGTGATGAGCAGTGTTCTGCAGGGTTCAGTGTAAGGACCATTGTTGTTTGGGATATTCGTTGCAGACATATAATTGGGCATCAAGAGCAAGACCAGTCTCTTCACTGATGACACCAAGATGGGAGCAGTGGTGGATGACCTAGGGGGATGGCAGGGGTTGCTGGATGATATAACAAAGCTGGAAACTGGGTCAGACACCTGGAAACTGGGGTTTAATGCCAAAATTCTGTAAAGTGTATAAAGACATAAGAGATTTTTGAAAATAATCCCACATTCTTTTGAAATGATAATTTGCATTTAAGTAGGCAGGGATCCAGGCATCTCGGATGTATTTTCTATAATACCCTTAATCAAAACTGAACAAAAAGCTGATGATTGAGGGGTAAGGGGAATCAGTAATATGTACAACAAAGAAAGGAAATAATAAGGAACATGTACTAGAGTTGAAACAAACAATAACAAAAACTTCAATTAATTAAAAAATAAATGGAAAAACTTATGGTTTGTCCTTCCTCATGACCAATGTCAGGAGCTTACCTAATACATAGATACATAGATACATAGGCAGCGTCGCTAAGTTGAAACATAAGGGAGCAAGGTCACATAAACCATGCTGGTGGTCCAGTGAGGTCCAGGTAGCAGTCAGAGAAAAGAAGGCGGCTTACAAAAAATATAAAACAACAAGAGGGGATAGGGATAAGGAAATGTACCAGCTTGCATCTAGAAAAGTCACCCGTATGGTGAGGGGAGCAAAGTCCAGTAAAGAGCAACGGCTGGCACAGGGGATACATGGAGGGGAAAAGGGGTTCTTCCGCACATTGGGAGTGGAGAAAACTAAGGGCCATCTCAGCAGAGATCAGAAGGAGGGTGGGTGGAAGAGGCGAGGGACCAGGCAGAGGTATTTAATGAGTACTTTGCCTCTGTGTTCACTAGGAGGGGATGGATATCTACAAAGTAAGGCACAAAGGGATAGAAGTGGCAGGGGAGGGATCAGGGAGCAACAGAAATGGAGCAAAAGGGAGGAAAGGCACTTCAGGGTGTCACATCTGGATAAGGATAAAAGACCAGTAAGGTGGAGGGACGGATGATGCCATCCCCGGCCAAAGGGTGTGGGTTGCCCTCAGCCCTAAAGAAAGACAAATTCTGGGCCGGATGGCATTCATCCGATATACTATGGAATTGGTGGACATACTGGCTGCACCCCTGGTGGAGCTTTTCAGCAGGTCACTTGAGACAGGGAGGGTACCTAGGGATTGGCGAGAGGCACATGTGGTACCAATCCATAAAGGGGGGTCGAGGGAAGTACCAGGTAACTATAGACCCATCAGTTTAACCTCGGTGGTGGGAAAATTAATGGAGAGTATACTAAAGGAACGATTGGGGGTTTACTTGGAGGAGGTGGGAGGTTTGGATAGTCGGCAGCATGGGTTTGTGCCAGGTATAGATCATGTCAAACCAACCTTGTGGAGTTCTATGAATGGGTAACATCAGAACTGGACAGGGGTAAGCCTGTGGATGTATTATTCTTGGACTTCAGCAAGGCGTTTGACTCTGTCCCCTACAATGGGCTGGTGGAGAAACTGATGGGGTTAGGAGTAGGCCCTTTGATGGTCAGATGGATTGAAAACTGGATAGCTGGATGCACTCAGAGAGTAGTGGTCTGTGGGGAGCTCTCGAACCCTACAGAGGTTGGTAGTGGGTACCACAGGCCCGGTCCTGGGTCCAATCCTGTTTAATGCATACATATGACATCAGGGATGGTATAGGGTGTGAAATGAGTCTCTTCACGGATGACTCCAAGATGGGAGCAGTAGTTGAGGGAGAAGAGGGGAGGTTGGCCCTGCAAGGGGTCCTGGACATCCTGGAAAGCTGGGCTCACACATGGAAATTAAATTTCAAAATCACCAAGTGCAAGGTGTTGCATCTTGGTCGGGGAAACCCTAAACACAGGTACACCCTGGGAGGGGAAGCGCTGGAAGCCTCAACAGGGGAAAAAGACCTAGGGGTCATGGTGGATACATGTATGAATAACTCTGAGCAGTGCAGGAGAGCAGCTAGCAAGGCAAACAGGATGTTAGGATGCATCGTAAGGGGATCACCTCTAGAGCAAGGAAGTGATTCTGCCGCTGTACAATGGACTGGTTAGACTACACCCTGAGTACTGTGTACAGTACTGGAGACCACACTGAAGAGGGACATACAGCCCTGGAGAGGGTACAGAGGAGGGCAACAAAGATGATACGAGGGCTAGGGGATTTGACTTACGAGGACAGACTTGAGGAGCTCTGCCTGTTTTCTTTGGAGGAGAGGAGAGACAGGGGACATGATTGAGGTCTTCAGTACCTCAAGGGAATAAATAGGGTAAACATGGAGGGATCTTAGACTAAAGCAGGGAGGCATCACCAGAGGGCATGGTTTGAAATTGGAAGGTGGAAGGGTGAGGGGAAAAAGGAGGAGGTTTTTCACTGAGGGTGGTGGACCCTTGGAATGCTCTGCCTGGTGAGCTGGTTCAGAGATCCACAGTGGAGGGCTTCAAGAGAGGGTGGGACAGACACAGAAAGTGGATGTATCAGATGATGGCCTGTCCCGGGGGGGTGGGGATGGATGATAGGGGTTTCTGGAGCACAAGGGATGGGAGGGTCTCGGCACCCAACTAAGGATCTAGGTTCGAGCAGACTCGATAGACCATAAGGCCTAATCTGCTGGCAAATAGTATGTTAGTATGTTAGTATAAGGGCCTATGGCCCACCCAGTCTGCCCATTTGAGCTTGTAAGTTCAGTTTGTTTTCCTAGAAGTCTGTTGCACCTTACCCCTGACCTCCAGAATTCCTTTATGTCTATCCCATGCATTCTTAAATCCCGTGATTGTTTCCCAAATACCAAACTAGATGGACTACAAATACTACTAACCAGGGGTTATATCGCTATAGCTGCTATAACCGAAACCTGGTGGGGTGAACCCTCAGTTTGGAACAATAATATACCAGGTTACACAACTTATCAAAAAAAAACAGAATAGGAAGAAGAGGAGGTTGGATAGCATTTTTCATTAAAAATAATATAAAATTTAAACCAGTCACTGAATCAACTGAAAACACAGCTACTGAGATCATTTGGATTGAGGTATTAAGGGAAAATCAATCAAAAATACTGATTGGGTTTTGTTACAGACCTCCCGATTCCAATTTAATCGAACACCAGGATATTTTGAATTCTATTAATAGTAAATGTAACTATAAAGAAGTCATACTATTGGGTGATTTCAATCTTTCTGGCATAAATTGGAGTGAGGCTGTTGGAACCAATAGCCAGAAAAATTCCTTTCTATATATATGTTCCTCAAACGGTCTTTATCAGTTAATCCAAAAACCAACAAGGAAAAGGAATATATAAGATCTACTTGTGACAGATATTCCAGATAAAATTAGTAACATTAATATAAAAGCACCCATCCAAAATAGTGACCACATTGTCATAACATTTGGTACAAATATTTACATTAAACAAGAGTTGGGCAAAATAGTTTTTAAAAATTATAATAGGGCAAACTTTAATGCACTTAAGCAAGAATTATATAATTGGAATTGGGACTATTGGTCCCCCTCACCTTCGGTGCTTTGGAATAGAATAAAAGATAAACTTTTAGAGCTGGAAGATGTTTTTGTACCAAATAAGATAATTTACAGCAAAAAGGGAAAGATTCCACCCTGGGTAACTAAAAAAATACAGAAACTGATTAAACATAAGAAAAGGGCATACAGAATAATGAAAAAAGACAACACCGACTTTAACATATGGAGATTTAAGAAAATTCAAAAGGAATGTAAAAATGTAATCAAAATAAAAAAAAATGAACATAGATTGACATATATGAAAGATGGAGGTAAATGTTTGTATTCTTATGTTAATAATAAACAAAAATTCCCAAGGATAATTGGACCCCTGAAGGTTAAAAATGAGGAATTAACTACACCCAAGGAAATGGCGGATGAACTCAATAAATACTTTGGTACTGTTTTCCATCCCAAGAATACAACCAATAATCCTACACCAAGTAATAATGCAGAAGATCAATTTGAATTTTCCAAGGAAGAGATTCTTGCTAAACTGAATACATTAAACATAAACAAATCTCCAGGGCTGGATAAGTTACATCTGAGACTCCTGAAGGAACTAAAAGACTGGCTAGTAGAGCCACTTTTCCAGGTTTTTAATATGTCATTACGGTATCATATTATACCTGATGACTGGAAAACTATGGTTGTGACACCAATATACAAAAAGGGAAAGCATGATGAGATATTCAATTATAGTCCCATCAGCTTAACCAGTGTTTTGGGAAAGCTTTTTGAATCACTGCTTATAGCTAAATTGGAAATAGATTTAGAGAAGAAGGGGTTAACTGATCACAATTAAAAAAAATAGGTCCTGTTTATCTGGAAACCTGTTTTTTTTATGAGTACATCAGTAAAATGTCCATATGATCCATTCACATATCTGGAATGTGTAGTATGGTATGGGTTGCACGCCCATTGGCTCATGCTGTGGACCAATGGACGTACATTCCTACCGACGGTGTCAGTCGACAGGTGGCGGGGCTGCAGGCGGGTGGGGTGCTGCCACTTGCAGCTGACCAGGGGGAGTGGGGCCATGGGGATCAGTGGGCGGGCAGGGAGGGGGATCTGCTAGACCACCAGGGATATGGGAGTCAGTAATCTTTTACTTAAGCCCACGATCCGGCAGACAGCGGTCCACTGGACCACCAGGGATATACGAGTTTTCATTTATTCATTATATCAGCTTGCAATCGGGCAGTCAGCAGTCCACTGGACTACCAGGGATATAGAAGTTTTCATTTATTTATTACATCAGCTTGCAATTGGGCAGACAGCGGTCCACTGGACCACCAGGGATATAGGTGTTTTCATTTATTTTTTACATCAGCTCGCTATCGGGCAGACAGCGGTCCACTGGACCACCAGGGATAATGAGGTACTTATTTATTTTACTAATGCCCGCGATTGGGCTGTGGGGCACATTGCCACACTACAGTGGGTGTTGGTCCCCGATGGCTGCTGCCTGGAAGTGCATCAGGTGCAAGTTGTCGGGGATCGGCGCACCTGCATGCAAATGGGGCCATAATGACATGCAAATGGCCCCATTTGTGCCTTGCATACATTATGGCCCCATTTGAATGTTGACTTTTAAATATCGTGGTTGTTGCGCCTAGCACAATGGAACTTGTGCTAGCGCATCCCCATGCTCCACACTGACCACTGGCACTGGCGCAGTGCCACTGAGCCATGCACACTGTGGGTGGCCAGGGTGCAATATTCAATGATGCTGAGCCATGGCATAGCTCTGTTGAATATTGCCCAGTCCACGCCCCTGCACAGCCAAGTTGAGCTGCTCCCAGGCTTGCGCCACAGCCTGGTGCAGTTTGAATATCTGGGCCAAAGTGTTTTTCATGCATCTGAGATGTGAATCTGAAATTTAAGTTATTCATGTTCAGCCATCCCTTACAGAAATACAAGTGTGCTGTGTACATGCATGGTGCATGCCACATGCTTAATTGTGCAATGTTTGCATGCAGTTTGAATATACAAATTCATCCTAAATGAACCAGGCCTAAAAAGCAAATCAGGTTAGCATGATCATGCTTGATGTGTATGCAGCAGTAAGCTGGTGTGAACTTCTATAAATTACATCAGGTTTGTGTGTTGCACATTTGACATGAGTGCAGCAGTTAAGCTGGTGTGAACATCATTTAAATATTACAGCAAGTTCACATGGTGGGCTCTTACACTGTTGCTGGAGGACTGAATGACCTGAGGGACTGACTGAAATGGCCGCTGGTTACGCAGTCTCTATTCTGTGGAGAAGAATAGAGAATCAGGGAGATTCTGCTTTAACATTTTTTATAAAAAGGTATGTCACCTATGCTTTATTAAGTATATCTCCTTTCCAGTTTACCTTATTGCTGGCCCCCGTTGTGCACCTCTCCTGCTTCTCCTTTTCACTGTTCACAGGAGGAAGGTCTGCTGGTGGCCCGGGGGGGGGGTTCTCCCCAAAGCAGTTGTCGGATTGCGATCAATGAGAAAGAAGCCAACGGGACGGCTTAAAAGTGGAGAGTCGCACCAGAAAAAGAAGTGTCTCCTGTGAAGACTTCAGGGGTTCAGTCTTTCATTACTTGTCATTCGTTCATCTATTTTCATATTAATGGAGAGTATCACTTCGATCTGTGTATATTATATGTTTGCTTAAAGTTACTAGTGTGTTTTTTCTGACTTTTGAATCTTGTGCAATTTCTGGCTTGCTACTTTGGGTTCTGCTGTATGGCTGTGGGGATATGACTCAGGTGCAGATAAGCAGACATGCTGACTCTCATGATTTAGCTTCAGCTAGGTTGAAGTTGTGATGAGCATGTATATTGTACCGTGTAGAGAATTATTGCATTTCTAAGGTTACACTCTGTATAATTCTTTTGTACCATATGTAAATTATTAGTCATTTGCCCATAGTATAAAACAACACATGCGTTGCGTTTTGGCCAGACTGCTGTGAGTAAGGATTGAGGAGTGTGGAGCTGTAGCGTGGTGCTTTTTTTCTTTTATTCCAAATCATCCTGCCCTCCAACTTTATTTTTGCTATAAAATAGCTATAATCTTGTGTTTGTTTTTGCTCCTCTTACTTCAGAAGTTGCTTCTCAAAATCTGCATTCACTAAGGCTTTTTTTTAGGCCGCATTTTCTGCTGAATTTTTCAGCTGACAATTAAGTAAAAGCAATAACAGTTTAGTCTATTTGGTATGTGAAGCATTTTAGTGAGAAGCCGAGGTATGCTGCAAGAATAATTCAGCTGACCGCTCCAGCTTTTGAGACTTCCGAGTATTAAAGAACTTTCTTTCTTTCTTTCTTTCTTTCTTTCTTTCTTTCTTTCTTTCTTTCTTTCTTTCTTTCTTTCTTTCTTCCTTCCTGGGCAAAAGTAAGTCAAATAAATTAAACAAAGAACAGAGTTGAACATTTATATCTGAGTAGAGTGCTTAGAGCAAAATATTGTTTAATAGAGTAGCAGGCACTGAATTGTTTACTCCCTGTGTTACTTTTTATGTTCCTTCCTACGTTTTATGTAAAGATGCTTTAAATATAGTACTCAGCAACAGGAAATGTAATTTTAAGGTAATATTAAAATAAAATCTTTTTATGTTTAGTAAATTAATTAATTAGCTAATTAGTTAACTGGCTAATTAAAACTATTAACATTCATAGCATCATTATCACTTTTAGCTCTGCTACTACCTATTTGTAATAGTATAGTAAGATCACACTTTGATTATTGATCTTCTTTCTGTGCACCAACATCAGCACAAGAAAGAGTGACTGTAGAAAAAGTACAGTGAAGGTTTACTAGAAGCATAAAAAAATTGAAATCATTTTTGTATTGTGAAAGACTAAAACACTGAATCTCTACCGTTTGGAATATTGCTCTTTAAGCGGTGATCTATGTTTAATTTTAAGAGCGTCAAGAGATTCTGCTCTATTTGAAACCATCTGCCTGGAATGGTACCCTTCTGAAAGGAATACTAGATCACACAAGTTGAGACTAAGATCCACTATTAATAAAACAGTTAAAAGAAATAATTTCTTTACCCAGAGAGCTGTTCCAATTTGGAATACCCTTCCTCCGGAGGTGGTATATAGTTTAAATTTATTGCAGTTTAAGACTAATTTAGATACATATTTATATATATATAGGAGAAAAGAAATATAATATCCACCTTGGTTAAAGGTGGTGAGTTCAACTTGGGCCAGTCCTTTGAACTTGTACTCGCCTATGAACTTATATTTGTTACAATTTTGTTGCACTATTGCATTACTGCACTGTATTTTTATGTTTTCATTGCTGATGTTCATGGTGTTCCACAGAACTATAGAACTAATTGTGCATTGGGTACAATATGGTATGTTTATTTTTACAGTGGGAAAAGAGTCTAAAAAGCCTAAAAATCTAAAAAGACAATATGAAGCTAAAGATCTAGTGATTCCTCCCTTAACTGTGACACTACATTTTGAATTTGGAGGGCTAATACATTTAATTTTAAAGGGCATTTGGACTGGCTTCAGTGATCTATTGATCTACTGATTGCTGGACTGTGGTTTTATTGTAGCTTATCAGAGACAATTGGAACTTCAGACTGACTGGCCAATTTTGGACATAGTGAGACTTGAGTCTAGTTCCTTAGTTTCCTACGTCAAAGGTCATCTTGGTGAACAACAATTTATAAATTAAATAATTTTAGCGTCTTTTGGAAATGTATGCTACAGTCTATGTTTGATTGCTTTGGTTTTATCGAATTTTGGACTCAGGCCTTTGGTCTTCGATTGTATATTATATCGCTATTAATATGGTCTTTTTTTCTCTGTGATGGATTTAATATTACAAACTATTGTTAGGAATATTATCAGGAATATAAAATTTAAAGGTACAGGGTTTGGTTTCTGGGTTATAGCCCTGAACAAATTCAATGCTATTTAGGGCTATTCCTCTATAATTGTCTTAATTGTTAATAGACCAGATGATTTAGGGTGATATTGAGTCATCAAGGCTATTGAATATTTTAATCAGTCATTCAAGTGAATAGGTAATTGAGTATTTGAGAGAAAGTAATTGTGGACAAAGTGATTGGGTTTTTATACTTCCATAAAGAAACAAAAAGAGGATGGTTAATACCAGAAGTGGAAAATCTGCTATTCAACAACTTGCTCAAAATAATAGGAAATTTAGGAAGAAAAAGTGTGAGGGGGAATCTAATAAAATATTGATGGAGAAGCTAGTTACATCTAAGAAACATATTCAAGAAAAGTTGGAGGAAAATTTAAAGCATGTGAACCAATTTAAAATAATTACTTTTTTAAAGACATAGAGACAGATACCTCAACCCCAAATTTTGTTAAGGAGGATTTTAGATCTGGCTTCTTAACCAAAAAGAGGGATTGCCCTGACAGTCCAAGACATGAGGAAATGATAATTAACTCTTGTAGTAGACATGTTCCTTCAGCTGACCTAAATGATGTAGAAATTATCTCATTAGATAAGTACAGTACAAACAGTTGGTCCCAACATTCCAGATTTGGGAGTACCTTATCTCAGGAAATTCAAGTTTGTCTAAATTTAAGGTCATCATGGGAAACTGCATCACCTGTCCTGCATGAAAACAGCTCTATTGCAGGGTTGGATCCATCTTTGATAGTAAATATTATCGCTGTGGTGGAAGCACCTTCTGAAAGGTTGGATAAAGAAAGTAATAATGATGGGGAAGTTGAAGGTCACTTACTCTCTCAAATCTTAAAGGATTTGAATCATACATTCCATAAATTAAAACAATTGGAAACAAGTCATGACAAATTAAAATCTGGTAGCTTAGATGATTATAGCTCAGGGTCAACTCATCTTAGGTTCTCCCCTTCTTCCTCAACCTCTTTATTAGAGCAAAGACATAATAGTAAAGAATTACAAGGTGATGAGATTAACTATAACAAAAAGTTATTTGCAAACTAAGGAAACTTTACTTCTAATTGTCCCCTATCCCCCGCAATTACTGGAAATGATTAAGAACCAATATTATGCTAATACAGTATAATAATACTGGAAAATTTGGGGGCTGTTAAACAAGAACTTGACAATTTGAGAGGTGATGTTGCTCATAATAGAGCTTTGTTGGATGTGTTAGCAGGGCCCAAATCTAATAATACTATGGACTCTACCAAAGTAATACAACAGCATCAATATCTGGCTCATGCTATCATGAGTAACAAAGCAGTACAAGTAAATGTATTGCCCCTTTTCAAAAAGGTAGGCATCTATACCTGAATTAGTGAGCTTAGAAATTTCAGTGCTCTCCTGAAAAATAGATTCTATCAGGGGGAAAAAAAAAACAACAAGGTTCATAAGGAGCAAAAAAGACAGGTGAAGAAGATGAGAAAGAAAAGAGGCAAGGGAAATAAAAAAAGGTCTGTAAAACTTATTCAGTAAGAGAAGACAACAAATAAAAACCAAAATAATCAAAGTCATTTCATGTTCGATGAAAGCTTTAAATTAAAGGAACATACATTGATAACTGAACTACCAATTGAAGTTGAATTTCATTCTGAATTAAATTCTGTACAAAGTTCTGGAGGGGAGACTAAGGGTGCTAATGATGGGCCCCAAATAGAGATACCCAATATGACACAAAAGGGGACCCAACATAGAAAACTCTCCCAAGTTAACTCTGAAGAATATTTAATTGAGATGTATGGGGTTAATAGATTAAGTAATGAAACATCACAGTCATTAACCAATTGGATATCAAAACTTCTACAAACTTCATCTTATGAAGGAGAGGTTTTTATAAGGAGACCTCCAAACTTGGATTATAAAGATTGTGTACTTGTGTACTGTGCTAAGGAAGAGACAGCTGCACAAATCTGGATCCTGCAAAATGATTTGTCTAAACAAGGTATTTATATTCTTCCCCCACAAGTTGTATCAATATTAGATAATGAAGAATCATCTATAAAAAGCAAGGATGGCCTTGATAGATCAAGTTGGTTTGCAGAGGTCAATAGAACAATCTCTAATTATAATACTTCAACAAACATTGAATGGGAGAAAAAATGTTGTCCCCTTTTGGGTGGGAAGTAACTAAAGGTTATCCTATTGGAGCCCTAAAAAGAGAACTGGGGATCTTTCTTTCTTGTGCTTTAGGATTGAATATATATATCTTATAGTATTCCTACTAATATTCAATCCTAAAGCACAGGAAAGAAAGGTCCCCTGTTCTCTTTTTAGGGCTCCAATAGGATAACCATTAGTGTATGTGTGTGGTGTATGTGTATGTATATGTCTATATATATATATATATATATATATATATATATATATATATATATATATATGAATATATATGATTCTGATTCAAAGATGCCACAAACTGATATTACATTTCAGTCTAGTAATTTGGCAACTTTGGTATTACAGGTTCCAAAGGCCTTGGATGCACATGGTTTGTATCTTGTAGATGTTGAGACATTAGACAAAGCAGGAAGGTTAAAAAACTAGTAATGACAAACCAGTGCTGGAAACAACAAACTCTTCTGCTCTGCTTGGAGATTTAAGTACAAATTGGCAGACAGATTTGAGAGTGACAGATACAAATGAGGGGGTAGAAGTACTAAAAGTTAAAAATACTTACTTGGAATGTAGAAGAGTTACAATATAGAATAGCAGATAAAGATTTTCAGAATTTTCTGAATGACCTGGCTAGTATTTGCTTCCAAGAGACATGGTTGCAAGGGGGAGAATCCTCACCTGATCCCAGGCTATTCAGGATTTATGCTCCCAGCAATAAAAATTAAAAAAAATGGTAGGCCTAAGGCGGGAATGGCTAGCTATGTTAAAACTAGCTTGGATTTCAAAATAATACAGCAAAAAGTGGATTTACCCAATTGCTAAGTATTAACCTTGGAAAGTATAACTACTGTCTGGTTAATTTGCAATGTTTATGTTTCATTAAGCAGTGGTAAGGTCCAAGAGGAATATTGGAAAATCTTTAAAGCAACCCGTGAGAAATTAACTGAGGTGAATGAACATAGCATTATAATAGTTCTTGGTAAGAATGAAAGAACAGGGGAAAATAAACTCAGAGCTGTTAGATGGTGTAAACATAATAAATGAAAACGTATTCTGTCAGCGATCCTCAAAAGACAAAATTAACAATAAAAATGGTAAATACCTATATAATATTATGTCAGAATCAGATTATATAGTTTTTAATGGTAGAACAAAAAATGACAAACAAGGAGAATATACTTTAATAGGTCCCAAGGGGTCCTCTGTTATTGTTCTGGTTTGGGGAAACATTGAAGCAGCAGGTAAAATAAAAGATCTGGAAGTCATTTCAAGACTGGAATCTGCATATCTACCTGTTTTAACAAAATAGCAGCTTGGAAATGACCTCAGCATGGTAAATGACAAACAAAACAGGCCTTGTATCGAGGTAATAAATAAAAAAAGAATAAGATGGCAAAGTTCAAGCATTCCTCAATTTGTTGAAAAGGAAGGTCCTGTCAAACTAATCTCACAGATTTCTTTGACTGGGTAACCAGAGTGGTGGACCAAGGGGGAGCAGTTGATGTCACCTCCCTTAATTCAGCAAAGCTTTTGACACTGTTCCACATAGAAGATTGATAAATAAGCTGGGTAGGCTCGAGGTGGGTCAGAAGTTGGTCAATTAGGTGGCAAACTGGTTGACGGGCAGAAAACAGAGAGTGGTGGTAAATGGTATACATTCAGAAGAGATGCAAGCCACAAGTGGGGTACCTCAGGGATCACTCCTGGGGCCAGTCCTCTTCAATATCTTCATTAGTGACATTGCAGATGGACTAGAGGGTAAGGCATGTCTGTTTGCAGATGACACCAAGATCTGCAACAGAGTAGATGATCCAGATGGGGTGGGCAGAATAAGAAGAGATCTGGATAAACTAGCAAAAAATGGTCAGAACAGTGGCAACTGGGATTTAATGCAAAGAAGTGCAAGATCATGCACATAGGGAAGAGAAACCCTGAAGCCACCTATAGGCTGGGAGGGAAGTTGCTGGCAGTCACAAAGGAAGAAAGAGACTTGGTCATCATCATCACCGATGATCTGAAATCATCCAAGCAGACCTCTAAAGCAGTAGGTAAGTCTAGGGGGATATTAGGGTGTATTAGTAGGGGTATCACAAGTCATAAGAGGGGAGGTAATAATCCCACTTTACAAGACACTGGTTAGGCCACATCTGAAGTACTGCATGCAGTACTGGAGGCCACACCTTCACAAGGACATTAACTAAATTGAGGCAGCCCAGAGAAGGGCAACCAAAATAGTACAGCGACTGCATCAGAAGACATATGAGGACAGATTAACGGAGCTCAATATGTATACCCTTGAGCAAAGGAGGGAGAGAGGTGATATGATCGAAACATTCACACATCTTAAGGGCATTAACAAGGTGAAAGAGTCTAACATGTTTAAATATAAGAAAAATAGCAGGACAAGAGGACACAACATGAGATTAGAGGGAAGCCAATTAAGGGGGAATGTGAGGAAATTATTTTTCACAGAAAGGGTGGCGGATGCATGGAATGGTCTACCTCAGGAAGTGGTGGCTATGAATACAGTGCAGGGCTTCAAACAGGCATGGGATAGGCATAAGGGAGCAATATAGATGAGTATGAATAGATAGACCACTGACAGAGCAAAGGCTGATGGCACATTTATAAGGTAAAAAAAGAAATGGGCAGACTGGATGGGCCTTGCGGTCCATATCTGCCATCAGCTTCTATGTTTCTATGTTGAAATTTTGAATGGTTCACATATGGAAAGATATTAGAGTGAAATACTAAAGACAGAGCCTAAAATTAATATAATAACACTTTCAGAAGGAAGATATCACTTTTTATTTGAAACCCTTTTTCTTTGAATCTTATTTAAGGAGAGAAACTAAAACTTGGTTTAACTCATGGTGTAAGCACAGTAAACACAAATTGAATAAATTGATTAGACAATATAAAAATGGAAATTCCCAAATAACAAATAATATCTTGAATAAAGAAGGGAAACAATATAAGGAAATGTTGTCCATTGAAAGATTAAAGTACCAAAAAAGTATGTGAGAAAAATTAAGAATTTCTATTGTCAAGAAGGATAATAAACAATTCTGGACTTTGTTCAGTAAAGGATATGACAAATATGCTACAGATATTGAAGCAGGAATCACCCCTCAAATTTGGGAACAGTACTATTTGGATCTTTATTTTTCACAACAGAATATGGACAGTCTTTTAGACTTAAGGAATAAAACAGCAAAACAATTTTTTTCCAAAATCTTTATAACTTTATTTGAAATCTCTGAAGCTTTAGATAAAATAGCAATAAATAAAGCATCTGGACCTGATCACACTTTGGCAGATATATATATATATATATATATATATATATATATATATATATATATATATATATATATATATATATATCTCATTCCTTTAAAGATTGGTGGATTTTACAGGTTCTGTCTAATTACTGTATCCAGTGGGATCAGTTTCGGATTCATGGAGTGGCAGTAAAATATGCCAAATTTACCAAAGAGGAGATATTAATAATCCTGAAATGTACCAGCCTATCAGTCTGATGGATGACTCACAAAAAAATATTTACTAGAATATTGTTGGGCAGACTGCAACAATGGGTCAAGAAGAATAAAATAATATCAGAGTTGCAAAATGGATTTAGAGCAAAGCGATCAACTGTGCAGCATTGTGTTGTGTTACAACATATTATCTGGAAGTATGTAAATATACAAAAAGGCAAATTATACTGCTATTTCGTCAATCTTAAAACCGCATTTGACTCTCTAAGTAGGAAAATATAATGGTCAAAATTGGAAACATATAACATAGATAAGGATCTTTTTGATATTCTTATAAGGTTGCACAAAAGCACCTGGTTCAAAGTCAAGTATAACCTACAAGGGGATTTAACAAATAAAATATATACTAATGTGGGAGTTCAACAAGGTTGTTTGTTGGCTCCCTTGTTGCTTAATCTACATATTAATTCCATCTTGCAGAGCTTAAATAATGTGGATTTTCATTCTCCGAATGTTTTTGCAGAAAAAATCCCCCTCTTAGCCTATGAAGATGATATAGTTCTTATATCTATATCTCTGCTAGGCTTGCAGCCTAAGGTTAATAGGTTTTCTGAGCTATGTAATAAGGACGGATTAAGAATTAATCTTCAAAACACAAATATGGTGATTTTTGGTCAAAAAAATTATAGGGTACCTTCACTATTTATAGAGAAAAACAGAGTGGAATTAAAACTATACTATGATTATTTAGGCTTGAGACTTTCATTAAATCTCTTTTTTGGAATTCACATATTAAAATTATGACACAAAAACTGAGAACAGCATTTGGAACTTTCAAATTATTTAATGGAAAGATGTGTCAAAGTTCAATTCTGGGACTCTTGAAAGTCATTAATACAAAAATCAAAACAAGCATCTTGTAGGCCATAGAAATATGGACTCCTGCTGATATAAAATCTTTAGGCGTGATAATAAATAAAATGTATCACTTTATATTAAGAATCCAGCAATCTGTACCAGCTGCAGTTTTAAGGAAAGAGCTGGGACCATTTTCTTTGTCAGTGTTAGTGGCTGAATGTAGAATTATTTTCATATTGCAGTTGTTTCTCCTCCCAGACCACAGATTGCCTAAGCTGTACCTGGAAGAACAAATAAAATACCATAAAATAAATTTTACATCTGGAACAATTAAAAATATAAAAGAAAATATTCTACAATGGAGTGTGGAAAGCAAATTATATGAAATTTATATTATACCATTTCCCAAATAGTGGAACAAATTAAAAAAAGAGTCAGAGATCATTATATAGCATTAGATCAAGAAAAGATTAATAACCTGAGACACTGTTGCTGGTTTAAACTGCTGAAAACAACTTATGGGGTCCGATTCTAGTACAGTTACACCTGGTGTAACAGCACTTGCGGCATGTAGAATGGCACATGTAGCAACTTAAACAAGCAGTTGTGACATGCGCGATTCTAAAAAGTGGCCTGCGACATGGCACTAGGGAGTTTACTGCAGCAGTTGCACCCCATTCCAGAAGGGCAGCAACAAAGTCCCCAATGTCTTGATTCTACAAGAACCCCCAGAGGAGAATGGGCAATGTAAGTTACACCAGCATATAGCTGGTGTAACTTACATACTCCCCCGGGGATCCTGTAGTCCCACCTGCATACATGCCACCATGTCCACCCCCATGCCAGAATAACCCAGTGGGGCCCCACAGGGCTACCCATACCCCCAGCCGCCCAAAACACCAATTGATAGAAGCCCCACAGGGCTACCCATACCCCCAGCCCCCCAAAGCACCCATAGATAGAAGCCTCACAGGGTGGTGATGCCATACCCCCACCCTTGCCCTGACCTTCCAGTCACTGGCTGCATATGTGGATTTTATCCAGTGAAGACCTGGTAGTCTAGTTCCCCCTCAATCACTGTAAAGTAAATGAATATTGCCCCCATTTCCCTGGTAGTCTAGTGCCCCCAGATCATAGTAAACTAAATAAAGATTGCCCCCATTTCCTTGGTACTCTAGTGCCCCCCGATCATAGTACAATAAATGAATATCGCCCTCAGTTCTCTGGTAGTCTAGTGGCCCCCATCCCCCACCCAGCCGTGCCAGCCCACCCAGCACCCCCGCACCTGTCCCTAGCTGGTGACTGGTACAGCCTACCTCTCACCTCCATGGCTAGCCGCCGACTCAATGCAGTATGAGCGTTACTGGAAAGACGCACTCAGAAATTAATTTCTGAATGTGTCTTTCCAGTAGTGGTCATACTGCACTCAGTCAGCGGCCGGCCATGGAGGTGAGAGGTGGGCTGTACCAGTTGCTGGCTGGGGATGGATGAGGGGTGTTGGATGGGCTGGCATGGCTGGGTCAGGGGGGCCACTAGACTACCGGGGAACTGGGGGTGATATTGATTTATTGTACTATGATGGGGGGGCACTAGACTACCCGGGAAATGGGGACAATCTTTATTTATTTTACTATGATCGGGGAGGCACTAGACTACCAGGGAAATGGGGTGATCTTCATTTAATTTACAGTGATCGGGGGTACTAGAATACCAGGGGAATGGGGCTGATCTTCATTTATTTTACTATGATGGGGGGCACTAGACTACCAGGGAAATGGGGCGATCTTCATTTAATTTACAGTGATCGGGGGGCACTAGACTACCAGGGATTCAATGGGTATATGCCGCATTTGTGGCTGGCAACTTGGGGTCAGGGCATGGGTGAGACGGTTGACTGTGCCACCCTGTGGGACACTGTGCAAAGGGGGATTCGGGGGATGGGTGTGTGGGCAGCCCTGCAGGGTGTCTATGGCTTGCTGGGCATGGAGGGGGCACTTATGACCTGTGTTTCGGCTTGCAACATACTCGCCAGGTGCACCCCCAGTTCAGCGTACCTGGCCACATGTTACAAGTCGCAGGACTTGGCTGCGATGACTCTGCCCCCTCTAGAATAGGGCACAGGGTCAATGTCACAGTTGCGGGTGGCACAAGTTGCATTTGGCAGCGACTTGCGCCACCCTTCTAGAATTAGGCCCATGGTCTAGAATTGTATTTGACTACTTTAATAGCTCCCCAGGAGAGAAGGCTACTTACAGTACTAGATATAGGCTTGAGTTATATGCAGCCAGTTACATATTATATGATCAGAAATGCTCCGGGACACAGAACTCAGAATGTAACTGTTTGCTAGAATTTCAAGATGATCTCAAGCATATAGTTTTACACTGTCCAAAATATGAGGCTCTTAGGAAAAAATGGTTGGCCCCATTATTGGCTACCCTTGGCCTCCTCTCTGAACAACTAATTATCCTCTTGTTTAACACAAACTGTAGGAATACATTAACATTGCTAGTAAATCTTTTAGAAGGGATTCATTTGTAAGATGATATGGATGAGTTTAGGAATAGCATTTTACTGGGAATTATTGAATAAGATTGTACAATGGAAATAATGTAAAGTCCAATAGAAATTAAAATGACTGTTACATTTTTAACACTTTTAATAATTTGTGCAAAGACTTATAGTCGAACAATAAAATCTATCTACCTACCTACATGCTGCACACTTGCCATGTGTGCAGCAGCTAAGCTGGTACAAATCTCATCTAAAAAACACATAATTTTCTATTTCTTATACTACTGCTAGCAGTTAGAGTCATTAAAATAAATTTTTATTTGAATTCTGATTAAATTTAGATAAACTCATTAATTCTGATCTTTTTGCAAGTTGTTCAATGGCTTTTTATTTTTGTCATTAAATCATCATTAATTTGTAAAGTATTGTTTGTTTATGGCATTAAATGCCTAGGATATAGCCAGTCAACATCCCCCATTCCAGATGTACGAAGAGGGGCCTCTGTGTTGTGAAGCCTATCCTTTTTGTTTTGGACCATGCAAATCCCTTATGCATATTTAGTGCTACAAATGTGTTTCATCTCACTTACTTTCCTTTAGTCATTCCGTATTGAGCATATACATGATGGCCATGCTCAGCACTCTTGTGTGCTGTGTAGGGTCTTTGAAGCATGCACCATACCTCACATTTTGTCTCTGAAATGAAGGACATGGACACTCAAAATGAGGGACACTAACCCATATGATGATCAGGACACATCATGAAACATGGAGATACAGTACCTCAGAACAAAATGGAAACCATTACATTAGCACCTGAGAAAAAATTTCTACCATTAAGCAGCAGTGCCATATAGGTAGGGCAGAGGCAGTTCCCCCACCTCCCTCTGTATTTGTGCCATGGTTGTTCTTATAGTGTGGCAATAATGCCATTAAATTTGGATTTGATCTTTTGCACAATAAGTGCCCACTTGGTCTATGTGTGTTCATGCTGCAGGTACTCTCCAGACTCGACTGTGTCTGTACTGTGTTGTCCACTCTCTCCACGTATTAGTGGCAGCACAATCACATGTGATGTGGATGAGCTCCAAACAAGAAAGAGCACATGAGTTTTGCAAGTGCAACACTGTCTTTCCTGTTAGAATAGGCAGACTACACACTACACCTTGGAGGAGTCAGTGAGCACTGAACTGTCAATAGCAGTGTTGTGGCAGCATATTTTTGTTGGACTACTCTTAGTGAGTCTCCATCTCCCCTGGTGGCTGAAGGGGAAGAGGGTGAGCTAGAAGCTAACTCAAGACTAGTCTACCTACTTACTCTACTAGCTCACCATGCAAACAAAAAAACAGCACAGACCCCCACAGCAGCAAGCTAGGCTTAGTGGGACAGATCAGGAGGACCTGTGAGAAGAGTAATGTGGTGACTGTGGGGGACTTCAACATGCTAGGAGTGGACTGGAGTACCCCAACAACCAGGAATAGAAGGGAGCAAGTACTGCTGGATGCCTCCCAGGACAGCTTCTTGCTGCAAATGGTCAGTGAATCAACCAGGTTTGGGAAAACCCTTGACCTTGTTCTGGCAAATGGGGATTTTGTGAGAGAACTTATGGTGGAAGAACCACTATCAGGGAGTGGCCACCACTCAGTATGGCTCACATTGGATATGGGTAAAGAAGGAGTGGAATCTGGCACAGGAGTGCTGGACTTCAGGAGGGCCAATTTTGGGAGGATGAGGGAAGTGGTAAAAGGGTACCTTGCCAGAATTCAACCTAGTATGGGCACTAACCAGAGGTGGAAGCTCATAAAGCTGGGGATAGTCGAGGCAACCAAAACCTGCTGCAAGATCCAGAGTAAGAAGGCTAGGGCTAAGAAACCAAGCTGGTTGAGCAAGGAGGTCATGGAAAAGGTAAGGAGGAAAATAACTACCTTTAGGAGGTACAAGAAAACAGGGAGGGAGGAGGACTGAGAGGAGTATCTGACAGAATCAAATGAGGTGACATGGGCAGTAAGGGGAGCCAAAGCATCTACGGAGCTCAGGCTGGCACAAGGCATTAAGAAGGGGGAGAAGGACTTCTTTAGGTACATCAGGGAGAAAAGGAGCTGTAAGGACCACATAGTAAGGATTAGGAAGGAGTGGGGCTTGGGTGAAAGCAGGGTGCGATAAGACAGAAGCACTAAATGATTACTTCTGCTCGGTCTTTACTAAGGAGAAGAGGGGGATGATACCCAAGGGGGGAGGAATGGCAGAAATTAGGGGGTGACAGATGGGGCAATTATGGAGGGCAGAGTTCAGGAGAGTTTAAAGGCACTGAGGGTAGAAAAGGTGCCAGACATAGATGGCATCCACCCCAGGGTACTGAAGGAGCTGGCAGAGGTCCTTGTGGGACCTTTGGCAGACATATTTAATGCATCACTACACTCAGGGTGTGTACATCAGGATTGGAGGATGGCTCATATGGTGCCCCTCCACAAGAGTGGCCCCAAGGATGAACCGGGGAACTACAGACCAGTGAGCCTCACATCCATTGAGGGCAAGCTGATGGAGACTATCCTGAAGGAGAGGCTCGTGGCCCTCCTAGAGGCCAAAGGACTACAGGACAGCAGACAGCACAGCTTCATACATGACAGATCCTGCCAAACCAACCTGGCAGAGTTCTATGACTGGGTAACTAGGCAACTGGACAGGGGCCATGCAGTGGATGTCCTGTGTCTGGACTTCAGTGAGGCATTAGACTCTGTGCCACATGGGAGGCTAGGAAGTAAGTTAGAAGGCACAGGGGCAGGTGCACAGCTGGTGAGATGGGTAGGGAACTGGCTTCAGGGAAGGCAACAGAGGGTGGTGGTTGGTGGGGAGCTATCATCCCCAAGGGTAGTGATGAGCGGTGTTGCACAGGGCTCAGTGTTGGGAAAAGTGTTGTTTGGGATATTCATTGCAGACATATCATTAGACATCAAAAGCAAGATCAGTCTGTTTGCTGATGATACCAAGATTGGAGCAGTGGTGGATGACCTAGGGGGATGGCAGGGGTTGCAGGATGAGCTGGCAAAGCTTGAAACCTAGTCAGACACCTGGCAACTGGGGTTTAATGCCAACAAGTGCAAGGTGCTGCATTTTGGGGTGAATAACCCAAGGAGGAAATACCAGCTGGGGGGAGTGCAGCTAGCCCAGACAGAGGAGGAGGAGAAGGATCTGGGGGTGCTCATTATAGGGTCAATTAACAACTCAGCACAATGCAGGAAGGCAGCTGCAAAGGCCAACAAAATGCTGGGTTGCATTGCAAGGGGTATATCCTCGAGGAGGGAGGAGGTGATTCTGCCAATGTGTAGGTTATTAGTTAGACCGCACCTGGAGTTCTGCATGCAGTACTTGTACCCTTATCTGTGGAGGGACATGAAGTTACTGGAGGGGGTGCAGTGCAGGGTGACAAAAATGATCAAAGGGCTGGGGGACGTATCATATGAGAGGAGGTTGAGGGAGTTGAGCATGTACTCGCTGGAGGAGAGGAGGGACTGGGGTACCTGATTGAAACCTTTAAGTACATGAAAGGACTAAACAAGACAGGTACAGAGGGGCTATTCAAACTAAGGGAGGGGAGGGACACCAGGGGCCATGATATGAGACTGGAGGGAGGAAGGTTTACGAGGGAGATGAGGAGACACGTTTTACAGTGAGGGTGGTAGCTGGGTGGAATGCATTACCTGCAGAAGTTGTATCCAGTAGAACAGTGGACTGTTTCAAAAAGGGATGGGACAGGACAAGGGGAAGGTAAATGGAGGGGAAGGGTGGAAGGGATGGCCCGCTGCAGAATAAGGGGTGCTAGCTGCACATTAGAGCAGACTTGATAGACCTCTAGGCCTTCATCTGCTGGCAAATGTCATGTGTTTATATGTTCGTATGTTCATAGCAGCAGTGGTAACAGTGTTGTGGGTGGCCTTCATAGGTCTTGATCAGTGCAGTGTGGCAGCAGCCACAGCAGCAACCAAGCAAGAAGCAAGCAACCCAGGTTGGGTGGGTTCAGTTGGTGAGGGGACTTGGTTGCTGACCATGTGGGGGATCTGTGATGGTCGGTTCTAGCATCCAACTTCTGGCAGAAGGAGAGAGGGGGAACAGACTGAAAACTGGGCTGGTGGCACACTGTGCTAGGGTTCAGGTGCTGGTCATAGTAAAAGTAAACATTTTTTTACAGAGGGGATTGAGGAAGGAGGAAGGACTGAAATATTGATGTGTTTTTCATGTTTCTTCGTATTTGAGCAGCTTCATGACCCATAAGGGATGGGTATCGAATGGAATGGAGTCAGAGAGAAAAATCAGGACAAAGTTCTTTTTTGGGGGAGAGAGGGGCAGAACTTCAGCCAGGAAAAAAAAATGGTTAGTAACTGGGTGGGTTTAAGCCCAAATCTGATGCACTGTTCTTGTTATATACAGATGAATCTTATACATTTGAATTTTTCCTAATTTTCTTATCACTTTTCAGTTAAAACAAATAAGTTTTACCTTTTAGAGATGTTACAGACATTCTAGAGCTGTCCCTTGCATTCATGGGCCTTTGAGCAGTATGGTATGCACAGACTATTGTTGCCCCACTATAGCAAAGTTTATGTCCCCCCACCACCAGTGAAGCTGACCTCTACATCCCCATGCTCAGGCATGTTATGACAAAGGGCAAAGAAGACTGCAGGGGCATGCACCAATAAAATAAATGGGTGTATTTTTTATTACTATTTTATACATTATTGATAAAGAACTGGAGATTAATGAGGGCCACCGCTAGACTAACAAGGGCCTTGTTAGTAGAACAGTGGCCTTCACTATTCTCCAACTCACCATCATAACATATAAAATAGTAAAACAAAATGACTCCATTCATTTCAAGGGGTATGCCCCAGCACTCTCACCTATTGTCATCATTTATTTTATTTATTTATTTACAAAAATTGATAACTGAGAAAGGCACACTGAGATGAAGCTCATTTCCAGGTGTGACCCGGGTACAGAGCATACACAGAAATGAGAAGAGTTACACAAAGTAATTCCAAAAAGACACAGTATACATAACATTTTTCTTACAGTACACTCAATTTTACATTCACTATAAAGTACCCCAGTACACGGAAATATGTACTGGACTGCTGCAAGATTTCTATTTTCAGGTGGTAGGGCTTGGGGGGGTCTGGGAAATATTTGGGCATTTGAGGCTGGGGGTAGGGAGGAGCCTGGGGAGTTTTTTATGGATGAGATGGATCATCTCTTAAAGACTCCTGCCTCTGGCTCCCTAGTACTCAAGTAAGAGACTTTTTATTTATATCTGTAATTGGTGTGTTGTCTGTAGCAGCTTGGCCATACCCACTACAGTGTGTGTGCATGGAGAGGGAACTGGCCATGTGGGTGTGTGTGTCAAGATATTGCTACTTTTGTGTTTGCACCTTAAAGTCTGTTTGCATGGAAGCATTCAAAACTATGGAGAGAAAATAGTAGGAGTACAGGCCACGAAGAAGAAATTAAGTGGTTTTGTGGGTACGTTTGTGTATTGGGGGTGGGATAAACCACATATGTTTCCATTGGTATGTGTACTACTGTTCAACTTGGAAACTGAGATGAGTAAGAGAAGAAAAAGAAAACTGAAAAGCATACACGTGGCTACAAGCATGCTGCATGCATGCAGATTTAGTCAGACACAGTGGGTGGGATATTCAAATGGGTTGTGCATAGCGCAGTGCAACCCATTGATGAGCACTGGCATGATATTCAAAAAGGGAAAGTGCATGGCACAAATCCCAATGCGACAGGGCACATCAGTAATGTATGTGGTGCAAGTGGGGGGGGCATGCCCCTGCATATTCTGAACATCCAGATATTCAGTCCGAGATGTCCTGTGAATATGCAGGCACAGCCCCTACATGTGCCACACACAGTTAGACCCAATAATAATTGAACAACAGCTGGCCACCCACAGGTGATCTGCCATAATGCAGGGTGCAACACGGCAGCTGTCAGCTGTGGGTGGCCACCCGAGCTCTGGCGGCACCATACGGTGGCATAGCGCCACCCCCATGCCCAATCATGGACTGTAAAAATGAAGAACCTCCCTGGTGGTCCAGTGGACCTCTCTCTCCTTGCCCAATCTCAGGCTATAATAAGATATAATCTCCCTAGGGGTCCAGTGGACCTCTCTCCTTGCCTGATCATGGGCTGTAATATAATAAACACTCCCTGGTGGTCTAGCGGTACCCGTACAACCCTCCCAACCTACCCACTCATTCCCACCACCCTGCTCCCCCCGGTCAGTAGCGGGTGGCAGCACCCCACCTGCAAGCTGCCCGGCCGCTCACCGACTGACGGCGTACAGTATGGCTGTACACCCATTGGTCCACAGCATGGGCCAATGGTCGTGCAGACCATACTGTACTACACAGTCCCGATATGTGAATGGAAAAAGTACTGAGCATGGCCATAGTGTATACACTCAGTACAGAATGACAAAGGGAAAGTAAGTGAAATGAAACAGTCATGGAGAAACACATTTGTAGCACTAAATATGCATAAGGGATTTGCATGGTCAAAAACAAAAAGGATAGGCTTCACAACACAGAGACCCCTCTTCGTACATCTGGAATGGGGGATGTTGGCTGGCTATATCTAAGGCATTTAATGCAATAAGCAAATAATACTTTACACATTAATGGTGATTTAATGACAAAAATCAAAAGCCATTAAACAACTTGAAAAAGGATAAAAATTTATGAGTTTACCTAATTTTTAGGGGAATTCAAATAAAAATGTATTTTAATGACTTGACTTGATAGCAGTGGTGTATGAAATAGAAACAGATCTGTTTTTCAGATGAGATTTGTACCAGCTTAGCTGCTGCACCCATGGCAAGTGTGCAGCATGTGAACCTGATGTGATGTTTAAATGACGTTCACACCAGCTTAACTGCAGCACTCATGTCAAGCATGCAACATGTGAACTTGATTTAATTTTTAGAAGATGTTCTCACCATTGGATCTATGATGGCGGTGCAGCAACCGGAATGCCGATGGCTGCAACAGCACTACCAGCACAGTGACAACCGGAACACTGCCAGTAGCGCAGAGTGCAGGGCAAGACAGTGGCAGCCCACTCTGCAAATGCTGCATGGGACATGTGGTGGACGGAAGGCAAGCCATGGCACCCCCTGGGTGACACATGGGACCGCGTCCGGCAGCAGATGCCCCGAAGCCAAAGAGCAGAGTGACAGACACGGTGCCCCGCCTCCAAACAGCATGGCAGCGGGCATGCAAGGGGATAAACAATTGTGGCTTCTCACGTCTGATCAGTTGACGCTTACATGTTTCCCAAACCAGGTATGTCAGCAATAGTGCCAACTGCAATGTTAAAGGACCCAGCCAAAGACAGGATCACTAGTATGCTACAGAAATCGGTGAAAAAGACAGCCAGACGAATGCTTCCCTATCTGCAATGGATCAGTGGGTGGTGGCGACAGGTGATCAGTAAGTGGGAAGGGATAACCTATGGATGACAAAAGAGTGCAGTGATGTGTCCTGGGAGACAAACCAAAGAAGAAAGCCCTGTAATTGAACTCATCCATCAGCTATTCCAGGTATGTGGCAGTACAGTCTAAACAGTAATGTCTTTCATACGTGTACTACATGCATAATGACGGATAGTTTAGTATGTAGTCAAAGACCCAAATACATTTATGTGTCCACTAGCCCTAAGATGTCACCCATTAGTATGGGGATAGTGAAGAGGGGATATGTAAGGAGTGTTTACCATTAGGGTGAATAACATACACTTTGTTTTAGAGGCATTGAGTAACAATATGGAATGACATACATAAAGCTGTAGCATATCAGTTATATCTTGTAGATCATTCTTCACAGAGCCTACATTGGGTCTAGAAAAACAAGGCTGTGTCATTAGCATAGCAGTGCACTATAGCATCATCTATATTAGCTCCAAGATCATTTATGTAAATCATAAAGAGTCTCAGCCCTAGAAGAGACCTTTGTGGGACTTGTTTGCATTGGCGGGAACATGAGTAGAAGTGACCTTCCACTTTTATCTGCAGGCGCACACAGTGGCGCTGTTGTTGCCCGTGGGCCTCCTCACTGGGGGGGGTGTTTCAGCCGCCATCGCTGTTCTGGCTGCCATCCTCCTGCAGCTTCCTCTGTCTGCTGGGTGTGTTTACTGTATCCCATATTGCTGTGGGGTGGCATACCCTCACTGTAGCTGCTGCATCCCCGACGCACTTCTCGCTGACAACATGCACTATCAGGCATGCTGTTCTCGTCGGCCGCATTGGTCACCGTTCTGCACATCGCTACCTGCCCTCTGTCAGCCTGGGATGCCTGTCATGGGACCATCTGTCCTGTGGGTGTCACCGGATAGGGTGTCTTGGCAGTGGTGTCGACAGGTGATCGGTAAGTGCACACCAGCTTACCTGCTACGCACACATCAAGCTTACAGCATGAGAACCTGATTCTCTTTTTAGACCTGGTTCATTTAGGTACGCTTTGTGTATGCGAACTACATGCAAACATTGCACAATTAAGCATGTGGTATGCATTCTGCATGTACACAGTACATCTATATTTCTGTAAGGAGTGACAGGAAAAGTGCACAAGAATTTGTGAAATGGCTGAACATGAATAATTTAAATCTCAGATTCCTATCACAGATATATGTGTGAACAATATATATCATTAAAACTTCAAAATTGCCCATGGCTCCAAAACAGCTAACATACCTGTATGTTTCAGAAATAAAGAGTAGATTTTTCTTAGTGAACTGAGCATGTGCAAACAAATATTCTTAATACTGTAGCTACAAAACGTTGAACTACAGGTGTGTGAAAAAAAAACTTTCACTGGCAGAATTGAAGCAAAAGTCAGACTTTCGCTTCAGCAAAACTTTGGAAATCCATTTCAAAACTTTTGTGGAAATTCCACCTGCCCTATATTGCAGTCCAATGTTGGCTGTATAATGCAAAATTTACAAATTAATTCCCTGGTGGCCAGCGGTCCCTCCACCCCCCCCCACCAGATTACTGGCTGCACTAAGGTGTTTAGTGTCACCACTAATGTATTAAAAATTAATTCCCTGCTGGCAAGCAGTCCCTCCCACCATCTGATCACCCATCCCATATATTTTTTCACAAAAAAACCATAATCCCTGGTGGCTAGTGGTACCTCCCATCACCTGATCACCTACCCCATATTTAAAAAAAAAATCCCAAGAATCCCCGATAGCTAGTGGCCCCTTCCCCCACCCAATCGTCCACCTGAGCAGTCCAGGACATCCTTCCCTGGTGTCCAGTGCAGGAAATGTCCCACCACCGCTCTCCCCCATTCCAAACCTGAGCAAGTGACTGGCACAGCCCTCCTCTTTCCTCCATGGTTGGCAGCTCACTGAGCTGTCAATGAATGAGCATGTGCTTGTACAAGTCAGCAAGTCAGTGAGTGAAAAGTGAAGTATGTTGCTGTGTGAGAAACAAGACTCAGTGGTTTTCAGTGTGGTGGTGTGTGTCTATGCCAGTGTATCATGGCTGAGTGGTGCTGCAGTTGCTCATCTCCATCAATTTCCTTTAGCCACACAAGTCATGCAGCAGAATAGGTATAAGACTCGTGGGCATCAAAAATTGTTAATGACTACTGTGAGTCATTATGCAAACTCATGAACATACGAAGTAGACAGCAGAAGTCCTTATGGTCTATCAAGTCTGCTCAATTGCATTGCCCCTTATCTACAGATTACAGTGGTCCTTGATCCCCTTCTTGCCAATCCTGACCTTCCCCTTCACCCTATCCTACCCTCCCTTGAACCCCTCCCCATAGTCTTTTGAATTACAATATCAGATGGAAGTTCATGCTACCGTGCCACCACCTGTTCTGTAGAGAAGTGTCTCCTGACCTCCTTTTTGAATTTCAACCCACCAGCTTATAACTGTTCCCCTTTGTGGTCTTGTTTTCACAGAGACAGAAAAGTTCACTGAGATCCACTTTATTTATACTTTTCAGGTATTTGAAGATTTTAGTTATGTCCCCTTTCCCCCTAATCTCCTTGAATGAGTATATGTTGAGTTCTCTCAAACTGTCCTTATATGCCGTGATCCGCTGTCTCTGAATCATCTTTGTCTTCTTGTTCTGAACTGCCTCAGGCTGGTTAAATTCCTTTTTCAGGTTGGGGTTCTAGCACTGCACACTGTACTCCAGGTTAGTGATACAGTGAAATTAAATTTTGCAGGCGAAATTCCCGTGAAAACAGGAATTTCACCCTGTGAAAACAGGAATTTCACCCTGTGAAATATTTCACAAAATTTGCGCATTTCGTAGAATATTCTGTCGGTGCTAAATGCAGAATTTTGTGATCAAAATGCAAAATTTTGACCACAAATGGTGGAATTCTGTATAATGGAGAATATATAACCTTTAATAATCATAGTGAATTTGAACATTTTTTGAATGACACTTCAAATGACAGAAACATACAAGGGCAATCTTCCTCAGGATCAGGGTATGGAAGTGTCTCAGGGAGTTGCAGATCACAAGGAAGGGTAAAGATCAGAGAGGTGAGGACTGGCAGCAAGTACAAAGAGGTCAAAATAAAAAGAGGCACAGGAATTATCCACTTCGGAAGCCCTCTCCCTGAAGAGTGAGATCGAAGAGCCATCAAAGAAATCAACATCACTCCGATGCCAGTAGCAATTCTTCAGGAGACACACCAATCAAGACATCCAGTCAGTATGCTGTGCTCCAGGAGCACACCCCTGCAGCTCTTGACCTGTCCAGAATCACCGGAGATCATGCAAAGCAGACTGAAAGTTAAGAAGACTGGGCCTCTGTTTTCCATGAATGGTCCAACTGCATTGCTGAAATTGTGGAGGACCCAGGGCATACCCCATTGCATCTGCAAGATTCACCCAAGCCCAGTAAGTGATATTCTTCTCCTCTGAAGTTGGGGGATGATTTGAACACTAATGAAGTAGACTATCAAAAGAAACAGAATTTAAAAAAAGTTTCCCCAGGTACTGGGTGGCCCCCTAGTATGCCTTGACAGCCCGGCAGTGACAACTCTGGCAGTGCTGGAATGAGGCATTCTGCTTGTCTTAGGTTGTGACTGAAATTCTTCCAGGGGGCCTTGGGACTTGTTGGCAACTGTAAAGACTGTTCAAAATGGTTAACCTCATTTTGTTTTTCTGAGTGCCAGCCGATGTGTAATAAGGTTACCCCCGGCAGACGAATCTACTCCTCAGATAGGCATGAGTGGCAACTGACAACCTTAATAAAATAAGTCAATCAATCAATCTTTATTTATAAAAGGCGCATTTCCAAAACCAAGGCGCCTGTACATTACATGATAAAAACAATAAATAATTAAAACAATATTAAAATTAAACTTGACAACAGCATTCAAAACTCATTGTATACTAGGCTAGAAAGATGTTTTTAAAGCCTCCTTAAAGCTTTGGACAGTCGGGCAATCTCGCACCTGACAAGGTAGAGAATTCCACAGGGTTGGGGCCATAAAACTAAAAGATCTGGCCCCTGAAGTTTTTAAGCGAACCCTGGGAATCTGTAGCAATCCCTCGTCAGTGGATCGGAGAGAGCGGGAGGGGCAGTAGGGACAAAGGAGATCTTTCAGGTAACCAGCTCCCTGATCATGTAGGGCCTTATAGGTCAGCAAACCGACCTTGAAGGTGATCCACCAGCAAATTGGCAGCCAGTGCAGTCCGCGGAGCACAGGCGTTATATGACTGGACCTAGAATAACCAGTCAATAGCCTGGCTGCTGCATTCTGCACTAGCTGCACATGGTGAATCTTAACCCCCCATAGCCCAAGATAAAGGGCATTGCAGTAGCCAAGGCGGGAGGTAACGAAAGCGTGGACCAAAGTAGGAAGATCGTCTGGAGGAACCAGGTTCTTCACCAGGGCAATGTTCCTCAAATGGTAAAAAGAGGTTTTGACAACTGCCGACACCTGAGATTTAAGTGTCAAACAGTCATCAAACACAACACCCAGGTTCCGCACCCAGTCTGAGGTAGTTAGCTGGACACCCCCAATCCATAACCCCGAGGGTGATCCCGCCAACAAATCCGCCTCCTGGTGACCCTGGTCCACAACGAACACCTCAGATTTTTCTGGGTTCAACCGCAGCCAGCTCGCATTCATCCAGTCCTGGATTTCGGCAAGACAGTTGTTAAAGACCGAAAAGGCAGCATCTTGGCTGGGCACAAAGTACATGTACAGCTGAGTATCAACTGCATAGCAGTGGAAACTGAGACCGTGCCACCTGATAATCGCTCCTAATGGCAGCATGTACACCGTAAACAACATGGGCACCAAAATGGAGCCCTGTGGCACCCCACAAGATAGGAGGAATGATGCAGAGGAAAAAATCCCAGACACCACCCTCTGAGTCCTACCCTCAAGGAAAGATCGAAACCAACTGAGAACTGTACCAGACAGCCCACAGATAAACAACAAGGGCTCCAATAGCACACCATGGTCCACAGTGTCAAATGCTGCAGAGAGATCAAGAAGGACCAAGATGGACGAGTCCTTCGATCTCTCACTATTAGGAGGTCATTTAGTACCTGGACAAGAGCTGTCTTGGTACTATGTCTTTTCCTAAATCCGGACTGGAGAGAATCATAGACATTGTGGCTGGTCAAATGATCATCCAGCTGTGACACGACCACCTTCTCAATAACTTTACCTACAAAGGGCAGGTTACAGACAGGCTTGTAGTTAGCCAGACAATCCGGGACCGAGGAGGACTTCTTAAGAAGGGGCTGAACCACAGCCTCCTTCAGAGGATTTGGAAAAATACCCCTCTCCAAAGATCTCCAAACTATCTCAGCAAGGACCAGACCAATTTTATCCACTCAGCCCACTAGGAAATGTGTGGGGCCCAGATCCAAACCACAGTTGGTCGGATGCAATAATTAGATGATCATCACAATGTCATTGATTGTGGGAAGGCTGAAGTCAGACCACACAAACTGGGTGTCTGACTTCTCGTACCGACCATCACAACTCCCATTAGGAAGGGTCAAACGGATATCAGACCTGATTGTAGCAACCTTATCTGAAAAGAATTGAGCAAACTCCTCACATCATTCTTGAGAAAAGGCTCTTCTGGGCTGAAGACAGATTGGATTGCACAGTCTGTCCACAGTCCGGAAAAGCTGAGCTGGTCTATTCTGTGCAGCAGCAATCTCTCTGGACAGGAATTCTGCCTTCTTACGGGAGATTGCGGATTGATATACCGCATAGTGGTCCATCAAACTAAGTTTGTCACAATCCAAGCCCCAAACTCCGCCAGCACCTCTCTAACCTTCGTCTGACTCTCCTCAACTCCCTCAGAGTCTCATCAAACCAAGGAGACCTGGGGCAAAGAGTGAGGGGACGAACACAACAGGAGCAATGGAATCCAGGGCCCCTGCCACCGCCTTGTTATAGGCAAGTACCAAGTCTCCTGGATCCATGCAATCTCTTTGTAAGCCTGATAGGTCCAGCACCACCATCAGGCCATCTGGGGAAACACCCCTTAAAGGGCGGTACTGGACCATCTCCATAGGGGCTGGCCTACTAGGGGTGGCCCTAAAACTGAACCCAATGGAGTGATGATCAGACCATCCGACTGGTTCCACCACTAAATCGGATATCTCCATCCCCAGTAGGAACACCAAATCCAACGAATGTCCACCAATATAGGTCGAGGAGGAAATAACCTGTGTGTGGCCCAGTGAAGTCATTAACTGGCAGAAGTCTTGACCAAACTGCGAGATTTAATCATCGACCCAGGCATTGAAATCCCCCAGAACCAACCATCTGGGGGATCCCAATGTCAGGTCGACAATGAAGTCTGCGACTTCCTGCAGGAAAGCATTCCCGTCACCAAGTGGATGGTAAATGAGAAGTATCCTGCACCCCACATCATCGCCCATGATACATTCAAAGGAGTTGGTAGTTCCCACTGGTACCTCCACTAGGCCCCGTTCCAATCTAAAACAGATAGCAACACCCCCACCCCTATGATCCATCCTCGGGCGGTGTATCACTGAGTATCCAGCTAGAATTGCTGCCGCCTAAGCTGGGCCAGCATTCTCATCCAGCCAGCTCATCTCACTGATGCACACCAGGTCAGATGTCCCAACAAAATCAGCTATAATAGCGGTCTAGTTTTTAATAGACCTGGAGTTGCACAACACCGCCTGAGTAGGATGAGCATCCGAGGATGACTGTGCTACCTGCTGACTACAAGCAGAACCCTTGGATATGGGAACCAAACAGGGAGGACCCCTTTCCTGGACCCATTTTGCCCCAGGGCATCTCCTTGTCCCCACTATCCCTATCCGCCCACTCCTTTCCATTCCCTCTCCAGGCCCAGCCCTCGTCATCCTCCTTTTTCTAATAATCCCCAAAGCCCTACACCATCTGTACACTTCTGGTGATAGGGGGAGGACAGGAAAAAGGACAGAGGTCTCTGAGCCTGGAGGGGGAATAATATCAGACTGTCATTGTGCCATCCCAACACATATTTAGCACCCTAAGCAAATAACAACAAATAAACAGTCCCAAAATACAAATTTAACCCACTCCACAAACTAAATAGATACAAAACCCTATATGATGATTTAATAGCTAAATAAAAATCTGGATTAAAACACAAAGTAGATATCAACATTTTGATTTAAGGGCTCTCACCCCCTAAACGCAAACACATAATACAACAAATAATTAATTAATTCCCCCTCCCCACCCAGTCCTCTCACCACTGGGAAGAGAGGTAAAAAACAATATACACTAAAATAATTAATTCCCACCCCACCCAGTCCTCTTACCACTGGGAAGAGAGGGCAGCACTCTCATTGCCAAACAATAATAATAACATAAACAACAAAATAAATAAAATACATGGACACAGGGTCCTCTCACCACCCAGTAGTCCAAATGATAAAAAAATAATAAACCAGTTTCCTCAGTCCAAATCCAAAGTGAGATAAAGTCAAAGTCAAGAACCACCGAAAAACATGGGCTGTTCTTATAGACAAAGTACTTCTCACTATCAGCATCGAAATAACGAATGGACCTCCGCTGCAGCACACCAAGATAATTCCAAATCTTCAAACCTGATCAGGGTTTCCACTGGATGGAAACTATCCAACTGCCAGAAGTTTGATCAGGAACAAAGTGGGAAGGCAATCAAAAAGTCAGATAATTAGCCAGTTCAGAAGGAGAAAACATCCTTGATGCAGATTTTACTAGCTCAGCACAGCTTAGAGATAGGCTCCTAGAAGTGAGACATCCCACTTAACCCACCAGATTCACCCAGATAAACTAGGTGGACACAGTGTAGTACAGGAGAAGGAGTTTTTTACCAGCCCTCCAGCTAGTGCCCTCTATCCCCACGGGGAGTCCCCAAACCAGGTGTCCACCATCACAGCCTGCCAGACCAGTCTACAGTCCGCCACTGTCACTGACAATTCTGCAGGCTTTCACAAGCCACGTTATTATACATCGCGCCCATGATTCCAGAAATTCCTCCTCAAGACAGATTCAGAAACAGCAGCACAAACGACAATTCACCGAAAAAGATGATTCCCAAAACACCACTTCAGCACCGCCAACCAGGAACTGGTGCCGAGGATGAACTGCTGACTGACCCCGTAACTCAGGTCCATACAGCCCCAGGGGAATCCAGAATCCGAGACTCGATGGCTGTCCTCAAGACTCAGAACCCGGCAGTCAATCCTAGAATTGCCCGAAATCAAACCAGTAGCAGGGCAGCATTTCATAAGCAGTTCATGGAAGAACACTGAAATGGAACCTCTCACAGCACCACACCCAGAAAAGATCCACTCTAGAAGGTCACCGTCCAAACGTGATGGTCGACAAAAACAAATGGCAGTCACAGCGAATCTATAATAAATTATATAGCTGTCAAATCACATAACAAACGATAAAACATCAAACAATAAATAAAATGATAAATAAATAAAACAGTATAAATGACGAAAACTCAGAGCTGCGGTAGTGCCTGATATGGACAGCGTGGCTGGGTTTCTCTGAAGAAGCCACGGGCAAGAATATTGGAGGATGCATTAGACAAGGGTATAGTTAAGCAGATGAAAGTGCTCTGGATTAAAGCATGTTGGTATTTTCTAGTTATAAGGTTAGATTATGGGGATAATGCAAATGCAGCAGGTGTGGCTGTTTGCAAGGGACATCAGTTTTATGAATAAGTGGGCTGGGGTTAACTGAATATATTGGCTTAACAAACAGATATTTACTGAGAAGTGGATGATTCATACCTCCGCTCCTCAAAGGGTCCCACGACATGTGGTGCTCTGGCTAAGGAATGTGTCCTAGTTCAGTGGATCCTATGGCTTATAATTACCGCAGGCCCATGACAGCTCGTCCCAAGGTTGGTCACGGTGGCAATCTGCATAGGAGGAAAGGGGGGTAGTTCCCTTGGTGTCTGGAGCAGTCCATTCAGAGTGGAAGCAGGGAGTTCCGAGGTCCAGGGGGGGGAGGGGGTTTGAAATGGAACAGGGCAGATAAAGTTGTAAGCAGGGAAATGACTAACTGAATTGATACAAAGTAGAGCACAACTAACTTGGGGCAGTGAGGGGACAGTTTACTGAGAGACCGTGACTTTATAATCCCTAGCATGCTTAGTGTGGTTACTTAAACAGTCTGAGGATAGGAATACTGTGCTAAATTTGCCTTAGTGTTGGATCTCCCCATCTCACTTGCTCGAGGATGAAATTCCACGCTTGGTGGGTGGAATTTCGCATTTTGCAGGTGGAATTTCGTATTTCATTCTCATGAAATTCACAGTGCAAAATTGGCAGACTTCTTCCATCTCTACTCCAGGTGCGGTCATACTAATGACCTGAACAGTGATAATATAAACAACTTCCTTCTGATCATGAACCCTCTAGCAATACAGCCCAGCATTCTGTTTGCCTTGGCTGCTGCCTTCCTACACTATGTAGCCTTTTTTAAGGTTGCTGGTGATGGCTATCCGTAAGTATTTTCTCTCCTCTGATTAAGTGTCCATGCATCCCCACCCCCCCCTCAGACTGTACTTGGCCCTAAGGTTCTTCCTTCCTATGTGCATGACTTTGCACTTCTTCACATTGAGCCACAGCTGCCAGATACTTGACCACCTCTCCACCTTCACCAAATCCTACTTTAAGTCATGTACCCATTCCTTTGTGTTCCCCCTCCAACAGAGCTTGCTGTTATCCATAGAGAGTCAGATAGTGCCTTTCACACCTTCCTCAATGTCACTATTGATCGCAATGAACAGCACTGGACCAAGCACTGATCCTTGTAGGACACCACTTATAACTTCCCTTGTTCTTGAGAGCTCCTCCCCCACCACCGTCTGGATCCTACCGCTGAGCCAATTTGCTGCCCTCCTGATTAGTTTGCTCCCTTGCCCTAGGTCTTTCATCTTCTTGATCAACCTATTGTGGGACACTGAGTCAAAAGACTTGCTGAAATCCAAACATAGAATGTCAACTACCTGTCTCTTGTCTACCGCCATCATTACCCAGTAAAAGAAATCAATCAGATTGGTGTGGCATGACCTCCCTGACATGAGCCCATGCTGTCTCTTGTCTTGTAGCCCACTGGCTTCCAGAAACTCAGCTAGTCTCTCCTTCAGAATGGTTGCCATCAGTTTACCCATAATGGAGATAAGACTGACCAGTCTGCAATTGCCAGGGTCATCCATGGGCCCCCTCTAGTGTGACGGTGCTCTAAGGTGCGGTTCTCCTTTCCTGCTATACTACCTCTTGTCTAGGAGGCTGTTGAACAAATCTGCCAGTGAACACATCAGCTCAACTTCCAGTTCTGTCAGCATTCTAGGATGCATGCCACCCTGGCCCAGGAACTAGTTTACCTTTATGAACATGAGACCTTTCCTAACCATGTATTTCATTATACTGCCTTCAGTCATGTTCTGCCCTTCCTTTTCCTCCCCATTCTCCCTTGTGGGACTGATCCTTCCTTTTCTTTAGTGGAGACAGAGCAGAAGCATTTGTCCAGCACTTCTGAATTCTCTTTACTGCCTTCCTTTCACATCTCCTCTTTTTTTAGCATTACTATGCCTACCTTTACATAGTTACATACATAGATACTGTCAACAGATAAGGGCCTATGGCTCACCCAGTCTGCCCATTTGAGATCATAAGATCATTTTACGTTTTTCAAGAAGTCTGTTGCCCCTTACCCCTTGACCTCCAGGATTCCCTTATGTCTATGTCATGCATTCTTAAATCCTGTGATTGTTTCAGCCCCCACCACTTCCTCTGGCAGGGTGTTCCACTTGTCCACCATCCTTTCTGTGAAGAAATTCTTCCTCATGTTTCCTCTGAATCGCCCTCCCTCCAACTTCATCCCATGACCTCTAGTCCTGGAATATCTTTTACCCTGGAAAATAGTGTTTTCCTGCATCCTGTTCCTCACTGTAAGGCACTTGTATGTTTGTATTATATGCCCTCTGCTCCTTCTGTCCTCCAGGGAGTACATACTGTATTCAAGTCCTTCAGTCTGTCCTCCTATGACTTGTGATGTAATCAGTGTACCATTTTTGTTGCCATCCTCTGAACGTTATCCACCCAGTCCATGTCCTTACATAGGTAAGGTCTCCAGAATTGGACTCTGTACTCCAAGTGGAGCCTCACTAGTGTTTTGTATAGTGGAATTATGACCTCCCTCTTCCTGCTGGTGATGCCCCTGCCTATGCATCCCAGCATCCCATTTGCTTTACCAGTCACCTTGTCATACTGTTTCCCTACCTTAAAGTCATCAGAGATGATAACCACAAGGTCCCTTTCCTGCTTGGTGCATGATATATCAGCACCCCCCCAACTGATATGTTGTTCCAGGGTTTTTGTGTCCCATATGCATTATTTTGCACTTGTTTGCATTAAATTTCAACTGCCAAACCCTTGACCATCTTTCAAGCTCCTGCAGGTCCCTCCTTATTCTGTCTACACCCTCTGGCGTGTCCACTCTGTTACAAAGCTTCATGGCATTAGAGAACAGGGAAATTCTGCCTTGTAGGTCCTGAGCAATGTGTTTATTAGTGTCAGTGGCTCAGTAGGTAGCACACTCGCCTCTGAAGCCGGGAGATCAGAGGGCTGTGGGTTCAGTTCCCACATCTGGCACTTGGGTTAATATCCCAGTACTGACACTGTAGTGCAGCATGAAGGGGGGTGCTGCACTTCTGAGGTGCCGTCTTTCAGATGAGACGTTAAACCGAGGTCCCATCTGCCTGGATTGGTGGTAGTTCAGGTGGATGTTAAAGATCCCATGGCACTTATCAAAAGAGTAGGGGAATTTCCCGGTGTCCATGCCAAATTTCCTCATTCACTAAAATACCAACAGCTTAATCTGGTTCAAGGTCAGTTGGCATTCATCTGTTTATCCCTCCCCCCTGGGTCATGCCTGAAAATAGGCAGGATTTGTCTAGTGCACTTACCCGGTCAAAAAAAACTAAAATAAAAAAAAATTAAAAATGTCACTGATGAAGATGTTGAATAGGACTGGTCCAAGCATTGATCCCTGTGGCACCCCACTAGTCATTCTTCCCTCTGTGGAGTGACAGCCATTGACCACCACCCTCTGTGTCCTGCCACCAAGACAATTACCCACCCACTGCACTACTGTTCTGCTCACTCCCATATTCCCAGTTTGTTTCATAGCCTTCTATGTGGCACAGTGTCAAAGGCCTTGCTGAAGTCCAGATAGGCCATGTCCATTGCCCTCCCATGATCCACCTCCCTTGTCACCCAGTCGAAAAATTCAATGACGTTGATCTGGTATGACCTCCCCCGGTGAAACCATGCTGCCTTGGGTCCTGTAGTCTGTTGGCAACCAGATGTTCCACCATTCTCTCCTTCAGTAATGCTTCCATGATCTTCCCCATTATTGAGATCAGGCTGACTAGTCTGTAGTTCCCCACTTCCTCTTTGTTTCTGTTTTTGTATAAGAGACTACATCTGCTCTCAACCAGTCTTTGTGTACCTCCCCTGTTTCCAGTGATTGGCTAAACAGGATTGCCAGAGGTTCAGCCACCACCTCTCTTAGTCTCTTTATAACCCTAGGGTGCATCTCATCCCACCCCATTGCTTTATCAACTCTTATTCCTTTCTGTTCCTTTAGGATCTTTTCCCATGTAAAGGGGATTATGTCCATTTCCATGCCCTTCCCACCCCTTGTACTCCTATCAGGCCTACCTTTGTGTCTCTCTTGTCACTGATATATCTGAAGAAGGCCTTCTCTACCTCCTTGGCCTGCTGGGCTATCCTTCCAGCATACCTAGTTGTCTCCAGGGAGAGCCCCTCATCCTCATCCTTCCTGGACTTCATGGACTTCTTGTATGCAGCCCTCTTAAGTCTCACTGCCTGGCTCACCTCCTTACTGAACCAACTTGGTCTCCTGGCTTTGGATTTTTTCCCCTTCTGCTTAAAGCAGGGGTTAGTGGCTGCTGCTACCCTTTCCTTATTCACTGTCCACTTCTGATCCAGATTGAAATCCTTAAAGCTAGCTAGTAGCCCCCTCCATGTCTTACCCATCTTAACATAATTGGCCCTCCTGAAATCTAGCACTTTTGTCTTTATGCATGATGCATCCTTCCCCAAGGTAACTCTGAACCACATCATTCAGTGATCACTACTCCCAGTGGGTTCTTCCACTGTGATGTCCTGCATGTGATCTCTGCTAGTTAATACCAGGTTAATAGCAATACCCCTCTTGTGTTGGATCAGTCATCCCCTGAAATAAGAACCCATCCTGGACTGCGTCCAGAATCAGTTGGCTCCTAGCACAGATGGTGAACCGGATGCTCCAAACCACCTAAGGCAAACTGAAGCCCCCCATTACCACCACTCTGCCCTTTTCAGCTATCAACCTGATCATGGTACCTAGCTACCTATCATTGTCTTTGTCCTGGTTAGGAGGCCTACACACTATACCCAGCCACAATATCCTTTCAGATACAATTTAGATCTGTACCCAAAGTGCCTCTGTTTTCACCTCTACTATTTCCTCCCTAGTGGCAATAATGCCCTCCCTGACATGATGTGCCACCCTTCCCTCTTCCCCCTATCCTTTCAAAAAGGGCATACTCTGGAATGGAGAGGTTCTAATCATGGTACAAGGTAGCCCAGGTCTCGGTGACTGCTGCCAGATTCACCTTTCCCTCTGCCATCATTGCCTGTAGGTCATCCATATTACTACTACATGTAGGCCAGGTAAAGAAATTGCATTTACTGTGTGTATACATACCTCCCACTGATGGCATTACCACTCCAAAGCAATTGCAATAGTTTCCAGATCTGTATCCAAAACTAATGAAATGGCAGCTTGTACCTCTCCCAGACCATCAAAAATATTTCTATTCTTAACTAAGCCTTTTTGATCCGTATGTATGTTATATGGGATCTGAGATTGTATCTGAGAAACTATTAATTTAGCCATAATTTTGTAGTCACTATTTAATAAAGCAATGGATCTATAATTCTCTGAGAATGTAATATCTTTGTTTTCTTTTGGTAATAACACAATATCTGCTTAATAAAAGAATTTGTGGAGAGTGCAACCTGCTGCCATCTCATCAGCTATTTTTGACTACTATGGAGTTAATTCCTGATCAAACATTTGAAAGAATTCAGAGGTGAAGCCGTCTGATCCTGGGGCAGTATTTTTTTTAATGATTTAATAGCTTGTAGAACTTTAGGTAAGTAACTATTTTTTAGATATAATTCCAGTTCATTTTTATTTATATTAGTATTATTTTGAGAAGTTGTCCTTTAATATATAGATTCATAATAGGTCATAAATACTTTAGCTACCTCAGTATCATTAGTCACGATTTTTTGTGCCTTATTTTTGATACCTGTAATGGTATTATATTCTTTTTGATTTTTAAGGGCATGATCCAACAATCTGCCCAATTTTTCTGCAAAGAAGTACAATTTATTGTTTAATTTCATAATATTATTTTCAACAGTTTTTGCAAAAGCAATTTTCTTTTCAGTTCTTTTTTGATCTAATAATACTTGATTCGTTGCCAAGTCTAATTTTGCTTTATTTTCATTGCTTTATTTTATTTGTCAGCTGTCAGTGGCTCAGTAGGTAGCACACTCACCTCTGAGGCTGGGAGATCAGATGGCTGTGGGTTCAGTTCCCACATCTGGCACTTGGGTTAATATCCCAGTACTGACACTGTAGTGCAGCATGAGAGGGATGCTATACTTCTGAGGTGCCATCTTTCAGATGAGATGTTAAACCGAGATCCCATCTACCTGGATTGGTGATAGTTCAGGTGGATGTTAAAGATCCCATGGCACTTATCGAAAAGAGTAGGGAATGTCCCCGGTGTCCTGACCAAATTTCCCTCATTCACTAAAAATACCACCAACAGCTTAATCTGGTTCAAGGTCAGTTGGCATTCATTTGTATCCCCCTCCCCCGGGTCGTGCCTGAAAATAGGCAGGATTTGTCTAGTGCACTTACCCAGTCAACAAAAACTAAATAAAATAAATAAATAAATTTTGTAGAGCCAAAATTTCCCTAATTTATTTATTTTATCCCTAGTGATTTCATTTGTTTTATTTTATAGGAAACAATATAGCTTCTCATTGTTACTTTAAATGCATCCCAGATATCTGAAACTTTTTGCCCCTTGTAATTAATTCAAGCATATGTTTTTTCATGTTCGAGATAAACTCTGAGTCCAATAATAATGAGTTCTGAAAATGCCATTGTGGGATTCTTTTTCAATCTGTCATAGGGATAAAATGTATGGAGACCATTGCATGGACTGAAATGGAAATTTCATGAATCCTAGCTGAAGTCATATCTTCTATGGAATCTTTATCGGCAAAAATAAAATCCAATCTGGACTGAACATCTACAGTACAAGTCACATTAAACTGTTCCACCAGTGAGTTGGTTTAGCATTGTTTTTTTACAATTGGCAATGCATTGGCCACTCATAATGCTTTATTTTTCAATGCTTAACTAGCTCAAGCACAATGTTTGTAAAATTGTTTTGCAGCTCAATTGGAATGCGTCTGCAGTCCTGTCATAATGCAATCCAAAACTGGGTTTTAATGCTTAAGAAACAGATTCTGCACAGCACTGAAATGGATCCAGCAACATTTATGCAAACTCAGTCAGAAATGCTACACCAACTCGCTGGAGGAACAGTTTAATGTGACTTGTACTGTAGATGTATTGCTTTTAATGTAAAAGACAATTTAGTCAGGAACTTATTTCTCCATATATCAGATAAATGATATTCCTGAAGAAAAGTTGTTAATACTGTATATTTGAAGTTCTAATAACAGATGTGATGGATTTGGAGGATTTATCAAGATTGGGGATACCAGGTCACGTGACGCAGAGCACCTTATGGCGGCATAGTCGTTGCTCTCTCACACCGACCAGCCAATTTTGGATCATTTCATCATTTTTGTGGCCTTTCTGCTCAACCTTAGCCACTCACCAACTTTTGTTATCCGTTAATTGCGAGTCTGCATAGATTTTGTGATTGGATTGCAATCGGAGCGTCTTGGTTCCGAGCTGATCATGGAGGCCGAAATGAAGCCTGCTGGGGTTAAACACACACTGCCAAACACTCCATAGAAAGCCCCAAAGAAAACAAAGACACAGAGTGTGGGTCAAGGAGCCTAAACTAACCCCGCTGGCTCTCCTTCCAACCCTGTCATGGAGGACCGGTTTCTACAAGAGTTAATCCCATTTCAGGAAACGCTTCAGGATATCTCGGCCAAATTAAAATCTATGCGCAGCAACCTTGCCTCACTTATACCAGAGTAGGTGACACCGAAGCCAGAACCAGCTCGCTGGAAACATGGAGAGTTAAAACTGACCCTGAAATAGTCTTCCTTAGGCAACAAATTGCCAAACTTCAGCTGAAAACAGAGGACCTTGAGGGCCGTAGTAGAAGGAATAACATCCTAATCCTGGGCCTACCAAAAGCTGAAGAAGGCGCAGACACCCTGGGCTTTGTTCAAAAACTACTGGTCAAGATAGTGGGTCCCTCTCCCTTCAACCCACATTATCATATTGAAAGGGCACATCGGTCTTTAAAACCAAAGCCCCCACCTGGTACCCCTCTGAGACCGATAATTATTAAACTGCTCAGCTATCTAGAGAAGCAACATATTCTGAATAAAGTCAGAGATCTACAAATGATTTCCTGAGAAAATCACAAGCTGAGAATCTCCCAAGACCTACCATTTGAAACTCAGCAAAAAAGGAAGGCTTTCCATCCGATGGTGACCAAGCTAATAGCAGCTGGTATTCGGTTCTGGATGGGCTACCCGGCCAAGCTTCAAGTACTGTTGGAGGGTGTATGGCTCCCATTTGATAGCTCAGAACAAGCCAAAGAATCCCTATCCCAAAAGCTGCCCAGCCTGTTCAAAACTGGCTGAACTGTGAACTTTCAAAATGGTTTCAAATGTTTTGCCTACCAGTTGTGGGTGTTGGTTTTTCTGGCGGAGCCTACTTTCCCGGTGGTTTTGGGAGGCCGAGCTCTGTGTCGTTTGGGTCTGGGGGTGCTGGTCGGCTTTTGGGCATGGCCTGAGAACTGGGCTAGGTAATTGCGAGCTTGTCGTTAGGCTCTGATGAGGAGGAGGGTAGGAACCTTCCCTTTACTAATGGGTTCCGTGGGATTGTTTTCTCGATGGACCACTTGGTCCTGGCTATATGGTTCCCACTCCCTCTTCCTGCATCATGGTGGTCTCACATAAAGATATGAAGTACATGCTTTTTATATACCCGAAGCCACACCGGGACGCTCCACATGCCTACAATTATTACTTTGGATGCAGTACCCCTGGTTTCAACCTATGACTGATGGTACTCAGGTACAGCGTGACTGGTCTTCATTTTGAATGGCTTGGTTAGGTCATGTTAACCTACCACTTTTACTTTATGAATGGCCACGAATTCAAAACTTCTGAAGGTTGTGGCTGGGTTTGGGGGGAAGGATGCTTTGACTGCACTAGCTTTGGGCGGACTGCCTCGTAGCCTGCGATGTAGGGAGCGGGTAGCAGCACCCCAAGAGATTGTTTTTTTTCTATCTGCCCTGGTTGATCGAAGTTGTTTTAACATCCAGAATTGGAGTTTTTTTTGGGCAGATGTTTCCTTTATCTAAGCTTGGGTATGTTAGCACTTGAGGTCGGTCCTCATACAACCCTTATGATCAGCCAAGATGTGTGTTATTGGTCTTAGGGGGATCATTTGTAAATAGTTTATGGGGGAGCTTAGATGTAGGTAGGGTTAATGTTAAATGGGGGAGGGGTGGTGGTGTACTTTACCTCCCGGGCTAAATAGCTATATAATGCTGTTTCTTGTGTTTAGATTAAATAATGTACACTCTTATGTTCCAAACTGGGAGGATCGGATTGCTGCTAATTGTTACCTTTTGTGGGGTTGGGGGGTGGGGGGCCTCGGTGAGTGCCAAATACCTTTGATGACATTTGCAAGGTTTTCATTCCAGGATCTTTTTAAGCATAGTACTATACCAAATGGCTTGGAGGTTGATTAAATTTGCCAGCTGGAATGTCAGAGGTGTCAAGGACCCCACTAAAAGACTTCAAGTTCTCCACAACTGTAATTTACTACATGTGGACATAATTTTCATCCAAGAAATGCATCTGGCAGCCTCAGAAGTTAAAGGGCTGCGCAGATTGGGTTTCTCTCAGATATTTGCAGCTAGTGGCTCAAATGCCAGCAGAGGGGTAGCCATACTAATCAGGCAACATATCACGTTTGAAGTGGAGGATAGCATCACTGATCAAGATGGCAGTTTTGTTTTGGTCAAGGGCCTCCTTAATAACACTAATGTGGTTCTAGGTGCACTATACACCCAAGTTGGAGGAGACCCCCATTTTCTAATGTCCTTGGCAGACAGTTTAATTAGATTCCTGCCCTCCCTTCTTATTCTAGATGGAGACTGGAATATAGCTCCATCCAATGAGATGGACAAAACCTATAAGCCTGTAAAACCTATGTCCCCCTCTCAACAGGCTCTCACTGACTTTATGCATCTGTTAGGATTATGCCACCCTTGGCATCTGCTTAACCCTGACAGACACAGCTTTTCCTTTTATTCCCAAGTCCACCAAACATGGTCAAGGATTGACTACATACTAATTAGTTCTACCCTCCTGTGTAATATACAGCAAGTAAGTATAGAGCCAATAGTTATCTCAGATCACTCTCTGGTATGGATCACGGTTTCCCTCAGCCCGTAGGGACAGAGGGATACCTCATGAAAATTAAATATGCAAATTCTAAATGAGGATCACACAGTTTCCCTGATCAAGGACAAAATCCTATCCTTCTTAGAATGCAATCAAGGGTCTGTACACAGAGAGGACATACTCTGGTGTTCTCTTAAATTTGTTATTAGGGGTGAATTCCTAAAGGTTGCCTCCCATAGGAAAAAGGCAAGAGGGGCCAAAACTACTTTACTGACTAATCAACTCAGGACAGCCGAGGATGATTTCCTTCACTCTAACTCTCAAAAGGACCTGGAAGCTCTAATCAAACTTAGGAGTGAGTTTAATGACCTGATGAGAGAGAAAGTAGAGTGCGCCGCCATGCTCAAAACCAAGTCCCACTACTTGGATCAAGGAGAAAAACCCGGAAGATTCCTAGCTCTTAGACTGAGGGAGATGGAAAGTTCACAATTGATTCCGGCTTTAAATTCTCAAGATGGCTCTATTAAAACCCTACCTAGAGATATTGCCCAAATATTTATATCTTTCTACAGGGAGATATATGGCAAAGGTGCCTCTAATCCATCCTCCCATATGATAGAGCAATTTTTAGACGGGATTAATCTCCCAGTTCTTCAGGTACACCATTGCGATACCTTATCCTCTCCCATCACCTTATCTGAGGTAGAGGAAGCAATTAAGGATCTGCCCTTGGACAAAGCTTCTGGTCCCGATGGCTTCCCTCCTAATTTTTATAAGGTTTTTTGTAAAGTTATCCCCTCTTCTTCTGAAATTATATGAATACATGTTTTCCTCAGACTGTCTTGATCCCTCTCTTTTACAGGCCGCAATAATTTTAATTCCGAAGCCAGATAAACCTTTATTGGATCCAGCTAGCTATCATCCAATCTCACTACTAAATTACGCTATTAAAATACTGTCTAAAATCCTCTCCCTTAGAACCAAGAGGATCTGGCAACACTTGTTAAGCCTGGAGCAGGTGGGCTTTGTCCAGGGCAGATCCGCAGCAGACCACCTGCGAACCCTGTCCCATGTTTTTCAAATGACCCAAAGTTCACAGTCTCCCATGATTTTAGTTGCACTAGATGCAGAAAAGGCCTTTGACAGGGTGAACTGGGATTTTTTGTGGGCTACTTTGAAGAGAATGGGTTTCCTGGCTACCTTTATACAGTGGATCAGGATGATTTACAAGTCACCCTCAGCTAAAGTCTATTTTAATGGTGTTGTCTCCTCTTGATTTCCTCTGTGTTCTGGCATGCACCAAGGATTCACCTTATCCCCCTATCTATTTAATTTATATTTAGAGCCCCTGTTAGTCAGTATCAAAACCTCAACACGGGTCACAGGCTGCGTTATCTCTCAGATCCCAATAACACTGTCGGTCTTTGCTGATGATATTTTACTACACCTTACTAACCCAGAATTATCCTTAGCACGAGCATTGCAAATCATTGAACGCTTTGGTCAGGTGTCGAATTATAGACTGAACTTATCTAAATCTGTTATTTTTCCATTAAATTCCCTCACCTTTCAGGCCGACTTTATGCAGTTTGGCATGAGGTGGTCTCCAGCCTCACTCAAGTATTTAGGTATCCACCTAGCTCTGGAACCAGAAATGATTCAAAAACTCAACTTGGATGATTTGTTGATAAAGATCCAGCGGGATCTAGACCGGTGGCAAAGTTTACCACTATCCCTATGGGGGCGCATTAATGTTGTTAAAATGAATGTACTACCCCAGATTTTTTATCCCCTTAATCTATTAAATATTTGGCTCCCTAGAATGTACTTTAAACAAATACACTCTGCGTTATCTAATTTTATCTGGAAGGGCAAACAACCCAGACGGGCCTTTCTTAAACTTAATGCAACTAGGGATAAAGGTGGCCTTCGTCTACCCAATTTCTTATTATACTATTGGGCTAGCCACTTATATAAGTTAGAAAAATGGTTAATCCCCCAATCTAGTCCATCCCAACCAATTTGGCTCCAATTAGAGCTTAAAATGCTGGACCAATACAATATACAACCACCCTACATCTTCTGTTACTTCCCTTCCTTATTACCTGTAGCCATCCAGGAATCTACTATTGGGCTCTCTATTAAAATTCTTTCTCAATGTTGGAGTTTCTTCAAAATTCCTCATACCAGAGACCTGGCACAACCTCTTATCCTGAACCCCAGTATTAAAATTGGGGGCAAATGTTTGACATCGGAGTGGCTCCAACAAATCCAGGACTCATTAGTGGACTCTCTGAATTCACATGGCTCTCTTTTTTCTTTGGAGGATATTTTATCCTCCTTTAATATTTCCCAGAAACATATTTTTAAGGTATTTCAATTGAGACATTTAATAGTTAAGTTATTTGGCCCTGTATACACTCCTTCCAAAATTAGGCCCCATTTGGAAAAGATCCACGATGCCATTGGCAAACCTCATGGTACAGCCAATATTTACGCCTACTTGTTGGACACCCTGCTTCCTAATGCCCTGGAAGGTTCTAAAATCTGGTCATCTTCTATACCAGATTTTCCCCTTCCCTGGGAATCGATATGGAAGGATGTATATAAATAGCTCTCCCAGGATAATCTTAGATTAATCCAATACCATATTTTGAATAACCTTTATTATACTCCAGTTAAACTATTTAAATTTGGCAAACTCCAAACATCTAATTGTACATGTTGTGGTAGTACTGAAGGGAATTTGCTGCATATCCTTTGGGAGTGTGACAGGATAGCACCCCTCTGGAACCAGCTACGGAATACCCTAGACCCGCTCCTGGGGCTAAAGGAACTCTTTACAAAAGAAGTCTGTATCCTAGGAATTTATTCCAGCATTGAAGTGAAAGAACATAGGTATCATATGGCGTTGATTTCTATTGTAGTCAAAAAATTGGTCCTTAGACATTGGCTGGACCAAAACTCTATTACATGCTCGGAGTGGCTCAAAGAGATGTCCCTGTGTTTTAATACAGAGAAGTTAAGTGCCAGTTCTAGAAATCAGCTATCTTCCTTTTACCAGAAATGGGGTAAGTTATACGCCCTATATCTGAAATAACCAACATATAAGATGGACCCCTGACATTCGAGGCTATAATCATCTGCCTGGGATTGACACTGCTAGTTGGTGTTACTTCTCCAATATCCTTCTCCTTGGAATCAGTCCCGTGCCGGGCATGGCACTCATCGGGGCGGGGAGAGGGGGGGAAGGGTGGTAGGGGGGGTTCAGGATGGGTTTTGTTTTCTTTTCCTTGTGTATTTTATTGTATCCCATTAACCCTTAGAGCCTTGTTTACCTCACCAATTGTATTTTACTTGATCCGTGTATATTATGTTTAAACAGTTTTCTTCATGTATTGTTGGTCTTATATAACTCAATAAAAGAGATAAAATTAAAAAAAAAAAGATTGGGGATACCAGAGCATTAAAATACCCACTAATAAAAATTCTTGAAGCTTCTAATTCAATAATCTGATTGGATATGTGTTTAATAAAGGAATCATATCCTATAAAAGGTCCATATATGGACCCTGTTATAATTCCTACCCCACATAGCTGACCTTTTACTAGTATTATTCTGCCATCTTGATCATGCCATTGTTTGATAGGCAAAAAATCAATGTTTTTGGCTATTAGAAGAGCCACTCCTATACTATTTGTTTTCCCAGGAGGAAAAAATACTTGTCTGACCCATGATTTTTTTAATTGTTTATGTTTTAGTATATTTAGATGGGTTTCTTGTAAGGGGAGAATGCTGACCTTTTTTTCATAAGCATATTGTAAAATGATATTTTGCTGTTTAAGGTTATTTATCCCATTGGTATGTAATGTGGCAAAATTCAGTTCTGTAACACCAATTATTTTACTAGTCATCTATGGGAGTAACCTTTTTTTTGTATTCTGTAACAAGCCTTACATACTGTACTATCTTTACCATTTATACTTGGATATGTATAAATAGAGAACTTTTGTACCACAAGAAGACAAAAAAAACACTTAATTAATAATCTAGTAACCCTTATAGATTCTGAAAAAAGAATTTCAGGGAGGACATGGCCTACCCAATGCTGGAAACACATTATTCTTCATGCTTATTTTGTCAGGACCCTTTATTACACATGAATTATTTTGCGCTATCCACGATCCTTTAACCTACAACACACCCACACATTAAGAAAGATAATTTAAAATTAAGTTCTGTAACATAACTAAATAATGTCACCATCAGAAACCTGTAAGAGAAGGAAAAAAAACAGTTATTTTTGCAAGTCTGGGCATGAAGACCATATGCTTCCATATAAATGACCTCTGTATGTACTACCATCCATCTCTGTGGCTTAAAAGGTTATAAATAAGATATAGCCCACTTCTCTGGATCAGAACATTTCAGGATATTTGGAGCATAGATCCTTGTCACCTCCTGCAGCCATCTCATATATGAAATGATTCCCTTTTATGAAAACCTTTTTTTTGTAAGGTGGGATGAATATAGATCTTGAGCCAAATTTCAATATAACAGTCCTTAGGTGCATTAGTTCATTTTAAATTACTCCTTTGGGATATCCAACAGTTTGGCAAATATTAAATATAGTGTATCTGTTAGTGCTGCATGCTGATCTCAGCTCTCTAGTACTTCCAGAATTCTAAGGTTTCTCCTCCTGCATCTGGTTTCATAGTCAATCACTTTGGTTTGTAGTAGTTTAATTTCAATTTCTTGCAAAGTCAACTGTTTTTTTCATCAAAGTCAAGGAATCTTCTGCTTCACTTCTATGTTTTTCTGCAGAAACAGTTCTGTCTAGATTTATTTATTTGTGGTTTCAATATTTTTCAGGCTTAGTTTAATGTTGTCGACCTCTGAAACTAAGCTGTCTAAGGGGTCCATTTTATTTTTAATGAGCAGAATTTATGACAGTAAAGTATTTGCCCAGGGGGGTGGGTCAGAGGCACACTGATGCAAAGAATCACCCAATTCTCCTTTTACTTTATTAGAAGGATAGCTTTGGTTATCAATTTTGTTTGGCGATGTGGACTCTATACTGTTATTTCCAGAAGAGGAAGTCAAGGCAGTATTGACATCCATATTGGCTTCTAATTGTGGTAAAGACTCATAAAAAACTCTGTCCAGACCCGTACTTTCTTCTTCTGCCATTTGCTGGCTGTCTCTCCAAGTATGTGAGGTATTATGGCCTGGTGTTTGTATAGGAGAGATGAGGTGAGAAAAAGTGGTATTGGCTGAGCTAGATGGACTAAAAAAATAAGTTAATTGGCTGTTGGTTCAGACTTTTCTGCTGGTCATGATTTGTCTCAGATACCCCCTGAATTTCTGGTTCTGTTTTGGAGAGGGTGTGTTTCATTTTTTTTTTTTTTGCCACTTTAGCTTTTTTAAGTTTGATAGGAACTTTATTGTCACCTTTAGATGCATTTTACTTAGGATCAGGGCCTTTACTCCTGGTAAACATCTGATTGGCAGCTTAAATCTAAAGTAAATCACACTGTTTTATATTTTGTTTTTAGTGCTCTAGCAGTTCAGACAAGTTTATGACCCACATATATATTTACTATCGGAGTGTAGTCCAAGGCTATGTATATCTACAAGGATAATCCACGTAATGTTATATCTACTCATAGATATCCATAAGAGTCTGTTGTAATTACTGCTTTTTTGACATTCTCTCACAAATATGTAATTTCCTGCCAGATGTAATCTTGCTTTATGTGTAAACCCAGATTGTTACTCAGGTACTTTGAACACAATGGTCCATCCTCTGACCCCCTTTCTCCACCTTTTCCTCCTCTGCTCTACTCTACCCCCTTTCTCTTTTCTCTCTTTTAAGATTAGTCAGTCAGTGACACATGAGAAAATAAAAGGAAACCACAGAAAATGTAATAATACAGTACAGGCTCGCCACACTTAAGTTCTCTTGTGGATTTTTCTTGGAAATGCAGGGAGTGACATGATGAGTACTTCTACTCTTGAAGTGGTAAAGTTCAAGTAACTTTTTCTGCTGGAACTTAAACTTCACATCCCAGGCATCGACCATTTCTTTGTTTCAAAACAGAGGTCATGCTGAATGTAGCCATGCCAGAGCAAAATAAAAAAAGGCATACAGGTCATTTCAAGGTGGCCATCTCCACCAACTGGTGACATGTACATATGCTGCAACTCTTGCATAATGACACATGTTACTCTTTGCATTTTTAGCTTTCCTTCCATTAGCAGAAAATGGGTTCTTTTGAATGAACTGTCTTCCATACCACCTTCAACAGCTTACTGAGTTATAAAACAGTGACCAACAATGAGCTGCACAGTGTGTCACTCGGCCACAATAGATCCAACTTGCCATCGCATTCAGTTCACTCGGTGAATTAAGAAGGTAGTTATTTCAGAAAACAATGACCATGCCATACAGACACAGTACAACACACTAAATATTTCCAGGAAGGTAGTTATGAGGCTCCTTCATGTGTATGGCATTCAGGGGACTACCTTCTCCACCTCCTCCTATCCCAGCATCTTCCCTACAATGTCCACACTTCACATTTTCTTAGTATGGTGTCCCAGTATGAATGAGGCAGGGTGCATGCAGAATGTGACACTTCTGAAAGTGACCAAGGGGGGGTTATGTGCTTTTTATTTTCTATGTATGAAGTAGTGCTGCAAAACCAAAGCTTCATGAGACACTCTGTCCATTTGAGTTGTATAAAGATCAAGCACTACTGTTATTCTGGTCCCATCTCTTCCACCAGCATCCCCTGAAGGAGTTGTATTGAAGCAGACAGCCTAACAGAGGTTCATCTAAACAGGAAGTGCCTTACTTAATGTGGCAGTCATGGAGGGGAAATAGTGTGGGGATAATATTCTTTGTTTCATCCAATCTCTGGCAAACATCCAGATAGACCATTATGATCTGAATATGGTCATTTTTGTGATAAACAGTGGCCGTAACAAGCAGAAGGTGATGAATGATGAGGATTTATGTCATGCACCAGGTCTGCATGCATACTAAATCTGGTGGCGAGTTACATGTTTGACAAACATGCACAGTTAAACACTTGATATTGAACAGGGCATCAATAAATATTACCACTGGATGGAGAGCAGTTAAGGTTGTAGGATAGACCTGTAGGAGGTGTCAGGGGAGTACCAGAGGAAGCTGACCAGAGACACTGGGGCATAAAGAATACATTTAAAAAATATATATTGCCTTGTTCCCCCAAACATTTAGAGCTCCTCCATCAGTACAAACAAAGGCACAATGTTCCTCAGCATTACTTTAACAAATACATTTCCACATGGTTGAACTCTGTCCTTTTTATGTGGAATGACTCATTGAACTGAAACTGTATTTCCAGTCTGTGGAATTTGAGGATATGAACTGTGGGTAATATTTGTCATGGATGCATTGGTGTAGACTGCAAAAGCTCCTTCTGTTTTTGAAACCATTTGAATGGCCCATCAAAGATTATAGTGCAGAATCAGCAACCCTTAGCATGGTCCTTCCAATGGTAAATGAACTTAAATGCAATACACACCATATTTTAAGTCCTCCCAATCAATCAAAGCTGCTGGTGCTGGTGCTGGTAGCTGCTGTGGTACAGATGGTGGTGCTGATGATGACTGCCCTGTTATTGTGGAGTACATGACACCACTAGTTCACCTTAGTAATCTCTACCAGAGCAGCATCAGTACACAATACCCATTAAAGAAGTGGCAGAGATGCATTTTTACACAACCTGCAGACAGGTAAAACTACATTAAACCAAGGATGTAATTTAGCATTACTGGATCTCACAGATATAGCAAGACATGTTCACTCCTCCAGATGCATAGACTGTATCAAACAGAAACTGCTGCATACTCTGATGAAGGAGTAGCAAACACAGCTTAAAGAAGCCACCAAGAATCTACACACACAACCTGCTAGTCATACTTATCCTCCTCTTTTGCTGTTGTCTTGTGGTGCCAGTGCCTGGAGTGAGCAAGTGTGACACTGAAGACTTGGATAGTGATGATCCCAAGACATTGAATGCCATTTGGAAGCTTTTGGATACTGAATGTCAGCACTGCAAGAACATTTTGGAGGAAGACTCAGATGTGTTACCAAAGTGTATCATGCAGTCTTATCTAGCAGAGCCACTGTGTAGAAAAAATACTGATCCAATCCAGTTTTGGCAAGACAGTCATGTCATTTGGCCTCCACTGGAAAGAAAGTAGCTTTGTGATTTATTGGATGCTATCCAACTTTACTAATATCTAAAATATAGTCCAGTACAACTGTGCACAATAACTCACCGTATCACTCAAAGCTGAGTCAAGAGAATCTGCCAGACAACTGTTTGACTTTTGTAACCTCAATTTAGGGTACAGTGGATCAACATTCACTTTCTATTCCATTATGAAGAGGTACAATACATGACATCTACTACTATGCCCACTCCTTCATCTCCTGGAGGCATGTCTCCCTGAACTTCCACTGGCACTGGCACCACAGTCTAACTCACCATTTTCAGCAGCAACAGCAACAACAGCACAAGGAGTACTGTGATGGACACCACAATTGCAATTCCTTAGGCTGCAACTATGACTTTGACACTGTCATCACCAACTATTTGATATGATCATATGTATCACTTACAGATATAGTCATCATCTAAAAGTAAGTGTTAACCATGGATGAGACAGGTTGAGTTACTATGCACAGACACATACCTCACCTCAAGCAGTCAGTTAAAAACAGCTTCCAGTGGGCATCAAATGTCACTGTGTTCAATATGAAACATTTTAAAAAAATTGCAATATAAAAAGGAAAACCAAACATTATCATCTATGAAAAGTAAAATATTGCAAAGAGCAATAAAATGCCTGCATTTTTTTTATTAATTTCTTTTTATGTTTCTCAAAGCATCATTTTTGGAAGAAGTATTTTATTATGTAATTAGAAAATCTAAGAGGCCAAGGAGAGTACAGTGTAATAATTGATATTATGTAAAGTAGACAATATCTGGAGTATAAGCACAAAGGTTACAATGAACATCAACTATTATTGTGGTTCAGAAATAGACCATGGAGGTCTTAGTGCATTGCAGAATCTGTCACAATATCACAAACATAGCAATTCACAGCAGTGGCATCCCAACACCACCCACCACAAAGAAGGCAGAATAATAATTATTAATTGTTGAATTCAAAGTTTTCATTACTTGTAGTCTGCTTTACCTCATGACAATTACTTATATGGGACCCAATGTTGTTTGGTCAAATTCTTGAACTCAAACCAAATTCACTGTGTCCAACATAAAGAGGACATGAAGTCTGTGCTACTTGACAGCAGTTAGTACTGTTCTTATGATCAGAAATGAAATTCGTATCTCCAATTGATCCATATTTACCAGTACCTTAATAAATACTAATGTGAAAAATTGAGTTTTAATTTTTTTTCTTATTATGGACACATTCTGCTCAGTTCTTTTCATGGAACCAGTCATTTGAAGTTTTTAATATGTCATAGTCTCTGTAAAGAATGCTAAGCATGAGTTGTTAAGCTCTGAAAACCATGCTTAGAGTTCTGTACACTAAATGGGACATAGTTAAAACTTCAGATTACTAGTACTGTGACAGAATACTGTCCATAAAAGCAAAACAATGCAAAATACATATTTTGATATTGCTTTTTATCCAGGCACAGTTAAATATGGATAATTTAGGATTATGAATACCATTTCTGAAAATAGCAACATTATAAACATCAGCTAATTAGAAATAATCTATTGGGGGGTTACCTATGCTGAATTGACAACACTGTTGTTGAAGTTCAGCATAATGAGATCCCCAATGTCGACAGGTGAAATTTTACCTGTCAGACATTGGTGTTTTAGAACCCTCCATGTGGGGAGCTGAACCCCCCTGCACCGCCTTCTATAGATAACTAACTCTAAGTCGAAGTTGTCTCAAAGGGGGGGTGACGGTCCATGAAAGGGTGAAATTTCCCCCTCAGGTGCCTCACATCAACAATCTCAAAACCTTTCAAGATTGTCACTGTGAGGGATTTCAACATTGGGTTTTTGCCATGTGGTCAGCATACGCTTTGTGGGCATGGACAGGCAGCAACCAAGTTGCAACACAGGCCTAGAGCTCTGGGCCCATGAAATTAATCTAATTGAATCCAGGTAAACAACTCACATTATGATGACCCCCAAAGCAAAGGAAAAGATGCAGAACTGACCCAAGACCCTGAAGGACCACAACTTGGTTTCCCCAATGGTGTCGTTGCCAGCAAAAAAGAGAAAGCTAGATGCAGCCTCATTTTGCCAATCTTCTGCATAAATCAGCATGGTGACTGATCATCAGATCAACCTGCTACATAAAATAATGAGCATCTCCAGATCCATCATCACTCTGGAGGGGGACATGACACAAATCAAGACAACACTCTCTGGCATGGGGCTCCAACTGAAGGATTTCACTGGTTGCATTGCAGAAGCAGAGTTGTGGATTGGAGAAACAGAGGACACACTTCAAGAGATAGAGGTATGCTCCATCAGCAACAGGAGGGAGACTGCAGCCCTGAAAAGGAAAGTGTTAGATCTGGACTGTCATGGGAGCTGTAGCAACATATGCATCACAGGAATACCAGAAGTTAACAAAGGCAAAAACACTATTGCATTTCTCCAGATAGCCCTGCTCATGATACTGAACTATTACTGGGACCCACTACTTGAGTCTGAGTGCATGCATAGAGTGCTCCAGCTCAGACTGACAGCTGGAATCTCAAGACCCAGGATGATAGTCACAAAGCTGTCCTGGTTCTAAGTTAAGGAACAAACACTGCAACCAGCTAGGAACATTAAGGACTTAAACTGGAAGGAAAATCCATTGTCTACCTTTCTGGATCTGCCTAAAGAGATCTTGAACCAAAGAATGTTATTCTGGGATGCTAAGAAGCCACTACATGATCATAACATCAAGTACATGATGCTGTTTCTGACCACACTAAAAGTCACAGCAAACAGAGCTAACTCATAATACATCAACTTGACAGAGGCCCTGGAAATGTCAAGACACTAAAGGGTATGGAGCAGCACCCAAAAGTGGGAAATGATGGCAAGCAGGCTGGCTGAGCTCCAACATTCGAATACAGAAGACTCTTCCCTTCCTGTATTACCTCCCTCTTGGTGGATACCCAACTTTGTCACAACCTGTGAGTACATTATACCCCTGGTATAAATGAAAAATAGGGGAAGTGAGGGCTGGATACACAGTGCAAAAAGCTAAGGAATCATACTGCAAAGCTGCATAAGCTTACCTCATTGAAATATGAAGAAAATGTACTGCTCAACTATAAGGTAGAGTATGCCCTATTTAGAATTGGTCAAAAATAATGGGAGGCTGATGAAAAGGCCAGTTGATTACTAGCATATGGTGTAAGACAACATCAAACTAGCCACATAATTATTGCCCTGAGTAAGGTAGATGGGACAAATACTGTACTAGCGATCCCTTAAAAATCTGCTAGCTGTTTGCTGACCACTTTGCTGAAATACATACTGTAAATCCAGGGAAACGCCTGCAGAGCCACAACTGGCAGATTTCCTAGCCTAGGTGACTCTGTCCAAACTTCAACAAGATCAGAATGCTAAAATTGATACCATCATCATGATAGAGGAAATTGTTGTGGTCATAAAACCTCTCCCTACTGCTAAGACACCTGAAAGATGCAGGTTCCCAGGTGAGTTCAGCAAGACCCAAACTGGAACTATCCCCTGTCATATGCTTGCTATGTATTTCGAGGGCCTGGAGCAGCAACACTTACCATTGAAACTGTAGGAGAAAGCTATGGCTTTGATTCATAAGAGAGAGAAAGACCCCTAGACCAGTGGAAGGTAACATCCCATCTCCATCCTTAATGTAGATTTTAAAATCCTGTCAAAAATTATGGCATTCTGAATCAATACTGTGTTGCCGCGCCTGGTGCATAGGCATCATGTGGAGCCTGGTAGACATGGAGTGGACAATATCCACAAACTGATTAACCTAATGTGGGCAGGTAAGGAGATAAACACTCCAGCTGGGGTGATATCCTTGGACTCTAAGCTTAACAAAGGCTGTGCTTCGGTGTTCAGGTTTGGGAGACCCTCCTCAGCTGGATTTTACCACACTATACTATTTCCCTTGGGTGGCAGTCCGGGCTAATAATATAACCTCTCACCCCTTTTTTTGGAAAGATCACTCAACAGGCTGCTTCCTCTCCCCAGCCCTTTTTGTACTGGCCCTGAAACCATTTCTCAAAAACTCAAGGAAAGCTCCCATATCTCAGGGATAAGTGTTGGCAACAGGGAGTATAAAACCATGGTGTATGACAAAGTTGGGTGAATTCACCAAACTGCCAGGGCTTCATATCAACCGAGCAAATCAAAACACATCCCAATATCTCCCAGATGCATACAGTCATGGTTTAGACAGTGCCAGGCAAAATTGGTGGCCCAAGACCACACATAGCTGGGTTCAGGGGAAAACCTTAACTCTTTTTTTACACTAGCCAGCAAGACAAGTTGGTTCAGAATTGCACTAGCCCACAATTATAATGGTGAATTTTGATGACTTAAATACTCTGATTATTGCAAATTTATTCAGCTCCCACAAGTCTTTCCGTCCCTGCAAAAATAGAGATTGCAATGCAATCACATGCAGTGTGCATCCCCATTGCTTGAGTGGGGGAGGGAAGCCTCCCCCACCCAAGAAGCACCAGTGACACCACCACTGCCTCAGAAGTCGCTAAGAATGAGGAGCAGTTCAACCACAGTGGGCTCTGGGAGAGTGAGGATGGTGGAACACAGACGCATCCCTCCAGCTGTAACTCTCCACAACTCATATGCCATTCTGGCAGAGCATGGTTCCTCTATGATGGCACTTGCAGTGGAGACCAAGGAGGATGCTGGGAACCTCCACAAGGGAAACCCATAGGAGGGAGCAAGGGACACCATGGGGGAAGGAAACAGCTCCTGGTGGGGGACTCAGTTGTTAGGGGGTAGAGCTGGGGAAGGGAGGAGAGGGGAGAGGCAGGTATGGTGCCTGCCTGGTGCCATGGATTGGAGGGACAGGAAGCAAATCCTCAGGATTGCAAAAGCAGCATCATGGGAGAGGGAACTAGACATCATTGTCCACCTTGGGACAAATGACCTACTGTAGCTGGGCATGGGATCAGTGCAGCGCAGGAGGAGTTTATGGAGTTGTGGAGGGGCCTTAGACAGGAAGCATGCACAGTAACCTTCTCAGAGGTGCTGCCTGTCTATGGCATGGGTGAGGCTAGGGTACTCCATACCATGCAGTTCAATGAATGGTTCAAAGTATGGTACAAAGCACAGGGTTTTGGCTTCATTGGGAAATTGGGGTCCACCTGGAGGGATGTGGGTCTATAGTGGCGTGATAGTCTGCATCTGTCCAGGAAAGGAACCAAGTTCCTAGGTGATAGGTTTAAATGCTTCATTGGAAAGCTTTTAAACCAGCCAAGGGGGGAGGCACTGATAGGAAGCAGGAAATTCCAAGCCTTCCCCCACAAAAAAAGCTAGTTTGCAAGGTAAACACCACGGTACAGAGTTCGACAGAGGACAGGACAGGGATAATTGGAAAAAAAGGACAAAGGTAGTAAGGGTAGGGATGGGGCAAAAAAGGGTAATGCCATCTTAAAATGGAGGGCAATGAGTACCAATGCCTGTAGTCTGGGTAACAAGCTTCCTGAGCTAGTGGACTTGGTGGAAGAGGGACACCTGGATATCATGGCAGTCACAGAAACATGGTACATGGAGAACCATGACTGGGATGTCAACATACCAGGGTACAAAATCTACAGGAGGGACAGGGAGGGTAAAAGAGGAGGAGGATAGCTCTCTACATAAGGGAAGAGATCAAAGCAATAGAACTAAAGGGTAAATGAGGAGGAGAGCAGGCACTGTGGGTCACCTTGGAGACAGGGAGTGGCATCACAATCTACACAGGGGTTGTATACAGACCCCTGTCTCAGGGGGAGGAAATGGACAAGGAAATGATAGAAGGCATTGTCAGAATGGCAGAAAAAACAGGTTACTCACCTATAACAGTAGTTTTAGGAGCGGTATATGTTGTTTATCCACACTGTTTGGCATGTCCTTTCCCTTTAAGAATCTTGCTGGAAGGCCTTGAAGCTGGCTCCTCCCACCCATCTGGGTGGTAGAACCCTTGGCTCCACCCCATGATGCCAGATCTTTGCCCACTGGAAGCTCAGGTTGTGCGTCAAAGCCGGGGAGGTTGAGTGGGTTAATGTAGATGAATAACATATACCACTCCTACTGTAGAACTACTGTTACAGTTGAGTACCCTGATTTTCTAGGATCATGAATATGTTGTTTTATCCACACTGTTTGGCAGACTCTATACTTACTTGGGGAACAGAGATTGGAGAACTGAGGCCCCAAAACAGGCATGACTGTAGGTCGATATGGTAGCGGGTAATGAAGGTGTTTGCTGTCTTCCAGGTGGCAGCCCTGCAGATTTCCTGGATAGGGGTGTCCCTGGAAGCAGCCACCAACACAGCAGTATAGCAGGTAGAATGAGCTCTTATTCCTCTGGGAATCTCCTTGCCCACCAACCAGTAGCAGAGATCAATGCAAGATGTAATCCATCTTCCAATCATATGCTTTGCTGCAGGTCTGCCAGGTGCGGCTTCAGTGTAGGTGAAAAACAGCGGGCGAAACTCTCCCCAAACTTCCACCATCCACTCTTTATGATTAGAGAGATCTCATCTCAGATCCAGAGTACACAGCCTGTACTTGGCCTCAGAGGTGTAGTTCTGGTAAAACACAGACATAGTCAACACCAGGTTAGGGTGGAACTCCAACACCACCTTTGGAAGGAATTTCAGGTGGAGGCACAGAACAACCTTGTCCCTGTGGAAGAACAGGTAAGGAGACGCCACTGAGAGTGTCTGGAGCTCCCCAGTCCTTCTGGCTGATGTGATAGCCACCAGGAAGGCAGTCTTCCATGACAAATGTGACATCTCACATTTATGTATAGGTTCAAATGGCTTTCCCATGAGCTTTGCCAAAACCAGCAGTAGATCTCGTGGAGGTGGAGGTTCATGCACTGGAAGTGATATGTGGTTGAGGCCTTTAAAGAAACACTAGATCACCTTCTCCTGTGCCACCGTCTTCTGACCAGCCTGCACCCAGTAAGCAGAGATGGCTGCCAGGTGCACCTCATAGACCCAAGACCCCATTTGGACAAGGACCAAAGGTAGTCTAGGATGCAAGCCACTGGACAGGGCAAAGGGTCCAGGCCCTTACCCTGACACCAAATTGAAAACCTTTTCCATTTGAAGGCATAGCACCTCCTGGTTGACTCATTTCTGGTTCTTCCACTACTGTGAGTACATCCTCAGAGAGACCCAGAGTCTAGAACTCTTGCCGCTCAGGAACCAGGCTGTCAGGTACAGGGATTGAAGGTCTGGATGGAATACCTTCCCCTGATTGACTGATAGCAGGTCCGGGTGTACTGGAAGACATCTCAGAGGCCTGGAGTTGAGGCTGAGGAGATCTGGATACCAGAACTGGTGAGACCAGTCTGGGGCTACCAGGATCACCTGCGCCTTGTCCCTCCTTACCTTAAGGATCACCTTGTGAACCAAGGGAAGTGGAGGGAAGGCATAGAAGAGGCCTGGAGTCCACTGCCTCAAGAAGGCATCTGCCTGCAGTGAGCCCTGCTGAAGGGGGCGGGCATGAAACAGCCTCAACTTGGTGTTCTCCCTGGAGGAGAACAGATCCACCTGAGGTTTGCCTCAGTGGGAGAACAGGCTGTGTAATACCTCTGGATGGACAGACCACTCATGGGATGTCTTGCCGACACACCTGAGAGTATCCACCAGTTGGTTTGAGGCTCCTGCCACATGAATGGCTAGGAAATCTGCCTCCATTTGGCTTAGAAGGGTCCAGATGTAAAGTGCTTCCCTGCACAACAGCTGGGAGTGTGTGCCACCCTGTTTGTTGAGGCAGTACATAGTCATGGTATTGTTCATCTGGACTTGTACCACTTGACCACGAAGGAGCGTAGCAAATGCTGACAGTGTCAGTCTGACTATTCTGAGCTCCAACAGGTTGATATGATATCAGGATTCCTCAGGGGTCCAGAACCCTTGGGCTTTGTGGTTCTCCATGTGGGCTCCCTAGCCCGTGAAAGAGACATCTGTCATGAGAACGACCGTTGGCTTGGGACAGACAAATGGTATCCCTTCCTGCAAGTGTTCTGGAATAGGCCACCATTGGAGAGTGTCCCATATTCTTCTGGGACACAGTGATCAGCTGGTCGAAATGACAATGACTCTGAGTCCACTGACTGGCCCACTCCATTAGAGGGTACGCAATGCCACTGGGCCCGTCGGACCACAGTGATGCGGGCCGCCATGTACCCCAGAAGGTGCAGAAAATCTCAGTCAGGGTGCAAGTGCCAAACCAGAAATGATTGGGCAAAGGAGGAGAGAACCTCTGCCCTGTCTGTTGGGAGCCAGGCTCTGGTTCAGCAGGAGTTGAGCTCTACTGCAATAAAACATATCACCTATGAAGGTACAAATTCTGACTTGGCCTTGTTGATCAGGACACCAACATTGGTGCAGGTCTGGAGGGCCAGGTCATAGGACCTCTCCACCTCCTGCTTGGAGGATCCCACCAAGAGCCAATCATTGAGATATGGGTAAACTATGACCCCTTGATGCTGAAGATGGGCCGCCACCACTGCAATGAATTTGGTGAATACCCATGGGGATGATGACATGCCAAACGTCATGGCTCAGAATTCGAATAGGGCTTCTTCTGCTCTGAAGTGAAGGAACATTTGGTGAGATGGATGAATCAGGATGTGAAAGAATGTGTCCTTGAGATCCAGAGATCAAAACCACATGTTCAGTTTGAGAGATGGTATGATATGGGACAGAGTTAGCATCCTGAAGGTGCGGGACCTGAGGAACTGGTTTAGATCATGCCGATATAGAGTGTGGCACCAGCCCCCTGTCTGCTTCAGAACCAGGAAGTACCTGGATATGAACCCTGGGTTCACTGGGGGGTCTATGACTCTGGCCACCACCTCCTTGCAGAGGAGTTGGGCAATGTCATCTCAAAGAGCCAACTGAATGTGTACAGACAGCATAACATCCCATGGGGCACAGGCTCGGCTTGGAGGGTACTGCTCAAATTCCAGAGGCAGTCCTTGGCCCACTACTTCTAGACCCCACCTGTCTGTGGTAACAGCAGATCAGGGGAAAGGAAGTGGTGGAGTCGGCACCCCATGGTAGGTTTCAGAGCTTGTGTGACAGGTATGAGGGTGGTCACCCCATCCCATCACTGAGCAGGCTTGGAGGAAGAAGGTCCAGATTGGGAATGGCCTGAGCCCCATCCTCCAGGCTTATGGGCTGCTGGAGGTCCAGACTTGGGCCGAGGGTGCCAAGATTGTGCCTGCTTTTGCTGCCCCACTTGAAAGTGGGGCTGCTTGACTGCAGGGGAGGAATGCAGAAATGTTTTTTTCTTCTGCTTTTTGGAATCCTAGGATTCCATCTGTACAGAAGTTATGGAGTCCAAGGTGACATTGGAGGTGACCGTCCACACTTGGGCTGAAGAGGTCAGTACCCAGGAAAGGGACATCTGTTAGCTTGTGTTGTGTGTCCATCATGAAGGTGGAGACCCTTAACCAAGCCCTGTGGTGCATGACAACCGCGGCTGCCACTAAATGGGTGCATGAGTGCCTGAGGTCCAGAGCCATCTGGAGCTGATGCTTCACAACAACCTGACCCTGGTCCCAGACCTGCTTGACCATGGTCTGGAGGTCTGCCGGGAGGTGAGGTAGAACCTCATCAAGGGAGCCCAGAAGGGCATGAAAGAAATGCACCATGATGACAGCTAAGCTTGCCTGACAGATGCCCAGTGTAGAGGAGGTACAGACTTCATGGGCAGAATGGTCCAGTTTTTTGGACTTCCTGTCCAGAGGTCTATCTGTATCTCCCTAACTACCTGAGCATCTGAACACAGATTCGGTCATCCTACCTTCTGCAGAGGGGTGCTCTGTGAGCCCTGAAAGGGACCCAATGGGCACCGTGTATTTGTGGGCCATATGGGCAGAAGGCACAGGGCAGGAGGCAGGATGCTGCCATAGCTCCAAAGCTGGACCAGCAATGGCTTCAGCCACTGGAAAGACTTCTGTCTGTGAATCCCCCCATTTGAGGATATCTGTGAGGGGATATTTGGCCCATTTCTGGACAGGTTTGAGAGACATCTCCAGGGATTTGGAGATAAGATGGAGAATGCCCATAAAGGAAGAGGGGCCTTCCTCCATTGAGAGTCTAGTGGCTGATTCCTCATCCAAGGGATGGAAGTGAAGGTCCGAGACCTCAGACTCGAAAGAGTCTGGATAAATCGGCCTGACGCCTGAGTCTCCCTCCACCTGCCTAGGATGGTCAGGAGTGAGGGTAACAGACAGTCTATGCTGAAGGCCCAGAACAGGCTGAGAGTCTTTGACAGGCACCCCCACTGGGGGCTGTTTAGGTGGCGGATCCACCAAGATTGGTGGAGAGGTCAATTTTGGATGAACTGGAATGGTTTTGACCATCTCTGTGAGAGAAGGAATGTAGCAAGCTGGCTCCAGAGGAGTCGGCTTTAGCCTGGGAGGCGATAGACAAGTAATGGCTGGGCTGGAATCCAGAATTGGCTTTTGACCGGACAAGATTAGCTGTTGTCATATTAGATCTTGGTAGCATCAACGGAGTTTCTGATGAAGCTTCTCCTCATCTGAGGAGAACGAAGAAGAATGTTGATGGTGCCTCTTCTTAGAGCACTTGTGCACCTTCTTCAGCCTGTTAGTCGAAGGAGTCTGAGACCTTGACCTCAATCATCGGGGTGACTGACGGGGTCGATCAGAAGGCACTGGAGAGACCAGTGGTTCTTCTTGTTTGGGGACTGGTTCTCTGATGGGGTTCCCAGTGGGCTGGGTCTCCTCATCGGGGATAGGCAGGACTGGGGTCCTGAATAAGGAGCTGTTGGCCTCCTTGGGTGACAACAGGTCAATTGGGTCAAGAATGATCTCAACTGGATTGTCTTCCAGTGTATGGGCCAGCCGGCATGACGGGGGAACTGTGAAACCAGCGTCCGAGGCCGCAACCTCGACCAAAGTCAAGATAGATGATTCCTGGGACCGAGATCTGGCATGATCCCAGGAACATCATTGGTGAGATGAAGATTCTTTTGGTTTCTTGTCCTTTTTACGGGACCGAGAGACATGCATGCCTGATGGCCCCTCGTCCTTGGTGGGAAAGGATTGGCACATCTCCCGAAAGGATCCAGATAAGGTGGAGCCCAAGTTGAGTGGAACAAAAAAGAGCTTCGAGGACTGATCCGCAGCCTGGGTTGCCTCTTCTTCCAAGGCCTTCATTTGTTTGAGATGCTCAGCGGACCCCGCAGCCACCAAGACCGCCCACCAGGCTTCCTTAGATTTGACAGGCAGGTTCCATTTCTCCGGTCTGCCCAATTTCATCCATGTGAGATGATCGTCCAAGATGTTCGGGTGAAATGCATGACACATCTCACAGGCCTGAGTGTCATGGTTGACTCCCAGGCAGTACACACACATGGCATGCAGATTGGTGCAAGACATCTTTTGCTCGCACGGGCAGCAGCAGCTGAAACCAGGAGAGGATTTATCCTCCATAGTGGTCGAAATCACGAAGTCATTTTGTGCAACTCTGATGAGCTGAAGTTGAAAAAAATTCATGAATTTGAAAGCCAGGCCCTACAGAATGCAAGAGCGGAAAGGAGGGAAACTGTATCTTCCAGTGGAAAGGAAGATCTGGCATCATGGAGCAGAGCCAAAGTTTACACCACCCAAGTGGGTGGGAGGTGCCAGCTTCAAGACCTTCAGCCAAGATTCTTAAAGGGAAAGGACATGCCAAACAGTGTGGATCGAACAACATATCCACAATCCTAGAAAGGGGAGATATTGTTGATGGGAGACCTGAATATGCCAGATGTTAACTGAAACACATTTACTGCAACCTCATCCAAGAGCAGGGTCATTCTCGATCCCCTATGGGGGCATGCCTCAGACAGCTAGTGCTGAGACCCACTCGGGAGGGAGCAATCTTGGATCTGGTACTCTCAAATGGTGAGAGAATCACAGATTTAGAAGTGGGTAGCCATCTGGGAACAAGCGACCTCCACACAGTGTGGGTCATGATAAACACAACCATGGAATCAAGCCATACAAAAACAAGGGTACTGGACTTTAGAAGGGATGACTTTGGCAAAATGGGTGAGTACCTAAGGAATGCACTAGCAAATGGACAAGAAGGAGGGGTGGAAGAACAATGGGGAAAAATCAAAACTGCTATCATACTGGCAACAAGCCTTTGTGCAAAGCGAATAAAGAAAACAAAACAGAGTTAAAAAGCACTATGGTTCTCAAAAGAGGTGGCTGGGAAGGTTAGGGAGAAAACAATAGCATTCAGGAAGTATAAGGAATCACAGAAGGAGCAGGACAGAGAACTGTATCAGTTAAAGTACTGTAGAAGGAAGCAGGGAAGGTAGTCAGAATAGTAAATGCCCAAACCGAGGAGAAGATAGCCAACTCAGTTACGTTAAGAAGGGGGATAAAACCATTTACAGGTACATCAGAGATCAAAGGAAGACAAAGGGAGGGATACTGAGGCTTAATACAGAGGTAGGGAAGTGGGCAGAGGTTGACAGTGAAAAGGCAGAGATACTGAACAAATACTTTTGCTTAGTATTCACAAAAGAAGGGGAGGAGGAGCCTAAACCAAACAATAGAAACACTCTGAGCAGGGGGATCAACATCAGTCCATTCACAGAAGAACCCCCTAAAACTCAAGGTGTACAAAGCAATGGGGCCTGATGGGATTCATCCCAGAATTCTAAAAGAACTAAGGGGAGACCTAGTGACACCACTGACTACCCTTTTTAACAAATAATGGGAGGATGGTGTTGTACCTGAGGACTGGAGGAGAGTGAATGTGGTTCCCCTTCACAAAAGTGGGAGCAAGGCAGAGGCAAGAAACTACAGACCCGTTAGTTTGACCTCAGTGGTAGGAAAAATGATGGAATCACTCCTGAAAGACAGAATTATTGAGTACCTAGAGGCCAGCGGGGCACAGAACCCAAGACAGCATGGATTCACAGTGGGAAGGTCATGTCAGATGAATCTAACTGATTTCTTTGACTGGGTGACCAAAAGAAATAGACCAGGGAGGGGCTGTGAATATGGCCTACCTAGACTTTAACAAGTATTTGACACAGTCCCACACAAATATTTTTTCACGGAGAGTGGTGGATGCATGGAAGCGCCTTCCTGAGGAGGTTGTGGGGTCAAAAACAGTGGGGGAATTCAAGAATGCATGGGACAGCCATAAGGCAATTATAGTGGGGGCAGGAGGATGTAGGTTGTTGGTTAACTAGAATCTGCAGCTTATCCAATAGGTAGGGGAAATGGGCAGACTGGGTGGGCCAAGTAGTCCTTATCTGCCGTCAAAGTTTCTGTTTCTATGTTTCTATGTTTTTACCATGGCCTCCTCTCTCCTTTTTCTGCAAACCAGAGGATACCATAACAGAAAATGTTCAATCAAGCAGGCCTAGTTCTGCAGAAGACATCAACATGCACCTCACTACAGCCCCCCCCCCACACACACACACCTACAGGGAAATGAACAGAGTCAGGCAGAGAAAGACACTCCCATCCCCCACCCTGTTATCAACTGGAAAACGCACTTCTGGAAGTTTTCACACAGTGCTAAGTGATCCAGGGGCAGAGCTGGATTTCTTTGGGGAGGGAGCTGCACAAACCTAGGGGATATGGGATACAGAAAACTCAATGGCATTTCTGTTTATATATACAAGGCACAAAATGATTGATTTAACATGGTCTGCCCCAACAACAGATTTATTTTTAAACACTGTCCTTTCATCAGCCCAGGGGACACTGTACACAGGCATGATGCTATACTTCCTCTATTTCTGTAGAGGATGATCTATACACCCAAGGAATACCTATTTAAACTTTCAGATTATGTATTTTATTAATGTTTATTTTTGTCCCTTACATGCTCCAAAGCATAGTTTTCTAGGATGAAATGACATGCTGGATGAGATAAGGTTGGGACTACATAGATGGCATTGACTGGCATGGTCCATTAAGAAGTGTGTGGATCCCTACATCTGCCAGTAATGACAGCTATGGGTCTATGGATAGACACTTAATAATAATAATAATAATAATAATAATAATATAATAATAAATTTATTTGTATGGTGCCTTTCCATTGCCAAGGCACCTAACAATACAAAAACAAGTCAACAACATCAAATGACAAATTAACACAGTTAAAATCAAATACCAGTCCAACAGCTGCTCATTTCAGTTAACTATAGAAGATTTTTTTCCACAGGTAGGTTTTTAAACCCTACTTAAACTCCTCCACAGTTGCACACTCCCGTAACCAGCGAGGTAGAGAATTCCAAAGGGTGGAAGCTGCAAACGCAAACGTTCTATAACCTGATGACTTCAAATTCAATCTTGGAATCTCTAACAACCCCTCATCAGCTGAGCGGAGCAATCGACCAGGGCAGTAAGGAAGCAGAAGCTCTTTCAGATAGTCTGGGCCCTGTGCATGTAGGGCTTTAAAAGTCAGCAAAACGACTTTAAAGGTGATCCGACACTGTACTGGCAGCCAGTGCAGTTCGCGCAGCACTGGAGTAATATGGCAGGATTGAGAAGATCCTGTCAAAAGCCATACTGCTGCATTCTGTACCAGCTGTAAGCAAAGAATTTCAACCCCAGAAAGCTCTAGATAAAGGGAGTTGCAGTAATCTAAGCGCGAGGACACAAAGGCGTGGACCAGGGTAGGAAGATCGTCAGACGGAACCAGATGCTTAATCCTGGCGATATTCCTAAGATGATAAAAAGATGTTTTGACAACAGCTGACACTTGAGAATGTAGGGTCGGTCCATCATCAAAAACTGCCCCCAGGTTACGCACCCATTCAGAGGTAGGGAGTGAGATGCCGCCAAGAAAAATTCCAGAGGCTGCACCAACACCTGATCCCTCTATCCGATGACCTGGGTCCACAACCAGTGCCTCAGTCTTTTCCGAGTTCAACTTCAGGTAACTGGAATCCATCCACTCCTGGATTTCTTTCAGACAGTTGTTAAAGACCGAGAGAGCGTCATCCTGGTCGGGTGCAAAAGAGAGATAGAACTGGGTATCATCGGCATAGCAGTGAAACCTCAGCCCATACCTTCTTACAATGTCTCTGAGGGGTAACATATACACCGCAAACAACATGAATGACAGCACTGAACCCTGAGGCACCCCACAAGACAAAGCAGTTGGGCCTGGAAAAAAAACCCCAGATACAACTCTTTCTGTTCTACCCATGAGAAATGATGTAAACCATCTGAGGACAGTCCCCAACATTCCACAGATATGCCTCAGGCATCTTATCAACACCATGTGGTCCACGGTGTCAAAGGCTGAAGAGAGACCCAGAAGAACTGAGATGGAACAGTTCTTCCAATCTCTTGCCATCAGAAGATCATTGAGCACCCGAACCAGCGCTGTCTCTGCACTATGTCTTTTATGAAAACCGGACTGGAATGGTTCATAGATGTCATGGATAGTTAAATGGTCCTCCAGTTGCACTGCCACTACTTTCTCAATCACCTTCCCTACAAAGGGAAGGTTAGAGATAGGTCTGTAGTTTGCATGGCAGTCTGGGTCCAAGGTAACTTTCTTCAAGAGTGGTGTCACCACCGCCTCTTTCAGAGAGCTAGGAAACTCTCCGGATTCCAAGGAGCACCAGACTATCCACATGAGGACTGGACTGATGATGTCAATACAACCCAAAACTAGGGAGGTTGGTCCAGGCTCCAAACTACAGCCCGTAGGGCGCACACTCTGGATGATCCTCATAACATCCATGAACTCCAGTCGACTGAAGGTACTCCAGGAAAACTGAGGTACGAAGACCCCATACTGATCACAAATTACCCCCATAAAGTGTTCCGGCTGATGGACCACCCTGATGTCGGTCAACTTATCTGCAAAGAATTGAGCAAGCTCATCACACTCTAATTGCGAAAAAGCTTTCTGAACATGCAGACAGGCTGGGTTGCACAGTCTGTCCACAGTTCAGAATAGCTGGGCTGGTCGATTCTGAGCAACCTCAATCTCCCTGGACAAGAATTCTGCCTTCTTACAGGTGATTGCAGATTGATAGACTAAATAGTGGTCCATCAATCTACGGTGGTCGGTATCAAGGGCGGACGTTCACCAGCAACGCTCTAACTTTTGCCCTAATCTCTGCATCTCCCTCAAAGTTCCATCAAACCAAGGGGACCTGGGATGAAGAGAGAGAGGGTGAACATGGACTGGAACAATTGAATCCAGAGCAGCTGAAACGGCTAGATTATAAGCCAATACGAGGGACTCTGGATCATTGCTTGTCACAGGGAGGGACAAGAGGTTGAGTACCACCTCAAGGTCATGGGAACTTATGTCCCATAAAGGGCGGTACCTAACCATCTCCACAGGGTTAGGCCTACGAGGGGGGGTGCTAAAACTAAACCCCACAGTGTAATGATTGGACCACCAAACTGGTTCCGCCCCTAAGTCTGATGTTTCGATCCCTAGGAGAAAGATTAAGTCGAGAGAGTGTCCATGTTTATGAGTAGCAGTGGAAACCACATGTGTAAGGCCCAGAGATGTCATTAACTGGAGGAAGTGCTGACCAAATTGTGAGAGTTTGTCATTGAGCCAGGCATTGAAGTCACCCAGAACTATCAATCTGGGTGACTCAAATGCCATGTCGATGACAAAGTCCGCCACTTCCTGAAGGAATCACTTCTCATCACCAGGTGGACCGTAGATGAGGGCGATTCGATAGCCTACACCTGCTACTACTGAACACTCAAAGAACTCAACCTCCTCAGCTAGTACCCTCGTGAGGTACTGTTTGGTCTTGAAACAGACTGCAACCCCCCCCCCCGCAATCCAATCTAGGGCATTGTATCACTGAGTACCCAGCTGGGTCTGCAGTGGTGTCCAGGAAAAGCACAGAGTTGAAAGACTGGGAGGTGAGAGGGAGCAGTTATGGTAAGGCTGTGATAAAACCCGCCACCTGCAAAGCAGACCCTGTATACCTCTTAGCATGTTGTCACTGAAATGTTGGATACAGACAGTCAAAATGTTGAGAAATTAGGCAACTCACCGGACAAAGGCACATTCAGAAAACTGGAAGCTAGTAACTTAACAGAACTCTACCTTTGATCACAGCCTGCACACTACAGTAGCTGAATGTCCAAGCAATGGAGTGATAATGACTCACATTGAGGCTTTGTTGGATCCCCCTCTTGAACTGCTAGATAGCTGCAGCTCTTAATGAGGTGTTAATCACACTAGGCCACTTGGAACACTGAGGGAGATTAGCATGAGGACTACAGCCTGCTAAAGCAGGGACTTTTTAATCTTCATTAACAGCCATGAAAAACCTACACTAGCCAAGACGGACAAGTAGAGGGTTAACTGCACTAGCCCTGGCCAATTTGCACTAGGTCCTGGGCTAGCAAAACAATGTTAAGATCGAACCCTGGCTGGGTGTCACAGTCCCTGCACAACTTAGTAAAATAGTACAAGCAAATACAGCTTCAATACTTTGAGAGCTGGAGATGGACATAGTCCACTGGAAAGCATTGAACCTCTCACTGTGGAGCAAGATCAGTGCTCTCAAAATGATGAGTCTCCACTAAATTACACAGTGTATGTACTATAGCAAATCCCTCAATCAGTGTTCCAAAGGTGGACAGATTCTTTAAGCAATATGTTTGGGAAGGCAAACAGCCACATTTTAGCAAAGCAAAACTGAGAGCTCACTGGTCAGAGGAGGGCTTCAGCCTCTACTGGACCAATGAATACACTATAGCAGCTGCCTTTTTCCAGTCTAGAGGATGGTTGCTGCTCCCTGAGCACCCCAACACACCATAGTGGTGCCATATGGAAGTAGATCTGAGTGCCCACAGGGGATTCAAAGATTACCTGTACGCCTCTCTCTCCCAGACCAAATAAAGGACAATATAACCCTGGAGACTACAGTCCATACCTGGCAGGAGACCCAACACCTCATCAGGTGGGGATCCCTCCTGGATAAATTTACTCCTCTATGGTCCAACCTCCACATTAAAATAGACAAGAAAACAGTAGTAGGTGATCTATGGGCCAGAAGGGATATTCACATGTTAGGCCACCTCATTAATCAGGAGCAAAATACCCTAAAATCCTTTGCTCAAGTTGCACAGAAGTATGACTTACTCAACCAGCAACACTGGAAATATGTACAAATTAGATCAGCTCTTAAACCTTTGTTATTTCCTGGCTACAACCCCCACCCCAACCCAGGTTAGGATATCCTCATAGGGATCTTTGGACTAGGCAGGGGAGGCATCTCACCATTATATTGTATAATGAGAACCCAGATATACCTCACTAGACAAATCTGAAACCCAAATGGGAAAAAGACCTGGCATGCAAGATAAGTGATATGGCCTGGCAGGCCAGCCAGCAGACAGCATATACAACTGCAGAGAAGCACAAGGCTAATATACAGTATATAATACAAAATTATGCATAGGTTGTACCACACACCTGTGGTGCTGCTGCAGATAGGTTTACTCCCACTCATTCTGCTGGAGATGTGAGACTGCAGGCCCAGTTTTAGTGCACATCTTATGGTTTTGTAACAAATTAATAGGGGTTCTGGGAAGAGGGAAAAAAGAAAAACTGTGAGGATGTGTTGCAGAAACAGCTCCACAGGACCCTCAACTATGTGTCCTTGGAGACAACAGCAGCATCAGAAGTATCACCCTAAGAAACTCAGGTGGCTACAAGATGCACTTCTATGTACCAAATGGCTAATAATCTCCAAATGGAGGCAACCAGTACCACATCTGCTGGTGACCTGGATCAAAAACATGGCAAAAATGGCAGCCAATGAGAGAATCTCCTACTATGCACTTAATACACTGGACATGTTCCATAAGATATGTGAGCCATTTCTTCAAACACATACAGCCCAGGTCCAGGGTCTCTGAAAATTCATCCCAGAGTCAGAGACCTATAATGTCATCCACTCTTCATGACCAGCCCCAGAGGACTAGATTCTACTGTGTGAGTGCATGCCCCACTCGAACAATTCCAGAGATGCCAACCCTTTTCCACCAAGAAAGAAAGAAAGAAAGAAACACATAAGTATGCAGTCAAAGAGTCTTTTTATTGGACAGAGATGTCCCTGATGTACTACAGCAGTGGACGTTGTCAGTGTTAAAGATGTAGTGGCTGTTTGTTGCAGTTCTCTTCTTTTCTACTTTCTGTCTCTACTGTACGACTTGTTCTCACTGCGTGGAGCCCTAACACGAGTGTACCCCCAACAGTACATATCTGCATCCCTGCACATTGGGTTTTGCATCCTTTTCTGCTCACTCCAGGGATACCTACAACCACAAGACTGTTACAAGGGCAGGCATAAGGCACAATGTCATCTCTGTAAGGTAATGAAATCACTCTGAGTCATACTACTCTAAATGAAATATGTATCCACTGCAGCTGATTGTTGTAAAAAATAGAACAAATCCTCGTTTCTCAATAAAAAGAATATTGGAAAGAAATAATTTCTTGTCCTTTTTAAAGTTGAACCAAATGCCCATAGCCAACTTCTCTCAACCTTATGCAGACTAGGTAGACAGGAAGGGCCTGTAGACCCTTTTCTGCCATCACATTCTATGTTTCTGGTTTTTAGGGCTGCAGTGGGCAGAACCCTGCAGTCCTATTGCTTTCAAAAATATTCCTGCATTCCTTGCTTTCTTTCTGAATGAACAACATGCTAGACTTACTCCACAGTCACCTCTGCTCACACTACACTATTTGTTTCCTTGTATCTGGTCACACAGAGGTACTGTACATTCTTTTTATCACCCCCATCTCATTATTTTACCCCCCAACCACACAGTGTCCCTAGAGCTGTACTCAGAAGTCAGTGTCCTCTGCGCCTCTCTCTGTTCCGCTTGGCTCCCCATGAAACAACCACTGCTCAGTAGAAAAAACAACATGTTTCAGATTACATGAGGGAGTTTAATGTATTTCATGCTTCCATATTCAGATAGCACCATACCTTGCATGCTGCTCAATTATGGATACACTGTGAAACCATTCCTGGATTCTGAAATGTTTTGCTGTTGTCTGTCTCTCGCTCCCTCTCCCTCTGATGTTTGCCAGATAGAGAGAGAGAGAGACAGAGAGAGAGAGAGAGAGAGAGAGAGAGAGCGAGAGAGAACTGCAGTTTCAGCTGAGTCTGTCCATCCCTGTGGGTGTGTCTCTCTCTTAAGAACATTCCTTGGCCGCAGTAAAAAGTTCAGAACCCAGCATGGTAGCAGTCACTACAGATACTGGAGAGAGTTTGGCCAATTGTCATCAGCACCTCTTAGCAAAATGAAAACTGTTGGTCAAATCTTACAAAAAAATTATTGAATTTTGAAGTGCAGCATGCTGAACTGCATAAATCAGTCTGGATATATGAACAAAGTTAATTGTAACTAAATGCATGGATGCTTAGCAAAACACTACTGTGTTTGCCAGTGGTACCAAATGTTTCAGGTGTTGTCCTTGCCTTTGAATCTCTTTTAGTTCTTTTCTCTGCCCCCGAGGCCCTACTATGGAATGCATGACAGATACAGCACAATGCTCTCGAAGGCTAGGTTACTTCTTTCATATATACTGTATAAAGGATGAACAGAACTGTTGAAAAGTAAATGATTGAAATGGTCTCATACAAAGAAAAATAACTTTGCACTGATATTCAATTGTAACACTATTACCTGCAGTATTTAAACTGGAAGTCAAATAATCATTTTATATTTTGACCAACTGTCATCAGAACCTCTTAGTAAAATGAGAAAACTATTGGTCAAACCTTACAAAAAAAATTACTGAAATTTTAATTGCAGAATGCTGAACTACAAACATAAGTTTGGATATGTGAACAAAGTTAATTGTAGATAAATGCAGGAATGCTTAGCAAAACGCTAATGTGTTTAGCTAGTAGCAGCAAATACACGGGCCTGGATATTCAAAGGGGTTGTGCATGGTGCAACCCTGCACTGCACCCCGGTGGGATATTGGAAAGACTGCCCAGCACAGTGCAAATCTCGATGTGCCAGGGTACAATGTAATCGTATGCGGTGCAGATGCAGGGGGCATGCCCATGCATATGCGGCACAACCTGATATTCAGCCCGGGATGTGCAGCGCATATGCTGGCACAACCCTGCATTTCGCTGCATAGGGGGGCTCACAGTTGAGCCCATGAAAAGTGGGAACAAATCCTGGCCACCCACAGGTGGGCTGCTGTATTGCATGGTGCAACACAGCAGCCGCCAGCCGTGGGTGGCCACCCACCCACCCAGAACACCATCATGAAGCACCCCACATAACCCCGGTAGTCTAGAGGCACTCCCCCTGCCACATAGCCACGACCATGGTAAATGTAAAACATGCAATCCCTGGTAGTCTAGTGGAACCCCCTTCCTCTTGATTCCCCGATCACTGGTAGAAGCCATTTATTTAACTCCCTGGTAGTCCAGTGGAACCCTCTCCCTCCCGTGTCCTTGACTACCAGTAGAAGACATTTATCTAACTCCCTGGTAGTCTAGTGGAACCTCCCCCACCCATTGCAGTGATCATGGTACAGCGCCATAACATATTTCCCTGGTGATCCAGTGGCACCCCCCACCCCTCTCACCCACACAGACCCCCTTGCCCACCCTGCTCCCTCCCCATCATCGGTGGGCAGCTGCAACCTGCCTGCATACTGCCTGGCTGCCTGCCAAATGACAGGTACAGTATGGGCTGTAAGCCCATTGGTCCACAGTGTGGACCAATGGACTTGCAGGGCATACTGTACTAGACATTCCCGAATAGTGAATGACTTTATTCACATACTCAGGACTGTCTAGTACAGTATGCCCTGCAAGCCCATACTGAACCTGTCATTCAGTGGGCGGCACAGGCAGGGGGGGTTCCACTAGACTACCAGGGAGTTAAATAAATGTCTTCTACCAGCAATCAGGGACACAGGAGGGAGGGGGGTTCCACTAGACTACCAGGGAGTTAAATAAATGGCTTCTACCGGCAATCGGGGAATTGGGCAGGAGTGGGTTCCACTAGACTACCTGGGAGATAAATAAATGTCGTATACCAGCGACTGGGGAATCGGGCAGGAAGGGGGTCCACTAGACTTCCAGGGAATGTCCTACCATACATATGCCATGATCGGGGAATCGGGCGGGAGGGGGATCCACTGGACTACCAGGGAATGGGTTGATATACATTTACTGAGGATCGGGGGGGGTACCACTAGACTACCAGGGAATTACATTATGGGGCTTTATTGCGATCACGGCTATGGGGCGAGGGATGCCCCGGGACCCCCACTGTGCACACATCATGCTGTGCAGGGCGCTAGGTGCAAGTTGCCAGGCTGCCATGCACAAGGCATGCAAATGGGGCCATAATGACATGCAAATGACCTCATTTGTGCCTTGCATATATTATGGCCTCATTTGCATGCCCTCTGCTGAATATCATGGGTGATGTGCCTAGCGCAACTGCATTTGTGCTGGCACATCCCCGTGCTCCCTATCTGTGGCTCGCACCAGCACAGTGCCACTGCACCATGTGCAGTCCATGCCATATTCAACGGTGCTGTGCCATAGCGCATCACCGTTGAATATTGCCTGGTCCTGGCCCCAGCACATCCCAGTTGCGCTGCACCCATGATCAGGCCACTGCCTGGCGCAGTCTGAATATCTGGGCCACTAAGTTCTTTTCCCTGCCCCCCTCCCCCCCCTGCAGTATTTAAACTGTTAAGTCAAACAACCATATTATTTAGTAGAGCTACCTAGGGAAGCCTGAATTGCAACAATATGTCATTCGTCTCTATAATGGTGCACTCATATTTTTTTTTTTTAAGAGTAAGCTTGAACATTGGCATTTTCTTAATGTGACGATTCTCTGCTGAAACATTGTCATTAGTTACAAACTGTTAAACTGCGGTCATTTTATTGCCATGTTCTACAGAGTTTACAAACTCACAATTGCAATGTGATTTCTCCTGTCTGCAATGTGCTCTCATTTATGGCATTTGGAGTATTAAACTTGCTTATCTACATTTTCTAACCGTGACCTGCCTAAGCAGTCTGCAGTCTAATTAACTTACTCTGTTAAAGCAGCAGTGCAAGGGTGTTGCTTTACAGGGTCTGAAATCTGTTTTCCACAATAAAATAGAGATTACCCTCCAGATGCCTGTTTGTGCAGTTTCCTTTGTTCTAGCATGTGTCCTCACCTCACTATCCTGCTGAAAATAAAATAAAAGATGCAAGTCTTTTTTTTGTGTTGCTCTGATCTGCGCATGGACATGGGGAGCTTAGCATGACACGCTATCTGCTGTTTGAATGTGCACATTGCTTGACAGCTCTGTCCTGAGTGTACCTGTAGGTGCCTGTGAGCTCGCGTTGAGCAAGACATCTGACAATAGTATCGTTATGGCTGAATTTTGCTTTTCCTAAGAAAAATTTTTCAATTGATTAGCTGTCAGTGTTGTTTTTGTCATGCTATATATATATATATATATATATATATATATATATATATATATATATACCTATAAAATATTGGTAGCACGGTAGTGCTACCATAGTTAGGGTTGAGTAGCACTTTTAAGGTTAAAGGTGAAATTTTGCACCTTAATAACATTGCCATCATTCAACGGATTTTCCTGAAATTTGGTATGCACAATTGGGCATGGTAGACCTTGGGATCTGCTAACTTTCGTGCCAGTCAGATATATGAATGTGGAGTTATTAAGCAACAATGAAAAGCACAATTACTTTTTTGCAAATTCTTTGCTCGTGTCAACAGGTATTATGGTTTGCGTGACTGGTCCAAAAACTTCAGGGAATGTGCAGCCATGGTCCCCGATGTGCATTTTGAAGATTTTGTGAAAAAATATTAAACAGTTCAAAAGTTATTCAAAACATAAGTTCCCATTATAAGTCAATAGGAAAAATTAACAAAAAGTTTGACTGTGTCACAAATGCAGTTTTTAGTGTCACAAATGACCCCCGCAGTGTCATGAGTCAGCCAATTTTTTTTTTCAGTTAGTGATCACAGAAATGCTTGGCATTTAAATTTGGGACCCTCTAGGGACACAATACTTTTTGTGTTCACCTAGTCGGACCCTGAGGATGCTAGCCATGTCTTTATTTTGGGGTTAAACACCCCAGAAATATGTTTTTCAAATTTCTGGAAAAAGCAATGTCGCACTCACGACACTTTCGCAAAATTTGTGAAAGGTGTCGCAAATTGCGACACTGCTTTTCCAGACTATGGCCAAAATGACAAGATTTCTTTACCACCCTGCTGCAGAAGAACAGTTTGGTCTTTTGAGATGAAATTCGGAGGGAAGGCAGCCAACATCTCACAAATGTGCCTTTTGGTGGTTTGGTGAAAAAATATTGCATGGCTGCCAAGAAATGGTACTCCAAAGTTGGCGTTTTTTCCCATAGACTAACATGGTGGTGTATGCCAGGCCTTTCAGGGCTCGTATCTCAAAAACGTTGCTAGATACAGATTTTTTGTTGCGAGTTACATAGCCCAACAGGCTATGTAATAACACAAATCTAGCCAGGAAAAGCATGATTTTTGTGAAAGTTAAATTTTTTTTCCATGTCATGCAGTTGCTGAGATATTAGCAATTAAGTACTTACAATGCTCGTTTTAAGCTTTGATGCCCATTACAATGCATACATTCTTTGAACTCACTGTGTTTCTCTATGCATCTGTTCGGCAAAAACAGGGTGTGCACTTCCATTACTGTAACAGTTACTGTTTTCACTTACGTTTATGTCTCCGTTTGCGTTACCGCTCCCGAGTACACCACCGTGTGCATTACCCTTTGTGTTCTCATTTGTACTTGCATTTGCATTACTGTTACCATTTGTGTTTCCACTACTGTTTATGTTTGCATTTTGGTTTGCATCACCGTGCACATTGCCATTTGCATTTCTGGCAGCCCTTTCATTTGTGTTTCCATTTCTCTTTCGTTTTGCATCTTTCTTGCTGTTACTGTTACCATTTGCGTTTGCAACTGCGTTACTGTGCCCATGCACATTATGGTTTGCATTTCCATATGCGCTTGCATTTCCTTTTGTGGTTCTGTTTCCTTTGCTGTTATTGTTGCTGTTATCATTACCCTTTGCATTTACAATTGCCGTACTGTGCCAGTGCGCGTTACAGTTTGCGTTTCTGTATGCCCTTCTGTTCCTGTTTCTGTTTCTGTTTCCTTTGGCATTATTCTTCATGTTAACTTTACCATTTGCATTTACAGTTGTGGTACCATGCCCGTGCGCATTACGCTTTGCGTTTACGTGTGCGCTTCCGTTCGTGTTTCCGTTTCTGTTCCCTTTCACGTGTTTTTTGCTGTGACACTTAACATTTCCATTTAAAATACTGCTGCCATCACTGTTCCTGTTGCCAGCTGTGTTTTTGTATGCGCTAGCATGTCCGTTTGTATCACTGTTCGCTTCGGTGTCACTTTATGCTTGCATTTCTATTGACGTTTCCTTCACCATTTATATTTGCATTACCATGTGCGCCACTGTTGGCGCTTGAGTTTGCATTGCTGCTCCTGTTACTATGTCACAAGACATCACGTGGCAGGAGCGCGGGGCCCTCCACTGCAATACATTCACTATTTCTCGTCATCATTCTCAAAAAGAAGGGAAATTAGAGGCAAAAAATTCTGTTTAATGCATCAGTTAGGGTTGTTCCACAGCGACAAACATGAGGAAATTTGGTGTTGGGGTAAAAGCTCCCCTTGGACCACTAGCCCACACCCCCAACCGGCATTGGGGTGCATGTTGGGGTCATCTGTCCTAACTCTCACCCCATTCTCCTATGCCTCTGCTTCTTTACACATGTGATGGGGTGAGAGTTAGTGCCAACGACCCCAATGTGCACCTCGATGCCAGTTGGGGGTATGGGGCTTTCAACCCTAACACTGAATTTTCTCACTTTTGTCACTGTGGAACAACCCTAATTGATGCATTAAACTGAGTTTTTTGCCTCTAATATATATATATATATATATACAAACACATATATAGATCTCTATATATATATACAGTATATATATATATATATATATATATATATATAAAATTCTGTTTAGCTGTAAATTATAGCCAGGTACTAAGACATCTAAAAAAAATTATTTATTTCTTACATCATTATATTTCCCTGTGTATGTGTTATTGGTTGTTATACAGCAGCATTTAATTATTAATTCAGTTTTTAGAAGTCGAATAATGTCTGAAAATTAAGTAATTGATGTGTGCATTTATTATTTTATTTTCTGTGTTGGGCTAGTGGGAATTTTGATGGTTCAATAATGCTAAACAAATGAGTTTATGAATGTGAAATTTGGCTGTTCAGCTACCACATTTATTTTTATATTGCAGCTTATTATGTGGCATTTGCGGTATGGTTTTCCCCCACATTAGTTCGTGGTAACACACCCAACTACCTGCCACTTTATGTTTTGTTATTAGTAATCTGAAAAACAGTTACAGGTTCAAACTGCCAAATTCTGACTGTATGACCTTGAGCAAGTTCTTTTTCTTTTTGCTATGTAGATTTTTATTCTACTATGCATATCCTAGGTAGCTGTTCAGCCCCGTTCATTCCTTTCTGGTACACTGAGCCCTGAGCCCCACTACCCCAATGGACCCCCCCACTCATGTCAGGACTGGGAATGGGAGGGCCATCCTCCCTCCACCCCCGCTCAGAGGTTCTACATCTAGATTTGGAAGGTTGTCAAGCTGACAACAGTGTGGAGTGAGATTAGGCAGGCAAGGATTCATATAACCAGCCACCACCATTTTCCACTGTTTTCTCTTGTCCACCCTCCCCTTGCTGTGGTGTGCTGTATGAATGTGCTTGTGGAGGTGCACACGCTCTGTGTAACTGAATCCCTTTCTTCTGTGCTGCTCTAACTCTAGTGCTGCCACCCAGCCTCTACCAGGTGGCTGCTGAGTAGTGAGACAGCATTTTACCCCCACTCAGGGAGGGGAGATCAGTCCTTTGGACACTTTATTCCCCTCCCTGCCTCAGTAACTAAAGTTCATTCCCAAACCCGGGTCACTGCCTGCTGAGAGGTAAGGCAAATGAGTCTTTTAACCTTTCCATGCTCCTGTCCACCCAGCTATGGAAATGAGTACAAGTAGGACCCTACTGGAAATGCAGTGTTGCATCTCACTTCTCAGCAAAACTGTCCTGGGTAAACACATTGTAAAAATTAGTGAAAGCAAGACACCACAAGACACCACTGGAAACAAAATATTGAATCTAAGCCAGACTTTCCTTGGTGAAGAAATTGTAACTGAAAAAAAACTAAATTTGAATAAAAAATGAATTAATTCCCCAAGGCAGTGGATGCATAGTGATCTGTTGGTTAGAGCATTGTTGGGAACTGAGATAAGAGATTCAGATTTTACTTGACCTAAATACTTGCTGTGTGACACTGAGCAAGTCCATTAACCTGCTAGTTCTCTAGTTGTCTTGGTTACAAAAATGGGTAGAAGTAATGCCTTAGTGAGTGGAACATATATATATATATATATATATATATATATATATATATATATATATATATAAAAATGTTGACAAATAAAGGCCTATTGGCTCCTCTAGTCTGCCTAAAATACTATGCTGCTTCTCTGCTGGACTGTCTTGCAAATCAGATTGTAAAAATGGATACAAGCAAGAGTCCTTCCCAAAATAATTTACCATGATCTGTGAAGAGGCATATGTTACCATGGACCCTGTCCCCTATGTCAGATACCAATATGTTAGAGCACTGGTCCTAAACTGATCTTGAAGCACCCTACTTATTTATGGAAGTGATGTTGAAGATCTGTGCTTCAGAAGCCTTAATAAGTTCCTTTGAGACCTTCAGTAGGACTAACACAAGCTATGATATGTCTTCACTTCTTGGGTGAATGAAGCATGAGCAGGAGATGGTTATTCCAGTGCATGAATGTGTCATATGCAATGCTTAAAACACTCCAGGATTTGGCATATAATGGGAAGTAGTCCCTTCATGGCCGAACTTATGCCTAGCAACACACATAATGCACCTGGTTATTCATTAAGATCTGCTGATGCCGTTGGTAAACATTGGAAAACAGACAAAGTTCAATTTGTATTTCACCTATAGAGTTCTCCTCCCTCATGTTTATTACTAAGGAAATGATAGATAGAGTTTCAGTATTTTTATTTGTTTGGCACCCAGTCCCGGAGGCTCTGGGCACCGTACAATTAAAATTTACCAAAAAATATGACAGAACATCCAGATGTGTAAACAAGCAATACAATAAAATAGAATAAGAAAAAATTCAGTTTAGGTTAAAAAACATCCGTCGAAAAGGCTGACCTAAAGAGGTGAGTCTATAGGCACCTCCAAAATGCATCCTCTGTAGGGGCCCCCCTCAAAGATCTTAGCAGTGGGTTCCAGAGAACTAGGCTTGGCATCCCAAATGAACGATCACTAGAAGTTTTCATCCAGGTCCTTGGAACCACCAGGATGCCCATGGTGGAAGAACAAAGGGATCAGGCCAGGATGGCAGGAGTACGTAGGTCTGACAGGTTGCCAGGGATCTGTCTATATAGGGACTTACAGATGAGCAAGCCCACCTTGAAAAGAATCCTCCACCTGGCCAATAGCCATTGCAGACCCTGCAGGACCAAGTTCACATGACACGATCATAACAGCTCCATCAGCAGCCTGGAAGTTGCATTCTGCACAATCTGCAGCCAGTGGAGATTCCGTCCAGTGAATCCGAGGCAAAGAGCATTACAGTAGGTAGAGTCTGAATGTTACAAAGGCACGCTCCAATGATGGCAGGTCTTCAGAGGGAATTAGGAGTTTAATCCAGGTGATGTTCTTTAGATGGTAAAAAACACTTTTGATGACAGCTGATGCCTGAGCTTCAAATGTCAGCTTGTCATTGAAGACAACTCCTAGATTTCTCACCCTAGATGATGCCATCAATGGGTCGACTCCAGGAGCAAAACTTTTGTCACCACGGAAGCATCCCCATCATGAACCGGCTCAATTACCAGCACATCTGTCTTGTCCTAGTTAAGTCTCAGCCAGTTAGAGCTCATCCAACCCTGTATCTCAGCAAGGCATTTATTCAGCACTTCAAAGGCATTATTTGTGCCCGGTACAAAAGACATGTACAGCAGAGTATCGTCTGCATAAATGTGAAAACCCAGACTGCACTGTCTAATGAGCATCCCCAGGGGCAGCATATATACTGTGTACAGCATCGGTGACAGGATCGTGCTTTGAGGAACTCCGCAGGTAAGTGGTATCAGGGAGGAGGAGAAATTCCCCATCACTTTCCTCTGCCTCCTTCCCAAGAGAAAGGACTCAAACCAGTTGATCACAGTACCAGTGAGTCCACAAAACTCTCTAAGGTGATCCAGCAACACTATGTGGTCCACTGTATTGAATGCTGATGACAGATCAAGGAGAATGATAATTGACCATTCCCCTCAATCTCTTGTCCTGAGGAGATAATCATGTACCTGGACTAATGCCTTGTCTGTGCTGTGCCTCATGCTAAACCCAGACTGGAATAGCTCATAGCGGTCAAAGGTCTCCAGGTGTTTCTTAAGCTGCAGAGCCACTATTTTCTCAGCAACCTTCCCTAAATAATGGCAGGTTGGAAATAGAAATTTGCCAGGATGTCAGGGTCGAGAGATGTTTTTTTCAGAAGGGGCTTCACCAACCTCCTTCAAGGTGTTGGGGAAGATCCCCTCTGAATGCAAACATCTGACAATCCTGGAGAATATTGGTCCAATGTGCTCGATGCAGCCCACTATGAGACATGCTGGGCAAGGGTCAAGTTCACAAAAAGTGGGCCGCAGCTTCAAAATCACCTGGGAAACCTCAGTCACCTCCATTGGCCAAAACTCAGCCCAGACAACTGGAGTGCCCCTGCTCCACCTAGACCCCACTCTGAAAGACATATCTAGACCCACTGGTGACATCCCGGCCTGAATAGTGGAAACCCTATCTGAGAAGAACAGAGCAAACTCTTATCAAAGAGCTACTGAAAAGGCACTATTTTTCTGCAGACAGACTGCATGAAGAAGAACAATTCCAACTATAGCAGATGGGTGTCTAGGGGGATAATCCTCATTTGACTGATATAATAATAATATTACACCCTCATCCCCCACCAGCCAAAACACACACATACACTGTGGTCTTGATATAACATCATCACATAAGTGTACCTCTTGTTTGAATTTGGGGGGATACCAGAGGCTGACATTTAACGCACTTAACTAGCATTCACCTCCTGTTATGATCTCCACATTTCTACTCAGATGCACACAATGTAAGAGTCTGTGCTTGTTGAAAGGGTGGGGAGTTGTCATGCATGTGGTAAATCACACTATTTAGGACATATTCCCTCTAGGTGTATGCTCTGAACAGTGTTACTGAGCACCATACCTCAGGAGTAGAACATCTGCAAGGCTAGTCCCTTGCCCTTCCTATCAGTCTCTCCTGATATAGTTTGTGCTGAGGTTGCAAAACTGGGTCACTAGCATACTTAGCATTTGTCATATGGTGGGTGATTTTTTTTGGGGGGTATACACTACTGTGTGAGCTACTCACTGCTCATACATAGCTTGTTTTTGGATATTTTTTTCATACAAACATACAAAGAAGACAGTAGAAGAAGGCCATGAGGTCTATCTAGTCTGCTCATATTGCAGGTTCCACAGCTTGAGCTAATGTCTCTGCCCTCCCTCTCCAATCCTCTCATCCTCTCTACCTATGATTCTTACTTTCCACTTATGTCTATCTCAGTCCCTCTTAAAGCTTCCCATTGTGTTCAACAAGATGACCTCTTCTGGAAGTGCATTACAAGTGTCCACCACCCGCTCTGTAAAGAAGTGCTTCTTGATCTCCCTCCTAAGTCTCCCACCCTGCAGCTTAAGATGGTGCTCCCCCCACGTTATGGTTTCCACTCAGCTTAAAGAGACTATCCTTATCAACCTTATTTATCCCTTTCAAGGACTTGAAGGTCCCAATCATGCCTCCTATCTCTCCTCTCTTCTATGGAGTACATGTTCAGTGCCCTCAACCTCTTCTTGTATACCTGACCCTGCTGACATGCTATCATCTTTGTATCCCTCTTCTTGAACTTCTCTAGCAGGTTAATGTCCTTTTTTAGGTTTGGGCACCAGTACTGAACTCCATACTCTAGATGCGGCCTTACCAGTGATCAGTACAATGGCAGGATAACATCCTTTCTCCTACTACTGATCCCCCCCCCTTAGATATGTATCCCTGCATCCTGTTTGTCTTTGCTGCTGCTTTTTTGCACTGTGTGGAGTGTTTCAGGTCACTAATGATCATCACTCCCAGGTTCTTCTCTTCCTCTAATGCAGATACTCAGACTCCACCCAGGTAGTATTCTGTCCTGCGATGCATAACTTTGCATTTTCTTGGCATTGAAGCAAAGCTTCCAGACCATGGACTACCTCCCCAGCTGTTCCATATTTTCCTGTAGGTCCTGTATCCCTTCAGCTGTGTGCACTTTCCCGCAAAGCTTGGTGTCATCTGTGAATAGGAACATTTTGCCCTTAATGTCAGCCTTAATGTCATTGATGCAGACACTGAACAACACCAGTCCCAGCACTGAGTCCTGAAGAACCTCACTGGTTATCTCTTTGGTGCCAGCTAACTCTACCCCCACAATCACCCTCTGGTTTCTGTCCCTCAGCCATTTTTTCACCCATCTGGTCATCTTTTCCCCATTCCAAAGATCCATCAAATTCCTGTTCAACCTTTTGTGAGGCACAGAGTCAAAGGCCTTTCTGAAATCAAGATATAGTATGTGTACCACTTGATCCCTCTCTACTGTCTTAGTGAAACAGTCAAAGAAGTCAATTATTTATATATTTTTTTAATTCTTTCTTTTATGCTCCCCAGCCACAAGCTGCCCAGTACCCTCTGCCCTGTCATGGACCACAGGCTCCCCCACAATGGCCGTGACCCTCTGATACCCACTGGATTACCCCCCCAGGGTGTAGTTGTGGTGTCACCCCTAGCACTGTAGACAATGGGATAAGTTGGAGGGTCAGCCTGGTGGGCTAATTGAAGCCATGGGGGGCTTCATCTAGGGCAGCCAGCAGATATGTCTTTTTCCTGGTTTTCTAGGGGGGTTGGGATGTGCAATGATGTCATGCATCCACCCCACTCCTTGAATGTACTAGGTACCAGTTACTGTGCAACCTCCGGCCTCCGCCCACTCTCCCCACCCTCCCCCCAGAGAAGGAGGGCAGTCCTTGGGACACTCCATCTTTCTCCCCCCGCCTGGCCTTCCAGCGACCCAGGTCCATTCCTGAACACAGATCGCTGGCATCACAAGTGGAAATCCAAATGCTGCACCGACGGGCCAATCATTTTTGTTTGACACGATCTCCCCGTCATGAAACCATGCTGCCTCATGTCCTGGAGACCATACTCCTCTATATACTCCACAAACCTTTTCTTTATAAAATTGGTTTCCTGAATCCTACTACCTGATTGGGTGAGACAGCCAACCACCCGTTCTGGTATCGGACAACAGAGACCGGAAAATAAGTCCCAGTCTCCATCTGTCTCCCTACAGGTATTACTGTGCCATAGATCCTTAAGCATTTTGGTTGCCACCATTTTTTTATTCTCACTTAGTGAGATACGGTTACATCTTCCTGCATGATCCCACTTCTAGCACAATCCCACTGATCATTTCAAAATATCAGAGTGACCTGGAAAAAAAACATAGCAATTAAAAAAGAAATCTGTTTTTTCCACTCTAAACAAATCGGTAGTATATTCTCGGCTGCTTCTCATGGCTCTTGCCTCATGCTATTCCAGTCTTTCTGTTTCTACTTTTCCTGCTCACAAAGAAGAAGAAGAAGGGGGGAAATACCGGTTTCACCGTTGGAAAAAAAAAAAAATTGAAAGGTGCCCTTTCTCTGTCCTGGGCTTATCATTTCCTTGATCTAAATGCCCACAAGCACATGGTTGGGGGGCAGAACAGATACCAGAAAAATAAAAGAAAATGAATCACAACCATAGGTCTTAATTTGTTGTGTTGGGGGAGTGGCTGTGGGTGGATAGTCAACTTTTTTCAAATTAAGCAAGTGTGACACATGATCTCTACCTGTATGTGTCAATCTCTTATATGTAATGCTGAGTTGTTTCATGCTGTATTTTTTTTGTTGAACAATGGAGATGTCATGATATCAACAGTTCAACTTCATGTTTGTGTACTATATAGCAACATATTTAAACAACATTGCCTGTCCAGCCTGTACATTTTCAGTCTATTAATCACCCGATAATAATGTAATTGATCATTAATGCATAAGCAGGGGATAGAGTAACAGTATGTTAACAACACCATTATGGTGACTTAAGCAATAAGGCATGACTAGGGGTTAGATTAACAGTTTGTTAATCAACACCTAGGAGTATAATGTGGCATGAAGCAATGCTGAGTGCCATATTGCCCCGTCGGGCAATTAACATACTGTTAATCTAACTCCTGGGAGTGCCTTATTGCTATTATAAAAAAATATTCCAAAAGAAATGAGTTAAAAGTAAACATTTTAAATGTTTTCCTAATTTAGAGGGAGATTTTTAATATTATAAAAAAGGTCTCATAAATGCTACAATCTGATTGGCTTTCTGGATTCCAACAGCCTTACATTTATTAAGCAATAAGTCATGACCAGGGGTTATGTTAATGGTCTGTTTATCTCCCTTTAGGAGTGTAAGGTTGTACGAGGTGTAGCTGAGTGCCAAATGCCCCTAGAGCGTGATTAACTGACCATTCACATAACCCTTAGGAGTACCTTATTGATACTATAATAAAAAAATGTAAACAGTGTTAAAACCTTGTTCAGTATATGATTAGATTCTATTAGTGGTGGGTGAAGTGGCCATATTTTGCTCCACGAATGATTCTCAGAGTAATGTAGAATCCGAAAAGTAATCCACAATGCAAAAGTGGAGTACTTCACATCATAATGAGGGATGTGAAGTCCATTGAAAACAATGACTTTGCATTACTGCACCTTCCCCAACCACTTCTCCACAATTTTTAGGGCAAAGTATATTGAAATCAATGTACTTCGCATCACTTCACTTTGTAATTGATCTCCAAGGTGAATTTTGCAGTGGTTCATGAGATTGCAGGTCACATAGGCTCTAAACTGTTCTGCATAGCTTCTGTTCTTGGTAGTGTGTGTGTGTAGGTAGCTGTAGGAGATAGTTTGATCTCAGAGCTCTCTGTGAATCAAGCCATCTAAAAGCTGTTAAAAAAGCCTTTCTGAGTCAATTTTTTGCTCAAAATTTAGTGCATCGATTGTAGAAAACCCTCCTGTGCTCATATCATCAAGTGTTTATTGTTTGTGTGTGGATTTTGAATGTTAATTTACAACATTCAGTCTGTGTACTGACAGACACTTGAAGTGTACTTTGGGGGGAAGGGCGTATCTGTGGTGTAGGTCGATCAACTGGGAGAAAAAGGCAGTTTTTTTGTTTTGGTTATATTTTTCTTGTGTAACTGTGTTAATGTACACACAGTAATATTTTCAGTAATTGTTGACATTTTATTGCTGATTGTTGTGGTGCAACAGTGCATAATTTCAGTTTGTTTAAAATTCGTGATTATATTACTGAAGTTTTCAATTTGCCATGCATTACTCATAGTGTGTGTGTGCAACGTGTACCATCAAATCAGACACCTTTTATTGTGCCACAGAGTAAGTACAGAAGTTTGAACCTGCTGTCCACTACACTTGCATGATTTTGTACTGCTTTGTGGTATCTTGGTGTTGGACTATTACTGCAGTGCTTCCCCCCAGCTGGCAAAAAGTATTCTTTTCAAGACTGGATTGTGACTTGTGAGCATTGGTTAGTTAAGGTGTTGTTGTGACTTTGCATCTGCATCACTTCTTGAAGCCACAGTTGTTGTTTTTTTGGCTTCACATCCACTAGCCCAGACTAAAAGTTCCAAAATCTAAATTTGTTTAGAATTTTCTTGGTGATCCCCCAAAATGCTCGCAAAGAGATGTGCAAGCAAAGCTGTTTCTGGCCATGGTACTGCTGCCAGTGTTAAGATTGTCTGTGGGCATGATAGTATGCAGAAGTGCATTGCTGATGTGAAGAAAGGGATTTCTCCATCAATGTTTTTTACAGCGCAATCTGTAGCTTTGCTCATAGTTGGAAGAGATGATGTCCTAGCTGGTGGTGTTAATGCAGTTGCTGGTGGTATGAGTATTGCTGCCTCAGGTTCCACTTCTAACCAGTTGGCCATGTCCAAAAATATAGTTGAGTCTAAAGCAATGAGTGACAGTGTAGATGATGTCATACTCCCCAGTAACATTCCCATGGTAACTGAACATGATTAGAAACATAAAAACAGACTTTGATGGCAGATAAGGACCACTTGGCCCACCCAGTCTGCCCATTTCCCTACCTACTGGATAAGCTGCAGATTCTAGTTAACCAACAGCCTACTTCCTGCCACCCCCACTACAATTGTCTGTCCCATGCATGTTTGAATTCCCCCACTGTTTTAGCCCCAACAACCTCCCCAACAACCTCCCCATGATTATAATCATCATGGCGACGATAACGCACAATGTCACATTTCTTCTATTATGGTTCATGTCATGTGTTTGTCATGCAATGATTCATAGTGTGCTGCAAAAATATCAGATGATGGTGGTGATGATGATGATGATGATGAAGATGTTGTTGTGGTTGCAACATGCAGTTCATATGCCAGCATCCAAGCAGAAGATGTGGATGTGGATGATGTTGATAAATGTGATGATGTCAGTGACCCCTGTTGGGAACCGGAGAAAAAGAAAGTCAAGGTGGCTGTGTCTGGGTCTGTTTACATTAACCCCCTGCCAAAAAAAGTTGTGATTTAGCAGTTCCATTTGATAATGATGATGAGGACCCAGTAATAATGATAGGTAGCCATGGTGGTCAGTTGCTGTCCAAGTGTGTTCTGCCTGAAAAATCATGTAGCACACTCACCATTTCAGGGCTTAAAAAAAACAGAGTCCAATAAGCAGCATCAAGGACATGTTAGAAGTAGGGGATCACAATTCCTTGTTTGGAATTTTTTTGTGCAAGATGCAAATGATGAGTTAGTTGCAATCTGCCAGCTTTGCCATGTGCATGTGAGTCGAGGTAAAAAGAGGAGTCATCTGGGCACAGGGCGACAGAATACACATCTTAAGAACAGACGCATGGCACTGTGGAACCGGCACCGGATAGTAGCTAATACCAGAGTGGGGCATTCACCCTCATCATCAACTGTAATGAGCATGTTATCTCCTTCCATGACTGTAAGATCAAGTAGGAATGTGTGCAGTAGTGATGGAAAAACAGCAGAGGATTAGTAGAGGCATGATGAGGTGGAGGAGCATAATGATTCTGAAATCTTGTCCAGTGGTGGTGAGAGTAGCAGTTTTGGTGGTGGTAGTGGTCAATGCAGTACATCTAGTGCAAGTGGTACATCAATCCCTGTTCGTAAATCTGGGAAAAAAACTTCATTTGTGGATTTTCATCACCTGTGCAACTGTCTTTATCACATGTCCACATCCCACCTCTGGCCATTCACAGAGCAGAGCCATTTGTCACACCCTGTGCAAAATGTTTAAGTCAGCCCATGCTGCAGTGGCAATGATTTTGCTCGTAAGCTGAAGTACCCACCCAATTATGCAGTAATCCATGAACTTATTGCTGCTGTAGCTGAAATGCTGGCAATTGATCGGTTGCCCTTCTCCTTCATGGAGAATTCTGGGTTCCTGCAGTTTGCGGCATGTGCCTGTACAAAATGGAAAATCCCATTCAGGACATACTTTTCCACCCATGCTGTTCCCCGAGTTGTATCGTACTGTGTCCAGCTCTGTAAGACATGCCCTTCAACATTCCTCCTCTCCATTCATCCATTTAAGTATGGATATGTGGACAAGTGGCAAAACAGTGGGGAGTTCATATTTGTTTATAACTGCACGTTGGGCACAGGTGCCAGTTGTCGTTTGTGCTTGTGATAGTGTGACTAATCAGTATAGTAAGATGCAGTGTCGTGGTAGCAATCTTCCAGGAATTCAACAGCATGCAATGCTTGCTATGCACAATGCAACCTGTTCACACACTAGTGAAAACATGCTGGACTTGGTACTGACTGAAATTGACAAGTGGCCAAACCCCCTGTACCTGAGAGCTGGGTTCATAGCAAGTGACTATGGGTCAAATGTGATTAAATGCATCACGAAGGGTGGCTTTATTCAGGTTGCATGCATGGCCCACTGTTTAAATCTTGTGATGCAGGAGTTTCTGCAGCACCCTGATATAAAGGAAATGCTGACAGTTGCATGCCATATCTGTTCTCACTTTTCACACTCTGAAAAGGCCCGTGACCAACTTCGGCAGTTGCAGATCCAAAACAGCCTCCTGAAGCACTGCCTGAAGCTGGAAGTCGTCACCTGATAGAACTCCACTTTATACATGGCAGAGAGGTTGTATGAACAATACAAAGCCATCTCAGAATATCTTGTCATGCATACTAGCCATGACACTTCCAGGGCCTCCATGTCTCTGATGACTGAACAGTGGTGCCTCATGGACTCTGTAATAACAATTTTGAGGCCTTTTAAACATGTCACACAGGCAGTGAGTGGTGAGTCTGCCTCCATTAGCCAATCAGTTCCACTTCTGCGGTTGCTGAGGCAGACATTGGTGAGTCTACAATATAGCCTTGATGTTGCCGGAGACTGTGCTAGCAGTGTGTTGCTGAAACACATGCTGACAGTATTCGACCAGAATCGGCACATCTTGAGCATTCAGCATAGTGACAACTTTGCAATAGCAACAATGCTGGACCCATGATACAATTTGGAATTGCCTCATTACTGGAGGGCAGGCCTGAACAGGTAAAAAATGTCAGTGGGCAACTGGTATGCTTGGTTCATGGGGCACAGAAGTCGCATGCCAAGGTCAGCAAACCTCAGCAGCATAATCAGACTAAAGATCAGTTTGGAGTAGTATCAATCAAATAATGTAAAGGAACTGCAGTTCCAGGTGGTCTGTCATTCAAACCATTTGGCATTAACCCACTTTGGAGTGCTTTGTCCCAAGTGGGGATTTGTGACATAAATGATTCCGGAGAACAGAATGATGCTACACAGAAAATGATTGATTCATATTTGGCTAAAAATAGGCATCTGTCAATAACTGATGATCATCTTTTATACTGGAGTGGTAAGGTCAGTGAATGACCAGAGCTGACTGCAGTGGCACTGAAGTACTTGACGTGCCCACCCTCCAGTGTAAGTGTCGAAAGAATATTCAGCCAGTGGGTGTAATATTTCAGGATTGTCATTCAAACCTCTCTCCTGCAAATTTTGATTTGCTGACATTCATAAAAATGAATGAGGGGGCACATACCAGCTTAGACTGCAACCTCAGTATTTGTACCCCGGCATAGTCATTGTTGTGCTGATGTTGTAGAAATGGACCATCCTGGTCACACTGGCAGCATGAAATGGCCTACCACTGAGGTAGATGATGACACAATGGAGAAAGAATTTCACAGTGGGCAGAATTCAGACATTGATGATTGTGATGGCAGCTTTCTGTGTGAGGATGATGATGAGGTTGATGTTGGTAGGTTTTAAGCAAAGTGGTTAAAAGGCTGTCACATTTTTTTCTATGGTACATGTTTTGTTTTTCATAAAGTTAAGTCAGTGTCCCACTCAGAGTGACTCAAATTCATATGACACATCAGATTTGTAACACAGTGCACAATATATCCTGCCTGCCACCCACCTGTGTGCATCTGACATTGATAGTGAATGTGTTGCAGTAGGCTGAAGCTGTTCCCAATCCCCACTGCCACCAGTTGCAAGAAGATGTGAGAGGGAGTGTGATCGTGTGCCCTGGACCACAACCATAAAACTGCTGTTATCCACTGCCACCAGATGCAGGAAGATGTGAGGGGGAATGTCATCATGTGCCCCCCAGACCACAACCATAAAACAGCTGTTAGCCAATGCCATAAGATGCAGAAAAATGTGAGCGAGAATGTCATCATGTGCCTATGACCACCACCCACCACCACCATTCTGCTGATGTTTTCCAGTACATGTCCTGGCCATGCCAAGGCAGAGGGAGTCAGAGAGGAGACCACAACCATCAACCACAGGCACAAGGCTTCTTAATATCAATACTTTAAAGTGAGTATGTCTACTAATGTTTTTCATGCTATTGAACTTCCTTTAGCTGTGTTACATTTCCTGTTACTTTTTTGAGATGCAGTGGTCAAACACATATAGTCAACTTATTTTGTTTTTTACAGGTTAACAAATGACTCCCCTTTGCTGAAGGACTGTATGGTACAGCATTACTATCTATAGCAACATATGGGATATCCATTTCCCTACTGGAAAGTATATCAATTTTATTTCATCTGTTCCTTTTTTGGTTTTCATTTTTTCAAAAGACTGCAAATCCGACTAATGACTCATATAAAGTAGGTGACATGTACGTCACATAATATTTGTCATACACATCACACACTATATTTCTGCTGCAGCCATCCCAGTGTTGAAAAAAGTTTGACCCAGGTCGTTACTTGACAAGACGTGGCTTTAAAACGTAACTTGAGAAAAGACACAGGGACACTGACACAGTGTATTGGTTACGTCCTGGTACTAAATTTGTAATGTGATGATTTGGTCTTCACGTGGCTTCAGTGGGACAGTTGCTATCTGTTAATCAGCATACATGACAGGGTGGAACAGCCACAGCTTAAACATAATGTGTTACTGCTGCAATCAAGTACTATTAAGTCCTTCATTTCTTTTTGTAGGAAACTTCCTGATGTTTTGTGGTGTCATAATTGTCTTATCCAAATAACTTGTTCAACATCATATCCCCCGTGCTGGCAGACATGCAACAAGTAGTATGAATCGATGATGACCATGACCATCATTACTGGACTGGAGAAGGATGCAGATAAAATCTGTAAAGAATTAACCAAACAATAAACCATTAACGAGACCTACTTGCAAATGAGAACTCCCCCCCGAAGGGCTTGAGAGTATTCCAACACCACAATTTCTCATCAAGCACAGAAATGTGCACACCAACAGTATCGGTATGTGATCTGTGACACAAAAAAATACAATGAGTACATGTATATACATGTCGAACCCCTCCCACCCAAAAAATACATCTATATATCAACTTACCAAGGGTACTATTAGTGTACACACAAAGGGCATCCTTCCTATTGAGGTGACTGCAGCACATTTCCTGTTATGCTCTCATTTCACTTCATGAGCACTGGGGACTTTTCTGGACACAAGACAGTAGCATTGTGGGGATGCACATTATTTCTGGTGACTGTGTGAGCACTGAGCACATGACTGAGTGCGCCATTAATTCTAGGAGATGGCATTTCTTGTTACACTCTCATTTCACTTCATCAGCACTGGGGAATTTTCTGGACACAAGACAGTAGCATTTTGGGGATGCACATTAATTCTGGTAACTGTGTGTGAGCACATATAATGTCATAATGTCTGTTTCCAAAAATAAATATTTTTGGAGCCTCAGTAAAGTTTACTTTCTGTCATGGTATCGTGAAATGTTTGTCAAAAAGCAGGACTGAGCAGTGCAATTATACTGTGCTAAACTGCTTGTTTGCAGTCAGTGTACTTTCCTGTGTGTGCAGACACTATCCGGCTTCTTGCAAACATATATTTACTGATTTGTTGCAGTGTTTATGGTATAAAGAATTAAGATAAGAATACATAATGTATATATAAAGTCACTTCCTCTCTGCCTAGCTAAAGCATGTGACTTACAGTACTGTAAGCCATATGATGTGTAGGGGGCTGCCAATATTGTTGTCATTTTGTCTTATTTTGCATTAAGGTGGAATGACAACACAAAGTAATAATTACAAGACGAAGTAAGCCTTTCATATTGGCCACTCTGCATAGCAGAATGACAATGTGAAGTGCCCACTTTGTGGGCACTTCACCGGCAGAATTTAAATTCATTGCATCTCTAGATGATACATGTAGGTTAATAAAAGATTAATATAAAGCTGATAGAATGCTTACAGCCAATCAGAAAGCTCTATTTCTCAGATCCTTTTTGTAATACCCCTATACTCTGCTGAACAGTTTGGTAATTCTGCATCATAATTGCCTTTCTTAACTTTCATCTGCAGTTTCATTAAGTGATCCATTAGATTCTTCAGTGGAAGGAGTATAATTTGATAATCCGTATGTGGCATATGAAGATGAGATGGATCAGAGTTCAGCAGATCAAAGCTATTTTGTATATGATGCATTAATGAGAGACCACAATCAACAGACTTTTATTTGCTTTGAAGAGTGCTTGTTTGATCTTGTTAAGACTGCTTTTAGATTATTCAAGTTCAACTACCAACATTGCAGGATAAGCAAATAGTTTGGCCAACCTGTAAAGTTCTTTATACAGGGGTAGCTCAAAGATATGCAGCGAGAAGAAACAAACTCAGACAAGCCCGAGAGGAGTTTATCATAGGGGCTATAGATTGTCTTGCGCCTTTAGAAGGGTCATCTGCAGAATTAGAGGCTGAACTTAAGGATCTGAGGGATGAGATAGCGGACCTGATCTATGCCAAGGTGGATTTTTGGTTGGAGAAAATCCAGGCTAAGTATTTAATGCAGGGAGATGTGCCTGGCCACCTTCTAGTGGCTACAGTGAGGGAATGGAAGGCCGCACGATTGGTAAACTTAATAAAAGTGGAAGGGGAAACTATAACTGACCCCCAAGAAATAGTTGATGCCTTTGAAACTTATTACAAAGGGATTTATCAAGGAGGAGGGACTGACAATAGGGAAGAAATACAATCATTTCTGGAAAGCATACCTCTCCCTCTACTAGATTCAGCACAGGTACAAGGGCTGGCAGTTCCAATAAGTGAGGGTGAAATCTTAGAATAGGTCAGATCATTGCCAAATGGTAAAACTCTGATGGCCTTACAGCCACGTTTTATAAAACACATATTTCAACAGTACTTCCTCCCCTAAAAGATATGTTTACTAGGATAATGCAAGCAGGGGTGTCTCATTTCCCACTTTACCAAGCATATATTACTCTCATTCCAAAACCGGATAAGCCAAAGGAGCTTCCGGAGAGCTACAGACTAATTGCACTGATGAATCAGGATAACAAGATCCTGACAAGGATACTGGCTAATAGAATCTTGAAAGTTGCTCCAAGTTTAATTAGTCAGGAACAGGTAGGGTTTATGCCAGGTAGGGGGACTCATGATGCTCTAAGGAAGCTGCACCATATCCTTAACTATGCGCTGGACTCTCAGATACCTATGGCACTGGTATCTTTAAATGCTGAGAAGGCCTTCAACAGGGTTTCTCACTCCTTTCTTTTTGCCATCATGGAGAGGATGGGATTCCCTGAAGGTCTTCTCAGGGGAATAAAAAATTTATATGCAGTCCCCACTGCCAGGGTGTTATGCAATGGATATATATCTCAGGAAATTAAATTAGAGAATGGGACTAGGCAAGGATCCCCCTTTTCCTTCTTTTGTTCAACATTTACTTAGAACTCTTTTAAGGGCACTTAACCTAGATCCCAGGATCCAGGGAATTAAAATTTGGGGGGAGGAACTTAAACTGTCTGTGTTTGTGGACGACATACTTTTACATTTGCAGGACCCAGCTGAGGGCTTTAGACAGGCATTAGAAATTATATAAAGATACTCAGCAGTCTCGAATTATAAACTCAATTTAAGCAAAACACAAATTCTCCCCCTTACACCACACACTTTTAGGGCAGATTTTGAGCCACTTCAGATTCACTGGGCCCCTAAAGTAATCAAATACTTAGGTATATGGATTACCCCTAATGTAGAGGAGGGAGCAGAGATTAATTTGTAAAACTGTTAATTACAATACGGGGTGACATGCTCAGATGGAATAAACTTCCACCGAATTTTACAGCTAGGTTAGGATTGGTCAAAATGAATTTATTGCCTATGCTATTGTACATGATTCATTTCGTGCCGTATCTCTTCCCTCAGTCCTGGTTTATAAAAATTAGAAAGTTGCTATCAGGCTTTCTGTGGAACTCTAAGCCCCCTAGGAAAAAATACATGGTCATGCATCTCCCACAGGATTTAGGGGGCTTTAAGTTGCCAGATCTCTGATTGTATTATGTGGCAGGGCAGCTAGTGATAATGGGATGGTGGAATGGACAGGGGGGAGGAAAATGTGCCAATTTGGCTTCATATAGAGAGACAGATCTTAAAGGAATTGGGAGTTTCCCCAGAAGCACTGCTGTTCTCCCACCCAGAAAAGCTCCCTAAAAAAGGAAAGTTGACTCCAATAGAAAAAACGGTTATGCATGGTGGTCCTTTTTGACACCAGCACAAAGGAGGAGACAAGAGAAAGCATGGGAACAACTGATACTGGGCAACACGAATTTTCTTTTAGGTGGTCAAATTATTATAAAGCAATGGGCTAAACAGTTATGGGACCTTAAGTTGTTTGATTGTATAAATGAGGATAGTGTTGTTCTTTCACCTCAATGTGAGAGATTGCACTTCTTCAAGAAGATGCAGCTTACTAATTTGCTGAACAAGGTGAAAAAAGGGATGGTGGATCTCCAGGAGAATGGGTTTACTTGGGGAAAACTAAATGGGATGGATTTTGCTAATACGCCTATCTCCCAAATTTACAGGGTGCTTTTGAATTTTGTGGGCTCAAGCTTCCCAACTCAAATCCCATATTGGGACAAGATTATGTCTCCCCTAAGGCCTAACTGGAAGGTTGCATGGAAAAGCTGTAAATACATAACTATACCTAAACTCAAGAAAATGCAACTGTTTATTTCTTCTAATATGTACTATACTCCGGCAAAGCTATGTGCGAGAAGCCTTGAATGGACAGACCTATGCTTCAAGTGTGGTGAGAAACAGGGGGACATATTGCATGTGATGTGGAATTGCTCTAAGATCCAGCCCCTTTGCTCAAAATTAAACAGAATACGGACCCCATCCTAGATTTTTCGGAGTTTATACTTCCTGAAATTTGTGTGCTTGGGGACCTGTCTCAAGTTTCAGGGGTTACAGTCAAATATCACCTTTCCTTACTCATGCCTTTTGTCAAATCCTTTGTTTTAAAGCACTGGAAAGACAGCCTTGCCTATACTTATGACCAATGGGTGGAGGATCTTATGAGAACCCTGGGAATGGTACGAAGGCAGATGGGCAAGGGCAAGATGGGAATATATAAGAAAAGGTGGCTGGCTTTGGAAGCTGTTTATTCTATACAACTAGTAAGTGCCTGGAGCAGGGGTCTGTCTGTTGGGGTAAGATTAGCAGATGAATAACAACTTAAAGGTTTGCTTAGTTGCTATGTTTTTCTTTTGCAAATCTGCAAACAAATTGAACTGTACTTCTGGCTTTATATAAGATAGGAACATAAAGATCTGTGAATTAGGAAGGGGTTGGGGACTCTTTCTATTTTCTAGGGACACAGCTGCGGTTGTTAGTCTGACCTTAGTAGGAGGTGTCAACACAACATAGATATATTTGGTGGTGGGCAATTATCTATCAGGTTTTATATATCTGAGCTAAATTAAGGCCTACCCTATTCCGAAGGTTAGACACTGGTCAGACAGCTTATTAGAGGTATAGAAATTTCAACGTAACTGTATATGTACATAGTTGTAGATGTACATAGTATCTGCAGCCAGTTTAGGGCTGGGGGACCGGGGTCAATCCCTGGTATCTATGTGTGTTAGTCTTTGTATGTCATATATGTTAGAGAAAATTCAATAAACAAGTTTAAAAAAAAAATGATTCTACCTAGATAACTATACCTATATCAGTCTTTACCTATCTGGGTCCCCTTGGTGCACTTTAAACAAGTGAACACTGTGATCTATAGCTTTATTTGGAGAGGGAGAGGGGTCTGGATTAGCAGAACTGTATTACAAATGCCATCCAGCAAGGGTGGGATGGGATTGCCTAACTTTTGAGGTGGTGTCAGAGTAGACTGGGTCGAGCAGGAAGAAGAGCAGATTGGGGGCTCTTTAAGGCACATGTGCTTCTTGGGGGGACTCGGGTTTAGGGATAAGCCCACCCCTGCCAATCCATGCACTGTTGCTACTCTAAAAACCTGGTTTAATGCACATGGTAAGTTGGGAGGTGCAAGGAGTGACGCACACTCACCGTATACACACCGTGCCACAGTTTTGAAGGACAGAGGGGCACATACAGTGCAACTACACCAGAGAATCAGAGTGTGGTGGCCTAAGGGAGTGAGGTATGCCCTGCAGTTATACATAGGTGGGCGGCTCATGGAATTCTCTGAGTTAATGACCGAATGCAATATAAACCCCGGGGATTATTTCACATACCAATTGATCCAGCGTAGGTTGGGTGAAAGTATGTCATCTGACACAGAGTGGGCTTCCCCTACCCTACTTGAGGAGGGTCTCTACAACCCACTGACAGGGATGAAGGCACTATCCATTTATTATAACACATTGCTGGGAGCTGCAGGAGACCAAGCATAGCACATTAAACAAAAATGGGAAATTGACATTAACACAAAACTAGACCATAAGGTATGGCAAATGGTGATAAAACACCTTAACTCTTGCTCTAGGAATAACAGACTCAGACAGGTACAGTACAACTTTTTATATAGAGCCTACATTACTCCCTCCAGACTACATGCTATGAACCCTGAGAATTCCCACAGAAGCCCTAAGTGCCAAACTGACCAGGCAGACTTCTTGTATGAAAATTGACCCTTTCTGGGTAGAGATCTGCAGGATGATGGAAAACCCTCACAAGATCACTGTCATGCACCACTTTGCAATTACCAATGGGTGCAGACCCCCAGGGGAGCGGGGATATACTGACCATCCACTTTGGGGAATTGCTCTGGTTAATGCAAGAAAAACTCTGGTCCAGACATGGATGACGAGCCAACAATGGGTCAACAATTTAAAGCAATGTCTTACATTAGAAAAGGTGCAGCACACTTCCAATGGCACAAAGATTATCTTTGACAAGGTTTGGGGCCCTCTGGAAAAGGTCATCAGTGAAAGCACAATCCCCGTATAATAACATCTTATAATTTTTGGTGTACAGTTCTCTGAAGGTCTTAGCTAAAGTGCATCTATGATCCCTCATCTGGTGTCTGGGGTTTGCCTACTTCTTCTCCTTGTGGACTTAGTTACATTCCACTGTACCTATTATACCCATAACACAAAGAATGGTGCTGTAAGTAGACATTTCCTAGCCCACAATAACCGAAACCTACTCTACATGTCTATTAATCTATTTACCTATTGATCCAATACGATATTAGATATTAGAGATCCTGAAATCAAGAAAAATATGTAACTGTTTTTTTTCTGCTGTATTATATCTTATTTTTTCAATAAAAATATTTTACAAAAAAGACTGCTTTTAGAACATGCAAGCATAAAAACTCTGTAGAACAGGTTAATATAGACTGCACTTATGTTAGAACATCACTGCGGGTGACCATGAGATGTGCATACCGACATAAGTGGGAATGAAGATCACAACCACAGGTGAGGAAGATGCATACCTCTCAACTGTACCACATTAGGAGGAACGTTCCTCATTTTACTTCACAAAAGCTCCCTGTTCCACATTGTGAGGACTTGTTCCACATTCAATATTAACATTTTAAAGCAAAAATCTATAGTAAATGCTGCAAAAAATATATTATTCAATTAATAACAGACATTCTGAACATAAATGCAAATGTTTTAACAGTGTTCTGAGCCTCCTACGTAAAGATTTGATTAAGTGTTCCACATTTTGCTCATTTGTTCCACATTCTGAGAGGCAATGTTCCACATTTGGGGGACAAAAGGTTGAGAGGAAGATCGATGTCTCTTGGGAATCTGCTGCTAGCAACTAATATTGTCCTTTCAGGGAATAATTATGGAAAGATAGCTTTATTGCTTAAATATATGAAGATGAAACCTGTTGCTAAATCAACCTTCTATGCAGTCCAGAGGAAATACATTAGCCCAGCAGCTAATGTTTACTGGGAACAAATTAGAAATCAGACTCCACAATCACTGAAGGGGCCACTCATTGTTACTGGAGATGGACGCAATGATAGCCCAGGACATTCTACAAAATATTTAATTTACACGATCATGGAAAATGTCACAAAGAGAATAACAGTTACAAAAACAGTTGATGTAAGACAGGCACAGGGGAAGTCACCCTACATGGAATTGTTGGGCTTTAAATGGTGTATGGACAGTCTGCTGAATGAAGGGGTGTTGGTGGAAGAAGTCATTACAGATGCTCAGTCACACATAATTTCTTTTATAATTTTGATATACAGAAAAAACAAAATGTCACTGCATAATAATGTGTATGCAAACTATTGATTATTATGCATCTGCTGATATTTTTAAACAGAACAGAACTACCTAGGAATGAAGCATTAGACTGACTTGTGGCATGCTAGTAAAGCTGTCAACAAATGGTTACATAATGTGTGTTCACTGCTGTGTGACTTAATATGTATTTGTTTGCACTGAGTTGTTATTAAAAATAACAAAATGGATGGTGTGTGATGTGTGAGCAGCATCACTGGTTCTGTGCATCCAGATGGGGTGTGTGCTTGGTGGACGTGATGGGGTTGTGTATTGTAGTATCAGCTCACCGATGTGTGTCATGCGACTCATCCTCAAAACCCTCTATTAAAAATTTGCACCTTTTTGCCGTGTTGTAGATTATATCATTTGTTCTTTCTTAGTCAATGTAGTTCACATTTATCCTTTCATGTTTGGAAATTATATTATTAAATATGAAAAGAAAGTATGAATTTAAAACTGTTAAATAGTGCCTGTAAATGTTAGTTGATAAATTGATACTGTGTTGCTATACTTATGGATAGGGATAAGAGATGGGAGAAGTGGCTGAAATTCACTCTGCGGACTGATTCGCAGAGTAATGCAGAATCTGCAAAGTGCTCCGAAATGCGAAGTGGAGTACTTCGCATCAAATTGGGGAACACAAAGTCCATTGAAACCAATGATTTTGCATCACTTCACCTTGTTATTGAGCGCCAAGGTGAATTTGCAGTGCTTAATGGGCTCTAGATTGCTCTGCACAGCCTCAGTTATGTGTAGTGTGTGTGTGTAGTGGAAGATGGAAACAGTTTCTTCTCAGAGCTCTGCAATTCAAATCTTCTAAAAGCTGTTAAAAAATCCTTTTTGAGCCATTTGTTTTGCACAAAATTTAGTGCATCGATTGTAGGAAAACCTCCTGTGCTCATATCAAGTGTTTATTGTTTGTGTGTGGATTTTGAATGTTAATTTAGAACAGTCAGTCTGTGTACTGTGAAGTGTGCTTTGAGGGAGGGGCATATCTGTGGTGTAGGTAGATTAACTGGGAGAAAAAGGCAGTCTTTCTGTTTTGGTTATATTTTTCTTGTATAACTGTGTTAATGTACACACAGTAATATTTTCAGTAATTTTTGAAATTTTTTTGCTGATTGTAGTGGTGCAGCAATATATAATTTCAGTCTGTTTAAAACATTTGGTTATATTGCTAAAGGTTTTCAATTTGCTGTGCAATACTTGTAGTGTGTGTGTGTGTGTGTGTGTGTGAGTGTGTGTGCGATGCGTACCATTAAATCAGACAACTTTTATTGTGCCAGAGTAATTGCAGCAGTGTGAACCTGCTATCCACCACACCTGCATTAATTTTTTATACTGCTTTGTCGTCATTTTACTGGTAGTGGACTGTTACTGCCGTGCACTGCACTACACTACCCACCCAACCATCAAAAGTTATTCTTTTCCAGATTTGGATTTGTGAATTGTGAGCATTGGTTAGGTGTTGTTGTGCCTTTGTGTCTGACTCTGCATCTCTTGAGTGCACAGCACAATATAATCTGTCTGTGCATTTGCAGTACATCATTAATTCTGGGAGACTCTGCATTTCTTGTTACACTCTCATTTCACTTTGTTAGCACTGGGGAATTTTCTGGACACAAGACAGTAGCATTTTGTGGATGCACATTAATTCTGGTGAATGTGTGTGGCCACTGTTCACACGATGGAGTGCACCATTAATTCTGGGAGACTTTGCATTTTTTGTTACCCTCCAATTTCACTTCACCCACACTGGGAACTTTTCTGGACACAAGACAGTAGAATTCGTAGAATTTTGGGGATGCATATTAATTCTGGTGACCGTGTGTGGCCACTGCTTGCATGGCGGAAGACACTAGTAATTCTGGAAGACTTTGCATTTTTTGTTACCCTCTCATTTTACTTCATCAGCTCTGAGGAATTTTCTGGACACAAGACAGTAGCATTTTGGGGATGGAAATTAATTCTGGTGACTGCGTGAGACCACTGTGCGCATGCCTGAGTGTGCCATTAATTCTGGGAGACTTCACATTTCTTGTTATTCTCTCATTTCACTTAGCCAGCACTGGGGAATTTTTCTGGACACAAGACAGTAACATTTTGGGAATGCACATTAATTCTGGTGACTGTGTGTGGGGGGGCACTGGGGAGCTGCCAATGTTGTTGTCACTCCACCCTTACTTTGCGTTAAGGCAGAATGACAACACGAAGTAATAATTATGAGGTGAAGTAAGACTTTCCTATTGGCCACTCTGCATAGCAGAGTGACAACATGAAGTGGCCACTTCGTGTTCACTTCACCAGCGGAATTTAATTTCACTGCATCTCTAATCGGGATATATGAAATGTTTATTATACTACATTTCATAATAGCATGCAAGATTAACATCAAATAAAACACTATGGTCATGGGTGAGAGACATTGTCAACCACTTTTGGTACTCAGCAGTTAATTGCAAGGGAAATGTCATGCTATTTGAGGTATGCATGTAAGTTATTAGTAAAATGCTGCCATATATTCTAGCATATCATATGGATATTTGTTTGTAGTAATGTATTTGATATTGGTAGTTTCACATGGATTTTATATCTTGTTTTCAATCCTTCTTAAGAGCATGTGGCATGGTGTTTTACACCATACAGCCAACTCTCATGAGTAGAAAATATTGAATAGTGGAGACATTAACAAATGTGCACATGAGCCAATAGTTGACACAGTAAAGGAGTGGCTGATTCCAGACAGTCCAGCTCACAAGGCCATATCTGATGTGGTGTTTGATTGGTGGTTGAGCAGCAAAGTGTCTTATTTAGTGACTGCCCAGTTAGTAATAATATGAGTATATCTTGAGCATATTACAAATTCCACATTTCATTCCAAGGAATGTGTATTTACATTATTTATGGTGTAAAATATGCACACTCGGTGTATACTGTCATTGCTATTGAAATATATTTTCTGTTCGTCCACATAGTTTGGCAAAAAAGTAAGAAGGTATGTTTTAAATATAATAAATGTATTAACACATTTCAAAGAAAGCTGTTACTGAATACATATGAATCATGTTAGTAATGCAGCACTGTTAGCAGATAAATGTTTATAGCAAGAAGAGTAAATCAGACATTACACATTCCTTAATTATTGAATATGCAGTTTATTAATAATCAGTTTTCCAACTTACTCAATCAGCTCAACTAGTGAACTGGAAATGTTTCACAATCACATACTGATGTATGCAGCAAAATGATTCACGTATACGTGAGTGCATGTTTAATTCAAGAGCAGTATGACAAGGATACAGTTTGCAGCTGAGTGCCATATTGGCCCTAAGGGGTGATTAACTGAATGTTAATTTAACTCCTGGGAGTTCCTTACTAATATCATAGAAAATGATTCCAAAAGAAAAGTGTTAAAAGTATACTTTTTGAATGTTTTCTTCATTTAGAGGGAGCTTTTTAAAAAAATAGTTAGTCCACAAACAGTTTAAGAATGCTATTTCAAAATCAGAATGAGGCATTCCAGTCATTCAGCAGCGCTAGAGGATGGGAAGCTGACAGGAAGAATCCATATTCCATGGTGATCAGGCTGTACATGACAGTATAATATGGAATATTGTAAGGCTGTTGGAATTATAACAGCCAATCAGGTTGCAGCATTTCTCAGACCCTTTTATAATTATATTTATCTTTAGATTGATATCATGAGAATTTGTGTGCTGCATATATGTAGGTTTTCAATACTAATTTTAAGTTTTAATAGTCATTTATGCATGGCTGAATAATAATAATGTATCAATAGTCTGTTTCATTTAAATGAATTCACTAATAGTTATTTTTTGTCATTCTAGAACTGAGACATACGATGCATGAGTTCAGCTTGCCGCCATTGATTTCAATTCACATCTTGAGCGACCGATCAAGAAGGATAAAAATGGTGAAGTAATGTAAGTTGTTAACATATTACTCAGGTGTCTCGAATACATGCAAAGAATCTCAATTCCCTCCCTTCATCAACGCGTTGTTAATTCAAATATGATACTTGAATTATATCATTTAAAGTTGAATGTTCTGCTTCATTACCCAGAAGGTAATGGAGCCATTGAGGGAAGGGAATATTATAGACATAGTACAGAGGAATTCAAACAGGTCAGGAATGTAATGGTGGAGTAAACTCTGGAAATTAGTAATGACCACTGTATAGTGTGGTTCTCAATCCAATTGACTAGGGAAGTAAGTAATACCAAAAATAGGAGGATTTTGGCAGGATGGGGAAAATAGTGATAAGTCAATGGCAATCATCCATCCAGAAATAGAATCAGAACATTAATCATATGCAGGGGTTTGTTCTGCAGGTTGTTTACACACCCTTATTGTGAGATAATATAGAAATCTCTAGAGTGAAAGCTTCACTCATGAGGTTTATATATTGTCACACACCTTGCATGTCAAAAAAAAGCATATCAGACACCTGCACATGAATTATTCTATATATAGTTACTATAATTGTGTATAAAGAATTATGAATTACTACAGGTATACAAGGCACTTTTTGAAAAGAACAAAACAGTGGAGTACCATTCTGAGGAAGCAGCAGAAGACATACAGTTACACAGGATTTATAATCAAGGACATTATAAACAGACATTTGCAGGACACACAGCGTTTGATGGATCATGTAGCAACTCCCGAAGATCACCCAAAAACAATCTGCTCATCAATTGCTCCTGTACTTCTCCCACCTATTGCTCAGTTGGCTGCAGAGCATAAGACCAGATTTAAGAAGAAAGAAGAGTACAATTTCAAATTGACTTAATAAGTATGACTGCATAGAAAACCATACCAATAAAGTACTACTCTAACTAGATGGCCAGGATGACAAACTATGATGACCATCATCAACCTGACCAGATTTCTATCACTAGCAATAGATCTACGACCATTCTTCTATTGCCTGCCATGTTCTCTTTGGTGGGCTTTGTCCTCTGAACACCCCAAGTGGGAGACTGTGTCCTCGGCACCCCACCCCACTTAATATAATTAACTCAGAGTCAGAGCTGATTAGGGGAGGGGTTGCAAGACCTCCAGATAACTGTTCTGGGGTCCAGCACAGACACTACAGCGACCTGACTTTTTTTTGCTGTAGTGTTGGTCGACGACGATATGCTGATGTCTGGGTGGTATACCACTGGCAATGGGGTTGTCAATAGGAACAGGGGTAAGTCCAAAAGAGGGGCAACAGAATATTAGCATATATAATAGATTGCCTCTTATTTTTCAATAACAGTATTTTTAGACTGTATGACATTACCTATTATTTATGTTGTATGTTCTTCTATGTATGTTATGCATAGCCTTAGAATTTCATTTATGTTTACCAACTAGAAATGCTAATTGGTATTTAAAGTGCAGAATCAGGGACCATATGGTGGGTATAAAAAACAGATGTGAGAAAGGGGAAATTGGATTCTCTCAGTTGATCTCTGTCCAGACAGAGGTAGGATCTCATCACTCTCTTGGCTCAAGGAGAGGTAGAGTAAGAGAGGATGTAGAAGACCTTCACGGTGTTCAACATGGGGACTGAAGCTAAGCCATAATAGTATGAGGAATGCTAACTTCCTTTTATGTTGTATTGTGGTTTTTGCCTATTTTTCTTGAGAGACAATAAAATGATAAGTGCCTTCTAGCATTTTTTATGCACCCAAGTAATGGCTGCCTGTTCATGTAATTATGAAATCCCACACTCTACTACAATAATTACAATGAAATGTGCATATGCAGAGGCAGATTCACACTGCTCATAGACAGTCATGAAGTTTATAATAACATTTGCAAGCATAACTTCTCTGTAAATAAGCTCCCTCTAACTGTATTGAACCCCTTCACATATTTGAGTGTGTCTATCATGTCCCCACTCTCCCTTCTCATCTCCAATGGGTACAAAGCCAACATCTTCAACTTCTCATTGCATGGCTTCCCACTGAATCCATGCATCATATTAGTTGCCTTTCTCTGTAATCTTTCTATGCATGCACGATGGTCTGCATCTATCCAGGAGGGGAACCAGGATCCTAGGTGATAGGTTTAAATGCTTCATTGGCAAGCATTTAAACTAGCCAAGAGGGAGGCATTGAAAAGGAGAAGGGAAATCCTAGCCCCCCACCAAAATCAGGGTAGTTAGTGAGGTAAACACCAAGATACAGCAGTCGATAGGGAGAAGGGCAGGGGTAAATGGAGAAAAAGACAAAGGCAGTAAGGACAGGGATGGGGCAAAAATAAATAAAGCCATAAAAAATGGAGGGTAATAAGTACCGATGCCAGTAGTCTAGGTAAAAAGTTCACCGAAATGGTGGCCTTGATGGAAGAGGGATGCCTGGATATTGTGGCAGTCACAGAAACATGGTACACAGAGATTTGTGACTGGGATGTCAACATACTGGGGTACACAGTCTACAGGAGGGACAGGGAGGGAAGAAGAGGAGGAGGGGTAGCTCTCTATGTAAGGGAAGGGATCAAAGCAACAGAACTAAAGGGTAAACAGGGAGGAGAGGAGGCACTGTGTGTCACCCTGGAGACTGGAAATGGCTCCACAATCTGCACAGGGGATGTATACAGACCCCCATCTCAGGGGGAGGAAATAGACAAGAAAATGATAGAAGGCATCCTTGTGATGGCAGAGAAAGGGGAGGTATTGCTGATGGGAGACCTGAATATGCCAAATGTTAACTGGAGCACCTTTACTGCAGCCACATCCAAGAGCAGGGCCATTGTCTATGCCCTACAGGGGGTATGCCTCAGACAGCTAGTTTTGGAACCCACTCAGGAGGGAGCAATCTTAGACCTGGTACTCTCAAATGGGGATGGAGAGAGGATCTCTGATCTTGAAGTGGGTAGCCATCTGGGAACAAATGACCACCAAACAGTGTGGTTTATGATAAACTTAACTGTAGAGTCAAGCCACACAAAAGTGAAGGTGCTGGACTTCAGGAGGCCTGATTTTGTCAACATGGGAGAGTGCCTTAGAAAAGCACTAGCAAACAGGCAAGAAGATGGGGTTGAGCAACAATGGGGAAACATTAAAACCACCATCACAGAGGCAACAAACCTTTGTGTGAAGCAAATAAACAAATCAAAATGAAAGAAAAAACCTCTATGGTTCTCAAAAGAAGCAGCGGGGAAGGTAAGGGAGAAAGAGATAGCATTCAGGAAGTATAAGGATACACAGAAGAAGCAGGACAGAGAACTGTACCAGTTAATGCAGAAGGAAGTGGGGAAGGCAGTCAGAATAGCAAAGGCCCAAACTGAGGAAAAGGTAGCCAACTCGGTTAAGAACGGGGATAAAACCTTTTATAGGTACATTAGGGAGCAAAGAAAGACTAAGGCAGGGATACTGAGGCTCAATAAAGAGGAAGGTTGTTGGACAGAGAGTGACAGTGAAAAAGCAGGGACACTGAATGAAAACTTCTGTTCAATATTTACAATGGAAAAGCTGTGGGAGATACCTAATCCAGTCAATAGAAGCACTCTGGATAGGGGGGTTGATATTAGTCCTTTCACAACAGAAAGGGTTCTGAAATAACTCTTAAAACTGAAAGTGGATAAAGCAATGGGGCCTGATGGGATTCACCCCAGAATTCTAAAAGAACTAAGGGAAGAACTAGTAACACCACTTACTACCCTTTTTAATAAATCATGGGAGGATGTTGTGGTACCTAAGGACTGGAGGAGGGCGGATGTGATTCCCCTTCACAAAAGTGGGAGCAAGACAGAGGCAAGAAACTACAGACCTGTCAGTTTGACCTCTGTGGTAGGGAAAATGATGGAATCACTGCTGAAGGAAAGAATTGTTGAGTACCTAGAGGCCAGTGGGGCACAGGACCCAAGGCAGCATGGATTCACAGCATGAAGGTCATGTCAGACAAATCTAATTGATTTCTTTGACTGGGTGACCAAAGTAGTAGACAAGGGAAGGGTTGTGGACATGGCCTACCTAGACTTTAGCAAGGTATTTGACACAGTCCCGCACAAAAGATTAATAAACAAATTAGCCAGCCTGGCAGTGGGTCCCAGGGTGGTAGCCTGGATAAAACACTGGCTGGACAACAGGACACAGCGGGTAATGGTAAATGGAGTCCACAGTGAAGAAAGGAGGGTTACTGGTGGGGTACCACAGGGTTCAGCACTGGGGCCGGTCCTTTTTAATGTCTTTATAAGTGGCATCTAGGAGGACTGGGGAGTATGTCTCTTTGCAGATGACACAAAGATCTGCAACAGGGTTGATACGCAAGGTGGGGTCGAAAGGATGAAAAGGGACTTGGCAAGGTTGGAGGAATGGTCAAATGTATGGCAGCTTAGATTCAATGCAAAGAAGTGCAAAGTAGTGCACCTGGGAAACAAAAACCCAGGGGAAGAGTACACAATGGGGGTTGAGACACTGACCACAACAAAAATGGAAAGCGACCTGGGGGTAGTCATATCAGATGACCTAAAGGTGGGCCAGCAGTGTGAGAAGGCAGTAAGGAGGGCTGGGGGGATTCTGAGATCCATAGGGAGAGGCATCACCAGTAGAAAACAGGAAGTTGTTGACCCTCTATACAGACAGTTGGTAAGACGACATCTGGAATACTGTGCACAGTTCTGGAGACCCTATCTTCACAAAGACATAGACAGGGTGAAGGCTGTCCAGAGTAGGGCAACCAAAATGGTGCAGGGTCTGCACCAGAAGACATATGAAGAAAAACTAAAGGAGCTTAAGATGTATAGCCTCGAGGAAAGGAGGGAGAGGGGGGACATGATAAAAACTTTCAAATACCTCAAGGGAATCAACAAAGTCCAAGAGGATAGCATATTTCAGAAAAAGAGATGTGCAAGAACAAGGGGGCAAATTTGAAGATAGAGGGGGGACGGCTCAGAGGTAATGTGAGGAAGTATTTCTTCACAGAGAGAGTTGTAGATGCATGGAACAGCCTTCCTGAGCAGGTCATAGAGTCAAAAACAGTGGGGGAATTCAAGAATGCATGGGACAGACATAAGGCAATTCTAGAGGGGGGGTAGGAGGAAGTAGGCTGTTGCTTAACTAGGATCTGCAGCTTATCCATTAGATAGGGAAATGGGCAGACTAGGTGGGCCATGCGGTTCTTATCTGTCGTCAAATCCTATGTTTCTATGTTTCTATGCATAGCAAGGACTTTAATGCACCTCACACGGGCATAAGGACACTCTGTTTTTGACCTTGTGCCTTTGCACACATCTGGGGCATGCATTAAAATCCTTGAAATGCACACCCTGTCCTGACTTATTACTTACATAATATACTGTAATGTTATTACATTAACATTACTTTACAACAAAAAAAAAAAAAAGAGAAATTTCTATTGTTAAATGTGAAAAACAACCTTCTTTAATTGATCAGCACAAAAGTTAGGTATGGTAGATATCATTGTAAAAAGAAACAGATACGCATCATACATAAAATAATACATTAACACAACTGTAAATGACAGTAGTAAACATACAATATATATGCTACTTCACATTTAATAAGTCTTTTGATAAATTATTGAAACTAGACATGGTGGAAAAGAATAATAATGCTATCATTGAACAGTATCTCCATGAATAGTTCATAAGTATGTACAGGAATACTTACATTTATGACTGGTTTTTATTACCTGAAACAGATTTACTATTTAAACAAGTTGAAAATGAACTTTTTTCAATATTTGTATAGCCACATTAAATATGGCTTCTGATATTGAGTATTGCTGCTTTAAAAAAGGCGAGTGGCATTCACATAAACATCATCAAATGAGAAATGATGATATGTATGGGTAATTATCAAATGAAATCAGGAAATGAGTATCAAGTAAGTGCTAAACAGATCACAGTGATATAACTGTTGAAAAATAGCAGTTTATATTTTTTGGCAATGCAGCTGTAATTATTATGTCTCACCTGCAAAATTTAAATCTCACTATAAACAAGAGAGGTGATGAGGTAAAAAACCGACATACTGTCCGAATGGGCCTGGGTACTTATTATTAATTGCCCATGCACAACAAGAAGGTATCACCTTTCTGTTACCCATACCAAGGCGACCATACTTCCATAAAATAAACTGCTGATAAACTGCAAACTGAAGTTGTTTGTTGTTGTCCTCATATATGTGATGAGCCGTACCAAAAATATTATCCCTATAGTCTCTAGCAATAGATAAGACAGTCTCATTTAAAGAAATCAGTTTAAATGTATGTTATGTACTGATACACATATCCATGTCCATTGCACAGCAAACTAGCTCCTGCTGAGTTGGTATTTCTCTACACAAACCATATGTGCACCAGGCAGAATTGTTGCTTACAGCTGTTACGACAGCACTCCTAACACGGATTATATCAAAAATCACACCAGGCTGTCTAACTATCATCTGATGAACCAGAGTGTTCATTGAGTCTCGATCCATTTGTTCAACTAAATCCTATTTTGGATGAAGAATGAGCAACTATACATCATAATTTTGGTACAGTTCAGTTCATGTTTTAGTAATCAGATACAGTACAACATTGACAGGGAATACGATTTCTGACTTTTATTCACAGTTTGTAATTGTTATGCAACACCACATATGTATTGACTAAATTAAGGTAGCAGGCATAACTAGGGGTTAGAATAAGTAAGTAATAAGCCACGACATAGTGTGTATTTCAAAGATCTGAATGCATACCTCAGGTGTGTAGTAATGCATGAGGATGAAGGCCAATTGTCCTTATGCCCCTGGGATGTGCATTAAAATCCTTGAAACACCACGGAGTGGCTTATCACACTTATAAAATGGGCCATCATAAAAGATTTAGTATTAGTCACTCTGATATGGGCTAAAACTACTTTACTATTTTCAAACAAGTGTACACTAATTTACCTATGAAACTGTTTAAAAACTCCTGGCATCCCCAGTATGTTCACTGAGTAGCACAAGTTCATTAATTTCCCCCAGGGACCCCATGCAGTTTCATATTTGTTGATGGCCCAGCTGGTGGAGGGCCTTTAGCACCTGGAAGGTCCAGTCTATCCCATACCACCCACCCTGTTGGGTATTTTTGTGTTTAGAAAATGGGTATGCATGGAGTATTTTTTAATAAAAGAAATGTTTTATGAGGTTAAAAAAATACATGTAGAAAATCATTTATATTGCTAGGTTGTATTGAAAAATAGTCCCTTTACTGGCTAGTAGAGGGCATTAATGTGTTTGAGAGCTGTTTGTTTTATGCTTGTCCCACTCCCCAAAGTAGGCATACATTTTTTGTATACTGGTGGCTGCATGTGCATAGTGAAAATTTTTTTTGTGGGGGTGGCTAAAGTCGGTGTTGCAGGACCTGATGGCAGGAGGTGCCAGAGACAAGACAGTTCATATAAGTGGCTATACAGACATCCTTTTCCCTTCTGTTAAATGTACATTAGAAGCTTTTTCCATGCCGTCCCGTAGGCACTGTGGTTGGATTTCCACCTGTGATGCCGGCGACCCAGGTTCGGGAATGGACCAGGATCACTGGAGGGCCAGCCGGGAGGAGAAAGCTTGAGCATATGCTGACTGCTTGCTCTCTCCTGGGGGGAGGGTGGTACACTGACTCACTGTGTGATGACTCCTGGTGGAGGCCAGGAGCACAGCAGCATGGGAGACAGAAGCTTGAAGGGGATGTGGTGGATGTCGGCACTTGCCTAGACATCAGTGGCACACCAAGCCCTTGGGAAAGAAACAGGGAAAATTAGTGGCTCCCCTGCTGGCTAGATGATGGCTGCTGGCTCCTGTTGTAGCCAAGGAGCCCTGGCCCTCAATCCCCGTCTTAGCAGCTCTCAGGAGGGCTGAATGGAGTGCGCTGGTTGCCCCCCCTGGTGCCTTCCCCCTCCTAGGAAGGGGATCCATCTGGTGCAGGGTTACACCTGGAATACCCCTCCTGAGATGGCTGTGATATGAGATGCAGAGTGCGGGGTGTAGAAAGCTTCCAGCGGGGCCTTGGCTGGCCCAGGAGCCAAGGAGCAAATAAAAAAAAAAGAAGCTTTTTCCTCATAAATACTAACTCTGACAGCCTTTTTTGTACCTGCCAATGCCATTTGTAGTTACAATCTGATTCCAGCAACAGCCCTGAATACCTATTGGCAGGCACTTGAAGCCATCAAGTAAGTAGCTGCTACAGAAACAACTCACTGAGATTTAAAGGGAGAAGGGCCGGGTAAAAGGAGAAAAAGACAAAGGCAGTAAGGACAGAGATGGAGCTAAAAGGGTTAAGGCCATCAAAAAATGGAGGGCAATGAGTAACAATGCCAGTAGTCTAGGTAACAAGCTGCCTGAACTGGTGGCCTTGATGGAAAAGGGACATCTGGATATTGTGGCAGTCCCAGAAACATGGTACACAGAGAACCATGACTGGCATGTCAACATACCAAGGTACACGTTCTACAGGAGGGACAGGGAGAGTAGAAGAGGAGGAGGAGGAGGAGGAGGAGGAGGCAGAGTAGTGCTCAGCATAAGGGAAGGGATCAAAGCAATGGAACTAAAGGGTAAACAGGGAGGAGAGGAGGCACTGTGGGTCACCCTAGGACTGGAAATGACACTACAATACACATGGGGGTTGTATACAGACCTCTATCTCAGGGAGAGGAAATGGACAAGGAAATGATAGAAGGCATCCTTAGGATGGCAGAAAAGGGGAGGTATTGTTGATTGGGGACCTGAATATGCCAGATGTTAACTGGAGCATCTTTGCTGCAGCTACATCCAAGAGCAGGGTCATTCTTAATGCCCTACAGGGGGCATGCCTCAGACAGCTAGGGTTGGAACCCACTCGGAAGGGAGCAATCATAGACTTGGTACTCTCAAATGGGGACAGAGAGAAGACCTCAGATCTAGAAGTGGGTAGCCATCTGGGAACAAGTGACCACCAAAGAGTGTGGTTCACAATTAACACAGCCACAGAGTCAAGCCATACAAAAGTAAGGGTACTAGACTTTAAGATGACTGACTTTGTCAAAATGGGTGGGTGCCTCAGAAAAGCACTAGCAAACAGACAAGAAGGAGGGCTAGAAGAAAAATCGGGAAGCATCAAAACCGCCATCAGAGAAGCAACAAGCCTTTGTGTGAAACATAGAAACATAGAATTTGATGGCAGATAAGGACCGCTTGGCCCACCTAGTCTGCCCATTTCCCTACCTAATGGATAAGCTGCAGATCATAGTTAACCAACAGCCTACTTCCTCCTACCTTCCACTAAAATTGCCTTATGTCTGTCCCATGCATTCTTGAATTCCCCCACTGTTTTTGACTCCATGACCTCCTCAGGAAGTCTGTTCCATGCATCTACACCCTCTCCATGAAAAAATACTTCCTCACATTACCTCTGAGCCATCCCCTCTCTATTTGTGTGAAGCAAATAAACAAATCAAAATGAAAGAAAAACTGACTATGGTTCTCAAGAGAGGTGATGGGGAAGGTTAGAGAGTCAAAGACAGCATTCAGGAAGTATAAGGAAACACAGAAGAAGCAGGACAGAGAACTGTACCAGTTAATGCAGAAGGAAGTGGGGAAGGCAGTCAGAATAGCAAAGGCCCAAACTGAGGAAAAGGTAGCCAACTCAGTTAAGAAGGGATAAAACCTTTATAGGTACATTAGGGGTAAAGAAAAGACAAAGGGAGGGATAGTGAGGCTGAATAAAATGGTTGGTGGGTGGGCAGATAGGGATAGTGAAAAAGCAGGGATACTGAATGAATACTTCTGCTCAGTATTCACAAAAGAAGAGGAGGTGGAAGTACCTAATTCAATCAATAGAAGCACTCTGGATCTGGGGGTTGATACCAGTCCATTCACAGAAGAAAGGGCTCTGAAAGAACTCCTAAAACTGAAGTTGGACAAAGCAATGGGTCCTGATGGGATTCGCCCCAGAACTCTAAAAGAACTAAGGGGAGAACTAGTGACACCACTGACCACCCTTTATAACAAATCATGGGAGGGTGGTGAGGTACCTAAGAACTGGAGGAGGGCAGATGTGATTCCTATTCACAAAAGTGGGAGCAAAGCAAAGGCAGGAAACTACAGACCTGTTAGCTTGACCTCAGTGGTAGGGAAAATGATGGAATCACTTCTGAAATAAAGAATTGTTGAGCACCTAGAGGCCAGTGGGGCACTGGACCCAAGGCAGCATAGATTCACAGTGGGAAGATCATGTCAGATGAATCTAATAGATTTATTTGACTGGGTAACCAAAGTAGTAGACCAGGGAGGGGCTATGGACATGGCCTACCTAGACTTTAGCAAGGCAGTTGACACAGTCCCACACAAGATTAATAAACAAGTTAGCCAGCCTGGGAGTGGGTCCCAGGGTGGTAGCCTGGGTAAAAAATTGGCTGGACAATGGGACACAGAGGGTAATAGTAAACGGCATCCACCCTGAAGAAAGGGAGTTACTAGTGGGGTACCACTGGGTTCAGTATTGGGTCTGGTCCTTTTTAATGTCTTTATAAGTGACATTGCAGAGGGACTGGAAGGAAAAGTATGTCTCTTTGCAGATGTCACAAAGATCTGCAACAGGGTTGATACACAAGAGGGGTGGAAAGGATGAAAAGGGACTTGGCAAGGTTGGAGGAATGGTCAAAACTATGGCAGCATAGATTCAGTGCAAAGAAGTGCAAAGTAATGCACCTGGGAAACAAAAATACAGGGGAAGAGTACACAGTGGTGGGGGGGTATTAACAACAAAAATGGAAAGGAACCAGGGGGTAGTCATATCAGATGACCTAAAGGTAAGCAAGCAATGTGAGAAGGCAGTAAGGATGGCTGGGGGGATACTGGGATGTATAGTGAGAAGCATCATTAGTAGAAAACAAGAAGTTGTTATCCCTCTGTACAGACAGTTGGTGAGACCCCATCTGGAGTACTGCATGCAGTTCTGGAGACCCCATCTCTGCAAAGACATAGACAAGATGAAGGCAGTCCAGAAGAGGGCAACTAAAATGGTGCAGGGTCTGCACCAGAAGCTATACAAAGGGAGACTAAAGTAGTTGAATATGTATACCCTTGAGGAAAGGAGGGAGAGGGGGGACATGATAGAAACTTCCAAGTACTTCAAGGGAATCAAAAAAGTCCAAGAGGGTAGCATCTTTCAGAAAAACAGATGTGCAAGAACAAGGGGACACAATTTGAAGATAGAGGGGGGACAGCTCAGGGGCAATGTAAGAAATTATTTTTTCACAAAGAGGGTGGTGGACGCATGGAACAGCCTTCCTGAGGAGGTTGTGAGGTCAAAAACAGCGCAGAATTCAAGAACGCATGGGGCAGACATAAGGCAATTCTGGTGGGGGTGGGAAGAAGTAGGCTGTTTGTTAACAAGGATCTGCAGCTTATCCAGTAGGTAGGGAAGTGGGCAGACTAGGTGGGCCAAGCAGTCCTTGTCTGCCATCAAAGTCTATGTTTCTATGTTTCTATCAATAAAAAAAAAAGTCTATCAAAATCTTTATTTAGCCAGGCGAACACCATTGAACAATGCTCATTTTCGAGATGGACCTGGATTTGTTGTGAGCAACAGAATACAACAAAATATAGTATATACAATAAGTACAGCATAGAACATTGACAGTAAGATATGTAAGGGTCAGATGATACAGTAAAATTTCAACATAAACAAAGATAAGGTATATAGTATTACATGGTGATCCAAAGTAAAAATCAAGAACAGATGGATATATTAGTCGAAAGTTTTTAGGTTGAAATTGACAGCAAGAGAAGGGTAGAGGTATAGAAGGCAGGTGATAGAGGCAGGAAGGCAAATATTGTGGGACAGCCACAAAGGGAGAGGAGGTAGAGGATAGATATCTCAAATTGTAGAGAAGAGTTTGAGCTGGAATGCAAAGTCGTGTCTGGGGTTGGGGGAGGGGGAGAAGAAAAGGGCCAATTATCCGAAGTGACCAAGCCCTAGACAGCAGTGGCACTGAAAGCAATAGGACCATTTTGAGGGTCATGAGTCAAGGTAAACAAGCACAAGATTCCTTAATCTGATGTAAGAATAGTGATTTAAATCCTGTTAAGCTGATAGGGTGAGTTAGTTTCAACATTTTTTGCAGCTTGTTCCAATATTGAGGTAACACATAGCTTATGGCTGATCTACTGATACGTGACTTTGCCTGGTATACATATAAGGAAATATAGGAGGTACTTCTCAGGGCATACTTCCCAGGAATGTAAAAAGGTAGACAGACAGAGATATAATGGGGCAGTTTATTTAAGATAGCTTTGTAGGTACAAACCGCAGCGTTTCTCTGTCGTCTGTAATTGAGGGATGACCATCCCACTGCAGTGTACAGGGCACAATGATGGGTAGAATACGGAAGACCTGTGATGAATCTTAAAGCTGTGTGGTAGAGCGTGTCCAGTTTAGCTAAGGTGCCAGTGGGACCCTGAATATAAAGAAAGTCTGTGTAATCTATTAAGGAAAGAAAGGTCATTTGGACCAATTTCAGTTTGGTGTCTCTTGTAAGGAGATTAGTGATCCTAAAGAGCAGACCAAGTCTTTTTCTGAGTTTCTTAGCCAGCTCATCTATGTGGTCAGTGAAGGAAAGACTATGGTCTATCCAGACCCACAGGTACCTGAACTTTGTTTTGTATTCCAACTGTTCATCTAGAATAGTGGTGATCTGAGGGAGCATCCCAATAATAGCAGGATTTGTTGCATGAGGAGAGGGTGAGAAGAACATTACTTTAGTCTTTTTTGCATCAAGAAGTAGCTTCTGTCTTAGTAGTTGAAGCTGCAGCTGATTAAAATCACTTTGAAGTGCTTTTTGGGCAGCATCAGGGGTGGGGCTACTAGCATACAGCATGTCGTCTGTGAAGAGGTGTATTTGTGCTTGTTTAATGGCGGCATCTCTGTTGTTTATATAGATAGCACAATGCAAGGGGCCTAGAATGGAGCCTTGAGGTACACCCCTCAACAAGGGTTATAGTGGAGAAGCTTCCCCTTCCACCTTTACTTACTGGAGTTGGCCAGAAAGGTAGTTAGCAAACCATCTCAGGGATAGGGGGGTTCAGGCAAATATTCTGGAGGGATAAAAGTAGCAGATTGTGGTCAACAGTGTCAAATGCCTTGCTTAGGTCCAAAAATACAGCGCAGACAAAGTTTTTATTTTCCAATTCACATTGCCAGTCGTTGGTCACCTTGGCTATGGCTGAGATTGTACCGTGTTGTGCCTTAAAGCCTGATAGTAGTGGACTGAGCAATTTTTCAGATTCCAGATTTTTTCCAGAGCTGAGAGTTGACAATTTTCTCCAGCATTTCAGACAGTATAGGAAGTAAGGAGATTGGCCTGTAATTATTAAGGTCACTAGGATCTGCTGACTTAAACAAAGGAACTACAATTGCAGTTTTCCAGATGAAAGGAAGATCACCTTGGGACAGGGATAGATTAAAAAGATGTGTGATTGAGACTGCAAGGACATGGTGGCCAACCTTTAAGAAATAAGGGTCAATGAAGTCAGCTCCAGCGCTTTTCTAAGTGTCTAACTGTAGGAAAAGATCTTTGACTTCTTTCAGAGATGTAGGCTGGCCCGCTTCAGGGAGAAGGGTGTGCCAGAGATAGAGTTTTCTTGCGTGACTTCTCCAAGTTGTTGGCGGAGAGTATTGGTAGGCAAGGAGTCGAAGGCTAACCCTGCAGTAGCAAAGTGATTATTTAGGGAGTTGAGAATAGTTGGTCTATCCGAGATGACAGTGTTGCCAATAAATATTTTAGTAGGTAGAGAATTACCTGTAGTATGGCCTTCAATATCTTTTATCATTCTCCAGAATCTGGCAGGGCATGTTGAGGAGTGCTCCAGCTGTGAGTGGTAGAATTTAGCTTTAGCTTCTCTGACCAATTTGGTGCAGAGGTTTCTCACCCTCCTAAACATATTCCAGTCATTTGTGAGATTAGTTTTTCTGGCGGTTCTCCAAAGCATATCCCTACTCTGCAGAGCATCTTTCAAGCCTTCTGTAAACCACCGACAGGGATTATTTCTGATACAAACTTTTTTTTAAGGGACCATACTTGTTTAGTGCCCCAACACAATATCGGTGAAGATGTCATATGCTCTAGTGAGGGTTTTAGCTAAATAAAAATCCTGCCAAAGCAAGGAGTCTCTTAGCTCTGTGATATACGCACGGGCATCAAAAGTACTTGTGCACCTTTTAATAGAAAATTTTGATGAGATTGTAGATTTATAGGTAGATGTTATGCATGCGATGAAACAGTGGTCACTAATGTCTGAGAAAAGGACATCAGCATGGGAAAATAGATGGGGTTTATTAACTAAGATGATATCCAGCAGAGTACTATTTTTGGGGTTAAGCCTGTTAGGACGAGTAGTCTCATTTATTAGCTGAGACAACCCAAGGGAATCACAGAGCATTTTCAGGGGAGTAGATATGTTGGATAGCCAGTCTAAATTGAAGTCTCCCAGGATGATGTACTCTGATGGTACAGATCCCAGGATGTTACGAAGAGGTTTCAGCAACTGCAATCCAGCCAATGGAGGCCTGTAGCATCCTATTATGCATAATGAGACTCTGGTAGAAATTTCAACTCTTAAGGATAAGCTTTCAAATTCTTTTGGAACAGAGGTCAAGTCGATAATAAAGACAGAGAATTTATCCTTGATGTAGATGGCTACCCTGCCACCTCTTGACTGCCAGTATGCTCTAAACAATGAGTAGGAAGGAATGTATACTTCGTTGTTACTGGTTGCCGGTCGAAGCCAGGACTCTGTGACTACCAAGACATCTGGGCCAGTATGATATGCCCAGGCCTGAACCGTTGTAATTTTTGTTAATAAGCTGCATATGTTAACATGCAGGAAGCTTAGCCCCTTAAGGCTTTATAGCTCAGCTGGCAATTCAATAACTGCAGGGGGCCTGGATTTAGCTCAACACTACATGAGCACAGCAGTAATAAGAGCAAAAGTTTCCTGCAGAGACCTGAGAGGAGTTTGGATAGCTGAGCCTTTTTTCGGTTGCAGGATTCAACAGAAATAGTATAGGGAGCCCTGAAGCTGATTCCTGTTAGGCCTAGCATTGTGCACAGTAGTACCTTGACAGAGAGAGACAATGGAATTATGGGAAAGTATGCAGATAGATAGGTGACCTTAGAGGCCAGCTCTATGTTCCTGTGTGCCATAGCCGATGGTGGACCAGCTGCGGGATGGGGGAGACTAGAACACATGTAAGCTGATCTACATGGTTAGAAATATCCAGACAGGACAACAAAGTATGAGAGCCGCTCTCCACCCTAGGAGTTGTCTGCGGATACAAATTTGAGTCCAAGGAACATATGGTGATCAATGACAAACAGGAGAGCGGGTAAGGAGCCCTCATTCTGAGACTAAGCCCCATTGAACACTGCTAGTAATTATCAGTGGAAGGGATATATCAGAGGAGCAATAATAATTCTTTCCTACTGAGTAGAATATAGAAGCAGATGGATTTTGAAGCAGTAACCCTGCTACAGCTGTAAGACAGGCTTGGATACCTAAGTGAACTTTTACCTTTAATAAAACATAAAGGTTCAGTAAGCATACAGTATGCTTAGATGCCTAAGATTGATAGGAGGTGGGGATTAATGTTGACAGTAAGAACCAATGACAAGAAGTCTGAAAGAAGTAAGTGGAGTTTATGAGCATTTAAGGGTGGCCTAGGAAGGAGATGTTAATGTCAATGTTAAAGAAGTCTGCTTCAGCACACATTTTAAATCCCACTCACAAACCTGCCAGTACCACAAGCAAGCATGAAGCAAAAGAAAACCAGCCACTTCTTTTCACTGCTCTAATTTTAAACTGCTTCTGTGAATGAGAGGGAAAAAAACACCATAGTCATAATGTCCATGCTCATGGAATTTGGTAGTGCTCTAGTAGAGTTTGCCAGCTCAAATATCAACATTAAAGAAAAACTAGGCACACAAATTGCTGATGAAGTGCACCAGTGCAAAATTTATTTTTGGCAGAACGCCCGAACAGACCTAGCCCTGCGCTTCAACCCTGAAGCGGGTCTTCCTTAGGGGCAGATCTGAATCACCCACAAACGTGAACACTTTTATACAAGTGAAACCCTAATTATTTAAGTGATCATTAAAACTTAAAGAAATACATACAAATTGACATGTAAAAAAGAGAAATAACATAGAAAAGTGTTAAATAACTATAGCTTATATGCTGTATTACATTTCAAATACTCTACATTTCTATAAAAGGCATAGTACTGTACATTTCACTTTGATTTTATAACCATAGTACCAGCTAACTTCCATCAGGAATAATATTTCTGTGTAAACTTTAAGTTATTTGCCACAACAGAAAACCACTTTAAGAGTAGAAGCAATAACAAACATTAGTAGTGCTTGAATTTGATTATATAAGTAGAAGGGCAACCCCAATTGCAAAAGGTCAGATTTCAGAAAATTTGTTTGAATAGCAATTCCTTACAAATACTAATCATGAACCACAACAAATAAATAAATAAATAATAAAATGCAAAAGAAAAATGAATAACTATAAATTTCTACATTAGAAGGTCAATCCCAATTGCAAAAGGTCAAATGACTAAAATGATTTTAGTTCAATTCTTATTTAACTCCCTGGCATAAATGTTAGCTCCGGATGAGTAGAAACAAGGGAATTTAGTTCTTCAAATAGAAGGTTAACCTAAACTGCAAAAGATCAAATCCCAAACAGGCAAATTATAAATAAATCTTTACACATACTAGGTTTTAAATGAAAAATAGAAAACAAACTGGGAAAGTTTGCATTTAATTTAAGGATTTCTATAGCTGGAACGTTAATCAAAGTTCCAAAAGGTCAAAATTGAAATGACCCAGAACTACTACAGAAATAAATGTATCAATTAGAATGCTGTTATCATAAAAAATGAACTGTAAAGAGTTCCATGCAGTAAAGGACATCTATAGTGTCTGTACACTTAGTTCTATTTTAGTTCAATATATTTAAGGAAACAAATAACAAATTGAAAAACATTTTCCTTTTTATATGAAAATAAGAAGGAAGGGGGGTGGAAAAGTTCTCTTTGGACCTCTGTAATTCAAAATACACTTTTAACACATTTTCCTTTTTATGTGAAAATAAGGAAGGAGAGGGTGGGGGGAGAGCAGGCCATGATTTTACTACTTAAATACAGTAGAGTAGTGGGTACCGGGGTGGGTGGTGGAGGATTGGAGTTGGAGGACAGCCGTAATGGTCAGCCAGGAGTATGTCAGACATATTAAACTAAAAGTGAGTTTTTTATCTTATTTAAACTGCAAGTAGTGTAGTGAGGATAGGTAAAGGGTGGGGGTAGGGGTTTATTCAGTGTTGAATGTTGACAGTTTGGAATGGGTTCTTTTGCTCCTTGCTAAGCGAGAAAGCCAATATAGCGGCATTTGCCTTTTTAATGTTCTACTTGCCCAGAACTTCTTAGAACGATATGAGGCAACAGAGACTGGGGCTAGATATCTCCCATCTCTATTGTCTCATACTGGGCCAGCAGATTGTCACTTGCAGCCAATCAGCATCGAGGATGCTCTTTACCCATTTTCTAATGCTTAAAATAACACTGGACCCAGCACAGACAACTGTGGGACTCCGCTCATTACTGCCATTGGGGATGAAAAATCTCCTTCAACCACCAGCCTCTGCTGTGGTCACTGTAGCCAGTTCTCCACACATCCCACCAAATTTGCTCCCGCCCCTGCACCCCTTATCGTACATGCTAGTTTCTCATGTAGGACCAATTTGAATGCCAGGTACAGGACATCCACCGCATGCCCTAAGATCCCATATCTATCTCCAGTGTGACCCCTCCTATGGCCATAATGCTGCTGGTCCAGACTGCTATTTCAGCATTTATTCATGATGGGATGAGCATTCCATTCAGACAAAGTGCTCACAAAACACTCATCTGCACACAGCACACAGATCGTCTTCTACATCTGCATACCAAACTGTACAGGATCTGGTGTGCCAACACATAGCATCTGCTAGGTGTCAGGCAAACACCGGTCTATATTCCCATGCAAACTAAGGTAGAGATGAGAGCTGTCCTCCAAACGCCAGATCCTCTCACGTCCAAACTGACCACAGATGAATGGCTAACACTGCATACAGCTTTAGCAAATCATGCCCCTGACCTGGATACCTAGAAACTTATTCTAGTCTAATAGTCTCACCTACTATTGCATCCCTCAATTACTCATTAACCATACCCACATTCCAGTATAGCCCACAGAAACAGTGCTCTGCAGCTTCATATCACCTACAGCTCACAGAATAGAACCTTAATTTATATAACCTTAAACATAATAAATCAATTTATATGTAACAGGGGTGTTCAAATCCCATCGACCCTGTCATTGGGCAAGAAAATTTCCTTGAATAGCAAGTACAAAAAGAGAGCTCATTTCATTTAAATGAATAGGGGCAAGTGAAATATCAGCTACAGTCATGGTGGCTGGGCAAGTTTTTAAAGTTTTGATTTTAACACCACAGCATGTAACATGGATACTATTTTTATTTTAAAATTAAATGTTCTTATAGATATATTTACTTGGACTTCTGCTGCCTGATTCTGCACAATATTAGCTCTTTTTGAGTTTAGCACTCTTGCTCTGAAAACATGACATCGCACCCCTCTAGTTCTTATAGAACGTCCTATTATTTCTCTCACCCGAACTCTGCCACATCTGGTCATGCCAAGGAATCATTTGTGATGTGTCACAGCAAAATGAGGTGTACTCTCATTAGCCATTGCGACAGAAGAATCACTACTAGAAGTCATGCTGCATTCATAAAAAGTAATACAATAAAAGTTAGAGAGTATTTTAATATGAAGCATTGTCTAATACGCTAATATTAAATTTAATGTCAAGCCAGTATATTCAATTAAAATAGGAATCTTTTATTATAGAATAAAAATAATTAACAGGGAAAACATTAAAACAATGATAACATCCACACTCCTTCCTGCCTCTAATGTTCCCTACTGACGATCTGTGGCAATTTTTAAATCCATCCACTGTGCTCAATCCTACTGCCTCCTGTGACGGGCTATTCCATGTGTACACCACACCCTATGTAAAGATTAATTTCTTCACATAATCCATTAGCCTACCACCTTTCAATTTCATATTATGGTCCTTTCATTACTGTACACCTCCTATGATGAAAGATATCTCCCCCCAGCACATTGTTAAATTCCCTTTAGATATTTAAGCAATATACCCAGACAGGGAGTTGGTTATGCTAGGATTTACAACACCTGGTGTGTTGTTTGGTCATGAGGCCACAGGAGGAAGGCCATGTAAATCCTAGCATCACCCAAACACTGGAGTTGTATATTGTGATTTTACAACGCTATTTTTCACCAATGTTTTATAGAGTGGCATCACAAGTTCCCAGCTCTTGCTATTGATACCTCTTCATATGCATCACAACATGACAGTAGCCACCTATGCAGGCTTTGTATTCTATTTGGTTCCCATTGATTCTAATTACAGATAACAAAGGATAGGGAGATATCTGGCACGAGGGTGCTTGATTTTAGGAAAGTCAACTTTAAAAAGATGAAGGAAGTGGTACAGGTGTTCATGGACAAAATTCAACCAAATATGGATAAAAATCAAAGGTGTGCACTTACACAACGGGTTAGTTGAGGCAACAAATACATACAGCAAGGCTGTGAAGAAGAAAACTAGGGCAAGGAAACCAAACTGGATAAGAAAAGCGGTGTAAGACAGGGTGAGAATGAAAAGAGGTGCAAATAAGAAATACAGAAAAACAGGGAGGGATGGCGTTAGAGAGGTGTAATGGAAAGAAGTGAAGGAAGTGACAAGAGATGTAACAGCAGCTAAGGCACATCCTTCACTCATGCTGATGCAAGGCATAAAAAATAAGAGAGAAAGATTACATTAGGTACATCAGGGGAAAAATAGTATGTAAGGACAGAATTGTGATGGATTAAGAGGATTGGGGGGTTGGTGGAGGAAGGGGTGAAAAGGCAGGGGTGCTTAGAAGCTACTTCAAACCAGTCTTCACTAAGGAGAAGGGAAGGTAACCCACAATTGGAGGGAGGATAAAAACAGAGGGAGGTGGAGAATGGGGTGATGGAAAGAGAAATCACAGTAAGGTGAGTGCTGGTAGGCTTAAGAGCATTGATGATGGACAAGGGTTCGAGACCTGATGGAATGCATCCAAGTGAGCTGAAGGTGCTTGGGGATGTCATGGCAGGCCCCTTAGCAGACTTACTTAATGCAAGTCTAGTCATAGTGTTTGTACAGCATGATTGGAGACTGACTTATGTGGTTACCATCCATAAGAATGGGCCAAAGGATGAACCTGGGAACTATATGTCAGTGTTCATAACATCCATACTGTGAAAGCTAAAGGAGACCACCATAAAGGAGAGACTGGTGTCCCAGAAGGAGGGCAATGGGGCACAAGACAAGAAGCAGCGTGGATTCGTCAAAGGCAGATCATGCCAGAGCCACATAGTGAAACACTATGAATGGGTGACTAGGCAAATTGATGTGGGCCATGCGGTGGATGGCCTGTACCTGGACTTCAGTAAGGCCTTCACTTTGGTGCCATATGGGAGACTTGGTAGTAAACTACGGGACATGGGTGGGAGCAAAACTGGTGGGATGGGTGGAGAACTGGCTGCAGAGTAGGCAACAGAAGGTATTGATTGAAGGGGAATTCTCATCCACTAATCCTGTGACAAATGAGATTCAACAGGGGTGAGTGTTGAGGTCAGTGCCATTTGGAATATTTATTGCAGACATCTCAGGGGGCATCAGCAGAATGATCAGTCTATTTGCAGATAACACCAAGATGTGGTCAGTGGTGTATGACTAGTGGGGAAGGCAGTGGTTACAGGAGGATCGGACAAGGCTTAAGGCATGGTCTGACACCTGGCAACTCTGGTTCAATGCCATAAAATGCAAGGTGATGCACTTTGGATCAAATAATCCAAGGAGAAGCTAACATATGGGGGGGCATGCAGCTAACATTAACAGTAAGAGAAGAATCTAGTGTTGCTCATTACAGCAGTAATGAACAACTCTGCACAGAGAAGTAAAGTAGCAGCATTTGCCAACAAAATGCTGGGCTACATTGCCAGGGGTATATCCTTTATGAGAAGAGAGGCGATTCTGCCATTGTACATTATCATTGGTCAAGTCAACTTCAATTTCAATTAAATTTTATTTTTAACCAGGAAATACACCATTGAGATACTCATTTGCAAGGTGGTCCTGGGGGGATACAAATAATATACATAAAAGGAAAACACTACAGATTTATACATTAGTTCACTCAATACAGTGGGTAATACATAACAAGGTGCAGTCAGATTACTCAGATTTTTACATATCTACATAAGTGCAAGCAGCTAACTGCATACACTGCCTAGAGTACTGCATACAGTACTGGCATCGATACCTAGAGAGGGTCGGTAGACTTCTGGAGGGGTTCAATGTAGTGCAATGAAAATGATCCAGGGTCTGGAGGAGTTGACATATGAGGTCAAACTAGGAGAGTTAAACATGCACTCAATGGATGAGAGGACAGGCAAGTGGGATATGACTGAGACCTTCAAGTACATGAAAGGAATAATCAGATTAGACACAGAGGGTCTGTTCAAGAGGAGGAATGGAGGGAGACACTAAGGGCCATGACATTAGAGGAGGAAAGTTTCATGAGGTAAATGAGAAGGCATTTCTTTACAGACAGGGTGGTGTCATGTAAATCAGTAGAGTGCTTCAAAAAGGGATGGGACAGGGCAAAAAGAAGAGTTATTGTGTGGGGGGAGGATGAGGGGAGGGGAATCTGCAAAATAAGAATGTTAGCTGCAAACTTGAGCAGACTTGATAGACAAGATGGCCTTTTCCAGCTGACAATTTCAATATGTTCATTTCATTATTCACCTTTATGCCATCTGTAATGATAATCGAAAAACCCTGCAAGAAAATATCTCCATTTTTACCGTGTTTTGAAATTAATTGTATTTTTTTTCAATGGAGACAGAACAATTCATTACACTTAGCGAATCCTCCTGATACTGCAATCAACACCATGCTAGAATGTTTTGTGCTGTCAACGGCTATATGGAGATTGTGGAGACACACTCTATGAACATGGATGGGACCATGGTTTAAAATGCTGGTTTACATGTTCAAAATGACCATCATGAACAAATCAACTGCTCAACTTAGTTGATTAGCACCATTGATTAGTTTTTGATGGTGTTCTAAAAAAACAAAAGTTGGAGATTAAAAAATGGCACAGTCATGTCTTTGGAACATACCCCCACATTCTCCTTAGAGTAACATCACAAAATATGATAACATGGGTGCTGATCGCAGTATCAGCAGGTACCACTGAATGGAATAGACTGGCATGGTATGACTTCTTGTAGCCAGAAAACACAATCCTTTCACTTACATTCCAGGGACACATATCTGTCCTGACTGTGCACAAGGCCAAGCACCTAGTCCATAATCTGGTGAATGAATGTGGTGGGTTCACTTGATTTATTAATGCAACTGAGTTCAAATGACATAGAGGGAAATAGAGTGATGGAGTTACAGGCAAGGTTCCAGGAGCTTGCCCAGGTGTGTCATACAGTGGGGAGCTTGGTCTCCTTCTTGGAGATCATACTGGTGCCTACAGCCAAAGAGGTTACCACATACAAAAGCAGTGAGGGTAATGAATGGCTCTGTTCATGGTATATGCCTAGGTGGTATGGGTTGGAGGATGACTGGAGTATAACTTTGGAGAACAAGATACTGTATGCTAGGAATAGGCTTTCTCTAAGTTTGTGGGTGAATGAGGGATTGAAACTAAAACTGATCTAGTTCATCTAATCTAGGTGTGGTTTAAATTTGTGAGTGGGGTGGGGATGGCTGGGGCTTGAGCGAGATGCTGGCAGGCACATCAGTGGAGGACTTAGCTTTTCCACTCCCAACTGAGGATGGATGGCATTGCCAAATAGGGGTACCCGACTGTGCAATAGCGTGAGTGTGCAGGCAGATATCTGAGGGTTAGCAGGTTGGGTGATGAGCAAGAGCAAGTGACAGAGATGGAGGGTGGTCCTGATGAAAGCCAGAAACATTGGTAACAATATGCCAGTGCTTCAGGCGATGCAGACCAAAGTGGAGGTGGATGTGGCAACATATGGTGATGGTTTTTAGGCCACCCATGCAGGTGGATGATCTATGGGAAGACCTGGTGGCTAATCTCATGGATAACTGTGTTTAGGGGAAGGGTTAAACTGCAGATCTGGGTGACCTTGACAAGCTTGGGGGTTGACTGGGGAACTATTGCATGCCCCTCAACCTTGGAGTAATGCATGCTGGACATCTCCCATATGGCGGCTGCCCTGATGATATATGGACATATCCTGGATGTTGTCCTGTTGGACTGCAAACTGGTTAGGAACCTAGTGGTGGGGGACCCACTTACAGGAAGAGACCATGCCACTGTCTGGTTGTACACAGAACATGTGAATGAAAAAAATTGCACTGCCATTAATAATTTATTTTACAAACCACTCCACCACCTCGATAAAGACCAAACATGGCAGTGATAGATAATGTGAAACTCCAGAGTCTAGAGGCCAGACATATGCTTGGTTCACTAAGGTTGCTGTCAGAGTAAGAAGAATCAAGAGTCCCATAAAAAAGTTCTGCTTCTTCAGGAGGGTGAGGGATGACAACTGTGCCTAAACACTCCAACCTGAATGACAGTCTTTGTAGGAGTGGATTGTGGGGGGGGGGGAGAGGAAGATTGCATCCTAATGTCTCTGTACACCATCACATGCTCACACACAAGTGTGGAGCTATTACCAGTGGCATAACGAGTTGATTTGAGGAAATGTAACATGCCTATGATGTTACTGATAAAACTCTATGCACAACTTATAGCACCTGCACAGCCACCCAGTACAAAATTCACCAGATGAAGAGTTCTGAAGAGGGGCTTGGAGAGAGCTTTGAGGATCCGGTCATTAGTCAAAAATCACAATGCAGCTGTGTGTGATGGTTGGGCTGATTGGTTTGGGAGTTCACCACCTTGCTGAATATGTAAAGGCCTCATTAAAAGGGGGTCCAATACAATAATCACCAGGTCCTAATTTGTAAGTCAGTAACAACTCAATCAAATTTGCCACCATAAAGTACTAAGACTCCAACAACTTGAATGACTTTCAGATTTGGACACATAGAGGTTTATAATAGCCCCATCCCCTAATCTACTATGAAAAAAAGGCATGCAGATGACCAAGGCATGTAGATGACCAACATGAAGTGCCTTCCAGAATTGGGAAGTGGGGGGTAGGAACAATGCAGTTGGGGTGCCATGCATGCCAGGAATGACAGTGCTGGACATAATCCACCACATACCCTAATGGGGGATGGAACAGGACAGGGAGACGCGTCTAGTTTTCCATCTGGGAAACAATGATCTGGATGGAAACAGTGTCATGGAGGTACAGACAAGATTTAAGGCCTTGGCTATGTTCTGTGGAACTCATAGCTTCACATCCCTAGCCTTCTCTGAGGTGCTACCAGTGCCCAGAGCTTGTACAGAGAGGAAACAAAGAAATAAGGGCTTCAACAGCTGGCTAGCAAGATAGTATAGGGAGATGGGATATGGGATGGTAGGGGATTGGGGAGTGACATGGAACGATGTGAACTTTTTTGCCTCCGACAGACTCCACCTCAATAAAGAGGGTGCAGTTGTATTGAAGTGCAGGTTGGGGAAAAAACTTAGAAAGTGAGTTCCATGTCAACTAGAAAAAGTGGTGGGGGACTGAAAAATCTGACTTGCATAACAGAGGCTGAAAAGTGGGACCCAAGGTCACCACCCTGGGATGTACAGTAAAAGTGGTTTGTGTTCCAGGCATATACTTGGGGAAAGATGGTACGGGTGAGCATTGCTGGAGGGGGTTGGTGGTGAATGCCAGTAGTCTAACAAATAGCTGGTGGCTATCACTGAGTATGACAGCCTAGACATAACTGCGGTCATGGAGACATGGTGGATACTCATCATACATGGGAAACATCACTAGCTGGATTCTGACTTTTTACGAAGGACAGGAGAAATAGGATGGGGGAAGGGAACTGTGTTATATGTTAGGGAGGACATAAAGAAAACAGAGGGGTCAGAGGGGGACAGGGACAATTAACTCCTCTGGGTCACACTAGGCAAAAGTACAGGAGAATCAGTAAGACTTGAGTTTCTATACAAGCAGGAGAAAGGAGGTCCTGACACCACTGTATTAGTGAGGCCACACCTCACGTACGGTATCCAGTTCTGGAGGCCTTACTTCCAGAAGGACAAAGTTGATAGAAAGGGTTCAGAGAAGAGTGATCAAGATGGTGCTGGGGATGGAAGGCAAGCACTGCGAACAGATATGTAGGGAACTGGGGCGGGGCACATTGAAGTCTGGAAGGGAGGGGGTGACATGGTAGAGACCTTTAAGTACATCAAATGGATCCATAAAGTGAAGGTGAGCATTTATTTCACATGAAGGTATGCTCCACAATGCAAGGGCACAGCCTGAGACTACAGGGATGGAACTTTAGGGGTAACTTGAGGGGACGATTCTTCACTGAGAGAGTGGTGGAATCCTGGAACAGGCTGCCATAGGAGGTGGTGGGGGCTGAGACTGTGTGTGGCTTCAAGAGAACATAATACAAGTGCATGGGGTTACTGAGAGGAACTCAAAGAGGGGGAAGGAGGACTGGGGTAGTGAGGAGCAGACTTGATGAGTTGGAGGGTCCTTTTCTGCTGCCAGTTTCAATGATTGTACTATATGATGATTCTACCTCATGATCAGAAAGATGGGTCTATCAAAGAGCATTACTGCCTGCAGCATGATGCAGCTAGTGAAGGGGATATTATGGCATGCACCAGTACTGAGTTGGCTTATGCTTGTGTGCCAGGGAACTGAATTGTACAGCAGGATCATATGGCATGCAACTGAGATGTGACACCACAGACATCAACACACACAAACATCAGTATCACATCAAACTGTACTGTAAACAGGAATAAACCACATTTTTACAGCAGTTTTATTTCTTTTTTTATTACTGAATGTATTAAAAAAAATGTGAGCCGGCCCCGTGGCACTGAGGGTTGAGGTGCTGGACACCATACCTCATGCTACACTGGCGACCTGGGTTTGGGAATGAGCCCAGTCCACCCGGGGATCAGCAGGGGAGAAAGAGGATCGAGCATCCACAGGACTGCTCTCCTCTCTCGGGGAGGGATCCAGGGGTATCCTGATGTGGCAGCAGCCCCCAGTGGAGACCGGAGGCACTGCTCCACACATGGGCTTGCTAGCAAGTGAGGGGATAGACGTCGGGCGGCTGTCTTCTGGACTTGGGTGGGAGAACCCACGTCTCGGGCTAGGACGGCATTGCACATTCCACGTCGGGGGTGTAAACACTACAGAAAAAAGCCCTCTGGTCCAGATAGGAGATGGTCCTCTCTGAGCTATGCCACCACACACCCAACACTGGAGCTCTTCCACCTCCACTTTTATCTCCTCGGGCCATATGTCCCCAGGGGGCTTGGGGAGAAACAGTAACATCCTTGAGGATGGTGGGGCTCACAGTGGGCGGTAGAGTGGTAATGGCCAGTGGTGAGGCCTGGGAGAGTTCTGGCACGGGGGGGCCAAAAAGAGAGCTAAAAAAAAAGAAAAAATGTGCTAGCAGCCACCCCCACCCACAAATCAACATGTAAACACATTTTAATGAAATCTGTACATAAAAAAAAATAATAAGTATTATAACACACTGTACAGCTAACATAAATCAATCACACTGACAATGGTGTGACAGTGTCACTGGAACTGGGGCTGGTACTCATTCTGTCTGTATATTTTATCTCTTGTCCTTCAACTTCCCACTCTCTCAATTGACTCTCACTGACAACACTCAACAGCTGACAGAAAAGACTACAATGAACAGCATACACAGTGTGCACACTAACTCACATGGACACTAGCACGTACTATTCTCCTTCCACAGGACAGCGTGCAAGCAGTTTGGAAAGTCAACATCACCAGTCAACGAGCATGTGTGGCTATCACCTGCAGCAGTGAATTTAAAGATGGCAGTCCTGATAGAGGTTCGTTAGATCCTCCGTGCAAAATGGACAGCCAACACAAACAAAAGAAAACAAATTCAGGAACTAAAGGAGATAATGCAGTGGTAAATATTGTGAGTATCGATCAGGACATGCTAGCCTTGCATTGCTGCTTTAAATCTTCATGAATTTAATTGGTTTGCCTTATATGCAGCTTTGGCTATTGCAATGCAGTAAGAAATCCATAAAACATCTCACTTTTGAAAACCTGCAACTGCCAAAGGTGCATGTAAGACAAGCTAATTAAATTCATGAAGGTTTAAAGAAGTTAATTAGATCCCCAACCTCTTAGGCAGGTCACAGAAAATGTAAATATAGAGGATAATGTATGGGGTTGGATTAGTAACCATATTGTAATCACTTCAAGAGGTTACCATGGGAACTTAGTAAACCTTGAGAGCGAAGCTTGAGAGGTTTACCATTGACATGGTAACCTCGAGAAGTGATTTCTGTGAGGTTTCTAATCCAGCCTTGTACATTAGCTTTTGTAGTGTATGGGACATGCCCCCTCCCATGAAACCCCAAATCATAGCAGACTAATACTTCTTAGTACTTTTCTATGGCAGTCAGTAAACCAGCTTTTCACATTCATTCAATCACGTTTATTTTAAGAAGCGAGTAAAACATCAAGACTACTTGTACAATGAAACACTGGCTTAAATAATAAATAAACTAGTAAACTTTGAAAACAACACTGAAAAATGAGCAAAACAACTTAAACTGCTGTCACTTTAAAATAAATCCTGGATGACAGATCTGGCTGGTCAGCTGATGACACATGGTGTCAGGTTGAAGGAATCGCTGGGTAATGTCAGCACGTCTGCTTCATGGCCATCAGTGACCATCAGTGAATCCAGCTGCATGCATCAGGGCTGCTTTCAGGAGAAAATACAGCAGGTAACTATAATGGGGCAGAAAAAAAAAAGGTTTTAAATAATAGAGCACTCACACAACAACTGTTTGGGCTACAAAATGCAGATGCCATTGCAATCAGTAGTTTCTGCAAGTGCTAACTGCCAGAGTGGAACGCAGATTTGAAACGCTTGTAGGGACTAGTGATCGCCGTTCCAGCAAAGGAATCCTGCTTAGTGCTGGCCTTCTGTTTTGTAATCCCATCACTATGACATGCTCAAGGGGGGTTAACAACACTCTAATGTCATATTGACAGGGATTACAAGGCTGTAATCCAGGGTTCAGTTAATTTATTTTTAATGGAACTATAAAACTTCCATGAGTTCACATCTGGTAGTCATTTCAATTTTTTGGCAGTTAAAATACTTCCAGGTTCCCACTTTTGGAAGTCAGTATTCCAGGATGGGCAAATTTATGGATGTTAACATAATAAATTAGTAGTAAAATACAATTTCTTTCAGAAAAATCCATCATTTCTGACTTCCATGCCTTCAATTTTGGAAGTCATCTAATTGTTGGTTTTAAACATGGAAGTCAATGACGTCCTACCTTTTTATTTTGGAAGTTTTTGCCTTACTTTTGGAAGTCAAATACTCCCAAAATGGATTTAACTGAAGCCAGCCCTGGCTGTAATCTTGCTGATTTTTACCAGTAAAATGGCTCTCCCATACATTATATGTAAGTTGAATACTCCAAATGCCATAACTGAGAGTACATTGGAGTCAGGAGAAATTGCATAGCAACTGTGAGTTTGTAAACTCGATAGAAAGTGGCAGTACTGTTTAAGATGAGTGTTTAATTTTACATATAAAGCAATTGTATAATTTGAAAACTGAGATTAAAGATGACAGAAAATGGAAAGCGTTTCCACACAAAAAAAAATGCATCCTGTGTTCAAGTTTAGCCTAGAGTTCCATTTCCTGTCCTCTTTAATCTCAGTTTTCAAATTATACATTTGCTGTATAAGTAAAATTAAACACATCTTAAACATTACTGCCACTTTTTATCGAGTTTACAAACTATTAACTGCTTTATTTGTTACTGGTGCACTGTACTTGAACGCCAGAACTTCCTTTTGACTTGACTACTAGCAAAATACCTGTTCCCTGGTCTGTAATGTCACCCCATTACTCCAATCACTATCTCTGTGTGTTTGTCAGTGGCCCCTTCTGTCTAACCCCAAAGAACTCCCCCTTGGCCACAGAGCAAGCTACCCTGCTACCACAACCCACCACTGTAACCATTGCTGTGTATCCACAATGGCGTCTGGAACATTACTATGCTTCCCTCCTCTGCCATCTGCTGTATTCATTCAACCATGCCCCCTGACAAAGAGTCTTGTGCCTGAAGCACCGGGGAAGAGTAACGGTGTGAGTTCTAGTTCTGTACCCATTTTCTGTTGCTAGCTACTATAGAGCAGTTATACACCACTGTACAGTACTGTATGGTTTAGTTTCCTTACAATCAATTTTTCACACACATTTATCTTAAATTATTGTATATGAGCAGTATAATTCTCAAATACTGTACATGAAAACGGTACTGAGCAGATGCTTTTTTCTGAGGTTCGTCTTTGTGAATGGTCTTTTTTTGGTTGCCACATGGTGCTTGCCACATTATCTTGGCAGTGTGCCCTTTTTATCCTAAGTTTCTTAATGGGAAAGCACTGGGATTACCATAAGGTTTTTGGCAGGGTTTGCAGTTCTGGCAAGTCATGCATAAATACAGTACCTGTGCAGAAAGTTTTTTTGGGGGGGTCTCACATTGTTTTGGGTAATGTGCCCAATCTTGGATTGTAATACTAATGAGGGAACAAGCAACTCACTGACTGGTGAGTAGGTAAGCACAACTACTCAAACACAAGGTGAACAAGGAAGTTTACTAACAAATATTTTTATTATAAAAAGCTAGCCAACATGATGCTAGCCTCTACAGACGACACGGACACAGGGCAGGCGAGCCTCTCAAAAGCAGTGTAGAAGATGCTGCAAATAGATATGCAGCAAAGTTAAATTCTGCCTGCAAAGTGGACATGAAGTGGCCTATTTTGCATTACCATTCCGCTACACAAAGTGCCATTTAAAACTGTTACTTCATCATTTTGCATTGTAATTATGACTTCAAGTTGCTCACGCCACCTTACTTCACTTTAAGGTGGAGTAAGAATTCACAGGCAGCCCACATATATCACATGGCTTACACAGTGTAGGTCACATGAGAATATGTTCCAACCACAGCATCATTATCATCACCCAATACTTTTGCGCCACACTTTGAATCATTGGATGGAAAAGGCATGACCTCAACAGCGCTGAAAGAAATGTGACATTGTGAGTTATCATCGTTAGGATCAGAATCATATTCAACTACCATGGGGATGTTGGGGAGTATGACATCATCTGCACTGTCAGTCACAGCTTTAGACTCAATTATATTTTCTAAAATGGTTAGCTGGTGCCGGCCCGGTGGCACTGAGAGTTGAGAGGCTGGAAGCCATAACTCATGCCATGCCCGGGGGCACTACTAGTGTCAGTGACAATAGAGGGGGAGTGCAGCAGACATCAGCACATCATGTCTGGACATCATTGCACGTCATTGCTCCAGAGGCCAATAAGAGGAAAATGGCTGGGTGTGACCAAGCAGCTTGATAGCCGTGCTCCAAGCCACCCGAAGGACTTTGGTGTAGTCCTGTTGGGGAGGGTCCAGGGCTGCCCTGGCTGGTAGAGGCAGAGGTGGACCCCTCCATCAGGATGTCATGACGGCCATCCCAGATCCTTCTGGGTACAGTTTGAGCTACCCAGCTCTCCGGACGGGTGAAGCCAGCAGCTGGATGCCCCAAGCCAAAGTGTGCCACAGCAGGAGAGAAAATATGACATCATAAAAAAACAAAATGGTTAGCTGGTGAGAAATGGAACTTGGGGCAGCAATACTCATGCCAACAGCAACTGCAGTAACACCACCAGTGGGGACAATATAATCTCCTCCAACTATCAGTGAAGCAACAGATTGTACTGTAAAAAACACTGATGGAGAAATCCCTTTACTGACATCAGCTATGCGCTTCTGCATACTAGCATCCCATGGCCAGTCTTACCAATGGCAGCAGTGCCATGACCAGAAACAGCTTTGCTTGCATGTCTCTTTGCAGGCATGTTTGGGGATCACCAAGAAAATTCTAAACAAATTTAGATTTCTGAACTTTAAGTCTGGGCTGGTGGATGGGAAGCCAGAAAACAACAACTGTGTCTTGCAGACTGAGATTGGGCACTAAACAGATGCAAACACACAGACAGATTAAGATTGTGCTGCACCCTCAAGAGATGTAGGCGCAAAGGCACAACAACACCTTAACCAGTGCTCACAAGTCACAAATTCAGATCTGGAAAAGAATACCTTTTGCCGGTTTGCGGGAAGCAGTGCACTACAGTAACAGTCAACTACCAAGATACCACAAAGCAGTACAAAATAACACAAGTGGATAGCAGGTTCACAGTGCTGCAATGACTGTGTGGTACAATAAAATGTGTCTGATTTGATGGCATGCATCTCACACACACACTACAAGTAATGGGCAGCAAATTGAAAACTTCAGTAATATAACCAAATCTTTTAAACAAACTGAAATTATGCACTGCACCACAACATTCAGCAAAAACATGTCAAAAATTACTGAAAATATTACTGTGTGTACATTAACACAGTTATACGAGAAAAATATAACCAAAACAGAAAGACTGCCTTTCTACCAGTTTATCTACCTCCACCACAGATATGCCCCTCCCACAAGCACACTTCAAATGTCTGTCACTACACAGACTGAATGTTCTGAGTTAATATTTAAAATCCACACACAAACAATAAACACTCGATGATATGAGCACAGGAGGGTTTCCTACAATTGATGTACTAAATTTTTAGCAAAAAAAAAAAAAGTCTCAAAAGGGCTTTTTGAACTGTTTTTAGAGGATTTGAATCTCTGGACTCTGCGATCAAACTGTCTCCAGCTACCACTACACACAGTACACAGAACTGAGGCTGTGCAGAACAATCTAGATCCCATGTGACCTGCAATCCAATGAATCACTGCAAAATTTGCCTTGGAGCTCACCAACAAGGAGAAGTGATGTGAAGTACATTGATTTCAATGTACTTCGCTTTAAAATTGGTGTAGAAGTGGTTGGGGAAAGGCAGAGTAATGCAAAGTCATTGTTTCCAATGGACTTTGTGTTCCTCATTATGATGCAAAGTACTCCACTTCGCATTGTGGATTACTTTGTGGATTCTGCTTTAATTCACAAATTGCTTCATATAGTAGATTTTGGTCACTTCACCCACCACTAGCTGCAAACCTCTCAGTGCTGTTTGCAGAGGCTAGCATGGTGCTGGCTAACTTTTTATAATAAAAATATTTATTAGTGAAATTTCTGTGTTCACCTTGTATTTCAGTAGTAGTGCTTACCTACTCACCAGTCAGTGAGTTGCTTGTCCCCTCACAAATACAGTACCATTCTGGTTTATAGCTTGTGTCATATCTCTCTAGGTCACTCAACTTACCACAACTGTTTCTGCTACAGAAAAGTGGTATATGAAAAATTGTTGAGGTTTGCAGCACCTTCTACACTTCTTTTGAAAAGCTCAATACCCTGTGTCTGTGGTGTCAGTAGAGGCTAGCATGGTGTTGGCTAACCTTTCAAAAATATTTATTATCAGAACTTCCTTGTTCACCTTGTATTTCAGTAGTGGTGATTACCTACTCACCAGTCAGTGAGTTGCTGTTCCCTCACAAATATAGCGCCGTTCTGTTTTATTGTTGCTGTCAGATCTCTCTAGGGCACTGAACATTTTGTCTCTGCTACAGAAAAGGGGGTATAAGGAATTTTTTTCCATTACATTTATTTATTTCAGTAATTTTATTGATCGAGTAAAGTATGATCAACATCACTGTAATTCCAACAGCAACAGAATATGACATTGCTAACAAATGAGTGACATCATGTGTAGATAGACACCCTCTTACGTTGCTATTTGTTGATCTTTGAATATTCTGCTTTAATTGTACTGCCCCTTCTGTTATCCCCCTCCTGGTCACACCTGAAAACAACCCACAGCTCACTGTGCTTTTCACAGTCACCAGTTTCCAAATCAAAACTCAAGTTGGCAATAGTCTAACTTGATTCCCACCACCCTATGTGACCTGACTGTGCTCTTTATCAATACAAAAGAAAAACATTTTGGGCAGGATTTTCAAAAAGACCTGTCCAACATCTACCCACCTGCCACTGTTTTCAACATGGAAATGCATCCAAACTGTCAGGCCATCTAACTGCATCCAAATCTTATGAAAACAAAGCTGCAGTTCTGGCAAAAATGATTCAAACTGCATTTGCTTAATTTTATTTTGTGACCTTTTTGCTCCAAATGGATGCATCTTTGAAAATAGCTGCAGGACTGCTTAAGCGCAGACACTGACTCAGGCACAAGTTTGTGTCTGCATCCACTTTCACCCTGTTGAAAATCCTACCCAGTATAGTTTAAAATAAAAAGGTTTTTTCTTTTCTTTTTAAACATAAAAAGGTAAGCTCCATTTATATTTTCTTTAATGTTGGGAAAGGCTCTTTCAGAAAGCTGATGTAGGCGCACATTAGGCATAAGACTTCACTAGTTGCATGTGGGATTCTCTGCCCCTTGTTTAACTGTTTTGCTTTTATTTTACTTTACTGATCAGACCATGTTTCTGAACCTGCTGGCTGTGTATTTTATTTAAAACATGAATAGCCTGAAGCCCCTAGTAGCTTAAGTCGCAGTAGATACAGGGCAGATATTACCTAAAAATGGGTGCCACCTAATTACATAACCTGCCAAAATATATACATGCTGTAAAATTAAGTATCTAAGTAGCATCAAATCTTATTTCCCAAGTTGGTCACTTTACTTCAAGGCTTGTGGCATTACAAGGTGAACAAGTACATTGTGCTAATAAATATTTTTATTATAAAAAGTTAACCAACACCATGCTAGCCTCTATGGACACCATGGACACAGGGCAGGCAACCCTCTCAAAAGCAACGTAGAAGGCATTGCAAACCTCTCTATGGTGTCTGTACAGGCTAACATGGTGTTGGCTAACTTTTTATAATACAAATATTTGTTAGCAAAACTTGCTTGTTCACCTTGTATTTCAGTTGCAGAGCTTACCTACTAGTCAGTCAGTGAGATGCTTCTTCCCTCACAAATACAGTACCATTCTGTTTTACAGTTGCTGTCAGATCTCTCTAAGGCACTGAACTTACGGCAACTGTCTCTGCTACAGAAAAGGGGTATATGGAACATTTCTGAGGTTTGCAGCACCTTCTATACCGTTTTTGAGAGGCTCGCCTGTCCGGTGTCCATGGTGTCTGTAGAGGATAGCATGGTGACAAACAAAGCAAACAAAGATGGGCTCAGAGTGGAGTTGTCTGTCACTGAGTTAAGGCTAACACAAGAAATGAAGCAAAAGACCAACACACTATTTATTTATTTATTTTATTTAGTTTTGTTGACCGGTAAGTGCACTAGACAAATCCTGCCTATTTTCAGGCATAACCGGGGTGGGGGGATACAGATGAATGCCAACTGACCTTGAACCAGATTAAGCTGTTGGTGGTATTTTTAGTGAATGAGGGAAATTTGGCCAGGACACCGGGGAAATTCCCCTACTCTGTGTAGGAGGAGCCTTGCTGCTGGTTGTGTGATGGCCAGTCTGCAACTTCCCTCGGAGGAGATGGACATCGGCAGCCCTTGGGAGTGGGCCTCCTCCCCAGCGCTATCTGCTTTAGAGGCCACAGAGCAACGTCTTGCCATCGCAACTGAATGTGCTGATTCTATTGTTGAATCGGATTTTACTACGGAAAAGTCTAACTTTACCACAGTTAGTTCAGAGCTTCTTGACAAACGCTCTGCCTTAGTTCTCCAATTGGAACTCATTGATTCCAAAATTGCAGCGTCTGCACAGGCACCTCCTGAGCGGCTCATAGATGTTGCGGCGCCTGTAAAGAAAGCCCTCTGATGGCGTCATTTCAGCCCTACTGCTTCTTCACATTGACGCCTACGCGGAAGCCGGCTGGCAGCTCGAGGAACTCCTCGTTGTGCCAAGAGCCAGAATTGACACACCATACTTCGGAGCATGAAACAAAAACTGAGCTCAGTTCTCACAAGGATTCAGTAAGTACTGTATTGTCTTCCTCCATTCCACGGTTTGGCACACAGCAAACTTCTGACTCAGAAGTCTTTCTTTTTTCTGCTGTAAAAACTCCTGGCTGGTCAAAACATGAGGGTACTTCTTTTACTATTCCGGAACAGTCTTCGGCTATCAAACTTACTGACTCCCGAGACAAGTGGTCTCCAGATATGGCCCTTAAAAACGCTGGCTGGGAAAAAGGGGAAGGAGGAATTTGGACCCCAGACTCTCAGGACCCTACATATATTAACATGTTACAAAATGTTCATACGAGCTCCAACGAACCCCGGGGTGAAGATCCTTCCATCGTTCTCCCTGGACTTAACTCTAGCAATACTACTATTAATGCTGGTACTACTATTGTTGACAATGTTTTTTCTTCTAAACCGAATACCACTGATAATCTTCTTTCCTTTAAGCCTCCTAATACCTCGTTTGACTCTGTACCCATTCCTCTGTCTGAACCTGTTTCAAATATGACTCCAAGTCGACCAGCTAGTTTTAAGCTGGCTGACATTTCACTCCAAAGGTGAACCTGCACCACGGAGGAATCTTGGTGAGTTACTTTAAAGGGGACTGGAGTACCCCTTGATAAGTATATTGCTAAAACATTATTGAAGGGTCCATGAAATTTTTTGCCTCCGAAATATTTGCTTTAATTAATCTGGGGAACTCTAATTTTGATGTCAGTTTCAAGCAAATCTCAGGGCTTGATAGATTCGGGGCCCAGTATGACAAGCTCCAGGACTCTTCTATTTGGTTTCCCTTTCAAGCTATTCATCTGACCAGACCAGCAATTTGAAATATCACTGTTGTTTTCAAAAATGAAGGTGTCAATATTGAAGATATTCTTTTTTGGCTAAACAAAAGATGCGAGGTATTAAATCGCCCCACGCCCACCCTGGATAGTGAACAAATTTGGGATGGGAGTTGGAAGGTTCGTGTTAAATTATTTTCCACCAATTCCGTTCCTAAACACTTGCCCAATTTCTTTTTTTTGGGCAAAGACTAAGGGGTTTATTTTCTATGCTGGCCAACCCAAATCTTGTTTCAAATGTGGCTCTAGAACACATCTTAGCTCGGCTTGTGATGTCCTGAGATGTAGCCATTGTTTTGAATATGGTCATAATTCTTCGACTTGCTCTAATTCTTTTAAATGTAATTTGTGTGAAGAAGTTGGTCATGCTTATGGTCGATGCCCTTGGGCATCCCATAATAGGGAAGACTGCCCTTCTCACGACGGTTTAATTACAATTGCCCAACAGTTACATGCACAAAAGGCCACTGCTCGTGAATTGGTTAACGACCCTCCTTCTCTGTTAGTACCTATTCCTAAAGAAACTTCCTCCACCATTACCTCAGACCTTCCTATTCAGAGGGAAGCAGCTCTTCCTTCTGAATCTCATGTCTCCCCTAAAGAAAGTATCATTAAAGTCACTGATGTTATAATGCCCCCTCCCCCTCCTCCCCCCCCTCTGTTTCGGGAACTGATTCTTCCAATTTTGTTACCGTCACTCATAAAAGGACTAGGAAAGGCCTTGCAGTAGTCTGTCGCACTAAAGAAAATATAGCTCGTAACTGGCAGGCTAATAATAAATTCGCTGTGCTCTCTACTGATTTAACTGATAGCGATTCTGGTGTGGACGATACGGATACCTTTTCTGTCCATTCCTTTCCAGACCTTGAAGGAGGTACGGACACTGATCCTATTGCTAAGCGTACACGACAATCTCAGAGGGGTAAATCTCCAAATAGCTCCTAAATGGCTTCTCTTTCAATCTGTTCCTTAAATGTTAACAGTATTAAGGGGAAGAAAAAGCTGGGAGGTGTTTTTTTGACACTTAAAGATCTTAAAAACGACATCTATTGTCTGGTTGATACAAGATTAAAAACTCATGGGGAACTTAGTCAAGCTTCCCATGCCTGGTCTAGTGGCCTTTCCTTTTGGTCCACTGGCCCGGACACATGTGATGGCTTTGGTATTCTGTTTTCTACCACAGAGTTTCATGTTTCCAGACTGGTGGACATTTCGCCTGGTGGGGCTCTGTTATTGGATTTTTCTTATAAACAAGAAAGGTTTTGTATAATAGGCACCTATGCTCCACAAACCAAAGCCCAAAGAGTTCCTTTTTTTCATTTAGTAAGACCCTTTTTACACACCTCTAGATTACTTTTATGGGTGGGAAATTTCAATTGCGGTCTGCACCAATCGGATAGAGGTTTACAAACCCCTAAACTTTTTTGCGATTCTGTAGCTTTAAAAGAAATTACATCCACGGCCCTTTTAGTGGATGCTTATAGAAATTGTCATAAAACTGGAGGCTTCACCTTTTTTAAGGTCCCCTTACGAACCAGGATTGATTTTATTTGTTTGTCTAAGGTGCTGTTACTCCTTTCGTGTCAGACTGTGGGGATTGAATTTTCTGACCATGTTGCCCTTCAAGCTTCATTCGCTTGGGGCTCTGCCCCTCGTTGTAAAAAAAAATACCTGGCGCCTTAACGATTCCTTATTGGAGAACCCTCCTTTTTGAAAGCTTGGCATAAGGAATTTATAGCTCGGTTATCAGTTATTGAATTTTATGACACTACTATTGATTGGTGGGAGGACTCTAAGCTAAGTTGGAAGCATGTCTTTCAAAACAGAGCTGCAGTTGCACACAATAACAAATACCTGAATTATTTATCTTTACGACAGCAGTTGCAACATTTGATTTCACTGGCTGATTCCAACAGTGTTGATTACAGTAAACAGATTGATATAATTTGTTCTCAAATGAGACAATTTCAATACGACCGAGCTAGTTCCCTAGGCCAAGAAGCTCATTTTGGCTCCCAGACAAATAAAGGTTCCCTTGACCCCTTTAAAGCGTGTAAAGGTAGGATGGATTCTAGATTAATTCCATCCTTAAAATCACCGACGGGTGAACTTATGACATCACCTGAAGATTTGGTTTCTATAGTCGAACAGCATGTTCTTAGTCTATTTGGGTGTAAACCTGTCTGTCAGGAAGCAGAGTCCTTTTTAAACTCGATACATTTGCCCCAGCTTTCCAGTTCAGAACAGGACATGTTAACAACAGATATTTTGGAAAGCGCAGTAAAACAAGCCATTGACTCCTTGTGTTCAAGTTCAGCTCCAGGATCTGATGGCCTCACCGCTAAGTTCTACAAAACATTTTCTGTGGATCTGGTTCCGTTTGACCCCAATATTCGATGAAATGTTATCTTTAGATACTTATCTAAATCTATGACTGAGGCCATCCTAATTTTCTTTTAAAAAAAGGAGATATGCTGACATTACCAACTGGAGACCTATTAGCTTGTTAAATGTTGACTACAAAATTCTTGCAAAAATTCTATTATCTAGAACCCTAAAAGTTGCTAAATACATTAGTTCTGCTCAAACTTGTGGCATCCCAGGGCGGCACCAACGGGATAACCTGATTCTATTAAGAGTTATTTGCTTTAGGGAAAAAAAACAAATTTCTGGTTGGGTGTTAGGCCTAGATCAGGAGAAAGCATTTGATAAAGTCTCTCATGATTTTTTGTTCCACGTCCTAAAAGCCTTTGGTTTTCCAACAACGTTTTTATCCTGGATTCATTCCTTGTATAAACACGCTATCATACTTCCAAATGTTAATGGGTGGTTAGGTAACCCCATCCTCCTTACCCGTGGGGTAAGGCAAGGATGCCCGTTGAGCCCGTTGCTTTATAATTTTTATATCGATACTTTAATAAGAGCTATACTACTTTGCCCTCAAATTATAGGCTTGGCCGGTTCTCCCACTTCCCCACCAATTAAATTATTAGCCTACGCTGATGATTTGGCTTTAGTAATAGATATGAGGACTAAACAGGAGGATCTTGTTCAGATATTACATTCCTTTTCAGCTGTATCAGGTTCCTTAATTAATTTTAGTAAAAGTATAGGTGTACCAATTGGCCATGATTCTCTCCCGGAAAATGGGGTTTATGCTGGAATTCCTGTCACGCTTGATAGTTTTAAATATTTAGGAATTAATTTTGGTCAATCGAATATGGCCTCCTATAATTGGATTAATGCTTTAAATAAAGCTGAAAGATTAATTGCAGGTTGGAAGTCCACCTTAATTGGGAAGAAAAAGAGAGTAGTTCTTCTAAAATCTTTGGTCATTCCCTTCTTTTTATATCTTGGTTATGTATTTCCACCCCCTGTAGTTCTTTTCACTAAATTATTGGGTTTTTTTTTGAAAGGTTTTTGGGGGTCCAGATTAAACCCCATAAAACGAAGTATTACATATAGACCTCTAAACGAAGGTGGTATTAATATGGTACATCCTGTTGCTTTTTTTTACAGCTTATTTTTTCATTATAACTTTGGTTCTGTACTTAAACCTGGGAACACAATCTGAAACCTATTTTCTGGACTGGTTTTCTTATGTCTTAACAAATGGGATTCAAGTGGGAAAAGCTATTTCTCGCTCTCTGGTAATACCTTCTTATGGGAAAGAAAAGTTTTAAAATGGCCCTATCTTGGAACCTCCCCTCAAGATTTTTGTATTTTATCAAGACGGTCTTTATATGATAAAATTTGGAGACTAGAGGCCCAGGAAGAGGTGACGTTTCCCTCCTGCCCCTCTGACCACCTCTCCTGGGTTCTCTTACAACTTCATAACCCTCGCTTACCTCCATACGTATGGGATATGATCTGGTTAAGCAATTATGATAGATTAGGGGTCAAAAATAACCATAAGCATAAAGCATTGAATTTACGTTATTGTCCTAGAAGTGACTGTTTTGATGTTCCCGAAACTCAGCAACATTTATTTTTTGATTGTCCATTCTCTTCAGATATTTGGTCCAGTCTAGCCACACAGTGGTCTGAATCTTCGTTTCTTACATTATCCTATGAACATATTATGCTTTGCACGAATGTTTCTTTGAATGCCAAATATCATATGGAAACTCTATATGTAATCTTTGCTCTAATTAAATATTACTTATGGCAAGCAAGACGTATGCTTGTTCTACATCAAAAACTTATACATAAACAAGAAGTTGTCTGTAACATACATAAGGCTTTATGTTCCGTTCAAAAGCATGATTGTCATACTTATACCAAGCATCAAGTTGAATTAATGTGGCGTAATTGTGCTCTACTATTTAAAGACCGTTCTTGTTGAGGTATTCTTTCCCTGTTTTGTTCCTGTGTATAAAGAATATTGTACTTTCACTGTAATGAAGTCCACTTCTCAATAAAATTCCCCTACTCTTTTCGATAAGTGTCATGGGATCTTTAACATCCACCTGAACTACCACCAATCCAGGCAGATGGGACCTCAGTTTTAACGTCTCATCTGAAAGACGGCACCTCAGATGTGCAGCACCCCTCTCATGCTGCACTACAGTGTCAGTACTGGGATATTAGCCCAAGTGCCAGATGTGGGAACTGAACCCACAGCCCTCTGATCTCCCGGCCTCAGAGGTGAGTGTGCTACATACTGAGACACTGACACTTAAACTGTGAGAATGCTTACAAAATGCTTAAAAATGCACACACAGACAACATTGGTGTGAACTAGCATTGCATTTTTCTATACATTCTGTAAGCATTCTCAGCAATGATTGGGCAGCATCTCCCTCCTCAGAACAAAGGAACAAAAGACAGATGCACTCAAATTGTGAGAATTTCCCACAGTCTGAGTGCGCTGGACTTTTGTCCCTTTTCTCTGAGGAGAGAGATGTTGCTGCTACTTCCAGTATGGGTTCATATTTGTTTGTACATAGAAACCGTTTTATTGACAAAAGTTTTATGTAAATATTGGGAGTTGTAATGCAGACAAACTCCAGAGAGCCTTTTTCCAAAAGTCAAGCTACACCAGGCGCACTTGTATTCCGAGGGTAAAAGAACTTGTTATGATCCAGTTCAAAAATTACACTAAGGGAGAGACAATGACCGGATGAGAAAAGTGTTCAAAAACTTTAGGACTGCCTCAGCTGTAATCATACTTTTAAGTCAGAGTTTGAAGGTGTTAAATAGAGATAGCCATTTATTAACCGGTTGGATTGGGAAGACTTTGCAGGGATATGTGTGACTACATGATTGATTGGCTCGGATCTTTAGCATTTCATTTTTGCATTTTTTTATAGGTAGAAAAGAATACCTATAAAGACACACACAAGTAATACATTTTATTTATTCAGAATTTTGCATAACAGGTTAGCCTAATTTAGGTGAAACATATTTTTAAAAGAATCTTAAGGGTCTGATAACACTAGCATAGTAAGTGTTTTGCTGTTCTGGTGATGGAGAACAAGAATATAAAAAAAACAACTAGTTAGAACATATTTATAATAGTGCCCCCCCCCTTTGAATTTAAACACATAATTGCAGGGGTCATGGTGGAGGGGTTGGGAACTCCCCAAAAAAGGGACTATTTAGAGTTCTATGTATTGCAGCAATGAAAGAAATCAGGGCCACATGGTTGCAGGCACCCCCTTCCCAACCATGACTACTACCAGATAGCCAAAATGAATGATATCAGGAGAATGGAACAGATTACAGCTGGCTGTGGTTCTCCTTGGACAAATAAAGCTGAGCTGAGGGTGAATTGATATCAATGCAGCAAGGCAACACTCCTGGGTGAAGTCCAGTGGCTCGGAGGAAGAAAGGGCAGACTGCGGAGGACATAGGGCAATCACCCACATCTTAATAGTCTGATTTGCCCCTAGCCTGACAAAGATATACAGTCAAAATTGAAACAGTGTATCCCCACAGTCATGCCACTGTTGGCACTAGGAGAAGTATTGTTAGTCTTGTTGGTTTTATCTCAAGTTCATGGTATACATATTATGGGAGAGAGTTTAGTCCAACTGAAGATGTAATGGTTAGGGAGAGTTAGTAACACAGTGCAGGCTATTAATTGGGAGGGGCCAATATTCTAAAGCATGTTATCTTCTAGGCATCATTAGATGAAGACATCATTGTTTAAGGATGTTGTGCATGTTTGAACTGAGATTTCAAGCATTGTGTCAATGTCAGTGTCAACTTTACTTTTAAAAAGCGCTTTTCAAAATACCGAAGCACTTCTACATAAACAATAAAACAAAACATCAATCAAATAATTAAAAACAGCAATAAAATTATCAATAACAGGCAATTAAATTTAAGAAGCATTGGAAATACTAGACCAAAACAATATGTTTTTAGCGCAGATTTAAAAGTCTCAGTGGTGAGGCACTCTCTAACCCAACAAGGTAGAGACTTCCGCAGAATGTTGTCCACAAATAAAAATGCTCTGGTCCCTGTGCTCTTTAAATGAACCATGGGAACCTCAAACAATCCTGCATTGGTAGAAAGAAGTAAGTGGAAGGGAGGTATGGACAAAGGAGATCATGCAAATAACGCAATCCCTGCCCATGTAGGGCCATATGGGTAAGCAAACTGACCTTGAAAGTAAATGTCCACTGCACCGGCAGCCAGCACAATCTATGGAGCACAGGTGGGACATGGCTAGATCTAGATAAGCCAGTCAACAACCTGGCTGCTGCATTCTGCACCAGCTGCAGGTGGCAGATGTCCACCCCTGGAAGCCCTAGGTACAGAGCATTGCGGCAGTCAAGGCAGGAGGTCATAAAGGCATGGGCAAATGTAGGAAGATCATCAGGCAGAACAAGGTGTTTTATCTGGACAACATTCCTCAGATGGTAAAATGAGGTCTTGATGATGGCTGACACATGAGATTTAAGCATCAGCCCACCATCAAGTTTAACGCCTAGATTCCGAACCTGTTCAGAGGACTTCAACTGGTTGCCCCCAGCCTAAGCCTGGAAGGCTGACCAGAGGAAGACCCCTCTACCTGAGGCTCCAGATCGACAACCAACACTTCAGTGTTATCCCGGTTCAACTTCAGCCAGCTGGCACTTATCCAGTCTTGAATCTCAGTGAGGCAGTTGTTAAAGACCAAGATAGCTTCATCCTGTTCAGGCACAAAGGACATGTATAGCTGAGTGTCATCTGCATAACAGTAGAAACTCAACCCATACCTCCTTAGAATATCTCCCAACAGCAGCATATATTTTTTCTTTCTTTCTTTATTTATTGATTTATTTATTTATTCAGGGCTCAGATTAATACCTTTGAGATATAAGCTCATTTACAAAGGCTCACGTCAACAGCAAACAAAACAAATACAGTAGAACAATACAGACAGTGATTACAAAGTATGGGTTCATATTTGTTTGCAAATAGAAACCATTTTATTGACAAAAGTTGTATTTAAATATTGTGAGTTGCAATGCAGACAAACTCCACAGAGCGTTTTTCTAAATGTCAAGCTTCTGCAAACGCTTTTGTATTCCAAGGATAAAAAAACTTGTTATGATCCAGTTCAAAAATTAAACTAAGGGAGAGACAATGCCCTGCTGAGAAAAGTGTTAGAAAACTTTAGGACTGTCTCAGCTGCTTTTAATCATAGTTTTGAGTCAGAGTGTGAAGGTATTAAATAAAGATAACCATTTGTTCCCTCGTTGGATTGGGAAGACTTTGCAGGGAAATGTGTGACTACATGATTGATTTTCTCTGATCATTCACGTTTCATTTTTGCATTTTATTATAGTAGGAAAGAATACCTATGAAGACAAACACAAGTAATACATTTATTTATGACCCCCAACCAAATTTAAATACGTAATTGTAGGGTCATGGTGGATGAGTGGTGAACTCCCAACAAAGGGACTATTTAGAGTTCTATGTATTGCAACAATGATATAAATTAGGACCAACTGGCTGCCAACTGGCTGCAGGCATCCCCCATGACTGCTAGATAGCCAAAATGGATGATATCAGGAGAATGAAACAGATAACAGCTGGCTTGCAGCTCACCTTGGGTAAATAGAGGCTGAGATGAAGGTGAATTGATATCTATGCAGCAAGGCAACACTACTGGGGTGAACTATAGTGGCTCGGAGGAAGAAAGCACAGACTGTGGAGGAAATAGGGCAATCTCACACATATTTGTAGTTTGATTTCCCCCTAGCCTGACAAAGATGTACAGTCAAAATTAAAACAGTCATGCACTGTTGGCACTGTCTTGCTGTAGTCTTGTAGTAGAAGTCTTGTTAGCCTTGATAGTTTTTAACTCAAGTTCATGGTGTGCATACTATGGGAGAGGAAGTTTAATCCACCTGAAGATATAATGGTTAAGGAAAGTTACTAACACAGTGCAGGCTATTAATTGGGCGGGGCAAAGATTCTAAAGCATTTTCTCTTCTAGGTATCATTAGATAAAGACATTGTTTAAAAATGGTGTACATGTATGAACTGAGATTTCAAGCATTGTGTCAATCTATCAATCTCAATGTCAACTTTATTTTAAAAGCGCTTTTCAAAATGCCAAGCACTTATACATAAACAAATCATAAATCAAATGATTAAAACAGCAATAAAATTTACAATAACAGGCAATTAAATCTGAGAAGCATTCAGAAATGCTATACCAAATAAATATGTTTTTAGCACAGATTTAAGAGTCTCAGTGGTCAGGCACTCTCTAACCCAATGAGGTAGACAGTTCCACAGGGTTGAGGCTGCAGATGAAAATGCTCTGTTCCCTGTGGTATTTATACAGACCACGGGAACCTCTAGCAATCCCTCATTAGTGGAACAGAGTGAGTGGAGAGGGAGGTATGGACAAAAGGAGATCTTGCAAATAACACAGTCCCTGTCCATGTAGGGCCATATGGGTCAGCAAACTGACCCTAAAGGTGATCCTCCACTGCACCGGCAGCCAGTACAGTCCAGGGAGCACAGGTGAGACATGACTAGATCTAGATAAGCCAGTCAACAACCTGGCTGCTGCATTCTGCACCAGCAGCAGGTGGCAGATGCCACCCCTGAAAGCCCTAGGTACAGAGCATTGCAGCAGTCAAGGTAGGAGGTCACAAGGGCATGGACCAATTTTGGAAGATCATCAGGCAGAACAAGGTGTTTTATCTGGACAACATTCCTCAGATGGTAAAATGAGGTCTTGATGATGGCTGACACATGAGATTTAAGCATCAGCCCACCATCAAGTTTAACGCCTAGATTCCGAACCTGTTCGGAGGACTTCAACTGGTTGCCCCCAGCCTAAGCCTGGAAGGCTGACCAGAGGAAGACCCCTCTACCTGAGGCCCCAGATCGACAACCAACACTTCAGTGTTATCCCGGTTCAACTTCAGCCAGCTGGCACTTATCCAGTCTTGAATCTCAGTGAGGCAGTTGTTAAAGACCAAGATAGCTTCATCCTGTTCAGGCACAAAGGACATGTATAGCTGAGTGTCATCTGCATAACAGTAGAAACTCAACCCATACCTCCTTAGAATATCTTCCAACAGCAGCATATATTTTTTTTCTTTCTTTCTTTCTTTATTTATTGATTTATTTATTTATTCAGGGCTCAGATTAATACCTTTGAGATATAAGCTCATTTACAAAGGCTCCACGTCAACAGCAAACAAAACAAATACAGTAGAACAATACAGACAGTGATTACAAAGTATGGGTTCATATTTGTTTGCAAATAGAAACCATTTTATTGACAAAAGTTGTATTTAAATATTGTGAGTTGCAATGCAGACAAACTCCACAGAGCATTTTCTAAATGTCAAGCTTCTGCAAACGCTTTTGTATTCCAAGGATAAAAAAACTTGTTATGATCCAGTTCAAAAATTAAACTAAGGGAGAGACAATGCCCTGCTGAGAAAAGTGTTAGAAAACTTTAGGACTGTCTCAGCTGCTTTTAATCATAGTTTTGAGTCAGAGTGTGAAGGTATTAAATAAAGATAACCATTTGTTCCCTCGTTGGATTGGGAAGACTTTGCAGGGAAATGTGTGACTACATGATTGATTTTCTCTGATCATTCACGTTTCATTTTTGCATTTTATTATAGTAGGAAAGAATACCTATGAAGACAAACACAAGTAATACATTTTATTTATGACCCCCCCAACCAAATTTAAATACGTAATTGTAGGGGTCATGGTGGATGGGGTGGTGAACTCCCAACAAAAGGGACTATTTAGAGTTCTATGTATTGCAACAATGATATAAATTAGGACCAACTGGCTGCCAACTGGCTGCAGGCATCCCCCCCCCCATGACTGCTAGATAGCCAAAATGGATGATATCAGGAGAATGAAACAGATAACAGCTGGCTTGCAGCTCACCTTGGGTAAATAGAGCTGAGATGAAGGTGAATTGATATCTATGCAGCAAGGCAACACTACTGGGGTGAACTATAGTGGCTCGGAGGAAGAAAGCACAGACTGTGGAGGAAATAGGGCAATCTCACACATATTTGTAGTTTGATTTCCCCCTAGCCTGACAAAGATGTACAGTCAAAATTAAAACAGTCATGCACTGTTGGCACTGTCTTGCTGTAGTCTTGTAGTAGAAGTCTTGTTAGCCTTGATAGTTTTAACTCAAGTTCATGGTGTGCATACTATGGGAGAGGAAGTTTAATCCACCTGAAGATATAATGGTTAAGGAAAGTTACTAACACAGTGCAGGCTATTAATTGGGTGGGGCAAAGATTCTAAAGCATTTTCTCTTCTAGGTATCATTAGATAAAGACATTGTTTAAAAATGGTGTACATGTATGAACTGAGATTTCAAGCATTGTGTCAATCTATCAATCTCAGTGTCAACTTTATTTTTAAAAAGCGCTTTTCAAAATGCCAAAGCACTTATACATAAACAAATCATAAATCAAATGATTAAAAACAGCAATAAAATTTACAATAACAGGCAATTAAATCTGAGAAGCATTCAGAAATGCTATACCAAATAAATACGTTTTTAGCACAGATTTAAGAGTCTCAGTGGTCAGGCACTCTCTAACCCAATGAGGTAGACAGTTCCACAGGGTTGAGGCTGCAGATGAAAATGCTCTGTTCCCTGTGGTATTTATACAGACCACGGGAACCTCTAGCAATCCCTCATTAGTGGAACAGAGTGAGTGGAGAGGGAGGTATGGACAAAAGGAGATCTTGCAAATAATACAGTCCCTGTCCATGTAGGGCCATATGGGTCAGCAAACTGACCCTAAAGGTGATCCTCCACTGCACCGGCAGACAGTACAGTCCAGGGAGCACAGGTGAGACATGACTAGATCTAGATAAGCCAGTCAACAACCTGGCTGCTGCATTCTGCACCAGCAGCAGGTGGCAGATGCCACCCCTGAAAGTCCTAGATACAGAGCATTGCAGCAGTCAAGGTAGGAGGTCACAAGGGCATGGACCAATTTTGGAAGATCATCAGGCAGAACAAGGTGTTTTATCTGGACAACATTCCTCAGATGGTAAAATGAGGTCTTGATAATGGCTGACACCTGATATTTAAGCGTCAGTCCACCATCAAGTTTAATGTCCTGATTCTTCACCTGTTCAGAGGACTTCAACTGGTTGCCACCCCGCCTAAGCTCAGAAGGCTGACCAGAAGAAGACCCCTCTACCTGACAACCTGGATCCACAGCCAACACCTCAATCTTATCCGGGTTCAACCCCATCCAGCTGGCACTCATATAGTCTTGAATCTCAGTAAGGCAGTTGTTAAAGACCGAGATGGCTTCATCTTGTACAGGCTTAAAGGACATGAATAGCTGAGTGTCATCTGCATAGCAGTAGAAGCTCAGCCCATACCGAATTATAATGTTTCTAAAGGGCAGCATATTTTTATTTATTTATTTGTTCAGTTCTCATATTAATACCTTTGCGTTTATAAGCTCATTTACAAAGCTTCCATGTCAACAGCAAACAAAACAAATACAGCAAAACAATACAGACAGAGGTTACAAAGTATGGGTTCATATTTCTTTGCACATAGAAACCATTTTATTGACAAAAGTTGTATGTAAATATTGTGAGTTGCAATGTAGACAAACTCCACAGAGCCTTCTTCAAATGTCAAACTATTCCAAACGCTTTTGTATTCTGAGAGTAAAAAAAACTTGTTATGATCCAGTTCAAAAATCAGACTAAGGAAGAGACAATGCCCTGCTGAGAAAAGTGTTAGAAAACTTTAAACCTGTCTCAGCTGCTTTTAATCATAGTTGTGAGTCAGAGTGTGAAGGTGTTAAATAAAGATAGCCATTTGTTCCCTGGTTGGATTGGGAAGACTTTGTAGGGAAATATGTGGCTACGTGATTGATTTTCTCTGATCATTCACGTTTCATTTTTGCATTTTATTATAGTAGGAAAGAATACCTATGAAGACAAACACAAGTAATACATTTTATTTATTCAGACGTTTGCACACCAGGTTAGTCTAATTTAGGTGAAACATATTTTTAAAAGAATCCTAAGGGTCTGATAACACTAGCATAGTCAATGTTTTGCAGTTCTGGTTATGGAGAACAAGAATATAAAAATCTAGTTAAAACATATTTATAATGGTGACATCCCCCTCCCCTGCCGAAATTAAAAAACGTAATTGTAGTGGTCATGGTGGAGGGGGTTGGAAACTCCCAATAAAAGGGACTATTTAGAGTCCTATGTATTGCAGCAGTGAAAGAAATCAGGGCCAACTGGTTGTAGGACCCCCCCATGACTACTAGATAGCCAAAATGGATGATATCAGGAGAATGGAACACATTACACCTGGTCTGTAGCTCACCATGGATAAATAAAGCTGAGCTGAGGATGAATTGGTATCTAAGCTGTAAGACAACACTCTTTGGGTGAACTCCAGTGGCTCGGAGGAAGAAAGGGCAGACTGTGGAGGAAACAGGGCAATCTCACTCACATTTGTAGTCTGATTTCCCTCTAGCCTGACAAAGATGTACAGTCAAAACTGAAACAGTGTATCCTCACAGTCATTCCACTATTGGCACTGTCTTGCTGTAGTCTTGTAGTCGATGTCTTGTTAACCTTGTTGGTTTTTAACTCAGGTTCATGGTGTGTATACTATGGGAGAGGAAGTTTAATACACCTGAAGATTTAATGGTTAGGGAGATTTACTAACACAGTGCAGGCTATTAATTGGGAGGGGCAAAGATTCTAAAGCATGTTCTCTTCTAGGTATCATTAGATAAAGACGTCATTGTTTAAGAATATTGTACACATATGAACTGAGATTTCAAGCATTGTGTCAATGTCAATGTGAACTTTATATTTAAAATGCATTTTCAAAATGCCAAAGCACTAGTACATGAACAAATCATAAATCAAATTATTAAAAGACAGCAATAAAATGAACAATAACAAGCAATTAAATCTGAGAAGCATTCCGAAATGCTATTCCAAATAGATATGTTTTTAGAGCAGATTTAAGAGTCAGTGATCAGGCACTTTGTAACCCAATAAGGTAGAGAGTTCCACAGGGTTGAGGCTGCAAATGAAAATGCTCTGTTCCCTGTGGTATTTAAACGGATCCTGGGAACCTCTAGCAATCCCTCATTAGAGGAACTGAGGGAATGGAGGGGGAGGTATGGACAAAGGAGATCTTGCAAATAATGAAGTCCCTGTCCATGTAGGACCTTATGGGTCAGAAAACTGACCTTGAAGGTGATCCTCCACTGCACTGGCAGTCAGTACAATCTGCTGAGCACAGGTGAGACATGGCTAGATCTATATAAGCCAGTCAACAACCGTGATGCAGCATTTTGCACCAGCTGCAGGCGGCAGATGTCCATTCCCCAAAAGCCCTAGGTACACAGCATTGCAGCAGTTAGGGCAGGAGGTCATAAAGACATGGACCAATGTTGGAAGATCATCAGGCAGAACAAGATGTTTTATCCAGACAACATTCCTCAGATGGTAAAATGAGGTCTTGATGATGGCTGACACCTGAGATTTAAGCATCAGCCCACCATCAAGTTTAATACACATATTCTGCACCCATTCAGAGGACTTCAACTGGTTGCCACCCCACCTAAGCTCAGAAGGCTGACCAGAGCAAGACCCCTCTACTTGACAACCTGGATCCACAACCAACACCTGAGTCTTATCTGGGTTCAACCTCAACCAGCTGGCACTCATACAGTCTTGAATCTCAGTGACGCAGTTGTTAAAGACTGAGATGGCTTCATCTTGTACAGGCACAAAGGACATTTATAGCTGAGTGATATCTGCATAGCAGTAGAAGCTCAGCCCATGCTGACTTATAATGTTTCCCAGTGGCAGCATATTTTAATTTATTTATTTATTCAGTTCTCAGATTAATACCTTTGAGTTTATAAGCTAGTTCACAAAGGTTCCATGTCAACAGCAAATGACACAAATACAGCAAAACAATAGAGACAGAGGTTACAAAGTATGGCTTCATATTTGTTTGCACATGGAAACCATTTTATTGATAAATGTTTTATGTAAATATTGTGAGTCGCAATGCAGACAAACTCCAGAAAGCCTTTTTCTAAAAGTCAAGCTACACCAAACACGTCTATATTCTGAGGCAAAAAAACTTGTTTCTATCCAGTTCAAAAATTAGACTAATGGAGAGACAATGCCCTGATGAGAAAAGTGTTAGAAAACTTTAGAACTGCATCAGCTACTTTTAATCATAGTTGTGAGTCAGAGTGTGAAGGTGTTCAATTGAGATAGCCATTTGTTCCCTGTCTGGACTGGGAAGACTTTGCAGGGAAATGTGTGACTACATGAATGATTGGCTCAGATCATTCACGTTTCATTTTTGCATTTTTCTTATAGGCAAGAAAGATTACCTATGAAGACAAACACAGATAATACATTTTATTTGTTCAGAATTTTGCACAACAGGATAGCCTAATTTAGGTGAAACATATTTTTAAAAGAATCCTAAGGGTCTGATAACACTAACATAGTCAATCTTTTGCAGTTCTTGTTATTCAGAAAAAGAATATAAAAAAAATAGTTAGAACATATTTATAATGGTGGCCCCCCCCCCCTTGAATTTAAACACATAATTGTAGGGGTCATGGTGAAGGGTGAACTACCAATGACAGGGACTATTTAGAGTTCTAGGTATGGCAGCAATGATATAAATCAGGGCCAACTGGTTTCAGGAGTTCACCCCCCCCCCAAGACTACTGGATAGCCAGTATGGACAATATCAGGACAATGGAACAGATTACAGCTAGTTTGCGGTTCACCTTGGACAAATAAAGCTGCGCTGAGGTTGAAGTGGTATCTAAGTGGCAAGGCAACACTCTTGGGGTGAGCTTCAGTGGCTTGGAAGAAGAAAGGGCAGACTGCTGATGAAATAGGGCAATCTCCCACATCTTAATAGTCTGACTTGCCCCTAACCTGCCAGAGATGTACAATCAAAATTGAAACAGTGTGTCCACACAGTCATGCCACTGTTGGCATTGTCTTGCTGTAGTGTTGTAGTAGAAGTCTTTCTAGCCTTGTTGGGTTTTAACTCAAGTTCATGGTATAAATACTATGGGAGAGGAAGTTTAATACACCTGAAGATGTAATGGTTAGGGAGAATTACTAATATAGTAGAGGCTATTAATTGGAGGGACAAAGATTCTAAAGCATGTTCTATTCTAGGTATCATTAGATAAAGACATCATTGTTTAAGAATGTTGTGCACGTATGAACTGAGATTTCAAGTGTTGTGTCGATGTCAATTTAAATGTCAACTTTATTTTTTAAAAGCGCTTTTCAAAATGCCAAAGCACTTGTACATAAACAATAAAACAAATCATCAATCAAATAATTAAAAACAGCATTAAAAATAACAATAACAGGCAATTAAATTTAAGAAGCATTCAGAAATGCAAGACCAAATAAACATGTTTTTAGTGCAGATTTAAGAGTCTCAGTGGTCAGGCACTCTCTAACCCAATGAGGTAGAGAGTTCCACAGGGTTGGGACCGCAGATGAAACTGCTGTGGTCTCTGTGGTCTTTTAACAGACCCTGGAAACCTCTAGCAATCTCTCATAGGTGGAATGGAGCAAGTAGAGGGGGTGGTAGGGACAAAGGAGATCTTGCAAATAACACAATCCCTCTCCATGTAAGAGTCCATGGGTCAGCAAACTGACCTTGAAGGAGAGCCTCCACTGCACCGGCAGCCAGTACAGTCCACGGAGCACAGCTGAGATATGGCTAGACCTAGATTAGTCAGACAACAACCTGGCTGCTTCATTCTGCACCAGCTGCAGGTGGCAGAAGTCTACCCCGGAAGCCCTAGGTACAGAACTTTGCAGCAGTCAAAGCAGGAGGTCACAAAGGCATGGACCAATGTTGGAAGATCATCAGGCAGAGCAAGGTGTTTTATCTGAATGATATTCCTCAGATAGTAAAATGAGGTCTAGATGACGACTGGCACCTGAGATTTAAACATCAACTCACCATCAAGTATAGCTTCCAGATTCCATACCCATTCAGAGGACTTCAACTGGTTGCCACACAGCCTAAGCCAGGAAGGCTGACCAGAGGAAGACCCCTTTACCTGATGACCCAGATCCACAACCAAAACCTCAGTCTGATCTGGATTCAACCTCAACCAGCTGGCACTCGTCCAGTCTTGAATCTTAGCGAGGCAGTTGTTAAAGACCAAGATGGCTTTATCCTGTTTAGGCACAAAGGAAATATATAGCTGAGTGTTATCTGCATAGCAGTAGAAACTCAACCCATTCCAGCTTATAACGTCTCCCAACAGCAGCATATTTTTATTTATTTATTTATTTATTTATTCAGTTCTTGGATTAATACCTTTGAGCTATAAGCTCATTTACAAAGGTTCCGCGTCAACAGCACACAACACAAATACAGCAAAACAATACAGACAGTGGTTACAAAGTATGGATTTATATTTGTTTGCACATAGAAACCATTTTCTTGATAAAAGATGTAATGTAAATATTGTGAGTTACAATGCAGACAAACTCCAGAGAGCCTTTCTCCAAAAGTCAAGCTACACACAAACGCGTTTGTATTCTGAGGGTAAAAAAACTTGTTATGATCTAGTTCAAAAATTCAACTAACGGAGAGACAATGCCCTGCTGAGAAAAGTGTTAGAGAACTTTAAGACTGCCTCAGCTGCTTTTAATCATAGTTGTGACTCAGAGTGTGAAGGTGTTCAATTAATGTAGCCTTTTGTTCCCTGGCTGGATTGGGAAGCCTTTGCAGGGAAATATGTGACTAAATGATTGATTGGCTCAGATCATTTACATTTCATTTTTGCCTTTTTTTGACAGGTAGGAAAGAATATATATGAAGACAAACACAAATAATACATTTCATTTATTCAGAATTTTGCACACCAGGATAGCCTAATTTAGGTGAAACATATTTTTAAAAGAATCCTAATGGTCTAATAACACTTGCATAGTCAGTGTTTTGCAGTTCTTGTTATTCAGAACAAGAATATAAAGAAACTAGTTAGAACATATTTATAATGGTGACCCCCACTGAATTTAAACACATAATTGTAGGGGTCATGGTGTTGGGGGAATTACCAACAAAAAGGACTATTTAGAGTTCTAGGCATTGCAGCAATGATTGAAATCAGGGCCAGCTGGTTATAGGCATCTCCCCACCCATGACTACTGGATAGCCAATACAGACAATATTAGGAGAATGGAATAGATTACAGCTGGCTTGTGGCTCACCTTGGACAAATAAAGCTGAGCAGAGGGTGAATTGATATCTAAGTAGCAAGGCATCACTCTTGGGGTGAGCTCCAGTGGCTCGGAGGAAGAAAGGGCAGACTGCTGATGAAATAAGGCAATATCCCACACCTTAATAGTCTGACTTTCCCTTAGCCTGCCAAAGATGTACAATCAAAATTGAGACAGTGTGTCCACACAGTCATGCCACTGTTGGCACTGTCTTGATATAGTGTTGTAGTAGAAGTATTGCTAGCCTTGTTGGTTTTAACTGAAGTTCATGGTATAAATAGTAAGGGAGAGGAAGTTTAATCCACCTGAAGATGTAATGGTTAGGTAGAGTTGCTAACACAGTGCAGGTTATTAATTGTGAGTGGCAACGATTCTAAAGCATGTTTTCTTCTAGGTATCACTAGATAAAGACATCATTGTTTAAGAATGTTGTGCATGTATGTACTGAGATTTCAAGCATTGTGTCAATGTCAATGTCAACTTTATTTTTAAAAGCTCTTTTCAAAATGCCAAAGCACTTGTACATAAACAATACAACAAATCATCAATCAAGTAATTAAAAACTGCAATACAATTAACAACAACAGGCAATTAATTTAACCCTTAAACTGCCAAGGTTTTTTTCTATAAATTGCATATCCTTGCTGCCAGAGGTTTTTTCACTGGGTTTGTACACCTATTATTTATGACATTATTATATAATTTTTCTTAATTCCATTGTAAACATTTTTTGTCAGGATAGTAAGAACCTAACACAATTATAATTTAAAGGGAAAATGTAAATTTTACAACTAAGCAATTTGGAGATATATATGTTTATTTAGTAAAATTTCAATTGTTTTTGCGAATTTGTGTTTGCAAAAAATATTGAAGTTTGTAAAAACATTATAATCGGTTGCATCATTGATAAAAATGTCTGTCTAAAATGTAACTAATTTTCACTTTCAGGTTACAAATTCTTTATATAAACACAAATTTCACATTGGTTTCTCATCTACAGATTATGAGAGTGACCAGAACCGACCACCTACGGTAGGGCCATGCTGGCCTATGGGGGGTTATCTCTTGGATTATGGGGTACACATCACTAAATCCAGTAAGAAAAAGTAAGAATTAGCCTGTTTCCCATGACAGGGAAGAGGATGAGTAAATCAAGGCCCAGATTGTACCCATAGCTAGATCCCCTGGGTCACATGGCCAAAAACAAGATGGCTGACACTGTTCAGTCATTTTCTGTGTCAAACTGCTTGTGACTCATTCATTGGGATAACTAGATTATAAAAGTAGTAAATATCAATGGATTACACCCTTTCTCATGGCAGCAGTGGCTTGGATGACATTTCTGATCCCTAATTTCACATTACAGACCCACCTGCAGATAGCTGAGGTGCCATACCCAACCACCCATGGTATGCCCGTGCTGGCCAATGAGATGACCACCTATTGCATTATGGGATGCATGCCAATAAATTCAAAAAGGAAAAGTAAGAAGTAGCCTGTTTCCCATGACAGGGAAGAGGATGAGTAAATCAAGGCCCAGATTGTACCCATAGCTAGATCCCCTGGGTCACATGGCCAAAAACAAGATGGCTGACACTGTTCAGTCATTTTCTGTGTCAAGCTGCTTGTGTTACATGTTTATTATGTTAACTAGATTATAAAAGTGGTAAATGTCAATGGATTACACCTTTTGTTATGGCAGCAGTGACTCAGATGAAATTTCTGATCCCTAATTTCACATTACAGACCCACCTGCAGATAGCCAGGGTGCCATACCCAACCACCCATGGTATGGCCATGCTGGTCAATGGGGTGACCACCTATTGCATTATCGGGTACATGCCAATAAATTCAGAAAGGAAAAGTAAGAAGTAACCTGTTTTACATGACATGGAAGTGAATGAGCAAATCAAATCCCAGTTTGTACCCATAGCTACAACTCCTGGGTCACATGACCAAAAACAAGATGGCTGACACTGTTCAGTCATTTTCTGTGTCAAACTGCTTCTGTTACATGTTTGTAGGGATAACCACATTATACAAGTGGTAAATGTCAATGGAGTACATCTTTTCTTACATCTACAGGGGCTTGGATGAAATTTCTAATCACTAATTTTACATTATACACCCACCAGCAGATAGCTGGGGTGCCTTACCCAACCACCCGAGGTAGGGACATGCTGGCCCATTGAGGGCCCTCCTATTGCATTATGGGATACATGCCAAAAAATCGAGAAAGAAGAAGTAAGGAGTAGCCAGTTTTACATGACAAGGAAGTGAATAAGTAAATCAAGGCACAGATTGCTCCCATAGCTGCATCCTCTTGTTCACATGACCAAAAACAAGATGGCTACCTCTGTTCAGTCATTTTCTTGCCAAACTGCTTCTGTTATACATTTGTAGGGATAACTACATTATAAAAGTGGTAAATGTCAATGGAGTACACCTTTTCTTAAATCTGCAGGGGCTTGGATGAAATTTCTGATCACTAATTTCACATTATAGACCAACCAGCAGACAGATGTGGTGCCATACCCAATCACCCATGGTAGGGCCATGCTGGTCCATGGGGGCCTACCTATTGTATTATGGGGTACATCCCAATAAATTGAGAAAGAAAAAGTAAGAAGTAGCCTGTTTTAAATGACAGGGAAGTGAATGAGTAAATCAAGGTCCAGATTGTACCCATACCTACATCCCCTGGGTCACATGATCAAAAACATGATGGCTGCTACCGTTCAGTCATTTTCTGTGTCAAGCTGCTTATGTTACATGTTTATTATAACTAGATTATAAAAGTGGTAAATGTCAATGGATTACAGCTGTTCTTACCGTAGCAGGGGTTTGGATGAAATTTCTGATAACCAATTTCACATTACAGACCCACCTGCAGATAGCCAGGGTGCCATACCCAACCATCCATGGTCTGCCCATGCTGGTCAATGGGGTGAACATCTACTGCATTATGGGGTCTACGCCAATAAATTCAAAAAGGAAAAGTAAGAAGTAGCCTGTTTTACATGGTGGGGAAGCAAATGAGTAAATCAAGGCCCAAATTGTACCCATAACTACATCCGCTGGGTCACATGACCAAAAACAAGATAGCTGACACTGTTCAGTCATTTTCTGGGTCAGACTGTTTCTCTTACACATTTATTTGGATAACTAGATTATAAAAGAGGTAATTGTCAATGGATTACTCATTTTCTTACAGCAGCCAAGGCTTGGATTACATTTCTGATCACTAATTTCACATTATAGACCCACCTGCAGATATCTGGGGTGCTATACCCAACTACCCATGGTATGTCCATGCTGGCCCTTGGGGTGTCCACCTATTGCATTATGGGGTGTACTTCATATGACTACGTGTCTCTTGACATCAGCTGACATGAACAGGATTATGCCTGGGTAACATCAATCTGCATTTTCTCCACTCTTTAGTGTATGTTAATGCCTCTTGATGGTACCTGGTCATTTCCAAATAGTCTTTAACCTTATAATGATGACAATACACCTGCACTGACCTCATGAACACATGAGCACAGTATAAGTGTATGCGGTTCTGGCAACGGCTGACACGAACAGCCAGGTAGGACAACAGAATGACACGGTAAATGACTATGGGGTTATGACCAGATAACATCAGTTTGCATTTTCACTACCCTTTAGTGTGTGTTAATGCATCCTGATGTTACCTGGTCACTCCAAATGGTGTTTTACCTTACTACTCAAGAAAATCACCAAATTGAAACCTTTATTTTTTTTGAACTTGCAACTTTTATTAACCATACAATATACAACATCACAACTTAGGAAGAAGTTCAGATATATTAAGTTAGGAAAATAAAATCAAAGTACAACAGATATCCATCAGAAGTCAAGTTTAAAGTACCACAGAATATAAAAAAAAACTAGTTAGAACACATTTATAATGGTGACTTCCCCTTGAATTTAAACACATAATTGTAGGGGTCATGGTGGAGGTGGAACTACCAACAAAAGGGACTAGTTAGAGTTCTAGGTATTGCAGCAATGATAGAAATCAGGGCCAACTGGTTACAGGCACCCCCCCATGACTACTGGATAGCCAAAATGGACAATATCAGGAGACTGGAACATATTTCAGCTGGTTTGCGGCTCACCTTGGACAAATAAAGCTGAGCTAAGGGTGAACTGGTATATAAGTGACAAGGCAACACTCTTGGGGTGAGCTACAGTGTCCTGGAGGAAGAAAGGACAGACTGCTGATGAAATAGGGCAATCTCCCACACCTTAATAGTCTGACTTGCCCCTAGCCTGATGAAGATGTACAATCAAAATTCAAACAGTGTGTCCACACAGTCATGCCACTGTTGGCACTGTCTTGCTGTGTTGTTGTAGTTAAGGGGCCAGAAATAAGACATGATAGGAGTGGTGCAATGCAGTGGCTGTGGAACAGCAGTCTTCTGGGAGATGTTCTGGAGGATGCAGTGTTGTCCCATCTGCAAGCACCTCTCTGGGCTGAGGGAGCAGGTTGCTCATCTCCAGGCTGAGTTGACCAGGATTTGTGGGACCTCCTCTCCCACCCAGGGACCACCAGTGCCACTGCTGTTGCCTCAGAGGTTGCCAAGGAAGAGGAGCAGTTGGACCACAGTGGGCTCTGGGAGGGTAAGGGTGGTGGAACAGAGGTGCATCCTTCCAGTTGTACCTCTCCACAATTTATATGCCATTCTGGCAAAGTGTGGTTCCTCCATGAAGGCACTCACAGTGGAGACCAAGAGGATGCTGGGAACCTCCACAAAGGAGACCCACAGAAGGATGGCATGGGACCCCACAGGGGAAGGAAACAACTCCTGGTGAGGGACTCCATTGTTAGGAAGGTAGAACTAGGGGAGGAAGGGGACAAGGAGGTAAGGTGCCTGCTTGGTGCCATGGCTTGGAGGGACAGGGAGCGAATCCTCAATATTGCTGGAACAGCTACACAGGGGAGGGAGCTGGATGTCATTGTCAACCTAGGTACAAATGACCTGGCTAGGAAAGGGATCAGAACAGTGCAGGAAGAGTTTGTGGAGTTGGGGAGGGGCCTTAGACAAGTAGCACACATGGTAACCTTCTCGGAGGTGCTGCCTGTCCTTCACAAAAGTGGGAGCAAGACAGACAGGAAACTACAGACCTGTCAGTTTGACCTCTGTGGTAGGGAAAGTGATGGAATCACTTCTGAAAGAAAGAATTGTTGAGCACCTAGAGGCCAGTGGGGCATAGGACCCAAGGCAGCATGGGTTCACAGCAGGAAGGTCATGTCAGTCAAATCTAATTGATTTCTTTGACTGGGTGACCAAAGTAGTAGACCAGGGAGGGGCTGTGGGCATGGCCTACCTAGACTTTAGCAAGGCATTTGACACAGTCCCACACAAATGATTAATAGTCAAATTAACCAGCCTGGGAGTGGGTCCCAGAGTGGTAGTCTGGGTAAAACATTGCTGGACAACAGGACACAGAAGGTAAATGTAAATGGACTGCACTCTGAAGAAAGAGGGGTTACTAGATGGGTACTGCAGGGTTCAGTTCTGGGTTCAGTCCTTTTTAATGTCTTTATAAGTGACATTGCAGAGGGACTGGAAGGAAAAGTATACCTCTTTGCAGATGACACAAAGATCTGCAATAGGGTTGATACACAAGGAGGCATGGAAAGGATGAGAAGGGACTTGGCAAGGTTGGAGGAATGGTCAGAAGTATAGCAACTTGGATTCAATGCAATGAAGTGCAAAATAATGCACCTGGGAAACAAAAACCCAGGGGAAGATTACACAATGGGGGGAGGTAGTAACAACAACAGAAATGGAAAGGGACCTGGGGGTAATCATATCAGATGACCTTATGGTAAGCAAGCAGTGTGAGAAGGCAGTAGGGAGGGCTGGGGGGATACTGGCATGTATAGGGAGAGGCATCACCAGTAGAAAACAAGAAGTTGTTATCCCTTTGTACAGACAGTTGGTGAGACCCCATCTGGAGTATTGCGTCCAGTTCTGGACACCCCATCACCGCAAGGACATAGACAGGATGGAGGCAGTCCAGAGGAGGACAACTAAAATGGTGCAGGGTCTGCAAGAGAAGTCATATGAGTAGAGACTAAAGGAGCTTAACATGTATACCCTTGAGGAAAGGAGGGAGGGATGGGGACATGATAGAAACTTTTAAGTACCTCAGTGGAATCAACAAAGTCCAAGAGGGTAGCATCTTTCAGAAAAAGAGTTGTGCAAGAACAAGGGGACACAATTTGAAGATAGAGGGGGGACGGCTCAGGGGCAATGTGAGGAAGTATTTTTTCACAGAGAGGGTGGTGAATGCATGGAACAGCATTCCTGAGGAGGTTGTGGGGTCTAAAACTGTGGGAGAATTCAAGAACGCATGGGACAGACAAGGCAATTTTTTGGAGGGGTAGGAAGAAATAGGTTGTTGGTTAAATATGATCTGCAGCTTATACTGTAGGTAGGGAAATGGGCAGACTAGGTGGCCAAGAGGTCCTTATCTGCCATCTAAGTCAAAGTCTATAAGTTTTGTTAGCCTTGTTGGTTTTTAATTCAAGTTCATGGTATAAATACTATGGGAAAGGAAGTTTAATCCTCCAAAAGATGTAATGGTTAGGGAGAGTTACTAATGCCGTGCAGGCTATTAATTGGGAGCGGCAAAGATTCTAAAGCATGTTCTCTTCTAGGTATCATTAGATAAAGACATCATTGTTTAAAAATATTGTGCACATATGAACTGAGATTTCAATCATTGTGTCAATGTCAATGTCAACTTTATTTTTAAGAAGCTCTTTTCAAAATGCCAAAGCACGTGTACATAAACAATAAAACATTCAATCAAATAATTAAAAACAGGAATAAAATTAACAATAACAGGCAATTAATTTAAGAGACATTCTGAAATGCTATAACAAATAAATATGTTTTTAGTGCAGATTTAAAAGTCTCAGTGGTCAGGCACTCTCTAACCCAATGAGGTAGAGAGTTCCACAGTGTCAGGACCGCAAATGAAAGTGCCCTGGTCCCTGCAGTCTTTTAACAGACCCTGGGAACCTCTAGCAATCCTTTATTGGTGGAATGAAGCAAGTGGAGGGGGTGGTAGGGACAAAGGAGATCTTGCAAATAATGCATTCCCTGTCCATGTAGGGCATTATGGGTCAGCAAACTGACCTTGAAGGATGATCATCCACTGTACCGGCAGCCAGTACAGTCCGTAGAGCATAGGTGAGACATGGCTAGATCTATATAAGCCAGTCAGCAATCTGGCTGCTTCATTCTGCACCAGCTACAGGTGGCAGAATTCCACCTCCAGGAGCCCTAGGTGCAGAGCATTGCAGCAGTCGAGGCAGGAGGTTACAAAGGCACGGACCAATGTTGGAAGATCATCAGGTGGAGCAAGGTGTTTTATCCGAACGATATTCCTCAGATGGTAAAATGAGGTCTTGATGATGGCTGACACCTGAGATTTAAACATCAGCTCACCATCAAGTATAGCTCCCAGATTCCATACCCATTCAGAGGACTTCAACTGGTTACCACACAGCCTAAGCCCAGAAGGCTGACTAGAGGAAGATCCCTCTACCTGATGACCCAGATCCTCAACCAACACTTCAGTCTGATCCGGGTTCAATCTCAACCAGCTGGCACTCATCTATCTTGAATTGTAGCAAGGCAAAAAATAAAACATTACTGCTGGCTTGCGGCTCACCTTGGATGAATAATGCTGAGCTGATGATGAATTGGTATCTAAGCAGCAAGGCAACACTCTTGGGGTGAGCTCCAGTGGCTTGGAGGAAGAAAGGGCAGACTGCTGATGAAATAGGGCAATCTTCCACACCTTAATAGTATGATTTGCCCCTAGCCTGACAAAGATGTACAGTCAAAACTGAAACAGTGTATTCCCACAGTCATGCCACTGTTGGCACTGTCTTGCTGTAGTGTCGTAGTAGAAGTCTTGTTAGCCTTGTTGGTTTTTAACTCAAGTTAATGATATAAATACTATGGGAGAGGACTTTTAATCCACCTGAAGATGTAATGGTTTGGGAGAATTACTAACACAGTGCAGGCTTTTTATCGGGAGGGGTAAAGATTCTAAAGCATGTTTTCTTCTAGGTACCATTAGATAAAGACATCATCATTTAAGAATATTGTGCACATATGAACTGAGATTTCAAGCATCTTGTCAATGTCAATGTCATCTTTATTTTTAAAAAACGTTTTTCAAAATGCCAAAGTACTAGTACATAAACAATAAAACAAATCATCAATCAAATAATTAAATCAACAATAAAATTAACAATAACAGCCAATTATACACTGTGAACAACATGGGTGATAAAACAGAACCCTGTGGTACCCCACATTTCCAGGGGTGATGGACTGAGGAACAAATCCCAGACACCAGTCTCTGAGTCCTGCCCATGAGGAAGGAATGGAACCACCTGAGGACTGTACCAAACAGTCTGCAGTTCTACCATAGGAGCGCCAATAACATCCCATGGTCCATGGTGTCAAACACTGCAGGGAGATCAAAAGAGCCAAGATCAGACAGCTCTTCTGATCTCTCACTATCAAGAGATCATTAAGTACCCGAACAAGTGCTGTCTCAGTACTATGCCTCTTCCTGAATCCAGACTGGAGAGGCTCATAGACCTCATGGATGGTAAGATGATCCTCGAGTTGCAATGTGACTGGCACGGAGTCAGAACACAGCTAACCACAATGCCATTGGCATTAACAGTGCGGCAATAATGCTATCCTTTTTGTTTTTGAGGGGGGCTTTGCTCTCCGCATCCCCAATGCAGAAGGCTGCACCCCTTTTTAAAGATTCTCACTTGGGGGGGGGGGAACGGATCATGAGGAAAGTTAAAATTTGTGGGGCCATGGACTACTGTTTCCACAGCCCCTTATAGCAAGCAACAAGTTACGATTCTGCCAAAATGGTTGGAAACCAGAATTAGAACCCTAATCTATACTGCATCCCAGCCAAGATGCTCTATGCTCCAGCCCTCCATGCCACGGGAGCAGCTCGGCCAGTCTCTGGTATTCTGCTACCCTTGTCCAGCACCACAGACAGTGACCAGGGGAGCGCATATAGCTAGCGCTGTAAATTCCCACTTGCTGTCCGTGATAGCACCACAGGGACTAGCGGTCTCTTGAATGATGCTATTCTTGTAGTGCTAATATAACTGGCTACCAATATGACTACCTTCTTGATGACCTTGCCCACAAAGGGCAGGATAGAGACTGGTCTGTAGTAAGAGAGACAGTCCAGGTCAAGGAAAGATTTCTTTAATAGGGGTATGACGACTGCCTCCTTCAAGAGGTCAGGAAACACACCTGTCTCCAATGTGCAACAGACAATCTCTGCTAGGACTGGTCCAATGACTTCCACACACTCCACAAGTAGGCAGGTTGAACCAGGATCCATGCTACAGCACGTCGGTCACAGACCCTGGATAATCTTCATGATATGCATGATCACCAGCCGGTCAAAGTAAGACCAGACAAACTGGGTGCTTGCGACCTCCCCCTGACCACCGCAACGCTCATTAGAGCATGCTAAGCAGATCTTTGACTAGGTGGTGGGAACCTTATCTATGAAGAATCGAGTGAACTCCTCACACTTAAATTGTGAAAATGCTCTCCAATTCTGAAGACAGGTTGGATTGCACAACCCGTTGACAGTTTGGAAGAGCTGAGCCAGTCGGTTCCTCACAGCAGCAATCAGTAGCACACCACCACATTGACAATGTTACAGCAAGGACCATCACAGCGACCAATCTCGCCAGATCACTGTGGTGGTCCTGCTGAACACCAGCACTATGCCTCCCAGTGTTACACCCCCATCCCAAACCAACTCCAACTTGGAGTTGGTTATTTAAAGATGGGGGTGTGGGGGACACAGGGAGCATAGCCCCCCCCAGAAACACACTCCGTTACTGATGAGAACAATGCCGACAGTCAACATTGTTCCCATCGCTGTGGGAGATGTCAACAACATTGTTGTCGATATCAAGGGGTAGAACCTCGGCAATCTCCCTGGACAGGAACTCTGCCTTCTTACGGGAGACAGACAATTGATAGTCCTTATCATGGGACATCAATCTAAGTTTATCATACTCCAAGCCGAATTTCCACCAGCAATGCTCCAACCTTCACCCCACTCACCTCAGCTTTTTCAGGGTCCCATAAACCAAGGGGACCGAGCACAGAGAGTGAGTGGGGAAACTCGGACAGAAGCTATGGAATCTAAGGCCCACAATACTGCCCTATTATAGTACAGTAGCAGTTCACCTGGTTCCAGGCTTTCCATTGGCCTACTCAATAGGTCCAGCACTGCCATTAGGCAATCAGGGGTCAAACCCCTTAAAGGTCAGTACTGGACTATCTCCATAGAGGTCGGCCTATTGGGGGGAGCCACGAAATTGAACCCTGTAGTATGATGGTCAGACCAACCAACCGGCTCCATCAGCAGGTCGGAGATCTCCATCTCCAGGAGGAACACCAGATCCAAAGACTGGCCACAATTACGTGTTGCAGAGGTAACTACCTGTGTGAATCCCAACAAGATCATCAACTCGAGGAAGTGTTGACCAAATTGCGAGAGTTCGTCATTGACCCAATCATTGAAATCCCTAAAACCAACCATCTGGAGGATTCCAACACCATGTCGACAACGAAGTCTGCAACTTCCAGCAGGAATTCCTTCTTGCCCCCGGGTGAATGGTAGATGAGAAGTATCATGCAACCCACACCTGCACCCATGATACACTCAAAGGATCTGGTGGTTCCCACTGGCACATCTACAAGACCCAGTTCTGACTTAAAACAAATGTCTACACCGCCGCCCCTATGATCCAATCTCGGGTGGTGTATCACCAAGTACCCAGCCAGCACTGCTGACTCCAACACAGGACCAGCATTTTCATCCAGCCAGATCTTGGTGATGCAAATCAGGTTTGATGTTTAGACAAGATCAGCTATCACTGATGTCTTGTTCTTAATAGACCTTGCAATACATAACACCACCCGAGTCAGATGAACGATGCAATGTCCTCCAAACTTTTTCTTATTTAATAAGGATGAGTTTACAGAAATCATATTTACAAACACTGGCATAATATGAAAATGCATTCAAATGTAGAAAGGTTCCCCACAGATTGAGGATTTGTAGTACAGGCTATCCAAAATATCAGGCTCTATTCCAGGAGAAAAAAATGTAGCCTGCCTTAGATGGTACCAGGAAGCCCGTTCTCTGTCAGAGACCATGGAGTCCCCAAACTGTGTGTGAACAGCTACTCTGTTGTACTTCCACACCTTGAAATCATATGCAGAACCACAGAAATGACACTTAGTCAGAGGGGGAGCCCTTTCTGCTACTAAGACACAATGCAAACCAAGGCTATGCAATGTTTATAGATTTAAATTGTGTTTTCCCAGAATGTTACACTTTTCTCTTGCAAATGGGGTTTTGTCTGCTATCATGCTAGTGTAGACTCCAGGAAGTAGCAACATGTCATGGTGCCAGATACACATGGGGCTATACCATACAGTGAGCCCACATCAGCCATTGCTTCCACTTGAAGTCCCCCCTCTTCATTACCAGCACTTTACCTGTATGCCTGCTTCTGGGGTGCTGGGGGAAAATAATCATTATGCTTTCTTCTGGCTATATACCCTGGTGTTCAATTGTCCCTCATCCACTTATGAGCCAGTGCCAAATCACTCTTTGCATCCAGTGGAATCCCCTTTCTTAGCCTCTTACCCCATACTGGTCTACATAAAACTCTTTGTTTTCCCTGTCAATTCTTCCTTGGTCTGCTTTCAAAGTTGTGACTCCCTTACCACCCACCTGCAGTATATCTAAGGGCTGGGGTGTCTCAGAACTCTTTTTTGCACATCTTGGGAGGGGAGATGAGACTTTACACTTAATTGGCAGCATCTTGTCTTTTGTTGCATCAGTTGGGGAAGGGGTTTTCACTGTCTGTCTATAGTCATAGACTTCAGTTCAGTTTTATTTCATTAGGGAATGTACAGTAACCATTGAGATAAGCTGATCTATACCTGAAGTCCCTTCTAAAAGTCCTGCATTCCTCATGTTTCCTTTTGGAGTTTGACACAGTATTTGATTTATATCTATTCTTGATCTGAGGCTGTAAGCAGTGTGGACCAATCTCTAACATTTACATTGTGCCGTTTAAAGATAAGAGAAGAATATAAGCTTTTAAGGACTTAGTCAGGGTATTCTTTGGTTATTGCATTGATCTGGACTCTACATACAGTACTGGAGTTTAATGGTTGTTTACAGTTTTTAAATGTAATTTAATAAATATGCATAAATAGTTGAAAATTCAGCCTGGGCTGTTAATTAAGCAAAACGGTATGACCAGGGGTTATGTTAATGTTCTAGTTAATCATCCCTGGGGTAATGTGCCATGAGGTGCAGCTGAGTGCCATATTTCCAGGGGTGATTTATTTGAACATTAACATAACCCTTGGGAGTACCTTGTTGTTATTATTAAAATTGGCAGCAGTAAAAAAAATTGTACACATTTATATCACAAAGGCTTCTGTGATTTATTACTTTGTTTTAGTAAAATAGTCCATCCACGATTGTTTGTGAAGGCAAGTGCCCCATTGCCATGTTACAGTCATCTCAAACATGACACTGCACACCGCTGGAGTGTGTAGTACACTCACAGCAAAATAATACTACCGTGTTTTGAGTTTGCTGGTTTTTGTTTAGCCCAAACAGGTGTATGACCCAATCTTGTCCCTCTAAACCCTCATTTAAACCACCCTGATGTGCCCTCCCAACATAGCAAATGTCTCTGCCAGCACTGAACTGTATGCCCAGAAGTTGTGCATAAACTTTCTGTGCAGTGTGTAGTGAAATCCACATCTCTGCACTACTTTTTGTTTCTTTCAGCCGTCCCTGATCACTGAAATATATAATCCCCACCCAACCCTCCCTCTCACTGGGTGCTAAATCTCCCTGGTGTCAGAACTAGCAAAGCAGACTGCTGCTACCCACTCAGATAACAGTGACTGACCAACCTGACAGGCACAAATAGCTCCTCCTTCCTGTCTGTACTACTGCTAATAATTAAGGTTTGTAATTTTCAATATTTTTACCACATATTCCTCAGCTGCAGCCTTATCGACTCTGACCAGAGTTTGTTCAGACTAAACTAGCACTCCTGCCATTTTGCACTAAAAAGGCCTCTTCCATCTACCCATCTACCACTAATCTCTTTACTCTGAGCTTTCCCTTCTTTTTCTTGGAGGCAGACTTCTCTATCACTCTGCATCACTTCTCTCTAAGTTTTGGTTCTCGCAACTCTCCTGTTAACTATTCTCCCTTTTCTCTCCTTCATGCCTTCAATCCTACACCTTCAGGACTTCCAATCCTCATTTCTTTCATATCCCATTCTCCAAATCATTTTGTGGTCAAGCCTCATTCTCCTAAAGACATCATATTCTCTGAAAAAAGCCTACTACCCTCTATTGACTCTACTACCTCTCATTTTATTCTCTGTACATACAATTTTTGTTTTAATTCTAATTTTGTACTAAGTTTTACTGAATGTTGTTCTAATGTCTTGCTACTATGTTTTGTGCTGCTGTTCTACCTATGTTCCCCTCCCCCAGGTCGCACCTGGAAATTAGCCTTAGCTCAGTGTTTCTCTCCCAGTTAGCAATTTTCAAATAAATAAATACACTTCTTGCTTAAACTCCTGCTTAACTACTTCACAGCTCACTCCTGTTCCTGCCCCTAGTCCAGTCCTTGAGCATAGCATTATTTTACCACTTGCTGTATAGAAATTGTGTGGTGTAATTGCATCACAACTTACTTGTGCTGTAAGTTGTTGCAGTCTTCATTACAGTAACAAACAGAAGGTCGAGTCTAAGAAACCACCACTGCTGCTGTGTGCCTTAACCCAAGGCTATTTCAAACACAAGGAAAATCACACAGCTCAGTGTATGGCTTGCTGTTTACTGCATTAAACAAATTGGGTCAAGGCACATTGATTTCAAGTTTCAAGCCAACAGGAATAGGGTTTGTTTACAGTTTGCTTAAACATGCCTTTGGTGAAATCATTCATTATCTGTTATACAGTTAAGAATAAATATGGGTGCCTTTTTTCCATAGTGGAAGACTAGCCTTAATGTATGGATGATGATCATTACTCACTACCCATTGGGAGGTTACAACTTGCAGCTTCAGTGACTAATGCCAGAAGTCCAAAGTGGGCTTCAAACATTTGGGATAGTCAATAGCATCTGTCAAGCTCTGTCCCTACTTTGGAACCTTCATCCATGCTAGACCTTTGGGATTAATATTCTTGTGAAGGGCTACATCTTGCAGCTTCAATGGTGAACCTGCAGGCATCCATTGTGGACTCAAATTTAGTTGAGACACTCTCAGGCATTTCTTATTTCTATTGAGGTTGTAGCCCAAGGATTCTTTAAAAAAAAAAAAAAAACAGTGAAGATGCAGAGTACAACAACCACAATGTTCATTTACGACATATAAAAACTGGTTACATCTTCAAAATTTTCAAACGCTTTCATTCTTTCCTAATGATTGTGAAAGTTATCAGCTAGAAAACCTGCTTATAATGCAGAAAACATGTCTATTGGCAGATACACACCTATTCTACCACAATAACTTAGTAAATGCATTATATGTTTACAAGTTTACCAATTAACAAATATAAGGTTTCCAAATGCTGTGAAATTTACCTAGGTTATGATTAGTTGTGTGAGTCAGGCATTCATATTCAGCTAGCTTGGAGAGAGACTGGAAAGTCATTCTGCAAGCACTGGGGAAGCATCCAATCTCCATTTAAGAAGTATCTACAATTTGGCTTATAATGCAGTCTGAAGGAGCTAGAGTTTGTGGCTGTGTTGCAGGGACTTTTGTGGGGGTGTCACACCTTGTATCCAGAAAACAGAGTCAAGCGGAACTTGTTCAGTAACCTTATTGTAGAAAAGGTGACTTGCATCCAGAATTGCTGGAGGAGTGGGCATGACCATAAAAAATGGATAACATGCCAACATCTTGGCAGCACCTCCAACACAGGTCATTAGACATCAAACCCATTTTATGAGGACTTCAGGTGTATGATGCCATCTGTGCAGGATTTATTTCTATATCAGTTGGTATCACATGTTCTAAACTTGGAGTGTTTTTTTATACATCTCTGCCCAACTCCTATCTGGAATAACTACCTTAAGTTCTGCTGCCCAGTTAGTTTGTTGCTTTTTGAGAGTAGGGCAGTGCGGCTCCAACAGGAAGTCATATTTTCACCATCTAAGGCTTTGAGAGTTTGACATCCAGAGTTAAACATGCCTGAGTAATGTGGTGAGATGCAGGTTAATCAGGGGTAATTCCCTCGTACTCAGATCATGTCTCATTTGGAGTTATCTCCCAAAGTTTGAGTGGGGATGCCCCCTCTTCTCCGACATTAACACCACTGGACCCACCCAGTCCTTAGTGAGCTTTTGAGTCTCAGCAGGGAGCTGGTGTATTTCCTGCAGCAGAGCAATGTCAGTTAATTGTTATTCAAGGTGAGAGAGGACCTGCTTCCTTTTCACTGGGGAATTTAAATACTGGACATTCCAGGAGAGATCAATTGGCGAGGCTTATAGTTTGAACCCATCATTGCATATAGGCGGACAGAATTAGTTAAGAATAACACCTAAGCTTACATTTTGGAGATTTCATCCCTAATATTGGTCATACATTAGCTAATATCCTTGTCCTCCCTGAAGTAATGAAGAGGGGAAGCCTGTCCTTAGACCAGTGGGTTTCAGGAAACAGAGGATGCTCTTATTGTAGGGGGTCTACGGGCTGGAGCATATTCTAAAGTTAGCACAGCAGATCCCAGAATTACATAGCAGTTGTTTAATGCACACTTTGCATTAAATGTGACAGCCAACCAATCTGGTGCCACTGAATGGAAAATGCATTAAACTGATACAATATATAGAATCCCATAACCTATTTAGCTGGCCCATTGGCACAGCAGTAGTGCTGCTGCTGCCGGTGATGCCAGTGACTCCAGTTTGGAAATAAGACTAGATCTTTAGGGACTGGCGGGGAAGAAGAGAATCAAACATTCTATTGGATGCTCTCCTTCTGGTGGACAAGATTGCTACGTCCTGCTGCAGCACTGTCACTTACAGTTGTGTGTGTGTACGTGGGATACGTGTGTGGGCACGTGGGACACGAGGTGAGAGGGATACATTATGCTGCATTTCGAGTGAGCATGCCAGGGCACGCTCACATTGTGGACAAAGTCCCAGTGCTGGTATCCTGACAGGGAAGGGGTAGAGTGGCAGCACAAGTGGGGAATTGAAGATGGAAAAAAATGCAGCCTGGCTAGCAGGATAATCGCTGACCTCTGCAGGCTCTGCACTAGTGACAGTCTCGTAACAAATCTGGATCCATACTTGGTGGGTCAAGGAACTCCCTGTCACCCTGCCATGGAGGGCAATCCATGGGGGACTCAATGAGAGGTACATTCTGGTAGAAGCCGGGTAATGGGGCTGGGAGGATCAGCATGAAGGAGGGCCAGCTGGTGGAGGAGAGGAGGATAAAAAAAAATAACTGTAAAAAAAAACAATTCCATAACCTATAAGCAATGGCCCTATAAATAATAAACAAAACTTTCCTTTAAAAATAGGACAAATGTCCACAACCTCAGAAGGAGAGGCTGGCAGCATGCAACAGCTGCAAGGAATGGAGATCCCTTCCACAATAGTAGCTGCTAGACTCTGAGCTCATCAGGCAAAGTAACAGAGACCAATAAGTAGGAGAAGCTCTCCTCAGGCAAGGGGAGGATATATAAATTTTAACCATGTATCAAGGTGGAGCATATCATCATGTGTTCCACGATGTGATCCTTAGGGGCAGGGGTATACAGAAGAGCCATTGTGGTCTGGGAATATGTGAAAGGACCTAGTGAGGGGTGCACCCGGGTAGTTGAAAACACAAGGGTTATATCTTGGGATCAACTCTCCCACTACCATAAAGAGGAAGGTGACACAGAGTCAACAGCAGGGGAAAATGAGTACACCCTGACAGAGTGTTTGCATCTCCAAGTACTGGGTGGCTGGTGGGGAGGTGTTCACTTATGCAGCATCATGGAGCTACATGTTATCCATCTCCCATGGGTTCTCTTAGAACTTTCCATCACAGCATTTCAGTAAATGACAGTTAAGTCAGAATTTCTTTGTGTGTTACCCTGACTAACTCATCTGTCTGAATGCACTGCCTGCAAAGTTGCAGTGCAACAAAGTGCACACAAGGGCACTGTGGGTTTAACCACCATATTCTAAGCTGTCACACCATAAGTCACAGTGTCCTAAAGAGTTATTGGGGGGGATTCTCTAAGGGGTGGGAAAAACGTATCGGAGGACAGGCCCAGGGTGCATGGTATGCACTACCACATGCACTCGACGGGCACCAGTCCATAGCCCTACCTCCACAGCATGCAGGACTGTGCAGGGTGGCCAGTAGGGGAGTAACTGACCCAAGTGGGCATCCAATAAGATGCCTGTCCTAAGTAACAGAGTGGATCCTATATGTGGGCAGGCATGGGCCAGGTGCATGAATAGCCCCTGCAGACACCCAGACCCATGCTACCACACAGCAGCAAGGAGCAATCTCCCCACCTGAAACATGCCCCTGTGGCCAAGCCTGCCTGGCACACTGATGTCCCCCACCCCTGCTGGACCACAGCCTCATGGCAGGATGCCCACCAACACCAGACTTCCAACACCAGAACACCCAAGGCACCCCCCCAAGGACATGCCAGCCTGTCCCAGGGGCATCATTTAGGGGTAGCTAGAGGATGCAGCCGGGACCCCTATGATGTCCTTGCAACCCCTATGCTGTCAACTGCAATTCCTGGGAACTCCTTTAGGATGGTTTTCCTAGTATTTATTGATGTGAGGGAGGTGGTTGAAGGAGATATGCAACCCCTATGATGCTACTGTAATTGAGGTTCACATCCCCTATGCATATGGTGCAATGCCACTACTGGCCCATCCTCAGGAAGGCCAGGCTTACCTCCACCCCCCGTCCATGGCAGCCCTGACCCCATGTAGTTTCAACTGCCCCCACCCAGACACTGCTGTGCTCCTGAAAGCAACAGTCCCCCATCCCCAACACCCATGCCGGAGCAGTGGGGGCCAGTGCCCCCACCCCACAATGGCACCAACAACCCCTGCTCAGACTGCCATACCTGTCCGATGGTGCCACGTCTTAGTACAGCCTGCAGCATGGCCCTCCTCACACCACCTTTGCCCCCAGCCATCCCAGTGATGCTGGTAGAGTTACACATGGTGGCCAGTCAAGGGGGTGCGCAATGGCTATGACTGCCTCAGGAATGTGCAGCAGCATGTAGCCTGCACCCCCTTTCACCTGGCACTCATGCTTACAAGAATCCCATGGAGCATGGGTACACCCCCTGCCCTGCAGCCCCTGGCCTGCCCCCATGTGGAGTTCAACAGCAGGCCTGGGGACCTGGCACATACTGGCCCTGTGCTACTTTGGTGACTCAGGCACAGGGAATGCAGTGGCCATGGAGTGTATACATGCCCCAGATATGTGGCACATAGCCACTTTGCACCTTAGAGAATAGGTCCCATTGTGCTCATGTGGGGTGTTGGTGCATTAGTGGATTATTTGCTGCAGCCAGCATAGTGCAGTAAACATTTCTTCCTGTCAGATACTGGCACCTGTACCAGCCTCCTTTTGGGCAGAGGTCTGGCACAGGAACAGGAACAGGAACAGGTGCACACATGTCAGTGGTTCAGTAGGAAGCATAACGCCCATGTGCAGCTGTGCACACTGGAGCCCATCAACATGTTCTGTTGTTTAATGCTGTGAAAGTATTGTCAGCAGCTAGGGCAACCAGCCCCCAACAAAGGACCCCATGCACAGCCACAAGAACACTAAGATAAGAAAAAGAAGGCATTCGCAGTTGGTCTGCTAGCACTGATTGAGTAGAATCACAGGTAGCAAGCTGCGGGGGAGTAGTCCATGGCCCTCAAGAGACCATTTACTCCCTTCCTCTGGGAGAAGGTTGGTGAAGGAGGGCTAAATGGACATCCTTTCTCCCCATACATATTGACTTATGTCCATGCCAGCCTGATACCTGCAGGAGACATACTGTAGGTTCACTGTGTTGATTTAGCCTTGACTGTGACTTCTGGGAGTGGCTGGGGAAGTGGGGAAGGAGAATCGCAAGAGTATGGCCATGTTTTTTCTATGCTGTCCTGCACCAAGGATGGTGAGATGGACTCTTTTCTGCTTCTAGAAGTCACAGCCATTCAAAGAGGGGGAGAAGGGAAACTACCACCAAAGCAGCAAGTCCTGCTAATTGTCTAGTGGGGGAGGAAGAACAGAAAGAGAGTCAGCATGTCAACTACTAGGGGTTATGGTTGGGCAATTTTACATTCCACCTGAGAAATTCTTGTGAAGTATGGAATTCACTTCCACAGATTTCATGAAAAATTGAGAAAAGTGTCATGAAATTCCTCCTTAAACTGCAGAATTTTGTCATGTATCATAGAATAATGGGGTGAACTGTGGAAAATATTTCCACAGAACTTTTTTTTTTATTAAGTAAGTAGAAACTGGTGTAACTGGGACCATAATTCAGAAGTGGAAATGCTGGTGTAACTGTGAAGAGAAACTGAATTACTGTGAGGTGATACTGCTGCAACTTATACTGGTGTAACTGGGAGTAGAAGCTGGTGTAATTGGGATGAGACACTGACAACACAAGCTATGGTGGAACACATGTAACTGTAAATACAGTGGGATGCACTGACTCAGTTGGGAGGAGACACAATTACAAATGGGAGGAGACACTGCTAGAGTGCACAATTCCTATACCTTATCTTCCACAAGTAGGCATATTTATCTAAAGACACCTACAGCTCCTCAGTACCTGTCTACTGGGGCACCTAAGGCATTAGTGCTACTCTATCTTTATTTATTTTTTTCCTCTTCTCCTCCCTTCTTTCATTTCCACCTCCTCCTGACTCATCCCCTTCCCAAGTGCTTCCGCTGTCTGCAATAGTGCAGCATCAGCATTGTGTTATTAAGTTAATGAGAGCATCTACCCTTAGGTGGAGCAGAGTGGCCAGGACCAGGAAGGAGAAGCACAATGGAGACAGTGTCATGTGACTGCAACAGCAGAGGATTATGGGATAGTATGGGACCAGAAATATTTAAATTAATAAGTGAGGGCTCCAATGCATGCCCTCAGCCCTCTCTGTCTTCCCAGAGGGCTGTGGTGGCATGGTAGGAAGGTGGTTCATTCCACCATAGGTGGCAGGTGTAATCTGCGGGGTGGACAACAGATACAAAGATTCCCTGCTACCGAATCATGTGCCTCCCACCCTGCACTCCACACCTTCTTGAATGGAACAGTGTGTAGCCACACCTCTGACAGACCCCTAGACCATCAGTACTCATAGCTGCATGAAAAACCAGGGGGTCAAGTGCAAAAGGAGTGTGCACTCCCTCTATAAATGCTGCAAAGGGTCTGTGGGACTCTTGGTGTGCAGTATTCCACCTTAACGTTTCCTATGTGCCACAGATACACAATGTGATAGACTCTTTCATGAATAAACCCTATTATGTGCAGATTGCTATGACGACCCCTAAACTCCAGGTCATCAATTTTGTCCCACAAAAGGGATATCTCATCTTTCAATATCTGTATTTCATTGTCCTTGTAGTTGCTTCTGATATCCAAGTGCCAAACAGTAGTTCCTGAGTGAAGGACTCATATTGCCAGCTGCTGCAATTTACTCTCCAGGGTATTAGCTAGATTTATGACCCCACGTGCCTCTGCTGAAATCTGTTGAAACATTTTATCTGATTGCTGGATGTCCATCCCACCCAGACTCATTGTACCGCTCACCATAGCAGAAGATCAGGATGAACATCACTTGATGTTTCTAAGTAGAAAAGCTCATTGGTGAACAAAAACAAGCAGTTACTGTATATCATTTCAGTAAATCACCATGAAACAAAATCTGTAGAAATTTCTGCAAAAATTGCAGTTTGAAGAAACATTATTGTAACTTCAAGTTCAAGTTCAAGTTTATTGCAGGAAAAACTCCATTGAGCAAGCTCATTCATAAGGAGGTCCTGGGTCCTTTACATAGATATACGAACATAACATACAAGGTAACATTGTTAATCAAGTCTTATGTATCATACAAGGTATTGTTAATCGAGCAAACAATACATACACACACACAGTACATAGTTGACAATTCTTGACGTGATACTGCCAGGTAAGGAACGGTTCTGGTGGTAAAATCTGATGCTATATCAGCAGGTGTTTGGGTAGAGTTGCATACATAAATGATAAGTGCATTATAGGCGAAAGTTAATGTTCAGAGACAGCAGGGGGAGTATAATAAGGGATTGTAGGGAAAGAAGGTAGAAAGATGAGTCTTGTGACTAGCAGAGTAGAGTGGAAAAGAAGTGTGATAAGGAGATCTGAAGGTGATGGGTATTGAAAGCTGGTCATGGTGATCAAATCTAAAGCTGTTGTATTTAGTCTACTACTTCCTGTGTAGTTGCAGACCTGTTAAAGTCCTAGCAGTGTCATTTGGAGTGTGAGTAAGTAACATAAGGGTGGTATAATGAGTTTAGTGGCAGTGACAGGTATCTTTTATTTTAGATGAGGATAAGGCTTTGTATAGATTTATTGGGACAATGCTGGTTAGTTTTAGCGTGGATTGGAGTTGGTTCCAGAATGTGGAAAGTGTGACTGAAATGGCGCGTTGTCCAAAGGCGGTACAAGTTCTTGGGACGTCGAGCAGGATGTAGTTCAATTTCCTAAGTGAGTAAGCACTGCAGGAGATACAGATGAGGGATGTGATGTAGCTTGGAAGTTTGAGTAGGAGTATCTTGAGGGTCCACATCCCTGCATGGAGCAGGCATCTGGTGGCAAGTGAGATCCAGCCAACAGCTGTGTATAGGTCGCAGTGGTGGGTTCTGTGGGGGGCACTGGTGATGAACCGTATAGCATGGTGGTAGAGAACGTCCAGTTTACTTAGGCCTGAGATTGCAGAGGTGGCATAGATGAAATCTCCATAGTCAAGAAGTGGAAGAAATGTGGCCAATACAAGCTTGGTTCAGGTCGCAACAGGGAAGAGAGATCTGTTTCGATAGAAGAAGCCCAGCCGTGCTTTGGTCCTCAATGTGGTCAAGGAAGGTGAGCTTGTTGTCTATCCAGAAACCAAGGTATTTAAATTTGGGAACTACTTCCAGGGTTTTCCCCTGTGAGGTGACGATAAGGCTTGTTGGCTGCGGGGGGGAACCAACGGCAGGATTACGTGAGATGAACATTGCCTTAGTTTTCTTTGCATTCAGAAGGAGCTTTGCTTTAATCAGGTTACTTTCGAGCTGAGCAAAGTCAGCTTGCAGGACGTCCCTGACTTCCGTTAGAGTTGTGCCAGAGGTATATAATACAGTGTTGTCTGCAAAAAAGTGAATACTGGACTTCGTTATGTGGGAGTCAGGATCATTAATGTATAGGGAGAATAGGATTGGGCCTAGTATGGAGCCTTGGGGGACTCCCCTGACAATCGAAAGAGGGGCTGAGAGAGAGCCATCTGCTTTGACTTTCTGCAACCTCCCAGAAAGATAACTGGTGAACCACAGTATGGTAGGAGGAGTGGCACCTAGGCTAGAAAGGCAGTTGATTAGGAGGGTGTGGTCAACAGTATCAAAGGCTTTACTAAGGTCCAGGAAGACTACGCTGGTAACCTTCTTGGAGTCCATGGCAGAAATTCAGTCATTAGTGACCTCAGCCAATGCAGTGACTGTGCTGTGTTTGGACCGGAAACCAGATTGTGCAGGGTAAAGGAGAGAGCAGGATTCAAAGTGTTGTTTCAATTGGTTATATATCAGCTTTTCGAGGACTTTAGAGAGAACAGGCAAAATGGAGATCGGTCTGTAATTGTTTAAATCGCAAGGGTCTCCTGATTTGAAAAGAGGAAGGATGTGGGCAGACTTCCAGCTAGATGGAACTGTTGCAGAGGTTATGGATAGGTTGAAGATATGTAAGATAGGTGCAGTGGGATAGGCATATCCTATTCTCAGGAAAAATGGTTCAAGTCCATCATCCCCCGGCACTCTTACGGAGATCTAGATTAAGGAGTGAATCTTCAACTTCTTTGTATGTAATAGTGTGGATCTGGAGAGGGTGGGATGGCCTGCAGGTAGAGGAGTTAGAGCTTTCACTAGTATTCACTTGGTTAGCATAGGGTGAGGAGTCAAAAGCAAGTCCAGTGGTAACAAAATGTGAATTGAGTTCTTCAAGGATTTGGGTGCTGTTTTCCACCAGCCTGCTATTGATAAATATCTGAGCTGAGATGGATGGAGCTGAAGGATGGCCTTCAATAGATTTAATTGTTCTCCAGTTTTTTTGCGGGTTCCCTTTGGCTTGTTCCAGGGTGGTGATATAGAATTTAGCTTTTGTGGCATGAATGCTTTTGACACAAACATTTTTAGCAGCGCTGAAGGCCTGCTAGTCCGCTGGGCTCTTAGTGTACCTAGCTTTTGCCCAGAGTTTGTCTCTGTTGGTGAGCGTAGCCTTTAATTCTGGGGTAAACCAAGGGTGGGAAACGTTGCGCACCCTGACTTTGATAAAGGGTGCATGCTTGTTTGCCAGGGCAGTAAGATTTCACTAAGGATGGAGACAGCTTTGTATGCAGTTTTTGCAAGATATAAATCTTTCCATCTGATCCTGCTCAGGTCATTCAGAAAGTTCTACATATGAAATTTGTGAAAGGACCACTTAGTTCTAGATTTGGACTGTTGGTACGCTTTAGTTTGTGATCTTGTGCAAGCCATCATGCAGTGGTCACTCATATCATTATGGAATACAGCTGAATGGGAGATTTTATGGGGGTGGGTGGTTAGAAAAACATCTAAGATGGAGCTTTTAGCCGAGTTTGAGGCATTGTTCCTCATAGGTTCGGAAACTAGCTATATAAGACCTAGGTCATCATAAAGGGTTTTAAGGCAGTGAGATTTTGTAGTGAACCAATCCATGTTGAAATCCCCCAAGATAATTGGTTCTGAGTTGGCGGCTAAGGTTAAGGATTTTATAATATTGATGATTTCGGAGCCACCAGACGGGGGCCTATAGCCCCCTATGACAGTGATGCATTTCATGGAGGGAAGGAGAAACTTTAATAAGACAACCTCATATTCTTTAGGCTTGGAGTTGCAAAGGATGTCAGTTACTAAAAACTTGTTTCTGGCATATATGGCCACCCACCCCCCCAGTGTTCCTGTCTGCCCTAAATAATTTGAAGCCTGTAAGAGTAACTTGTTGGTCAGAGGTAGTCTTTTTTAGCCATGATTCGGTGATGATGATGAGATCAGGGTTATTATGTGCTGCCCAAGCTTGAAGTTGGTCAAACTTTTTTGTCAGGCTTCGGATGTTTACTAACATCATCTTCAGCCCAGGAGCAGCTGCAAAGTCCAATGGAATTGAAAATTGGACTGGAGGGCCAGGGTTTAGCTCCACATTGCCTGAGCAAATAAGGAGTAGTAGCAGAATTTTCTGTAGGGAATATAATAAAAAAGAATGGGCTTTTTTGTTTTGTAGTTGCCTTTGATAGCTAGTAACGGGTGTGCAAGTGTTAGGAGGACTTGAGGTTTCGAGCAAATGAGGGTGAGAGCTCGGATATACATTTTTGAATGGTGCAGAAGGGGGTGGGCTGAGAGATGTAGGGTATATACATGTACCGAGGGGATTGGCGAGAGGGTGGAGGTACAGTGCGCAGAGGCGGTGTAGGGTGTAGTGAGGGACTCAACACCCGGGTTGGCGCCTGACACTTTGGGATGCAGCAGGGCATGTGGCATAATGATCCCCAGTATTAACAGAAGGAGAGAGAGGAAGCCTATCCTGCCAGGATAATTGTATCCAGTAGTTAAAGCAGGTTGGGGAGTACTGCTAGGTGGATACCAGGATCTCAAGCAGTAGCCCTCAGTTTCAGAGAGATTAGTGTAGAAGTGTAATTAATCTAAAATTGTTTTTTTTTTTTTTTTGGTAGATAATTAGGTAGGAAGTACTTTAAAATTGGTCTATGTGCTGTAGTTCTGCTACAAGTGGTATTTGCTAGATTGGTTTAGCACTGCAAGGTGACGGCCAATAGGAGTAAGCCAGTGAGCTTGAAGCTTGCTTGGGCGGAGCCAAGCTGTATTTAAAAGAAGGCCTGGGAGGGGGGGGGTAGGATAAAATTCAGCCAGCAATGAACAGTGGAAAGGCAGTCAGGGTCCCACTGAAAACCCAGCAAAAGTCAATGGCAGAAGGCGCACCAATCGGTGTGCAGGAGGAAAGTGGGCATACCAATCGGAGCCTTTTGCACAGGTCAGAGCACCAATCGGGTTCTGCCGCTCTGGGATGGCTCTACGAACAAGAGGCAGTTATACCTGAAGGCTGGATCCATGCTGCTGGATCCAAATGTCGGCAGGGCTTCTAGTCGGGCTCAGGAGGCGTCCATGAGGGCGGTTTCGGCTGTCCGCCCAGTGAGGAGAGCACCAATCAGGCATGAGAGTCTAAGAGGAAGGGAAGAGAGAAAGACTCCGTAAATATAGCTGTTGATGGCTTAGGGTTATGGGTGGAAAGCTAGCGTCAGACCGCTGGTGGGGGATGGGGGTTTACATTTTACACAATGGGAGGTTAAGTGGCAGGGGTAGGGCACACCAAGAAGATGAGCCGTGAAGCGGGAGAGAGTTACCAGATAAAATGGCAGGGGGAGGGTCTATAGAAAGGCAGCTAGGGGATACTTAGCAAGGGAGGGAGGCAAGGGAGGAGTGAATAAACAGTCAATTTAGGTTTTAGCTAGCAGTATTAGGCAGGTTTTTTTTTTTTTTTTGCAGACTAACAGTCAGGATTAAGTATTCTCTATTAGTAAATCAGGATATATCTGCACCATGCACTTCAGAGACAACTTTAAGTTCAATTTGTGTGATCCCAAGATGAAGCACAGAGAGAGATCAGATAGCCATCTTAGTCATGGTCAAACCAGAAGTCCCTCAAAGCCGTTTGCTTCTCAGGAGGGGAGACTAATGTGCATTTTTATCCTCAAGGCACACTTCCAAATACATTTAAGTATCTCAAGGCATTTTAGAACATTTGGGGATATTTCAGAATGTTTAGACATGAAGGGCAGAGTTACAAGTATGAATTCAAAGGTACTTTTGTTGAATAAATATTACATCTGCTATTTTCTGCATTGAACTGTCTGAAGTGCCTTTATTTAGTGTCAAGTAGATGGAGTGGCGCTACAGTTTCTGGAACTTGCTGTTTGTTCTTTGGCTAAGTCTACCCTATTTGTAGTGTTCCCATCTATTCGTGAGCACAGGACATAACATTTGTGGGCCATCCTATTTCTATACTTCAGGGCCCCTTTGCAACCTCTACTTCCAAGACACACCCTCATGAGTGGGTACATACATAAACCTATCTCTTATGGAGTACCTTTTCTGTGGCAACAATGGCACCTTATACCTCCCTCTCCCCTGGTTTCACTATTTACACAATACCTGGGTGTATACCATCTGAATTTAATATGTTTTTGTCCCATGTTTCTTAATATCAGACAACCCTACAAATAGCAAAGGGTTTCTATGATGACAGCCAGTCCAAAGTCTTTAAGCAGCAATCTCAGAATTGCTCAATTATAACCAGAAAACTGGTCTCATGGACTGAAATTAGTCCAGACTGTGTTCAAACTTTTTAAAACCTTAGACCTTCCAGTGCGTAGTACTGGGATTCACAATTTTGGATTTATGGTCCAGCCATACTTATAAACCCCTTGAGGGTAACCTCCCTTACAGGCCCTTCCCTGTATCTGTTAATGTTCTTGCTCCATTGCAGGTTTGCTAGTAACTGGAGAGTGGACCCAGTGAGATACCTGTGCTCAGTTCCAGATTTATGACCCATAGTGTCATCCCCTGAGCCAGGCAGGTCATCCCTGGCCAGTTCCACTGATGCTTGAGAGCAGTTTCCCACCCTCTCCAAACCCCTTACGTCCTTAAGACACATCTCTTGCCCAACTCATCCTTGATTTCCTTGGGTTTCATGTTCTGCCTGATACTCTAAGTGCCCACTCCCCAGTACAATGTCTTTGGGTAGTTAAAAAGACAAGGCTACATTCCCTGAATCACAGTCAACCGAGCTCTAAACAAAATAAAGGTGCCTGAATTCAAATCATACTTAGTCCAAATTGATTGGAGTTTCTTAGATGACATTCCTGATATTGACTCTGCCCTAGAATTCTTTATCTCTGAGTTCACACTTGCCTGTGATAAATGTGCCCCTTTTAAAAACACAAGTCAAGAGGAACACCATCCAAATGGATCACCTCCAAACTCCTTGCCCGCATGAGGGAGAGGGACAATCTATGGGTAATGGCCAGGGAAACAGGGTCCCATGTACACCTACAAAGGTGTAAGGAAGCCCACAATAAGTGAACCAGTATGATTAGAAAGGTCAATTCTGACTTCAGTAAAGACCAACAGACCAGGAACTGGAGCTATGTGAAAGATTCTGGGACAACATCTTAGAGCTGCTTGGCAAGGGAGTACAAAACACTCCACAAATGCTTATGGTGGAGGGTCAAGAGGTCATTGATCCCACTGAAATTGCCAGTTATTTCAACACAGCTTTTACTGACCTCTGTTCTGTCATCACCACTGATCCTGCCCAGATCCCTTGTAGGAAACCAGGTGTTGAAGCCTTCCAAATGATGGGTTCTGAACCAGGGTACCCTATGTGGTGAGCTGCCCAGCTGCTAGCCCTTATTTGTAGATATTATTCTGCTGTATATTATTTTTCTAATTGTAATTCTATATACATGCCAGTGTCAGCAAAGGCACACAGAGAAAAGATTAGATTTTTTAAAAAGGAGTTGACCTTCTTCTGACCTGAAAGGTTAGCTTGCCTGGCAGGAAGCTAACTGCATTTCCTGACTAGCTGACCAGAGGTAATAAAGTCCCATTATATAGCCATAAACCTTGCAGGATTGTCCTGCAACAAGCCTGTTCAAAAAGCACAAGATGTTTTAGCAAGGATTTGATCAGCAGAGGACAAATCTAACAGGACACTTTGAATTTTATCTTATAGGTTCAAATGGACTACAGGGGACTTCAAAGGGTTTAACTCTGAAATGTCATGTCCATGATAATTCTGATTCTCAGACCCTGATTTTTAATATTTTTGGAAATCTTGGAAACAGTGCAACAGTGCCATCTCCTGGCCAAATGGAGTAGTTGCTCTGAACTGGGAATTGATTGAAACTGCAAGATTACAGAAGGGTATTTAAACCCCCAGCTCAGGGCATATGGACATACACTCCACACTCTTTACTTGGATTCTGCTTGACACACACCAGAAGCCAAACTGCTGTGACCCAGTGTGTCTGCCAAGGACTAAAAGAAAGACTGAAATATTTTGCAAACCAGCGATTCTCTGGACTTTGAAATCTTCAAACCTAAGGTAAAAACTTACACTAACACATTTTAGTGCATTTCATTGTACATTTGTTTCGATTTTCTTTTTCTGTATACTGTAACCCAAATTAATATTCTCTTTTTAGTTGTACTTAGAAACACAGAAACATAGAAGTTGATGGCAGATAAGGACCACTTGGCCCACCTAGTCTGCCCATTTCCCTACCTTATGGATAAGCTGCAGATCCTAGTTAACCAACAGCCTATTTCCTCTTACCCCCACTAGAATTGCCTTATCTCTGTCCCATACATTCTTGAATTCTGCTACTGTTTTGACTCTATGACCTCCTCAGGAAGGCTGTTCCATGCATCTACAACCCTCTATGTGAAGAAATACTTCCACACATTACCTCTGAGCCATCCCCCCTCTAACTTCAAATTGTGCCACCTTGTTCGTGCACATCTCTTTTTCTGAAAGATGCTACACTCTTGGACTTTGTTGATCCCCTTGAGGTATTTGAAAGTTTCTGTCATGTCCTCCCCCTCCTTTCCCTGAGGCTATACATCTTAAGCTCCCTTAATCTTTCTTCATATGTCTTCTGGTGAAGATCCTGCACCATTTTGGTTGCCCTCCTCTGAGCAGCCTCTACCCTGTATATGTCTTTGTGGAGATGGGGTCTCCAGAACTGTACACAGTACAGAAGGCTAACAACTTTTTCTTTTCTACTGGTGATGCCTCTCCCTCTGCATTCCAGTATCTCCACAACCCTCCTTACTGCCTTCTCTAATTGCTGGCCCAACTTTAGTTCATCTGATATGACTACCCCCTGGTCTCTTTCCATTTTTGTTGTTGTCAGTATCTCACCCCCCCCCCATTGTCTACTTTTCCCCTGGGTTTTTGTTTCCCAGGTGCATTACATTGCACTTCTTTACACTGAATCCAAGCTGCCATACATTTGATCATTCCTCCAACCTTGCCAAGTCCCTTTTCATCCTTTCCACTCCACTTTGCATATCAACCCTATTGCAGATCTTTATGTCATCTGCAAAGAGACATACTTTCCCTTCCAGTCCCTCCGGCAATGTCACTTATAAAGACATTAAAGAGGACTGGTCCCACTACTGAAACCTGCAGTACTCCACTAGTGACCACCTGTCTTCACTGTGGACTCCATTTACTATTACCCACTGTGTTCTGTTGTCCAGCCAGTGTTTTACCCAGACTACCACCTTGGGACCCACTCCCAGGCTGGCTAATTTGTTTATTAATCTTTTGTGTGGGACTGTGTCAAATGCCTTGCTAAAGTCTAGGTAGACCATGTCCATAGCCCCTCCCTGGTCTAGTACTTTGGTCACCCAGTCAGAGAAATTAATTAGATTTGTCTGACATGACCTTCCTGTTGTGAATTCATGCTGCCTTGGGTCCTGTGCCCCACTGGCCTCTAGGTACTCAACAATTCTTTCCTTCAGCAGCGATTCCATCATTTTCCCTACCACTGAGGTCAAACTGACAGGTCTGTAATTTTCTGCCTCTGTCTTGCTCCCACTTTGGTGAAGGGGAATCACATCCACCCTATTCCAGTCTTTAGGTACCACACCATCCTCCCATGATTTATTAAAAAGGGCAGTCAGTGGTGTTACTAGTTCTTCCTTTAGTTCTTGTAGAATTCTGGGGTGAATCCCTACAGGCCCCATTGCTTTATCCACCTTCAGTTTTAAGAGTTCTTTCAGAGCCCTTTCTTTTGTGAGAGGACTAATATCAACCCCCCTATCCAAAGAGCTTCTATTGACTGGATTATGTATTTTCCCCTTCTTTTCCATTGTTACTATTGAGCAGAAGAATTAATTCAGTATCCCTGCTTTTTCACTGTCACTCTCTGCTCAACCACCTTCCTCTTTATTCAGCCTCAGTATCCCTGCCTTAGTCTTTCTTTGATCCCTAGTGTACTGTACCTATAAAAGGTTTTATCCCCCTTTTTAACTAAACTGGCTATTTTTTCCTCAGTTTGGGCCTTTGCTATTCTGACTGCCTTTCCCACTTTCTTCTGCTTTAACTGGTACAGTTCTCTGTCCTGCTCCTTCTGTGTTTCCTTATGCTTCCTGAATGCTATATTTTTCTCCCTTACCTTCCCCGCCACTTCTTTTGAGAACCATAATTTTTTTTTTCATTTTGATTTATTTGCTTCACACAAAGGCGTGTTGCCTCTGTGATGGCAGTTTTAATGTTTCCCCATTGTTGCTCCACCCCACCTTCTTGCCTGTTTGCTAGTGCTTTTCTGAGGCACTCTCCCATGTTGACAAGAGCAGCCCTCCTGAAGTCCATTACCTTCACTTTTGTATGGCTTGCCTCTACAGCTAAGTTTATTGTGAACCACATTGTTTGGTGGTCGCTTGTTCCCAGATGGCTACCCACTTCAAGATAGGAGATCCTTTCTCCATCCCCATTTGAGAGAATACTTACGTATTTTAGTTAAATTGTTGTTTCCCTAAAGAAAGTCTGTCCATTTGAGAGTTCTTATGTTGTATGTGTGATTGTAGAAGGTTTATTAATAATTTGTGAAAATTGTTATTGCTAGAGGGGCCATCATAAGCAACCAAATTGAAAAAGGGTCTGTAAAGGACATCTGGAAGGATAGGGAGAATGCCAGAATCTCATATGAGTCTACATGGATTGTGAACCAGGCTGTTGCATGTCCTGTAGAGAGAAGATCAATTCAGGTTTTTAAGTTCCCACCCTGAAGAGAGTGTGATACCTGGTTTTCCTCCTTTATGTAATAGCCAAGGAAAGGGTTCATATTTGGCCACAAGACTGAAGACTGGTATTATGCCCTTATCCAGAGCTTGAGGGATACCCAAAATTCTCATGGCAGAAGAGCAGTCATGACCTTAGCGAGCATTCTGAAGGACAAGGAGGATATCCCTGTTCCCCCCATCATGGATTGCACTTAAGGGTAGACACTGTGAGCTCAGTGAGCCTGACCCCCAGGAGTGGATCCATGACTGAACTGGTGCACAGCAGTGGGATCTTACCAATCTAGTGCGCAGCGGTGATATCTAAGAGATTTGTTTGCATACTGTTGTGATTCAAGATATTGGTGGCACAGGCATTACATTGGATTCGAGCCCAGTGTATCAAATTGATAAACTGTAAACAGTCCACACACAATCAAGGCAGATATTTAAAAAATACATAATTTGGTTACAGTATAAAGTTCCCTACCTGTTTGTTTTTTCCTCAGGTGCAAGCTAGTACAGCAGTAATTAGGGAAGAAGATGACTTCCATCCACAGTGAATACACTGCAGAATACTTGAAAGCAGTTGTGTAAGGAAAGAGGAGTCCAGTGCAAGGGGTGAGCCAAGAAGCACCTCACGGAGACTCTTGTGGTAGCCAAATAGCAAACAGCTGCCCAGGACCTCGAGTCACAGTCGGTGACTGAAAGAGACCAGACCTTGGATGTGGGGGTGCTAAGGGACATTGCAGAGTGCAGTCCCAGAGAGGAGGACAGTGAGACCAGAGGGAACACAAAACCACAGCACCAGCGGAGGGTCACCACAACACTGGAGCTGGAAGGGATCAGGCTGCAGCTAGAGTTGAGGAGACTGGAGTTGGAATTCAAGTAGAAAAGGTTTGAAGCCCAGCATCAAATTGAATTCAAGCATAGTATGTTCCAGATGGAGCTGGAGATGCAGGAAAAAGAGCACCATTATCAGAGAGAGTTTGAACTGGAGAAGCTAAAACTCCAATGACCAGCACCAGAGGAGGTCAGTGGCAGGGGTGAACCTGTAACTCCTGGACTGGGGTACAGTTTAAATTCTAACTTAATAGCTGAATTTAAAGAAGGGAAGCATATGGATGCATTTTTTAATTAATTTAAAAAGGTCTGTATCCAGTCTAAAATACCCAGAGAGTCCTAGAGCATCCAGCTATACCCACTGTTTACTGGGAAAGGGCATGAAGCACTAGGCCAAATGAACAATTAGGACAGTAGTAATTATGAGAAATGTAAAACTGCATTGCTCAAAAAGTATAAATTAACACCTGAAGCATACAAGGTTAAGTTCCGTAAGCTCCAGAGAAGAGAAGCCCTGACATGAACTATGAGGAACTCGCCACAAAGTAACATCAGTTTTTGAAACATTGGTGGGAGGTAGTGGAAGCAAACTCTGTAGAGAAAATTGAGGAGTTTGTACTTCAGGAACAATTTTTTGGGCTTGCCCAGCAGAGCTAAAAACCTGGCTAGAGGTCCGGTCAGAGACCACAATACAGCACAGCAGGCTGCTGAACTCTCATACCAATATGCCAGGAGCAGGTCTGCTCTGGAATGGAGTGGGGCAGGCATGGCAGAGCAGAATGGGAAAGTGCACCTTCAGGGCAGCAAAAACCCTCACTACCTCCACAGAAAGGGGGAACCTGATATTACAAAAAAATAATTTATCAGATAAAAGAAATGATGGTTGTTGGTTTTGCAAACCACCAGGGCATTTTGCTAGACAGTGACTTAAAAAGGCACAGAGTGGCCAAAGTGGTGCTCAAACTGAGTCGGGTGCACTGTGTATCCTTGAAAGCATGCCTGTAAACATGAGGGAGCACATGATTACTATAAATGGGGTGCAGACCCATATGTTAAGGGACACGGAGGCATCGCCTACCTTAGTAAAAGGAGATTTGGTTGGGACTGAACAGCTTATACCTAATCAGTCTGTAACTGTAAGGTTATTCACTGGGGAGGAAAAAACTCTGCCACTAGCTAGTGTTCTCTTGGACTGAGATGAGACAGAAGAGAAGGTGCAAAAGGTGGCAGCAGCAGACAACCTTGCCCTGGATGTAATTCTAGGGAAAAAATCTCCAGAAGTGGGTGGTGTGTGCAGTTACCTGCAGTCAGATGGCAAAGGCCAATTGTAGTTCCCTGGACCCCATAGAAGCCTCTGTGGGAAACAATGGGAGGCTGGTTCCACAGCCTGTATCTCCTGAAATGAAGAGTAGAAAAAGGGAGGTAGGAATTCCCCACATAGCAGTTCACAAAACAGCTACAGGAGGTTACTCAGAGGGGGGAAGGGTAACCAGTGGTCAGAAGGTTAGGGATGGTGGTGACCCTGAATGCCCTTATGCTAGAGTTATGGACCCCAGTTTAGGAACTGAAGGGAATAAGTCCAAAGCCTTGGAAAAATGTGAAGAATGTGCTGCTGCTCAGAGGACTGATCCTAGTTTGGAGAGGCTGAGGGCTTGTGCAGAATCTGATGGGACACAGGGAGGTGACAGGAGACATAGAGTATAATGGTAGAATGGAGTGTTGTATACACAGGATGTAAGGACAGAGGGAGGGTGATAGGCAGGCAGCTTTTGTTCCCCAGGGGTACCATGAGCAGTTGCTCATAATCGCTCATGATATCCCTATGTCTGGACATCTGGGAATCACGCACACCACACAGTGATTGGCCCAGAATTTTTATTTGCCCAACTTCACCCAACAGGTGAAGGAATATTGCAGGTCTTGTGACTGGTGCCAAGTTCAGGGAAGGCAGGTAGTAAAACCAAAGCCCCCCTAATTCCATTGCTTGCTGTGGAAGAGCCATTCCAGAGGTTAGGAATGGATATTGTGAGACCTTTGAGTACCCCCAGCTCCTCTGGGAAGAGGTTTATCCTGTTGGTGGTAGATTTTGCTACCCAATACCCAGAGGTGGTTGCTCTCTCCTCACTTAGGACAGACAAAGTGGCAGATGCCTTGCTAAGGATTTTCTCCCATGTCCGGTTCCCACAGGAGGTTATCACTGATGGAGGGGGTACCTTCATGTCATACCTGATGAAGTGTTTGTGGGAGAAGTGTGGAGTGGTACAGAGATGCATGACATCCTAGCACCCACAAGCCAATGGGCTTGTGGAAAGGTTTAGTGGTACCTTAAAAATCGATGCTCCAAGCATTTGCTGAACAGCATGGGGGGGACTGGGAGAAATACCTTCCTCACTTGTTCATATAGAGGGAGGTGCCCCAAGAGTTGACAGGGTTTTCCTCCTTTGAACTATTATATGGAAGTAGGGTGTGTGGGCCCCTATTTTTGATCCGCGAAGACTGGGAAGGCAAGCAAGCCAACCAGGGAACTCCCATAGTGGAGAATGTCCTCAAGTTCAGGGAAAAGCTGAAGAAGCTTATGGGAGCAGCCCAGAGCAACCTGTCAGCTGCCCAGCAGAAGCAAAAGGTCTGGTATGACCACAGAACTGAAGCTCGCTCCTACAGTGTAGGTCAGGAAGTCATGGTCCTTGTTCCTCTCTGGAAGGATAAGCTGCAGGCCAAGTGGACAGGACCATACAAGGTAGTCCAACAGGTTAATGACATGAACTATATTGTTGAACTGCCAGACAGAAGACATACCCATAGAATGTACCATGTCAACATGATGAAGCCATATGCAAATAGGGTTGACATGGTATTTGCAGGGTGCACACCTGGGGAGGGGATAGACAAAGAGGACCCCCTACTGAACTTGCTGGAGGAAAGCAAGTGGGAGTCCTCTGTGGAGGCAATCAAACTGTTACCCCAGTTGACCCCAGAACAGACCCAGGAAGTGAGGGAGGTTTTAGTGGACTCTGCGTCTTTGTTTATGGCCAAGCCTGGACTAACCTCCTTAGGGACACATTATGTAGACACAGGGATAAAAGCACCCATACAACGGACAGTCTACTGGGTGTCTGAGGCCATGCTAAAGGACATTAGGAGGGAGGTGGAGGAAATGCTGGATTTAGGGGTAATCCAGAAATCCCACAGTCCCTGGGCCTCATACGTATGCCTCGTTCCCAAGCCAGATGCCTCTACTCACTTTTGTGTGGACTATTGTGGACTCAATACAGTCATGAAGTCTAACACCCATCCAATGCCATGGACGGATGAACTACTGGACAAGTTGGGAGGGGCAACACACCTTACCACCATTGGCTTGACAAAAGGATATTGCAGGTGGAGTTAACTGCCAGAGCTAGGGAGAGGTCGGCATTCATCACTCCAATAGGATTATTTGAGTTCAAGGTAATGCCTTTTGGAATGAAGAATACCCCTGCCACCTTCCAAAGGTTGATCAACCAGGAGTTATGTAACCCCTCTATGTATCCACATTTGTAGCATGGATATACATAAGGTATCTACGGGTTCAGGGAAGGATGAGGCTACTTGGCACAAGAGGCCTAGGTTTGACTACTCTGCACAGGGGCACCCAAGTAAATCCAACTACAGGAAGCAATAACTGTAATGTCCAAAACCAGAATTGAGATTTTTCAGTGTGGCTTTATTTATTAACTCACTGAACATAAACAAAGCTCTGTATGGTCCCCCACAGGGCTACATAACTGTAATGCAGATTAGAGGTTAAACACAGCGGTCCATTTGAGGAATGAACACTACAACAGTTGTCTGACTTTGGACCCACCAGGCACTCAGCCTGGACTTTGCATGCACATTGGATATACAGCCTGACTGGCCTGGCTCCCCTGCTGACCACTCGACTGACGGTCCACTTGGCAATGAACCCAAACTGTACTTGGAAAGACATCCCATCAAACAAGGAGGCTCCCAAACTGTGGCTCCCCCACACCACTTGAAGTCTGCGACTCCTAGAGAGATTTTGTTTTCGTAATTCCAATTTGAAACTCCCATCAAACAGTGAGACTCCCATCAAACAAGGAGTATGTTCCCATTTTGTGGCTCCCCACACCACTTAGAGTCTATGACTCCTAGAGAGATTTTCAAGTTGCGACCCACGTCTGGGTACCCATCCCATCACTGACCAAGCGCATGAGGCAAGTAGCAAAAACACAGAAGAAATCCGTAGAGGTGGACCTGGTTACTAAAGATGGGGATCTATCAACCTCCAGCTCCCACAGCCCATACCCAGCCATTTCTCTGGACACACAGAACTTTAGACTTTAAAACTGTAGATTGACGGTGGATGACCTGAAGCACCCCCCACTACAATGAACTTTAACACTTTAAACAGATGACTGCTCTATTTGTTTGTCCTAGTTGACATAGTTCTCCCAAATAGCAGTCCCCAATACTTGAAATCCAACTGAAGAAAAGAAGTTGTTTGCCCCTTCCAATGAGGCCAAACACTCACCCATTCATTGCAGGTGCCCCACAGGCGAAGAAATGTAACCTTTGCTGTTATACATGAACAGACTAAACTTAAATTCAAACAGGCAGCTTTCTTCCCAAGGTGGGAGAAGGGGATTGCCCCTGGAACCCACAAAGAACTTTTCCTCACCCCCCCCCAAAGGGAGGGGGGTAAACAGACACTACTGGTGTCCTTCTTGTTTGCTTAAGGACAAACTGAAGACTGACTTTGAATTCCCAAGATTCTAACTTACGCTGAGCTGAAGATTCCAAATGTGGCTCATGCAGCTGTGACAATTCTATAATGATGTCATCCCTCTAGTCTCAGCTGTGACTGAGGACAGAGTGAGACAGTGTTAAACCCATTTAACTGGAGTTTCACAAGCTGCCTTCCCTGCCTACCACTAGGTCTTACTGGGATTCTAGTAACCCCGGGTAACAAAGGGGTTACACTGGCCCTTGACCAGGAAAATGACTTTCCCCAGTCATTATGCACCTGGCCTCAGGCCATCCCACCCTATGTGCTACCTGCAGAGGGGGGGTGATCAGGCCCCCTCCTACCATGTGCGAGCACAGGTAGGCAACACTAGGGGCCTAGAGGCCTACAGCTGACATATCAGCCTCTACTCTATCCACTTACTATGAACACCTAGTGGCTCTGGTAGAACCTTCCAGAGCATAGCCTGATAGATCAGCACTGCAGCCCCTACTGCAGGTTAGGGCCACAGCCTGTCCATCCCCTAACCCTCTAGGGGAAACCTATCTGCCTCTAACATAACATCCCAAACAAAAACAAAACCCGGGGACCTCCCCGACCTTGGGCAGCCTGCAACTACAACATTAGGAACACAAACAGTACTTTAATTTCTACACATAAGCACTGAAACGAGGAACTCTGATGAGCCCCTCCTCCTCTTCTTGCCTTCTCTTCTGTCTTCCAGGAACACCTGTAAGAAAAGACAAAAACAAAACCAAAACAAACCCACAGCCTAATCTGCATTTACGATCTACCTAAACAACAACAGTGACAAAAACAGCAACAACCCTTACCATACAGGAAAAACAGAACACTAAACAATCCCAAAAAGAAAAAATATTTTTTTTTTTTTTTTTTTTTTTAGAAAAGTAGAAAAGACAGTATATACATTAAGTACAGAAATGACATTGATAACAATACACCTTTTGGGGGGATGGCATGCCCTAAATGTCCCACTAGTGACTACAAGGCCCGAAGGCCAGTCCATTAAAGAGTCTCTCCTGGGCCGGAGCCCCATGAACATAGTCTTTTAAGGCTATAATCCTGAAGGGGAGAGTCTTTGCGGACAATTCACACACTGTTTGAAGTCTGTAGTGTAAGGTGCGTATTGCAATGTCATAAAGATAGAATAAAAAGATTGTGACTCACCAGCCTCTGAAAGTATTCGAACTAAGCAAACCTGGTCCCTTCCGAAAACTCTCCATGGCAGCATTTCTTCTGATACAGCTGGGCAGACATCTTCCGGGAACCCACAGGAGTGCACATCTGGAAACAGCTGGGCTGATGTCATAACTGGAGAAGGAACCTTAGAACAGGAACAAGAGAAACAGCTGGTCCGGCGTCATCTGATTACCAGGCGATGAACAGGCAAACAGCTGGGCTGGTGTCCTCTCTGGATCTGAAGTCATCTGGTGGTAGCAGTAGATGGTTATTGATTAGGGCAGTACACTGTGGACTGAAGAATGTGGAGCACCTGATTTGTTGTTTATTCATATTGGCAGTTCAATAAGGTTACTTCACAGTGTAGATGTGGCAGTATTGACTACCACTGCTCGGCTCTCCATTTTGTAGGCATGGGCTTAATTACTGAGAGGTCCTTGCACTGAGGCCAATAGTAGAGGGGGTCAGGGGCTTGAATTATTACTCCATCTGGATGCACATAATTCACACAGTGGGAGACTTCGCGTCCCTCTCCGTCCACTATTCTCACTCTGTCCATAAACAGTGTCCTGCCTCTCTTCCACTGTGTATACTTTTCATGGAACAGTCTATTATTTACATGCTGGCTAGCCCCAGGATGCACATGTTTCATTGCTTCGTCCCAGATCCAGGATTTCCTGCAGTTCTCAATCTCCTCCCAGAATCTCTGAGGAAAGGTAGGAAAGGTCATACCAAAGATTTCAATTGGCCTTTATACGAACCAGTCTCTCCTCTTTACTTGCTTTGGTCAATCTGAGACTGCTGGCCTGGCTTGGGGGTGGCCAGTCCTGGTTCTGCCAGCTTTGCATCCTCAATGAAATTAAAAACGGATCCCTGACTTCTTCTTCTGGTGAAGCCAAGGCAGTGGCATCACCACCTTCTTGAACACATTCTTCCGAGGCAAGATCTTGAGGCTGTGTACCCATTCCTATCTCACAAGGCCACTTAGGTTCCTCCTCATCTTCCTCTTCACTGAGGATCTGAGCCCAGGAGTGAGCAGTAGTTCTCACCCCCGAGACTATCCATTCATCACTAGGAGCGGAGGTCGACACCTCCCATTCAACGGCCTGCTGCATCTCATCTTCACCTTCGAGACTTGGGCTAGGCCCCACCCAGGGGTCTATTGATGCTTTATCTGAACTTGCCTTCTGAGATCCAGCATCCAAAACTTCAACTTCAGATTCGTCTCTAATTCTGCACTCTCTAACTTTGTACCACACTCCCCCGGGGGACCTTCCTCCACAGGCTCCGCCTGATGCTGTGTGCTGCCAACTGCAGATTCTTGAAGTTGTGTCCATGTGGGAGCCAAACGAATTTTAGGCACTTTATACAAGCCATATTTTTGTAGACAACCAGCACAGTGAGGAATCATGAAGACATCCCTTCCAGCACTAAACACATCTGGCATAAGCACTGGATAATTAGGAATTGCCACATCAGGAGGGAGTTGCCCTCTATAGCACCAATTTTCAATGTCTCTCAATCTATTTACTGCTGCTGTTACTGCAACCCGGCATGATCCGGAGTATGAGCTGGTCCTGAGGCCATAACTGCAGAAAACAAACAAAGTTCACTGTAACTGAAAGTCCACTTTAAATGAACACACTCTGTAGCTTTAAAATGGCTCCTCTGCTGCTGTGTTTACTTTACTACCCCACCCTGTAATGCCGGTGGCAGCACTCCTGTGCATCAACATTCAGACTCTAGGTCAAGCCACTGCGCACCCGAGTTACATCAGCTACTAATAACTTTTATTTCAAACTGCACAACTTGCACTTTTTTTGCTGTTCTCACATTTACAGGATTTTCCTTGGACTTTTTCACATGCTGGCAACATTTATTTAATCACAGTCCCTTTTAAAACTTCAGGTTTCAGCACAGGATTGCCTGGTTTTACTAGTGTTGCACTTATTTTACAACCCACAGTCTCTCTCTGGCTGCAAACTTTAAACTGAGGCTACTTTCATTGCTATGCTCACATTTAATGGCTTTACAGACTTGCACTTGCCAGCAGGATATCACACAATCGCTACTTGCAAAGCGACTATACAGCTACACTCACATTTTATATGGCATTACTGAAAATCACTGATTTGAGCAGTTTTAAATCGTTTACTCAATGTTATGGTAGCAGATTGCTGCGATGGAGGAAAACGGCCTACAGCCAGATTTTTTGAAGGCCTCGGATTTCAAACGGGTGGGCAGTCTCCGCGATCGTAGTATTAATCACACAATTCACTGATCCCACGACCGATAAGCGGGTTGAGCTCGATTTTGAACTAGAAAAGTCACTTTTCACTGTTTACAGCGCTTTGAACACTTCGCGAACGCTCCTCCACTGCCAGTACACGCACTACTCTCTGTCTCCCTCTCGAATGCTGAAGCAGACACATAAGAGCTGGCTGAGGGGCGGGACTAATGGCAAACTGGCCAACCACACGATGCCATGCAAATGAGCCTCTTCTTCCTCACGAGGACTCCTCTCCTCACGGCGATCGTCGAGCAGGCAAATTTAAACTGAAAAGATGCACTTTTTTCAACTGACTCCATGGCGGGAGCCCATTTCAACCATGTAACATTGCCATTAACTCTGCAGTCTCTAGTATTGCACAGAAAGCATTTCCAACATCCAGGGCATAATTTCTCTGTTGCTACCCCTAGTTTTCCACACTTTTCTTCATAGAACCTTATTTTAAAACTGACAAACGCTGTAAACTATGTTGATGCAGGACAAGGACACACACTTTGGCTTTACAGCTCCTTGGTAAACAGTTGGCATTTTTTAAACAGCAGCACAAGATTCACAGCACACACTAGGGAAATTGCTTCAACTTTTTTGGGCTACGGACTGCCAGATAGCCAAAACGTTAGCCTACTTGCCCAAGCACCTTCCTTCCCAAACAAATCCAAAGCGGTGTCTCAATTTTTGTAACCCCTCTATGTGTCCACATTTGTAGCATGGATATACATAGGGTATCTATGGGTTTGGGGAAGGATGAGGCTACTTGGCACAAGAGGCCTAGGTTTGACTACTCTGCACAGGGGCACCCAAGTAAATCCAACTACAGGAAGCAATAACTGTAATGTCCAAAACCAGAATTGGGATTTTTCAGTGTGGCTTTATTTATTAACTCACTGAACATAAACAAAGCTCTGTATGGTCCCCCACAGGGCTACGTAACTGTAATGCAGATTAGAGGTTAAACACAGCGGTCCTAGTTGACATAGTTCTCCCAAATAACAGTCCCCAATACTTGAAATCCAACTGAAGAAAAGAAGTTGTTTGCCCCTTCCAGTGAGGCCAAACACTCACCCATCCATTGCAGGTGCCCCACAGGTGAAGAAATGTAACCTTTGCTGTTATACATGAACAGACTAAACTTAAATTAAAACAGGCAGCTTTCTTCCCAAGGTGGGAGAAGGGGATTGCCCCTGGAACCCACAAAAAACCTTTCCTCACCCCCCCCAGAGGGAGGGGGGTAAACAGACATTACTGGTGTCCTTCTTGTTTGCTTAAGGACAAACTGAAGACTGACTTTGAATTCCCAAGATTCTAACTTACTCTGAGCTGAAGATTCCAAATGTGGCTCATGCAGCTGTGACAATTCTATAATGATGTCATCCCTCTAGTCTCAGCTATGACTGTGGACAGAATGAGACAGTGTGAAACCCATTTAACTGGAGTTTCACAAGCTGTCTTTGCTGCCTACCACTAGGTCTTACTGGATTCTAGTAACCCGGGTAACAAAGGGGTTACAGTTACATGGTACTGAATAGTATGCAGTGGCATATCTGGATGATATTGCCATCTTCAGTACCAGTTGGAAGGAACGCCTGTCTCATCTTAAGGAAGTGTTCGGCAGAATACAGAGGGCAGGGCTCACTGTCAGGGTGGAAACATGCCAGATGGCCATGGCAGTGGTGTCATATCTAGGCCAAGTAGTAGAGCAGGAGCAACTTAACCTCAATCAAACCAGGGCTGAGGTGATAGTGGTGTGGCCCAGGCCTGAAACCCAGAAGCAGGTTCAGTGTTTCCTAGGGTATGTTGAGTACTATAGAGAGTTTGTACCAAATTACAGTACTGTGGCAGGGTATCCAGTGAACACGGTGACCACAATTGAGCACCTACAAAAACCGTGTCTCAGTTATGGCACCTGTGTTCAGGGTTACCTGACAGGGTAGCGATTGGATGGCTAGGCAAGATAGGGTGACAGGAAGTGTGCACACATATACGCATGGGCACGTGTGCGGGGGAGAGGAAGGGGAAGGAAGGTATGTGGGGGGGTGGTGGGTAGCTGCTGAGCTGGTATGCTAGCATGAAGGTGAGGGTGGTCATTTGGGAGGTGCAGGATGCAGTGTTCAGGTCCGGCGCAGTGCATTTTTTTTTTTTGCAATCAGGCAGCTTTTTCTTTTTTAAGTATTTCAACCCAACATGCAGCCCCCTGGAGTTGAGAATACTTTAGTAGGAGAGTGCAGGGGGTGCAGCCCTCCACATTACATAGAAACCCAAAGATCTTGGATACCCCTTTCTCATTTGCCATGAGTGTGCATCACTGAAATTCATTTTTGGCTATGTACACTTGCCCAAATGGCAATTTCTATTCCGCGATTGCTGTTATTACATAGAACCCCATGGCAGCTCTCCCTCTCTGGCCTACTAAAGAAAAGAATGCCCAAAAAGGTAAAATGGGAGCCAGCCTGTTAACAAGCCATCAGATGGATAAAGGAGGTGCTGCACAGTGCCCCGTGTTGACCAATCCAGACTGCAGTAAGCCATTTGTAGTCCAGACAGATGTCTCAGTTGTGGGGATTGGAGCAGTCCTCAGTCAGATCTGTAACCAAGGGAAAGATCACCCAATAATGTACCTTAGCAAAATGTTGCTTCCCCAGAAGCAGGCCTATTCTGCAATTGAGAAGGAGTGTCTTGCACTGGTATGGGCCCTGAAGAAATTAGAGCTGCACCTCTGTGGGAAGTACTTTGAGGTATAGACTGATCATAACCCCCTGGTATGGTTAACACAGATGGGGAAAATGAATGGCCATCTCTTAAGGTGGAGTACTGCATTACGGGGCTATGATATGACCATTACCCACAGGGCTGGAGCAGTCATTGCCAACGCAGATGGGCTATCTCACCAGTTAGAGCAGTGAACAGAATTTGTGAAAATCACACCCTGCCTAGGGATGGATTCCCACATATTCAGTTTAAGAGGGAGGGGGTTTTTGTGAGCTGCCCAGCTGCTAGCCCTTATTTGTAGATATTATTCTGTTGTACATAAGTTTATTTATTGTTGTAATTCTATGCACATGCCAGTGTCAGCAAAGATACACAGAGAAAAGACTAGATATTTAAAAAGGGTTTGACCTTCGTCTGACCCGAAAGGCCAGCTTGCCTGGTAGGAAGCTAAATGCATTTGCTGACTAGCTGACCAAAGGTAATAAAGTCCCATTTTAGAGTCATAAACCTTACAGGATCTTCCTGGCAACAAGCCATTTCAAAAAGCCCAAGATGTTTTTGCAAGGATTTGATCAGAAGCTGACCATTCTAACAGGACACTGTGAATTTTATCTTACGGGTGCCTGGGGACAAAAGGGGACTTCAAATGGTTTAACTCTGAAATATCATGTTCATGCTAATTATATGTCTCAGAGTTTGATTTTTAATATTTTTGGAAATCTTGGAAACAGTGTAATAGTGCAATCTCATAGCCAAATGGAATAGTTGCTTTGAACTGGGAATTGATTGAAACTTCAAGATTACAGAAGGGTATTTAATCCCCCAGCTCAGGGCATTTGGACACACACTCCACACTCTTCTGTTGGACTCCACTTGACACACACGCATTTTCATCTGGACACTGCTTGACACTGCTGAGATCCAGTGTGGCTGCCAAGTACTTAAAGAAAGACTGAAATATTTTGCAAACTAGTGAGTCACTGGACTTTGAAATCTTCCAACCTAAGGTAGAGACTTAGTTAACAAGTTTTAGTGTGTTTCATTGTACATTTTTTTCCATTTTCTTTTCCTGTATACTGTAACCCAAATTAAATATCCTCCTTTTAGTTGTACTTGTATTTATTTAAGTATTTTAGTAAAACATTTGTTTTCCTAAAGAAATTCTGCCTGCATGAGAATTCTTATATTGTATGTGTGACTGTAGAAGTTTTATTAATAATTTGTGAAAACTGTTATTGCCAGAGGGGCCACCATAAGCAATCAAATTGAAACAAGGTCTGTAAAGGACATCTGGAAGTATAGGGAGAATACCAGAGTCTCATATGAGTCTGTAGGGATTGTGAATCAGGTGGTTGCATGTCCTGTAGGGAGAAGGCCAAATCGGGATTTTACACTGCTACCCCAAAGAGAGTATGATACCTGGGTCTTCCTCCTGTATGTAATCACCCAGGAAAGTGTTCATATTTGGCCACAAGACTTGAGACAGGCATTGTGCCCTTATTCAGAACTAGAGGGATACCTGGGATCGTCATGGCAGAGGAGCAGGCATGACCTCTGTGAGCATTCTAAAGGATGAGGAGGGTATCCCTGCCCCCCCATCATGGATTGCACTTAAAGGTGGGCACTGTGAGCTCAGTGGGCCTGACTGCCAGGAGTGGGTTCATGACATCCTGTATTCTACTTTAAGACTGTTTCAGTCAAAGACACCTCAAAATACATCAGTAAGGTACTTGCCAAAACTAGGTGTGGGAATTATTTGGTTGATATGAGACTTCTTGCTATGGCAGTAAAGAACTTTCCCACCCCATCTCTAGAATTTTTTTTTAATTTTTAAATTCAGTATGCTTTATTTATTTTTAAGTTGTGTACATGTGGGTTATTAGGCACACGGAATATCATACATAAGTCAAAGCATGACATTTTAGCCTTGTGGTTATATCAGTTCAATAATAACAATTACTACTACATCTACAACTATATCTATCCCCTTTAATACCCCTCAACCCTCCTCCCACACCCTGCATCCTTCTATCTCTACAAGTCTTCATTCCTCCCTCCCTCTCTTTCTTTCTAGATACAGGGTCATCGTGAACTATTTGGTGTTAGTAGCTTATTGGTATTTGGGAAGACTAACAGAAGGATCTTCTATAAATCTAGATAGCAAGCACTTCATTACTTGTTAAAGCTTCCAGGGGCATCTATGTATGTTCAGCATCAGCATCCCTATCTTTTATTGAGTAATCAAGGTCAGTGTATATAATTTGCCCCATTTCTTGTCAAAATTGGTGGGGGAATGTCTAAAGCTTGCAATCATCTTCTCTATTCTCAAGTTAAATAAGAACTCACTCAGTCATTCTGAATAAGGAATAAGCGGGGAATCTTTCCAGTGCTTCAATACTAGTTTTTTTTTTACTGAGTAGGACATTAGGGATATAGCATATCTCCTCTCTAATATTGGAACTTGGGAATAATCACCCAAAATACAAATTTCAGGTTTGAAAAGTTGCTCCAGACCAAGTAGAGGATCAAGTATATTCTTGATTGCTGGCCATAGGGGTCTAATTGAAGAACAGTCCCAGAGAACATGAAAGATAGTGCCTTCATTTATGCTACAACTGGTGCACTTTGGGTCTTGCAATTTACCCATGGCTGCAAGCTTAGCTGGAGTATAATATATATTATGCAGTATATAAAATTGTATAAGATGAAGTTTGTCATTGGAAGTGTAGGAGTATACTGCCTGCCATATTCTATCCCAGCAAAGCTTTATATCTAGAAATTGGGCCTCTCAATATGGAGATGCCCCTTGGATATCCTGGAAAATAGCTGTATATAATACTGCTGCTATTTTAGATACAGCATGTGGACTCCATGCCAGGGAACTAAGCATATTAAGAAGGTCTGTCTGATCAATATTTCAGGTATCTGTTCCAAACTTGCTGACTAATATATGTCTAATTTGGTAGCTGTTGAATATCTGGTTATGAGAAAGGTGTGGGGAGAGTTGTAATGCTGGAGTAGGTTTGATTTTACCATGTCTAATAAATCACAAACTGTTACTTCTATTCCAAAAGATTCTTCTTTAGACCTTAGGCATTGACCCCCTAACATAAAGTTCGGATTTAAATATATGGGTTGAGATATATCTCTGCCATTGTTATACTCGAGAGCTTTACATAATTGGGCATGCACTTTCAGTGAAATGTGGATCAGTTCATTCTTCAGAATAGTCAGACTCTATTTTAGGAGTAATATATAGTAGGCTGGTTGGGGAGATACCACATTGCTTGATTACTTGGTGCTCAATTTGTAACCACAGTGATATGTAATCCTGGTCTACCGTGATAGAAATAGGGGGGTACCAACAGAGATATTTCACCATATGACTTACTAGATAATAATGAAAAACATTTGGTAGCCTAAGGCATCCTCTCTGTTTAGCTACATCTAACTTAGTATAAGATCTTCTTGGTGGTTTTGTCTTCCAAAGAAATTTGGATATGATTTGTTTTAGTTTCAGAAACCATGATTGCGGAAGATAAAAGTTAAGCATATTCAAGGGGTAGAATAATCTGGGAAGAACATTCATTTTAATTACATTGATTCTTCCTTGCAGGGAAAGATATATAGAAGTCCATCTGTCTAGGTCCTGTTGTATAATTCCTAGTAGAACATCAAGGTTTAGCTTTTTGATCTGCGACAGGTTTGGTGTAATTGTGAGACCTAAATAATTGAGTTTGGATGACCAGTTTAGTTGCAGGCCTACCATCTGTGAACGATAGGCATGGGAGTTTAGTGGCATTATTGTTGATTTTTCTTTATTCAATTTGTAATTAGATAAGGCCCCATATGATTCTACTATGGATATTACTGCTTGGAGAGAGGTCACTGGATCTGTAATATGTAACATAATGTCATCAGCATATGCTGATAAATGCAAGTCCCAATCTTCTACTTGAGTTCCTTTGATTAAGGTGGAGTGTTTTAGTTGATATAGGAGTGGTTCCACGTATAGATTGAAAAGTAGTGGTGAGAAAGGGCATCCTTGATGTGTTCCGAAATGTAGAGGAAATAGTTCTGAAAAAACTCCATTGCAATAGACCTTTGCTGAAGGGCTTGTATATAGCATTTGTATCCACCTTATGAATGTTTGGGGAAAACCAGATTTCTCTAAGACTTCAAATAAGAATATCCAGCTGAACCTGTCAAATGCCTTCTCCATATCCAGGGACATCATAGCCATTGAGTGGGGTGCTATCCTGGATACAGAAAAGACATGAATCAGTTTTCTGAGATGATGAGCAGAGGAGTGACCTGCAACAAACCCTACGTGTTCTGGGCTAAGTAGTGGAGTCCATACCCTTGTTAATCTGTTAGCCAAAATTTTAGCAAAAAGCTTGGTATCAAAATTCATTAGAGAAACTGGACGGTAATTGGAGACTAACTGTGGGGGTTTATTCGGTTTTGGAAGTACAATTATAAAGGCTTCTAGAAGGGAGGGATTGGAGAATCTGGAATCATACAGGTAGTAAAACATTCTTAGTAATAAAGGTGAAAGTTGGTCCTTAAATACTTTATAAAAGCAAGGTGGAAAACCATCTGGTCCGGGGGCTTTGTCCTCTGGTAATAAACTAATGGCCTCCATTAGTTCCTGCTGAGTTATAGGGTTTATTAGGAAATCTGCTTGCAACTATGAAAGAGAGAGAAGTGGGAGATTATTTTTTATATGCCCTTATATCCACTATTTGGGGGTTAAGCACTTGAGGGGAATATAGGGACCTATAGTAGTTCTCAAATTCTTGCACAATTACCTTTTGAGTAGTGAGGAGAGAGTTATCTTTGAGGGAGTTAAGTGCTACTACTATTTTGGATTCTTCTTGTTTCCTTAATCTAAGGGCAAGTAAGTAACTGGCTTTATTTCCCTGCTCAGTATATTTAGCATGGGTCTTGAATAGGGCATATTGGGCTTGTTCTCTCAGGGATTCTGAATATTGATTTTTTAATTTGGCTGATTGTTCCAGGATATCTTCATTATAGAAGATACCAATTGGTCTTCTAGGATTTTGATGTGGGAGAGGACGGAGAAAGAAAGTGTCCCTCTCTTTTTTCTTGATGGCAGAAAGTCGAATACATTCTTCTCGAACCACACATTTCAAGGCACACCATAGTTTGTCAGTATAGTTTATGGTACCCTGGTTATGCAAAAGAAATTGATCAATTACTTCTTTAAGGGCGAGTAATGCCTGCTCATCCTGGAGAAGCTGAACATTCGGTTTCCAAACAGTACTTTTAGCTTTGTGGAAAGAGACAGTTCCTTCCATCCATACGAGTGCATGGTCAGATATAGTTCTTGGGCCATACCACTACCTATTAGGCCTTTTAAAATTATATTATTTACTATGAAATAATCAATGTGGGATAAAGAACTATGTATTGGGGAATAAAATGTATATTCCCGGGTATTTGGGTTTAATAGTCTCCATGGATCACTGAGGCTGTAGTTTTCCATGAATTCTCTTAGGGATCTTTGTGCTGGGGAGAGATTAGGCTTCTATAACTTGTTTTGTCTAACGCTGGTGAATAAAACAGATTCAAGTCCCCTGCAATAACAGTGGGTAGTCGTGGAAAGGAATTTAAAGCATCCGTAAGTGTTACAAAAAATTCAGATGACTCTATATTGGGCCCATATACTGATCCCAAAATCACCTCAACGTGATTTAGGAGTCCTTTTAGAAATATCAATCTTCCTTGTCCATCAGCATAGCATTGTTGTAACCTGAGTTGAGTTCCCCTAGTAATAAGAATTGCCACCCCCCTTTGCGCTGTTGCATTCCCAGCCGCATATACCTGACCCATTTGCCTTCTCCTAAAGAGATTTCCTTCTTTTTCTAATAGGTGCATTTCTTGAAGGAAGGCACATTACAATGCAAAGTTTCTAAGTGTCTAAGGATTTGGTGGTGCTTGATTCAGCTCCGAGCTCCTTTAATATTCCAGGATATAAATCTTACCACCATCTAGGATTAGCCTTATATTTTTTGACAAAGGGAAATCCTTCCCTTAGATATGGGGTAACTGTCCAATCTGGGATTAGAAAGCCTTCGATATTCTATGAATGCCAGTGGACCGTGCTTGACTAGATCTTGACTAGAGTCCCAACTCTGTTATTAGAAAAACCTGTATCTAAAACACCTTCCTGGTAATTTGTTCCTAATAGTGAATAGATGCAGTGTCCCCAAACCAAAAACATTCCCATCCCAACAAAATAAACAATATACCACAGTCCTAATGACCGCACTCCCTTTTTTTTACTCAGCTGTAATCATTATCAACCACCAGACAGCCTACTGTCCCCCTTCCCCCACACTTTCTAAACATACCAGCAATAGTAGGTTTTAACTATTATTTTTGTTTCCTTGCTTTTTGTTTTTAAAACATAGGCATATAACTTTTATAACGGAAAGCTGGTTACCAATAAAAATTAAAAATACTTGTATCACGTTCCATCAACATTTTAACCATATAACAGAGTCAGAAATAGAAAATGAACTTTAGTCCCATGGTTTTATATGAGGCAAGTCCTCGCGAATTATACAAATCTATGTACTTGGTTTACTTCAGTATTATAGCAGTACTTGTGAGTCATCCAAAATCCAGCTATCATTTAGAATATCCCACTGAAGCAATTATTCTGTTGACATGCTTGAAGTACTGGTTCTCCAATACAGTCCCCTTATTCACTTGAAAAGGTCTGGATATAACTTAAGCTCAACGGTAGCTGAACTCAGAGTTTCAAATGAGATCCATTGCTCTTCTTTGTTAATCTGCAGAGTTGCTGGATATCACATGCGGAATTTCACCCCCGTGTCTATGAGCTTAACAACCAGTCGATGCATTTCCATGCATTTCTGTCACACTGATAATGGAAGATTTTGTGCATTGCAGATTTTTTTGTTGTCCCATTGAACTCCTTTGGTTTCTCTCAACTTGTCCAGCATTACCTGCTTGTCTAGGTAATTTAGTAAGTGGAATATCAGAGGTCATGGAGGAGATCCTATCAGAGGTGTGGGCCGTAAAGCCCCATGTGCTCACTCTACAATATATGCTGGACCATTAGGTGAAGGCCCAGCTATTTTGGCACATAACTTTTGCACAAAACAAATGGGATTTACCTCTTCCTCTCATTCTGGGAGCCCCAATCTGACCAAGTTATTCTATCTTGTTCATCCCTCTAGATCTTCTAGTTTGTCCTCGGTCTTATGGAGTCACTGCCATAAAGACACATCCTCAGGATCATGTTGGGCCCTCCAGTCATCAAGTGAGGCGAGCCGGGCATCGTTATCACTCGCATGGATTGTGAACTGCACCATGGAAGATTTTAATGCTTGAAGGTCTCCTACCACTGCTTGTAGAGATTCCTTTATAGGTGCCAAATTCTCAAAAAAAGTCTCTTCAGTTAGCGGGGTTGGAGATGGAGAGTCCCCAGAGCTTCCCACTTTGTTGTGCTTCACTGGCTTGTCTTTTTCAGGAGATGGCAGTGCATGTGTTAGGGCTGCTGAGGCTTTATTTCTGTCTCCATATGCTAGATGACCAGTCAATTCAGCAAAGTCGATGGAGCAATGTAAGGTAAGTTGTTATCTGATGTTCTGTTTCCAAAAAAGCAGGATTGGTAATAGATAGGGTTGTTATTTAGCGGGTGGTCGGTGGAGCGATGCAGAATCCGACTATCTGGTGGCCATCATAACCGGAGGCATCTCTAGAATTGTTAACTTTTCCCTGTGCTACTTGTAGTTCCCAGAAAAGTGAAAACCTGCACTGGTTCCACCAATTTTCAAAAGTGGAGGCTGCATTAGCCTTGCCAATTACAAACCCATTTCTGTTCTCTCCCTCATCCAAGGTTCTTGAGAGAATGGTCTCCGACCAGCTTGTCACATACCTCAAACAGTACAGTGTTGGAATACACTAAGTATGTTTATGAGGCTCTTCCTTGACAATAGTGACCTAGTTGGAGCAATATATATATTGAACTTACTAAAGCCTTTGACCTGGTTAACCATGAGTTCCTACATAACAAACTCCTTGACCTGGATTTGTCACTGAACACAGTTTTTGGGTTCCACAGTTATTTCATCAATCATTCCCAGTAGATGAAAATTGATTCACCGACTTTAGGCAACTACCTATTGGTATCCCCCAAGGCTCAATCTGGGGCCCACTGCTTTGCGGCCTCTTCACAACTCAACTGCCTGATGCTTGTCAGGCAGCCAATGAGCTCCTCTATGCCAATGAAGCTGTCATCTATTCCTAAATGCTGACCTTGGCAGCCTTACCGCTGCTCTCCAAGGTAACTTTAGGTCTCTTAAAAGCTAGTTCTCCAACAAAAATGTGGTCTTCAAGTACAAAAAACAAAGATCATGCTGTTCTCTAGCCTCCTGCAGAAGAGAAACATTGCACCCATTGTTATCAGAAATGGCCAAGGTCAAAACCATGAACAGGTGGAGACCTTCAAATACCTTGGGGTAACTCTGAATGACACCTCATCTTTTGCACCCCATGTTAACAATCTGTTGGCCATAGTTAACAGAAGACTGGGTGCCTTATACCGCAACAGGAGCAATCTCTCTGGGGATGCTAGACTCCTTACTGTGGCCAGATCCATTCTGTCACTTATAGATTATGGGCTCCCTGTCTATGCTGCTGCCTGTAACCCAGTGCTAAACAGAATGAAACTGATCTGTAATAAGGCATGTTGTTTTATACTTGGTACAGATAACCACACTCTTGGTTATACCCTATATGAGCTCACTAACTGGTTACCTTTTCCTAGCAGAATATAGCTCCAGATCTCTTTTCTAGCCAGAACGATGCTCTTGGGCCCCTGCTTTAACAAATTGCTTCCACTCTGTCTCCAACCAATATAATACCAGGAACAATGCCAGGAATGCCCTGAAGCCTCTGTTCCAATTTACTCAGCTGGGAAAGTGGTCATTTGCTGCCAGGGTCCACTAACTGATTAAACAAATTACCTGATGCACTGCTGAATCTCCCCAAGTTTAATCAATTTAAGAGATCTTTGTAGTCTGCCTTTGTATCCAATGCAATTGTAAACATTAAAGAGTCTTATTCAGTTTCTCATTGTACATAACATGCGACTTTTTATACAGCGATCTGTATAGATTTTTCCAAAACTGTATGTAACTGTTCCGCCTTAAGAGCTTGGAGCCTGACTCGACTGCATTTCCACATGAATTGCTTATTGTACTTGTAATGTTTTTTTGTAACTATGTATTTGACATGGAACCTTTATAAATGAGCATTTGTGCTCCAAGGTTATCTCCAAAGTTTTAAATAAATAAATAATTAAAATAAGCACGTATTTATACCCCTTAAGGTCACAGCATTATTATTATATACTGTAACATCTTTTCTGAGAAAACATTGTTTGCAGGTTTGTGTTGTTTCCAGTCACTAGCACATACTTTAAGTGAGTGACTGTCTGACTCCTATTACAGATTTGACACTTGGTACAGTGTCTTTTTTTCTGGGGTTACACTGAAATTAAAGTGACAGAGCAGATTCATTTTGATGGCAGCAAACTGCATCTGTCAATGCACACCAGACTTGTATATACCATGGTACTTAAAATACTGTACATAAAGAGCCGCTGATGCCAAAAGTGCTACATTGTAGAAAATGAATAAGCATACTCCTAGTAAATCTCATACCAAAAACTAGATTTTTACGTTAAATCATTTTAATGTTATTAGCCATTTTGTAACCCTGATTGCACTACCTGTGCAATAAAAGCAGTTGTCAGTGAAGAGCTGATGATGATGTCATCTAGGGACCTCACAGTCTAGTAATCCCTGTCAGCAAGCTTATAGGACATGTTTTTCCAAAGCTGTAAAGATCACGTGGAATGGTCTTCACAAGTTAAACAGGCAGCACCAGTCAGTAAACATTACTATAAAAAACTACATATGTTTCAGGTTTTGTAACAAAGTTGATACAATTGTATTATTTAATGCTGTTTTGGTGTGGTCAATTTCTCCAGGGTTGCTAGATGTTAAGTCAGCATGCCTCCAGGCTGCTGAAGCCATTTGGAGTACTACTCTAATATGCATGTTAGGAAGTTGTATTTGCTGCTAGTATTGTAATGTTGATACAGTAACTTCACTGCTGTTTGTCATTGTCTGCTTTATGATATGTTTTAATAGGGGCCTTTTATGTGTTAAATCCTTCTATGGGTGGAAGAGTTAGTGCTGGTAAAATGATCATTGTAATTTAGAGTAGAACATAGATGAGTCTGCCCCACTCCCATTGACAAGGAGATGGGATACTTGTTTTAAATTGCCATTCTTAGAAATCACCTCAACTGACTGATAGTTGTAAATGATTTCAGTCTTTCATCACATCAGAAGTGTATTCAGTCTGCAAACCTGTCAACAGTCTGCTATGACCCAGCATCCAGCAACCCAGGAAAAAAGGACCACAACAAAAAGGCACCCAGGCAAAATATTGTCAGTTTTGTTAGGAAACCTGAAACACAAAGTTTTTAAGGCAATGTTTACTGACTTGTGTTGCCTGTTTTACCTGTTAAAACCATTGCACATGATCTTTACAACTTCAGAAAAACAGTTCCTATAAACTTGCTGACAGGGAATACTAGACTGTGAGGTCCCTGGATGACATCAGCAGCAGCTCTTCACTGAAACAGGGTTTTTTTGAACAGGTAGTGAAATCAGGGTTACAAAATGGCTAATAACTTTAAAACGAAGTAACACAGAAATCTACTTTTTGGTATGAGATTTACTAGAGATACGCTTATTCTAATTCTGCAATGTAGCACTTTTGGCCAGATGGTGTCAGTAGCTCTTTAAAACAGCAGTGCAAAGAAAACTGTTCTTCCATAAAGCAAGTTTCAGACACAGTTAATAAAAATGTTACCATACTTCTCAAATCTACTTTTCCAGGAACTTACTACGCTACCCATCATGAGTTTTTTTATTTCCTTTGTCAAAACCCTTGCCCAGTCTACAATGCTATTTCCAGACCAAATGCAGTGACCATCCTTTTTCTTGAGATAACAACAAATTAAAACATTTATAAAATACTCACCGTTTGGTGAAACTAGAAAATTGTTCCACCAAATACAACTGGAAGATGCTTGGGATGTTTTATAGTGGAAAAAGGGTAGGGTCAATTTTTTTTCCCATTTAGTTGTACCACAGCTTTAAATATATAATAAATTGCAAACAAACTATGTAAATGCATCAACTAGGGTTCAAGAACAAAGCATGTGAAGTGGGGAAATATAGTGTTAGGGTAAAATGTCCCCTGTGCCTTGATGAATCTGTGGCATGGTGTTTCTGGAGCTTAAAGACTAGTGTACTGCCTGGAAATTACCAAGAATTGATTGTAAGTTTCAGATGTAGTCAGCTCTCACTTCCTACACTATACCTCAAGTATTATTTCTTTTCTGTTTGCTAATTAGAACATTTTCCACCTGGCAGTACTAGGGTGATGTGTGGAGCAGCATTCTCTCTGGGGGCTAAAAAAGTCAGTTCTGTTCCTCTCACTACATCGGCACTGAGACCACACTGACTGTGACATCACCAGTAACCAAGGAAAACCATTTCTCACTGCCAGATTATTTATACCCTTTCCCATGAAGCAGCAGGGACTGGCTCTTCTTAATTAATAGTGATGTTCTAATTTCCTGCATTTTGATTGGTAACTTGTGAAAGTCACTGCTCAGACTGCAAGGATTGTGATGCCTCAAGGTGTTTGGTCACCTTTCTGATGATGCAGTGGGAAGGACAGAACTGATTTTTTTGGCCTTCAAACAGAGTGCTGTTCCACACATCAACTCAGTACTGCCAGGTGGAAAATCTTCTAATTGGCAAACAGAAAAAAAAATACTTTCGATATAGGAAGTGATAGCTGACTGCATCTGAAAATTGCTAGTAATTCCAGACGGTACACTAGCTCTTTGAACAGTTATGCAACACAGTCTTGTTGTTGACCTAACTTTGGCACCCTCACTTCACACATTGGTAAGTGACTATTTTCTGTGCTGTATAGACAGTGCTAAAGTTAAAGCAATACCAGCCCAGCATGGTGTGATTATTCAAACCCAGAGAAATGATACTGCCCAGTCACTAAGACTCAGGGGACTTTTCATCCCATTGCAGTTCCCTACTTTGTACTGTAGACTTGGTGCTTGAACCCCAACTGATGCATTGATGTAGATTGTTGTAGTTAATTAAAGGAATAATGCACAACAGGGTGTGTGTCATGCCGGGATAACGCCACGCCTGGGGGGTTGGGCATGAAGCCACAGGCCGAGTGCGTCCAAAGCCCCAGGTGTGGCGTTATCCCAAACGACACACACCCTGGAGTGCATTATTCCTATTATACAATGGCTTGTTGTTATATATAAAACAAAAAAATAATTTTAAAGAATGTTTTTGTTAGTGTGGAAAAATATTTTTGTTTCTCAAGAAAAGATGCAAAAAAGAAATCATCATGCTGATGATCCATGATGATCATTATCCATATTGGTTCACAGTGCTGAGACTAGACCTATGGCATCGTGCTGGGATAATGCCACAGGTCCAGCCCCAAACTGACCAATCAGAGACCAGGATTCTTTCTTGCCATTGTATAATTTTAAATAACATGCATAAAGCAACTGAGCCATCATACACTTCCCTTGGCCAATAGTGTGCTTTTGTAAATGGCCCTATTATCCATTCATAAAGCACCTGATCCATTATATATTAGCCTGGTATATAACATGCAAGATCATTTGCACAGCATCTGACTTGTAACACAGTCCTGGGCCTCTAGCATGATTTCTAAATAACTTCTGTGGGTCCTTCCCAAACCACCTGACCCATCACACAGTGGCCTGGGCCTTAGTTGGAGGGCCATTCACAATGCACTTAAGTCATCACACAGTGGTTGATATCTATAGCATGCTGGGTGATTTACAAAGCACCTGACCTGTCACACACTGGCCTCAGCCTATTGCATGTTTCGTGAATGACCCTGTGGGTCATTTGCACAGCACCTTACACATTACACACTGACCAGAATTATAGTATTATTTATTTATTTAATTTATTTATGACTTTGGTAACCAGGTGGGTGCACTGATCCCAGGGACTGTTTTCTGGCACGATCCAGACCACAAGCAGTGGCACAAAGCTAAAACACAACATGTAGCAGAAGAGCAGTAATTACACAGTATAAAAGGTAGAACATTTACAGTACTATGATAGAATTACAACAAAATAGCAGTCATAGGACATATAATACAGAAAGCATTCAAAATCAATCAAAAAGTTATATAGGAGGTAAATTATATAAGATCTGCCTAGCCTAGAAAATAGTGAGGGTGAAAGGAGCAGTCAGGAGACCACAGGTACAAATGTAGATACTCCTGAGGATAGGAAGTGGCAAATAGGAGGGAGTGAGGAGGGAAAGGGAAAGGGGGAGGGGAGGAGTTTGCTTTCTAATGGCAACATGTGCACTATCTGATAATTGTTTTCCTCTGCTTTGGTAACCACATTGTGTCATGAAAGTGGACATTGTGTCTCATGAATGCCAGTTTCAATGATGAAAAAAAGGCACACAAGGAAACCCCTTTTCATGACATGCAACAATTTGTTTGTTATTAATATTCAAAATGCTACATTTCAAAAAACATGTTTGTGACACCGTTACCACCTCTTATAGAAATATAGGTGTGCTGTGTACATGCAGAATGCATGCCACATTCTTAATTGTGCAATGTTTCCATGCAGGTCACATACACAAAGTGATTCAACGTGTACTAGGTCTAAAAAGCAAATCAGGTTTGCATGTTGCAATCTTGACATCGGCACAGCAGGTAAGCCAGTGTGAACATCTTCTAAAAATTACATCAGGTTTGCCCATTGCATGCGTAACATAAGTGGAGTAGTTAAGCTGGTGTGAACATCATTTAAACATCACATCAGGTTCTCATGCTGCACGCTTACCATGTGTGCAGCAGCTAAGCTGGTGCAAATATCATCTAAAAAAACCCATCAGTTTCTATTTGTTATACTACTGTTAGCAATTAGAGTCATTAAAACACATTTTTATTTGAATTTCCATAAAAATTAGGTAAACTCATTAATTCTGATCCTTTTGCAAGTTGTTTAATGGTTTTTGATTTTTGTCATTAAATCACCATTAATTTTTAAAATATTGTTTCTTACTGCATTAAATGTTACAGATATAGCCAGTTAACACCCCCCGTTCCAGATGTTCGAAGAGGGGCCTCTGTGTTGTGAAGCCTATCTTTTTTGTTTTGGACCATGCAAATCCCCTTATGCATATTTAGTGCTAGAAATGTGTTTCTTCATGACTGTTTCATCTCACTTACTTTCCCTTTGTCATTCCATATTGAGCATACATGCTGTGGCCATGCTCAACACTCTTTGTCCTGAGGAGGGTCTTGGAAGCAATCACCATACCTCACATTTTGTCACTAAAATGAGGGACATGGACACTCAGAATGAGGGACAATGAAGGACACTAACCCACATGATGATCAGAATACATCATGAAACATGGAGATACAGTACCTCAGAACACAGTGGAAACCATTGCATTATTAAATAATAATAACCTTTATTTAAATTAAGCACCTTTCAAGGTATCAAGCAGCTGTACATTAAAGTGACAAAACCAATAAAAAATCAGCAATGTAAACAACAGAGTAGAGATCCATTCAGTCAATTAAATTAGAATAAGCGTGATGCCACGAAAAAGTTTTCAGCTCCTGTTTAAAAACCCCCACGGTTGCGCACTGCCGAAGCTTAGGGGGAGAAGAATTCCTTGGGGCTGAGGCCATGTATTTAAATGCACAGGCCCCTGAAGATTTTAAAGATACCCTCAGAATCTCTAGCAACCCCTCATCAGCTGAACGAAGCTGTCGCTTGGAGCAGTAGGGTACCAGAAACTCTTTCAAGTAGTCAGGGCCAAGTCCGTGTAGGGCTTTATACATCAGTAATGTGACTTTGAAGGCGATCCACCACCGAATCGGCAGCCAGTGCAGATCACGCAGCACCAGTGTAATATGGGAGGACTGAGAAGTCCCCATGAACAACTGTGCTGCAGTGTTCTGCACTAGCTGCAGGTGGCAGATATCAACCCCCGGTAGCCCTAAGTACAGGGAGTTGCAATAATCAAGGCGCGAGGTCACAAAGGCGTGGATCAGTGTGGGAAGGTCACCAGATGGAACAATTTGCTTGATCCTGGTGATGTTCCTAAGATGGTAGAAGGATGACTTGATGACTGCCGACACCTGAGATCGCAGTGTCAGCCTGTCATCCAGCACTACCTCCAGGTCCCACTCCTGTTCGGAGGTAAGGATCTGGGAGCCCCCCCAGAAAAGTCCAGAGGGCTGACCAGCCCTTAATCCCTCTATCCGGTAACCCGGATCCATGACCATCAACTCAGTCTTTCCCACATTCAACTTTAGCCAGCTGGAATTCATCCAATCCTGGATTTCAGTGAGGCAGTTGCTAAATATTGAGACAGCATTGTCCTGGTCAGATGCAAAAAGACAGGTAGAACTGGGAATTATCAGCATAGCAGTGAAACCTCAGCCCATAGCATCTTACAATGTCTCTGAGGGGCAACATATACACCGCAAACAACACAAGAGACGAAGAAGCCAGAAGGGCAAGGAAGGAAACATATTCAATTCAGTGCTTTAGAGTAACTGGTAATTGCTATTTTTCTTTTAAACTTAGATTGTGGGCTTTTAGTGACACTATACTTTCTTTGTTGTCTTTACTTATAATTGTTTTTGGGCTGTTGAAAATTTAAAACATAGTGGTGGTGTAATTCTGTGCTGTCTTTAATTGCTGCAAATTTTATCTTGGCTTGTCTGACTGCCCTGTAGTTGGGTGAAGGGTGTTAATTGTCTGGCCTCTGACCTCAGCTACGTGATAACTGGAGGTGGGCTTAGTCAGAGTTAAAGTAGCAAGCAGAGTTTTAATTTCTCAGAAGAATCCAGAATGGGAAGGAAGGAAACATATTCAATTCAGTGCTTTAGAGTAACCGGTAATTGCTATTTTTCTTTTAAACTTAGATTGTGGGCTTTTAGTGACACTATACTTTCTTTGTTGTCTTTACTTATAATTGTTTTTGGGCTGTTGAAAATTTAAAACATAGTGGTGGTGTAATTCTGTGCTGTCTTTAATTGCTGAAAATTTTCACCCCCTCCTCCCTTCCCCAAATCTTAATTATATGTCCTGTTAAATCTGATTGACAGGAGCTAAACACAGGGTATAGTAAGGGGTGTGAAGTAGGAGGGCATAAGGGGAAGAAGCCCACCCCAGCACATACAAGTGTTTTGACTCATTTGTTTATTTATTGGTTTCTTTTCTTTAAAAAATTATCTGAGGATCAGTGGCAGGATTTTAGTACAGTAAATTAATAAAAGGGAACTAGGAGAGCTTCAGTAGCAGACAAGTAGTGGAATTGCAGTATAATGTGGGGAGTGGTGCAATGCAGTGGCTGTGGGGCAGCCATATTCAGGCAGACCTTCTGGACACTCAGGTGCTGCCCTGTCTGCATGCATCTCTCTGGACTGTGGGATGAGCTAGCCAGACTCAGAGCAGAAGTAAACTGGGTCAGGAGTACCATCACCCCTATCCAGGGACCACCCAGTCCAATGCCACTGCCTCAAAGGATGCCGAGAACAAGGAGCACTTGGATGACAGTGGGCTCAGGGAGGGTTAGAGCAGTTAGGCAGAGGCACATTCCAGATCCTATTCCACTCAAGAACTCATATGCCACACTGGCAAATGAGGACAACCAAATAGAGGTACCAAGAGAAGTGGAAGGAAAGAATGTGGAGGTTAGCCAAGGAGGTGACCTCAGCGGGGAAAGCAGTGGACCCCAGAGGAGGAGGAAGTGAATCCTGGTGGGGGACTCCATCATAAGAGGGATCCAGCTAGGAACACAGGAGGGGGAGGACAGGGAGGTGAGGTGCTCACCAGGTGCCACGGCATGGAGGGATGGAAGGAAGATCCTGGGGATCACTGGGAAGGCAAGACGGGGAGGTGAGCTGGATGTCATTATCCACCTAGGTACTAATGACCTGGCAAATGGGGAGCCAAAGGAAGTTCAGGAAGAGTTTAGGAAACTGGGGAGGGTCTCAACAAGTAGCTACTTCTGACACTTTCTCAGAAGTACCACCTGTGAGAGGCAAGGGAGAGCATAGAGTGCATGCACCAGGAACTTTAACTCATGGTTGAAGAACTGGTGCTGTGAGGAAGGGTTTGATTCATTGGTGACTGGGATCCACCTGGAGGATGGAGGTTTGTTCAGCCTGACGGCCTGCATCCATCCTGGAGGAATCCAAGACAATAATAAGTTTAAATGCTACATTGATAGCATTTAAACTAGCAAAGGGGGGTGACAGGACAGCAATGAGGGTACCTACTTGCTCACCCCCACAGCTAGCAGTGGAACCAGTGAACCAGAGGAGTGGCTATCTCTGCAAAGCAGTATGCAAAAGATGGAGATTAGTGCCCAAGAGGTGGATAAGCAGAAAAGGGGCAAAATTCAGCAGAAGGGCAGACAACAAGGAGAACCAGGGATAAATGACAACCAAGGAAGGGGGCTGGAGTAGAACAGTGAAACAGTCTAGGGAGGTCAAATCATGGAAAGCCATGTGTGCAAATGCCAGGAGCCTTAGCAACAAGATGGAAGATCTGGAGGCTGTCATGGTACAGTCAGACCTGGACATTGTGGCCATCACTGAAACCTGGTGTAATGATAACCACGACTGGGAGATGACCATACCTGGCTACAACATATTCTAGAAGAGACAGAGCAGGCAGGAAGGAGGAGGAGTGGCACTGTATGTGAAAAATGACATAAGGGCCACAGAGATCCAGGAGGAACAAAATGGGGAGAGATACTGTGGTTAAGCTGGAAAGGAAAATGGGACAGCCATCCGCACAGGTGTGGTCTATAGACCACCAGCCCAGGAGGAAGAAACAGATAGGGAGTTGATGCTAGCCATCCAAAGGATGGCAGACAAGGGTGAGGTAGTACTGGTTGGAGACTTCAATATTCCAGACGTGGACTGGAGCATCCCAGCAGCAGCATCAACTAGAGCAGATTTATCCTGACTCCTTCAGGGTGCCTTCCTCAAGCAACTGGTCATGGAACCAACTCGGCAGAAGGCAATACTGGACCTTGTGCTCACAAACAGGACAGTGTGATGGGGTAACAGTGGGGAGCACTTGGGAACAGTGACCACCAGTCATTGTGGTTTGAAATCACAGAAAGAGCAGAACCAAACCACACAAAACACGTATCCTGGATTTTGGGGCAGACTTTGGGAAAATGGGGAGATACTTGAAAGAGGCATTAAGGGAATGGGACAGGAATCAGGGTTGAGGAACAGTGGGCAGTATTTAAAATGGGGATTACAAGAACAACAGAATTATGCATTAAACAGGTTAGCAAGAGGAAAAGGAAGAGGAGACCATTATGGTTTTCCAAAGAGGTAGCAAAGAAAGTGAAAGCCAAAAAGATTGCATTCAGGCAATACAAAAAGACACAGGCAGAAGGGGATATGGAGAAGTACCAGGAGAAGCAAAGGGAGGCAGGGAGGTCAGTAAGGGAAGCCAAAGCTCAGACAGAAGAACACATTGCAAAATCAGTGGGTAGAGGGGACAAAACCTTTTACAGGTACATAAGTGGAAAAAGAAAGACAAAGGGAGGGATAGTGAGACTGAAGGGGGAGGATGGGGCCGCGTGGTGGATGACAACAGTAAAGCTGACATATTGAACAGGTATTTCTGCTCAGTCTTTACTGAGGAAGAGGAGGGTAATGGGTCTGAAGGGAGTACAAGGGGTGAGAATGGTGCAGAAATGGACACAAGTCCCTTTACACGAGAAAGGGTCCTGAAGGAACTGGAAGTAATAAGAGTTGATAAAGCAATGAGGCCAGATGGGGTGCACCCCAGGGTCCGTGAAGAACTAAGAGAGGTGGTGGCTGAACTCTGGCTATCCTGTTTAGCCGATCACTGGAAACAGGGAGGTACCCAAAGACTGGAGGACAGCAGATGTAGTCCCCTATACAAAAGTGGGAACAAAGAGGAAGCAGGGAACTACAGACCAGTCAGCTTCACCTCGTAGTGGGGAAGATCATGGAAGCACTACTGAAGGAGAGATTGGTGGAACATCTGGTTGTCAATGGACTACAGGACCCAAGGCAGCATGGTTTCACCAGGAGGAGGTCATGTCAGACCAACCTCGTTGAATTTTTGACTGGGTGACTAGGAGGTGGATCAGGAGGGCAGTGACATGGCCTATCTGGACTTCAGCAAGGCCTTTGACACTGTGCCACATAGAAGACTATTACACAAACTGGGGAATATGGGGTGGGCAGGACAGTAGTGTGGTGGGTAGGTAACTGGCTGGGTGGCAGGACACAGTGTGGTGGTAAATGGCTGTCACCCACAGAGGGAAGAGGACAAGTGGGTACCACAGGGATCAGTGCTGGGACCGTCCTATTCAACATCTTCATCAGTGACATTGGCGAGGACCCAGAAGGCAGAATTTCACTGTTCGCTGATGACACAAAGCTCTGTAACAGAGTAGACACACCAGAGGGTGTAGACAGAATGAGAAGGGACCTGCAGAAACTTGAAGAATGGTCAGGGGTTTGGCAGTTGAAATTCAATGCAAAGAAGCGCAAGATAATGCATATATGGGGCACAAAACCCTGGCACAATATATCAGTTGGGGGTGAGAGGATATAGCGTGCAACCAAGCAGGAAAGGATCTTGGGATGTCATCTCTGATGACCTCAAGGTAGGGAAACAGTGTGACAAGCAGCAGGTAAAGCAATAGGATGCTGGGATGTATAGGCAGGCATCACCAGCAGGAAAAGGAGGTCATAATTCCACTCATACAAGACACTAGTGAGGCCCCACCTGAGTACAGTGTACAGTTCTGGAGACCATACCTACGTAGGACATAGACAGGGTAGAGAAGGTTCAGAGGAGGGCAACAAAGATGGTGCATGGATTGCATCACAAGTCCTATGAAGACAGGTTGAAGGAACTGAACATGTACCCTGGAGGAGAGGAGGAGAGAGGATATGATAGAGACATACGAGTATCTTACAGGGAGAAACAGGGTGCAGGAAAACACTATTTTTAAGTGAAAAAGATGTTCCAGGACTAGAGGGCATGGGATGAAGTTGGAGGGAGGACGATTCAGAGGAAACATGAGAAACAATTTCTTCACAGAACGGGTGGTGGACAAGTGGAACACCCTGCCAGAGGAAGTGGTGGGGGCTGAAACAATCACAGGATTTAAGAATGCATGGGATAGACATAAAGGAATTCTGGAGGTCAGGGGTAAGGGGCAACAGACTTCTAGGAAAACAAACTGAACTTACAAGCTCAAATGGGCAGACTGGGTGGGCCATAGGCCCTTATCTGCTGACACTGTCTATGTATCTATGTATCTATGTATCTATGAGACAGCACTGAGCCCTGAGGGACCCCACATGGCAGAGAGAGAGGATCAGAGGAATAAATCCCAGACACCACTCGCTGAGTTCTGCCAGTGAGGAAGGATTTAAACCACCTGAGGACTGTACTAGTCAGGCCACAGATGAACCTCAGGTTCTCAAGTTGCACCCCATGGTCTATGGTGTCAAAAGCTGAAGAGAGATCAATTGGCACCAGAATGGAACAGCATCTCCGATCTCTAGCCATCAGGAGATAACTGAGCACCCGAACCAGCATAGTCTAGGTACTGTGCCTCTTTCAAAAACTGGATTGGAGAGGTTTGTAGATGTTATGGATGGTCAAGTGACCTTCCAATTGAACTTCTACTACTTTCTCAATAACCCTTCCCTATAAAGCAGAGGATTGAGATTGATCTGTAGTTGGCCAGAGTCCAGGTCCAATGAGGCCTTCTTCAGGAGGGGTGTCACCACCACCTCCTTCAAGGAGCTAGGGGAACTCACCCGAATCAAGGGAGCACCAGACTAACTGTGCCAGGACCAGATCAATAATATCACAACAACCTGTAATCAGGGAAGTTGGGCCCGGGTCCAAACTACAGCACATAAAGTGCACACTCTGGAGAATCCACATGACATCCACGAACTCTGGCCATTCAAAGGTACTTCAGGAAACATGGGGGACAGTGACCAAGCACCGATCAATAGCATCCCCCGTAGAGCGAGTCAGAAGGATCTCTGCCTGATGTCAGCCACCTTATTCGCAAAGAAATAAGCAAGCTCATCACAATCCAATTGCGAAAAGGCTCTTTGAGAGTGCATACAGGCTGGGGTTGCACAGCCTCTCCACAGTTCAAAAGAGCTGAGCCGGGTTGGTTCAGAGTGGCAGAAATCTCCCCGGACAGGAATTCTGCCTTCTTATGAGACATCATTGATTGGTAGACTTGATAATTTTCTACCAATCTAAGGTGGTCGGCCTCGAGGGTGTATGTCCTCCAGCATCGTTCTAACCTTCATCCTTGTCGTTGCAACTCCCTCAGGGTCCCATCAAACCAAGCAGCCTGAGGGTGAACACAGACTGGAGCAATAGAATCCAGTGCTGTGGAGATGGCCTTATTATAGGCCAACACCAAAGCCTCTGGGTTCCTGCTTGCTCTGAGAGGTCAATCACCACCACTAGGCCTTCAGGGCTCATATCCCATAAAGGGCGGTAACTGACCATCTCCACAGGGGTAGGGCTACTAAGGGGGGGGTGCAAAAATTGAACCTCATGGTGTAGTGATCGGACCAGCTGACAGGTTCCACCACCAAGTCAGAGGCTTCTATCCCCAGGAGGAAAACCAAATCAAGGAAGTAACCATGTTTATGGGTAGCAGAGGTAACAATCTGTGTGAGGCCCAAAGATGTCATCAACTGGAGGAAAAGTTGTCCAAATTGTGAGAGTTCGTTATCGACTCAGGCATTGAAGTCACCCAGGACCATCAGTCTGGGTGACACAAATGCCATGTTGATCACAAAATCAACAATTTCCTGCAGGAATCACCTCTCATCCCTGGGTGGATGGTAGATGAGAGTTATCCTATAACCTACACCTGCTACCACAGTACATTCAAATGATTTGGCCTCCTCAACTGGTACACTCATGAGGCCCAATTTGGTCTTGAAACAGACCGCAACCCCCCCGTGATCCAATCTCAAGCAGTGTATCGCCGAGTACCCAGCCAGAATTGCAGCCTCCAGCATGAGGGCAACATTTTCATCCAGCCAGGTCTCTGTGATGCAAGCCAGATTAGTTGTTCTGACAAGATCCGCAATAATTGCTGTCTTATTCCTAATTGATCTGGCATTGCATAACACCGCTTGAGTTGGACAGGTTTACAGGGCTGCTGCAGCTACTTGCCCACCAAAAATGGTGGTGCCCTTGGATATGGGGACCAGACATGGTGGACCACCATTAAGCATGGGTGCCATTTAGGTAGGGCAGAGGGCGGCAGTTGCCCTCCCTCCGTATTTGTGCCAAGATTGTTCTTATGGTGTGACAATAATGGCACTAAATTTAGATTTAATCTTTTGAAAATAAGTGCCACCTGGACTGTGTGTGCTCACGCTGCAGGTACTTTCTAGACTCGACTGTGTCTGTATTGTGTTGTCCACTCTCTCCACCTATTCGTGGTGGCACAATCACATGTGATGTGGATGAGCTCCAGCCAAGAAAGAGTGCATGAGTCTTGCAGGTGCGACATTGTCTTTTTTCTGCCACAGAGTAAACAGACAGCACACTACAGCTTGGAGGAGTCGGTGAGCAATGAACTCTCAATAGCAGTGTTGTGGCGACATATTTTTGTTGGTCTACTCTTAAGAAGTCTCCATCTCCCCTGGTGGCTGAAGGGGCAGAGGGTGAGCTAGAAGCTAACTCAAGACTAGGTTACCTACTTACTCTACTAGGCTTGCCTTGCAAAAAAAAAACAGCACAGACCCCCACAGCAGCAAGCTAGGCTTAGCATCAGTGGTGACAGCAGTGTGGGTAGCCTCCATAGGCCTTGATCAGTGCAGTTTGGCAGCAGCCACAGCAGTAAGCAAAAGCAAGCAAGCAACCCAGGTGGGGTGGGTTCAGCTGGTGAGGTGACTTGATCGCAGACCATGTAGGGGACCTGTTGTAGTCGGTTCTAGCACCCAGCTTATGGTGGCAGGAAAGAGGGGGAGAGTACTGAAAACTGGGCTGGTGGAACACTGTGCTAGGCTGCAGGTTCTGGCCATATGGCTAGGTAAGTAAAAGTAAATCATTTTTTTTACAGGGGGATTGGAGAAGGAGGAATGACTGAAATACTGATGTGTTTTTCATGTTTCTTCACTTTTGGGTGGTTTCATGACCCATAGGTGGTGGGTATTGAATGAAGTTGGGGAGAAAAATTGGGACAGAGTTCTTTATGGTGGTGGGGGGAGCAGAACTTCAGCCAGGAAAAAAATAGGTTAGTAACTGGGTGGGTTTAAGTCCAAACCTGATGCACTGCTCTGGGGTATATACAAATGAAGCTTATACATTAATTTTTTTCCTGATTTGTGTATCACTTTTCAGTCTAAACAAATAAGTTGTACCTTTTAGAGATGCTACAGATATTCTAGAGCTGTCCTTTGCATTCAGGGACAGTTGAGCGGTATGGTATGCACAAACTAAGCCCCACTATAGTCAGGCTTATGCCCCCTGCCCCAGTGAAACTGACCTCCACATCCTCATGTTCAGGTACATTATGACAAAGGGCAAAAGGGACTGCAGGGGTGTGCACTATTGAAATGAAAGGGGGTATTTTTTTATTACAGTTTTATACATTACTGATGGAGAGTTGGAGATTAATGAAGGCCACTGCTCGACTAACAAGGGCCTTGTTAGTAAAACAGTGGCCTTCATTATTCTCCAACTCACTGTCATAATGTATAAAATAGTAATAAAAATAACTCCATTCATTTCAAGGGGGTATGCCCCAGCACTCTGATGCATGGACATCATCTCTTGAAGACTCCTGCCTCTGGCTCCCTAGTACTTAAGATGGAGACTTTTTACTTAATATCTATACTTGGTGGGTCATATGTAGCAGCATGGCCATACCTGCTACAGTGTGTGTGCATGGGGGGGTGGCCATGTGGATGTGTGTCAAGTTATTGCTACTTTTGTGTTTGCACCTTAAAGTCAGTTTGCCTGGAAGCATTCAAAGCTATGGAGAGAAAATAGTAGGAGTAGAGGCAAGACAGAAGTAATTAAGTGTTTTTGTGGGTACATTTGTGTATTGGGGTGGGGAAAACCACATTTGTTTCTTTTGGTACGTGTGTTACAGCTGAACTGTGAAACTGAGATGAGTAAGGGAAGAAAACTGAAAAACATAACAGTGGCTACAAGCATGCTGTATGCATGCAGATGTAATCAGATACAGTATGTCTTGAAGTACAAGTGAGCCATATGTGTGCAGACAGTATGGCTTAGTGGTTAAAGGCACTGAACTGCAAGCCAGGCGACATGAAGACCTGGGTTTAAATCTCATCAACCCCCACTTATGTATGATGTGATCCTGAGTAAGACACTAAACTTTTTACATGTGCAGTTATCAGTGACCACTTGCTTTTTGCATGCATGCCACATGCATGCAGTCCTTCCCAATTAAACATAAAAATCATGGTGTCCACACTTTCTTGCAGCATGCATGCCATATGCATGCAATCGGTTCCAATTTAACATTTAAATCATACTTGCAGCATGCATATCACTTCAGTAGTTTTATGTGTGCAGCATGAAAACATTTCATATAATTATTTCTGTAAGTGACCATACTCTCTTGACCACACAAGTTACACAGTTGAGTACACAGTCATTTTTTAGCAGGGAGCAACAATTACCCTGTCTGAAGACTTTGTTGCTCCGCTTACATTACATCACAGGCTTAGTCTCACAAAAATGGACATTGACTCACTAAAATGGACACTGCTACCTTCACAAAAAAACACCTTGTAAAACAATGGGACTGTGCACACGAAAAAATCAATCTTGTTGTGTTAATAAATATAAGTCTACACACTGTCCATTTAAACCACATATACAAGCAATATCCTTTGTGCTAAATTTAGTAAAGGTGAAAGTTTCAGGTTTCAACTCATAACCTTTTTTTAGCTATTTGTAAGCAAAGACGATATTAAAAACTCACTGTTTCATGTTCTCAACCTTCTAGGACTTGCAAACCACTAAATCAGTTGTTGCCACATATTTAGAATCCTAGAGATCCTGAGCTGCAAAACACACATGTCTAATGTCAAGTTATTCTGACCAAGGACAGTGAAGTTATTAATGTACAAATAATATGGTGTAGCACATACAAATGCCATCTGAACCAGTGTTTCCTAAATGGGGCACCAGCACAGTTTTCTGCAGCCACGGAACTCTAAAATTTAGAGTTCCAATTACAAAATTAATGGGATAGGCAATTTCTTACCTTTAACATCAGAGATATGTTTCAAATGAAAATTCATCAGTGACATTATTTTTGCATACTGTGTGAAAAGAAATGTGTTGTATCCAATGGTTTGAGGTGTAACAGGGAGCTTAGGGATAAGAAGAAGAATAATTTAGCAAGTTCTGGTGGCCACAGTGTGAAGCCCTTTGAATCCATGAGGATTTGAAGTTTGAGAACCACTGCTCCAAACTCTAACTATTGGGGCAATACTGTGCACCACAATGCAGTCATACTCCTGCCCTCTGCAGCACGAGGTCATAATGTCACAAGACATTATGCAGTAGCAATATACTGTGCTGCCAATAAAGTGTGATGTATTGGAAATCGCATCATTCTTGTTTTTGCAGGGGGCTCTGCCCCCACACACACCCTTTTTGGGGGGTTGTGCCCCTTGAATCTCCTCAACTGATATAACTAACCATGGGGGCGGGTTAACACTTAATGTTGCACAAAGTGCAAAAAAATAAAAAAATTCCATGTGTCTTGGACTGGGAATTGAAACCCAGTCCCAAACACACTGCTTGCCTCCCTTGTTGAGAGTGTCTCATCCCATCGAGCCATGGTAGCTGCTCAGCAGACCCCTCTCCCAGCAGGATTCTTATCCTGCACTGGGAAGGGTGAGAGGGTGCACTACCATGCATGCTTTCTTTCACAGTTTTGCACCCTCTCGCTCTTACCTACCATGCTGTTCCTACCTTGCAGTCCTGTCATGTGCTGTAGAGCATGCTACATTTTGACCTAGTAGGGTCTGCTGCCAAGCAGTCCTAGATAGATAGCAGTTTTATTTTCTTTACTCAGACATGTCTGCAATAAAGGTGACATAGAAGATATTTTTATAGGAGCAAAGCACATCATTGAGCCATGCCCCTTGAGATAGCACTAGATAAGTGAAGCACCAGGGCCTGTGTATCTGAGTACTTCCCTCCTGTAGGGAAAAAAACACACTCATAGCCAGGAACAGGTACTGTATGCTTACACAAACTTTATTATGCAAAGCAATGCATTATACAGTAAGATGATCAACCTGTGAGAGCCTCAACATTTTTCACAGGTGGGCTTTGTCAAGAGATGAAGGAAAACATTTTTCTTTCTCACTACAGTTTATGTAGTATGAGAGAAATTGTTAGATGCCATTGCTAATGATAGTTATATTCTTTCAGCAATGCTTGAAGCGCTATATTGGTGATAACTTGAAACATTCCAGCTCAGATTTTGAGGTTTAAATACAGCTTGGGAAACACTATTTCAAATAGACAAACTGTTAATTATGAGCATATACAGCAGCTGCATAGGGTGTTGTCTGCACTCACTGTGGGATATCCTTTGCCATAGCATGCATTTCTTGTATAGGAAGCTTAGCACAGCAGTGAAACAAAAAGTCTATCAAGTAATAGGGGGAATGGGGCCTGGGTTTGATCCCCAGAGTGGAACATCTTTTCTTTCTCATCTCAATTTATGTAGTATGAGAGATATTTCTAGATGTCATTGCTGATGATAGCGATAGACTTTCAGCAAGGTTTGAAGTTCAATATAGCTGATAACTTGAAAGGTTCCAGCTCAGACTTTGAGGTTTAAATAAAACTTGGAAACACTACTTTAAATAGACATACTGGTAATCACAAACATCCACCACATGTGTGTATAGGGGTTTTCACTCACTGCTGGATGTCCTTCACCACAGAATGCTTTTTTTGTATAGGAAGCTTAGTACAGCAGTTGAACTACAGGCTACCAAGCAATAGAGAGTCAGGGGCCTGGGTTTGATCCCTAGAGTGAAACAATTTTTCTTTCTCACTATAATTTATGTAGTATGAGCAAAATTGTTAGATGTTTTTGCTGGTGTTAGTGATAGACTATTAGCAAGGTTTGACATTCAATATTCCTAATAACTTGAAAGGTTCCAGGTTAGACTTTGAATTTTAAATGCAACTTAGGAAACATTACTTCAGATAGACAGACTCTTCATTACAAATATTTACTGCACTGGGGGGGGGGGGATGTACTCAGTTCTTGATATCCTTTGCCACGGTAGGGGTATCACTACAGGCTGCTAGTTCAGTTCAGTTTATTTTACTGAAAGTATGTATAAAATCCAAAATGATTGTTACAGACACAATATTTTCAAATATGTTTCATTATTGTTGTACAAACACATAACATACCACTATTGACAGCTTCCATACAGCAACAATTTTACATGATATACAATGTATGCATTAACCCTCATAGTATATACAGCTTTAACAAATTTAGCTAATGAAAAAATAACCAGTTCAGACACTGAATATCTTTAATTTATTAATCTTAACAACAATGGTATCTACCCCTGAGAATCTGTATACCAAGGGCCGAAGCAATTTATTTCTTTCTACTTCAAATCTCAGGCATTCCCATAGAATATGGGTAATAGTTAATCTAGTATCAACATTACATATGCAGTCATTAATGGCTAGCACTGAGTCCCCAAACCTGTACCAACCTCCTGATTTTAGTATGATTTCAGTGCAGAATTTGCCAAGAGCCATTCTCTGGTCCGCATTTTTATACAAATATATGTAATGATTGAAATTAGGTTCTTGAACAATTTCAGTATAATATTGTAGTTGAGAAAATTCTGCCCACTTTGTCTGGTCTTTTGTCATATAATAGGCAGTCAATCTCAACATAGCATTATTAATATAGTTGAGCAGATACATTGTGGCACTTTCAGACCATATGCTCTCCAGACCATGCTTTGCTAAATGATTATTCAGTGTCCCAAACAATGTATTCTTTGTTTTATTTTCTAAGCTCTGTGGCCAGCATTGCTTAAGTTGTCTGTTTTCATGCATACCCCAATAACAGATTATTCTTTTCTGTGCCAGTTCAATGGAGATGTGTGTTTCTTTCCTAAGGCAGTAGTAGGGATAGCCGTATGTAGTTCTAAGACCACTCTTAGAAAATACAAACCTCACTCACTATAACAAATAAATTTGGGTCCAGCCTGACTGTTCGTTATAGTTGTTTATTCGTTAAATCCAGGTACATACAGAAACATAGTCGGTAGTGCCAAAAATGTCAAGAACTTTAATTTAAATATCACAGTTGATACAAAAAATTAAAAACATTTCAATAGATAATCAATAAATAACTATAAACAGTCTCGTTTGTTTTACTATTTTGGGAGTTTTTTTTTTTAAATGTCAGTAATCTTTGTTTGCCTGATAGCAGTTTTCATAACCAGATCACATGTGTGTTACGTAAGCTGACATACCTGAATCAGTTTTGGGGTCAGCAGATTGGTACTCCAGCCATTGTAGGGCTTTTTCAAATCCAATAACAGGATCTATGTTTATTGGTGGACAGCCATTACTTTCTTCACCTTCCTCCTCCTCTGATTCCAACTCCATTTATTTATTTATTTAGTTTTTGTTGACTGGGTAAGTGCACTAGACAAATCCTGCCTATTTTCAGGCATGGCCGGGGAGGGGGCTACAGATGAATGCCAACTGACCTTGAACCAGATTAAGCTGTTGGTGGTATTTTTAGTGAATGAGGGAAATTTGGCCAGGACACCGGGGAAATTCCCCTACTGCATTGCTGTCAGTAGGGGGACCCCTGGCCATCAGCGTTGTGATGGCCAGTCTGCCTGGGATGTTGGAGGAGATGGATGTAGCAAGTACAGCAGAGCGGGCCTCCTCTCCTGTACTATCGGTGCCAGAGGCTGTTGAGGAAGCTTGTTCAGTGGCTGAAGTTGTTGAACTTAGTATTCTTGGTAATTCGAATTCTCCTGTAATGTCTCATCCTGTGTGCAACTTTGTACTCCCTTCTGGTGGAAATAGAGCCTGCTTACTTGCTGCACAATCCCAATTGTTGAAACAAATGGACTGACTTGATCGGGAACTCGCTGCTTTTCCTGAGGTTGCTGGGCTCCCTGCTTCGGCTTCTCCTGTTTCCAATCGGACGACTATTGTGGCTGGACCGGATGATTGTGATGCACCTCTGAATGCGGTCATTCCACTGCCTACAATGGAGCTCCTGTCTGTTTTCAGGGATGGCAGTTTGTCTGGTTCAGTTCCCGAGTGCCTACATCCCCTCTCGTCTTGTCTCCCTTCAGGGCCTCTGCCTCCTGACAGCACCCATGTAGCTCTTTTACCAGCACCAGGAGCTGCTGCGGGCAGTACAGTGTTTTCTTTTGCCTCTCGAGTTCAGCGGTCTGGCTGGAGTAAATTGCCAGGAGTTCCCTCTACTACTTTATCAGAAGGGACTTGCGTTTTGCAGCCTGCAGTCTTGCCGGATGGGTCAGCTTGGTCCCTGAATGTGCTTTACGGAGTGCCGGTTGGGAACAGTTGGAAGGTGGGTCCCGGTCACCTGATTCACAGGATCCTTCATATATTACCATGCTGAAGAATGCTGCAGCACCGGTGGCCACCACACCTTCCACTCCTATGAGCTCCATCTTGCCCCGGGATAATGCCTCTTCTCCTTGTGTTATGGACTCTAAAACTGTTATTTGTACTACTGATGGGGGTATTTCTGAACCTGTTGTTTCTGTTTTTACTGAAGGTGTTTTTGTTAGTTCCTCTGGTTCAAGGTGTCCTGCTTCTAGCTCGGCCTTGCCAGCTCAAGCAGCGGTGGTAGACACTGACCCAGAGGTACCGGTTTGCTTGGGTCCAGACCCTGCGTTGTTGCATGTTACTGGTATTAAATCTGGTACATCAGTGGGCTTTAAGCTCGCTGATTTATTCCAAAATAAGGGTGAGCCTGCCCCTAGATGCAATGCTGTGTGCTTCTTATATAAAGGGGGGTTGTAAAATCCCCCGGACAGGCTTTATGTTGCAAAAACTTTGCTTAAAGTTTCTATGCATTTTTTTCCTAGGAAATTTTTGCCCTGATTGGTTTAGGGAATGCTAACTATGGTGTTAGCTTTAAAAATGTCTCTAGTTTGGATTGTTTCTGGGCTCAGTACGCTACTTGTAAAAATTCTCCTATTTGGTCTCCCTTTCATGTTCTTCCTTTGACCAAACCTACAGTTAAGAATATTACTATCATGTTTAAAAATGTAGGGGTGAATCTTGAAGACATCTTGTTTTGGCTCAGACAGTGTTGTGAGGTTTTGAATAAACCCACTCCTACTTTAGATAGTGAGCAGATTTGAGATGGTGGGTGGAGAGTTCAGGTTAAGTTATTTTCTACCGACTCTGGCCCCAATCACTTGCCTAATTTTTTTTTTCTTGGGAAGGATAAGGGGTTAATTTTTTATGCAGGGCAGCCCAGATCTTGCTTTAAGTGTGGCTCTAGGGCCCACTTCAGCTCGGCTTGAGATACACTTAAATGTAGCCATTGTTTAGATTTTGGCCATAATTCCAGTGCTTGCTTGAACCTTTTCAAGTGTAATCTCTGTGAACATACTGGTCATGCTTATGGTCGCTGTCCTTGGGCCTCTCATAATCGGGATGATTGTCCCTCTCATGAAGGCCTTATTAATCTTGCACAGCAGCAGCAGGCTAAAAAGACTGCTGAGCATCATTTATGAGTTGGTCTTGTGGCCTCACCCCCTCCACAACATAACATTAGCCGGGGACAGAGGATGTGGAGGCCTCCGCTTTTGCCCATCAGAATGTGGTTCAGATGCAAGAGCCAGTTACTATCATAGTATCAGAGGGCCCTATTTTGGCTGCTTCTGTCTCTACTGAACTTGAGGTTATGCCTCCCCCTCCCCCGCCTTTGCCTCAGACTCAGTCTGTTCCGGAGCCATCTACCTTTATTACTGTTCCAAAAAAAAGGACTAGAAAGGGGCTGACTGTTTCTGGTAGAGGTAAGGTTCCCGGATCTTGGTCCTGGACATCTGGTAATAAATTTGCTTTTTTGGCTTCTGATGTTACTGATAGAGATTCTGTTGATGATGACACTAATACTTCTTCACTTGATTCTAATACGGATATGGAAGGGGGTGGGGAAGTAGATCCCATTGCTAAAAGGACTAGACAGTGTCGACAGAGTAAGTCACCTTAACTCTTCCCTATGGATTCCTTATCAGTCCTCTCTTTTAATGTTAATAATATCAAGGGAGATAGGGAGCTTGGAGGTGTTATGCTATCTTTACAGGATATGCATTGTGACATTAACTGTTTGGCTGATACTAGGTTGAAAACTAATAAGGAACTTCAACAGGCCTCATGGGTGTGGTCTCATGGCCCTTCCTTTTGGTCCTCGGGTGGATAAATGTGATGGTGTGGGTATTCTGTTTTCTAATTCTGCCCTTCGGGTGTCTAGACTTGTGGATATTTGTCCTGGTCGAGCATTAATGCTTGACCTTTTCTTCCATACTGAAAGATTTCGGTTAATTGCATTATATGCTCCCTAGACTAAAGCACAGTGGTCTGCTCTCTTTTGGTCAGTTCAACCCTTCTTGCATACTTCCAGACTGGTTATTTGGGCTGCGGACTTTAATTGTGGACTTCATCAGACTGATAGAGGACTTCAGACATTTAAACTTTTTAGTGATACCATGACCCTGAAGAATGTGCTTTCTACTGCCAAACTTCAGGACGCCTATAGGGTTTTGCACCCTAGGGGCGGGTATACTTATTTTCAGGGTGACTGTCACACTAGGATTGATTTTATATTTCTTTCCCATACTCTTACAGTTCTTGACTGTCAGACCATTGGGAGTGAGTTTTCAGATCATGTGGCTCTGAGGGTTTCACTCTCATGGTCTAAGGTTCCCCGGTGTCGGAAGAATAGGTGGAGACTTAATGATTCCATACTTCAAGACCCCAAAATCCAAAAAGTGTGGAGACGGGAATGGGCAGCACAGCTTTCTGTTGCTGATATTTATGAGAATGTTCTGGAATGGTGGGAGGACACTAAGGTTAGATGGAGACAGGTTTTACAAAAGAAAGCTGCTGACGCCCATACCAGTCGTTATAAAAAGTACTTGGCCTTACATCAACAATTAAAGATTTTAATCTCATTGTCTGATAGTAGTTCTCATGATTATAGCTCACAGATTTCTGTTTTGAGTAGCCAGATGCGGGATTTGCAGTACGACAGAGCCAAATCCTTGGGGTATGAAGCACGATTTGGGACTAAACTAGCCAAGGGTAGCTTAGACCCTTTCGAAGAATGTCAGGACAGGATTGACTCTAGGGTTATTTATCACTTGCTATCCCCCACGGGGGATCTTGTCAGTTCTCCAGAGTCACTGGTTCAGGTTGTTGAGCATTTTGTTTTAGGCATGTTTGGGACTGAATCTCCTGGTGTGGATGCTGAGGATTTTTTAGCATCATTATCTTTGCCTCACCTCACTTCTGAGGAATGTGATATGCTGACTGCAGACATCACTGAGGAGGAGGTGTTGCATGCCATCGTCGGCTTAAAAAGGGATTCTGCCCCTGGCTCTGATGGACTCACGGCAGGTTTCAATTCTACTTTCCAAACAGATTTGGTTCCAGCTTTAACTATTTTATTTAATGAAATGTTGCCAAAAGCTACATTTTCGAAATCTATGAAAGAAGCAATTTTGGTCCTTATTCATAAGAAGGGTTTGGTTTCAGATATTAATAATTGGAGATCTTTGAGTCTCCTTAACGTAGACAGCAAACTTATTGCTAAAATTTTGTTAGCCAGACTTGTTCAGGTAGCTAGACTTATTAGTCCTGCCCAGACGTGAGGCATCCCAGGTAGATGCCAAACTGATAATCTGATTTTATTACGGGAATTATTCACCTTGAGGGACCAGAATTGCATTAAGGGATGGGTGCTTGGGATCGACCAGGAGAAAGCCTTTGATAGGGTTTCCCACAAATTGTTGTTTTCTGTTTTGGCAGCATTTGGATTCCCCCCTGAATTTATAGGTTGGATTAGAGCCCTTTATCTTAATGCAGTTCTTCTCCCCAATGTTAATGGTTGGTTGGGGTGTCGGGTTTTGGTTAAACGGGGAGTGCATCAGGGTTGCCCTTTGAGTGCCCTTTTATACTCTTTTGGAATTGATATTTTGATTAGGGCTGTTCTTAATTTCCCTGGGGTCCTTGGTTTACAAGGGACATCTAACCTCATCCCTGTCAAAATATTAGCTTATGTAGATGATTTGGTACTGACGGTGGCATCCAACTCAGATAAGCAGGCTTTGATTACTGTTCTTCACCAGTATTCTTTAGTGGCGGGTTCCCAGATAAATTTTTTGAAAAGTATTGGGCTTCCCTTAGGAAATCCAACTATACACGAGTCGGGGTCCTTTGCTGAAATCCGGCTGTCTTCGGAACCCATTAAGATACTTGGACTTTGGTTTGGGTCAGGTGATTTACAGTTGTTAAACTGGAACACTGCATTGGGGAGGGCTGATAGGCTGTTAGCTGGATGGCGACAGCAGCAGCAGATCAGTAAAAAGAAATGGGTTTATTTACTCAAAACTTTGATGGTCCCTATTTTTTTGTACTTTTGTTATGTTCCCCCCCATGAAATTATTCACAAAATTGTATAGTGTTTTTTTTCAGGGCTTTTGGGGTTCCCAGTTGAATCATATTAAATGAGGTTTTACCTATAGACCTCTTGGTGAGGGAGGGGTGGGGATGTTGAATCCTGTGGCTTTCTTCTATAGTATTTTTTTATGTTATAATTTTGGTTGGGCTTTGAAACCTGGTGACAAGGGTTGGAAACCTTTTCTTTGTTCATGGCTTCTGCTTTGCCTCATCCCCTGGGAACAAGGTAGAAAGGGGTCTTTAGCTAAACTTTCGGGCCTCCCGACCTATAGTTTGGAAACCGTGAAACTGGCTATGACTTGAGGTTTTACACCTTGTGATTTCTGTACACAAGGCAGAAAGCCCTTATATGACCAAATCTGGAGACAGGATGCTCAGGGTCCTGTCACATTTCCATCCTGTCCTCCTGATCGCCAGGCATGGATTATGAAGCAACTCTTGAATCCTAGGATACCTCCTTATGTATGGGACATGGTATGGCTCAGTAATTATGGCAGACTTAGTGTTAAAGGTAATCACAAGCATAAAATGTTGCATGATAGATATTGTCCAAGGGATTCCTGTCTTTCCATTATTGAAACTCAGGCACATTTATTTCTTGAATGCAACTTTGCATTTGATTTTTGGACCACTATTGCTGCTGCCTGGGATGAGCCTCTTTTTTCTAAATTGTCATATGCAGATATTATGTTTGGTACTCATTCTGCTTTAAACACTAAATATCATACAGAAACTATATATATTGTTCTTAGTTTCATACGCTATTTTTTATGGCAAGCTAGGTGTTTGCTGGTTTTGCATCAGAAGTGGATCCCTATCTTAGAAATTATATGGAATGTTGGGAATGCAGTATTTGCAGTGAAAAAGTCTGACTTTTCTAGATATTCTAGACTGCAATTTCGTCATTTTTGGTCTAATTGTGATTCCTGGACATTGAACTGATTTATTGTACTATTTTTTTTTGTTCTTTTCTGCTTTTTGCCTTTGTATTGTACTTATGACAATTTTTTGTATGTATGTTGTAATGAAGCCCACTTCTTCTCAATAAAATTCCCCTACTCTTTTCGATAAGTGCCATGCGATCTTTAACATCCACCTGAACTACCACCAATCCAGGCAGATGGGACCTCGGTTCCCTGGCCCTGATGAATTTCAGGAATGCACAGTCTGAAACAAAGTCTTTCAAAGCACATTCTTGTTTCTGCCCTGTGCAGATTTTGGACTTTGAGTACCCAGTCTCATTAGACAGTTTTGTTAAAATTTCCCTAGCTTCTAGCCTGTCAAGAATAGCAAGCTTTGTCTTTACAGACTAACAGGACCATTCCATTTTTATGTTTTAAAAGACAGAGTTTAAAAAGCAGTAACACTGGCAGCACAGTACTGTATAAATCACCTGACAATAACCTGATTCTTTTATATGGTACTGCAAATAGGTGACTTACAGCTGACACTCGGGAATCAACTGACACTCAGGAATCAGATTATCATTTGCAAACTTGAAAACTTTGACATTTTAATGGGAGCCAAGACAAACATTCATTATAACTGAGATGTTGTTATAATGGAGTTTGCTTTAGTGAGGGAGTACTGTAATTCTGGGATTTCTTTAATTCTGTAACCACTGGCTGAAGTTCAAATACTTTGGCACTATATAGGAGCTGGGCATTATCTTTGGTCTCAAAGGGTTGTTATACAGCCAGAAATGAATTACTGGCAAAGTTTTTAGAAATACAAAGTACAGTATTTGTGGTTATTATAGCTTTATATAATTATCAATGTGATGTCTCCAGTCCAGTTTCCTGTCAAGTGTTATCCTCAAATAACAATATTCACCCACTTCTGTGAAATGCAGATTTCCTATCACCCACTGTTTGGGGGAAAATCTTTCAGCATCAAATTCCATAAACTGTTTTTTGACATTTAATCCCAGATTGATTTAAAAAAAATGCTCTATAGCTGCATTTAATGCATCCTCTTTACCCAAGGGATTCTTTATATCAGCAGAGTGTCATCTGCATAGATGAGTAGTTCAATACACTTGCAACTAATTTGTGGAGGGAAAGTATTACTTGGCTCTAACACTTTTAGTAATGTCTCAATAAGCAAGTTAAATAGAAGTGGTGCCAGCAAACACCCCTGTTTTACACCCTTCATAATATCAAAAGGTTTTATCATGCTTCCATCTCAGGGGCTGGACTCAATGTGCACTTTGTGAGGAAAAATATTTTGGACACCTTACTGTTTACTGTAGTATTATAGATTGTATTGGACTAATTTTGCCTAACTGTAGGCTGACATCTTCTACTCCAAATCCCAGAATCCCCTGCAGATGACATCAGAGCAGTAGGCAGCAGTGAGAAGATTCAAAAGCCTGCAGTGCATGTTAGTTTATTTAAGCTCTGATCTAGATCACGCTTGGAAACAAGCCTGAACTTTGATATTCCCCAGGCTCTTGTTGGCAACAAGTCTTTTGCAGAATTTTCTATGATTTGTTTACAGTTTCTGTCAAAATCAGAAAAAAGGGAAGACTATAATTTTTAATATAAAACTTTCATTGATGTATAATCTGTGCCCCCAACCCGTTTTTCTTTGTTTAGAATTTACCATGGGAGCTAAAATGCTCTACTGTTATGGTGGAACTCTTCATACCACTCCCACTTTTTAACCTGAATTCATGATTGCTTAATAATTTTTCATCTAAAAATAATTTTAAATTTACTGAAGTTATATCCACTTTAGATTCAAGTCATATAGTCATAGTACTGAGACAGCATCAGTTTGGGTTCTCAATGATCTCCTGATGGCTAGAGACCAGAAAAAATGCTCCATCTTGGTTCTTCTGGATCTCTCATCAGCATTTGACACTGTCGCCCATGGGGTGCTACTCAATTGCCTGAGGTTCATCTGTGGACTGTTGGGGAAAGTCCTCAGGTGTTTTTCATCTTTCCTTACTGGAAGAACTCAGAGAGTGGTGTCTGGGGTTTATTCCTCTGACCCAGTTTCTCTGTCTTGCGGGGTCCCTCAGAGCTCAGTGTTGTCCCCCATGTTGTTTGCAATGTACATGCTGCCCCTTGGAGACATTGTAAGAAGGTATGGGCTGAGGTTTCATTGCTATGCCGATGATACCCTGCTCTACCTATCTTTTGCACCTGATCAAGATAGAGCTCTCTCAGCTTTTAACAGCTGTCTAGCAGAAATCCAGGAGTGGATGGATTCCAGCTGACTAAAGTTGAACTCGGATAAGACTGAGGTGTTGGTTGTGAATCTGGCATGTCGGATAGGGGGGTCGGGGTGGGTTCACCCTCTAGGCTTTTCTTGGGGGTGTTTCACTCCTGTCCTCTGAACAGGTGCGAAACCTGGGGGTAATTCTTAACAAGGGGCTGACTCTGCATTTGCAGGTGTCAGCCATTGTCAAATCCTCTTTTTACCATATGAGGAATATCTCCAGGGATAAACACCTCATTTAATCAGATGATCTTCCTATTCTGGTTCATGCCTTTGTGTCCTCACACCTGTATTTCTGCAGCTCCCTCTACCTAGGGCTACCTGGGGTGGAAATCCACCACTTGTAGCTAGTGCAGAATGCTGTGGCCTGGCTTTTGATGGGAACTTTTAGATCCTGTCATATTACACAGGTGTTGCACAGAGAGCACTGGCTGCCAGTACAATGGTAGATCACCTTTAAAGTCAGTCTTTTGACTTTAAGCCCCACACGGACTTGGCCCAGATTACCTGAAAGAGCTTCTGGTCCCCTACTGCCCTGGACGATTGCTTCACTCAGCCAATGAGGGGTTGCTAGAGATTCAGAGGGTTTGCGTGAAATCTTCTGGGGCCTGTGCATTTGTGCACATGGCCCCGACCCTCTGGAATTCTCTACCCCACCAGTTACGGGAGTGCACAACCATGGAGGGATTCAAACAATCCTTAAAAACGTATCTGTGGGCTCAGGCTTTTGGTGAAGGTTAACTCTGTAAAGTTTTATCTATTTTATTTGTTTTATTACTCTATTACTTGGATAATTGATGTGTTTTAAAATTTGTTAGGCGCCTTGACATTTTGAAAGGCACCTTAAAAATAAATGTATTATTATTATATAACAGTATTATAGAGTTAAAACAGCATTACAGACTTAAATAACTTAGCCAGCATAATTATACACATCATTTAGACACTTACTTGAATAGCTCTGTACACTTTTCATAACTGAGAACAGTCATAAGAAACATTCTTTAATAATAATAACAATAGTATTTTAATTTTTAAGGACAAAATCAGAGTAAAACAATTTTAACATCAAATGGACATCAGTATACTATTATGACCAACTAATCACTTCCATAAGCCTGGTGCCATAAATAGGTCTTTAAGGCTGATTTAAAACTTTCCACATTCATGCACTCTTATAACCAATGAGGTAGAGAATTCCATAATGTGGGAGCCGTGAACTTAAAAGATCTGGCTGCCGAAGATTTCAAACACACCTTAGGAGTTTCTAGCAACCCCTCACTGGCCAAGCAAAGTGATCACCCAGGGCAGTAGGGGACCAGCAGCTCTTTTAGGTAGTCTGGGCCCAGTCTGTGTAGGGCCTTAAAAGTCAGCAAGCCAACTTTGAAGGTAATCTGCCATTGAACTGGCAGCCAGTGCAGTTCGCGCAGCACCAGCAAAATATGGCAGGACTGAGAAGATCCTGTCAAAAGCCAGGCTGCTGTGTTCTGCACCAGCAGCAGGTGGTGGATTTCCCCTGGAAGCCCTAGATATAGGGAATTGCAGTAATCTAAGTGAGAAGACATAAAAGCATGAACCAAAACAGGAAGGTCGCTGGATGGAACCAGATGCTTAAACCTGGAGATATTCCTTAGATGGTAAAAGGAAGATTTGACGGCAGCTGACACCTGCAATTGCAGGGTCAGCCCTTCATCAAAAATCACCCCCAGGTTTCACACCTGGTTAGAAGTTGGGAGGGGGACTCCCCCGAGAACAAGTCCAGAGGGCGACCCACTACCCAAACCTCCTGTCCAGTGACCAGGTTCCACAACCATCACCTCAGTCTTGCCACAGTTCAACTTCAGCCAGCTCATATCCATCCACTCCTGGATTTCTTTGAGACAGTTATTAAAGACCGAGAAAGTACTATCCTGGTCAGGTGCAAAAGGAAGTTAGAGCTGGGTATCATCGGTATAACAATGAAACCTCAGCCCATACCTTCTTACAATGTCTCCGAGGGGTAGCATGTACACCACAAACAACATGGGTGACAAAACCAAACCCTGAGGAACCCCACAAGACAGAGACATTGGATCTGAAGAAAACACTCCAGATACCACTCTCTGAGTTCTTCCAGTGAGGAATGCTGTAAACCACTTGTGGACAGATCCAGTTATTCCTCAGATGTACCGCAGATGGCAAAGTAACAGCCCACGGTCCACGGTGTCAAATGCTGATGATAGATCCAGAAAAACCAAGATGGAATGGTTCTTCCAATCCCTCACCATCAGGAGATCATTGAGCACCTGAACCAGTGCTGTCTTGGTACTATGTCTCTTCCGAAAGGGCTACCTGGAGGGGCTCATAGATATCATGGATGGTTAAATTGTCCTCCAGTTGTGCTGCCACTACTTTCTCAATCACCTTCCCTAAAAAAGAGAGGTTTGAGATTGGCCTGTAGTTAGCATGGCAGTTTGGGTCCAAAGTAGCTTTCTTCAAGAGTGGTATCACTACCGCCTCTTTCAGAGAGTTAGGAAACTCCCCAGATTCCAAGGAGCACCAAACTATCTGCGCTAGGACCAGACCGATAACATCAAGGCAATCCAATATCAGGAAGTTGGTCCAAGGTCCAAACTACAGCATGTAGGGTGCACATCCTGGATGATCCGCAGGACATCCATGAAGTCAGGGTGGCTGAAGGTACTCCAGGAAAACCGAGGGGCAGTGACCTCATGCTGATCACAAGTAACACCCAGAGAGTTCGCTGGTTGGAGCCCTGCCTCGATGTTGGCCACCTTATCAGCAAAGAAATGAGCAAGGTCATCACACTCTATTTGCGAAAATGCTTTCCGAACCTGGAGACAGGCTGGGTTGCACAGTCTGTCCACAGTATGGAATAGCTGAGCTGGTCGATTCTGAGCTGCTACAATCTCCCTGGACAGGAACTCTGCCTTCTTATGGGTGATTGTGGATTGATAGATTTGATAATGGTCCATCAATCTAAGGTGGTCTGCATCAAGGGCATATTTCCGCCAGCGATTTTCTAACCTTCGTCCTCGTCACCGCATCTTTCTCAAAACCCCATCAAACCAAGGGGATCAAGGGTGAAGAGAAAGAGGACAAACTCGGACTGGAGCAATCACGTACAGTGTCCCTGAGATGGTCATATTATGAGCCAGCATGAGGGTCTCTGGATCACTGCTTGCCACAGAGAGGGATGATAGGTCAAGTGCAGCAGATAGCCTAAGAGAACTTATGTCTTGTAAAGGGTGGTACCTGACCATCTCCACAGGGGGAGGCCTACTAGGGGGGTGCTAAAACCAAACCCCACAGTGTAGTCATCAGACCACACAACAGGTTCCACCCCCAAATTGGAGACCTTGATCCCTAGGAGGAAAACCAGGTCAAGGGAGTGACCGTGTTTCCAAGTAGCAGCAGTAACCACCTGTGTGAAGCCCAGAGATGTCATTAACTGGAAGAAGTGCTGTCCAAATTGTGAGAGTTCATCATTGATCCAGGCATTAAAGTCACCCAGAATCATCAGTCTGGGCGACTCCAACGTCATGTCGATGACGAAGTCTGCCACTCACGAAGGAAATGCTTCTCATTACCGGGTGGATGGTAGATGAGGGCAATCCAACATCCTATACCTGCTACAACAGTACACTCAAATGACTCTGCTTCCTTGACTAGTACACTTGAGAAGTTTAGTTCAGTCTTAAAACAGACCGCAACCCCCCCCCACCGTGATCCAATCTCGGGCGGTGTATCACCGAGTACCCGGCTGGAATTGAAGCCTTCAAAATGGGGCCAGAATTTTCATCCAGCCAGGTCTTGGTGATGCAAGCCAGGTCCACCATTTCAACAAGATCTGCAATAATTGCAGTCTTGTTTTTGAGGGACCTGGCATTGCATAACACCGCCCGGGTTGGACAAACCTTTCAGGCCACCCAAACCATCTGCCTACTATAATCAGTAGTGTTCTTGGGTATGGAAGCAAGCAAGGAGACCCATGATCTGGGTTCCATTTTGCCCCAGGGTGTCTCCTGGATCCTACTACCCTGATGTGATGGCACCCCTCTTTTGCCCTCCACTGTTTGCTCCCCTGCCCTCCTCCAACTCCTACGTGCAATACCCAATGCCCTGCACCGTAAGTAGGTGTCAAACTGAAAAGGAGGAGGAAAGAAGGGATGGAGGGCACAAAGTGCAGAGAATAATAGTGCATAGCTGTGGAGGCCACCATCCCAGGCATTCAATAACCCAAAAAACACAATTAAATAAATATCAGAAATAATACAAACAGTTAAATTATTATACAATCTCAATATTAACTTATCTAAATAATAAAATACTTAACCATAAATATTACACACCCCAAACCCAGCAAATAATAATTACAAATTAAAACCTAGACTTTGAGTCATTAGTCCTAAGATAGCTGAGTCTCAGTAAAAGGCCTCAACTAAAACAAAAACCCCTCCACCCCAAGGTTCTCTCACTCCCCAGGGAACAAAAGGAAAAATATATATTTAAAGTCAATATACAATTAAGCAAGCAAGCTTTAAATGAAGCAAGCTTTGGGTGCAAAGTGGAGATAGTTGAAAATATCCAAGTCCTCTCACTGCTTGGACAACAGCCAAAGGTATAAGCTCTCTCACTGCTTATAAAGTTGTTAGCATAATCCAAGTCACCAGAAATTAATATGGAAAAAACATCTGACCATATTTGTAGTTCTCCAGGTACATGAGGCAAGCTTTGGGTGCAAAGTGGAGATAGTTGCAAGTATCCCATTCCACTCTCTGCTTGGACAACAGCCAGAAGTATGGTGAGTAAATGGTGTGTAAATCTAAAAAGATGTATTCCTCTAAATCAAACTTCTGTGTGGGATATAATTGAGGCTTCACAATAAGAACAATAAAATGACTTAACATTTTTTCAACTTCATTTACTTTCCTAATTTATGAATGGCCAACACAAATCAGTGTCACAGACTCTCATGAAACTCTCCAAACCACCAAGTTTTCTCTGCACTGCTCATGAGATGCTTTCTACCCAAGTGGCTGTTTTGAAGTGGCTTGACGGTGAGAGAAAATGTGTTTAACAGGAGATAAGGAACAGCTGACCCCAAAAAATGCCTGAAAATGTTAAAACCAGCAGTCCCAGATCAGGATTGATTGCTACACAAGACTACATTACTATATCAGTCTGACAACCCGGAAATATATTTACGCATTGAAGTTAGAATGAAAAAAAACTCTAATTTTAATAAAAGTAATAAAAATGTTATATACTCCTGTTATGAATTTTCTACAGATTACACAAGTGCACCAATATTGTTTTTTTTTCTTCCGATTACAAACACGTAATCTATGAGCAGTTTTCCTACACTACCTTACTATGCAAGTTATTCAGTTCAATTCATGACCAAAAAAGTAGAGTTTTATCACAGGTCTTGCAGCATGAATTACATATTTAATGAGCTTCTTGAGTGAGTTCTGTATCAGCTCAAAGTGCATTTCAGGGGAAAGGAATTAAAGCTTTTCAATGTTCCAGAAGAACTCCCGGATAACCTAACTAAGCTCTGTATATTGGAGTTACTCTACAGACATATGGCTCTGATCACTAGCATACAGTTTACCCTGCTATTTTCCCTTTATTGTCTAGTCAGACTGCAAGCATACTGTAGCCATCTATAACTGAGGATAGCATCTGCCTGCATCAATCGGCTTGTGTATATTTCTGGTCACTCAACTGGTCACCCATTAATTCCACTTAGCCAAATCTGTACTTCAATTCACTGAGCCACCTTCCCTTCACTGAAAGATGTTCTCTTCTAATGCTACAAGTCCTGGACAGTTCCTAGCCAGCACTTGAATCCCACTACTGCAAACAGAATTTAAGAGGAAAAACACAGCTGAGTAACAGGTTAAAACTTTAAAACTCCGAAGCCAGCTGAGTGTCCAGGCAACAATGGCATACCTATTCTGAAAATGCAAGTGCCTTAAAATATGCTTTTTCCCAGCATGAGGTGTGTGTTAAGTAACCTCTCTCTCCTAATCCAGGTATTAATCCAGGAAATAACCAAACATCTTGATCTTTTGTTTCACTGTTGCTGTACTCCTTCTTTCCTCCTTCTTCTGCTGAGTTTAATGAATCTCCCGATAATCATCCCTGTGTTGCAGCACTTCTCTATCCCCTAGACAGGGAGAATACCAAGGCATCACTCAAGACCAACACGTGTGCCTACCTGTCTGTGGGTGCTGTTGTCAGGGAAGTCAGGGATCAGTAAGCTACTAAGCAGTAAAGGCTAGAGGGCCTAGGTTCAACCCCTAGAGTGGACCATGTTTTTCTTTATCACTACAATGTAGTATGACCAAAATTGTTAGATGTAATTTCAGATTTTAATGATAGACTTTCAGCAAGGTTAGTCATTATATATTGCTGATAACTTAAAGAGTTCCAACGCATACTCTGAGGTTTAAATGCAACTTGGGAAGCATTACTTCAAATAGACAGACTGTTTATTATGAAAATGCACTGCAACTATATGTGTGTGTGTGGGGGGTCTGTACTCAGTGATGGATGTTCTTTGCCAAAGCATACATTTCCTAGGAAACTTAGCACAGTGGTAGAGCTACATGCTGCCAAACAGTACAGGGTAGGGGGCCTGGATTTGATCCCCAGAGCAGAAACATTTTGCCCTCTCACTACAGTTGATTAATACTGTGTCTTTTATCCTATCTCACAAGCCATTCCCTTTCCATTGTAATGGGAGCCTGTCGGCATTCTTTCTGCCCACCTAATTATTTAATACAGACAGTCTTTGGTCCCTTTAGTACCATTGGTACTTTGATTATTTTTGCAGCATCGACTGATTTTTTTTTCAAACAGTTAGTGTTGTTTTGCGAAGTTGTCACAGAGTGCACTTCTGCCTGCACTTACAAAGCACATCATACATACATATAGTATTCACACTCAGACATATATTAAGCATTAATACTCCAATCTGCTGTTGTGCAGGGCTTGATTGATAACACTTTTTTCTTTAATTGGGTTTTAAATTAAAGTGACAGAACATATTCTTTTACAGGGCAACTGAGTGCCTGTATCAGAGCCCTTTAGACTTGCATATACTGTACAGTGCTGTCCACCTCATCAAGAGCTCTGTGTGAGATTTCACAGTTTACTTTATAGCAACTGGAGTAATTGCCATTGACATTCATTGAGCCCCTGTAGTATTCTGTAAGATTTCCAGCAACAGCTGTGATACTATACTTGATGTTGGCAGACAGCACTGTGCTAATATATTATATGACTACTATATGCACATTTGACTTATTATACAATCTAACTCCTGTCTGCTTCTGGGAAGACCTAGACAGAAAGTTATATTTCTTTACTAGGGCATCACTAAAATTAAGTTCAAGTTTCAAGTTTATTGTTTAGTCCAATGAACAATTACAGATTAAAAAAAAAGAATCAAACATATACATAAGCAATATACAAAACAGATTTAAAATTGAGAAATCATTTCATTTTCTTACTTCGACCCTCCCACTTTAGAACAGCAGTACAATATCTTGACATTTTGCCTATAATATAAATGTCATAAGTTAAAAAAAATATGAATTGTTCATTACTAAGCCTCAAATCATTCAAAATGTCCCCTTGTCAATAATTATTTTTTAAATGTTATAACATTTAAAAGCTAAGAACACAACACAATGGTCTCTGAATAACCCACAGTACATTCACACAGAGCTGAATATTTATGTTCCTGAGTAAATCTATCCTTAAGAATACTACTTGGGAAACTTTTGAAGTGAAATCCTGTGAAAGATGTACTCATATCAGGATCTTGGAAACAGTATAACTAGAATTTAAAATAATCCATATTTATAGTTTTTGCAAGACAGGGTAAAGATTTAATCTTTGCAACCACATCAACATCTTCATTTTTACTTAGTCTGAAGGAGTTACTTCTAATGTGAAACCTATTGCTTGAAGAAATAGCAGTCCCATTAATAGCATCTTTTGAGTGAACATGCAGATTATATTCCATACACCTTAATCCTAACATATAATAACCCATCTGATTTAACATTACACTTCAACCACCTGCATCTTTTTTTTCCAGATATAATCTGGAAAGTCTTACCAGAGGGAGCTTGGTCAACTTTGTCCAATAGTTAATTATATTCACTGCCACTGTTTCCAATCTATTGTAATCATAGCCAATTAAGCTTTACAGCAATTGCAGTTGCAGAGAAGGGACATTTTAATATTGCCTTGTGGTTTGAAAGACAAAAAAATCATTAAACAGAGCTGTGCCCCAGCCTTCTGATGCATGAAACATTCAAAGGGAAACAGTCAAGCACTAAGAGCCCCACACCCAAGTGTGGGTATAGCCTGGTCCCCTTTTGTAAGCACGGATAAGATGTTTGCTGGTTCCACTGTTCTCCCAGGGCTAAGTACAGTCCTGTGTGACTGTACATAGCCCAGGGATTTCAGTAGGACCAGCAAACAAAATATTAGAGCTTGCAAAAACCCCAATGTGCACTGCAGTCTATTAAATCTCCCACTTCTGTGGCCCTCCTCTGATGTCAGCTGCTGGGGATGCTGGAATTTGAAATGGCAGAAAATGTCAACTTGAAAGTCAATAGACTCAGTCTGATGCATTCTACTATACCACAATAAACAATAAGTAAAAAAAAAATTTTTGTATATGATGTGCAAACTGGAACCAGACCCACATTTGGGTGTGGGGCTGTTAGTGCTGACTGTTCCTGTTCAAGTATTAAACTTAGCTTTTATTGCTGCTAATATGAGAATGAAAGAATATTGGCTACCAAATTTGTAATTTGACTGATTAAGATCCATTAGGTAGCTTAAATATATACAGTAATATCATGACTCCAAGCCCAGCATGGTGAAACAAAAGGCTGGTGTTCATAGTAGCATGGGTAAGGGCAAGGGTTAGGGAACTACCAGTGTTGGTGGGTATAATTTTAGCACTGGTGTTGTAGCAAGGGAATTCTAGTGTGGCCAGTTGAATGTAAATGGACTATAGTCACAGGTGCTTTAAAAGTGAGGCTTGGAACACAAACACAAGATATAACTGGTAGCCGACATAGAGCATGATATCACTGCCTTTGTTGTCTGCCAATCAATTTTTTTATTTGTGTTCCAAGCCTCACTTTTAAAGTAGCCATGACTAGGGTCCATGGGGAGATGAGAAGTAATGCTTGAAATGAAAATGTAGAAGATATAGTATAGTGGTGCCCAGCATTAGGTACCATCATGAATAAAGATATTTGGATACTGCTGTCACACAATGTCCTCAGCCACAGCTAGTTTTAATGCTTGCTGTCACTATTTTAAATGCTAAAAATAAACATCATCATCTGCAGGGCTGTTAAAGTGTCAACAGGTGACATTGTAAAAAAAAACGCATAAGCCCTTTAGCTTTTGGGCACTAGTAGACAGCTGACAAATTGCAAAAAGACAGGCAAGTGCAAAGTCATGTCCCTGATTATTTTTGCCAGTTCTTCAATCAAGATACTGATTAACATGAGGGAAAAGATTGCTGGGCACCACTGTAACTGGACCACAGCTCTGGGATCTACTGTAATGGAGCCTAGTCAGAGAGTGGTATATTTGCTGAAGAGTTCAGTTAAAGATGGAATAAGTGGTAATGGCATGATCCAAACACTAAGTTCTTCTTACTGCCATGGTTTATGAGCTGCTGCTGATGTTGCACCATGTCTCAGCAGCAGCAATAAAACAGAGGGGGTAGAGCCAGAGAAAAATACCAGAATTAGAATTTAGAGTCTAATGGAGCATAAAGTAGAGCATGCTAAACTTGATAAAAGGTAGAGAGCAAGGTGTGGAGGAACATGAGACAGCGCACAAGATGGACATGGAAGTAGAGGCAGAGTTGATTGAGTCGGGGCAGGTCATGCTGATGGTGCAAATTAGTGAGTGAAAAAGACCATGGAGTAGTACTGTGTGGAATTTTTAAATTCTGACAGAATGAAATTCTATGGAATTTTCAAAATTCCTCTGAAATTCTACCAAATTTCACCAGAAATGGAATGGTGAAATTCTGCAGCAGAAAATAGTTGCAGAATTATTTTCAATGGAAAAATGTCTGTTCCATGGAATATTATTCCAAGGATCACAGTAGGCAGAATTCCACAGAAGAACCAGTGAACCTCCAATGGAAATTCTGCCATCGGAATACTCATTCTGTGCTAATTCTGCCAGTAGAATTCCACATTCTGCACAGCACTTTTCTGCTGGAATTTGAGACACAGCATGAGTTGAACATAAAAGATGAGTTAGAGGGTCTTGAGTCAAGGGCAGGTCATCATTTTGATGGCGATGGTGCTGGTGATGATGATGATGATTATGATAAGGTGTAGAAAAAGGTTGTAGGGGCACTTGAGACAGAGCATGAGTCAGACACTGAATATAGAGTAGATGGTTGAGTCAGAGGTAGGTCATGACGATGATAATGAAAAGTCTGTGAATGAGCTTGACACAGAAAAATTGTCAGACATGGAACTGGAAGAACAAAGACTTGAGACAGCATGAGAAAAAGACTGTGGAGGCACTTAAGACAGAGTATGAGCTAAACACTGAAGATGTAGTAGAGGGGCTTAGGTTGAGGCAGGTCATGATGATGATGATGATAAGGTTGTGAATGTGTTTGAGGCAGAAAATCAGTCAGTCATGGACTCGGAAGGACAGAGGTTTGAGATAGCTGGAGAAAAGCATGATCAGGAAGTAGATGAGGAAAAAATTTTATGCAGAGACTGCAGTGGCTACAACAGATATTAGCAAGATTAAAAGTGAATCTGAATTGTGGATAATACATTGTAATTGCTGACTGCACAGGCTTGCCTAAGATAAAATCTGGTGGTTGTAAATAGAAAATAGAAAACTAATATAAAAGTGGATGGTTCCATGTCAAAACTATGTCTGAAAAACCATGTGGGGACAGATAAGTGACTCAAAAACAACAAGAATTATAACAGCATGCTGCAACACAGTGTCAAACACCAACAGCGAACTCCCCATTAGAAGCCACTTGTTGGGGGCAGAGGCCCCTAGTCAGGGTGCTTTGCCCCCTGAACCACTGTAACTAAAAATAACCACCTCTGAGCTACTAAATGTAGAATGCAAGAGCAATACCCTGACAGTGCTAAACTTAACATGCGCTGTAAATACCACATCGCTCAAATGATGAGCGCTGTATTTGCCTAGCTGTTTTCGAGCCAGTATATTTGACTCGCTACTTTAATGGGATACCTCGGTGAATCTGATGATTCATCTGCAGAGTCTGATATGTTATGTAAGTATCTGCTATAAAAGAGTGTGGAAAGGGGCACAACCAACAATCCAGTACCAGCAGAAGTAGTACCAAGACTATTAAACAATCAAACAAGGAGAAATCTCTTGTAATATCAGAGAAGGATAAAAAGTGAGAAGTCCCAGCTTTTTTTATAATTGCTGGTAATGCCCCCAGCAATTAAGCAGCACCCATCAAACCTGCTGCTCATATGAAACCCACAATATTAGAAGGTATTTGTTGACAACTGAGGGGTAAGTTTTCCTAGAGACAAATCAGGTCCTATCAGTGCACTATTTTTAACCCCAACAAGACCACGCATCTCCTTACCTGAACAACTCTGAAAAGTGCGGACCATGAAGAAGGAGGATGTCTGCAAGTGCATTCACAAGGAATTTGCAGCTCTGCAGGAGATTCTGCCTCAGAAATCATGGGATTCAGGTGTACTGGCCAAAGAAAGGTCCCCTGTAACTTCTGCATGACTTTAAGGTAACTCGTCTATTTGGATTAACTTCCCTTTGAAAACAATGGCACTGCTCCAGTGAGTATTACCTCACTTTCTGCTGCATCCCACAGTAATGGGGAACTTTTTTTCTGGCCACCATTTTAGAATCCACCTGGGTTACACCCAGCAAGGGTTCACTATTCTGCCATCTGTGCAAGTAATGTAACTGTAATGGAACTATAAGCCCACACCTTGAGGTTTGCACAGATAGCAAGTAGAGTGTGGCAGCATAGAATAAGCCTGTTTTAATGTTCTAGCCCACAAACATACTTCCCTGTCTGGCACAGGACTATAAATTACTCCAAGACAATTGCAATAGTAGCTAAATAGGGGCCATAGTCCCTATGTGAATTACACATCAACATCTGCATGGGAACCAAAACTCCCACATTGGGATAGGCTTTAATAGCTTCCTTCAGAAATCTATGAGGTTCATAACTCCACAGTGGAATGATTGATATAGTTCCTTTAGGTAGAAGGAGGGTAGGGTGGTGAGCTGTAGAGGATGTGAAATGACCATCTTCTGGAGACTGCACTGGGATGTGGGAGGGTGTCTTGTTTGCAGGATGTTTGGGTTCCTAGTGATGAATCTAAATCAACTCAAGTCTGAGTTCCAGTGCCTGGCAGGTAGACTCATCCACTAAAGACCAGAGCACCACTCCTTCAGTGACTCTCCTAGGGCTTCAGTTGGACATTTGTATGTAGTGGTGAAGCAAGGTTGGTAGATTGGGGCAGGAAGGGTCCAAGTCTCTGGAGTGGTAAAAAGGAACTGCCCTTGAGGCTTTGTGGAACTGTAACTCCCCTGGCCCCTGAGAGTGATAGTGGTGGGAACTCACCTACTCCTAGGTAAAAGGCTCAACCCATAAGGATGACACCTGATGGGAAGAGGAGAAAGATGGAGAGCAAGACAAGGAGGAGTTATTGTTCCATGAGACTTCATAGTCAGAGGGATAGGGAGGTTGGTGGAAGCCCTGTTGCTGGCAGAAGGTCTGCAGTTTGCTCCCCAGGGGAGATGACTGGAAGGATACTGCCACAGCTCAAGTCCTTGACTAAAAGGGAAGGGGAAGTGATACACTGTGATCCACCGTAGCACCAATTGTTTGCTAAACTGCAGCCTGGACGTGGTACAAGAGTGGATTTAGTGTCTTGGGGGGCAGGGTCAGGAAAAATGTGATTTGGTAATCTTCACAGAAGTGCTACTGGTACCATGTGCAGGTACAGTCAGCAAAGACAAGATCTTGGAGTTTAATGCATGGCTAAAGGGGTTGTGTGCAGAGCAATGGCTCTGATAAGAGGGGGACCTGACAGCCCTTTTGGAAGATGTTAGTCTGCTTGCAAAAGATTACCTACATTTGAGTTTAAGGGGAACCAGCACTAGGTATGACATTAGATGGTTAATTAGGCAGCACCTAAACTAGGCAAAGAGAAGGAGTGAACTGGGGCACAGGATCCAAGGCAGTATCAAGGAGGTGGCCAAATGCCCCCCCTTCCCCAAGTAAGACAGAGCTAGGAACCTTCATAGGTTGGGGCAAAGAAATACAAAATGAAAAAGTACACAATTGCTGAGGGGACATCATGAACATCAATACGCAGCAGTACTATAAATAATGGAGAGGGGTACAGAAAACAAACAGGAGGAAGGAAACTAGAGTAAGCCAAAGCTGAGTAGCATGACAGAAGTCCTGGAAGGCCATACACATAAATGTTAGGAGTCTGGGAAGCACAGTTTACTGTCTTGTACAGACAGTGATGACAAAAGCCCATAAGACTTCATGTTTGTTGTTGATATTCAGTCAACACAGTACTACAACCACAATCTAACAATTCCTGGCTATGCAGTCTTCAGAGTTGTTAGGGATAAGGGTAAAACAGGGAGGTGGCCCTGTATGTGTGGAAAGGACACTGAAACCAAATAATTGTGAATGCAGTTGATGACAGGTAAAGTGAGAGTGGCAAAAATGGGGGTAATCTACAGATCACCAACACAAAAAATAAAGAGGAGATGGACAAGGAATTTGGGGAGGAAATAAAAAGAGCAACAAAATGGGTAGGTTGTGTTAGTCAGAAATGTCAATATGTCAGACATGAACTTGAGTGTCTCAAAAAACAAGCCATTTTAACTGCTTTCCAATATTGCTTTCTAATTTAAGGAGTCAATGAACCCACTAGGGAAGTGCTAGTTCTTCACCTGGCAATTATAGTCATTGACTTTATCAAAGAGTTAAGAATAGGGGAACATCTAGGCAACAGCAACCATCATTCAGTATGGTTCAATATTGTAATATGGTCAGTGAGCATACATTACATGACCAAAGTCCTAGACTACAGGAAGGTAGATTTTAGACAAATGAGCAAGCTATTCAGAACCAAGCTGAAGGGTGTTAGGGAGGCAGAGAAACTGGAAGAGGAATGGGGCATGAGTTATAAAAGCCCGCAGGATGTCACAAACCTCTATCTGTGACAAGCTGGAACTAACAGGTCAAAGAGAAAACCTATGTTGTTTTCAAAACAGGTGGGAGAGGAAACTGAAGATAAAAGCCTCTCCAAATAACTTTCAACCCATCTCCATTCTCCCCCCCCCAAAGCATTAGAAAAAGTGGTTGCCACCCAACTTACTGAATACCTAGCCAAGTATGACATTCTATGCCCAGAGCAGCATGGCTTCCATTAGGGCCATAGCACCACCACCACAGCCTTCCTAGAATTCATTAACTTCCTGCACTCCTCAATAGATGCCAGTAGCATTGCAGGAGCTGTGTTCATAGACCTAGCCAAGGCCTTCGACATGGTCTACCACCCTCTCCTTCTCAACTCCCTCCTCCAACTTGGTTTCTCCACAGACCCCCTAGCCTGGTGCTCCAGTTACCTTTCTGCCCAGTCCCAATGCGTCAAAATTAACAGAACCCTATCTGACGTACTTCCCGTCTGCTCTGGGGTTCCCCAGGGCTCTATCTTGGGGCCACTTCTTTTCTCCCTCTACCTAAACTCCTTACCAAAGGCTTGCTCCACAAAAATCTTACTACATGCAGATGATGCAGTGCTCTTTGCTTCGCATCATAAACCCACGACCCTTCAGGACTCCCTTCAACATGCCTTTTCCCAGGCCGAAACATGGTTTAAGGACCGTAGACTTGTCATAAACTTAAAAAAGACTAAATCAATGATCTTCTCTCACCACCAAAACAAAGCAAAAAGTGCACCTCTCCGCATCCTCCCCAGCACCCAGCACCCCCTTGAACAGGTATCCAACTACAAATATCTTGGACTTGTCCTGGACTCGGCCCTTACCTTCCATGACCACATAAACACCCTTGCTGCTGCAACAATACTGACACAGGAACTGCCCCCACCCCATGCCCTTAGGCTTGTCATCACCTCATCAATACTGTCCCTAGTGGACTATGGGCTCCCTGTATACAGGGCAGCAGATAACTCCGCACTCCAGAAAATCCAGGCCTCCCAGAACAAGGCCTGCAGGCTTCTAACTTGCACACCTAGGCTCACTCACACCTGCTCCCTCTATACCTCTGCCAATCTTCTCAACCTTGATGAAAGGCTCTGCAACCAGACCTGCATACTGTCCAAGAAAATACTGCTTGGACTCTCCCCCCACCGGCATCACCGCCTCTCTTCATCCTGCCACCCCCACTATCTCCACCCGCAACTCAGAGAAAGCACCACTGGTTGTGCCCAGGGTAAAAACCTCCCTTGCCCAGAGATCTTCCCACTACAGGACCCCCACATAGTTTAATGCACTCCCAAACACCATCACTAGTGCACCCAAGATCACCCACTTCAAAACCACTCTTCGCAACCACCTCTTCAATATCCGCTCCTGTAACTGCAACTAACATTTCACTCTCTCACCCACTCTGATCCAAATTCTCTGATAAAGTCCATTATGGATTGTAACCTCCATCAATAGCAAACCCATGAATAGGACTGACTACTCTGTTTAGATGCTTTCTCAAGCTAATAATGTCTTTCTGCTGTGATGATGTAAATATCGTCATCCAAATACTGTAAATAATGTCTGTAAATATCTACATCCAAATACTGTAAATAATGTCTGTGACAAATGTCTGTAACACATGCTTAATGTAATTGTTGTTATATCCTGTCTGTATTCACTTCTGTCGTACATGTGATGAGGTACTTTTGTAAATGAGCCTCTGGCTCAAAGGTTGTAAACCTGATATATCAAATGAATAAATAAATAAAAAGGGTGGCATTCAGGAGATATAGAACAAGTCAGATGAAACAGAACAGGGATTTATTTTACATGGACAAATTAGGGTGCTAAGAAAAGCAAAGATGGGAACAGAACTCAGGATTGCAGAGGACATCAAGGAAGCAGCCAGGCCTTCTTTTGCTATTTGAGTGAGGAGGAAAGCAAGAGAAGGAATAGGATAAGAAAACTTGGGAGGGGGAGGAGTAGGTGTAGGATGATAGGGTGAAGGCTGGCATACTGAATGAATAATTATGTTAGATATTTAACGTGGACCAAGAGGGGCTGCCATCAGAGTTGCTGCTCTGTCCTAGGTCAGAAGAGGGTTATGGAATGAAACATGGGACTAATATCAATTTAGGGAATACTTATGGGACTAAGGACATTAAAGGTCAATAAATCACTTGAACAGATGTGTTGCACCCCAGAGTGCTTAAGAAGGAGATGTCAACATGTATACAACTTCTGGATAAGGATAAGATGATGCCAAATTAGCATTCACTGAACACAAGAACATATGGCATTTTTGCAAACTGGTGAAGCAGATCCAAAAAACTTGGTTTCCCTTTGGCATTTCACCATTTTGCGGTCATGACACAGCACTTTTTACACAGAGCATACACTGAGCATGTTTTAGTTGTTAGCAAGCCACATGATCTACAGCTGCCAGTCATTGACTGGAGATCAAGAAGTCCTCATGCTGAGCACATTTCAGTGCCATTTTCACACAGGGAAATGACCTGTCTACTGAAGGAGTGCCTTATAGGTAGAAGAATGACATTTTATTAGAACATTCAAAACCATTTTGAAATCATGCACTGTAATTCAAGTTAGCTAATACTAACTACATTTAACTGTACTTTTAGATAGGAAGGCTAGTGAAATTGTACTGCAGAGGAGAGGAGGGCATGCATAGTGTGAGCCTGCACTGGTAGAGATGAGTGAATTTAAAGGAGAAGTAATAGTAAGCCATCAAAAAATGCCATCCTATCTTTTTCAGAAGTAATGTATTCCAGATAATTTTATACTGTTCACTGGGATATTTTAAATTAATTCAGTTACTTTTAAGACTGTTTAGTTACAATCGTTGTTATTTGTGTGCCTCTACAATAAAGATGGCGGCCCCAGCAACTTTCAAACATCTTCTCCTCAGAGATCACACACTAACTGCACCCACTGTATTTATAGTTCTAATATGTCAGAGAGATGTCAGCACATGTTTCTGATAGCCAACAGCAGAGCACCACCCCAATCAACTTACATTCAAGATGTATGACTTGGCAAAGGACCAATATCTTTTAAGAACTTAAACTTTCTCTAATCTTACCTCAGGAATGCAATAAAGCAAACAGAAAATCAGATATATTGATATTTTAGTTTGTCCTAACCGACAACTAAATTATTTACATTATTATTAACTACTACTGCCACTTTAAAAGACTGGAAAAGGTGCATAGGAAATTTGAAGGGTTTATTTGACCATTACAGAAAAAGTTTGCACCCATTTTATTTTGTATACACAGGTACGGACATTGTGTTTGTGCCACATTAAGTTCATGCTGCTGTTGCAGTCAGTTGAGCTTGACATTCTGACAGTCTGCACAGTACTTTAAATTGACATTTACTCATAGACAATGGTTCAGCACATCAGCACATTGCATGCGATCAGCTGCTAGTCAGCTGCTAATGGACTTGTCTGTGATATTTACTAGTAATGAAATTCAGATGGCAGTGATTATATCTGACCTTTACAGGGTATATAAATTTAATGTACCTGCTCCCCAATGTTCTGACCACACCTGTCAAATACCTTCTTTTGCTTATACCACAGTTGTAAATGTTTGCTCCAGAATGTCCCTTTGAAGTCAGTACAATCTAAAAAGGCTGATAAAAGAGTGTACTCTGCTGATATTGATGATATCAATCCAGATAGCCTAGTGGACTCTATTGGGGTTGATTCCTCTGTTACTGTTTCTGTTGTCACCAGGATTTGGCTAACTTCTCTCTCAGCAAAAGAATCATGAGTATCCAGTAATGTGAGATACAGTGAAGAGGCCCATTTTGAGCTTGATGAATATGCATCTGAAAATGATGGCTGAGGAGTGATACTACCAGGGAAGCACCAAAATAGTCATTGATTCAAATAAAGAAAACCCCTTAACCCAACCAAGTTTCCACTGACCCTACATAACAAGCCATGAGGATGACCTACAGTTCTCCTAGAGGACTTGGAGAAACAACTTAAATAAATCATTAGGAGCCTGCTTGGGGAAGGGACAGTAATAATTGTTAGGGTGGTTAACTCAGTTACCATTGATATTGTAAAGGCTAACTCACCCCACTTGCTGACTGAGAATGGTGGCAACATTTCACTGTCAAATAGACTTGCTTGGGGTTTTCATAACAACATGGGATTCATTAAAGGGAAAAGGACAAAGGTGGCAAAGAAAACCAACAGACTTTATAAATTTAAAAACAGGTTTCTTAAGCTGTTCCATCCATGCCATTGCCCAGGAGCTCATCCTAGCCAAGCTCATAATAACATTGGATGAGTTTGGAGTTAGTATGGTCCCAGTCTCAGAATGGACTATGGCCACTACCAGCTTCAAACTAGTGTCTGTGGCAGGGCTCTAAGACAAAAGCCAAGTCTCCCTTGTTCTGGTGTGTAACCTTGCCATACATTTTTTGCCTCTGTATGTAACATATAAAGGGAAAACCCTTGCTTGCTTCTCCAAGCACACATTCCCAGCTTACTGAGCTATCACAATCTTACCCAATCATTGGCCAAATTAGTATGTTATGGCTGACTGCATTGATACAGAACTGATCACTTACTTTAGTTTCACACGTCAAAGACTTGGCCTTCCAGATAAACAAAAAGTAAGTAATTTTTGATTTGATCTGCTTGATGCATACGCCACACAGTCTATGCTGCAGAATCTGGAGGCTGCTGGTATCATTTCTGTGGTCATCCCAGTCTAGAGCATAGTCCTGTTACAGCCCCATGATCTATCCATTAACAAGCTGTTTGAAAATTCCCTGAATAAATAGTTTATAGATTGGTATGCTGGGTTGGTATCCAAGCAATCAACAGGGAAGTAGGAGAATTAGGGCTAACCTAGAAGTAACACATCTTAAAGAGCTACTGACACCTCAAAGAAGACTTTAAAAAGCATAATAACTGGGTACAATTCTCCCTGCATTCCTTTTATATTTTATATATTTCTCCTCCCCATTATTTATTACTAAGGAAATTTACATAACTATATGATCTTTGTCCCTTAGAGTTTCTTTAGAGTCCATTTGCCTCTATAGATTACTCCCTACCTCAACTCAGAATCCACAGTTGTGACATCACAATCTGTTGCCATGGGAGTAACTATGATGTCACAAGCAGTGCTCTGTGACTTCAGGTAGGGAGAAGGCAGCAGGAATAGACAAACTCTTCTGGAGCAAAGATCCTGTTTTCATGCAGATTACCTCAGTAATAAATAATGGGGAGGAGGAATACAGCACTAATGGGAAATACAAGTCAGACTGTGTCTAAATATTAGGTTTTGGTAAAGTTGTCCTGAATGTGTCACTGGCTCTTTAAAGAACAATACTCCCAGTGATTAGAGGCCAGCTTCACAAAATTGTGCAGTCAACATGAGGAATACTATAATATCAGGGGATTTTCAGAAGCAGGAATCACCGAATCCCACAAGTGGCTGAACCTGCAGGTAAGTGTTGCATTTTGTGTGGAGTGTAACATTCTAGACAGGTTATTATATGCAGTTTTCAGGTTTCTATTGACAAAATCAGTAATTTTATGAATCTTTGTTTCAGGTATGAGAAGGGGGAATAACTGAAATAACAGGCTGACGAAGTCATCAACAAACTAACACTGCCAGACACTGCAAGAGTGAAGTAGGAATGCAGATAGTTTTTGTTTTTAATGTTTCAGACTAAATACACTGCTTAAACAATTTTTTTCTTCACCTCAATGCTAATAAAGATTATACTATTTTCACAGCAGTAGCAATAATGTAAGTTTATTTCTTTATCAACAAGCCTACTAATATTTGTGGTAATTTTATTTTCATTAATTTGTTTGACCCATGAGTACAGTGAAAATAAAATGACCGTGAATATTATTGCTATGCAGTAATGTGACTACTGGTGGTGTGGAACCAGAAATCTATCTTTACTTTTTTTTCTATTGCCTGTGAATGAAAGCTGAGTGAATTAAGTGAAGTAGGCTGTTGCAGTGAGACAATAGATCTATCAGTGTGAGTGAGGTGGTGGTTTGTCTGTATGTGCAACGGGTACATATAGGTGTGAAAACCTGCCATGGTGTTGTATAGAAACTATGAAGAAGAACTGGAGGGGAGAGGGATTCGGGGGGGGGGGCAGGAGAGTAACTGGGAAAGGTTCCACCATGCCAGTCCCAATAAGTACCAGTTCTACAGTGGTGGTGGAGAAGGAATTCAGAAATGGACTGGGAGTCATAGCTGTGGGGCAGAGGCTATGGCTGATAAAAAGACTAGGGCTGGGAGCTGTAGTGTATACAGAATCAGTGACCAGATGCACAGTGCTGTCTGGTGCAGAAAGTGAAAATTGCAGCATACAAGAACCCATTTAGCACCTTGGCTAAGAGGACGGTTTCCTTTTAGCTGCATAGTTAGAGCTGCTGTATTTGAGACCAGGTGTGAAAGGATTGATCCCTGGGTCTGGTACTAACACATGCAAGCCTGTTATTCAGTTTATGGAAGATGTCACTCCACAAAGTTGAGTAGTAAACATTACACTTACTATGAGGATATGATCCCTATTGTGAGACTAAATGAAGCATCCAATTTGGTAGTGAACAAAAGAGAAGATTCTGTATCATATACAGAATTAGTGACATAAGTGACAAGATGTAGAGTGTTACCTTGTTATGAAAAAGCAGATTGCAGTACACACAAATGACAGCAAAACTAACACCTTTGCAAATAGGAAGGTTTCCTTTCTTTTCAGGTAAATTGATAGAGCTGCTGCCTCATGAACAAGGATGCAAGGATCAATCCCTAGGTTGCACTGAAATATGCAACCCTAAAATTTAGTTTATAGAAGATGTTCCTACATAAAGCTGAGGAGCAGATCTTACAGGTGAATGATAATATGGCCAAAGAAACCATGGTTCACCCGTAGGTGTGTTCAGATTGTTTTAACTTAGCTACAAGAAGAACTATGTGAAGTATCCCAACTTTGCGTAGCGAAAAGTGACACTTCACATAGTTCCATTTCACCAAGGAAAGATGATGCAAAGTGGCACTTTGCTAGTGAAGGTGCCACTTTATATATTTCCTGACAGTAAAAACCATATGTAGTGGCACTTTTGCCTGTGACATGCCACCACACCTCTCAACCCCATGCCTGAAAAATCAGGGACACATAACCAAAATCAGGGACACGTCTTTAAAAAAAGGTAATGTAAGTTCATGAAGCTGTTACAATTAATGGTTTAGTGATAATGCATTTTCTGATGGAGTACTAGACTGTGAAACTATTGTCAGGTATGATTTTGTGATTTAAAGCTTTACTGTTCAGTGACAAAAAGGGCAAATTTAGGAAGGAAAGAGGAAATGTATAATGTAAAATCAGGGACATCCCTAACAATCAATTACAGCTGACAGGTATGGGTGCCACATGTAGTTTTTTTCTTTCAATTTTGTTGATGATAAACCCCACCCAAACCATATATAGCATATCTCCCATCCCTCTCCCACCACACCTGGTGATAATAATGTTCCTCCCAGCCTCACTTACACCTCTCTCATGCCCCAGCAATGTTTTGTATAAAAGTAATATAAGAACTCTTCCCTCCAGTTGTAGCAAGGTATATATTTTAGTAGTATCCCAATTGACTCCCACCCACCAAATCTAATCAGGTAAATTACGAGTACCCCTACCATCTGGCTCCTCCACCCTCCTTCCCCTCAATCATCACTGCAAAAAAAGAATATTTGATGTCCTTTTGAACACAAATCACAGATGAGCTTATAAAACAGAAAAATGTCCCTTGTCATGGCTATTAGTCAATCTTTTCATCTCTACACTTGCACACCGACTGAATGAACTGGTGATGAGATGATATACCTTTTTTAAGTATTTTTCAGGCATCTCTGGTGTTACTGTTGCTTTTAATTGTGGTTCAATTTTTTCAGCCATAAAAAGAAAAGAAACAAAGAGACAGAATGAGGTACAAATAGCTCAGAAGAGAAAAAAATTTATGTAAACGTGGAGAAAGAAGGGGAAAATAAGAACCTACGGAAAGATTTATTACAGATTATGCAGGTAGTCTGGGGCAGGCAGTATTGACCTTTCCCAGTATGACTGTTCCCTATTCCACACAGAAGGACCAAGCTACTGAGGACAAGCTGACAAGGAATCTTATATCTGATTAGGCAAAATAAGCTGACATTTAACACAACCCAGATTACTGAGCTGGAGACACAGGCATTCAGGAGAAGGATATGAGGCAAAAGCCCTTACTGTTACTATACAGGTTAAAAGCTTTGAAGATGTGAATAAATATTTCCAAATATGAATTCATATGATGTTGAAAATTAACTCAAAATTAGAATTAATTGCATTTAAAAATGACTTACTGCAGAAATGAGTAACTGAGGTTAAGAAATGTATCAAAAAAGTTGCAACAGTAAATGTGGAAACTTTTTTTATTCAATACATCATTTATTCCACATTCTGGGTATGAAGTCACTCACATTTCAAACATGTAATGATAAAATAAAAAAACAATAACCAGAATGCAAAGCAAGTGGTGTCTTGAATTAAAAAAAAGTTTCTACAGTTTCTACTTCATGGGAATTCTCACTGAACATGGTGGGAATCACAGTTGACAAGTACCACTCTAATATTTCATTCTAAATGAGCAATATATTATTGGCACCTAACTGATCTTTACCCCAATAACTCAATAATTGCCCTGTTTGCTTCATACATGTTAGATGTGAAGATGCCAGGTGGAAGCACTTATTACACTGATACTCCTGTCAGCACAGAGTGTACTGTTCACATTCACTGCTTCCCGCTCTAACAAGAGAGAACATCAGGTGGGTAGGCGGTGGGAAGAAAGACCTGATTCTGAAATCGTGAGTGCAGTTTGACAGGTTACACAGCACACCAGATGAAGCAAGCATGTGAATGAAGCCTGAGGCATTTCTGTAACTGACATCGCTGAGATACAAGCTTCACAGCGCACCATGTACTCAAAGAAAAAAATGTTTGAGTCTTCTGCATTTGAAAAAAAAAGGAATACCATCAGTAGACAGCAGCTGAACAAAAGAAAATACACATGAGGTCATGCAATAAGTATCAAATGTTTATTTATCATGGAATAGAAACATAGAATTTGTCAGCAGGAAAGGACTGCTTGGGCCACCCAGTCTGGTGATGCGATTCCTGCCTAATCTGTTTTCACAGATCCTAACTGGTCTCTGGCAACCCTTCTTCTTCCCTGCCTCCTTTCTAATGCACCTCTATGTCTAGCTCACACATTCTTGACTCTCCCCATTGTTTTCAGCTCCATCACTTCTGCTGGCAGTCTGTTTTAGGCATCTACCACCCTTTTGGTAAAGAAATATTTCCATACATCTCTCTTAAATGCCACCTCAAGCTTCATTGAATGTCCCACTGGTCCTGGCGCTCCTTTTCATTTGAAAGAGACTTCCCTCATGTATCCTGTTTGCCTCTGTGAGGTACATGTAGATTTCTTATCATGTCACCTATCACTTCCCTTTCTTGCAGGCTGTACATGTTGAAATCCCTCAGTCTCTCTTCAAAGGGTTTCTTGTGCAGCCTCAGCACCAATTTAGTTGCCTTCCTCTGTTCTTCCTCTAACCTGCCAATGTCATTTCTGAGGTGTGGCCTCCAAACCTGGATGCAGTACTCCAGGAGGGGTTTCACAAGCAAATGATACAGTGGCATTACCACCTCCCTCTTCCTGCTGGATATACTCCTCCTGATGCACCATAACATCCCACTAGCCAAATCCATTGCCTTGTCACACTGCCCGGCCACCATGAGGTCATTCGATATGATAACCGTAAGATCCCTTTCCTGTTTAGTGACTATTAGTATCCCTCCCCATCTTATACTCAGAGGCTGGGTTCCTATGCCATAAGTGCATCATTTTGCACTTACTGACATTGAACCCAAAATGCCATGCTATAAACTACTCCTTGTGTTGCTCAAGATCCCTGTTCATTCCTTCCACCCCTCCTGAGTGTCCACCCTATTGCGGATGTTGTTATCGTCTGTAAAAAGACATACCTTTCCTTCCATTTCCTCAGCAATTTCCCTTATAAAGACATTAAAGAGGATCAGTTCCAGTACTGAGTCCTTTAACTCCCTGCTGGTCACTCCTCCATCATTTTAGTGAATGCCATTTACCACCACCCTCTGTCTCCTGTCTGTTAACCAGTATCTAAACCAATTCACCACTATGGATCTCAATCCCCTAGGCTGCTCAGTTTCTTTATCAGCCTCCTGTGCAGCACAGTTTTGAAGGCCTTTTTGAAATCCAGATAGCCACATCCACTGTCTTCCCCATTCCATTTCCCTGGTCACTCAGTCAAAGAAGTCCATCAGATTTGTTTGGCATGACCCCCCCGCCATGACAACAATATTAATATGATACATCAGGGGCACAAACACGTAGATACTGTACCTGCTCTTTGAGAGCATTGTAAAAACAGAGCAGTGGAACAAAGACACAAAACAGAGTCCAAACATAAGAATTAGGAGGTACACAAGAAAACCTTACAGATTGCATGTGTCAGTGATTGGACAATGACTTCAAAGACAAAAGAGGAGCAAAGGGGCAGTGGGCAGATACAGGGAGGAAATTTTGTGTTCTGAAGCTTTGATGGGAGGAGGATGGGCCTACCTCCAAGAGCCCAATCAAAGTTCAGACTGATACAAACATGTTTTGCATACCATGAAAGTGAACATAAGAAATTGAAGGTCATGCATTTACAGTTCCATACACTAGGATGAAGTGATTTTTGGGAGATTTTGGTTTACTGAGTGACACATTAAAGAAACTACCTCTGGATTATATCAAATTTCTGCAGTATCCAGCAATATATCCCAGCAAAAACTGTGATACTGTGCTTGATCCAAGGAAGTGGCCCTGCAGGTAACCTGTACCCAAAGGCCAAGCAGGGGATGAAGTGTGTAAGGGTGGAAAGTAAAGGGAAAGAAAGTGATCTTGTGGAAATCACATCTGGAAGCACCAATTCAACTGAATAATGCATTAAAGAAATGAAGAAAAGAAATACGATGCCAGGGCACATTGGCAGGGTCTTTGGCAGCAAACATATAGCCTTTTGATAAAGGATCCATCTGTATCCAAAACGCATCAAGGCACTGTAGCACTTTAATAAATTTGGGCATTTTTCATAATTTTTCATAATTTCAAAGAGCAGCGTCCTTCATCATATGTGGTGGTGAGTGCTAGATTACTTTGTATTTGATATTGTATTTTTATCCTGAGCACCCCTACCTAGTGTGTTTACTCTGTTTTATATTTGTTAAAAGAAGGGGATGTTGCCTCTACACAAATCCCTGGTGAGGCTACATCTGGAGTACTGCATGCAGTTCTGGAGTCCACACCTCAAAAAGGTCAAGGACAGGCTAGAATCAGTTTAGATAAGGGCAGTGAAAAGGATCCACTGGCAGCATGTAAGGTCATAAAAGGACATACTGAACTGGCTGGGTATGCACATGCTGCAGAGAAGAAGGAAAGGAGGATATGATCTGAATATGTGCAGGGAATAAATAAAGTAGATCGTAGTAATCTATTCACCAAAACTGCCATCACCAGGGGAAACATGAGGGAATTATTGGTGATGGTTGGGGGATAGGTTCAAAAGAGATGGCAGGAAGTATTTTGTCATGAAATGGGTGGTAGACAAGTAAAAGAGACAACCTGATAAGGCAATCAATGCTTAAACAGTGGTGAGTGTTAAAAAGGTGGACAATCATATGGTCCTGATAAGGAAGATGGAGGAGAGGCAACCAGGGGGATGGCTGCCCAAGGACCAATAGGATTCATGAATAATAACGAGATACTAGGTAACAGGACAGACTGGATAGAATGAGAAGACTTCTTCTGCTGTCAGTTGTCCTATGTTTTTAAGTTTCTATTTGTGATACGGAATTGTTTTACAGTTTATGGTGTCGATCCCAAATATGTGATCCGCCACCTCTGCAAATCAGTTGGGACAAGGCTGGTGTTCACCATCACATGCAAAAAAAAGTCATGCTGCTGCATGGGGAGATTTGCCACTGTTTTTTTTAAATAGCAGCAGAGGAAAAAAGATAATTCTAGTGGTACTGATAGGGAGGATGGGCAGCACCCTGAGACTCACAACAAACAGGTGAGAAAGGGACAAGTTCTGAAGAGGAAGGGACAGATAAAGATCATACATGTCCATTATTAGTGCCAGTGGGTAACAGTGAAAAGCTAAGACAAATCGGCATCCATCTATTGTTCACACCAAATGAGGAGGCCAGACTTCATCTCCTACTGGAAGGCAAGAGGGGGCCCAAATTGCTATCAAAATCAGTGGTTACAAGGGCAATGTCCCTTCAATCAACTATTTTATAAATGTTAAGAAAAGAAACAAAGTATACTCATACCACCAAGTAATGTAATGTCTTAATGTACATGATGCAAAAAAAAAAAAGCTGACAGTGCTGTATATCTGTTCCCCTTCTCATCTGGGGTGGGAAAGGGCTTCTGTGAGTTTTTTAGGTGGCATTGAGAAAATACTACATTTCAAGCCATGTTTTCTTCTCCACAGTGGTACGTAACAGCTTATCTATATAGAATACTGCAATTCTAAAGCTTTGAGTGAGTCAACAGTTGCAACAATACATTTCACTAATAACATGGACTGGAGGTCAGTCGACTGACTGTATCTGCAAGGTTACACATTGGTCAAGCACTCCCTTTCATACCCTAGATGTACAATATTTTGGTCCATTAATCAGCATATGAGAGTTAGCATGTGCTGTATGGAGAGTCATAATATCCTTGCTAAACTGTACACTAATTTACAGCAGTCATTAACTCCATGGTTACTATCTCCTGGCTTTGTTGCAGCAGATAATGGTACATTTAGCAAAGGTAAACTGACACACATTCCTGCTTGTCCATTGTTTGAATCTCATATTGCAGGATTTTTTGCATCCTGAGACAAATGTTGAGAAACTGGCAGCAACAGCAAACATAGCATCACATTTTAAGAGACATACAGTTAGAAATAATATACCACAACATCAGCTGAAGCAGGAGGTAATGCCTTCTTGGAATCATAATCTGCACATATTCCACTGCCTGTATGAATTATGCAGGGCAATGAATGACTATGTCATGCAGCAGAAGGGGAGGCATAATGAATGCCTCTATCCCTCTAGCAATGGCAACTAATGGAAAAGGTGCTTGAGATACTAATGCCAGTCAAGTATTGTACACAGAGGTTAGTACGGATATGGCTTCACTAATCAGGCCATCTCTCTGTTGTACTTGCTATGTCAATATCTGGAGAAATTCTATGAGAATTACAAAGTTGAGGATGATAAGCCTGCCAAATCAGAGTGAACATTCATTTCATTACTGAGCAAAGACAAACATGATCACACTTAAGTCATTAAATGTCTACATTTTTGCATTTGTTAGGTTCAAGGTTCAAGCCTGGCCTGTCATCTTTTCTGGGTCTCGGAAGGGATGGTGTGGAAAACAATTTTTTTTAGATTATCAATGAATCAGTTGATAACCCAGAATAAACACACTGAGCACCATCATCAACATCAGGCTCGTACAGCAGCAAAAAAAAGGAGGGAATACCTATCAAACCCAACTGCCATTGTCTCCTAGGAAAGCGTTTTCAACATGGCTATAGTAACTAATTGTACAGAACTGAAAGACATGTCTGTCTCCTAAAAATGTAGAAAAACTAATTTTCCTTAAAAATAAGTCAGCGGTTTATCCCACCTGATTATGAGCTACCCCTCATTTTACATAAAGAACAAGAAAAGGAGGCCACTGGAAGAGGCAGGTATTAGACAAATACTATGCAGAGGATATTTATCAAGAGTAACATTATAAAAAAATTTGATGTGACTGTTAGTGTTCTGCTCAGTTAATAAATGATGTATGTTTGGTTACTGAATTTACTCTAGCACAAATTCTCATTTATATGGTTTTCTGCTTGCTGGCTGATAAACTGTGCTTTTAATTCATGTCGGTATTGTTTATTATGCATCCACACTTCACAAGACTACCATCACTGTTACTGTACTCTGCCATTACTGACATGGACCTAGTAAAGTAATTGTCATTCATGCATAAGCATCTCAATCACATTTTCCATAGATCTCACATTGATTTTTGTGTGAAATCTATCTTCTGTGTTCCGTAGTGAATAAAAAAAAACATAGCTGACTAGTAGAGTATGTGTGATTGTGCACCTGTATGGTAATGACATGCTGCTGATGAAGCATTAGATGAATGATCAATATACGATACAAGGCAGGCCCACAATTATCTTCTGACTAATGTCTCTCTACCTGGACTAATGTCTTTCTCTCTCTCTCCTTCCTGTAGATTACTCTTACAATTACAACAGTGTCTTCACAGTGCATACTGTCATATCATATTGGACACTATCATCTCACAAGGATTGTGAAGAATTAGGTTCTGCTGCAATTGACATGTGTATTCTTGCTTGTCAAAAGTGACAAAGCCATAATTTCTGCAGGAAAGATTGGACAAGTATTATATAAATAACATGTTACTTGTGAATGTAAGGGAATATCTGAGGGACATGTGTGTGTGTGAGTGTGAGTGTGTGTGTGTGTGTGTGTGTGTGTGTGTGTGTGTGTGTGTGTGTGTGTGTGTGTGTATTCTATGGGTATGGCATGGCATGCCTTGACCGTACAAACAATATAGCAATTATGGTCTAAGCTGTGTGATAGACAATGATAGTTAACAGAAGCAATAACTGGAAAAAGGGTTTGGTTTTCACAGTCTTTTTTTTTTTTACATTCTATTTATCTCCGGAGGGCCAGGGCATCTCTTGCGTGTACCCTTTTGGACTCCACCTCTACTCCCCACCTGAAACCCCCTCTCACCGGAAGTACAAGGGTTGAGCATCCCCCTCCCAAGCCTAAGGACTTGGCTGGCACCCTGGACCTAAGCCTCCCAGGGTGGGACCACCACTTCTTACCTGGTGACCTTTTTGGAATTTAGATGATCAGTCCATGGCTGGGTCAAGGGGCTTGGGAGAGCTGGTGAGAAGGTGGTCTGGTTGTTAGGGATGTGGGCTTCATCCACTGAGGTTACTGTCACCTTCCTGGACCTTCCGGCGTTTTTCATTGCTGTTTGCCCTGAGAAGTGGTGTGCAGTGACCCTGAATGGCTCCTCCTCTGCCAATGGCCTCTGCTGTCGCCTAGCCCATGTGTGATGTCCCTGCTCATGTGCTGCCCCTGGTCTCCATTGGGAGTTGCTACAGAGTGGGGAACCCACTGTAACCCACCCCAAGAGAGGAAAGCAGTCCTCCAGATGCTCAGTCCTCTCCCTCCCTCCCCTACTGACCCTGGTGTCCCAAGTCCGTTCCCAAAACCGGATCACCAGCGTGGTGCAAAGTGTGGCATCCAGCACCTCAACCCTCAGCACCACTGTGCCAGCATTGGTTTTCACAGTCTTGATCCCATTCCATTAGTATATGTCATTATCCATTAATACATTGTAACCATAGGTTATGACCCCAAGATTGTATGTAATAAATATTATGTTTCTAGCACTATCAGTTCACAATTTACTCTTTTAAAAGAAATTACATTTAGAGCAGTACCATTCTGAAAGTGTTAGAGCTAGGGCTGGGTGAAATTAGAAAATTCCGCTTTCATGGAATTTTCATGAAATTCCATGAATTTTGTGAAACTTTGTGGATTTTGTTTTTTAATTCTTTAATTGCCGTTAAGTCAGTCATTCCTACAGCTAAAGAGCTGACAATTGGCATGACTACTTCCTGGAAGGGGCCCAAAAAGGTTGTTAAGCTTCATTAGATTTGGATGAGGGGCATGGAACTTACAGAGGCTCAAAGTCTTTTGCAAATAACTTTATTTTTAAAAAAGTACAAAGTACATAATTAACACAAGTCATAAACCAGCACTTGTCTTAAGTGGAAAATCACATCATAATTATGTAGCAGAGAAAGCAAAATTACATAGAAACTCAAAAAACAGAAGAGAATGAACATGAAGCAAAACAAAACCTCCCCTCCTCCCACCCAACCCACAGCAGCCCTCATAACCAACCCCAATTATAGGGGTGACTAGTAGTGTACCAACCAAGAAGGCCCTACCCCAGACCCTAAATATCTATTAATATAAGACAAAGGCACAACCCTAACTCCATTAGCTGAAATAGAGCTATACTCTGGGAAGGGAGGAAGGGAAAGAATATCGAGACAGGATACTACCAAGAGATTGTTAAGATATAAAAAGAGAGAGAATAAAGGACAGAGAATGATAGAAAAGATACATCATGGCCCCTAACCCAACCTGTGAAATTAAGTGTATCACTAAAGGGTTCTGACACAGAAGTCATCTGTAGAGAAACAAAAAAGGGAAAAAATGCTGAGCCTTAAATTAATAACCAAATTCATCTTTAAGGCCTGAAAAAAATTCACCCCAACATTTCTGAAACTTCTCACTGGTATGGAAAACACAGGCTACACATCTTTCTGCATTTAAAGCAGTGAGAAGTTCTGCCCACCATTCCTTGAATGAGGGTTCCCAATTCACTTTCCAGTGTCAGAGTATTAGCAGCTTAGTAACCATAGCAACCAAGGCTACTTGTGTTTTTTGAAACAATGTAGGAATCAGTGAATGCATACCTAACAGGCATATATCCTCATTAAGAAATGCTGCAATATTGAGATACGGTGCAACCCATTGTTTAACTGAATTCCATAGTTTAGCAATTTTAGGACATGCCCATAGTTTATGATGTAGGGTGGCAAATTCAGAACCACAATCCCCACATTCAGCTGAGGGTAACTTTTTAATCTGGAATAACTTAGTGGGCGTATAATATAAGTTATGAAGAATATTAAACTGGATACTCCTTAGACGGTCCTGTTTGATTAAAGAATAAATATCTGTCCAGATACTTTCCCAGGTTTTACCCAGAAAAACTTTATTATGATTATTTTTCCAGTAATAAGCTATGGGGGTAAACTTAGACATGGTGTGAGTCAAGATTATTTTATATAATTTAGCTATTGCTTTCTGGCCCTTAGATACTGTCCAATGGTTATTTAATATGGTTCCGGCCCCCTCTGGCCATGGAGGTTTCCCCAAAAAGTGATAGATACATTGACGTATTTGAGACAATTGAAACCGATTATTTATTTTATTTATTTGTAAAATCAGTTTACAACCATTGAGCCAGAGGCTCGTTTCCAAAGGTACTTCATCACATAAAGACATACATTGTGTTTTTGGTTACATAGCGTAGGTTTGCAAAACAATAGGTGTTCAACAGAGGTGCCACGTCACACTGTGGTCAGACAAATACATTTGGGTTACAGGGTACATGTAAGTTGAGAACAGGTGTTACACAAGTTGGTATCAATAGTGAGCAATCTAGTAGGTAAACACTGAAACAGCTGGTACTGGCCAGGTTAAACATAGGCACGGTGTACAGGGAAGTGGTGGTGGGGATGGCTAGGTGGAGAGCCGCCCGGAGGGCGTTGTCAAGAGAAGTAGAGGTGGAGGCAACTTTCAGAGACAGGAGCAGTTACGAGTGTTGATGATGTGGTTTCGAAGGGTGGTTTTGAACTTAGAGATGGTGGTGGCATTGGAGATGGGGGCAGGGAGAGAGTTAAACCAGGTTGGGGCTCTATAGCAGAAGGACCTCTGGCCATGGCTGGTTCTTGATCTGGGGACCATTAGAGTGGTCTTGTTGGAAGACCGTGTTGCAATAGTGGGAGGGCTCTGGTGGATGGATGCCGTTACCCCAGGGGGGGAGAGCCCGAGTAGGGTTTTTTTTGTGAGGAGACAGGTTTGGTATTGGAGCCGTTCATCCAGGGTAAGCAATTTGGCCTCAACATACAGCTGACAGGTGTGAGTGAGCCTGGGGGCACCAGTAATCAATCTGCAGGCTTTGTTCAGGGTTAAGTGAATTTTTTTGAGTGCAGTGGTGTCGGCAGCACCATACACTGGTAGGCCATAGTCTACAAGGGACAGAACGGATGATGTAACAGCGAGCCGGAGAGCATTTGGGGGAAGGCAGGTTCTATGGTGGAAGAGAATGCCCAGCCGTATGTTAGTGGTGGATGTTAGGGCATCGATGTGGTTGTGAAATGTGAGGGCTGAGTCGAAGGTAACCCCAAGGTATTTGTAGGAGCAGACTTGTTCCAGTGGCTGATTGGTACTTGGAAGGATATAGAGTGGGTGGTTGCTAGCTTTGTTTTGGGGGTGGGAAAAGAGCATAGCTTTGGTCTTTTTAAGATTGATGACGAGTCTGTGCTCCTTAAACCAGGCTTCGGCACTGTTGAAAGACTGCTGTAGGGTGTCCTGGAGGGAGACGGGATTGTGGTTGGTGGCAAAAAGGACAGCGTCATCTGCATACAGTAGAATTTTGCCAGGGCATGCACTGGGCAGGGTGTTCAGATAGAGCGAGAAGAGAAGGGGGCCCAGGATGGAGCCTTGGGGGACCCCAGAGTGAATGGGATGGGTATCGGAGAGTGTGCTATTGATTTTTACACACTGCGATCGAGTCAAGATAGCTTGTGCACCATGCTAAGGGGCCAGCTGAGAGACCAGTGTGGCAGAGTGCATTCAGCAGAAGTGGATGGGAGACGGTGTCAAGGCCTTGAGAGGTCTATGAACACTGCACCAGCTGAGGAGCTGGTATCCAAGGAGGGTGTAGGAAGTTGGAGAATTCAATTAGGGCAGTGCTGGTACTGTGACCAGCACGGAAGCCATGTTGCTCTGGGCATAGAATGTTTGCTTAGCCAGATAATCAGTGATTTGAATGGCCACCACTTTCTCCAGGGCTTTAGAGAGATGGGGAGGATGGAGATTGGCGGCAGTTGTTGGCCGATGACCTGTCGCCCCCTTTGTGAATTGGTGTGATAATGGCTGTTTTCCACGCTGTGGGAAATTGTCCCAGGCAGAGTGACTGGTTAATTAGGCTGGTGAGTGGGGCAAGGACTTCATCTAGCACCAGCCTGAGGATACTGGGGTCCAGTGAGTCACTGCCAGGACTGTTGCCATTCAAAGCTTTGACTAGGATGGGTCTGGCTTCCTGGGTGGAAATCTTGCACAGGTGGAAGCTGGGATGCTGGAGGATAGGGGGAGGTTGGTTGGGGGGAAGATCAAAGAAATTACTAGGGAGGACTGAGCTAAGGTCAGTGAAAGCGGTGTTGAACCAGTTAGCTATGGTGGCAGGCTCGGTGGTGGTAGTGCCATTTCTAGTGAGCTGGGATGGGGCAGGGGAGCGAGCTTTTCCATTAAGTTGCTTAATATTGTCCCAGAAAGTCCAGGCCAAGCCCCAGGAGGAGGTAAGGGAGGCCTGGTAATGGTCGGCCTTGGCTTTCCTGATGGCCCATGAGCACTTATTCCGGGCTGCATTGTAAGCCTGCCTATCAGACAGATGACCCGTTTCAGTGGCAAGATGCCAGAGGTTATCCCAATTCCTTAGTAATTGTAGAAGGGCCGGGCTAACCCAGGGTGCATTCTGTTTTTTGGACCGGATTTTGGTGAGGGGCGCAAAGAGATCACAGGCCATGTTGAAGGTGTGAGTGAAGAAGGCGAGGGCAGTGTCAATGTCAGTAGCATGATGAATGGGGGACCAGTTTATCTGGGTGAGAAATACTTTAAGTTTTTTCAGCCCACCAGGGCGGAGGTGCCTGCGGAGGGTGGTCTGGGCTTTGGGTTTGGGATTGGAGACTGCCCAATGAAATAGGATAGGAGAGTGGTCACTTAGGGAGTCTGGGAGGACCTGATGTTTTGGATTTTATGGGGTCGTTAGTTATAATAACATCCAGAAGGGTGCTGGTACCTCTCTTAGGGTTTATTCTTGTGGGCTGAGTGACGATAGCGCCAGGTCTTGGGCAGCAAATGAATCTCTGATCGCAGATGAGGAGGTGCTGAGCCAATTTACATTAAGGTCCCCAACTAGGATTTGCTCCTCCTTATGGTGGAGGGTTGCCAGGTAGTCCGTTAAAGATACCAGGGCCGGGTGCTAGTTCTTTGGAGGAACGTAAGCTGTGGTGAGATAGAGAGGGCTCCTAGAGGGGTCCGGGGTGAGTTTGAGGGTAAGAGCCTGGGCCCCATTTACAAGGGCAGGGGTGGGGAGTGCGTGTCCAAGTATTGTGTCCCTAGTGTAGATTGCACAGCCACCCCCTTCTTTGCCTACTCGGTCCTCCCGGTATAAGGTATAGCCTGGGAGGGAAGCAAATGAGTCAGGGGTGGATTTGGACAGCCATGTTTCAACCAGGGCTATGATGTCTGGCTGATGAGCCAAGGCCCAGCACTGTAGGGTGTCAAATTTCTTCAGCAGGCTGCATATGTTCATGGAGGCTACTGAAGACCAATGGGCTGGGTGGGTGGGTGGGAGGGGCAGGGCCTGGGTTGGGATGTATGTTCCCTGTTAGGAGTAGAAGGAGGAGAAGTGCTCTGGTCAGAGGGTGCCAGATGGAGAGTTTACGCCGGGAGTGATAGGGTGAGGAAGGGGGTTTAGTAGAACAGGAGGTGGATTATTATGAGCCACTCCAAATTTTATTTGTAGTTCTGAGATAGACAAAAGTGATTTACCCAAAACAAAATCTGCTAAGTATAGTTTGTTGGGACAATTGCCGGAAAAGGTTCAAATTGTTTTTTTGCCTATCTGTAGGTTTGGATTATTTAATAAGGGTTGCCTTAGATCTTTTAAGTTAGATTTTTGAAGCAATGAACAAAGTTGCTGCAGAGCTCTCATATCCCAACCGAGGAGAGAGTTCTTCAACTTCCTTGGAACATTGGACCATGGAGTATATAAAAAAGCTTCTAGATCTATCCTGCAAGAATTTGCCTGCAGCCAGTCTAGAAGCAGCTGGGGAGGGGGGTGCTCGGTGGAGAAGCCGTAGCAGAAAGCCAATGCAAAAATCTACTGGCATGGATTGCTAGATAGTAAACATAAAAATCGGGCAATTGGAGCCCCCCCAACATTTTAGAGTGAGTAAGTTTAGCGTAAGCCTGACGTGGAGCTTTACCTTTCCAAAGAAAATCAGAGCAGAGCCTGCATAGGGGCAAAAAGAAAGACTTTGGAAGGTAAATATTAAGATTGCATAGAGGATAAAATAATCTGGGTAAAATTGACATTTTGAGAATATTAGCCCTGCCCCAAAAGGAAAGTGGTAGATTATTCCACCTCGCCAAATCATCCTTAGCAGCTTTTAGTAATGGGGCTAAATTAAGGTCTTTAAGATTAGCAAAATCTTTAGATATCTTAATACCCAAGTAGGTTAAATATTCGCTTTCCCACTGTAGACCCATGGTTACGATCAAATCCTTGGTTAGGAGAGGGGATAGCGGATAAACTATAGTTTTATTTCTGTTGAGCTTATAACCTGAAAAAAAACTAAACCGAGAAATAATTTGGAGGGCTCGAGGGAGAGGGTGCCTGCTATTCGAAATATGAATAAGTAAATCGTCAGCAAAAAGGGACAACTTACAGTCAGGATGTTCCAGATGGATGCCCGTTATTACTTTATCCAATTTTAAAACTCTAGCTAAGGGTTCTATGTAAAGATTTAATAAATAGGGAGAAAGAGGGCAACCCTGACGGGTGCCTCGACGTAATGGGAAGATGTCTGAAATAAGGTTATTACATTGGATTCTTGATGATGGACAAGAATACAAAACACGAATTTGGTTAATTAAGAGTTGCTGGATACCGAACTTTTGCAATACCGCAAACATATAATACCACTCCACTCTATCAAATGCTTTTTCTGCATCCAGGGACACCAGAGCCGCCTCCATCTCTGGGACCCTGGATGCAGATGTTAAGTGGAATAACTTTCTAAAATTATCTGCTGAGGTACGTCCTGTGACAAACCCTGCCTGTTCAGGGCTCAATAGACTTTCTCACACACACCCCAATCTATTAGCCAAAATTTTAGCATATATTTTAATATCCGTATTTAAGAGTGAACTAGGTCTATAGTTGCTGATCATTGATGGATCCTTCCCCGGTTTAGGTAGAAGGATTATTCTTGCCTCAAATAGCGATTGATCAAAGTCGGGGTGGAAGCTCCAGTAGCTGTACAGCTGAAGTAATAAGGGAATTAAATGTACTTTAAAGATTTTATAGAATAAACTTGTAAACCAGTTTGGGCCCCGTGCCTTGTCTGGTTTTAGAGAATCAATAACTGCTGAGATTTGTTCTCTGGTAATTGGAGCAACTAAAAAATTTTGGCTATCCTCAGACAAGGATGGTAGATCTGCCCTCTCCAAAAAAGCCCACATTTTCCCATCATAATCCCCAGACCTCGGGTCTGAGGAATATAATGTCTTATAATAATCTCGAAATAAAGTTAGTATCTCTGAAGAGTTGGTCACCATAGCTTCTGATTGGGGATGTCTGAGAGCTGTGATCCATTTGGATGTAGATTGTTGCTTTAACTGCCAGGCAAGTAATTTGCCCGCTTTGCTCCCTTGTCCAATATAAGAAGCCTTTACTAGAGAAGCAGATGTCTCCACCCTCTCAAGTAAAATACTAGCATAATTTGCTCTCAAACTAGATAATTCCTGATCTTCTGAAGGTAGAAACTTGTCCATCCCTTTACTTTCCAGACTTTCAATTCTCTCCAAGCAACTGTTCAAAAGGTTGTTTTTCTTTTTTCTTTTGTATTGTAGCAATACGTATTAGCTCCCTCCTCCAGGTTGCCTTCAAGGCTGCCCACACCTGGTCTACAGCAGGGATCAAATTCCAATTAGACTTAACAGTATTTTGCATCAAGTTTTGAAATTTTAGAATAATTTGATTGTCTTTTAGCAACTTATTGTTCGGAGACCATGTGTGGGACCGGACAGAGATATTGGGTAACACGCATTGAATTAGGATTGGATAGTGGTCAGGAATTACTCGGGCCAAGATTTTAGAATCAACCATACTTGACATTAGCTGCTGGCTGACTCAGAAATAATCAATTCAAGAATAACTTTTGTGTACTGGAGAAAAAAAAGTAAACTCTTTACTTAGCGGATTAAGCACTCTCCATGGGTCCAAAAGGCCCAAGGAAGAGATGAATTCAGTTAGGGCTCTTTGCGCAGGCGAGGAGCTTACTCCCCTTTGGTAAGTACGATCTAGATCGCTAACTTGTACCTGGTTCCAATCGCCTCCAATTAGAATGGGGTAATGCAGAAAAGGAGCCAGTACCATGGCTAAATGAATATAAAAAGAAGGTGTTTCTACATTAGGGCCATAAACTGAACCCAATACTATATCAAAATTGCCCATTTTGCCAATGACAAAAATAAACCTCCCCTCCGGGTTGGGGATGGATTCCACCAGTGTAAAAGGGATCCTTTTAGCTAAGAGCAAAGCCACCCTGCATTTATTGGAGCTAAAACCGGCTCCGAAAACTTGGCCAACCCAACTCTTGTTAAGAAAATGTAATTGCTTTGGAAACATATGTGTTTCTTGCAGAAACACTATTGAAGGGTTGTATTTAGCAAGATGGTTTAGAATTATATATTTCTTCTTATTATCTCTCTCTCCCTTTATATTCCAAGAGAGAATATTTAAACGGCTAAGCATAACAATATCTGTGATTGTGCCATTTAATAGGTATTAAATAAAAGGATTATGCTGCTGCCATCCCCCCTCCCTGAAAAAAAGAAAGCAACTGTCCCAAGAACTGTTTCCCGGCACCCTAAATTTAAATTAACCCCCAAAAGTTTTAACTTATCTACACATCTGCACACCCAGGTCCATAGCCTCCACCTAAACAAATGGTCCATGGTACTCACAAAGGAGCGAGCTCCACTCCCCTACCTCACACCACCAAACTGACAGCTAGCTAGAAAAAACTGAGAGGACAACCCCCATCTTCGCATCACTAAGGAGTCTCCCCCTATTGATAGAGTACTATAACTATTTGTTATTTTCACACGAGTCTATTAAACCAAGCAGAAATTACCAAAATAGAAGAAATGGGGAAAAAAAACAGAATGTGACCTGCATGCGCTACCTTGCTTACCCCAGCTTACTCCAGCTGTGAATGAGTCATTATAAATAATTAAATAGATCCATGTCCCCGGATCATACCCAAAACGACTTAAACTTCAAGGGCCATAGACTTATAATAAACCAACCTGCTTCCGAGCTTGTGATGGCTACCAACCCTAGCAGGAACCTACTCGATTTTTAACCTGTGGACAGATTAGCTTTCAGGTTATGGATCGAAGTCCACCAAAGACTGTCTCAAATACAGTCCAGCCCCAATATCTAAAAAGGTTAGGGCATATAACAAAAGAATTCACACCCAAAAAAGTGGTCTATGGAGCTAATCCCAGATAATGTCCCCTGAAACAGTATCTAATATTTTAATGTAATACCAGATGTGTTAAAGAAATAAAGTATGCGTATATTCCCATCCACTAGGAGGTTGACCAGAAAACGAGTCCTTATTGAAAAAAAGAACTCGAGAAAATTAAATTGAGATAGTATTGTAGCCAGAAAAGGAGAGAAAAACTGCTCGAACAAGCTGCCCAACCTTCTTGTCATATAATCAATAATATAATGCCATCTAGTGGACGGGATCGAATATAACAACCCTCGTCCCCGCAGTACATAATCACTGGAAGGAGAAAAGAAATATCAACAACATCAGATAATTAACCAGAAACACTAGTGTCCCAATATAAACACGTCTATTGGATTGAGAAAGTCAAATATTTCTTCTGCAGCTCGCCATTCAAAAGATGAACAGTCAGAAAGCCGACAGACGGCTCAGACATAGAACATCCTTCCAGAAGATTCTTGACTCAGGTCTTGAGTTCCTTATAACTAGGCTGGTACCCTCTCATTTAGAGAGCAGATCAGGATAGCACTTCTTCAAAACCTTGACTGCCTCCTCAACCATGTCAAAGCGTCTTGATCCTTCCTTTAAAGTCCCCTCCAGTCGAGCTGGATACAGCATTCGATGTTTTATACCTGCTGCCCACAATTTCAAGGTGACAGGGCAATAAGAAGCTCTGGGCTGGCGGGTTTTCAGACTCAGATCAGGGACAAGCCTCAATTTTTTACCTTCCCATAAAACAGCCGATAATTTCCTGGCTTCTCTGTTAATAAACTCCCAATCCAGATAGTTCAATAGTTTGAAGATTATAGGTCTTGGCTGGTCAGACAGAGCAGGCTTAGCTCTCAAAGATCTATGAACTCTTTCTATAATGAACTCTGGACCATTCGGGAAGGGACCCACTGTTTTTCTCAAAAATTGCTGTAGAAACTGAATTGTATTCAGACCTTCTTCCCCTTGAGGCAACCCTATCAGTACCAAGTTGTCTCTCCTGTTCCTCCCCTCAAGATCTTTGAGATGATCTTCCATTTTAGATAAAGATTTTTTAACTTCCACCATTTCTGGTTCGATTCTGTCTTGTTTCCTTTCTACTGAGGCTATTCTCGCTTCGGCATCTGTAACCCTCTGGGCTAGTTGGGTGAGTGCTGGCTTAAAGTCAGCCACGTCCTCTATTAACTTCATCAAGGCATCTTTAATTGTGGTTAGCTCCGAGTAGACATGGGAGGGTGACAGCTCCTCCGATGAACCTTGGGGAGAGGAGCTACGGTGAGGGCGCTTGGCTTCTGATTCCTGCGTGGCCTCCTCCTGGTCCAACAGTTTAGACATGTTACTGGTGTTTTATCACCACTGCTGACACCACTTATGATTCTCTAGCTTCTTAGTATCAAAAATAACTGAAAGAAGTTGGCGTGAATGGAGGTTATCCACAATTAGGAGGCAAAAAGAGCGGAGCTCTGACGAGTGCATCTTACCCTCTGCACAGCATCATGTGACTCCCCAGAGGCTCAAAGTCTTAAGAAGGAGGTATTGTAGTTGGTTTCATAAGTTGTAAGTTACAGGAGTTCATCATTTCACAATTAAATTATTGTTTATATTGTATTAAAATTTTCAAACCATAGCTGGCCCAGTGGCATGGAGGTCTGAGGCATCTGTGCCTTACCTCCTGCCAACCTGGCGACCTGTGTTCATGGTGTGAGTGGGCCACCTGGGGTTTTCTGGGGAGGTAGAGGATTGAGCATCTGGAGGACTGCTCTCTTCTTCTGGGGAGAGAGGACTTGTGCTCCTGCCAAACAACTGTCCCAGGGTGGAGGCCCAAGGGTAGTGCAGGTCCAATGGGCACCAGTGGAGTCAGGGTGCTATGAGACATCCATGGGCATGCATGTGCCTCCATGTATGCACATCTGGTGTGTGCACCCCAGCAATGGGAATGGGACCAAGGAAGAAAATGGAGAAAAAACACCCTAGGCTGCAGGTGATGACCCACCCTCTGCAGGCTCTGCACCTGGTGACCTGGCACCCCTGCAGCCCTGTGGCAGAGGGCGTAGGCTGAAGGTAAGTCCCAGAGATACTGGGGTGATGGGGCTGGGGGGATTCAATCTGAACTGGGAAGCTGGGGGAGACAAGGTGCATAAACTGTATATCAAAAAAAAATTTTAAAACATTTAGATGCTTTTAGCTCTGCTATCATTGCAGGTATACACCCTTACAGTTGGCATACATACCTAATGTAATTATGTCCTGGAATTTAATAAAGATGGATGAATGGGGTTTAGTAGGTTAAAATGTATTGTAGAAAGCTTAAAAACAACTAATTGGCAACATTTGCTCAAAATTTCATGGACTTATGATAGGTCATGGCACTAGAATTTCTCTTGTGGAATTTAACTTTTACAAAGCATGTATCATCACTGAATCAGTTTAACTACGCTGAGCTGATTGCAGTCTTGTAGTTCCTTTCTGGGTGACTAAATTACTAATAACCAAATCCAGAATATTGGTATTTCTTATTCCTTCTTCCACATGGTTTAATAATACCAGTGAGTCTAATACTTCAAGGAATAATGCCTCTGCTACTGAAGTGGGAACCCAGGACTTCCAATCGATTCCAGGAAAGTTAAAGTCTCCTAGGAGTGACAGTCATTTGGATGGATTTAGATTTCCAATTTGGGCAATAAATTCCATTGTTCTCTAAGAATTTAATGAGGGGGATCTGTACTATACTCCCACAGTTATCTGTTTTTTGCTAGGGGGGACTAGCTGCACCAGAAGCTGTTCATAATTTGATTCAGGGGAGACATTTACTTCATAGGTCTCAATGTCATTTCAAACATATAGGGCCACCACTCCCCCATTTTTATCTTCTCTGTCTCTTCTAAACAACTGATACCCTTTGATATTTGTCCCCCAGCCATCATTTTTCCACCAGGTTTCTGTGATTGGACATAGTACAATATAATCCTTATTTAAAATAAACTCCAACTCGTCTTTTTTGTTGTTTAGGCTAACTGCATTCAACAGTAGTGTTTTCCAATCTGTTTTGTTAGTACATTTTGCATTTTACCGAGAACATTGGTACCTTTAACCCCTCCCCCCCATATTTAGTTTAAAGCATTGCTTATTTTGGCATTGAATCTATCTGGTAGTACCCTGATTCCATTTTTGTTCAGATGGAGCTCATCAGGGGCTTAAAGTTGATATGCATTATCAAATCTACACCAGTGCTCCATAAACTTGAAGTTCTCTCGCTTACACCATCTTCTTAACTATCCATTGAATCTTACTAATTTGTTAATTTTCTGTACACCCTACCAGTGGGACTAGGAGTACCTCAGATATAATTACTGAGCAATTTTTCTTTTGGAGCTCTCTGCCCACTCCCTCAAAGTCCCTCTGAATGTAAATAGTCCCCCTTTTTCCGACATCATTTGTTCCTATGTGCAAAAATACAAGTGTATTAGTTGTGTGCTCTAGCAGTCCAGGGAGCAGTTTTTTAACATTAGCTATCCCTGCCCTAGGTAGACAGGATAACATAACCTGGCCCTTTCTTTTCTTACATATTATTCTATCGGCTGTACTTAACATACAGTCACCTATGATTACTATATATTTTTTACTTCCTCCAGGCTGAGTTCTATCCCTTGTAGTTAATTGTGGCCTGCTAGATTGTTGCTGCCATAATCTATTTATTGCTTGGTCTATCTACCTCTTATGAACGGGATCTAGTACTGCCTGCTGGGGCATAGTTTGTTGGGTTCTTCCCTGTTCAATATTTTGATTTACTCTAACTAATAACTGACAGATGTTTGTTTCTTGGCTACCTACAGACGATATTGTGCTTCTGTTGCAATGAATCAACTGAGCTGTGTTTAATTCAGTAACTGGGGTTTACTCCTGGGGTTGACTGTCATCATTCTCTACTTCCAGGTCTTTATATCGATTCATAAGTTCTAACTGAATATCTTTATCTTGTCTTCATTTGCTAGGGCCTCTTTTAACCATGTACCAACCGTCCTCCTCAGTGTTTGTGTTTTCAGGCACAGTCATCCATTCTCTCTTTTCTTTTTTCATTGGGACCTTTATTAATTTGTTTAACCACCTGTTCTCTCTCTTGTTCTTCTAACAGGTTTCTGGTATTTTGCACAAATGTTGCAATCTCATTCATACCTGTTTGGACTTCTGTCTTATCTTGTAAGGTTTTTACTTTGTCCTCCAGTGCCTTAATATACATACATTTTATGCAAGGCTGACTGCCCATCTGTTCCCTGTGTCCTTTCATACAACACATCTCACATATTTGCCATTCTTTTATTCCTTGGTCAGTAATATTTACATCCCCTATTACATTCCCTACCTGAAGGTAATTTTTTGTAGCTCCTTTCCCCTCTTCCCCAGCTGACATGACAGACATAGCTATCACCTTAGCTATGTCACCTTTGCTGGGCTTGCTGGTGCTGGACTTACTGGCGCTCGTCATATAAGTGTGAAGAAAAAAGGTGCCAACTGAAAGTTCCCTGTCCTTTCTTCTGGTCCCTCACTACAAGCAAGGTTTTAAAATGTATTAAACAGTGGTTTTGTCTGCCCTTAAAAGATCAGATGAGCCCCACACTGTTAAAAAGAATGTTTCTGTGCCCAGCAATAGGAACTGTCAGTCCACGTTACTGCCTGAGAAGTCTGTGTTGTTGCCTAGCAACCATACACACCAACTTACTCGGCAGTTTGCAAAGTGCAAAAGTGCTTTAAGAGTGCAAATACCTCCCAGTTAGGCAACTGGTGCTACCCAGCAGTGAAGGCTGCTATCTCTGCCCACAAACAAAACTCTTACGCTAAGTACCTCCAGGTATCCCACAATAAGGGAAACTCTCTGCCTCAGGAAGATCTTGTTTCTTGAGCCGAGCAGGAAGCTCCTGCTTCAGCCCATGATCATGAATGGGATACCCCCAGAAAGGATCTAGGGAAGGATTGGTAACTGCCTCTCCTTTGTCCAACATAAGAACACTTGGTCCTCAGATTCTTGATTGCCCTGAGAGCCTACAACCAGGTCCTTCCACTGTTACAATGCCTGACCCTGTCATTGAGAGGGAGCAGCCCAAGTCTGGTTCTGAAAAGCTTTCCTAGTCAACAGGACAACACAATCCTGTTTTGTCCCCTGCAACTATTCCCCCTCCCTACTGCTGTTTTTCAAACTGTTACTCACAAAAGGGAACAACATGGACCCAAAGTAGCCAGAGCACCTAAACCAAAAGGTAGGTGACTAGCTGAGGATTTAATTCATCACAATAGCTTTGGGGTCCTGGCTCCAGGAGCTATGTGGGTTGACTCTGATGTCAATGATGGGGGCTCACAGGCTTCCTCTATCCCCTCCTCCAGCAGGATTTTTCCTCTGACATATAAACATCCCAGCCTGAGCTGATTTGCACAACAAAGACTAGGTGAGAGATGAGGTCTCAGGATGCTATACAATGAGTCCAGTTACTGTCTACACTTTTCTTTCTTTGTTTCTCATGGATATCCTGCAGGTTGTCACCCTAAACATTAATAGTATTAAGAGCTATTGGAAGAGAATTTCCATATTTATGACCTTGTATGCTATTGAGGCCCAAGTATTTTTCCTACAAAGACACATGGTTAAAAACCCAATTTGAACTGTCACAGGCTTCAAGGATGTGGACAAAAGGCCTGACTTTCTGGTCTATAGGTACGACCATTGTGATGGGTTGGGTATTTTATTTAATGATTCTGATATGCGTGTGACAAGGTTAGTCAAAATACACCCAGGCCAGGCCTTGTCTTTGGCTGTCTCGTACAGACAAGACAGACTCAATCTTATTGCAATCTATGCACCTCAAACCAAGGTGGCATGAGTACAATTGTTTCATGATATCCAACCATTTTTACACACCTCACAATTAATTGTACGGGATGGGGATTTTAATTCTGGTTTGAAAAGAGCAGACAGAGGTTTGCAGCTGACAAATTATTCTGTGACTCCAACTGTCTAAATTCCTTTGTGAGTTTATTTATTTATTTTATTTATTTCAGAGATCGGAAAATACCTTTGAGTCAGAGACTCATTCATAAAGGATTCACGTCACATATAATGAACAGTATAAATTTAAGGTAACATACAGTGCAGGGAACAATTTACATAGATTCCATGTCACATATTTTGAACAGTACAAAGTCAAGGTAACATAAACAGTGCAGAGAACATAAACACGCTTGATACATGGTAAAAGTAAGAAATAAGGCTTGCAGTCTTGAACTAACAGACTTATGGAGGCTCAGGTAGGCATTTAGTAAGAGAGAAAGAAAGGAGAAATAGCGGGAGGGGTGGGTTGCCGGCCAGATGCCGTTGTCATGAGTAACGTGCTACTGACCGATGTCCACAGGACAAAACACCTGATAGGAGGTTGCACTTACTTTCGGAGCACCCTGTCCATTAGAATTGATTATTTATTTGTCTCAAACCTCATGCCTGTCCAGGTGCCACATGCCTGGGGGACTGAGATTTTAGACCATAAAATTCTGTGCTGTTTATTAAATTGGGGGAGGCTCCCACTCACAGGAAAGATTCATGGCAATTTAATGCTTCAGCTCTGTCAGATCCACTTTTTTTTTTTTTTACTTTATTTCTTTTATCTCTCCTTGCCTGCTCCCGGAGTCCTCGCCTTCCTTCCTCTCAGCCCCCGTTCCACCTTCGGTTGGATCTGCCCCTAGAGTGCCTCCTTTCCTCCTCCTGCACATTGGAGTCTGTCCCTCTTTGGTGGTCCAGATGGTACCAAGAGGCTATCATCTAGGCTGCCGGGAGGTGTTTTCCATTTTCTCCCTGGTTTACCACTTACCCTCTGGGACGTCGAGCACTATGACGTACGTCCTGAGTGGTGGCATGCTGATGCACACCAGACCTCTCATGTGCTGTCGACGTCCCCCCCCGGCTCTGATGAACGGAGCCGCCTCCATCCCCTTCAATTGTCAGTGCTTCCACCAGCTATGAAGGGGATGCAGAACGCAAGTGCGTTCTTGGTTCCCACCCCTGAGGGAGGAGAGCATCTGTTGGGACGCTCAATCCTCCCTCTCCCCTGCCGACCCCCGGCCACCCGAGTCCATTCCCAAACCCGGGTCACGGCGTAGCATGAGGTGTGGTGTCCAGCGCCTCAACCCTCAGCGCCACTGGGCCGGCTGTCAGATCCACTTCTAATTATAGAATGTGACTGTCTATGGGAAGCCTGACTGACAGTATATTGAATGTATGATGACATTGCCACTTGGTGGGTGGGCAGTAAGCTTGAGTTTAGTGCCTTGTTTAAAATGCATAGGGGTCACAAGACCACGGGGGAATATCGCTGATATCTGTCTCCTCATGGACAGTTGCAGAAAGTCATCTCACAAGTGGACATGGATAAAGCTGACTATAGTTCTCAGATTCATTCATTACAATCTGAAATGAGGAAACTTCAATATGATATGGCTCAATCCCTTCAGCATGAGATGAGGTTTGGCACACAGAGTTCAGCACAAACCTTTGATCCTTTTAAGGATTGTAAACATAGGGTAGACAGTACAGCAATGCAGTACTTGTATGATGCTGATGGTAGCCCTGTTCACACCAGAGCTGCCTCACGCAAGTTGCCTCTACTTGCATGAAGGATGTGTTTTCCACCACCCCACCCATTGTTCCTGATTCATCCTTTTTTCACATCTCCACCCCCCCCAGCCCTGGATGTTGTTGAAATGCAATTTCTGATTGCTCCCACCTCCACGGAGAAGGTGGTGTGGAGTATTGACTCCCTCAATACCAATACTGCCCCTGGTATGAATGGCCTATGTTCTGAATTTTATGAACCATTTAAGGACCATTTGGCACCCTCCCTTGTAGCAGTCTATGATTCTTGTCTCTGATCAGGGGCCCTTCCCCTGACCCTAACACAGACTATCCTAGTATATATCTATAAGAAGAGTGATAAATAGATCTCCATAAGTGGAGGCCACTAAGCCTCCTTAACACTGACTAGAAGATCCTGGCAAAACTATTCGCTGCGAGAGTGGGTCTTATTGCTGATCACCTAATTTCTTCCTTCCAAACTTGCATGATTCCAACCAAATGCATACATGATAATTACCCCCGGGGAATGCTTTTTGTCAGAGAGCAGAAAATTTGATAGAAGGATATGCACTGAGTTTGGACCAGGAGAAAGATTACAACAGGACCGTACATTTATTCCGGGTCTTGGAATTTTAACATCTACCTCCACCCTTCATTTAATGGATTAGATGACTTTATAATCGGGCTCCAATCTATCCCCTCATCAATGGCTGGTTTGGACCCCCTGTGCTGTCCTGAGAGGTGTTCACCAGGGATTTCCTTTGAGCCCTTTACTTTATGTGTTTAGTTTGGACCCCCTCTTATGGAACATACACTCCTGATCCTCCATTATAGATCTCCAGTTAACACCTTGGTTTATTCCTCTGAAGGTGATGGCATATGCTGATGACATTGATGGGATTCACTTAGACAACTCTTGGAGACATATTCAGTGGTTTCAGCCTCCAGTGTGTCTATATGAAAAGTAGGGGTTACCCCTAAGGGTGCACCTCACTTGCTGTCCCACCTGAGATAGCATTAATTCTGATTTTTACTACTGACATTAAAATACTGGGTATTCTTTTTAGTCAACAGGACACAGCTGTTAAAAATTGGGATTTTTGCCTGCAGAGAGCAACCTTCAAGGTCAATAACTTGAAAAGATGACAAATTTCAAAATTGAAATGGATTCTCTAAATTAAGGCCCTCTTTCTTTCTGTTTATTTATTTATTTTGTTTTTGTTCACCGGGTAAGTGCACTATTTTCAGGCACGACCCGGGGGAGGGGGATACAGATGAATGCCAACTGACCTTGAACCATATGAAGCTGGTGGAGGTATTTTTAGTGAATAAGGGAAATTTGGCCAGGACACCAGGGAAATTCCCCTACTCTTTTTGATAAGTACCATGAGATCTTTAACATCCACCTGAACTACCGCCAATCCAGGCAGATGGGACCTCGGTTTAACAACTCATCTGAAAGATGGCACCTCGGAAGTGTAGCACCCCTCTCATGCTGCACTACAGTGTCAGTACTGGGATATTAACCCAAGTGCCAGATGTGGGAACTGAACCCACAGCCCACTGATCTCCCGATCTTTATACATTAACTATATATTTTTTTGCCCCCTCTGAACCTAGAAACCAGGTTATAAAGTGTGTTTTTCAGGCTGTGTGGTACTTGCATAATCCAATCAAAAGGATATGATGTACCACAAAGAAAGTAGGGATTTAAGGGTGATCAACCAGCTTGCCTTTATTTTAGCTTTTACTTCGTAACTAACGTTATGGCTGTGTTACAGAGGGCTGATGTGGTCTGGACAGATTAGGTACAGGAATAGCTCTTGGTCTATCTCCCAGAAATGCAATCCGAGATATACATAATGTTAAGAAACCTGTCTTTGTCCCAGACTACATAATTGCTGTAGTTTAGAAGGTGAAAAAGTGGAAATTTTCATATGGGATTATTACAGCGACCAGAAAATTGCTTTACCTGACCACCATGACTGAGCATTTCAATTTAGATTTACAATTCCCTCAATGTGCTGTTTCAGACACTATGCTACCTTTCTGACATCTGAACAATGCTAGGTTGCCTCCTTTTGTCTGGGATGTGGTGTGGTTGAGCTGTCATGGCAAGCTGGGAGTCAAAAACTCCCACAGGCACAAGTCACTGTCAGAGAGGTTTTGCTTCAGGGCTGGGTACAAAGCCTTTCTGGAAACTCAAGAACACATATTTTTTCATTGTCTGTATGTTGGGCAATTCTGGTCTTTTGTTAGACACCAATGGGGAGAGCCGTTGTTCCTGTCCCTCACTTACCAGGAATTTGTGGGTACTTATGATTTTTCCACATTACAGGCATTGCTAGGGCTGTTTAAATATTTTTTCGGCAAGTGAGATGTTCTCATGTTCTCCAGCAGAAGGTGGTTTCCCATCACAAATTGTTTACAGTTTACAGTTTGTACAATTTGTGTACAGCTGGAATTTTTCAAGGTTTATAACCGGGACAAATGCACCTTTCCCCCAGAAACAGTATGTCTCCTGTGGCACACGAGCCTTACATTTTTGTGCAATCATGTGTACTTGTTTTAGGCACCCTGCTTTAGTGATTTCATTATTGGTTTTACCCCCCAGCCCCTTTTTTCAGGTTTGATTTTTATTTACTGAGCTGTAATAGTTTTTCTCTTGTTCTTTCTTTGTTTTCAGTCTTGAATAACAATGTGTTGTACCTGCTTGTTTAATGTTTTGTTTTCTGAAATAAAAATTCCCCTAATCTTTGTGAAAAGTGCCTTGGGTTCTTTTACTTCCTCCTGGATGCCCACCAGGACAGCACCAACACCAGGACTGGTAGAAGGGACCTTGGTTTAACATTTTATCTGAAGGACAGCAGCATACCCCAACAGTACAGCATCCCCCTAATTCTACACTTGGGTGCCAGTGTTTAGGTATGAGCCCAATCCCAGCGTGGGACAAGAACCCACAACCAAATGTGCTATAAACTAAGCCATGTTGAGTAACACCACAAGACACAGAATACAAAATGTGCAAAGTGCATAAAGTGAAATTTAAAAATATACATTTCCAGCATCAGTGTTCTAGATATGTTTTTTCAGTTTATAATCTTTATTGCAGATAAGACAATAAATCATTACAGTACAGCACCATAAGAGTTGTTTGAATACATATTACAATTACAGTGAGTTACATTTCAGGTGTCCTGTTTTTCTTTAAGTACAGTAACACAGGATAAAGTCAACATTTGACACTAAAAATCTGGTTATACCAGAGATTCGGGAGGAGTATTAGACTAACAGTAGGACCAATTAGGATCTATTTTACAGAGTGAAGATTTAAAGTTGGAAGACTGCATACTGTGATAGTGGTGTAACTTCCCTCTGAGTATATGTGACATACAGTACAAGAGAGAGTTGTTACTTGCTGAATAGCTTAATGAGTGTTCTAGAAATGTTGTAGATTCATCCCCATATGTGAACCCATTTCATGCGAAACCAGTTATGACCACTAGCCTTATTATTACACTCATATATCTTTTCACTACAGATTACTTTATAAGCTAAGTAACGCTTATCCTCTACCTGTGCTGTCCAAATTTATAGTTCAGCACAGGGATGGCAAGGGGAGAATACAAAATGTGTAAGACATCTTTCAACTTTTTTTTCAGTGGCAGGAGTAAAACTCATTGAGTGTGTTAACAGCGGTCTGACATTCAAGGTTGTTGCTCATTATATGGCTATGCTCAGCAATAGGACAACAGCATATCAATCTCATGGGCGCTTACATCATCACACATATTTTATTTCATTAGTTGCTACAGCAAGCTAAATAATATCTATCTTGCACCTTTACTATTCATACTGAGAACACGACATACACAGGATAGCCAATAGGTAAAATTTAAGTAACTCTGTAACTTTTCAATGATAGGATTCTAACTGATTGAGTTTCCAAAAGGAAGTCTGATTTACAATCTTAGTACTTTTTATATGGCAATGGATAGCAAAAAAGAAACAAAAGCTTGTAAAACATTTCTACAAAATAAATAACAAGTATTTTATCAGCAATCCTCTAATCTTTGTGGCAAAGTTGCAGTTAAAAAGCCTGTAAGAGATAAAAGACAGAATATGAACATACAAGTCAACTAATATCACAAAGTATCACATGCCACCCTTGTAAATAAGCTTATCACACCAGGCTTCTCACCAGCAATTGTTAGATGGGTGCATTGTTGGTTGACAGGGAGAACCCAGAAGGTTAGGATAAATGGGCTGTTGTCTGATGAGGGGAGGGTCTCTAGTGGGGTCCCACAGGGCTCTGTCCTGGGACCCACATTATTTAATATTTTCATTAGCGACATGAAAATAGAATCACTAAACATCATCACAAAATTTGCCGATGATACCAAATTGGGAGGAAGAGTAGACAATTTAATTAGTCAAAGGGAATTAAAGTTGAATTTAGCTACCATCGAACAATGGGCAATAAGTAACAAAATGCTATTTAACGTAACCAAATGTTCGGTCTTGCATATGGGTGAAGACAACCCCAAACAAACATACACTCTCAACAATAAAATTATTAGATCATCCCATAGTGAAAAAGATCAGGGAATAATAATCACAAACTGTCATCAGCAGACCATTGTAATAAAGTAGCTAATTTATCTAATGCACTTCTTAGACGCATTAATCACACTTTCACTTCTAAAACAGAACAATGTTTAATCACTTTGTATAGATCCCACGTTCGACCTTATGCAGATTATGGGTCCCCCTTTTGGAGCCCCTATTTGACTTCTGATATCAAGAGGATTGAGCAGATACAACACAAGCAATGAAAATTGTTCCATACTTAGCACATCTTGATTATGAAGATAGACTAAAAAAAACAGGCCTTTATTCACTTGAAACCAGAAGGGTTAAAGGGGACCGCCTCCAGATATTTTAACTCCTCCGATCCCCCACCCTAATGGACCAATGTGGCATTTCATATGCTACTAGGAAAATCATACCAAGATTGCATAATAAACAGTTAAAAGTTTGTAAAGCTAGGACAAACAAGAGACTGAACTTTTTCTCTATTAGAGCCCCGCAGTTATGGAACAAGTTGCCACAAGAATTAGTGGACTGTTCCAACTTAACTACTTTAAAAATACACTTGGATAACTGGCTCTTTAATTAAATCATTCTGGGATACGATGTTCCACAATGTCAGGGACAATCATGATGGGCTTCAGCCTCCTTTTGTCCTTAACACCAAGTAACTAAGTAACTAAGTAATGACATCAGTTCTTAATTTAAGAAAACCTGTATTTCAGATTTATCATTTAGCCATGGGTGAATTGAAGCCCCCATTAAATGTATCCAGAACTGTTTTCTTTTACTTAAAATTACATTGAAATTTCATGAGCCCTATAACAATCTTAGTTTGTCTTTAATCTGGGTGGGGGTTGCCTTTCAGTAATCACATCCTTATACTAACTGTGACACTCATAGCTTGATTTAGGAGTTATCTGCTTCAGCAGTGTTATCTTATGTCAATTAAATTTATATGCAATAGGATTCTTTGTATGTGTGTTCCACCAAGCACATCTGACCCAAGGGTCTTTCTGGCTGAAGGCAGTATTGTACTGTTAAACTTCTCTGACATCATCTTCTGTTTTTTTAATGAGTATTTTAAACCAATGGGGATTTTTTCTGTTTTTCTCTGCATTATCTAGCTGTTATAAGTATTGTATTTTCTAAACAACTGCCATGAGCTTCTGAAGAAGGACTGGTTGGTCCAAAAGCTAGAGCACTTTGTTCTTGTTGTTACATCTATGTTGGTCCATTAAAAGGTATCAAATCATTTGCTTCTGGATCTCTTTTACTTAACAAATTCTCAAAATCTCCCCCTCTTGGGTTCACTATTACTTTTTCTAAACCAGTTGCTTGTTCTTTGTGAACCCTGGCTCCTCTACTGTTCTTAACATGCACCGCCAATGCATACTTAGACTTGTTCTAGATTGCTCTGAGGTGTTCTACCACTCTATCTTTAAATCTCTGCTTGGTACAGCCATTGCAAAATGCCTTATGGGAGCACAGGAGCTCTAGACACCAGACATCACCAAACATGTCTTGTCGGTAAACCACACTAGCCCTCTTTTGCACTATTTGCATGATAAATATAACTTGAGAAGACAATCATTAAGGATTAGTGCATTTATTCAACAGTTCCTTCAATCTGAAAGTGAATGCTGCATTCTTCGCTTTGCTTGAAATAAATCAACAATGTTATTGTGTTCAAATAACTTATCAATGTTAGGATGAATCCAAGCTATTATTTCATGGAAAAGAAAATGCATTCCTAGCCCTACTGTAACAGTTTCAAAGTGACCATTTTTCAATGGCATACTCTTTGTACAAAATTAACTTGGAACTTCTAGGGTTAGAATCTTAATTTTCATTTCAAATAAAAGCTTGGAGTCAGAGCAACAAACTAGAAGAGTTATATTGATTTTCTTTCAGTTATTGATATGTTGAATTATTGAGTAAGTCATATATTTACTGATATATCTATTTATATCCCTAACATTTCTAACATTTGCCTTTTTTACTTAACTGCTTTTTAGAATACTGTGGAACCATTTGGACCAGAAACCTATGTTTTAAATCAATTTTTTTTTTTCAATTCAAAGTTTTATTCAATTTTTTGCAAATACAGAGAGAAGATCTACTGTAACATGTAAATTAATAATACAGTAATAGTATATAGGTAATTAGATCAACTCTCCCCTCCGCCCACCCTTCCAAAACCTCCCATTCACACAGAGTACAGCAACCTAATATAAAGCTATCTATCAGCAAAAGAAAGATCATTAGGTTTTCTGGAGAGAGTACAGATCAGCGAGAGGACCCCATATTTTAAGAAATTTCTGAGATTGATTATGCAGGCTAGCAATTGTCTTTTCCTGTCTAAGATTGGCCAACAATTTCTGCAACCATTCACTATAAGAAATATCATTCTTATCCTTCCAGTGCCTCAAGACCAGTTTTTTAACTGACATGGTAATGAGGGTTATATGATACTTTCTGTTAGTGACACTGACAGAGGAAATATCCCCCAATATGCAAATTTCAGCAGTAAATAAATCCGATATACCTAAGAGAGGGTCAACCTTCTGTTTAATATCATTCCAGAGGGGAACTATTTGGGACATGCCCAGAAAGTATGCAATAGGTTACCCTCTCCTTGAAGACATCGAGTGCATGTGAGTGAAGGGAGGAGTCCCAGTTTGGCCATCTTCTGAGGTGAGTAATAGAGATTATGTAAGAGCTTGAATTGTGTTAGTCAGAGTCTGTCCTGTATAACAAACACATTTATGGCAGTTCAGCCACAGGGAAGGCCAGAGGAATTCTTGATTGGGAAGAAGAGAAGCCCACAAGTGAGTCAGGCCAAAACTATCGGGCCATTTTCAGTTGTGTATTAAGCCATATATTCTGGAAATAGCATGGGAAAGGCCCACAATGTGAATTAAATCTGCTAAGCAGAATAAGTTTGGGGTTAAGGGTGGAACTGCTGCAAAAGATTTTATTAGTAAATGTCATAACTGGAATATTTTAAAAATAGCAGAGTTAGGGATATGGGCATTGTTTAGAAGTTCTGGTGAGGTTAACCATGAACCATCAGTTTTCAGGAAAAAACTAAGGGGGAGGTCCCCTAGTTGAGTGATCCATCTCATTTGAAGAGGTTTACCATCAATTGTGAGATTAGGGTTCCCCCAACAAGGCTGAGATAGATCAACACAGTGTTTATATTTCTGAAAAGAGCAGAGTTGGGAGTGAATTCTAATGGATAGTGCAATAGTATTACTTTTTATTGCTCGGGGTAGGGGTTTTAAATTAACATGTAAAAGTGCAGCAGGGGATAGCCCTTGTTCTTGTATTAAGGCACATTCAATTTTTAACCATAGAAGTGTAAAGAGATAAGATGGTGGGGGCTGGTCTACTGTTAGCCATCTTAGGTATTTGTTTGCATGGCTGGCCCAGTAGTAGATTCCAAGGTATGGTAAGCGTAATCCTCCTTTCATTTTCGGCACCGAGAGTTTATCATAAGCTATGCGGGGTTTCTTAACGGCCCAAATAAAGTCAGAGAATATCCGATGTATCTTTTTGAACCATGCCAAAGGTAACCAAACATTTGAAAAGTTTATTGGATAGAATAACCATGGAAAAACATTCATGTTAATTATATAACTTTTTCCCAAAAGAGAGAGAGGAAGTAATGCCCACCTCTTTAAATCTTGTCTAATAGTGTGTATTAATGGGTCAGGATTCAGTTTTATAAATCTGTTTGCGTCTATAGACAGGTTGATTCCCAGATATCTCAAGAAATTGGTCTGCCAAGAGAATCCTGCCATTGAGGCCACTGATTTCATCACTTTATGATTCAGGGGAAAAAAACACCATCTTGTCTCTATTTAATTTGTAATTGGAAATAAAACTAAATTCTTCCAGAATATTAAGTAGGGCTGGTATCGATGTATTGGGATGAGATACATGAAGGAGCAAATTGTCTGCGTAGGCCAAAACTTTAACTATTTGTTGCTGGATACTTATACCCTGGACATCCGGATCCACTGTAATCTTTCGGATTAGGGGTTCCAAGTGGATATTAAACAATAGAGGGGATAAAGGACATCCCTGTCTAGTTACGGCACGTAATGTGAAAGAGTCAGACATTAGTCCATTGCATATACCTGTAACTCATGTTATTGGGGATTTGTACAATGCTCCTATCCATTTTATAAATAGAGGGGGAAATCTGAATGCCGCCAATGACTGAAACAAGAAGTTCCAATCAACCCTGTCAAATGCCTTCTCAGCATCCAGGGAGACCAGGACAGCAGGGAAGTGAGAGTCCCTGGAAGCTGAGAAGATGTGCAAAATGGTTCTGAGATGGTCAACCGATGATCTGCCTTTCATGAAACCTACTTGTTCCGGGCCTATAATATCCAACATAATTGGACTCAACCGATCCACTAGAAGTTTCGTTAAAATTTTGAGGTCCTGATTTAGGAGTGAAATTGGTCTGTAACTTTGTACTCTATCAGGGGGTTTACCTTCCTTGAGTATCAGGGTGATTAAGGCCTCAAATAGAGACCTATCTGAATTCTGTCCTGAAAGAATATGTTGAAAAAAGGAGAGAAGGGGTGGCGCTAATTGTTGGGAAAAAGTTTTTATAAAAGTTGAAGGAAAATCCATCTTGGCCAACTGTCTTCTCCGAAGGCAAATCTTTGATAATTCTAATTATCTCTCCAACAGTAATGGGGGCAACCAGGGAGGTTTTCCGTGAGTCAGAGATTGAGGGTAGAAAAGAACATGCCAGGTAGGCATCTAATTGTGGTAAGGGTGGGGGATTATCCATAGGACTGTACAATTTTGCATAGTAACCCTGAAATTCAGAGGCTATATCTGATGGCAACGTTTTCAAGGTGTCCTCATTCTGGGAATATACTGCCACCACTAATCTGTGAGATTCAAGCTGTTTAAGTTTAAGGGCCAGGAGATGACCCGCTTTTTCTCCTTGATCGAGATGGAGAGCCTTGGTTTTCAAAATGGCAAATTCAACTTTTTCCCTTAATAAATTCAAATATGAATCTTTTAGTTTCACTAGGTTTTCCCTGACCTGGTCCAGTGATTGAGGGCATAAATTATGTTCTATGACACTAATTTGGGATAATAAGGATTTAAGGTGTTCGTCCTGAATTCTTTTTCTTTTGGCAGCCAAGCCAATCAGCAAACCTCTGAGATAGGCTTTCAGGGAGCACCATTCAATGTCTGGTTTTCCCGTAGAATTAACATTAATGTCAGTACAGACAGAAATGTGTTTGGATATATATTTCACATATTCTGAATTCTTAAACAACTGATTATTAACCTTCCATTGCCCTCTTACCATGGGAGGTGAGGCAAGGGAAATCAAGCAAGAGACTGGGGTATGGTCAGAAAGTGGGCCCGAGAGTATGGCTGAATCCAACACTCAGGGAATTAGGGATTAAGAAATAAGTAGGTAGTCAATGCAGGAAGATGAATGGTGAACCAGGGAAGTGTAAGTAAATTATCTATCTGAGGAGTGAAGGATGCGGCAAATATCTGTCAATCATGCTCCATCCAACAGATGCCCATTGTGTGGGAGAGTCCTTTGTGTAGTCTACCTGAATGATCAATATATATGGGTCAAATACAAGATTAAAGTCACCACCTATGATTAGAAGGATGGGTAAGAATGGGATAAGGACTGTAAGAAGATGCATGAATAAACTAGGCGTGTCAGTGTTGGGGCCATAGACACTACCTAAGATTACTTCTCTGGTGTGAAGCTCTCCTCTTAGTAAAATGTATCATCCTTCTGGGTCTGCAATGATTTGACTAGAGGAAAATGAAATAGACCTCCACAATATGATCACTACCCCACGGCTTTGAATATTGCCCTCTGCCGAAAAGTACTGACCCATTTCCTGTCTACGTTATTGAGCGGCCTCAGAATTAAGTAAGTGGGACTCTTGCACAAATACAATGTCAGCTGCAAGGAGGTTAAGGTGTTTAAGAATCTGGTATTTTTTAACTTTATGTCTAGCCCCTCGTACATCCAAGAAATTATTTTCAATGCTCCAGCCATGGCACTTTATCAACTGGTTGAGGTATAAGATGGAAATCAAATATCTCTTTCTGCAAGCTGTCTCTGTGTGAAATAACCCCCCCCCGCCTCCCCCCAACCCTGAATAACCCACACAAGTATTCATTAAACTGCAAAGATTTTGAAACTTTTCCCAGCCCACCCACCCATTCTACTACACTTCACTTTCTGCATCTTGCCACACAACATTCCCTTGCTCCAGCCACCCAAACAAATCTAACAATATAAAAAGATAAAGATAAACATTCTCTAACATCTACAAGCATATAAAGTACTAAAGAATAGTAGTTAGATTGAGGCAGGTGGAGATATAAAGGCAACATTACTATATTATAAACCCCCAATGTATTAAATTAAGTGTGGTTCAGGACTGACCCATAAGAAGACTAACAATCTCCAGAGGCATCTGCTATAAAAAACAAGAACATATAAAACAGCATTCGTAAATGATCTAAAGGAATTAAACATGACCTACTTCATACTTCTCAGCTAGTAGCTAGCAGCTTTTTCAGAAGGCAGCTCTCAGTCCATGAGGTAAAAGAAAAAAACAAATGAGTAATTCTAGCATTACATCTTAACTAAAAATAAAAATTCACAAATAAGATTTTAGCTGAGTACCCTACTAATTACCCAGCCCCTCTAGGTCTTAAGCTTACACATTGAGAACATAAATGAGATCACAACGTTCCTTATAATCTAACAAAAATGTCTCTGAGTAACAACAAACAGTCCTTTAGAATAAGAACCAGGCACAAATACAGTTTTACCTAGAGTGAGAGAGAGAACTGATTGCACAGTGATAAACAAATGCAATTAAATGTACTGGCTGCAATTGAGCTAGATAGCCATCATTTGTGAAGTCAGGGCTCCCTCTAGCAGTGAAAAGGATGAAGCGCCCACCGTAAAACTCAATGGTGAAGATCCTGCCCAGAAAAACCTCAACAGACATATCACAGACACACAAATTTCTTCAGCGCAACTTCCAGACACCAGTCTCCATTTTATATCAACAGGAAGCGTTCCTGTACAATGAGGAGGTGATCCATAGCCCAATGACTTTGGCGATTAAGAGCCCCAGTCTTTATGGGGGGTATTGGCAAATACCAAAAATAGAGTTGAGCTTACAGACCATATTCAGAGAGGAATATCTATCACTCAGCTCGTATGAAGCCTTTTCTCCCACAAAATCAACTGTGTATCACAGTCAATGATTTTTGAAAAGATTAGGGAAGGCGGATTTCAGTTGTACAGAGGCAGATTCAGGGTCATCAAAAGCTGTCCAAGTTCCTATGATTAGGACATGTAATTTTGCTGGATATGCCATCCGAAACTTAATGCCCATGGCGATCAGTTTGGCTACCACTGGATAAAAAGCTGTTCTTTTGAGACGGACCGACGCTGGGAGGTCCTGGGCTATTCTGAGATGTTTCCCTTCCCCGCAGACTTCTTGGAGCTCTTTAAGCTTATTCAAAAAATGCTGTTTTTCCAAGAAATTTAGAAAGTGGAAGATGAAAGTACATGGAGGGGCTCCAGGAGCTGGCTTTGGGTGCAGGGCTCTATGTGTCCTTTCAATATTATATTCAGCACCAAAGGGAGCGGGGCCAACTAGTTTCTCCACTAACTTTTGGACAAACAGAATTGTGTCATGTCCTCTTCCCCTTCGGGAAGACCTATTATGACCACATTGTTTCCCCTGCTCTGTCCTTCGAGGTCCTCCACTTTCAGTTCCATCTTGGCCAGATGTTGTCTATAAGCAATTAACTGGGGATCGACCTTATCCTGTTGTTTCTCAAACGAGTAGACCCTAGCAGTGTTATCAGAGGCTCTTTGTGAGACTTCGTCCAGTTTGAAAGTTAGTGAGCTGAAATCGGATGTCAGTTTATGAAGATCGTCCCTGAACGGTTTGAATTCTTCTAAAAACTGTTGCAGGGTGAGCGGTTCACTGTCAGTGGAGGGAGAACTAGCTCTGAGGTTGAGAGTAGAACCGGAGGCCCACGGCTTCTTTGGGGCCTTCTCAGGTGTTACAGGAGGCGTGCGTTTAGGTAGGGCTTTTTTCCCATCTACCTCCATTCTGAACCACGTATTCTATCTCTAGCTATTCCTGCAATATTCCGATGCCTTGTTATGAGTGTTGCGATGTTCAAGTAAAACTGTAGATCAATCCGGCCCGGTGGCGCTGAGGGTTGAGGCGCTGGTCGCTACACCTCGCGCCACGCCGGCGACCCGTGTTTGGGAACGGGCATTGCTGCTGGTCGGCGGGGAGGAGATGGATTTGAGCATCTGGAGGATTGCTCTCCATCTCCGGGTAGGGGATTCAGGTGGCCGGTGTGCATTCTGACCCCATGGCATTGACAGCACGCAGCCGCAAGCCAAGGGGGGGCGGGACGTGGCAGACGCTTGACTAGCACGTGCACGGGAGCATGCGCGCACTCAGTCGCTGGTGTCATTGCATGCCATGCCCGCCAGGAGGAAAACAAAAGAAAAATGGGAGCCCGGCAGCACGACATCGTTCCCCCGCGCCATTCCTGGAGGGCGCCTCCCTGGCAAGGATCCGTTGGGGTGGGTTGAGTCACTCCCCACCACCCTGCCATGAAGGGTAAGTCGGGGGGTGCAGAAGGGAGGGGGTCTCATGTCCGGGGATGGCGCCGGGGGAACGACGGAGTGCGGGGGGGGGGTTGTAGCCGGACCTCTGAGGAGAGAAAAATAACATCCAAAAAAAAAACTGTAGATCAATTTAAACAAGGATTATTGAAGCAGGTGGCTGGAGCTCTGCAGGGAAGCTGTTAATCAGCACGGTGCATTGCCGGAAGTCCTTAAATCAAAATTTAGAGCCTGGCAATATCATAGAAAGCTCTATAGATACTTACACTTCTTTTGTGCATACATGTCCACCTTCTCCCTGTCCCTGTTGTGGTATCTATGCCCTGCCACCATACCTGTCACCGTTCCCTGCGATCTAAGCTTCCTAAATCTGCCTGGCTTCAACATGCCCTCCTCCTGCTGTTTTTGTCAGGTAATATTCACCCCAATCCAGGTCCTGCTTCCTCCTTCTCATCATCCTCCATGTCTGTATGTGGGCTAAAGATTGCCTCTATCAGTATTTGCAGCCTGGCAAAAAAAAATGAAGTCCTGCAGGGCTGGGTTGCTCTGCACACACCTGACATAGTGACAGTCATTGAGACCTGGCTCTTATTTATTTATTTGTATATCAGTTTACAACCTTTGAGCCAGAGGCTCATCTTCAAAGGTACCTCATCACATAGAGGACAGACAGAAACACATTTAGGTTACAGCATAAAACATTTAGGTTACAGCATAAAAGTCATGTCATTAGAGGTACACAGAGTGGTTTCATACATTTATACAATTTGGTTGCAATTACATTGATACAATTTAGATGCAATTACATTGATACAGCTGAGCACATGCTGGTATTAACAGAGGCAATATGCAATGGGGAGAGTTGTGGGGGGGTGATGTGGAGTGCAGGCCAGTGGGGTTGTCAAGTGTGGAGAGATCAAGGCCATATTTAGAGACAGCAGCAGCTGCGAGTGCTAAATAGTTGGCTCCGAAGGGCGGTTTTGAAGTTGGAGATTGTGGAGGCATTGAAGATGGAAGCAGGGAGAGAGTTAAACCAGGATGGAGCTCTGTAGCAGAAGGACCTCTGACCATGGGTGGTCCTGGATCTGGGAACCAGTAGAGTGGTCTTGTCAGCAGTTTGGGTTGTGATAGTGGGTTGGGTGTGGCGGATGGAGGCTGTCATCCCCAGAGGGGGGATAGTCCGAGTAGAGTTTTTTTTGTGATGAGGCAGGTTTGATAGCATAGCCGTTCATCTAGGTTAAGCAGTTTTGCCTCATCATAGAGTTGACAAGTGTGTGAGAGCCTGGGGGCACCAGTAATCAGCCTGCAGGCCTTATTTAGGGTGAGCCGGATTTTGTTGAGGGTGGTAGTGTCAGCAGTACCATAGACCGGCAGGCCATAGTCAACTAGGGACAGTACTGAAGATGTAACTGCAAGTCGGAGAGCATCAGGGGGGAGGCAGTTTTTTATAGCGGTAGAGGATTCCAAGCCTTGTGTTAGTGGCGGATGCAAGGGCATCAATGTGGGTGTGGTAGGTGAGGGCTGAGTTGAAAGAAACCCCAAGATATTTGTAGGAGCAGACTTGTTCAAGTGGTTGTTTGGTACTGGGGAGAATCTGGAGTGGGAAGTTGCAGGCTTTGTTTTGGGGGTGGGCAAAAAACATTGTTTTGTTTCTTTTGAGGTTAATGATAAGTCTGTGTTCTTTAAACCAGGCTTCAGCATCATTGTAGGATTGTTGTAGGGTGTTCTGGAGGGAAGTAGGATTTCGGTGGGTGGCAAAAATGACAGCATCATCTGCATACAAAAGAATTTTGCCAGAATATGCACTGGGCAGGGTGTTTAGAAAGAGTGAGAAGAGTATGGGGCCCAGGATGGAGCCCTGGGGTACCCCAGAGCAGATGGGAAGAGTTTTGGAGAGTGTCCCATTGTTTTTTACACATTGGGAGCGAGCAGATAGATAGCTTGTGCACCAGGTGAGAGGGCCAGCAGAGAAACCAGTGTGGCAGAGGGCATCCAGCAGAAGAGGGTGGGAGACAGTGTCGAAAGCCTTTGAGAGGTCAGCAAACACTGCACCAGCTAGGGAACTGGCATCTAGGGAGGAGTGTAGGAATTGAAGAACTCAACTAGAGCAGTGCCAGTACTGTGACCAGCATGGAAGCCGTGCTGCTCTGGGCATAAGATGTTATGCTTGGTCAGATATTCCATGATTTGAATGGCCACCATTTTTTCCAGGACTTTGGGGGGGGGGGATGGAGATTGGTCAGTAATTCCCGGTGGAGGACCTGTTGCCCCCTTTATGTATCGGTGTGACTATGGCCATTTTCCATGCAGTTGGGGAACTAACCCAGGCAGAGGGATCAGTTGAGTAGGCCGGTGAGTGGGGCAAGGACTTCATCCAGCACCAGCCGGAGAATACAGGGGTCCATGGAGTCGCTTCTGGGACTACTGCTATTTAATGCTTTGATTAGGAGATGTCTGGCTTCCTGGGCAGATACCCTGCATAGGTGGAAGCCGAGGCGTTGGAGGACAGGGGGAAGTAGGTTGGGGGGAGGGTCAAAGAAATTACTGGGGAGGACAGAGCTAAGGTCAAAGGAGGTGTTAAGGTAGTTAGCTATGCAGGCAGGGTCGGTGGAGGTAGAGCCATCAATAGTGAGTTGGGATGGGGGAAGGTGGCATGATTTCCCATTTAGTTGTTTAACATTGTCCCAGAATGTCTGGGCACACCCCCAGGAGGAGGTGAGGGTTGCCTGGTAATGGTTCACTTTGACTTTACAGATGGCCCATGTGCACCTGTTCCGTACAGCATTGTAGGCCTGTCTATCAGCCATCTGGCCCATTTCAGTGGCAAGGTGCCAGAGGACATCCCTATTTCTGAGCATTTGTAGCAGGGCAGGGGTAACCCAGGGTGCATTATGTTTCTTGGATCAAATTCTTGTGAGAGGTGCGAAGAGGTCACAGGCCTTGTTAAAGTTGGGAGAAAAAGGCGAGGGCAGTGTCTAAGTCTGGTGCATGATGAATGGGGGACCAGTTAGTCTGGGTGAGAAATTGTTTGAGTTTTATCAGTCCACCAGGTCGGAGGTGCCTGCGGAGTGTGGTCAGGGCTGTGGGTTTGGGAGTGGGGGCCACCCAAAGGAATAGGATAGGGCAGTGGTCACTTAGAGAGTCTGGGAGGACCTGGATGTTATGGATTTTTTGGGGGCGGTTGGTGATTATTACATCCAGAAGGGTACTGGTACCTCTCTTTGGGTTTACACTAGTGGGCTGGGAAATGAGTTGTGTCAGGTCTAGGGCAGCAAAAGAATCCCTGGTAGTGGAAGAGGAGGCGCTGAGCCGGTTGACATTTAGGTCCCCCACTAGGATTTGTTCCACCTTGTGGTGGAGGGTGGCACGATATTCTGTTAAAGATATCAGCACTGGGTTCGGGTTCTTTGGGGGAACATAGGCAGTGGTGAGAAAAAGAGGGCCCCTGGAGGGGTCGGGAGCAATTTTGAGGGTAAGGGCCTGGGCCCCATTTACAAGAGCAGGGGCAGGGAGCGCTTGCCTGATGATTGTGTCCCTGGTATAGATTGCACAACCACCCCCACATTTGCCTACTCAGTCCTCCCAGTATAGGGTATAGCCTGGGAGGGAGACAAAGGAGTCGGGGTGGATTTGGACAGCCAGGTTTCCACCAGGGCAATGATGTCTGGTTGATGTAGCATGGCCCAGCACTGGAGGGCATCAAATTTTTTCAGCAGGCTGCATATATTCATGGAGGCTATGCGGAGACCAGTGGATCCAGCTGGTGAGCTGGAGGGTGAGGGGCCTGGGTTTGGATGTATATTACCCGATAGGAGTAGTAGGAAAACCAAGGCTCTGACCAGGGGTGGTAGTATGTTAGCTTCCGGGAGGTACAGTGGGATGGGGAGGAGGCCATAGGAACAAGGAATGGGCAGTGTTTGAGGGGTTGGGAGGGCGAGGATGAGTAGCAACCATGGGGAGCCAGGGTAGGCTGCGGGGGGGCATCCGGGGGTGGGTGCTTTGGGCCAGGGTACATGGTCAGTGTAGGGTGGGATCGGACTAGGACAGGGAGAGTTAAGGATGCTGGTAAAAGTGGGCCAGGGGAGATGTCTGGCTGATGGGATGTGGGTACTAGCATGTAAATGAGGGGGAGGCATTTGAGGAGGAGGTGTACAAACATAGTGCCTAAGGTAGCAGCATGGCAGAAAGGTTCAAGTATCTCGGCTATCCTTCAGAAAGCGTAGATACCACTTTGGAGTAGTGGTAGTGTCACGGATTCTGGAGGACAGGATACACAGTTTGAGACCCTGGCAGGGCAGTTGAGTTAGGACCTGAGTGAGAGCAGGGATCCAGGTTCTGGTGGGCTCAAAGCAGGCTGGGTTTGGGCCAAAATCAGGGTGGAAATAGAGACTCCTAGTGGACATTGGCTTAGTGGCAGGCTGGGTGTGGGTCTGGTGGTAGGACAGGGGTCAGTATATATGGTCAGCTAGGAGGCTGGGTGTGAGAGTGAGGTGTGGGCAGAGGCCGAGATGAGAGTAGGGGAGAGAAATAGTGTAAGTAGGTAGAGGGGTTCCAGAAAGCAGGAGGAGGAGGAGGAAGTTGAGGTGGTGAGTTAGAGGTGAAAAGTCAGAGGGTCCCTCTAGTGGCTAGCAGGTATAACCTGCAAATGGAAAAGTGGGGACTTAGTAAAACGATGCCCAGGAAGTGATGTCACAAGACAGTGCCTATATAGGAAATACAGAGCCAGGGAGGGTGGGGCAGTCGACGCATGCAGCGTGTCGACAGGCTAACTCCCCTCGCAAGGGTGCTGCTGCTTGAGGTAGTTTAATTACCTCTTTCGGCACCCTGGAGGGAGCTCTGTGTGTGTCTGCAGGGCTGGTTGCTGGCATCTGTGGGGCAGGGAGTTTGCAGGGATGCCTCTTTCAGCACCCGTGAGGTACCTAACATCTCTGACTCTCCAGTCACCTTATGTGGTTATTCTATTTTCTGGGTTAATAGAGTTGGCAAGAGGGGTGGGTGCGGTGCCCTCTACATTAAGGACTCCTTCCAGGGGTCTCTATTTTCCACCTTTCCCTCTGTATATGGTGCACAGGCCTTAGCAGTCAAAGTGACATTAGGTTCCTCTTCTAAATCTTTCTTAGTCTGTTCTATCTACATTCCACCTCGGGAACAAAAACTAGTTTCAATGCAGTCCTGAACTATATCTCTCTTCTAACTAATCACCTGAAGATTATTGCACTAGGGGACTTCAACATAAACTGGCTGTCCTACTCTGCTGCCCCTTTAAGGATGCCATAGTGGTGCTTGATCTCTCTCAGCTTGTAACCTCCCCAATGAGGCTTGATCATGAAACAGGTACATCTACCCTAATTGACCTTATTCTTACAAACGTCCCTAACAGAATCACCAATGTCTCAGTTCTCCCTGATGTGCTTAGTGATCACTCACCAATACTTTGTCATTGGTCCTGTAGGGCAAAGAAATTTCCCCCAAGAGTCACCTATCAACGCCGTCTAAAAAATGGGATGCTCAGTAAACTCAGAGACTACCTGTACAATTGTGACTGGTCTCCACTTGACTCATAACCCAACACTGATGTGGTATTCTCCCAATTTGTTTGTACCTTCAACCATGCCTGTGATCTATTTTCTCCCTTAACAAAGAGTACTTTCAAAGTGCAGGATTCATCATGGATATCTAAGGCACTCCTTGACAGTATGCTATGCCGGGATAACCTTTGGTATAAAGCTCTTGATTCTGGTTGACCCTCTGACAGGCAGTTGTATAGGGCTGTCAGGAATCAATGCACCAAGGAGATAAGGCAGGTTAAGGCCTCCTACTACCAAGAAACCCTTACATCTACCTGGGGTTTGGGATGCAAGTTCGGGAATAACCTTAAGAAACTTAATGGGAATTCCATGTCCCCTTCTCCAACCCTGCTTAACATTAATGGTATGGTTACTCAGGATCCCCAGGTCATTGCTGACTCTCTCAACACTACTTTCTTGGACCTCAGTTGCATTCTCCCCCCTGACTTCACTGACCCTCCATCATCCCCCTCACCCCTCTCCTGTCTCTGACATCCCTCCCTTCCATTTCAGAAGTATCTCTACCCAAGAGGCCAAATCTTTTCTCTCAAAGGTCTTAGTTAAAGCATGCCACAGTGGTGATTCCTTAGACCTTAAGCTTCTTCATCTGGCTATTGATGCAGTCCTCTCCCCTATCACAAAAATGTTCAATCTTTCCCTCTATCTTGGACTGTTCCCCTTCCTCTGGAAATCCGCCATTGTCACGCCTATCTGTAAAGGTGGTGGCGACCACACCCTTCCTGGAAATTACTGTCCCATTTCTATCCTTCCTCCCCTTTCCAAGGCCCTTGAAAAAAATAGTTACTGAACAGCTCTCTGACTATTTTCCAAACACAATCTTCTTTGCCCGAAACAGCATGGTTTCCGGAAGGGCCACAGCACTACCTCTACTCTTCTGGAATATACCTCTTTCATTCACCAGGCTCTTGACAGGGGGCAACTAGTTGGGTCTGTGTACATAGACCTGACTAAGGTGTTCGACACTGTAAATCATTCCCTCCCCATTAGATCCCTTCTCTCTTTGGGAGTATCTCAGGATGCCTCCTCTTGGTTTATCGACTACCTACAAAACAGGATTCCAACAAGTCCGATAACAGTATCCTCTCTTCAGCCTCCCTGTGAGGTATGAGGTTCCCCAAAGCTCTATCTTTGGACCTCTTTTCAGTTTGTTCCTGAACTTTCTTCCCAAGGTCTGCCCAGGAAACCTTTTACTCTATGCTGATGATGCTGCTGTTATCTTCAGCAGCCACCCTGACCACACCCCTTTCCATCATGCTTTCCAAAATGTATTCTCAGAAGCTGAATCCTGGTTCTCTTCCCACAAACTCATACTTAACTACAAGAAAACTAAGACCATGGTCTTCTCCCATTACTGGAATAAATATCATGGTGCCTCCCTGCAAATCAGCAACCTTCATAAGTCCTTCCTGGATCATGTTAGCTCCATTAAATATCTCAGAGTCACACTCGAATCAGCCCTTACTTTCCACGAACATATCCATCTACTAGGCTCTGCCATAAACACTAGAATATGGCTTTTGTATCACCACAGATGCTGTGTGCCCCTTGATGCACTGTGCCTTGTTGTCTCATCCTCCATTTTCTCCCTAGTGGACTATGGGATTACTATCTATGGTGCCACTGACCATACTGCCCTCCATATGATTAAAGTATCACTGAACAAAGCCTGTCATCTTGTCATGGGCTGTGCTAGGTCCACCCATATGTACGTTCTCTACAGCATCTCAAAGTGGCTGAATTTTGATGGCTGGATAAAATATCAAACCTGTTTGCTCGCCAAAACAATCTTAATAGGCCCCACCCCACCCCGGCTCCAACATCTTCTTCATTCTACCTCCTCACAAAATTCCACTAGAAGCTCTACTAAAGCTTCATTGTAGGTCCTCCACTGTAGGACCTCCCATGGTCAGTGTGCTTTCTACTATAGGTCTCCTCTATGGCTAAACTCCCTACCTGCTGCTGCCACAGCTGTATCAAAGATTGGCCCTTTCAAATCGCTCGTTCAGCAACACATCATTTCCTCCAGCTCCTGTGATAGTTTCTAACTTCCTTCCCTGCCTACTTCTATTCCATTACACTAGTTGTTTACTCAGCTCTTTCTAGCTCTCTCTTGCCTCACTCTTCCCATCCTTCCCCTTCCTCACACACTTCTTCCTCTCCTCTACATTTTATTCCTTACCTACTGCTCTCTCCTTTTCCCACCTCAGACTGGCACAACTTACCTATTCCATTCTTGTTCTTGCTTGTGTTGATTAATTACTTAATGTATAATATATTATCTGACCAGGATAGTTTTTTATACGGTACATAACTGTTTTGTTTTAATTTGTAACAATCATGGTTGTTGTTTCTTGTATTCTGTTTTCTATCCTCCCTGACATGGAGCCTTTGCAAAATAGTCTCTGACTCAAAGGTTTGTAATTCCGATTTGATTAATAAATTAAAATATATAAAGTACAGCTTTCAATTATTAATAATCTAAACCATTAATAATTTTAAATGTGTATTGATAGATAAATATTCTTCACCTTAATGTTTCCAAAGTTAGCATTTATTAATGTCTAGCTTTGGAACCACTAGAGTTAGAAACATTTTTCTTTAATGAAAAATGTAAGTCAGGGCATAGATACATAGATACATAGATACATACATAGATACATAGATACATAGACAGTGTCAGCAGATAAGGGCCTATGGCCCAACCAGTCTGCCCATTTGAGCTTGTAAGTTCAGTTTGTTTTCCTAGAAGTCTGTTTCCCCTTACCCCTGACCTCTAGAATTCCTTTATGTCTATCCCATGCATTCTTAAATCCCGTGACTGTTTCAGCCCCCACCACTTCCTCTGGCAGGGTGTTCCACTTGTCCACCACCCGTTCTGTGAAGAAATTCCTTCTCATGTTTCCTCTGAATCGTCCTCCCTCCAACTTCATCCCATGCCCTCTAGTCCTGGAACATCTTTTGCTTAAAAATAGTGTTTTCCTGCACCCTGTTTCTCCCTGTAAGATACTTGTATGTCTCTATCATACCCCTCTCCCTCCTCTCCTCCAGGAGTACATGTTCAGTTCCTTCAACCTGTCTTCATAGGACTTGTGATGCAATCCATGCACCATCTTTGTTGCCCTCCTCTGAACCTTCTCTACCCTGTCTATGTCCTTACGTAGGTATGGTCTCCAGAACTGTACACTGTACTCCAGGTGGGGCCTCACTAGTGTCTTGTATAGCGAATTATGACCTCCTTTTTCCTGCTGGTGATGCCCCTGCCTATACATCCCAGCATCCTATTTGCTTTACCTGATGCCTTGTCACACTATTTCCCTACCTTGAGGTCATCAGAGATGACAACCCCAAAGATCCCTTTCCTGCTTGGTGCATGCTATATCCTCCACCCCAACTGATATATTGTGCCAGGTGTTTTGTGCCTCTATATGCATTATCTTGCACTTCTTTGCATTGAATTTCAACTGCCAAACCGCGTGACCATTCTTCAAGTTTCTGCAGGTCCTTCTCATTCTGTCTACACCCTCTGGTGTGTCTACTCTATTACAGAGCTTTGTGTCATCAGCGAACAGTGAAATTCTGCCTTCTAGATCCTCGCAATGTCACTGATGAAGATGTTGAATAGGACCGGTCCCAGCACTGATCCCTGTGGTACCCACTGGTCACTCTTCCCTCTGTGGAGTGACAGCCATTTACCACCACCCTCTGTGTCCTGCCACCCAGCCAGTTACCTACCCACCACACTACTGTCCTGCCCACACCCATATTCCCCAGTTTGTGTAATAGTCTTCTATGTGGCACAGTGTCAAAGGCCTTGCTGAAGTCCAGATAGGCCATGTCCACTGCCCTCCCCTGATCCACCTCCCTAGTCACCCAGTCAAAAAATTCAACATGATGAATGAGTACTGTAACATTGATACAGTTTTAAATTATCAATAATTTAAACTGCTGGTACTTTTACATGACATAAATATTAAAATTATCTTTCTCCAAATGGTCAGATTTTTTAATCACATTCAGACCAAATAAACAAGTTCCCGTTTATTTTGCTAGTCAAAGTCCACTGGCAAAATACTGCTGTCACATTACAAAAATTGTAATGTCTTCATTTCATGTCCAGTGACCCTTAGATCTTCCTCTGCTTCTGTAGGCTTTGCCTGAAAAAGCTGTCAAAGATTATAAGTACTGTATTTGTGTAGACCATCCTTTTACTGACACTTTAACAACATATTTTTTTTTTCTTTTCTGGTAAGCAGAATCAATTCAGTAATGTGAAATTGATTTATGACAACCTGACCGCATTACTACTTCGATTTATTCAGTGACCTAGAACTCCACCCCAGGCTCCTGTTCTGCTCCTAACCTGTACCTTTTGCTCAACAATCTGACCTCAGCAGCTAAAAAGACAGACCTCTGCTCAGGTTCCAGTCTTGCCCTCTATTTTTTTTAAAAGCACAACTCTATGTATTCATTCCTCCAGCACCTCAAAGAAATGTATATTTCCTTCCCTACCATATTAATTCATACCACGTGGGGTCAGTGGCTTGAACCTTCAAATAGCTGTGTCAAAGTATGTGCCTCCAGATAACCAATAGCAGATATATCTTCTCACATCATTTCTATGGATTTAGTTTTGAATTTTTTTTTCATCATACAGTATGTGGCAGTTTCATTACTGGCCACCATACACATTTTCCAGTGTTTCACAGCCCTTCACCTGGCAGCTTTCTCAAGGGATGTGCCCCTTTATGTTGTAGATAAGAAGAAACTGATGGTTAGTTTTTTATGGTTTGTAGGACCACCTCCTTTGTGAAAGCTGCCATGTCAAGGGTAGTAAAACACTGGGAATACATACAGTGGCCAGTAATGAAACTGATACTTTAGATGGAAACAAACTAGTATGATAACTGACTCAGATATTAAATCAATTGAAGCTGGCTTATGTGTGCACTTTTCACAACTGGAAAAATGGCCTTTGACTAACCATCTTCTTCTAAACCCCAGTAAAACAATGACAATGCTCATTGGATACAGATTGGATGGAGTATCTCAGAATTGTCACTTGCAAGCATAGAATACTTTTTTAATTTATTTATTTTGTTTTTGCTTGACTAGATAAGTGCACTAGACAAATTCTTTCTATATTCAGGTATGACCCGGGGGAAGGGGATACAGATGAATGCCAACTGACCTTGAACCAGATTAAAATACTTGAGGTAGTTAACAACATAAAGTACCTAGACATTCTCTATGACTAGGAACAAGACCCCAGGTAGGACACACTACTAAGTTAGTCTCCCAAAAACTAGGCCTACACTATTGTCTCAGTGCCTACCTCACTAACAAGACCTGCCATTCAATTACCTGCTCAATAATCTTCCAACACTTCTGTACTAAGCTCCAATCCTTTCTGAACTTAGCAAAGTTGAGCTAAGTAAACTCAAACAACTCTATCATAGGGCAGGCAGGTTTGTGACATTTGCCGATAACAGGGAGCACCACTGTGTTATCCTTGCTTCCCTACGTTGGCCCACCCTTTGAAGACAGATTAAATTGCCTCATACTTTGCCTAACATTCAAAACCCTATGTAACTATTTCCCTTGCCTCAAGAACATACTGATGCTCAAACAACACAAGAGAAATCTGTGATCCACTGTCCATCCTCACCGAGATGCCCCCAGAGCCAAGACCTCAGTAGGCCAGCAATCTTTCCCACACAAAGCCTTTTGGCTCTGGAACAAACTCCCCTTCCTTATCCACAAGAGCTCTTCAGTGGAATCATTCAAAGGTCTGATCAAAGAGTCCCCCCCCCCCAACTAGGTGCACCAATATGCACTGTGCATCTGGTGCGATGGCTTCCTCCACCTTTGTTCCCTGCACCCCCCCAACTTATGAGCCCAATCTGTGCTTTGCATTAGAACTGTTTTATTTCATAATTGCACTTCAAATTCCACATGGTGTGTTGTACAATTGTATGTATTTCAGCTAACAGCAATTTTATTGTCATGTCATTTGTCTTCTGGTCAAATAGTGCTGAACTAAACATTGTGTTCTTACAGCTGAATTGTTCTTCCTGTTAATTGTAATGACATTTTTTATGTAGTTCAACTAATGGCAATGTTATTGTCACGTCACTCATCTTCTAGTCCATTACTGCTGAACTGAACATTGTATTATATGTACAACTGAACTCTTCCCCCTGTAACTGTAACTAACTCCAGTTGCTCCTGAAAAAAGGGTGTCTGTCTCAGTGAGCAAACACAATTAACAAAATTCAATAAATAAATAAAATAAAAAGGTGAATAGACTTGCCTGCTGTTTGCTTGTCCTGTAATTTGAGATTGCTATCTCTTGTATTTTGCCACAGCTGCAGTTCCAGTACCAGGAATAAATTTCCTTATTTGTGGATGCTGCATTTTAAATGATTTTTTTTTCATCACACTGCAGAGTTACTCACTTTTTTGCTTTTCTGCCTTGTTAACCATATTTTGGTGGTGTGGAGGCACCTCAATCAGACCTTCTGCTGTGTGCCTTTTTTTCTCTCCTTTTGTCTTTCCCATCATAGAAACATAGAAACATAGAATTTGACGGCAGATAAGGACCGCTTGGCCCACCCAGTCTGCCCATTTCCCTACCTGATGGATAAGCTGCAGATCCTAGTTAACCAGCAGCCTACTTCTTCCTACCACTACCCGCTAGAATTGCCTTATGACTGTCCCATGCATGCTTGAATTCCACCACTGTTTGTGACTCCACAACCTCCTCTGGAAGGCCGTTCCATACATCCACCACCCTCTCTGTGAAAAATACTTCCTTAAATTACCTCTGAGCTTCCCCTTCTATCTTCAAATTGTGCCCTTGTTCTTGCACACCTCTTTTTTGAAGATGCTAACCTCTTGGACTTTGTTGATTCCCTTGAGGTACTTGAAGTTTCTATCATGTCCCCCTCTCCCTCCTTTCCTCGAGGCTATACATATTAAGCTCCTTAGTCTCTCTCTTCCTTATGTCTTCTGGTGCAGACCCTGCACCATTTTCTTCTCCCTCCTCTGGACAGCTTCCATCCTGTCTATGTCTTTGCGGAGATTGGGTCTCCAGAACTGCATGCAGTACTCCAGATGGGGTCTCACTAGCTGTCTGTACAGAGGGATAATAACTTCCTGTTTTCTACTGGTGATGCCTCTCCCTATGCATCCCAGTATCCCCCCAGCCCTCCTTGCTGCCCTCTCACATTGCTTGCCCACCTTTAGGTCATCTGATATGACTACCCAGGTCCCTTTCCATTTTTGTTGTTGTTAGTATCTCACCCCCCATTGTGTACTCTTCCCCTGGGTTTTTGTTTCCCAGGTGCATTACCTTGCACTTCTTAGCATTGAATCTAAGCAGCCATACATTTGACCATTCCTCTAACCTTGCCAAGTCCCTTCTCATCCTTTCCACTCCACCTTGTGCATCAACTCTGTTGCAGATCTTTGTGTCATCTGCAAAGAGACAAACTTTTCCTTCCAGTCCCTCTGCAATGTCACTTATAAAGACATTGAAGAGGACCGGTCCTAATACTGAACCCTGTACCTACTACTAACCCCTCTTTTTCAGAGTGGACTCCATTTACTATTACTCTCTGTGTCCTATTCTCCAGCCAATTCTTTACCCAGGCTGTCATCTTGGGACCCACTCCCAGGCTGGCTAACTTGTATATTAATCTTTTGTGTGGGACTGTGTCAAATGCCTTGCTAAAGTCTAGGTAGGCCATGTCCACAGCCCCTCCCTGATCTACTACTTTGGTCACCCAGTCAAAGAAATCTATCAGATTTGTCTGGCATGACCTTCCTGCTGTGAATCCATGCTGCCTTGGGTCCTGTGCCCCTCTGGCCTCTAGATATTTAACAATTCTTTCCTTCAGAAGTGATTCCATCATTTTCCCTACCACTGAGGTTAAACTAACAGGTCTGTAGTTTCCTGCTTCTGCCTTGCTCCCACTTTTGTGAAGGGGAATCACATCTGCCCTCCTCCAGTCCTCGGGTACCACCCCATCCTCCCATGATTTGTTAAAGAGGGTAGTCAGTGGTGTCACTAGTTCTACCCTTAGTTCTTTTAGAATTCTTGGATGAATCCCATCAGGCCCCATTGCTTTGTCCACCTTCAGTTTTAAGAGTTCTTTCAGAACCCTTTCTTCTGTAAATGGGCTGGTATCAACTTCTGTATCCAGAGTGTTTCTACTGTTTGTTTTAGGTACCGCCCCTCTTCCTTTGTAAATACTGAGCAAAAATATTTGTTTAGTATCTCTGCCTTTTCACAGTCACCCTCTGCCCACCCTCCCTCCTCTTTATTAAGCCTCACTATCCCTCCCTTGGTCTTCCTTCGCTCCCTGATGTACCTATAAAGGTTTTATCCCCTTCTTAACTGAGTTGGCTATCTTTTCCTCGGTTTGGGCCTTTGCTGTTCTGACTGCCTTCCCAGCTTCCTTTTGCTTTAACTGATACAGTTCTCTGTCCTGTTCCTTCTGTGATTCCTTGTACTTCCTGAATGCTTTCTTTTTCTCTTGAACCTTCACTGCCACTTCCTTTGAGAACCATAGTGGTTTCTTACCTCATTTGTTTTGTTTATTTGCTTTACACAAAGGCTTGATACATCTGTGATGGCAGTTTTATTATTCCCCATTGTTCTTCCACCCCTCCTTCCTGCCCATTTGCTAGTGCATTCCTTAGGCACTCACCCATTTTGACAAAGTCAGCCCTCCTAAAATCCAGTACCTTTGTCTTTGTATGGCTTGACTCTATTGCTGTGTTTATTGTGAACCATACTGTTTGATGGTCGCTAGTTCCCAGATGGCTACCCACTTCTACATCTGTGATCCTCTCTCCATCTCCATTTGAGAGAGCCAGGTCTAAGATTGCTCCCTCTCGAGTGGGCTCCAATACTAGTTGTCTAAGGCATGCCCCCTGTAGGGCATCTAGAATAACCCCACTCTTAGAAGTGGCTGCTGCAACTGCACTCCAGTTAACATCTGGCATATTCAGATCACCCATCAGCAATATCTCCCCTTTTTCTGCCATTCTAAGTATACTTTCTATCATTTCCTTGTCCATTTCCTCCCCCTGAGAAGGGGGTCTGTATACAACCCCTGTGCGTCTTGTGGTGCCATTGCCAGTCTCCAAATTTACCCACAGTGCTTCTTCTCCTCCCTGTTTACCCTTTTGTTCTGTTGCTTTGATTCCTTCCCTTATGTAAACAGCTACTCCTCCTCCTCTTTTACCATCCCTGTTCCTCCTGTAGATAGTGTATCCTGGTATGTTTACATCCCAGTCATGGTTTTGTGTGTACCATGTTCCTGTGACTGCCATGATATCCAGATGTTCCTCCTCTATCAAGGCCACTAATTCAGGAAGCTTGTTTCTCAGACTACGGGCATTGGTACTCATTGCTCTCCATTTTTTGATGGCTTTACCTTCTGTTGCAGCATCCCCCACTGACCTTTCTATCTTGGTCTTTTTCTCATTCAGTACCCTGTTTTGTAGGGGGAGGCTGGGATTTTCCTGCTGCTTATCAGTGCCTCCCCCTTGACTAGTTTAAAAGCTTGCCAATGAAGCATTTAAACCGATTGCTCAAAAGACTTGTTTCCTTCCTGGACAGATGCAGACCATCCTGCCAGTATAGGCTGGTGTCCCTCCAGGTGGAACCCCAGTCCCCAATGAACCAAACCCCTGTGCTCCACACCATTTTTTCAACCATTCATTAAACTGCATGGTGCAAAGTAACCTCGCCTCACTCATGCCATTGACAGGCAGCACCTCTGAGAAGGATACTGTGTGTGCTACTTGTCTTAGGCCCCTCCCCAATTCTACAAAGTCCTTCTGCACTGCTCTAATCTCATGATGAGCCAAGTCATTTGTCCCTAGGTGGACAATGGCGTCCAGCTCAGACTCCCGTGCTGCTGTTCCGTGATCCTGAGGATGCGCTCCTAAACTGTGCCCTCGCAAAACAATCAGCTAAAAGCTCTGACCCAGCACTGCGATGAGTGCCTTCCTGTCAGCAAGATGCCCTACACAACAATTTGACAGAGAAAATACCCTGCTAATCAAACAGAGAAAATCCAGACATCCAACTCAGACACAGGTAACCCTCCCCAGCCCCAAAACCAGCCTGGTGGTTTGTGCTCTGAAAGCAGTCAGCCCCAAAATAAGTCAGCTGTGCTTTACACTCTTCCTGCACTGAAAATCTTAAGAATTAAGCCAACTGATTGACTAGTGACACCTGTGATGTAAGCAGGCCTTTCAATGTAGGCAGGCTGCTGTCTGATTCAATACACAAAATCTTTCAGTGAAACCAGGGATATAAACTTAACTACTCAGCCAGCAAGACACTTTTAAAATGTTGCAAAAATATCCCTCTAAATCCTAGGTCTCAGCCCCAACAATCAAGCAAATTCAGTTGTATCTCACTCCCTCTGGTTATAAAATTACTACACTTTTAATGGAATCCTGCAATTCTCTGCTTAATGCCAATAAGGAGAGAAAAAATGAAACTCTTTGTAGAAAGCGTAGCTCCCCTGTTTTACAATATTATGCCTTAACAAGTTTCCAGCTCCTAAATGAAGTTACAGTTTGTTCTTTGCAGTGTTGCAAGGCTCTCAGCTTCAGACAAATCAAAAGTCAGACTGACTCTTGTCAGTCAGGCGTCTCTTGTTCAACATCCTGACCTCATAATCTTGAAGGGACCTCCCAGAAGGCACTTTTCTTACCCATACTCATCACCGGCATTTCATGATATCCCAATGTCAACTACAATCAACTGAAACGTAACTTTTCCAGGCTTGTGTAGTCCAGTGTAACCCATCCGCTACATCTCTTCTGAAGTCTTTGAACCCAGCATCTGTTGCCAGCAGATAAAAAGTGGCCTCCCTGTCTCCAATCAATTATCTCATCAGATACATCTCTCAGTGAACATAATGACTTAGCCTACAGTACCTCATAAGCAGGCAAAAAAGTCTCCGTGTATGTAAAGACAAATGAAAAAGCAGCTCAGTGTGTGTGTCCCATGCACTAAGGCCAAAAGACCAAATGAGCAAACAGAAAGCCCAGTACTGGTACAAATACTGCACTACAGAAAGCACCGTATCAGACAATGGACAAAGTATATAATGTTTTATTCAAATATATAACTTACATAAGAATGGAGACCCCCCCTCATTCAGTACACCAGTGTTTTGCACCTACAGCATGGATGCATTTTCAAGGTGTAGCTGCCGCTTACAGGAATATGCCATATATACAAAAATATTTAAAGTGACAGTGCATCAGAAATGTTTTACAACATTCACAAGTACTGTATGTGCTGGTAGTGCAAAACAACAATGGTTACAGTGCTGGAAATCAACCCTGCTCATACAACATATAATTAATAATAATAAAAAAAAAAAACACAACACACCAAAAAATAAAGTAGAAAAAGCAGAAACAAGTAACAACTGTCTAATACAAAAAGTTGATCTCTTGACTGCAGTGCCCAAGACACTTTATATATATTGAAATTCACAGTAGTGTATCCTGAGGTTTGCCGTCCATTGCCTTCATTTACAAGGCCTGTTGGGAAAAAAAAGAATATCGCATTGCTGAAAAGATAGTACATTGCTAAAAAGCTAATTAGGGAAAAAAGAAGCATAATGATAGAAAAGAGAGAACCTTTTTAATGTCTGGGTATATTGAGCTTAATCAAGCTGTGCTTAATCAAGCTATCTCTATCTAGATCATAAACAGCAGATCTGGCATTCCGGATAATGCTGGGGTTATAAACCCTGGTCCTGAAACTAGTAGCATCCAAAGCACTGAGCTGACTTTGAAATGCATACTCAGTGCTATAGTTGTGTTGCATTTTTAGATATGTTCTCAATGGTGTGGCAGGTGTGACATCTTGTAAATAGGAGTAGGGAATTATTATCCATGGACATTCAAAATTAGTATCTTTCTACTCAATATCCCTCATTCTTAGTTATCTTCTGATCCAAGAAATTGAGTTGAGATCTGCTGTTACTGCAAACCGCAAATGTAGGTTACTTGTTAATAGATATTCTTTGAATTCTCCCATTTCCATCAGTGCCCTCTCCACACCATCAAGACATGGATTATTCTCTGAGGATACTGTATAACCATTCTCGCACTTACAAAGGTATATGTTACCATCATTGGAAACCATAGCAGCCCCCATCACTGCCCTTTGTAACAGTAAATAATGTTTACCCCTAAAGAGAAACATAGAAACATAGAATTTGATGGCAGATAAGGACCTCTTGGCCTACCCAGTCTGCCCATTTTAAAATCTGATGCAAGTCAGAACTTTTTCTGTCAATAGTACAAGGAAGTCAATCAATGCTATCTCCCAAGAACTAAGTTCATTTAAGGCTCTATGTAAGGCCCACGGTTCCCCCTCATGTGGTATATTAATATAGAGGGAGTACAGAGGGATTCCACACCCAAGGTAACCAGGTACCACTCCAATTCAATGTGCAGGTCTTAAAGTACCTGCAACATGTCTGTGGAGTCCCTCACATATGAGGGGAGACTCTGGGCCACATTCTTAATATGACAGTCAATCAACTGGAGGCAGTATAGCACAGTGGGTTAAGGCTCTAAGCTGCAGATCTGGAGACCTGAGTTTGAACCCTAGTAGCTGCCTAGGTGCATACTGTGTGATCCTGGGTAAGTCATTTAACTTCCTTGTGTTCTCAGGTTGCATCTGGAAACAAGCTTCAGCTTAGTGTGCTCCTTCTGGTTAAACAATGTTCCCTTCGCCTGCCTTCCCAACTGTCAAAATAAAATTATGTGAATTCATCCATCAGCAGGCTTATTTTCACAGTAGTCTCTTGTTTTATTTCATTTTAGTTTTCTGCATGGCCACTATATAGGGGTGGGCAGAAGTTGTGAATTCTGTTTTCATGGAACTTCCGCGAAATTTTGCAGAAATTTCAGAACTTTCACCATTGGCAAAACTGGGATTTTCCTTGGGTTTTTGCCCATTTCTGCAGACTTCTTTGTGAACTGCAGAATAATACATATAAACTGCAGAATGTATTCTATTCACTGTTTAATTAATTATTTTACATTCGCATCCTAACTCGTAACATGGCCCCCCACCACCTGTCTAGTGGCCCCCCCACACCCATTGATCTCGGGTCCCAGTAAAGAAATAAAAAAAAAAACTTTGATCCAAACCCCTGATCTTTGGTCTCTAGTGGCCCCCCAGCCACCGATCACAGGTCCCAAGTAAAAAAAAAAGCTGATTCCTGGTGTGTAGTGGTCCCTTCCCCTCGCCTGCCAATTCCAGGTCCCAGTAAATAAGAAAATAAAAACTCCAGTCCCTCTCTGGCGTCTAGACCCCCCCCACTGATCATGCCCCCCCAAAAACATTTTGTTTCTTTTGTGTCTAGCAGATCCCCTCCCAATCCTGGATTCCCTTAATCCAAAAAACAGCTAGCAGTGCACGACTCATCTCCCTCTATTCCAGTATTCCCTGGTGTCTAGTGGACCCCCATCTCAGATCTCATGTAAAAAAGTAACCCCAATTCCCTGGTGTCAAGTGGACCCCACACCCGACGGTTCATCGCTACCACCCCCCACCCCTGCCCTGAGGCACCAGCTCAGCCCTCCTCGCTTCTCCACCACCGTAGTCCACTGAGCTCAATGAATAAGTGTGTGCTTGCACAAGCACACTGTCATTCATTGCAGCTCCCAGTCATTACAGCACAGATCAGTGGTGTAGAGAAGGAGAGAGGCCTATGCCATTCCCCCCATCCTGCCACTCCTGCAGGTGACCGGAACAGCCCCCCTTCCCTCCACTACCCTGAAAACTGTGCTGTAGATGACTGGGAGCTGCTATGAATGAGTGTGTGCTTGTATAAGCAAGCACATGCTCATTCATTGAGCTCAGTGGGCCTCTGGCTGTGGAGGAGAGAGGAAGGCTGGCTGCACCAGTGGCCCACTTGGGGTTGAGATGGGAGAGGCGGGGTGGTGGTGGACTAACTATCAGGGTGGGGGAGTAGGGGGTCCACTAGACACCAGGAAATAGGGACTCAATTTTTTTTTTTTTACCGGGGATCAGGGATAGAGAGGGGGGTCCATTAGACACCAGATAATAATTTAAATTATAGTGATGGACTGCATAATGCACTTTGACTTGAGTTGTTTGTTTTATTAAGGGGTGAGATCATAGAGAGGGGGGTCCGCTAGCCACAAGGGAGCGTGGATGTTTTTTTTTATCTGATGAGACCCACAATCAGCGGGAGGGGAGGGACCACTAGCCACCAGGGAGAGGCTGTGTTTCTTTGTTTATATTAATGGGACCCACAATCAGTGCGTGGGGGAGGGACTACAAGCTACCAGGGAGCCTTTTTTGGGAGGGGACCCATGATCATCGGGTGGAAGGTATTAATGTTATTGTTGTTAATAATGTATTAAACTGCCAGTAAAAATTCCGAAGACCTAACCACTGACAGTGATCAGTTCTGCAGATCTTTTGCTGAAGTTTAATCATTATTAACACACAGTAGATACATTTATTCTGCCCATTTTAAGGCGGAATTTCCATGGAAGTTGCAAAAGTGATGTCCGAACTTTCGAGGAAGTGAAAGTCGTACTTTCGTGGAAATTCTGCCAGCGGAATTATTTTTTTGCACACCCCTACCACTATATTTCTACATCCCAAAATATGTTTACTGATTCCTTTCAGCTTTATCAAGGGAAAGAGTTCCTGTATTTTAAAAAAATATATAAACAAAGACATTTAAGTTTCATATGTAATCTATCATGTCACAGCTTAAGTACAATCACATAGTATTACAAATTCTTTGCACCATTACTGAAAAATCTTTTTAATGCTTACCTCTTTTAGTGATTCAAAATTGCATCTAACTACCTCTAAGGATGGACTGAGGATCGTTAAGAGGGGTATTCAGAGGAGGGAGGTAGACACCAGCCTATTCATGGTGGAAAGGGTCCTTAAAGAACTTGGGAAAATAAAAGCAGATAAGGCAATGGGACCAGATGGGATTCACCCCAGAGTACTAAAGGAACTCAGGGTAGTGCTGGCAGAACCAATAGCTGTCCTTTTCAATGCATCACTAGAGTTGGGGGAGGTACCTGGGGACTGGAGGAGGGTAGATGTGGTCCCTCTCCACAAGAGCGGAAGCAGAGAGGAGGCAGACAATTACAGGCATGTAAGCCTGACCTCAGTAGTGGGGAAACTAATGGAATCCTTACTTAAGGAGAGGATTGTGAAGTCTCTGGAGGATAGCAGGTCACAGAATCCAAGGCAGCAGTGATTCTCAGAAGGAAGGTCCTGTCAGACAAATATTATAGATTTTTTTGACTGGATAACCAGGATGGTAGATCAGGGAGGGGCGGTGGATGTGGCCTTCCTGGAGTTCAGTAAGTGCTTCGACACCATTCCACAAAGGAGATTGCTAAATAAATCGGGAACCCTGCGTGGATCCTACAGTGGTAAAGTGGGTTGGGAAATGGCTAAGAGACAGGACTCAGAGGGTGGTGGTGGTAAATGGCATGAATTCTGAGGAGTGGGAGGTGACCAGTGGAGTGCCACAGGGGTTGGTGCTGGGGCCAGTCCTGTTCAATGTCTTCGTTAGCGACATTGCAGAGCGTCAGGAAAGGAAAGGTGTGCCTCTTCACAGATGACATTAAAATCTGTAACAAAGTGAACACACCGGAGGGGGTGGAAAAAATGTGAAAGGACCTAAGCCTATAAGAGGAGTGGTCGGGTGTCTGGCAGTTGAGTTTCAATGATAAAAATTGCAAGGTCATGCACCTGGGTCACAGGAATCCAAGGGAGGAGTGCAGGATGGGTAGGGAAATTCTGGCCTCCACAAGTCAGGAAAGAGACCTAGGGGTTATCATATCTGATTACCCGAAGGTGACCAAACAATGCAAAAAGGTGGTGGGGAGAGCAAACAGAATGTTGGGGTGCATAAGGAGGGGCTTACTAAGCAGGAAGAAAGAGGTGGTGATGCCACTATCAGGTCACTGGTGAGGCCTCAGCTGGAGTACTGTGTCCAGTTCTGGAGACCACATCTCTGGAAGGACATTGACATAACAGAGGCAGTCCAGAGAAGAGCAAAGAAAATGGTACATGGGCTGCACCAGCAGCCCTACAAGGAAAGACATAAGGACCTTAATATATATTCACTGGAAGAAAGAAGGGAGAGGGGAGATATGGTAGAGACTTTCAAGTACCTATGGGGAATAAACAGGGTACAGGTGGAAAGCATATTTCAGAGAAAACTCTGCACAAGAACAAGGTGGCATGATATGAGGCTGAAGGGTGGAAGGCTCAGGGATAATGTTAGGAAGTACTTTTTCACTGAAAAGGTGGTGGAGCCATGGAACAACGTTCCAGCAGAAGTGCTTGGGGGTGAAAACAATATGGGTGTTCAAGAGTTCATGGGATAGACATAAGAGTACCTTGGAGATGTGCAGAGCAGTAGAGCCGCAGATCAAATAGGATCTTGGGCTGCAGCAGTGAGTAGGGAAATGGGCAGACTAGGTGGGCTGTATGGTCCTTATCTGCCAACAGATTCTATGTTTCTATATTTCACTTCCACAAGAGCAGTGTTGTATCTGGCTAGGTAGTAAAACTCTGAGCTTATGAATCACTATTGAATAACACCTTTGACTGGGAGCTCCCCTGCCCCAGCCAGAACTCACTGACACACATAAGTGCCTAATCAGTAGATCCCTTCCCCCAGGAGTTGAGAACTTTAAATCTGGTTTACAAAACTTAACGAAAACCTTTTTACTTTTAGTTTTTTTTCTTCTGAAAAGCCATAAATCTTGACTTTTTTAAACAAACAGGAGGTTCAATGTATCAATTATTTAAGATATTTGTCATAACCTTAAAAAGGTTAATCTGTCTTTAAGTGATTGATCACTCTCCTCCCTTACTACAACCACTTCTCCACATCAGTACTCAAGTATACAGGAATTTATGGAAGCCCTTATCACATTTTGGACTCCCTGCAAAGACATAGCACCAGCCTATAAATAATTAGATGCCAGTAGCTGTTATTTAAAGTTCCTTGGTAACAAAAAAAATCACTGGACAGTCATCCTATGTGGGTTCTGGTGACCAAGTTAAATGAAACACAATCTATACCCTAAATGTACAGCAACTGGGCCCAGTCTATTTCTTCATTCATGCCTATATTAGTATCCACTACTCCCAACCTGGCAATCCAATACGCCTTCCTTAAGAGTAGTTTTCTGTCCCAATCCTTTGCCCTATGTGGTTTTAACACTTTCTATATTCCAAAAAATTTTAGTACTGGTATATGATGGTTTGCAGCCATAAAATCATACACATGAAGCTTCATCCCTCCTTCTAATCATTGATTTGTGTTCAGAGATCTCTGGATGTCTGTCCCACATAATATTTACATGGGGCATCTTATCCTATAGATTTCATATGTGCTACTGCATGTGATCACTTCTCTAAACACAGGTCACTCATCTGTAACAGCAGTTCTAGGAGAGGTCTATGTTGTTCAACCACACTATCTGGCAGAGTCCTTTCTCCTTTAAGAAATTCTGGAAAGTCTTCAAGCTGGCTCCTCTCACCCACCCACATGGTATATCCCTTGGCTCCACCCCATGATGCCAGTTACCCACTGGAAGCAGAGGTTGTGCTCCTAAGCAAGGGGAGATCGGGTATGTCCGTGTGGATGAGCAATATATACCACTCCTAGAATTACTGTTACAGGTGAGTAACCTGTGTTTCTAGGGACGTGGATATGTTGTCTTATTCACACTATCTGGCAGACTTCTAGCAGTTCTGTTGGAGGTGGGAGGCAAGGCACACATACTCTATTTAGGGAACAGAGATTGGAGAACTGAGGCCCCAAAACAAGCAACCCAGCATGACTTGAGGTGAATTTGGCAATGGAAAATGAAGGTGTGTGCTGACTTCTAGGTAGCAGCCATGCAGATTTCCTGGATAGGGATGTCCCAAGAAGCAGCCATCAATGCAGCGGTATGATGGATGGAATGAGCATTAGCCCTCTGGGAGGCTCCCTACCCACGAACCTATAGCAGAGATCAATGCAATAAGTGATCCACCTGCCAATCATCTGCTTGGCTGCAGGTCTGCCAGGCGTGGCTTCAGCATAGGTGACAAACAGTTGGTGAACCTCTACCCTAACTCCAGCTATGTACTCTTTGTAATAAGCGAGTGATCGCCTCAGGTCCAGAGTATGAAGCCTGTGTTCAGCCTCCGATGCGTGATTCGGGAAGAAAACCAGAAGAGTCATCACTTGATTAAGGTAAAACTCTGACACATCCTTCAGGAGGAACTTCGGGTTAGGGCACAGGACAACCTTGTCCCTGTGGAAGACCAAGTAAGGAGACTCCACCGAAAGTGCCTGGAGCTCACTGATCCTTCTGGCTGATGTGATAGCCACCAAGAAGGTGGTCTTCCACAACAGGTGAGACATGTCACATCTGTGCATCAGTTTGAATGGCTTGCCCATGAGCTTTGCCAAAACAAGCAGCAAGCCCCATGGTGCTGGTGGTTCACGAACCAGAGGGGAAATGTGATCTAAGCCTTTGAAAAAAGTGCCAGACCAGCTTCTCCTGTGCCACCAACTGCTGATCAGCCTGCACCCGGTATGTAGAGATGGCTGCTAGCTTCACCTTAATGGTTGTTGACCGAAGTCCCCCTATGGGGAGGGACCACAGCTAGTCCAAAATGCAGGCCATCGGGCAGGTCAGAGGGTCCAGCCCTTTGCCCTGACACCAAATGGAGAATCTCTTCCATTTGAAAGCATAGCATTTTCTGGTCGATTCCTTTCTAGATGCCTCCACCATGGTGAGGATATCTTCGGAGAGACCCAAAACCTGGAACGCTGGCCACTCAGGAACCAGGCTGTCAGATGCAGGGATTGAAGGTCCAGGTGGAGTACCTTCCCCTGATTGATGGTGAGCAGGTCTGGGCAGAGTGGTAGATGCCTCAGGAGCCTGTTTCTGAGGCTGAGGAAATCAGGGTACCAAAACTGGAATGGCCAGTCCGTAGCCACCTGGATCACCTGTGCCTTGTCCTGCCTGACCTTGAGCAGCACCTTGTGGATCAAGGGAAGTGGAGGGAAGGTATCGAAGATGCCTGGTGTCTAAGGCCTTGAGAAGGCATCCCTCTGCAGTGAGCCCTGCTGAGGGGGTGGGCAGAGAGCAGCATCATCTTTGCTTTCTCCCTGGCGGTGAACAGGTCCACCTGAGGGGTGCCCCACTGAGAGATCAGGCTGTGAACTATTTCCAGATTGAGAGACCACACATGAGATGCCTCATCTACCCAGCTGAGTGTATCTGCCAGCTAATTGGATGCTACTGTCATATGGATGGCAAGGAGATCCACCTCCAGGCTGCACACAAGGGTCCATATGCAGAGAGCTTCCTTGCACAGTGGCAAGGAGTGCATCTCTCCCTGCTTGTTGAGGTAGCACATGGTCATGGTGTTGTCCGTCTGGACTTAGAAACATAGAAACATAGAAGTTGATGGCAGATAAGGACCGCAAGGCCCATTCAGTCTGCCCATTTCTTTTTCTACCTTATAAATGTGCCATCGGCCTTTGCTCTGTCAGTGGCCTATCTATTCATACTCATCTATATTGCTCCCTTATGCCTATCCCATGCCTGTTTGAAGCCCTGCACTGCATTCATAGCCACCACTTCCTGAGGTAGGCCATTCCATGCATCCACCACCCTTTCTGTGAAAAATAATTTCCTCAAATTCCCCCTTAATCGGCCTCCCTCTAGTCTCATGCTCTGTCCTCTTGTCCTGCTATTTTTCTTATATTTAAACATGTTAGACTCTTTCACCTTGTTAATGCCCTTAAGGTAGTTGAATGTTTCGATCATATCACCTCTCTCCCTCCTTTGCTCGAGGGTATACATATTGAGCTCCTTTACTCTGTCCTCATATGTTTTTTGATGCAGTCCCTGCACCATTTTGGTTGTCCTTCTCTAGACTGCCTCAATTTGGTTAATGTCCTTATGAAGGTGTGGCCTCCAGTAGTGCACGCAGTACTCCCAGATGGGGCCTAACCAGTGTCTTGTAAAGAGGGATTATTACCTCCCTCTTACGACTTGTGATACCCGTACTAATACACCCTAACATCCCCCTAGCCTTACCTATTGCTTTAGAGGTCTACTTGGATGATTTCAGGTCATCAGTGATGATGATGCCCAAGTCTGTTTCTTCCTTTGTGACTGCCAGCAACTACCCTCCCAGCCTATAGGTGGCTTCAGGGTTTCTCTTCCCTATATGCATGATCTTGCACTTCTTTGCATTAAATCCCAGTTGCCACTCTTCTGAGAATTTTGCTAGTTTATCCAGATCTCTTCTCATTCTGCCCACCCCATCTGGATCATCTACTCTGTTGCAGATCTTGGTGTCATCTGCAAACAGACAAGCCTTACCCTCTAGTCCATCTGCAATGTCACTAATGAAGATATTGAAGAGGACTGGCCCCAGGACTGATCCCTGAGGTACCCCACTTGTGACTTGCATCTCTTCTGACTGTATACCATTTACCACCACTCTCTGTTTTCTGCCCGTCAACCAGTTTGCCACCCAGTTGACCAACTTCTGACCCACCCTGAGCCTACCCAGCTTATTTATCAATCTTCTACGTGGAACAGTGTTGAAAGCTTTGCTGAAGTCAAGGTAGGTGACATCAGCTGTCCCCCCCCCTAGGTCCACCACTCTGGTTACTCAGTCAAAGAAATCTATGAGATTAGTTTGATAGGACCTTCCTTTTGTAAACCCATGCTGTCTTGGATCCTGTGCCCCTATGAATTCCAGGTGTTGCACTATCCTTTCCTTAAGGAGTGCCTCCATAATCTTGCCCACTGCTGAGGTGAGACTGACTGGTCTCTAGTTCTCTGCTTCCTCCCTGCTACTACTCTTGTGGAAGCGGGACCACATGAGCCCTTCTCCAGTCTTCTGGGACCTGTCCTGTGCTCAGAGACTCACTAAACAGTTCTGCTAATGGATCTGCTGGTTCCACCCTTAGCTCCTTAAGTACCCTGGTATGTATGCCATCAGGTCCCATTGCCTTGTCTACCCTGAACTTAGAGAGCTCTTGTAGGACCCTTTCTTTTGTGAAGGGAGTAGTGCTCACCTCCCTCCCCCCTGTGTCCATGGTGCTGAGCTGTGGGCCCTGTCCTACCTTCTCTTCAGTAAATACTGAGCAAAAATTTCTATTTAGGATAGATGCTTTTACAGGGTCCTCCTCCTCACATGCCCCTTTTTCTCCTTTGAGCTTAGCAATACCCACTCTGGACTTTCTCCTTTCACTAATGTATCTATAGAAAGTCTTGTCACCTTCTTTTACTGTTCTTGCTAGTGTTTCCTCAGTTTGGGACTTTACCTGCCTTACTGCCTTCCCTGCTTCCCTTAGGGCAGCTTGGTATGCCTCCCTGTCTTCATCCCACTGTGTTCCCTTATATTTCTTGAAGGCCAGCCTTTTCGCTCTGACCTTTTCTGCTACTGTATTTGAGAACCAAAGTGGTTTCCTTCTTCTTTTGCACTTCCTTTTCTGTCTAACACAATGGGATGTTGCTTCAAGTATTGCATCCTTAATGCTTGCCCACTTTGCCTGTACCCCCTGCCCTGTGTTTCTTTTTGCCAGGCTAGCTTAACTCTGTTGGCCATCTTATCAAAGTCAGCTCCTCTGAAGTCTTGTTTTGCCTTGGAATGGGATGATTTAGATGTAGGGGCCAAATTGAACCATACCATGTGATAGTCACTGGGCCCCAGGTGACCTACCACCTGGAGATCTGTGATCCTTTCCCTGTTAGTCAGTACTAGATCTAAGATAGCCCTGTCTCTTGTGGGTTGTTGTACCAGTTGTTTGAGGCCCTCCCCCTGCAGAGAATCCACCATGTCTTTAGTTCTGGCAGATGTTCCTGCTGGTATTGACCAATCTGTATCTGGCATGTTGAAGTCTCCCATTATCAGAACCTCCCCTTTAGCTGTCATGTTTTGTATATCTTCTAACAGTAATGTGTCTATGTCCTCCCCCTGGTCTGGGGGCCTGTAGACAACCCCAGTTCTTATGGCTGTCCTATTTCCTGTTTCCAGGGTGACCCACAGTTCTTCTGGCTCCTTATGTGTATTCTGAATTTCTGTAGCTTTGATATTTTCATTGACATACAGGGCCACTCCACCCCCCCTTTTTGCACCTCGGTCTCTTCTTAACAGTACATAGCCAGATACTGAAGTCTCCCAAGTGTGGTTACTGGTAAACCATGTCTCACTAATTGCTACTATGTCCAGTTTAGCCTCTGACATTATTGCCTGCAGGTCTGGGATCTTATTTCCCAGCCTGTGAGCATTTGTGTACATGATCTTCCATTGGCCAGATTTCAGTGTGTTAATTGTTGGGTGAGGTTTGGCATTTCTCCTGTGCATCGTATGGGGAGATGGACCTCTTTTCTTACCTGGTGATGCAAATGAACTGCAAACATGCTGAATCCCTGTTTGACCACTAGCTGAGGGGGAGGGGTGTTCTTCCCATTCGACGAATGGGGTGCTGAACCCCTCTTTCCATTTGCTAGTTTAAATATTCTGCAAAGATGGCAAACTTCTGCCCCAATGCAGTGACTCCCTCCTTAGTCAGATGAAGTCCATCAAATTTAAAGAACTTTCACTCTCAGAACTGTTGCCAGTTCCCTACAAATCTGTGTCCACTTTCATGGCACCAGCCCTTGAGCCACATGTTTAGCTCCCCTATCTCCCCTTCTCTGACCTTCTGTCCATCTGACCCCCCTCTCCCAGACTGACAGGATCTTAGAGAAGGAGATGTCAGATGAAATGGATGATAGTTTGTCACCCAGCCTGGTCAGGTGTTCCTTGGTCTCTACAACTGACTGGCTGGCGAGATCATTAGTCCCTATGTGTACCAGGATGTCAATGTTTTCTCCTGCTTTGTGAACAATTTTAGCAATGTGGTCAGTGTCACTCCACGCTGATGTACCTGGGAGACATCTGACCATTATCCCTGGCTTGAGATGGGTATCAACTCCCCGAATCATGAAGTCTCCTATGATCAGAAGTTTTTTGGATTTCCTTTTTGCTTTTTTTGTTTTGGTTCCTGATTTGGGTGAGTTTTGTTGTGCTAGCTCCTGTGCTGCAGTATCTTGCTCTGCAGTGTCCTCTGCCCCTTTGTTTGATTTCAGAGATAGTGGCAGATACCTGTGTGTAGTATTTATATGGTTTTTGGAGGTAATATGTTGGAGAGCACAGAGTGATGGGGCACCTGATTTGCCCCTCCTAACCACCTGGCAACCTCCTGGACCAACTACCCTCTGTGGTCGAGGTTCTTCTGTTGGATGTTGGGGAAATGGCGGGTGGTTCTTATAATGTATTTCCTCTTGAATGTGAAATTTGAGGCACACAATCTCTGCCCATGTTGCCGGGAGCTGAGCCCTAAGATCTCCAATGGCCCAGCATGTAGAGCAGTGTCCTAAATCCTGTAAGACTATCCTTCTGAAAAGTGTTCCACAGTACCTGCAGTTAATGATATCCATTCCAGATAAGTTGATGGGTTTATAACCTGGTCAGATGAATTAGAAGGAAAAAAATGCAAGTAATGGTTTGATTTTGTGTTTTGTTTTCGTATAACTTGTTATAACAAGTTAAATTACTAGTGTACCTGTAAATGAGCTCACCTTGTGGATGCAACACTGGTCTGCCCCTTCCTGCTTTGCCACAGGAAATGTCACAACTGTGGTACCCTATAAAAGGAGTGTAGTGTGGGGTGGTGGAGATGGTGGGTGGCTGGGCCCTTCCCGTGCCAAAAAAGAAGAACCATGGATGAAAGAACAAGGAGGTAAGAGCAGAAACAATCAGTCAACAACAAATGCAGTAACCCTGAAAGCTTGTCCTAATGTTAGATAAAACTGTAAAACCTGTAAAGCACCACCTGTAATAATTTCAGAGAAGATATACCCTGTAAGAAACACTTTGCTACAGAGAAAAATAAAGCAGTAACAGAAGAAATACCTTGCAAAAGACAATTTGAATCAGAAGATTACAGCTGTAATCTGTTAGCACACACCTGTAGGCACACCTTGTAATAATACAGAAGAAGGTATACCAGCAACAACAATTTGAATCAGAGAAAAATAAAGCAAGGAAATGTTAGCAACAAACAGTAACAATCCCTGTGAGTACAAAATAAAAATAACATCATACAGTAAATCTGCTTAGCCACAAGAAGTCTTAATCCTTTTCCCTTGCTCTGGTAAGGTTCTCTGCTCTGTCCTTTCAAGCAATCTTAGAAGGAAAGAGCTCAGGTGAAGCTAAGTGCCTTGGCCAGGAAACCAGGTCTTGACCACTTGACTATGGATATGTGGAGCAAATGCAGTCAGCACCAGCAGAACTGCCCAGAAGTCCAGCAGGTTGATGTGCCATTGGGATTCTTCAGTGTTCCAGAGCCCATGGACTCTGTGTTCCCCTAGATGGGCACCCCAGCCTGTGAGAGAGGCATCATTCATTAGGATGACCATCCACTTGGGGTGGACAAATGGGATTCCTTCCTGCAGATGCTCTGGGACTAGCCACCACTGGAGGGCATCCCACATCTCCTGGGTAACAGTGACCAGCTGGTTGAAGTGACCTTTGTGCTGAGATCACTGGCTGGCCAGCTCCCATTGCAGGGAGTGAAAATTCCAACGGACCCATCAGACCATGCTGGTACAGGCTACCATGTAACCTAGAAAGTTCAGGAAGTCCCAGGCAGGGCGCAATTGTCCAACCCAAAATTATCAGGCAAAGGAGGAGAGAAACTCTGCCCTGTCTGCCAGTGGGAGCCGGGCTCTGGCTCGGAAAGAGTCAAGCTCTGCCCTGATAAAGCTGATCACCTGCGAGGGCATGAGTTCTGACTTGGCCTCATTGAATAGGAGCTAAAGGGAGGTGCGGGTCTGGAGGACCATGTCCCGGGACCACTCCACTTCCTGCCTGGAGGGACCTGCTATCAGCCAGTCATCCAGGTAGGGGTACATCCAGACCACTCAGCACCTCAGGTAAGCTGCCACCACTGCCATGCATTTGGCTAAGACCCTGGGGGCTGAGGAGAGGCTGAAAGGCATGTCCCAGAACTTGTAGAATGTTTCCTCAGCTCAAAAGCAGAGGAACCTTCAGTGGGATGGATGGATCTGGACATGAAAGAATGTGTCCTGAAGATCCAGGGAGCAAAACCACATGTTTTGCTCTAGATATGGTATGATCTGAAACAGAGTTACCATCCTGAAAGTGCAAGACCTGAGAAACTTGTTCAGGTCGTGCAGATCTAGAATGGTACGCCCGACCCCCATCCGGTTTGGCACCAGGAAGTACCTGGAGACAAACCCTGGGTGTTCTGAAGGATCGGCTTCTCTGACCACAACCTACTTGCAGAGGAGCTGGGATATGTCATCTTGAATAGCTAACTGGGTATCTGCAGATACCAAGTCCTCCAATGGGACATGGGCTCAGCATGGAGGGTACTGCTCGAATTCCAGAGGCAGACTCTGACTGATCACTTCTAGAACCCACCTGTATATAGTAACAGCGGACCAGGTGGAAAGGAAGTGGCAGAGCCAGCCACCCCACAGGAGGACCCAAGGGAGGCATGACAGGTATGAGGGTGGCACCCCCATCCCGTCACTGAGCAGGCTTGGAAAAGGAGGGCCCGGATGAGGCACCACAAGGCCCCTTCCCTCCTGGCTTACAGACCACCAAGGCCACAGACTTGGGCCTGGGTCACCAGGACTGAGCCTTCTGGACAGCCTGATGCTGGACTGGTTTTGACACAAGAGCGGAGGACCAAAAGGGCTTTCACTGCTGTTGCCTAGAGCCCTTGGGATCCTTCTGTATGGATGTTACAGAGTGCAAGGTGGCATTGGACTTCTTGATGCACTGGAGGTAACCCTTCACACCAGGCCCAAACAGGTCTGTTCCCAAGAAAGGAACATCTTCCAGCTAGTGCTGAGTGTCTGCCATGAAGGTTGAGATCTGCAGCCAAGCCCTATGGCACATGGCTACTGGAACCACTATCGAGCGGACACATGAATCTCCCAGATCCAGAGCCATTTTCAGCTGCTGCTTGACCACAGCCTGGCCCTGATCTCAGATCTGTCTGACAATGGTCTGGCGATCCACAAACAGGTGAGGAATCACCTCATCCAAAGATTGCAAGAGGGTGTGGGAGAAGTATGCCATCAGGACTGCCAAGCTCACCAGATGGAGGATGAGAGAGGAGGCAGCATAGACTTTTTTTATCCACATGGTCCAATTTCTTGGACTTCTTGTCCAGTGGCTTGTCAGTGTCCCTGATATTGCCTGAGCACTGAAACATGGAGTCGGCCACCAGTCCCTTGGCCATGGAGTGCTCCATGAAACCCAAGAGGGTACCGATGGGCACCGCATACTTGAGGGCTATCCAGGCAGAGGGCATAGGGCAGAACACGGGGCACTGCCAAAGCTTCAGGGCTGGACTGACAATCACTGAAAAAGCCTCCATTGGAGAATGCCCTTTGTCCAGAATCTCTGTAAGGGGATAGCGAGCCCACTTCTGAACGGACTCCATTTTCATCCCCGTGGACTCAGAAATAATGCAGAGGATTCTCAGGAAGGAAGAGAACACTTCTTCTGTCAATAGGTTCCCCATGGACTCCTTGTTGATCAGACAGGATTGCAGTGAGGAATCCTCAGACTCAGAGGAGTCCGCATAAAGTAGTCAACCACCGGAGTCACCTTCAACCCTCCTCAGGTGGTCAGGTGTGATGTGACCGACAGCTGATGGGGAGACTCCTTGGTCAGAGCGCCAGTCAATGGCTGTTTGGGCAATGGCTCCACTACAATTGGTGGAGAGGCCGGCTTTGACCAAACCAGAACGGTTTCGACAGACCTCCCAGCATAGCCAGTGTCAGCCTTTCGTGTGACAGCCAAGTGATAGCCGGTGTGGAAACCGAGGTCATCTTAGTACTGGCCAGCACCAACTGTTGCCATATAAGATCTTCATAGTACCAATGCAACTTGCACCAAAGCCTCTCCTCCTCCAAGGAGGACAAAGTCTCTCCTCACCTGAGGAGGGCAAAGATGAGTAATAGTGGTGGTGTCACTTCCAGTGGCACCAAGAGCAGGAACACCAATGATGGCAGGAACTGCTCAACCCACTGGATACGGACCTCATCCTCAGCCACTGGGGATGCCACTGGGGGATCTTGTAGGGCCCCGGGAAATGCTGTAGCTCCTCTTGGTCTAGGTCAGTGACCGGAGGGTTCCGATCAGTGGATTGAGCAGCCTCTTTTATGGTCACAGTCAGGACTGGAGTCCTGAAGAGAGAGGTATCGGCCTCTTCGGATGACAACAGGTCAATTGGGTTGAGAAAGATCTTGGCCGCATCATTGGCCAGTGTCTCGATTGACTGGCTCAACGGGATTTCTGTGAAGCCAGCGGCCAAGGCCACAGTTTCGACTGTAGTCAAAACCTGAGAGTCATGAGACTGAGGATGCTTCTGATACTACGAATGTCAATGATGAGTCTTCTCTTTTTTCAACTCCTTCTTCTCCTTTTGAGGTCTGGAGCTATGAGATTCAAAAGGACCCTGACCCTTTGTCAGGAAGGACTGGCACAGCTCCTTGAAGGAGCCCATAACAGTGGAGCCCAATTGGAGCGGTAGAAAGGCAGAAGCCAAAGAGGAGTGAACGGTGGCCCGAGCTGCCTCCTCCTTGAAGGCCACAAGTTGTTCTAGCTGTTAAGTGGACTCCACAGCTGTGGAGACCACCCAATGAACATCTTTAGATTTGACCGGCAGATACCATTTCTCTGGGTGGCCCAACTTAAGGTGGGTGAGACAGTCCTCAAGGGCCATCATGTGAAACAACCAACATATATCAAAGGCCTGGGTATCATGTTCATGACCAAGGCATTAAACGCACATGGCGTGGAAGGTGGTACGTGACATATTCTGCCTGCACAGGCACCAGTGAAATCCAGGCGAGGACTTGTCATCCATCATGGTCGGGTTGCTCGAAGACAAAACCGAAATAGGTTTTAAAGTTTTTGAAACAATCCAAAAGGATCAGAAAGTGCTAGGGCATACAACACAGAAGCACGAAGGAGGGAACCTGCTTCTTCCGGCAGAAAGGAAGATCTGGCATCATCGGGCGGAGCTGAAGGATATGCAACCTGAGCAGGTGGGAGGAGCCAGCTTGAAGACTTTACAGCACTTCTTAAAGGGGAAAGGACTGCCAGATAGTGTGGATTATAAAGCAGTGTAACTGACTCAGCCAATCACAGTTCTAGATTATTGTACCTCTTAACCAGCATACAGTGTCATCTTGTGCTTCTCCCTTCTGTCCTGAACATACACGACCACTTCTGCCTTTACTGAGGAAAAACCAAAAATGGATAAAATTGGAAACCAGAAAAAAATAATCAAAGAACTACAAGCCGAGAGAGAAAGCAAGCAGTATGCCACTGAATTATCCCATTCAAACCCACCACCATTAACCGCTGTGTAAGCGGGGTTAGTACATCCTCCAGGAAGCTACCATTATGTGTGTGTGTGGGGGGGGGGATGGCAAAACTGAAACTAAACTGAAATTATTTAAACTTCTCTGACTCTTTCCTTCAGTAGAGGCAGTTAACACTGCTTCATAATATATTATCGCATGGTGGTTGATAGCTTATGAGGTTGTGGGCAGTTGTCTGGCTGGTTTGGGCTGACAGAACCACTCAGCTTCACTTTGCAGTCCTCTTGCCCAAACCAGCATGAGATAACCTTCTTATCTCATAAGAAATACCGGCTACCATATGTATTAATATATACAGAACAACATATCCATGCCCCTAGAATTCTTATTTTCTCATTGCTATAAGGGTTGGTGAATTCTTTCATTTTTGTGTACTGTTACACTGAATACAGTGTCCACACAGACAGTTACCAGGTGGGATGGGTCCACAACTAAACCCTATTGCTTTTTCTTTCTTTTCCTCAAAATTAGAATGTACTAACTTGTCTTTACTGGTGTTGCCCTTTTTCACTACAATTAATAGGTGTGTGATGACAACCTGCTCCCCTCTAGGTGTCGATTTGAGGAACTTCCAGTTACTTAGTAAAATCTTTTTAAGGCTGCCAAATGCTGCATTATACAGGTGGAGAAAACTATGCCAGGAGGATTCTTAGAATTTCTATTCTGTTGTATCAATAATCATTTTCATGGTACGATATTTGACTTTTTCTGTGCTTTCTCTAAAATCTTATGTTTTGAACCTCTTTGTCTAAACCTTCTTGTGAGTTCAGTTGATGCTTACTGATATTATTTGTCCCTGAACAATTTCTTTTTAGCCACAAATGTTGGCCATGCAGAATATTTTTAATCAATTTCCTATGGTGTGCACTGCTGAACTGTAGAAAAGTGCTCTTATCTGTAAAAACTCTTGTCCCTAATTTGTCCTGATCTTTATACATTTCTAAGTCCAAAAATGGTACACTCTGATTATTGTGTTGTAATGCAAACTGAATACTGTGATTGCCAGTATTGAGATAGGCATGAAAGTCCAACAGCTCCTCAACAGTTCCTTGCCATAAAAAGAACAAATCATCTATGTATCACTTAGAAAGTAATATTTTAGATAGATATGGATTGCCGGTGTTCATAATATTATAATTTTCAAAAATGTACATCAGCAAAATTACAAAATATGGGGCCATTGTTGACCCCATTGCTGTCCTTCTGGTCTATAAAATGGTTGTAAAATTTAAAATAATTCTGCATCAGTACAAGGCTTGCTAAAACAATGAAAAAGTCTGTGCTCAGTTTCGCTTCTAAGTTTCTCAGATTCAATATTTCCCTGATAGCATGTAGCCCTTCCTGTTGTGTGATTGATGTGTGAAGATCTACCACATCCATTATCACGATTTTCACTGTTTTACTTAGATCCAGTTGCTGTCTGTTAAATTCATCTAGTGTGTTTATAATGTCCCTAGTATCATAGAAACATAGAAACATAGACTTTGACGGCAGATAAGGACCACTTGGCCCACCCAGTTTGCCCATTTCCCTACCTACTGGATAAGCTGCAGATTCTAGTTAACCAACAGCCTACTTCCTGCAGCCCCCCACTACATTTGCCTTATGTCTGTCCCATGCATGTTTGACTTCCCCCACTGTTTTAGACCCAATGACCTCCTCAGGAAGGCAGTTCCATGAATCCACCACTCTCTCCGTGAAAAAAAATTTCCTCACATTACCCCTGAGCCGTCCCCCCTCTATCTTTAAATTGTGCCCCCTTGTTCTTACACATCTCTTTTTCTAAAAGATGCTACCCTCCTGGACTTTGCTGATTCCCTTGAGGTACTTGAAAGTTTCTATCATGTTCCCCCCATCCCTCCTTTCATCAACATATCTTGTAGATATGAGGGCATGTTAGTCACAGAGTCATGTAAATGGTGGTCAAAACAAAATTCTAAAACAGACGCTAGCTGGAGACAGTCTGCCTGGTAGGGGTCTGGTGGGTTTAGGAATTTTTGGTAAGCAGTAAAATGCCAGTATTACCTATTTATTAACTAGCAATGCTTCAATTATCCATTTTGGTATTTTGCCATTCAATCTACCTTTAGTTACAATGTCTCTGATTTCCTGTGCAAATTCCACTGTGGGATCATGTGTTACTTTTCTATAATTCTTAGTGTTACTTACTTGCCTCAGGCATTCATTTTTATAGTCCTCAGTATTTTGAATCACCACCCCTGCCCCTTTGTTTGCTTCCATGTATGTGTGTAACCCTGTTCATCTGCATTGGGCACTTCACAGCCATCCATAGACTTCATCTCACTATGGTTAGGAGGAGTGGATCACGTCCTACCCACTTTGTTGGTGTTATGCAAAAAAAAAATTATAATATAATCACACAGCTCTATACTACAGCCAGACTTTATTCAGAGTTCTATTCTGTTCCTACTATCTGAACTTATCAGATATACATTTATTTATTAACATTATTGTGCTTATTTTTTTTTTTACTCTGCTGATATCATTTATGCCAAGGAATTGTAAAGAATATGACAAATTTGTTTCCTTTAATAACTGAGCTGCTTATTTTATTTTTGATCACTCTAAAAGCACTTATCATGTAAGCAACAACCCTTGACATGGTGTAGCAAATGTTCCACTCATGTTGACCTTCCTGGTTAAACTTATTAATATATAAAACAAAGCAACTAATTTGCATAAATGATTTATCATTTGGCCAAGAACAGGCCTCTGAATTGTATCTGTACTGTATGTCTAAAAAGGCATTGTTTTTAAAAAAGAAAGTTAATCAACAACATAAAAACACAAAGACGGTCATCAGACAATTCTCTTTAACCTGAGCAGTGTTTTTTTTTTATTTATTTTGCAATAAGCTTGCTGTAATAGTCAAAGCAAGACCACAGTGATCTTTTAATCCCACACCACGTTAAACAGGTCAATGGATTCTCCCAACATCTTTCACCCAACAGCATTATCTGTATAAGGCATGTGCACTGTATAAAATATTTGGTCCAGATTTTTGATAATGATTTCTGCTTTATTTGCATATAAATTAGTTGGCTAACAGCATTTCTGCAAAGCTGCGTATGGCTTAGAGAAAAAGGACTTAGCTGTGCCACAGCAGTCAACAAGGTACATCCAGGTTAATCATACATTGAGTGTATTGAACTCTGAATGGCAGACATTAGGCAGGTTACTATTGTGTCAAAGCTTAAGGTTATCAAATAATTGATTAGATTAATATATAACCCATTAACATGGAAACCATATTCATAAATTTCATTTATTTTATGCAGAGCAGAAAGACTTAGGCTACAGGAGCATACATGCAAAAAATATCCTGTTGATATGATTGGCAGTGTAACCTAGTGGTTAAAGAGAAAAGCTATGAACCTGGAGACCCATCACCCAGGGTTGAATCATGCCATTATTAATTACTCACTGTGTGATCCAGAGAAAATTGTTTAACCTTCCAATGCTTACCCTCCTTTCTCTCTTTCCAAATAATGTTTAACCTCCCCATGCTTTCTGTAACTTATCTCAATCTAACTTCCTTCCTATGTGTGTCCAATAGGCACTGTGGCTCTATGTGGCTTTTAAATTGTTTATGCATACATTGTACATATAAAACTAAATTTCATTCCATTGAAGAATGTCCTGCTGTACATAATGCATGGTCAAATCATTAAACCTTTCCAGATACCTGGCAGTGGACAACTTAGCAGCAGTTCATTCTTGCCTAGTATCATCATGACAAATCACTCTATGGATAATTTCTGCTCTTTGGTGGTCAATGTACTAGGATGCAGATTAGAGCTAAGATGGAAGGAAAGGAGAGTGTATTCCAACAGGCCTGCCCATTATGAGGGCTATCAGTAAGCAATAGGCACAGAGAGAAAGAAGTTCCTCCTTGCATTGATTGCTGCTGCAGGGAACATCCCACTAACAATTTCTGCACTGTCAACAGACTTTTATATCTGAGTTGTTTACAGAGCAAGAAACATGTCTCCTTGGGGAAGTACAAATAGCTGAAATTGCTTTTTAAGGCAAGTTTGCTGGTGACTGAAACCTAATTTCCTCCACTGCTGGAGAGACAGATGGTAGAAGCACAGTCAGAAAGAGATAATGGACTGTTGAGCCTTGAATGGTGTTCCAACAGCTAGATGGAAATGATGTTTCCTGTGTGGTCATTAGTCTGCATTGCTCCACATAAAGGCTGGAACTGATCCAACTCAGCATCTCAAAGCAAATGTGGGTGCCTTGGAACTAGTCTGGGGGAGATCATAAAATATGTTTGCAAAATGTCCCTTTCCTTACTAGTTTAAAAGAGTAGTGATAAGGCCCACACTCAAGAAGCCATCTAAGACCCCGTCCACACTACACGCTCTGGCGGTAATGGATGCAATCCATTCTGGCGGAAGCCAGTGCAGTCGCATTCACACCTGGTGGTGTCAGTTACTGGACCGGCACTGCCCGATCCACACGATGGGAAGCTGGGCAACCGCTACTGCTGTGCCCGATCCCACAATGCAGTTGCTGTGCACCTCGTCCCTAGGGGACCGTTATCGCCGTTCACACTACCGTAACGTTACAACAGGGGATCGGTTTCATAACCATTGTAGAAACCACCTCATATGTGGTTTCAACAATGGTTATGAAAATGCCTCCTGTAACGTTACAGGTGTAAACGCAAACTGTTGTGGTAACGGTTTGGGCACTCTGTAACGTTACAGAGGCGTAGTGTGGACAGGGCCTTAGAGTCTGAGGACCTTGAGAATAATTGACCGTTCTCCAGCCTCCCAATTCTGGTGAAGGTTGTTGAGAAATTGGTTGCTTAGCAGCTAGTGGAGCATCTTGAGTCACCTAATATCCTTGAGCAATTAAACTCTTGTTTTCATAGATGGCACAGTATGGTGATAGTTCTTGTTAAGGTAGGCGATGACCTCTACTTGGTGAAGGATCAGAATGAGGTTTTGATCCCAATTTTCCTTGACCTGTCATTAGGTTTTGACTGCATTGACCAATGGCAGATGACTAACAGACTTGAGACAGAGGAGGATTGTCTGGTGCTATTCTTAGGTGGTTCTGGTAATCCCTACAGGAAGCAGTCAGTGGCTATTGGTACTCATTGGTCATTATTACTCATTGGTCATGGACTAGTATCCTGGACTGTGGCCTTCCTCAAACTACCACTGGGTGAGATCTTAAGGCGATATATCATAGGTTTTTATTGTTATGCTGGGAATACCCAGTTGTGCAGTATCTGTCCTTTGCTCCAGCTAAGGCATCATACATGATGTTACTAGAACAGTGCTTGTCAGCCATCATAATCTGAATGGCCTCTAGCTGGTTGTAACTCAGTCCTAAGAAAACAGACTTGCTACTTTCCCATTCAAAGTGGTAGGTATCAGTACTAAAGAGTAGCCACAAGCTGCATGTTCTTGATTAGGGTTCAAGGCTGAGAACATTGGGTAGGCTTGCAGTCTGGTAGTGGTTCCAATGGATTTCTAATCCTGGAATCACGTATGTTGCTTGTGGTCAAGGGCTGCTTTTATCATACTGGTGCGTGCCTTTCCTCTTGACTGAACTACTGCCAATGTACTATACAAGGGCTTACTGTGTCATCAGATATGCCACCTGCATCTACTCCTAAATGCAAGGCACTAGTCTTGAATGCAGCAGCAAGGATTCTGACTTCCTGCTGGAAGAAATAACATATTAAATGGTCTGTGTGGGGTTTGGGATGGATGCTAGTTGGGTGGTGAATGAACTTCAAGATTCTTTGGCTTACTTTTAAAACCCTGTATGACTTTGCCCCTGAATACCTCAATGAGATCCTGAACCCATACACTCCTGCTAAGAGGACAAGGTTTTTGGTCTTTGGTGTTAATGTAGTTCAGTTTGTAGCACATCCTCTTATGGATCAGAAGGTTGTGGGTTCTAGTCCTACACCAGGATTAGGCTCATAACATAAATGCTGGCACCCGATGTAGTACTAGAACGATACTCTACTATTGGGGTCCACACTCCTTTGAATTAAGCATTAAACCAAGGTCCCTTTACCGAATATCAGGTACTGTCCTGGTGGGTTTCCAGGTGGAGGTAAAAGAATCAAAGGTACTTTTCACAAGAGATTGGGATTTGCACCATTAAACTGTCCAAAAGGCCCCTTCCCACAAAACCATTTCTTGCGGTGATCACGTGATGCTCGTAGAGAGATGGCAGCAGCTTGAGGGTTCTCCGCTCCCTGCCACTCTAATTTCATTTTTTGCAAGGGCTAACTGAGTTTACAGGTATCTGGAAGCCAGCCAGACCCTGTAGGAACGTGTTCTGCACCATTCTGTGCTAACGCTCATTTTCGGCTATTAAAAGAAGCGAGTTAATCGCGGTGAAAGTCCGCTCACGACACAGCAACGCCTTCTTCCCTGCTCCCTGCCAGCACAAATTTTGATTTTGCCTCACACTACATACTGGGCAGACTATGGGGCACTGCAAGAAGTCTATCTGCACTGGTTTTGTACATTTTGGGACAACGCCTGTTTTTGCAATTTTAAAGGAGCCAGCACTGGATTTCTTCACTGTAGGCTGGCGGCAAACTTACAGCCTGTGGGCCTCTCTCTCCTTATCAGCAAGGCACTTACTCTACACCCCAAATCCTATATTCTACACAGTGAAGTTACCTGTATTGATGCTGGGAAATGCTTGGGTCCATCTAGGAGTGGATTTTGGGGTAAATAGTGATAACTTTTGTTTTGGAAGATGCAGTCAACTGATTCTGAATTGGAAGCTAAGCGCCCACATAGGGGCTCATCGCCTCTGCTCCAGGAACAAGAGCTAAAACCTGAGAAGATCTACAATGATCTTTCTACTATAAAAGAAGCTTTATTCAAACTTATAGAGGAAGTGGCAGAGATAAAACCAGCCTTGACACAGTTAGCGAGAAGGGTGACTGATGCTGAGGCCAGAATCTCATCTCTGGAGAGAGCTATGGATAAATCAGGCCCTAATATAGTGGAGTGTAAAAGAAATATTGTTAAATTAGAAGATCATCTAGATGACCTGGAGGGCCGCAATAGGCGTAATAATCTGGTCCTGCTGGGCCTCCTGAAGGTGAGGAAGGGCCGAATACTATCCAGTTTCTGCAGAAGCTTATTAAGAAATCGGTGGGCCCCTCACCCAATGGGCCGGAATATATTATAGAGAGGGGTCATAGAGCCCTTAGAGCCAAACCTCCACCTTCGGAGCCACCGAGGCCGGTTATTTTCAAACTTTTGAACTATTTGGACAGGGAATACATCTTAAATGGAGTGAGGAAATTGGAAGTTTTCCAATGGGAAGGCAAGAAACTGCGCCTGGTACCCGACTTAACCTGGAAGATGAGACAAGCTCGTGCCAGCTTCAGGCGATTATGTCAAAGCTCTGGCGGCAGGGATCCGACACCGCCTACTTTATTTCCTCGACGAGGCTGGAGGTTACTTTGGATGATGGCTCAAGAGGTTCAACTCGGGCGGAAGAAGCACTCGACTCTGAGAACTTTGCTACCTGACTTGTTTCCCAAGGGATGAGAGATAAGTCTGACTATATGGACAGTGCATAGTAACTTTTGTTCTTGCTAAGTTTGGTGACTAAGATTTTGGATTGTTATCAACATTTATAATCTGATTTTGATTGGTGGTATCAGAGCAATATGTAACTCGGGATTGTCCTTAGATTACCGACTAGTTGGGTAAGTATCACGTCTGCTGATGTGTGTGACATTTAACTACTATTGGGATGGGCTAGGGAGCCTTACCAGCTGTATTATTGATATACCTTGGTTAGAAGTATTTTAGTACTTTAGATTACAATTAGAGTACGGGGCGGGTTTTACATCAGTCCTTGAAGATATAAAGTTATGGTTAACATTTTTATGAGGTGGCAGGTACATTGTTTGCACGCACTCTGGAAGAATACTTTTGTTCCTTTTTGTGACACTTGTATTAATGGTGTTTGACGATAACAATAGTTTTCTTATTGGTAATTTTTGGCTGGGGTACCTAACTAGCTATAAGGATCCAGTTAGATTCAAACTGCCAAGGGGTATAATGCTAGTTATGATTTTTAGGCAGGCCGGACAGCCCTGTCTTGTTTACTCAATAGTTCTGTTAGATATAGTTCGGCCGGCCTTCGGTTTAGCAGGCCTAGATAGAGTCCCTTACAGGGACTAAGGTTGGGTGCGCCATGGATTGGCCTATAATCTCATTTTCTAGGGTTTGGATGGTTGGAGGTACTTAATGGCCTAATACATGCTTTATTAGTTTAATGGTTGCATATACACCCTTAATTTCTAATTTCTAATTTTTAATTTCTTCTTTGGCCAAAGTCTTGTCAATTAGTGTTTTACTACGTGACCTAATCATAGACCTATAGAGGGAGGTTAAATTTTTTTCTTTAGTAGCCTAGCCCATAGATAGAGTCTGACACGATTATATATTTAATTATATCAATAGTAGTGGCAGGGGCGGATATACCCGTCTCTATGCAGCATCATGTACCTGAGAATGGGGTGTTGGCTTCGGGCCAGGATGGTGAGTTATAAGTTATTTATGGGTATGTTATTATCTTGTTTAGGGGTTGGTGGGGCATTTTGGAAAGGTAAATTCTTTTTTTGTTTTGAGGGAATTTGTATGGGGGGGAGGGGTGCAGCTATCCCAAGAGTTTCATGGTTTGCATAACGGATGGTAGATAGGTTGAATATAATTTCCTGGAATATCAAGGGAGGAAAGGATAACTGTAAAAAATTTGTCATTCTGAATCACCTTGCCCACTTGAAACCAGCAATAGTATTTTTACAAGAAACCCACATTCTTGCTGACCGACTGGCCCATTTCAAGAAGAAGTGGGTGAATCAGGTTTTTGGAGTGGGATTCTCCTCTAATAGCCGGGGAGTAGCTATTTTAGTCACTCTGGGGGTTCCATTCACACATTCTCAAATAATATCTGACCCGCAAGGTCGATTTATTTTTGTTTCGGGTACTATTGGAGGGATTAATCTAGTCCTGGGTTCAGTATATGGGCCTAACCTAGATTCACCAGACTTTTTTACACAGTTAGGATTGACCTTGGCTTCTTTTGGGAACATCCCAATAATCATAGGTGGGGACTGGAATTTAGTTCAGGTTAACCGGGCTAGACAGATCACGTTGTAAAGGCTCTTCCCTCTCTCCAGCTCAGAAGGCCCTGCGGGAGCTTATGTCTTCAATAGGTCTAATAGATCCCTGGCGTACTTTCAACCCTAGCCTCCGTGAGTTTACATTTTCTTCTGCAGTGCATAAATCACACTCGAGATTGGACTTTTTTCTGGTCAGTCAGTTTAGTTTGTCCTGGGTGGTGGATGCCGCAATTTTGCCCCGTGTAATCTCTGACCATTCACCTATAAGGATTACATGTTCTCTACCACCTTTACTAAATAGGTCATACTCATGGTCATTAAACAACAATATTTTAAAAGATTCCAATACATTAGCCAGCTTTAAATTGTTCTTAGAACGCTCTATCGCCAGCAATTGGGGTTCCATTAATGCTATTGACCAAATGTGGGTGGCTCTTAAATCGGTGTGGCGTGGTGAGTTAATACGCTTAGCAACTGTCTGCAAGTTCAAGTCAAGGACACTATTAGACAAATGTTTAAAGGAAATAAAGGAACTAGAAAAGCTAAATGATAATCAAACAACGGTAGAACAAGAAAACAAATTAATCTTTTTAAGAAATCGGTATGCGGACATGCAGAGAGAGAAAGTCATTAGTTTAGCCTCCAGAGTCAAGGCTTTATACCTGGGACAAGGCAGTAGGGCAGGAAGGCTGCTGGCTTGGCAGTTAAAACAGAAATCTTCGGCAAGGTGGGTGACTGCTCTCAACCACCCGGAATCAGGGCAAGTGATTACGGATCCGGCTGAAATACTAGGTATCTTTAAGTCCTTTTACCAAAAGCTCTATACAAGCCAGCGGCCCTCCACCCAGGTATTAGATGAGTCACAAGAGTTTTTAGAAACCATTTCGTTACCGGAACTCTCAAGAGATGCTGGTCCTCAATTGGTAGCCCCCATTTCAGTGGAAGAAATAGAAAGTGTTATTGATTCGTTTTGCCCAGACAAAACGCCTGGTCCGGATGGATTTTCAGCTTTCTTTTATCAGCAATTTAAAAATATTCTTGCACCTTTATTGCAGGAGCTATTTTCCTTTTGGTGTGATCAAGGGATCAAGGACCAGACACCATTCGAGGCTAAGATTATTCTGTTGCCAAAACCAGGCAAGCCCACTGATGAAGTGGGTAGCTATAGGCCGATTTCATTGCTAAACCTGGATGTTAAAGTCTTTGCTAAAATTTTGGCCAACAGATTAAAATGAGTTTGGCAGACTTTATTGAGTCCAGAGCAAGCTGGTTTTGTGGAGGGTTGCTCCTCAGCTGATCACTTCCGCAAGTTGTTTTACCTGGTTTCTGAGTCTATGGACCCTGCGCTGGATGCATCATTAGTTTCTTTAGATGCAGAAAAAGCCTTTGACAGGGTGGAATGGGTCTCATGTTCGCTACCCTGTCAAAGCTAGGCCTTCCAGATAGATTTATTCACATGGTTAGTGTTTTATATTCTTGCCCTGTAGCTAAAACCAATGTAACAACTTAATTTCGAGGCCTTTCCTCTCTAGAGGTACTCGCAGGGTTGCCTTATCACCATACCTTTTAATTTATACATCGAACCGTTGATTCGCTCCATTAAGTCCAATAGAGAGGTGAAGGGGCTATGGATTGGAGGCACCGAGTTTAAATTATCTGCATTTGCAGACGACTTACTGTTACACATCTCGGATACTACTTCTTCCCTTCCTAAAGCTCTCGATTTAATTGATAAGTTCAGTAAGTGTTCAGGATACAATTTAAACAAGGCCAAAACGTCAGTCTATGCTTTGTCCCCTTTTCTTCATAGAAGTTGGTGCCTCTCCTGGGACTTCGTTGCAAACCAATTCAATAACCTATTTGGGGATTCAAATATCTAAGAATTTAGAGAACTTAGTTGATTTAAATCTTAAACCTTTAGTTAAAACTATTAAGGAAGATTTGGTTAGATGGTCAAAGCTCCCACTGACTTTTTCGGGAAGAGCCAACACGATAAAAATGATGGTTATGCCCAAACTTTTTTATACTCTATCTAATTTAAATGTGTATTTGCCAAAGTCCTTTTTCAAGCTGCTATTTCAACAATGTGCGGCTTTCCTATGGAATGGGAGACCCCCCCAGAAGAGTTACCTCAAACTTACTCACCAGCGACGACTCGGAGGGCTCCAACTACCAGACTTTTATGCTTATTACCTTGCGATCCACCTGGCGAGGTCGAGTGCTTGGGCGTGCGATGAGGACCTAACATACCCTGGCCTTCACTTAGATCGTTTATTTGTTAGTGGCCTTAAGCTGGATTTGGAGTCTTTACTTTATGTTCCATGGGTTAAAGTTCCAAAGAGGACGAGGGATACCCCGTTAGGATGGGACATAAAAGCCTTGCAACAGTTCTACACGAAATTTCAAATCTCACAACACTATGACTTATCTCAACCTATAGTAGGAAATCCGAATTTGATCATCGGGAAGCAACCTATATCTAGACGGGGAATTGAAGGGGTAACAAAGTGGCGGGTTCAGGATCTCTTTCAGAACAATAGGCTTCTTTCACTTCGGGCTCTGGCGGAGAAGTCGGAAGGTAAATGTCAATCCTACTTAAAATTAAGTCAAATTTTAAGCTGCGTCAAGTCGTATTTTGGTAAGAGGCTGGGGCAAAATATTTTGGGACCTATGTTTGTGGAGTTGAAAGGGTATACGCAAGCGGGTAAGGTGATATCCAAAATGTGTAAGTATATTATAGTCAAAGACTCTTTGAAAGTGTCACCAGTTCTGATATACTGGGAATTAAATCTGTCTTTAGGTAAATCAGCAGAAATTTGGGAGAAGGCTTGGGTCGATATCTATAAATTTGTCAAGCAGGATAGATTAAGAGAAGTTCAATTTACGTTACTTCATAATCTATATTTCTCACCAGCTAAGCTTTCAAGGATGAGTAGTCGCTTTACAGCGAATTGTATTGAGTGTAATGATTCTCTGGCTACCAGCTACCACAAGTTTTGGACCTGCCCTAAGGTGGTGGGACTGTGGCATTTGGTGAAGCAAATGATTGGTCAATTCTACGATCTGGACAGATTCTTCACTCCAGAGGCTTGTATATTTGGTGTGTTTGATAAAATACATAGTAAATTAACTAAATGTCAATTAGCTATGGTAGCAGCAGTAACTAAACTGATAATTCTGCGCCACTGGAGAGGTGATTGGACTCCTTCGGGTACGGAGTGGTGGGAGGAGTTTATAAGCGCATTGAATGCAGAAAGATCGGCTCTTTCTTTGTATAATGCTTCACCATTATTCTTGCAATGTTGGGGGAAGCTATTCCAATGTTTGAAGGATAGGTACGGGTATTAGCGTTAAAACTTGCAACACTCACTTTTAATTACTGGAAGGATATCGACCCCAGTTTGGTACATTATTTGGGTGAATCCTCTCCTCCATGTTACCTCCATTTGAAGACTTAGTTATATTACTTATATTTGGGTCTTATTTTGTTTGTTTTCTGAGGTTTCATTATGTTTGAACTCATTATAGTAGTGAGTCAAGTCGTAGGGATAGCTGCCAGGGGTGGGAGGGTTAGGGTTTTGTTCTGCTTTGTTACTTCTCCTTTTTTTCTATTTATTGTTTTATGGTGCCTCTGTATTATGTACTCGCATGATATATATGTTATGTTTGATAAACTTCAATAAAGTTCGGTTATTTGCAAAACCATTTCTTGCAATTGGCCAAGGCTGTGTGTGGGTGTTGACATTTGAAATGGCAGCCACTTCATGTTTACAGTCACTTCACTACCAGTTTATCATTGCCTATAAAGTGGTTTGGGATATAATGTACATGAAAAGCACTATATAAATACAAATTATTCTTGTTCTTCTATAGAACACACAATTTGTAGGGTGCTACTATCGTTCTAACTACATCAATGATTGAGTTTTTCAGTGGCTGCCCCTGTCCTGTTGAACTTTCTCCCAGCTGCTATTCACCTACCTACCACACTAGTCATCTACAAACTGAGATTGAAGAAACATCTGAGCCAACTCTTCCAAGGCCAAACTGTAGCTAAGCCAGAAATATGAACTGTACTGTAATTGCGTTATTTGTTATTGTTTATTATTGATATGTAGACCTATTTTGAAATTGTAATTTAACACTCTAAGTCTCAGAAGGGCACTTAATTAAATTTATTTATTTAACTTTGTTGACCAGGTAAGTTCACTGGCAGTAGAAGCCTTTTTCAGGCAGGAACCAGGTGCAAATGCACAGATAGAAACAGGAGTACAAAGTGTAGTAGGGGTGGCAATATATTCAGTTATCAAATACATATAAGAAAAGTGAAAGTAACAATATGTACAGTATGAAACAATATGTACATAATTCAGTAACATGTAGACATTAATAGAATTAGAGCAGTGCAGGAGGACTTTGTAGATTAGAGCAGTGCAGGAGGACTTTGTAGATTAGAGCAGTGCAGGAGGACTTTGTAGAGTTGGGGAGGGGCCTAAGACAAGTAGCACACACAGTATCCTTCTCAGAGGTGCTGCCTGTCAATGGCATGGGGGAGGCGAGGGTACTTTGCACCATGCAGTTTAATGAATGGTTGAAAAAATGGTGTGGAGCACAGGGGTTTGGCTTCATTGGAGACTGGGGTTCCACCTGGAGGGACACCAGCCTAGACTGGCAGGATGGTCTGCATCTGTCCAGGAAGGGAACAAGTCTTTAGAGCAATTGGTTTAAATGCTTCATTGGCAAGCTTTTAAACTAGTCAAAGGGGGAGGCACTGATAAGCAGCAGGAAAATCCCAGTCTCTCCCTACAAAACAGGGTACCAAATGAGAAAAAGACTGAGGTAGAAAGGTCAGTGGGGGATGCTGCAACAGAAGGTAAAGCCATCAAAAAATGGAGAGCAATGAGTACCAATGCCCGTAGTCTGGGTAACAAGCTTCCTGAATTAGTGGCCTTGATGGAGGAGGAACATCTGGATATTGTAGCAGTCACAGAAACATGGTACACACAAAACCATGACTGGGACGTAAACATACCAGGATACACTATCTACAGGAGGGACAAGGAGGGTAAAAGAGGAGGAGGAGTAGCTCTTTACATAAGGGAAGGAATCAAAGCAACAGAACAAAAGGGCAAACAGGGAGGAGAAGAAGCACTGTGGGTAAATTTGGAGAAAGGCAATGGCACCACAATCCGCACAGGGGTTGTATACAGACCCCCTTCTCAGGGGGAGGAAATGGACAAGGAAATGATAGAAAGTATACTTAGAATGGCAGAAAAAGGGGAGATATTGCTGATGGGTGATCTGAATATGCCAGATGTTAACTGGAGTGCAGTTGCAGCAGCCACTTCAAAGAGTAGGGTTATTCTAGATGCCCTACAGGGGGCATGCCTTAGACAACTAGTATTGGAGCCCACTCGAGAGGGAGCAATCTTAGACCTGGTTCTC